>CM043119.1:40215286-41592897 GCA_023701765.1 Hylyphantes graminicola | reverse complement strand
GAAAAGTCGCTTTTAACTAAACATATTTAATTTTTAATTGCAGGCATCCATTCATTTTTTATGTGCATTTCATTTTAAATAATTAAGTTTATCAAGAAATATAAATTTGGGATGCAACTAAAAAAAATTTTAAGATTTTCTTTGTTAAATAAATTACGATTTAAATTTCTTGTAGTCAGAAATTTTAAATGTAACGTGGAATGAACCTTAGCCATAGTTCTTAGCTACAATTAAAAATAGTCTAGAATTTAGTTGTAAAAGTAGTTGGCAAACAGGCAGACTATTCATTCAATCATTCATTCATTTATTTATTGGGTGTGTGAATGAGTTTCATTTTAATAATTATGTATTAATTACTTTTTAACTAAATAACTAGTTTTCCATAAATAACACTAACAGAAAGTTTCAGTGAACAAGCAAAATATACAAAAAAAAATATGTGAAGGAATAGCTGAGGAAACAGCAGATTAACGCTTGGCCGGTATGATTAATACAAATTGCAAATAGATACTTCAACGGCAAAATTACCTCAAACAAAATTACTTATAAAAATCTTCAACTTAATCTTGCAAATGATATTTAAAAATGTTAAGTGCACAATGAACGTCCTTAAGTTTTTACTCTAAAACCTGTGTGTTACGTATAATACTGTTGTGTATCAATTATTAGCTTGCGAGTGGCAACAGTCGTTGTGTTGTGAAGCCGTTGCCCTAGCAACGCTGAATGTAAAAGAGTTGTTGTTCTTTTAGCCGCCATTAAAGTAGTTATGATCTAGTTTACGTCTAAGTTTTGTCAGTGTCGTTCACAAGTAAAACACAGTTGTATTTTACGAACTCTCCGCAATATTTGGCGTCCGTGGACAGGACTTTTGAAGAAGAATGGATGCGTTGAAAGCAAAACGTAAGTCCTTACGAACTTCTTTTACGACCTGTGAAAATAAGTTAAAGCAGTACTTGTGTTCGATTGGCGACAAAGATGATTTGGAAGAGCTGTATGCATTGAAATCGCAATTTAAGGATAAGTTTGAGCGTTTAGAAGAAGTGCAAAATGAAATATCGTCACTACTTTTAGAAGACCCGAAGAAGATTGATGAATACGAAACTGATTTTCATGCAGCAGAGGTGTACAGAGACAATTACTTAGATATCGATTCCAGAGTCGAAGTTTTCCTTAATAAAGATGTAAAATCTTGTTCCAGAGCCTCTTTAGAAGGAAATTCGTTAAAAGTTAGACTACCAAAGGTCGAGCTAAAGACATTTTCAGGTGACCCAAAGGATTATCTTACGTTCTGGAGTATTTTTTCAAAGATTCATGAATCCGAAGAGCTATCCGAAATTGACAAGTTCCAATATTTGTACCAATCTATGGTACCGGGATCGAAAGCTTCACGATTAATCTCCAGTTTCCCACTAACAGCAGAGAATTATCCAAAGGCTATTCAGCAATTGAAATTAAGATTTGGACGTGAAGATCTCCTTGTGCAAATATACGTCAGGGATCTCCTTTCCCTTGTCATGAAGAATGCTTCATCTGGAAAGAATTCACCGGATCTAGCATCCCTGTACGACATGCTGGAGACTAAGCTAAGAGCCCTGGAGAGCTTGGGGCGTACCAAAGAAAAGTTTGCTGATTTTTTGGAGCCTCTTGTAGAATCATGTCTACCTGAAAGTGTTTTGAGAGCATGGGAGCGTAGTAGAATTTCAGAAAATTCTGATGACTTGACAAGTCAAAGATCCCTTGAAAGGCTTATGGATTTCTTGCGTCATGAGGTTGAATCTGAAGAGATGATAACTTTGGCTCGTGAAGGCTTTGGAAGGGAAAAGTTGCACTGCTCGAAACGGTCGAAAATCAACTCAAATAGACGAACCTACTGCTGCTGCACTCATCGTCAACAGCTCTGAAGAAAGGAAGAATTGCCTTTTCTGTGATCGCCCACATCAAAGTCATGACTGCCAGAAAATAGTAGACTTGAGTTACGAAGAGAGGAAGTCGCAAGTAATGCGCAAAGGTTGCTGCCTAGTCTGTCTCAAGTCGGGTCACATGGCAAGGAAATGTCACAGTAAAGTAAGATGTCTCCTTTGTAAACGAAGACACTACGCCTTACTCTGCCCTGATTTACGAAAGGAATCCAGTCTTCAATGTAAGGACAAAGAAACAGTAGAGCAGAAGGCATTGCTTACGAATCATCCTAGTGAGAGGGAGATATATCTTAAAACCATCATGCTAACACTACGAAGCGAAAATAGAGAGGTTTGTGTTAGAGCACTGTTGGATGATGGTTCCCAGAGATCCTATTTGGAAAAGAGTCTAGTTCAGGAGTTGAAGCTTCATCCCACAGGGATAGAGGTATTTACGCACGGTCTGTTCGGTGGAGGAGTGTCTCCTGCAACGGAGCACAGAAGTTACAAGGTAACAGCGAAAGGCGTAAGCAACAATTACTCAACGTCTTTAACTCTTCTTGATCAGACAAAGATTTGCTCGTCGATACCTAGAATACGTGATGGAGTGATACTCAAGGAGCTGGCTTCTCGAGGAGTAGAGATAAATGATGTCGGAGTTGAGACACCACCAATAAGAGTGCTTCTAGGAGCTGATGTAATTGGAAGCATTTTAACAGGAAGAGTAGAACTTCTCAGCTCAGGTATCTCTGCTATAGAAACTCTATTTGGATGGACTGTACTTGGACTTGGCGAGAAGAAAGAGGTCTTCAGTATGGTTACGCTTTGTTTAGAAAATCTTCAGATTCAGAAGCTGTGGGACCTGGATACTTTGGGGATTATGGACCCCATAGAAGACAAGACGAAGAAAATTCTGAATGACGAAACATTGCTTCATTTTCAAGAAACTGTCAAGATTAACAAGGAGCAACGTTACGAAGTTTCACTGCCTTGGGTGACAGGTCACCCCTCTCTTTCTAGTAATCGTGAAATTGCGGAGTCACGATTGAAATCTGTCACTAAGCGATTAGTACGTCAAGATATTTTGTTGCCCTACCATGATGTCTTTCTACAATGGAAGAGAGACGGAATTATAGAAGAGGTGGAGCCTTCGAAAGACACTACTGGGACATTCTATTTGCCTCACAGACCAGTGATTAAGTTATCGAGTGCGACTACTAAGATACGTCCAGTTTTCGACGCCTCCTTGAAGACAGCTAGATGCGCCTCTTTGAATGACTGCTTAAACACTGGGCCGAGTCTTACAGAACAGATACCTCCACTGCTCAACAGATTTCGTATACATGCCAAAGGAGTGACAGCAGATATTAAGCAGGCTTTTTTGCAGATCAGTGTACAACCAGAAGATAGGAATGTGTTGCGTTTTTTGTGGTATAAGGATGTGACATGTTCTGAAGTTGTTGAATATAGGCATTGTCGTGTAGTGTTTGGTCTGACCTCTTCACCTTTCTTGCTGAATGCGACCATTTCACATCATCTAAGCTTAGAGAAGTTCCAGAGGGAGTCCTTTGCCTTTACTCTTGCTAAGCTGAAAAACGGGTTTTACGTAGATAACCTTGTCACTAGTGTTACGAATGATGAAGAATTTGAGCTTCTCAAGAAACAAGCAAGAGAAATAATGGAGGCAGGATCCTTTGATTTACGCTGCTGGACCTCAACACCTGTAGAGGAAAGTCAATCTGTGCTAGGTCTGCGTTGGAGCATTTCTGATGAGTTGTCATGTGCTGAACCAAAAGTTATAGCGAAATCTGATGAAGAAATCACCAAACGAGCACTGCTGTCTACTTTGAACTGCGTATATGATCCCATAGGCTTCTCCTGCCCTGCCATGCTGTTCCCCAAATTAATTCTACAGGAAGCCTGGAAAAAGGATATAGGTTGGGACGACCCCCTCCCGAAAGAGCTGCAAATGGAATTTAATAAGTGGGCAAAACATATGGACATGATCAAGCTATGCACTATACCAAGAAGAATGTTCCGTGGTGAAGTAGCAGATGCTTCTTTGCACGTCTTTTCCGATGCTTCAGCCGCTGCGTATGCTTGTTGTATATTTCTACGCTGTGAAGAGCAAGATAAGGTATACATAAGCTTAGTTTCAGCGAAATCAAGAGTTGCGCCAATGAACCGACCTACTATCCCAAGAATGGAATTACTAGGTGCTGCAATAGCTGCGCGTTTATATAAATCTACGATGGAAGCTCTAAATTTGCCTTTGAGAACCTTCTTCTGGACTGACTCGATGGTGGTTCTGGCTTGGATAAAGAATAAAGAGCCCTGGAACACCTTTGTTGGAAATAGGGTAAAGGAAATTCGAGCTCTGACCGACACCGATAACTGGAGGCATGTTCCTGGCGACCTTAATCCGGCTGATCTACCTTCTCGTTCCTGTACTTGGCTTGATCTTTACGAGACGAGATGGTGGGAGGGGCCAGAGTGGTTGGCTGGAAAAGAAGAATCTTGGCCTAGATCTGAGATGTCTGTGCCAGATGAAGCTTTACTAGAACGTCGTAAGACAGTAGTAGCAAATTTAGCCACTCAAGGCGACGAAAAGTTTGGAGATAGATTTTTGTATTTCTCAAACTACACAAGAATTCTTCGAATGACTGCCTATGTGTTGAGATTCTGCAACAACGTTAAGAAAAGCGTTCCTAAGTTGTCAGGAGTGATTTCAGCGGAAGAAATTGGAAAGGCAGAGAATACGCTAATCAAAATCATGCAGTCCGAGTGGCCCTCTGAGATGCGCGAGAAGTATGAAAACACGATGCAATTTGTCACAGAAGATGGCATTTTGAAAGTTAAGACTCGACTTATTCTCGGTCAAGATCCGGAAGATTTCACTCGACCCGTAGTTCTGCCTGACCACCCACTTCTGAGAACTCTGATTACGTACACCCATAGATCTTCGATGCATGCAGGAGTTCTGACAACGCTAGCGAAATTGAGGGAAAGGTTTTGGATTCCCAAAGGAAGGAGGGTGGTAAGGGAAGTTCTGCGGAAATGCGTGCCCTGTAAAAGGCTGACCTCCAAGAACGTGAACCCGGATCCCTCTCCATTGCCTCCTGATAGAATAAATCGAGTTGCCGCGTTTTCAAATTACAGGAGCAGATCTCGCAGGTCCCCTTTCTCTAAGAGGAGGCAGCAAGGCCTGGATAGTACTCTTCACATGTGCTGTCTATCGGGCGGTCCACCTGGAGTTGGTTTCCTCTCTCTCCACAGAAGCCTTCTTGCAGGCGTTACGACGATTTTGGGCAAGAAGAGGACGCTGTTCCACCCTGTACACCGACAACGGAACGAATTTTGTAGGGGCAGCGAATGCTTTGAAGTCTTTGGATTGGGAGGTCATACAATCAGAATGCTCTTTGATGCAAATTAAGTGGATGTTTAGTCCGCCTTCAGCCCCCTGGTACGGAGGGTTTTGGGAACGAATGGTCCGTAGTGTGAAAGAGCTCCTTCGGAAGTGTTTAGGCAGAGCCTGTGTCACCTATGAAGAAATGTTAACTTTGCTCTGCGACTGTGAGGCAGTTATAAATGGGCGACCTCTTACGTATCTATCGAATGATCCCGATGAGTTGATGCCACTTACGCCTGCTCACTTCATTCAAGATCTAACGAAGCGGGAAACTATTGATTTGGATTTAATCGACTCTCAGCATTTACTGAAACGTGTGCGCTATCTTCATAGTCTGAGACTAAACTTACGAAAACGTTTCTATAAAGAGTACCTGGGAGAATTAGTACGGAATCCAAGATCTAGTTCGAAAAGAAGAGTCGTAACCCCAGGAGAAGTTGTCTTGGTTGAAGCTAGAAGCCCAAACAAGATGAACTGGCCTTTGGCTCGAGTAGTTGAGTTGTTTCCAGGCAAAGACAAGGTCGAACGGGTTGCCAAGCTGCGAGTAGCCACTGGAGAAATTGTACGACCACTCCAGCGAATTTATCCTTTGGAGTTTAGTTCTGTGGACAACCTCTGTGATGATCATCGCCAAGAGTTCGGTACTCCAACACGTTCGTTCGAACCAGAGAAGAACGCTGACCTCGCGATGGAGCCATCAGCGCCCGAATCCGAGCCTAGCGAAGACAACTATTCAACTAGATGTGGCCGACGAGTGAAACCGGTCGAGAGGCTGAACTTGTGAACTGTTCCTAGACTCTTAGCCGAACTTTAGCTTTAGATTGACATTTTTAGGTACCTCATAATTGTAATCATCACTAAGAAGGTTTTGTCTTTTTGCTCAAGACAAAAGGTGGGAGTATGTTGTGTATCAATTATTAGCTTGCGAGTGGCAACAGTCGTTGTGTTGTGAAGCCGTTGCCCTAGCAACGCTGAATGTAAAAGAGTTGTTGTTCTTTTAGCCGCCATTAAAGTAGTTGTGATCTAGTTTACGTCTAATCTTGTCAGTGTCGTTCAAAAGTAAAACACATTTATATTTTACGAACTCTCCGCAACACCTGCCTTTACTTAAAAACTGCTATGATGCACATTTGAATATGGGGCTGGTAGTTCATTTGAAGTTCATTTCAAACTAACTTTTTTGCCAGCTTTAAATGTCATCATTCCAAAACGCCAATTTTCAGCCTTAAGGTACACTTTTCTCTTTTTCTATTTTACTAGAAGAGTTGAAATTTTATGTGATGTCGTATACATGCCCATTTAACACAGTGAACCAAAAATATTCCAAAAAATAATAAGCGAGTAAAATTAAGACGATTTTTCTCTTTTAAGAAAAACGCAAAATTTCTATTTAGTTTAATAACTTAAAATTATAAATGTTTTATCATCACACTTGATGTTCATCGCGTTGAATGGACTTTTTCGTGCTGGAAAGTGTACCTAAAAGCTAAAAATCGGTGTTTAAAAGAAGGACGTATGAAGCTGGCAACAAAGTTATATTGAAATAAAAAAAATTCGAAAAATATTTGTTTGTGATTGAAAGTTAAAACGAAAATTAGATATTTTGAAGCGTCGCGTCGTTGTGTTCCCTGTTCCCTTAAAGAAACTGTGCAGCATGTAAACAAAACTACATATACTGCGTATAGTGACGACTAGTGCGCAATAAATCCATCGGTGTTCAAAGACCTGAAACCGCGTAAGATGCCTCCTCCTTGATTGCTTAAAAACAAACACTGTTAAAAATTTCAGTTCAACGCTGAACCAAATATTGGTGAAAAATTATGAACTTCTTGTAGATACACCATAAAATGGTTCAACCAAATATCACATTCTAGGAATAGACCTGCTTTCACGAAAAATTAGTTCAACTTTTACTAACTACAACTGATAATTTAATTATTTAAACTCAAACTCAGGCAACATTACTAGTATTGCTTCAGCTTAAGAATTGTTGTCCGTCCGTGGCCGAGTGGTTATGGCATCAGCCTAGGGATTTAACCTTCTCAGGAGTGCGGGGGTTCGAATACCATCTACTGCCAATTATCCTATAAATCTGATATCTGTACTGGAAATAGTAGAAAACATCCTCAATTGGGAGAACCTTTTTATGGTTTAAAATTTTACTATAGTTACGCGTTGGGAAAATCCCGTATATGGTTCAACCTCTCACCATAGTTACGCAATTTGAAAATACCGTTTTATGGTTCAACAGTCTACCAAATCATGGTTGCAGCAACTTTGAACCGTAATTTGGTTCAACCTTGAACTATTATTTTTAACAGCGAATATAACAATTTCGCCATATATATAATTGATTGAGTCTTCTGTGCGTAAACCTAGTCATAATGAGTTAAGTCATGAAAGTCTCTTCGAGTGACTTCTAACTCGCTCAAAACATTCAGGGAAAATTCTATCGCATTTGTGGGAACAAAAATCCCTAAAGACAAAACTTCAAAAAAAGAAGAATCAGTCAATTCAAAACAACAGCGAAAAGAGAATCAATTCTCGACAAAACAAAAGCAAACCAGAATTTAATTAGGGTATTCACGCAGAAACCTAATTCCGCTTACAATATAAAATACTTCGACAACAAACTAACAAATTCGAGTCCAACACAAGACCCCCTTATTTTTATCCAATACTGAGAGAAACTATTTTTATTTTTTTAAGAATTTACACTTGTGCCTTTCTATTGGATGTTTTCCCGATCTGGTAACTTTCTTATAAAAATTTCGATAAGGATAATTAACAAAAGTCGATGAGGCATTTTTAAAAAAGCTAACAATAGTTGAATTTCGGGTTTATTTTTCTGCTTAAGATTATCCTTTTACTTAATGGTTTTAAAAATATGCATTTGAAAAAGGACGTATGTCCTAATTTATGTTATTGGATGTTGGCCCTTTTTCTTCAAAGGTGCAGAAAATATGCTCACATTCGAGAGAGAGAGAGAGAATTGACTCTTTCTTTGATAGTCTCAAATTTCACGAACCTTTTTTTTTGTGTTAAATTCAATAATGCAATGAAATTCTTAATGAAGAATTGCATTTCATATTAGTTTTGTTGATGTTGCTAGGCAACATTGTATTAGAAGTTTTGAAATTGCTTGAAACTTTTTAATGTTTACAATTCCACTAAATAATTGAATTAAAATAGTAAACTTACATTAAAAGTTGTTCTTCAAAGACATACACACAATCTTATCTATAAGTATTAAAGTATTTCATAATTTTTATGCGGTGCTTTAAATTGTTCGTAACAATGAAATAGAATGATGATAAAATCATATCTTTTTTGCTTGAGAATTTTTGGCCAGAAAAATAATGGGCCTATGCGTGAATAATGTTAGACAATGACATATTTTGTTGCAATGAGAGAAAGAGAGCGAGAGATTTCCATATTATGCATGATGTATTTATTGGAAATGAGAGAGATGTTCAAGAATATATAAATATTCTACATGATGTATTAAATGGAAATGAGAGAGAGAAAGAGATGTTCAACAATTTATAAATATTCTACATGATGTATTTAATAGAAATGATCTTTAACAATATAGGAATATTCTACATGATGTACTTAATAGAAATGATGTTCAACAATACATAAATATTCTACATGGTACAATTAATGGAAATGATTTTCAACAATATATAAATATTCTACATTGATGTATTTGATGGAAATGATGTTAAAAAATATATAAATATTCTACGTTGGTGTATTTAATGGAAATGATGTTCAACAATATATAAATTCCATTTTTCATTCATGGGTTTCATGTGTTGCTTCGATTTTACTCTCTATGCGCAGTCTTTTCATCTGTGAGTTCTATTTTATTGTTCTGAACTTGTAACTTGTTTTTATTATTGGTGTTTATTAAACTGCGAAAAAATTGACCTATAATATTTCAAAATTTGCAAATGCATCAAATAGTCAAATGGCAAAGTTAAAATAATTCTTTATATTATTATTATATAATATCAATGGCAATTTATTAACAGCAACAAATTTAGTTCCAGCAGTATCAAAAATGAAAGCGATATAGCTGGAATTGTTGCCACTCAAGACATGAACATACTCATCGCAATACATGCAAAAAGCGTCAATTAAATTCTTCTAAAAATAAACCTAAATAGTTCATCAACTATTAACAAACTACGAAATACATACTATCATACTAACAGTAAAATTTGCTTAATGATGAATACCATAAGCAGACCTCCTACTCTGCATATTAATAGGCGAAGAGAGCATAACGATAAAGTGTAATACATTCGATGAAGCATATTAAAGAGATAGGAATTTCTATTACCCGGCAAATACGGCTTAAAAGGTGTTATTAGGCGAAATTATTGAATAATAAATTGACACGCGTTACAAATCAAACTTCGTTTTATCGTGGTTTTACATTATTTCACTAATAGATTTATTATACGTTGAGTGTCGTACTCTCCACAAATCAGTAGACTCAATAGCGAAAGAAATTCGTATGTAATTACCTTCATATACTATAAAATAATGTATTACGTTTGGGGAAAATGAAGTATGTCCACACTGGTGTCTAGAAAAAATTACTATAAGTATAATATAAATTAATATAAAATTATAAGTCAAGTAATATAAATGAATATAAAATTTAAGGTAAGTAATATAAATGAATTGAAGATTATAAATTAAGTAAGTAAATAATTAAAATAAAAATTATAAGTATTATAAAAAACTTTAACAATTGTCCTTATTGGTTGTAAATCAAAAACTAAATGTAATGTTTAAAGGTATTCTAAATAATTATGGGGTTTCACGGTATCTGTAAAAAATCGCAAATTTGAATCGTTCCGTACTGAAAATATTGAAATAACTAAAAACGTCATTTCCAACTATGCCCAACAAGTAGAAATGCCAAGCTGGGAACTAACACTGAGGGGTTACGAGTGAGACCACCTGACATATGCCTAGCACCAAGCCCTAGGTCACAGCTGGGCCCAAATGGGCATGGCAGGCCTGCCCAGTAATGGGCTGTTGAGCATAGTTTAGCACTAGAAATTGTTGTACTAAATTTGAAGCATATATCTCTTTTTTGGTTTTCATCAATACTTTTAAAAGCAATAAAGGTCTACGGCTTCTACCATTTGCCCATTTTTATGCCATCTAACAGGTACTTGGAACTCATGCATCAAGTGTTAAGTCTGTAGTTCTTTTTATCTCGATCTGTAGAGTGGTTTAGATTAACTTACAGACGTACCAATGTTCAAAAATCACTTTTTTTACAATAAGCACCTTCCACAAAGTGCATAAAATAATAATAAAAATCCGTTTCGGATTTTCACCCCATCGCTATATAGTTTTATTACTTCAAATTAGTTAATTGAAAATAATCTATGTTTATTGCAATAAAAATATTATTTAGAGGTAGAGTTATTCATTTACAAAATCAATAATTTCTTTGGAAATTGATTTATAAGGGGAGTAATACACTGTCTGATTAAAAAAATATTTCATATTGTCTTACACCCGTCTGGCTTTGATGCACATTAAATCACTCTTCAAACAACAAATGAAGCTTTTTCCATCTCATGCTTTGAGGTCTCGCCTTTTGTGTACTTTAAGCGAGTCGTTTCATAAAACCTTTCATTAAGTGTGAACTTGGCTTGACCAACAACACCGAATGAGTATTCGCCGTCCTTAGCACCACAAAACTCGCATCTGCAAGTATAATTTCGTCTTTGTAATTCAATGGCGGCGGGTCATAATGAGCCCTATATGAAGAGTGCAAAAAGGCAAATGCAGAGGTATGTTTTCGTGACATTCTATTATGGTGGTTGCTGATGAATTCAAAAAGGTCTTCATTTTTTGTCACAGTGGTCCACACATAAAAGTAAAAAGGGGTGTTACCAAACATGGTTTCCATTTATATACTACTCGGGGCCTTATTATTGTACCTCGAGAACCATTAAGAATTTGTTTAATGAAATTTATACATCCTGTAAATAATCGCCGAATTATTTTAATTCAACGGTAAATTGGTGGGAGTTTTGTATGCATAATAAGAGAAAACTTCATTTAACTTAATACATAAGTCAGTTCATGCATATGGCAACTGAGGTTAAACCGAGGAACACTTATAAATCTTCTTGAGGGTTTTTAGCCGCGCTTGATAAATTTTACATTTGTTGTCAAGTCACATAAGTGATACAAAAGTCTCATCAACATATTTAATATAATTATTATAATATTTCGGTTAAAAATAGTTTTTTAATGTAAAATTCATGAGATTTATATAGTTGTAGTTTTTGTTAATAAACATGTTTTAATGAATTACAGTCTATATTTGGAAAATTTCATCGTCTTTCAAATTGACATAAATTTTTCCAGTTAAAAAAAGATAAGTCTACTTTTATAGTTTTTAAAAAAGCAATTAATTTTTTCCTCATTAATTACTTTATGAGAAACGCAGAGAAAATAGAATAATTCTCAGGAAACTTATATTGATAAAATCTTTTTTCCTTACGCAAAAAGCTGTAAACTTATTCTCACAATTTTACATACCCTTGCCCTGTCCACATTTTATGTATCCGGTGAAAGTTACACAAACCCAATATCGAAAAGAAATTAAAATATTACATTCATGTATAAAATTATCTTTACGTGAATTCCCTTTTTAGATTTTTTTTAAACTACGAAGTCTACAGAAGTCAACACCAGAACCTTTTTTATTAATATATTTATTTGAAACAAAATTTAATATCTTCTTTAATAATTTCATGTGGATTTTTTTCCTAAATTTGTACAAACGTTGTGTACATCAATAAACATTACCTGACAATAAAAACTCTTTGAAGCATTTTAACAATCCCAGTTGCCCACCACAATGGCACATGCTTTCTGAGGTTTGTGACTAGTTCCAAAGTGCATCACTCGTGCGACAGTTACGGAAAAATGAGAGTCAAAGTATATGCTTCACTTAAAACATATCCTATTTCTTATGTAACACATGTGTACTTCGTAGTGCCAAAAAATCGAAAAAAAAACATTTTATAATAATTTTGGATATGATTGCATATAACAATACTTCTACGTTATCATACTGCCGCATAAAGTATCAAACCACAACATTAATTACTATAGCAATGTCAATCAATTACCTAAAGCCCTTTCTCTCTCTAACAAAACTTTGTATATAACGCAACAAACACGTACAGCGCAGACAATCCAATTAAACCCCTTTAATTCCCCAAGAAAGCAATGCAAGCCCGCTCACTCAACAATCAGTGTATCACGCCTTCGCCTTCTAATCAATACATCTCATCGCTAATAACAACAGCCTTTCGAAATAAGAAGCAATCGAATCGACTTAGGGCCTGACGGTTAACCTCCCTATATGATACTGTCCATGATTCCTCCAGGACTGAGCCCTAATTAGTTTATAAGAGAGCCCTCCTATTAGGTTTTCATAAGGGGCCATATTGCATCGCGGACGGCATTACTCAATGTCAGGGATGACTGACAGGCGAGGAGGAATTTAAAACTATTACATTTACATATTTTCTTCGCCGTCTTCATTGATTTAAAAGGGGTGATCTCCTCGCGGTGATATGGTTGCAGTTTCTGTTTCAGCGCAGAGGGGGATAGTATATTGCACCGTACGCGGAAAAGTGACCTATCGGATAAATATGCCTAATTTTCCATTCGTGGAAAATGACATAAAAAGTTCTTGGCTCTTAAAAAGTACTAATTGTTAATTGACTATTAAAAAATTACAATGGGGTGATGCAAATAAATGTCTTGATTATAAAAAACGCTGAAATTTTCCTTCAAGAGAAAATACTTAAAAATTAATTGGATTAAAACATGCCGTGACTGACATGACAAAAATTGAGACACAGATTGAGATTTTGACCTTATATTATAACCATTTGCTCCTTACTGGTATGCATTTGGAAGTCTAGAATTTTTTTGGGATCAACATAAGATTTTAATGTGCCAACCAGAAAAAAAAAAAACATTAAAAAAATTATAAATAGTTAAATATTATAAATATTTATTAGCGTGACTGACATGACAAATGTGACATACATGAATGACAGTTTTGATGTTCTATATTTAACTCAAATTTTAAATTTAATGTACGAATTTTTTACGAACTGTTTATTTTGAGGTATAAAAAGAGAAAATAAAGTGTAAAGAATTTTTGCCGAGTAGATTTTATTTAAAATAAAAAAGTTAAAAGTTAAAAAATGATGTCCATGGCCCATTTTCGTGGAATCAACCCTTTTCGAGTTATAAATGCTGAAACGTTCAAAATTAAAAGGTCTAGCGATTAAGCAAATCTTAAATAAATTGGTAAAATAATCAGGATACAGTTACAGCACGATCTTTATTTTTTTTCTGTAATGAAATGCAATGGGAAAAATAAATTTCCGACGACTTTTTTTCTAAAAAACAAATTTTTTGACGATATGTCACTTTTCCATGTACGGTGCGTATGTTGTTCTAGTAGATATAAAGGCATTATATATTGATCAAATAAATTTAATGATCGTAATAATATTTATAAAAATGAGTTTAAATATAAAGGATCTTGGAGAAGAAACGTGATTACAGTTTTCTCTCATCTCCCAGAATTTAGATTTGCTATACTTGCGTATCTTTGCAGCTAATCATATATTTGCGGTTTATTTACCAAAGTCGCTATTTAGTTGCTAAATATTCAATTTTAGTTGACTGTGAAACAATACTTTTTTGTCTATCAATTAGTTAGCATAGAAACAAATACACGAATCTGAAATCTGGAATAAGGTTTGACAATTTTGTTTTACGTCTAACTCACTCACTGAGAAATAATTAATCGTTTTATTTAAAAGGTGTGTAGAGATTATGCAGCAAAAGGCCTTTCATGACCTAGATAAGATAATAATATACTCATAAATGAGCATATAAGGTCCATTTTAGTTAATTTTTGAAACACCGATGCGTTTAAAAATGAACACCAGGAGTTTCTTTACAGAGTATTCTGCATGAGGTCTCAGAAAAAAGTATATGCAAGTTTCAAACTTAACAATGTTTACTCAGATCCATTTTGAAGTTGCGACGTGCTCAAATTTTAGTATTGAGTAATATAGTCCATTTTAAAAACGTCGTTTTTAGAATGAATAGGCTAATCTACAATCCTGACTTTTCAAAACAGCCAATGCACTACTATATAATTACAAAATCATTTAAGCATGCTTTAATGGCTGATTATTTTGTACTGTTCCCTCAAGTCCCAATTTAGAGAAAGCACAGATTGCATACGACTTTTATCTGCATTTGGTGCAGCACTGAATATGAAACAGCACCTCACCCCTTTTTTTACGATTAAGAGGGGGTTTCTCATCCATCGGGGGCTATCCATCACAACAATAGGAGGGAATAGGGGAATTCTCTAATCACGTCAACAACCGTAGTCAAATATTCGAGTTTCACTCAGTAATTATCGATTTTTGCTCTTCGCTTTCACCCCTTTCCGTTTGAGATTTGACACGCTTCGAAGGGATTTTAGAAGGTGGTTCTTTCCTCCTCTAATGCAATTACAATCGCCTCCTATGGGTGCATTTTCGGTTGTTTAGTTTGTGATGCGTGCCGATGACGCCCATAAAAGTTAGTAGTCTTGTAAGCACAATGTGAAAATGTGTTGTGTAACGTTACTTCATAAATTTGGTGCAACGTCACCATATAAAAATGGTAACTAGTAAGTGGAGTAAATAAACATTACTTTTTAAAACTGGAGTAACACATCACATTTTTACAATGTATGATGCCTAAAAAGTTAAAGTAATATTGGAATGACAATGTAAACTGTGTTGTGTAACGTTACTTCAGAAAACGCGTAACATTACGTCACATTTTTACAGTGCATGACGCTTATGGAAGTAATACTACATCACATTTTTGACTCCTATAAGTAGTCTTGTATAGGATTGGCACACTAGCCGTTTTATATTAATGGCAAAGGTTGTAGAATTTTAGATATTTTTGTATCTTTCCCTTCAGTAAAATGACATAGTTGTGTTTTTTTGTTTTAAATACAATTATTCATTGTTATAATTGAATATATTGGTTTAATAGTGACTGTTATAATTGAATATTGTTGTTGTATGGTTTGTTATAATTAAAATGGTTACTGTTGTTACATTGATTGTTAAAATTAAAGAAATTAATGTTGTTAGATTGATTGTTAAAATAAAAGTAATTATTGTTGTTATATTGATTGTTATACTTAAAACAGCAATTTGAAATTTTTACGAATTATAACTTTCAGTTTGAGTGATGTGAATTTCGTATTGACTGCCAATTTATTAGTCTGATTTTTTTCTTAAAACAGTTGAGCAATGGAATAATGAAAAGATAGAATAAAGCTACATAGGATCGAGACCAGAAATAAACCAAAAGTATTGCTCACTGACCATACTGTGACACCGTTTTGAACTTGGGTTACGTATTATACCGATGCGCGTATTTTGGTATGGACCGCGCACAATGCTCTATGTGAGTGGATATTAGGTCTTGTCACATTTCTCTATATCTATAATACTACAATGATTTCTGCCAAATAAACATAAATTTTAGACAGATGTTTCGGGCAACTACCATTCCTACTAGTAATTCCTTTTAGCAAACCATTGTACAGCAAATTTAATTATTATCTAATTTAATATAGCTCCTGTATGTTAAAAGAAAATTTAAATTCTGTAAATGATTTTTCGTACGATTTTCAAAAGAATTAAAGAAAATTTCAGTTCCTCGTATTTACAAATCGAATATGAATTTAAAACAAAAAAATAACAACACCCAAATATATCCCAACATCAAAATTACTAACATTGTACTTTTGATTAATAACTCAATTAATGCAAATAAAATAATTGTACCAAACAATATAATACTGTGTCTCCGTATACACTTAATATTCATTTATTTTAAATAAGTCAAAGCATGCTTTATAATTTCGAATCTTCATAAAATAATATTTGAAAGCACTAGTTATTAATTAAATATTTTTAATGCCAATTCATTGTACAATATCCTCCAAGAGATTTTTGAAACATTATAAATAATGTAACAAAATCTTAATTTTTTTCCCCTACATAAATTCAATAACACATTTTCTTACCGAAAACTATTTTAGTAATACATTAACGAATTTTTTTCTGGGTGCAGGTTCAAAGATCAAACGGTTGGTCATCGTTTACCCCATCATTGGCAGCCTAACTACACCTTCCTATTACGACCACATTGATTTTGGGGAGAGCTAATAATAGTTATTGGCTCGTTAAGAGAATAGGGGATTTTTTCAGAAGTTAATCTCGGAATTTTTTGTTGGGGGTTTTAAGTGTTTGGGGAAAAGTTGGTGAAGATTTTAAAGGGAAAGTATTGTTGGTAAATTTTTCCTGTGATTCAACATAGAAATTTTGATTAACCATTTGTTTTTATGGTAAAGTTTTATGATTATGTAGATTTACAAGTTGTATTCGTTAATTCGTGATTAAATGCGAGAGCATATTGCATTGAAAAAAATCAAATATATGGTTTTTTCTCTGCAATTTTATATGGCACTTGAATACATTGTCTTAGCAGATAAAGTAGTTTGAGTTGAAATGACGTCACACTAGAGATACATGAAGGCAATTGGTGAATTGTGTCATAAATTAAAACGACAGTCAAGTGACGACCCTGAATAGGCACCTTACTCAATTTATAAAATTAGACTTCTTACGCGGAGTTGGGACTTTGGAGCATATTTCACTTGCAAGCCCTTGTCATGGGGAATTAATCAACGGACTTTTGGCTGCCAAGATCATTTATAGGTCAGCAGTTATTTTGACAATGCTTGGACAAACCCGGGACATTTTCCATGCAAAGAAATCGCCTTACTCATTGGGCTTCCCAGTCCCGCAGACAAATTTTTAATTATTTAAAATTAGACTTTTAACAATTCAGACTTTTCCTTCTTTATATTTTTTTCCGACTCTCCATATTTCTTTTATCTTGGTTCTCTTTGAAAAACGATAAGATGGCTAAGTTTAAAAAAAAATTTCTAACTTAAAATTTCTAAAAGTAACGAAAAGTAACTAACTTAAATAACTAGTTACTTTCATATTAAGGAACTGAACCAGTAACAAAGTTACTTTTTTAAAAGTATTTTTCCATTCCCTGCAAAAGTAGAAAGTTCCAAGACAAATATTACATTTAGAATTCGGGAAAAAAATACTCGAATGATACAAGAAGAGGACCCCTAATTTTCTTTCCTCCTATCCCACCAGGATCAGCCATCCAATCCCAGTCACGTGCCCACACCTGAAAATAATCTCCACATCATCGATGACTTAATGACTAATTGCACTCAGAACCAAAGCTCAAATTGGAAACACGATCCGACATACAAGAAATTCCTCACGCCGTCAAATGAAAAAAAAATCATTTAATCGAAACAAAAATAAAGCAGTGGCGAGTAATTCATCATGCAACCACTGCGTTATATACATACACCAGTAGGGGAAAGGAATAATAATACTAAGAAAAAATCATTTGGTTGTCTTCCATCAAAATATGGGAGGTTGCGAGAACATCAATTCTGAGAATGGTTGGAACAAGAAAAAAAATAGATCTATCAGATGGGAAAACACTGTTTGGACCAATGATACTCGGCAAAGGTGGTAGTTAGGGAGATTCGTGCCCAGGTGGGCAAATGGGGCGACAGAAGGGGGAAAGGTAATTCGAAACCAGAAATTAAGTCCGTGCTTCGTATTAATATCTCATGATGCATTCGACCAACCAACTTTGTAGATGCTGATTGGAGCGTCCAAGTCGTGATGTTGGGAATGGGTAGGGGAAAAATATCCTCATAGGGGAAAAATATCCTCATAGGGAAAAAACGTATGAATGAATTTTGGGAGTAAGTAATACATTTAGTTAAAGTTTTGGGCCACTCTTGAACTGGAATTTTTAATAATAATTTACTTTTTTTTTTTAATGGGCACTATTTTTTTTTTGAGACAAAATATGATAGTTATTGTCAGATAAAAGTCTAATAAATCTTCTCAACATCCTGAATTCCTAAAAAAAGCTGCTCTAGAAGTAATCTATAGTATCCCATCTAGAACTGCACTGATTTATAGTGAAGTAGTAAAGATGAAAAATTGTGACACTGGAAAGGTAGTTATTAAATCCGACCCTGAAGAAACCTTGCTCGAACTACGTAATCCTGATTTTATTTCCCATGGCTTAGAACTGTGACCATCGACATTGCGTTAAACTTTTCTTTAGAGCTTTAACTATTCAGGAAGATTTGATTACTGGTAGATAGTTGTGTGTTATACAGTACTTGGAAAATTGGAGGAATATTATAGACCACAGAGGCATCCGTATTTTGAAACTTAAATTTGTAGTCCACAAGTTCTCCATTTTCCATAGAAACTATCTCAAGTAAAGCTTCCGTATAACGGATTGCTGATAGCGATCCAGATAATAGATAAGAAAAAAAATCATCTCTGTATTCTGCTGAGAAACTTAACACATATTTGTTTTGAAGTATACTTCAGATGTAAGAACCTTAGCATTTTTTCAACTCACTTTTTAATACCATCATCCTACTGTACTCTTAGGAGGGGTTCTAGGTGGTTCTGTGGTGCTTGGCGTTGTTAGCGGTGTTAACCACTTGAGCATGGAGCTCAATTCCCTTGTAGACACTCAACTACCAAGACTCTGACGCAGTTTCGGTTAATCTTAGGATAACAAAAGTTCTCTTTTACAAATCTTTACTTATACAAAGTGCAACGCAAGTGAAACCACTGCCAACTGCCAACATCCAATGATTTTTATCGTGAGGCATTTTGGACTTGAACTTATCCAATAATTTGATTCTTTGTACGCCACCGTAAGGAAGAGAAGGTAAAGTACAAAAAATATTTAAAAAAATATTTGTTTGGCTTCGTAACTTTAATTTCCTACTTTAAATACATTCAGACCTAACCATCTCTTACAAATCGACAAAAATATAGCCTACATATTCTTCAAACATCGTATCATATCTTTTCTATCATCGAAATACGACTATCAATGGTCTTCTGACATTAGCTATCTGACAGTCAGCTTGCATCCATGTCAGCATGTAATCATAAATAATGTAAATTATAGAAAAAAATAATGAAAAGCTATCTTTTCCCTACATATTTGTTGGTTAATACTATATTAGAGGTACTAATATATGTAAACAAAAGATAAAAAATTTTAAAAAAGATCGTTAAATCCGTAATGATTTTTTTCGTGTGGTTTTCAATACCTCAAAAAAATACCACATTTTTCTTGCAACCTTTGATGTAATGCTGCACACAAAAAAAAACGGTATTAGTAATGAATTTGAAACTTGAAGTTTAAGTGGGTTAAAGAATTAAAATATCCTTTCCTTTTAACTAAAAGTGGAATTGTGTTAAAAAAATTAATGTATATTATGGGTGTTTTGTTGTAATGATGGATCAGTGGCTTTATGGAAAAAAAAAAAAAAACGGAATGACTTTTTACTAACAAAAAAAAAGTATCTGCTTTTCTAATTTTCACTGCCTTTATGTACGAAAATGAAAAAGCACTATTGTTTGATGTATTTTGAAGGCGTAAGGACTTGTTTAGTAATGCTATAAAAGGCGTACAAGCGCACTTTAATCAATAAAAAGGCGTACAAGCGCAACGGTAAAACATTTAAAAGAATGATTTAAAACAATTGAAATGTATATGGAAATGATTAAGTGAAATGAATGAGATTTCTTATTAGTTTTTTTTATTTCATAGCGCCAAAATTGCAGCCTCCATTAAAAAAAAAAGAGAAGTAATGTTCATCGGGAAATTATTTTATAGAGTGTGGTTATAAGAGGAAAAAAAGCGAGAGCGAGCTTTCTAAGGATGATGGGATTAATAAAAGGGTATTCATATTAAGCAAATTTTGTAGCATAACCTAGTATTGTAATTCCTCATAGCGCAATCTCAATAGCTTAATATGAAGGGGGGAAAAGGTTATCAATTCACCTCTTGTCAAATTCCATATTACCTTTTACGAACAACATTTCGACTTTATAAAATTCAGAATCTGCGTGTATAAAGTTAATCCCCTTAAATCAAAACAAAAATCCCTAGTAGGGAAAAACTCCGTCACTGGTTAGCAGTGAAAACAATCTCCAGTCTCCAATTGCATCTTGCGCCTCTAGGCCTGCAAGGGGGTATGTGCTAGAAACTTGAGAAGGAGCGAGAAACAGATAAGACTGTGAGAGGGGAGGGGGGTGCAGACGATACTTCTGCTTCGATGACTGCAAGGTTATCGTATGAAAGCCCCTACAGTGATTGAAAGCGATCCCAAGCAAGGGGCGGAATGTAATTCTTGAGGGGGGGGGGGGGGGTAAATATTAATAGCTATGAACTTTGGTCTATTAATGATCTTTGCTATGAGAAGATATTTTTTTGTGGCTTATAAATGCTTTTTGTTTTGTTTGTTTGGATTTTTGTGTGTTGTTTTTCGTTATTTCTTTCTTGGATGTGAAGTTTGGGAGCATCATTGGAGTAAGTCGTTTATTGAATTTTTTATACAGTTTTATAAGATGCTTCAAAGAAAGTATTGACAAAAAAATATTTTTTTAATTAGTCGGTTAGAATGGAAATTGAAAGTGGTCAGAAACAGGAGGAGGTAAATATCTGTTATGTTTAATAACTAGTTTACATTTTTTCAAAAAATATTTTAAATTACAAAAACTAAAGTAGACTAAACAATGCCTCTTAATTTATTTTAAGGGGACAACGACGCTTCAAAATATCACATTTTCATTTGAACTTTCAATTCCTTAAATGAATATTTAAGAAAGATTTTAGCTATAATACGCATCTTTATATGAGTTGAAGTTCACCAAATTTGGTAGTTCCAACCCGTTTTAATACAACTTTGTTTCCAGCTTCATCAATCATTATTTTAAAAACGCTGATTTTATATTTTGGGTACACTTTTTAACACAAGCTATTGCGTGCATATGAAAATGTTTTTTACTGAAATAAAAAAAAGTCAATTCAAAGCAAGGAACCTAATATTTTTGGTTCACTGTGTTAAATTACATGTATACGACATCACAGAAAATTTCAACCCTTCTAGTAAAATAGAAAAAGGGAAAAGTGTAACCTAAGGCTGAAAATCGGTGTTTTGGAATAAGAACATTTAAAGATGACGACAAATTTTATATTGAAAGTAACTACCAAATTTTTAAACTCCAGCCCCATATTCAAATGTGTATCATAGAAGTTTTTCTCGTAAAGACACGTTTCAGTAACTAAAGTTCAAATGAAAACTCGATATTTTTAGGAGTAGTTTTGTTCCCTGTTACCTTAACACAAGAAACAAACAGTTGTCTTATTGGAATTTGTATTGTATATTACAGTAGTGGTGATGCACCACTTTCACTCAACTATTTAGCGACAAAATGAAGAATTAAAAATTGCGGTCATTAAATAATTACAGACCACCTCATATTAAGGGATATTTTTTTTTATTTTCCCTAACTTTGCACGCATTGAACAGAGAGAGACTTAATGATGTGAGCAAAGTTTTGATTTATAGACCATTTCATTCGCTTAGATTTTTACTTTTAAAAGTATGGCGAAGAAAATTTGTTACAAATCTTCACGCATCTACATGATTTATTGAAAGAAATTTCTTTTAAAATTAAAGGCCAGTGTCTTATTTATTAGCATTGGACATACGTCTTCTTTTTACAGAGTTGCAAAGTTTGTGCAATGAATTTTTCTAAATTAATAACACACTATTTCAGAGACGAAGCGTCCAAACTTTTATATGTAGAAAATACATACTTCATTTGTTGTGAAGGCTCGTTTTATAAAAATAAGCTACAACCATCTTATTGCTGCTCCACGTCTCCTGTTTCCACGTGACATAGCTTCACATATCGAGACTCGAGAAAGAATTTATTTTCATTAACATTTATGTTGTCACATAAGATGTGAAACATGCCCATTATTAAAAAGTATGTTTCCATTTATGTTATATGTTTCACGTGGCAAAAGGATCCTGCTTTAAACACCCAAAGTTAATGATATCATTTACTTTTAAGTGAGTTTATTTTGATCGCAAGTATAGTTGTTTCTGTTACTAAACCTTCATGACCTAGCAACAGCTAGATATGGTCCATGAGTCCCTGTATTCTAGCAAAGTCAATAACAAGAAGTGTAGACCCAGGCAGGCAAGTATAGTTAATTACTTCTGTGCATTAGATCTTGACCGTAAATGGACCATAAGTGTAGTGTAGTGTAATCGTTTCCGGCTGCCTATTTCTAGCCTCCATAAGGAGTTTTAAACACAGCCAATAACGCCTCTTAATTTAGAACCCTGGTCAAGTGACGAGGTCGACACCTGAGGTCGGCACCCAACGGAACTTCGAGCGACATCGTACGCTGACAACGTCGTGACTTTGGACTCCACAGATTTAACGAGCACTTCTGTCATGGACCATAAGTATCTGGACAACCTCATATGACCACAAATGGCCGCTAAAAGAGTCATCCCAGTCTTTCGCATGGTCACGCATATCAGTCACCCAAGCCCTTCTTCTGAAGGTGCGTACACGAAGCAGTCAGCGAGTATGTAAAATTGTCCCCCATATCTTAACAACACGCAAATAATAATCCATTTTCCTACCAATCATAGACGCGAAACCTGCGCTCCAATTATAATTACTAAAGAATTTTTTCTACCTTGCTTTTTATTCTAAAAGGGGAAGTTTTTATTCTTGTAGAGAGCACTCAATGTGTCATTAAATCACTGTATTTTTAGGCGGGAAAATGTTAGTTTTATTCAAAAAATGTGTCGTTGTGCGGAGTTTAATTATGCATTTTATGCGGAATGGGGTTCAATTAAGCGCTGTGCGTGCGATGCGGGCTGTTGTGTGTTTTCTGGAAATTAGTTGTAATGAGAAACATCAGAGCTTTTTGGATCCTATTCACTTTATTAATTATTCTGGATGTTATATCTATACAAATGACCCGGGACGTTGTTTAATTTTATAGGTTCGCAAGCGAGATAAAAAAAGATAAATCCGTTTTTAATTTACATTCGTTTTTTTTTGTTTATTAATAATATTTGTACATAAAAAACTACAATATTTTAAAATTTTCAAGTAATGTCAATGCAATGTATTTGTAAAGTTTAGGATATGTTGGTAAGCATATTTGATAAATGGGAGTTACGACACGCTATTATAAAAAAATAGTTTCAGTATGTCGCAAAGTGTTTCCCTTCTATTTGCTGGGCACGAAACTTTTTGAAAAATCACCTCAAAAAACTCAATTCCACTTAATTTGATAATTAAGAATTCAGATTTAATAATTTCAATTACGTTCTTAAAAATGCTTATGTATTTCGCAGCTACTTAGAGAATTTTGTAAAATTATATAAATCCAGATTAATTAATCTTGTAAAAGTAGCCATTTTAATCAAAGTTAAAAGTTACAAATTATTGTTTTTAATATTTTGTTAATACAAAACTGGTTTTATATTATTACAAATAGGCAATATGTAACCTCAATTTATTTATTAAACTTATTTTTAACGTAATAAACAATATAATATATATGAATAAGGCATTATCAAATTAATATTTTTAGCATTGTTTGTACTCTAGGTTTGTTTGAAAAAAATTAAAAAGAAACGTCAACGAAATAATTAAGTAAAGTTAAAATAATGACTAAAACTTCTAACACTTTTCACGATTCTTAGGTTGGTTTTCTTTATAACAATATGTAAAAAAATTGAAAAGTACATACATTTTCAGCACCCCCCCCCCCCCTCCTATCTCTCTCTCGTCTCTCTCTCTCTCTCTCTCTCTCTCTTATCTCTTTGAACCCAAATATTCTGATATTTTCAGACATCAGTTTTCTTTGCATTAGAGCCATAAATTATAAATGTTTACGTCTCTGACTTAATCACTATTTGTTTATACTGCATGTCTAGCATAACAATTCCTTATGAATGCTTTCAAGACCCTAAGTGTTTGGCAGTTTATTGGTGATATTGTGCATTTGACGTTCAAACAACTTGTTTACTATCAGTTAGAAAATAGTTATTTTTGGAAGTACACTCACGTATACATTGTACATATATTCCTCTGATTGAAAATTTTAATTTTTTTTATGATTTTCCAATTATTTGGAGATTATTACATTTCTTTATACAAATCAGAACTTTCGAAATAACTTTTCATTGCACCAATTATAGGAAACCATTCATCATTACAAATTTTAGAACAATTATAAATGTATACTTTCGCTCTCCGGCAATTATAACAACAAGAAATACTTGCTGGCCACTGTTCCATAACTCCAAAAGAAACAGTTATCATTGCATCAAAAGACAGATGAAAAATGGGATCTACTGCTTTCAAATCACAGAAAAAAGCAGTCAGTAATTGCTAGGTGTACAATCTCTTCTGACCTCTTCAATGCCTTTAACCAAACAACCTTGAATCTTTTCTATCTGGAAAAGGCATTGCATCCAAAATCTTTATTATTATTTTTTTATTATTTCATCTTTTATAATCGTCCATTCAGACAGCTGAAAAAGAAAGTAGAGAAAAAGAAATGATTCTTCATACGAAAAGGGTTTTCCAAACTCTGTCCCTGAGTGAATTTTTCCGGTCCGCATACGCCCGATTTATCTAATGTACATTTTTTTCAAAACAATCTAAACAAATTTGGAATCATTTCATTAAACATATTTTACTGATTGTAACAATGTTAAACACGAAATACATTGTTTAATTTTCTTTAATAAAGAGTATATCCCATTGTATATCTGTCTGTGAAACTCTTGTTTACTGTGGTGATAACTAATTGTTGATTTGGGAATAAAGGAAAAGTCAACAATAATTATCTCTGTTGTTAGAATTTCAAAATCGTGCAATTGTATATTTATATTCATTTAATATGTATGATAATGAATGATTGGATATAATTGTTATAAAGAAATGTTATTTTAGCGTTGTGATTCGTCAAACAACTCTAACAGTTGTCAAATAGATAGAAATCAAAAACTCATTTGAAAATCAGAATTGCATATTTAATTGAAGGAAGTGAAGCACAAATCATTTTCAACTCACATTTTCCATAGTATATAACTAAAATATAGGTTCTGGTCCTTTTATTGGTGACTTTGTCCAATTGAATTTAAGATCGTCAAAAGTCTTCAGAGAACGGATCTGCACCTTAGTTTTTTACCTTATGCCATAGTTATACTTGGAATTTGCACCTTAGACCTTAGTTATGCTTTGAAGGTTTGAAGAATGTGAGTTTTGCAACTAACCCTTCTGTGTGTAATTTTGTGAAAGTTATATATTTCGTTCTTGTAGGGAAAAAAGTGAAGTGTTTAAACATAAAACAAATTTAAATTCTTTGCATTCGTGTCAAAGTAGCAAGTGGAATTTTTTTATGAATATGCAAAAACAATTGGCATAATAGCTGTTAAACCCAATAACAGAAAGTTTTCCTCAAGACCCTTTGTAAAAATTGTTTGGAGACCCTTTCTTTATAATGATCCAGTAACAAACATACCTCATCCATTTTTTATTTTATTTTGATAGGCGAGTTAAATTTCTAGTTATAAGCATCACGTATCGGACCGCCTTTCCGCCAGCCACAAAACCGGCTGAGAATAATAATCATTAACTCATGAAAAGTTATTAATAAAAAAAATGTCTGTTTTTTTATTAATCCGATGATGTTAGAAACAAAAGAACTGCTCATGGATTTCTCGCCTTTCGAAAGATAAAATCTCCCGAGGTGCTGCTTAAAACTGATAAGCAAATTGTTTAAATATGTCTTAAGGATGTAATGGCCATTTTAATGCACTATTTTGATGGTGAATGAAAATGATTTAAAGTAATTTCTTCTGTATTAATTTAATGAATTTTGTTTATTTCAAAAACATTAATGTTTATGAAAATTTGGAAGATGGGCTTTTGAAACAGTTATATTTATTTTCTAGTTTTCCATAAATTATATGCATTTAGTGTTGTACTAACTTTCTCATCTTCATAGCTTGAACTCGCATCTATTTTCCTTATTTACTTGAACTTATAACAGATTTTAGCTAACTTTAAGGGGTCATAGGAGTCTTAAAAATGTGCAAAGGAGGTACTACGAAGCATAGTTTGATCTTTCATGTAATTTTTGAACTACTCAATGCATAAGTATAATTTTTATATGTAATTCTACAAGATTTATTTATTATAAAACAAGTTTTAAAATTTATGAAACTTTAGCCAAAACTAAAATAAATGATATTAAACATGAAGCTATTTGAACACATTGTGATTAGGCTTGCGCGGCAAATTGTGAGGTCAAAATTAAAAAAATGACCAAGAAAATGACTTTATATTGTACAAATATGTACAAACAAAGACTTATACCTAAATCCTCAGCTCAATTTTAATTAGAAATTATTTTTTTAAAAATTTAAAATCAAAATTTTTAAATTTTTATTAATTTTTTAGAAAAAAGTTCTCAAAATAATTTCTAATTAAATTGAGCTGAGAATTTTGGTATAAGTCTTTGTCTGTACATATTTGTACAATATAAAGTCATTTTCTTGGTCCTTTTTTTCAATTTTGACCTCACAATTTGCCGCGCAAGCCTAATCACAATGTGTTCAAATAGCTTCATGTTTAATATCATTTATTTTAGTTTTGGCTAAAGTTTCATAAATTTTAAAACTTGTTTTATAATAAATAAATCCTGTAGAATTACATAGAAAAAAATTATACTCATTTATTGAGTAGTTAAAAAATGACATGAAAGATCAAACTATGCTTTGTATTATCTTCTTTGCACATTTGTAAGACTCCTGTGACCCCTTAAATCATACTTGCATTCTGTTATACACTGCTCAAAACAATTAGGGGAGCACATGTTTTAAACCCTTTCGCTCCCAATGATTACATTGGGAATCATCAGCTTGTGATTTTTTTCTGACTAAGTTAAATTCGACACTTATGTATCGTTAGATACATTGTTAGATGGAAGAATAATGTATTTTGAAGAATTTAATATTTTTTATATACTAATAAAAATATGAAAAATATGGTAAAATAAATTTCACTTTAAAACAGAGTTTTAGAAAATAAATTGACCCATAACATTTCATGCTTGCATTTTTTAGATGTTTGAAATTATATTTCAACTATTTTTAACAAAAAAGTTTTGAAAAAATAATTGTTATAATTTATTAAAAAGTTATTATTCCATTTCCCCCCTTTAAATTTAAGTATTATAAACTTAATATTTTTTCTCCTGTTTTTTACTATTTCATTTCGAATGCATAGTGAACCTATTTCACAAACTGTTGATTTATAGGATAAAAATTAAAAAGTTGGGAATGAAGTTAAAGTTGGAATTAAAAAGTGCTCCCCTAATTGTTTTGAGCAGTGTAAATATTAAAGCTTTGTTCTACTAATTCTGTTGGTATTATGAAACTTAATCAAGGTGTCCTTATGAGATAATTAAAATTGATATAACCACAATTTTGACAAAAATTATTGACCCTGAATTGTTTTACTTGTCATTCTTTAATTGTTTATGCAGAAAAACACTCACTTAAAAATTTTCTAGGATCATATACGATTAAATAGAAATAACATGGATAACAGAAAAAAAACTACGGAAAGCAAGCGAATTTATGTTAACTATAAAACGGACAACAGTTGAGATAGTTTTAATTATTTCTTATAGAGAAATCAAGCAAATTAACATTTAGAATTATATTATAATCAAGAGTTATTTATAATTTAACCTTTTGGGTTAACTCAAATTTCCTACAATTAGTTAAACTTACGTTTACTACTAACTTTAGACTATGATCTGCCAGTTATTGTTTCATAAATGAACTCAATTCGCATACCGAAATTCAAAAAAGAAATTTATTTTATCGGCACCAGCCAAACGTTCACTTAATCACACTTGCTCCATGCGAAACTGGCGAGCACAAGTTGGAGTCGTTAATTTTCACCATCGATACCTTAAATCGAATCCCTGAATATCGGACTGGGAGAGTTGCTAATTTGTGTCGAGTGCTTGAGGCACATGTTACCTGAATCATTAAAAACCGCCATCAGATTCGATAATCTGATATCGTCAGGAACTGCCAATAAAACCCAATTCGTAAATCACTTCGCAATTCGTAAATCATGTTTACATGCTGTTTTTCGGGTGTTGTGGCTTATGATATTGGTTAAGGCGTGCAGTGTGACAGACGTCTTGTACTTCACGTTGTCGCGCTGATAGGCTGGTTTTAATTGACATATTTCCCTTCGACTTTCATTCTTGCCAAGATCAGTGTTCTGTTCCCACGTGACATCAATTCACCTAACGAAGGGCTAGAAAGAATTTATTTTCATTCAGCATTTATGTTGCAATTCAAGACCTGAAACATGCACATTCGAAATGTTGCTTGTAAAATAAAGTTGACTGGTTGCGCAATAACTGTTGGTCTTACTATAGAGGTGAAATTGGCTTATTTAACCCATTTTCGACCCATTTGGGAATACCATACCTTTCTTACGGAAGAAAAATGTTTACTTAAAATTTTTAAAACTCGTTTTTCGTGTAACTATTTTTTTGCGCATAATTTTTCATGTCTATTATCTTCTTTCGTTTTAAATTTTGTTTATTTAGAAAAACTTACACTTAGAAAAACCAACATAGCATAAACGAGTAAAATACCCTCCTTCATATTTTTACGACAATAGAGTTTTAATAATCTTTATCCAATGAAAAGTTAATCTGATAAGACAGAATAATTTTAAACACCTCATAAAAGAAAAGTTTCTAAATGGAATTGAAACTTTTCTCTAGTCACTTCCAAGTCGTTCTATCTCCTTAATGTTTCTATAAAAATGTTAATCCCTCATTTTTTTTTATCTATATAAGGGAAAATGTGCCACTTTCTTAGGTAACTGATGTAGTAAATGGTTATTTCGAAGCCCAACCCTACGGAGAGTTACACACAGTTTAAAAAATCAAATGTCATAATTAGGATTTGTTAATGTTTCTTGTCCCATTTTCCTTGTTACTGTCCACGTTAATTGTGTAAACATATAATGTTTTAAATGCATTTATAGTTAAAGTACTTGATTTTGTTAGTGCCGTATATTATTTAGGCTGTGAATATAAGCTAATATAATTTAACAAGTGTTTCCTTTCTAAGTTAGCATGCTATACTTTGTCTTGCCATTTTTCACTACAAAAAATGCTCGCATGCAAATGAAATAAAGGAAAAAAATGTATTGTTCCAACACAACTGACAAGCACGAAATCAAACCAGTAATACATATTTTTTGTTAAGCTTTATTATAGCTATTTTTCTAAGATCAGATGCTGAACTACATTTTGGAAGAATGCATGCGTGCTGTGCCTTCAACACTATATTTGCACTAATCATGCATTTTTATTTAGTCCCAGCACATTTTTCGTATTGTTAAAACACAGCTTGT
This sequence comes from Hylyphantes graminicola, assembly GCA_023701765.1. Classification (NCBI taxonomy): domain Eukaryota; kingdom Metazoa; phylum Arthropoda; class Arachnida; order Araneae; family Linyphiidae; genus Hylyphantes; species Hylyphantes graminicola. The sequence goes on along the minus strand of CM043119.1, from coordinate 41,562,991 downwards.
AACAACTGGGAAAAACACACTTAGTGCATTGAAAGTCAACACATGTATTTTCAAGTATGAGTGCAACTGAAGTTAAAATTTAAAATTGCTATTCCTGTATTGTAGAAATCCAAAAGCGAAACAAAGTCAAGTCACTTCACCCCCTTTGATCAGGAAGAACATCTCGGGTTTCACTGGCAGCTCGAAACAGACGAGTTATCTCGTTAACGATGCCCCTTCATAATAATACTTACCTGGGTGGGCATTAATATTTCAAAAGTTACCTTTCGGCTCCGAAAACGTCATTAATTTCGCCCAAATTTTGGGGAAAAGTCACCAAGCCCACATGTTAATTACCCACCCCCTGATCAAATGCCGGCTTTAAATAGGGAGTGCACGCAAATGGTCTGTACCGGGGTGAGTGGTGAGTTCGCGTATTGGTATTCATAGGGATTGACTCGCTCATTCCCTTTTGGTTTGGTTTGGTTTGAATTATCGTCGCACTAGAGCTACACGAGGGCTATTGGCGACGGGCGTCGTATTTTAGAACCACAGTCAGGTGACGAGCCAACACCTGAATAGGCACCCAACGCAACCGTTAAGGGCGACATCGTACGCAGCGTTAGGACTTTGAAGGATATTTAACGTGCACTCCATCACACGGGGTATTATTCGTCGGACATTTTTGGCTGCACGGGCCGTTTATAGGTCGGCAGCTATTTTGGCGATGCCCGGACCCGAACCTGGGACCTTCCGCATGCTAAGCGAGTGCTTAACCGACTGGGCTCCCCAGCCCCATTCCCTTTTGATTAAAGGAGGTATTGGTTCATATGGTGGCTTGACCACCTGGTGGATTAATATTGCTAAGGTTTTATTGCATTTTTTTAATGAGTGAGGAAATTAATTTTATTAATGATAATCAAAATTTACCTCATTCAATCTATGGCTAATATCTCCTTATAATAAATCGTATCACTCTCTGATAAAATATTTGTAGAATTCATTTTATTTTCAAATTTATCAAAATTGTTTGTTTTTGTGTGGAAAATTTTATTATTATCCCACATTTTGCAACCGTTATCCTTGAAAATGAAACTACAAAAACCGAAACCATTCAATTGCTAAGAAAGATAGTGTAATTGTTGTCTGAAATATTGATGATGTTTAAACTTTGAAATGTTATGAAATATCCTAAACCACGCTAACCCAAATACTCTTCAATTATACATTTGATTTATGTCTCGTAGAGTTTTGTAAAGGATTTCATAAAACTTCACACACACATTCCAAACAACGCTAATCCACTTCCAATGTTAATTATAGCCATGTCAAAATTCAATGTCTTGAAGTCTTAAATTATTTTGGGTTTTGAGTTTGTTTGACGTGTACCAGTGGAGGGGAGAGTTTTTGATTTAAAGTTTAACTGATTATAATAACTGTTTTGTATAAGTTTGATAATGAGTTTGCTACCTTTAATGCATTATTATTGTACACATTGCCGCCCCGTGGCACAAATCGTTAGGATGCTAGCCTTTGGAGCTGCTAAGGTCGGGTTCGAATCCCGGTCTGGCATGGATGTTTGTGACCGTCAATAAATGTTGTTATTTGTCTATGTGTTAGTGTTGTCCTTTCTTTGTGTGTCTCTTGTGCTTGTTAAAACTCTTTCTGTGTCTGTCCCACTTGACGAAAGCTTATAAGCAGTTCTCTGAACACACGCAAAAAACTGTCTGGTACGTACAAACGAAAATTGAGTTCTCCCAACCAAACTGTTCGGTTGCTATAGGACTGACAGGACTGTCTAGTTGCAGGAATCCAATACGTTTGGTTAGAAGCGTTCAGTTGGCGCAAACGACTAGTTTGGTTGAGAGAACTACACTGATACTGCGCAGTCTAGTTCTCACACAGAGTTTAGTTGTCTCAACCGAACTCATTGTGGCAGTCTGGTCCCGTTGACTAAACTCGTTCAATCGATCGAGTATAGTTATGGTAACTAAACTGGTAGGTTTGAAGGAAACCACCAGTTTTTCTGTGCCAATGAAACACCCTTCAACCGAACTTGGTTAAGTTGCAGGACCAGCACCATTTTTTTGCGTGCAAGCACACAAGTTGGAATATATATGTACATACCATACCATACTATTATTGCACACCATTAATACAAAAATGCTACTTTTCAGAAATATTTCGTTCGAAACCAAACTCCTTCGTTATATCGAGATCGCCCCTCGCCATTTCCAGAACCACAGAGTAGAGTCGACTCGTTTTCGAGATATGATAACGAATGTTCATAATCACGAACCATCCGTCATATGTGGCCCCACCCATCTATCGGAATCACGAAATGCCAACTTTTATGGCAAACCATAAAAAAAAGCAGGGCCCTCCGGGTAGGTGGGGCCTAAACACAACCAAAAAGAGCCCCGCAATCGCCAAACTCGTGTCGTTAAAATCCGCTTGCTCATTTGCTGCTCTGTCATGATACGCCTTCCCTCTGCGTTTGATTCGTGCCCAGAGTTACTAATTAGTATTAGGAAGATATCGGAACACTAATGGACCAAGTCTTTTTGAGTCCCATTTGATAAGAACTACTGAAATCCCAATCATTCCACTGGCAGTTACAAGAACTGGATACAGAATGTTATGAATTTCTGACAGTTACATTTATTAGAATTCGATGTAAAACTTCTATTCCTTTCACATTTCAATTTAATTTAGAGATGCACATTATTCTGTACACAAGGTCAAATGGATGTATTTTCGCGTTCTTACAAAACATATTGAAGCCCTTGCTTTCTTTTCGCCTTTATAAAAATAAACTAAGCCTCATTGAAGAAAATAGTGAACATATTCAAAAAATACTAATTTCGTCATGGCATTACATACTTTTAGATACATATCAAGCTAAATAAATATAGATTACCACTGCTAATATTGTTAAAATTAGATTCGAAAAAAATAACAGGTCTAGGAGGTTTATCAGCAATAGCAAAGCTGACACAACTTTCTTCCAGTCAAATTAGAGAACGTTACCGCGCACTCATCTTTTCATTATGCTCTTTTGGATGGAAAATCTGTGTTTTGAAACCTGTCTGTAAGCTATATCTAATTTAATTTGTTGTTAATTTGGTGTCAAGCACTATGATATGACATGTGGTAAAAGCTTTCCTTTCTGTCCACAAGTAATTTTCATGTCCACAATCGTTTCAATGCATCTTTTTGTTTTTAGATAATAAGAAAGATTCCAACACTTCTTCTCAAGTCTGCCTTTACACATTATCGCCAGAATTTAAAAAATGATCAGACTTAATTCACTTACACAGAGAACTTCTAATGGCTATTCTTGTTTTATTTTTTTTCGGTAACCAGGTAACCATTGAATGGAATCACGCCACTTGGGTGAATGGAATTAGGAATGTGTCCATTGTTCTATCCTTCTGCAGAAGCCGAATTGGTGAAAGTGGTGAATGCAGTTCGTTTACCTTCTCATTATGTTCTTTCCCATTTAACAGCTTCTGTCCATTGGTATCAAAAGGGCAAAGGTACAAAAGTTATTAGATACAAACTTTGTCCTTTTTCTACTAAAGTTGCAGAGTTAATTTTGAGAGTGGTTTCTGTGGATGGAGGTTCACAATTAATTGCGGCGAAGCGTCGTTATACAATGAAATGGGAGATGGTCAGTGACGCGCGAAATGAATGGTTGTTTATTACGTGGAATACGTTAGGCGAATTTAAAACTTTTTAGTTATGTTATGGAGAAATCATATGCAGTGAATTTTCGACACACAACACATAATTTTGTCAAACAATAAAACAAAATCACAGATAAGAAATCAGCGGGAAAAAAATGTAGAGAAAATTTTTCATTCAAATAGAGGTTTACTTTACTAGCCTATAATTAGAAAATAAGGATTGTCGATCTTTCAGTAAAATGTTCCTGATAACATGAAGATATAAAAGGGTTATTAAATATTTTAAAATTACCACACACGAAAATTCAATCACTCATAAAAAAATAATTTATAAAAATTATGAGACGTCATGTAAAAAGTAAATTTCGTAGTAATTATTATTAAGACAGTAATTGATGAAACACTTCATTCCAAAAACAATTTAATTCATAATATTCAAGTTTTATATTAATATTAATCTATTTTTCTTAAATTTTAAATTTCTAATTTTATTAGACGGTGCTACCTACGAATAAACATCCTGATACAATCAGTCAAATTTTTGATTTAGATTGCTGATAAAACAACCTTGAAAAGTAAAACTTCAAAGGAATTCTATGTAGTAAAAAAATTCAAATGTAAATCCTGATATTGAATAAGATGGATGGCGTATTATTAAACTACTTTTTTTTTGTTTTAGTTCAAAAAGAGGGGGGAATGGGACTCGGGCATTGAAATGCTGGAGATGCCTAACAATCCATCCCTACCGCATCCCAAACTGGATTATATCCACCTATTTATTTATTTTTTAATTAATACTTTAAAAAAAATTACATTTGTCACATAATACACTTTTAATAACGTCATAAAACTTAATACAATGTGATTCTTTGATTGTTCATTGTGGTTTTTTTTTCCTAAGAAAATAGTAAAGCATTTCATCTTTTACATGAAAGGCTGGATAGCTTCAATTTACATTTATCGATGCATTTAAGGTTGTTTCATGTTTTGTTTGTCTAAATACTTCAAAAATATCAACTACTTATTTTTTTATTTTTAAAAGTTAAAGTTTAGAAGAGAATACTAAAAACATCCCCTTTCATATTGAAACTTAAAAGGAATTCAGTTTAAAAATAGTTTTAAAATATTGAGTTTAAAAACACTTTCTTGAATCTTAGGAAATAAAAGAAGTCAATCCGACTTGGCAGATGATCAACTTTTTGCAAACCGGACATTGTTTTTACCTTTATGTCGAACATTATAAGCGTATTTATAAGTTATCTAAACTAAAATTAAACTAAAACAGTTGTTGATAATAAGTATATAAACTTCAAGAGATTAAATTTAGTTTTTTTCTATAATTAACAAGTGTGCCTTTAATTTTGTCAATAAGTTTTATAACTCACCCACCTTCTATAAATTAAGAAATATCAACATTAAAGTTATTAGAAGATTAAGTGAAAACGTGTTTGCACATATTGAAAGGAGACTATCTCTCACTTAGTTAATATAATTTAATCAAAATTAAAATCTGCAAATTTTGTCAGTTACATTGCTTTATTGTTATTTAGACACTTACAATGGAATGATTGCAATTCTTAGGTATGGTATGGTATGATACATATATATTCCAGCTTGTGTGCTTGTTCAGAGAACCGCTTATAAGCTTTATTGCATTTCTTAAATAAGTATTGATGCCTCGTATTTTTCTCTCTTCCACCATAGACTTCATTTATGTCTCGTACACTTTTGAAAATGATATGATTCTGTCTTTCAAACAACGTAATTCCTATTTTAATGTAAACTGCAACCTTTTAAAATCCTACATTCTGTTTCATTTAATCTAAAAAAAAATTCAAGAAATATCGTTAATTGGGGTACTAAACAATAAAACAATATTTTAAATGGTTTAAGATAATCGATATTATTTACTTTTCATAAAACCAATTTCAAAAGTGGTAGCAAAACAGATGCCATCACTGTCGTATGTAATTGACTCTCTCAAGTGTAAACATACCACAACAGTAATTGTTTTGTATATTTTCAATGAACAAATTCTAACAAACTTTCGGTTTTTCGAAAGATTCGTAACAAAAACTATTATAATTTTTATAACTACTTAATATCAGTATTAAAATTTAGACAATATTAATTACTTCGATGGAATTGACAATTAGTTTACTTCCTTGTGTTTTTTTATGTATTTAAGTCTTTGTATTTCATTTGTTTGTTTTTCGTAAGTACCCTTGTAATAGAATTGTGTTAGTTTTATGTAATAATATTATTGTAATGGAATTATGTATTGATTTTGTCAACCTTGTAATAGATTTTTGTTAGTTTTATTAATGGTATTATGTATTGATTCTGCCAACCATTGTAATTGGTTTAGGCCCATTGCAATAAATTTATTTGCTATCTATCAATGAACAAATTAAATAATTAATAGAATGATGTAGGAACGTTGCATCCACCATCTAGTAAAAACAAACGGTTACATAGAACTAACTTCAAAAGTGGTAGCACAACAGATGCCATCACTGCCGTAGGGGTAAGTGGTGTACCTTGGACATATGTGTACCTCGAACCTATGCTGATTCTAGCTCGATTTGCTTAGATATTGAAAAAACACCACATGCAGTTAAAGTATTTGTTACCAGGGGCCTCAGTGAAGTTCTATCTGTTTGTTTAAAAGGTCAATTTATTAAAGAGATTTCGAAAAACTAAATTCGCAGTTCAAAAGTAATTTTTGTCTGATTCTTTAAAGTACTTTTATACTCAAACATGTAGTGTTTATTCAGAAACGATGGTTATGCAATATAAAGTAAAGTTTTAGCTATAAAACTGTGTGCTTGAAATTAATTTAATTCTAACCTTAACATGGTGATTAACTATTTTGTTTTTAATATCCAAGTGGTGTACCTCGAACCTAATACAAGTGGTGTACCTTGGACTGGTCCAAGGTACACTACTACAGGGCTGTTCACACATTTTTTAGACGATATATATTGTACTCACAAAACTAAATTAACTAAAAAAAATTGTGTTTTAAATGTTCTATTTGATAGCCCTTACTCTGAACTATCTTTCTACACCGTAATTTCCAGGGTAATAATGCCCTTTGAAGTGTTGGAAGAGGTATTCTATCACATACCTCCTGAACAGCTTTCCAGAGTCATGTAATTGTTGTGGGGCGACGTCTGGATAATGCAGATTTTAGATGTCCGAAAGTACAAAAATCCATTGGTGATACATCGGGAGATTTAGTAGGGATATCAGTGAAGGGTACGACCTTGATACCGTTTTTTTGTTCCATTTATTTTAGAAATTTTACTGTGGATTTTGACGTGTGACTGCCAGCTTTGTCGTGATGGAGTTTCACAGATTGATGGCACTGTCTGTAAAGCGATGGCATTTCATTCAGAAAAATTGGTGATAAAATATGTTCCTGATAGTATTTGGAGTTAATCTTGACATTTTTTTTTAACCCTCCTTATTTTTAACTTGCCATTATATGAAAAACCAGCAACAATCATGAATCCCTCAGAAAAATTTTCTTTCGATTCTTTGAACCAAGTATTTAAATTTTTTCTCTCCTCTTTTATGATAACAAATGGCTCTTTTTTTGCCGCAATCATTTAAATACACCCATGATTCAACTATTGTGACAATTCTTTCCCACTTTTCTTTGGATAAGTGTTTCTCATACAGATTTCTGCAGCGTGTCCTGCGTTCAGCGATATGTTTTGGAAAAAGACGATGCACATTGGTTTTTTTTCGCTTTCTTAAGACTTAAATCAGTGTTTATCATTTTGTTTACAGTGGACACATAGCATTTAATGATTTTGCAACTGTCCTTTAACTAGGGGGATTTTCTTTTAACATTAAACAACGTACCTTTGCAATAGTCGAAGATATCCGTTTTTTTTTCTTGGGTACTTGTTTGGAATTTTTGTCAAACTTGAGGCTCCAATTTGACGTTTTTTCCTTTCTTGTTTACGATATTACCTATCGACGCTTTAGATATCACAAAACTATGACTCTCACATCGTTTTTGGATAACGGAATAGGAATGCTTCTCTTCGGAAAGAGCATAAATATAGCCTTCGAACCGCTGCTTCATTAAAAACGCCATTTTGAATAAAAATAAAATTTTCAAGCCGCAGATGATAATTTTGACTTTTAAAAACATAATACAATTGCAATTATTTCTTTTGAAGCAATCGATTTTTTATTACGGCCAAACAAAATCGTCTAAAAAATGTGCGAACAGCCTCTGTATAGGTCATATGTGCTTCAGATTGTTGAAAACCCTTTTTAAAATTCAAGTAAATTTTTTCCTTTGTAAAAGTAAAGATTTTAAGCTATTAATATGCAACCCTGATTTGTAAAATTATGTAGAATGGAAATTTGTAAGAAATTTTTATATGGTGCGATAAATATTTTTCTGTCGTTAATTTAGATTTATGGTAGACATATAAAATTTTAACCATATTGATATAATATAGAAAATATTTATTGCATACGCTTCTAAAAAGATGATTTTTATAATAAATATCTTTGCAGAACATCCTTTTTACGTTTAGACCTAGTTGTATAAACATAGGGGGAAATATTTGAGTTTTTTCAAATTTATGACAGAAAGATAGCCAAATGTTTTCCTATGGCATGAAATGACGGTTTAATTTTCTGCTGCATTTCAACGGATACACCTGCGAAAGATCGCATTGCAGCTGAAAAAGCCAAAAGGGCACTAAAAAAAACTAAGGCAATAAAACCCCCTACTAAGCCAATTGACCAAAATTAACCAATTACTACAATCTTGGCTAGAAATAAGAGTAAGTTGTAAAATGTATTTTTGAATTTTATGTGTCTAATAAATATTGGTTTTTGGACTGTAAAGCGAGTCTCTCTACCTGTTAATAATTGGTCCAAGGTACACTACCGGTTGGACCAAGGTACACCGCTGGTGGCGTACCTAGGTCCTAATTACAATTTTCTGAATTTATTTCTTTAATAGTTGAAATCATTTAAATAACATGTTAAAATAAATATATGTTGTATATAACAACATAAAGTATTTAGTAAAAATATTTTTATTCACTTTTTGCAAGTAATTAAGAAATTAAAAATTAAAAAGTCAAAATAGGTCCAAGGGAACCCACCTTCCCCTATATAAGTGCTTCTATCAAATACCGTAAACATAACAACACCTAACCTTTAATGTACCACACAACATTCCAGATTTTTGTTGGTTATAAAACTTTACTCAACTTTTAACTAAACAAACTTTACAAAACTTTTTTTATTTTATAGGTTACATAAAACTAACTACAAAAAAATGGTAGCATAACAGATGCCATCACTGCCGCATATAAGTGTCGCGATCAAATACCTTAAACTTAACAGCACCTAACCTTTAATGTACCACATAACAATCTCAATTTTTGTTGGTTATCAAGCTTTACTTAATTTTCAACTAAACCAAATTAACTAACCTTTTTTTTTATTTTATAGTTTACATAAAACTAACTTCAAAAGTGGTCGCATAACAGATGCCCACACTGCCGTATAAGTGCCTCTATCAAATACCGTAAGCATAACAACACCTAACCTTTAATGTACCACATAACAATCTCAATTTTTGTTGGTGGTTTCCCTCTCTCGCATCAAAAAATAATACATAGCCTAATGAATAGCAAGCTTGTTTGTGTGCATCTAAATTACAGGACGCCGGGTATGGTTACATAAAACCACATAACACATGTACCACATAACAATCTCAATTTTTGTTGGTTATAAAGCTTTACTTAACTTTTAACTAAACTAACTTAACTAAACTTGTTTTATAGGTTACATAAAGCTAACTTCAAAAGTGGTCGCATAACAGATGCCCACACTGCCGTATAAGTGCCTCTATCAAATACCGTAAACATAACAACACCTAACCTTTAATGTACCACATAACAATCTCAATTTTTGTTGGTGGTTTCCCTCTCTCGCATCAAAAAATAATACATAGCCTAATGAATAGCAAGCTTGTTTGTGTGCATCTAAATTACAGGACGCCGGGTATGGTTACATAAAACCACATAACACATGTACCACATAACAATCTCAATTTTTGTTGGTTATAAAGTTTTACTTAACTTTTAACTAAACTAACTTAACTAAACTTGTTTTATAGGTTACATAAAAATAACTTCAAAAGTAGTCGCTTAACAGATGCCCACACTGCCGTATATAAGTGCTTCTATCAAATACCGTAAACATAACAACACCTAACCTTTAATGTACCACATAACAATCTCAATTTTTGTTGGCGGTTTCCCGCTCTCGCATCAAAAAATAATACATAGCCTAATGAATAGCAAGCTTGTTTGTGTGCATCTAAATTACAGGACACCGGGTATAGCACGTAGCTTAATTGGGGGTTGCAACTTGTAGGGGTTGACCGAAACATTTATAAAAGTATCTGCGCTTCCGATGGTTTCATAGGTTTTCATATACAAGATGTAAACATGTTTTTAATCGGCATAAACAACAGTAGGAAACAAGAGGAGGAGTATGTTTAATGTTTTTTGTTGTTTATTTGCTTGTTTCGGTAGCTGCATGGATAAGGATTGCTAACTGTATTGTAATATACCTACTTTTTAATTAAAAAGTTTCATATTAAGTTAAGCTATATGGATAGTGGACACCGATAATTAATAGAATTATACAAAACTTTTTGATATCATATTTCTGGAATAATTCTCGTGTAATATAACTACTGTAATTTTTTTAAAAAATATTTATGTTGAAAAAAATTAATAATTAATAGAAGGATGTAGGATCTTTTTGCATCGATCATCGAGGAAAAACGAAAATGAACAGAATAAACAAGAAATTGATGCATTTTTTCCTCTAACATTGTGTAATTTTATTTAATTGTAACCTTGAACAATAAAATAGAACAATAAAATAACAATTAATTGTTATTTAACTGTATTTTCCGGAAATTTTGAAAACTTGTGCTTATTTTTGCAACAATAGGCGTTTAAGACCAACTGCTTAAGTGACCATGAGCTGTTTTGCTTTTAAAGGAAACTGTATGTCATCTCCCGCATTAGTAACTTTATTTACACTGTGAAAGTGGAAAAAAATCTGTGAAATTACTGCACATTTTGATGTTATTTTTACACTACAGTGTTGTAAGGCATGTTTTACAGCAAAATGATGTTTTCTCGACTTACAGCGTAACATGAACTTATTCTATAGCTTTTCAATAGAGTAGATGGATGCGTCCAATTACTACCAGTGAGCAAAAGTACCACACAATAAAGCTTACATTACATGTAAATTCACAGCACAGTATGATGACAGTACATTTACCATCTCACTGTGATGGTAAATTTGGGGATATTTTGTTTACCGTGTACTTATTTTGAAACTTATGAGGAAGAGTTTCCATCGCTTCCAACAGCTTCCAGCTTTCCATTGTAAACTTGCAGTTTGCCTTATTACTATATCTATATTTGTTGTATATATATATGCAGTTTTAAAATGAGGTACTTTTTGCAGGAATTTTCTCAATGTAAATTTCTATCAAACAATATATTACGATATAACGCTCCATATTTCTTAGTGTAAAAAAAATTCGCATCGTAATTATACAACAATTTATTTTCATTTGTGATAAACTGGTATTTAACATTTCATAACATTAAAACATTTTATTTTCCTTAGTGATAAATACGTATTTAACAGTTCATAATAATCAAACATTTGGTTTTTTATATAATAAACACGTATCCAACTGTTCATAATTTTCCAACATTTTATTTTCCTTTCTAAAAAACACTTATTTAACAGTTCATAACGTTCCAACGCTAAACTTTTCTTTATTCCAGCAAAAATAATCAATGTAATTAAAATTCCGCACACGCATCGACTCATTTCAATACATAATTGTATCAACAAGCCACGAAAGTGTTCACTTAGAGTAATTTAAATCTAATAATTAAGCAATTACGTTTATTGGGCAGCTTTCTCTGAGCCTTTTTATCATTTGCGGCAAAACCAAATTTGCATTATGACGATGCAAACGTGCCACTTCGAAACTCCTGAATTATAAAAGTACCACATTATCTAATTCCCATGGTCGGTTTTCAAAGATCCAAAAGTTCTATTTAAAATCAAAGATAATATTGTCTTGTGGGTAGTCTTTCTAAGTCAAAGGTAAATCTTAATAAATCCTGCACCGAAAATAAAAAAAATAAGCTATCCAAACCATGCATTTAAATTTTAAAAGCAAAGGCTGAATGTGCCAATTACCGTAATTGGAGTTTTCCTTAATTTCCATTTCTGAGCCAAATTGAAAGGATCTTTTAAGGAAACGTGTTATTAAAGTTTATTAGGTGATAGTTAAAAAGGTTTGTGATTATCTTCTTTAAGGAAATATACATAACTTTATTACTTGTTAAAAGCAGAGGAGTTTCATCATCTAATAACTCTTTGAATGATAAATAATTAACAACTTTTGTATATGTGACAAAAGATATTTGACTTCATATATGTTCTATATCTAAGTTCTACAATTAAAATACAAATTATAACACATATTTCAGTCATTTTACAATGATTTAAATTTAATACAATAATTTAAGTTTACTATCTGAATAATTCATCTAATTCCATTTATTATTATTTTGTAATACATCGTATCTTTCTTCTAAGGAGAATATATCTTCTATCCCTTACCTTAGGGAAAATAAAAAAAGGTGATATTCTATTTAATAGTATTAGACAACAGCACATTTTTTACTGATTCAACTATATTATGTATACTGTAACTCAAAAATTATTTCTTAAAAAAAGTTTTCTTTTCGAATGTCTTTGAGTTATTAGCACAATGTTGTTTACAGTTACAATATATATATATTTTTAATTATTATTTGGTATGAACATTTTTCATATTATTAAGTAAATAGTTTTTATCCATACACTCTCGCTTAAATATCTGTTTATGCAGAAGGATACAATAATATTTTTAGCGTGTAATTTGACAAATTGCAGTTTTGTTAGAAGTTGCTATTTAATATTATATATTCGTGTATCTAACACGATACTAACTTGTATTCTTAACACTTTCAAGTGAAGTGTGTAGGGGTAAGTGGTGTACCTTGGACATATGTGTACCTCGAACCTATGCCGATTCTAGCTCGATTAGCTTAGATATTGAAACAACACCAAGTTCAGTTAAAGTATTTGCTACCAGGCATCTCAGTGAAGCTCTATCCGTTTGTTTAAAAGGTCAATTTATTAAAGAGGTTTCGAAAAACTAAATTCGCAGTTCAAAAGTAAATTTTTGTCAGATTCTTTAGTGTATTTTTATACTCAAACATGTAGTGTTTATTCAGAAACGATGGTTATGCAATATAAAGCAAAGTTTTAGCTATAAAACAGTGTGCTTGAAATTAAGTTAGGTCTAACCTTAACTTGCTGATTAATTATTTTGTTTTTAATATCCAAGTGGTGTACCTCGAACCTAATACAAGTGGTGTACCTTGGACTGGTCCAAGGTACACTACTTTAGGTCCTATATGCTTCAGATTGTTGAAAACCCTTTTTAAAATTCAAGTAAATTTTTTCCTTTTGAAAAATTAAGTATTTTAAGCTATTAATATGCAACCCTGATTTGTAAATCTAGAAGAATGGAAATTTGTAAGAAATTTTTATATGGTGTGATAAATATTTTTTCTGTAGTTAATTATTTAGATTTATGGAAGCCTATAAAACTTTAACCGTATTGATATAATATAGAAAATAATTATTGCATGCTCATCTAAAAAGATATTCTTTATAATAAATATCTAAGCAGAACATCCTTTTTACGTTTAGGTCTAGTTGTATAAACATAGGGGGAAATATTTGAGTTGTTTTTTTCAAATTTAAAACAGAAAGATAGTCAAATGTTTTTCTATGGCATGAAGTAACAGTTTCATTTTATGCTGCATTTTAACGGATACACCTGAGAAAAATCGCATTGCCGCTGAAAAAGCCAAAAGGGCACTTAAAAAAACTAAGGCATTAAAACCCCTTACTAAGCCAATTGACCTAACATAATCAATTGCTACAATCTTGGCAAAAAATAAGAGTAGGTTGTAAAATGTATTTTTGAATTTCATGTGGCTAATAAATATTGGTTTTTGGACTGTAAATCGAGTCTCTCTACCAGTTAATAATTGGTCCAAGGTACACTACCGGTTGGACCAAGGTACACCGCCGGTGGTGTACCTTGGTCCTAATTACAATTTTCTGTATTTATTTTTTAAATAGTTGAAATCATTTAAATAACATGTTAAAATAAATATATGTTGTATATAACAACATAAAGTATTTAGTAAAAATATTTTTATTCACTTTTTGCATGTAATTAAGAAATTAAAAATTGAAAAGTCAAAATAGATCCAAGGTAACCCACCTTCCCCTATTTTAAACTCATTTAATTATGGTTTATAGCATTATGTTCTTTATAAGATTTAGAAAACTAAGAAATGAAGGGTTCTGTTGTAAAACTCACATTTGCTAAAGTATGACAAAATACAGGATCCGGTCTATGGTGACTTTTAGTAAGGTTAAATTCAATTGAAGGAAGTCGCCAAAGAACGATCTGTGCCCTCTTTCTCAGTCACACTTTGGAGACTATGAATTTTGAAACTACAACCTTAATTTTAAATAATAATTCATAATTTGAAAACAAACCTACGGCATAGTATGTTACAAAAAAACACATAATAAATATATTTGTGATTGAAATGTTAAAAAGTTTGGGCGAAAACTTTTTTAAAAATATAAGTTATTTCGATTAAGAGGTGAACTAACAGAAGCGATCACTGAACAGATAAAAAATAAATTTCTGATTTTGAAATTATAATCAATAATGGACGATTGAAAAGGAATGGTAATTTGCTTATTTCCATTTCAGGTTTTTTTTTTTTTTTTTTTTTTTTTGCAAATAAACTTTTCTTTCATTATTTATTTAGAAATATCTAACTATTTTGTTTTTACTTGAAAATTCATGTTTATTGTGGTACTGTTTAATACATGAAACCATATGAAAATAATAAAACAAATTGAAGGTTAAGCATGACTCAAATTCTTATACAGTTATATTAAATATATTTATGCAGTTATTAATGTGCAATATTTTATAAATGCCTTTTTATACATTACATTTTTATTTGGTTTATGCACCAAGGTATCACTTACAAATAAAATGTATTTCTTTGTTAATTTCAAACTGCATTAGACTATTAAATAACTAAAAGTGTCGTATAATTGGTAAGCACTTTGTACGTTGTTTGTGTAATAAAAAGAATATTAATTAAAAAATATATCATTGTTAAAACTTTTAATTCACTACAATTTTGTAATTTGGTAAAAAAAAAATGGAAAAGAGGTTTGGTTGGAAAATTTCACTAAAAAAGTAAAGTGTCTATTGAAACGATTTTACTGATACAGAACCAAATCAGTAGCTTGCAAAATATTATCAACAGTTTTTGTCAATATTCAGCAGTTACAACCTTTTAGAAAACCTAAATATTGCTATATGAATATTGTTAATTTGTTTAAATATTTTTTCGGGTTTAAGCTTTTTAATACATAATTTTGCTAATTTCAGGAGCTTTACATTACTTCTTACATTTCCATCGAACTGCCGAAGTGCAGATCCAATCCATACCGCGAAATAATACTTACCCTTCCGGTAAGCTTTTTAATGTTTTCCCGCTGAAGTTAAGCCTACAGCGTTCATAGAAATCTGAAATAATAGGAATGTGTTTACACATTTAAACTTTAAGTTCATTGTATTGTCACTTATTATATTTATACATTGCATTTTTACATATTGCAATTTTATTTATAGTAATTTTGCTCATTAATTTTTAACAAATTGCATTATAGCTTCTTGTATTTTTACTTATTGCTTTTTAGCTTCAACTTTACGTTTAGAAAGTATAAAGTGGAGGTTTTTACAAAGACTATGTATGTCCATCCATCTGTCTGTCACCCACTTTTACAGTCCAATCTACAAATGATGCATACAAGTGGAGACCAGTCACCAAATCCAGCCTATTGAAACAAGAAATCATAGAAAAATTAAGAAAAAAATCTTAATCTGAATTATTTAAATTATTAAATGAAAACCAATAATTTAATACGTTCTAAAATAACACGATAAACACGTTTATAATAGAATTAAAACATCATTGCCACCAAATAAATGTACTTGAAACTTTATTTATATTTAATGAAAAGTTGCGTCATATCAAAAATGACATCATATCACAATAAAATTCTTTTAGTGTTCTATTGTATGTGTATTAAAAAAGCGGAAGAAGCAGAGACAGTTCTACTTTTTTTGCCTAACTAAAGTGGTCAGTATAATTTACTTTTCCAGCGTTTATTGATGCAATAAAGGCTTCAAAATATAAATTATAATTTTTTTGTTCAAAAATTGCAAATCCCTGTTTGAAAAATATAAACAGCAATATTGTAATAAGTTTCTCTTCCGTATTTAGAAACAGTGATTTCACTAAATTTTAATTCTTATATCTACAAATAAGCAAACGAGGAAGAATAACCATTAAATTTTAGAAAGAAAGTTACTAAAATTGTGCAATTATGGTCACTAAAAGTTCATATTGAAACTAATTGATGTGTTCGGTTATTTTGTTCTTAAAGTATATATATCGTGTTTATAAGCAGTTCCATGTGGCAGTTAATGTTACAGACCAGCTTTTGCTTCTCAAATATGCTAAACCAATTGCTTCATGATAATCGAAGTTTTAGTTGCAAAAATATCTTTGCAATTCTAAAATACGTGCAGAAATAAATTAAGTAAATGCTTTAATATTTGTAGTTTTGAGTTCTCAATTTGTTATCGGATTCACAGATGATAAAACTAAAAGTTATTTTAAATTAAAGTATTATTCCCCAACAAAAAAATACAAATTTAATATTATGCTTTCCATATTTGTTGCATAAAAAGATAAATACAACAATAATAATTTATCATATTACTTTAAACATTAACAACACAAATTATCAAAGAGAACGAGCTATCTAAATGCTATAAACTAGTACCACATTTTCCTATCAAACCATTTCACGCAAGAAAACAAACACATCAAAATAAAATTACACATATTTCAAAATAATAATCTCCATTACACAGCAGCTACACCGGTAGCCGAAAACCAATTTCTAATCTTAAAACGTTCCATCATATTCTAAGAAGTCCAGCCGAAAACGCAAAGGTGTGGCCTGCGACAAAAAATAGCAAAAAAGAACGCCAATTTCCGAGTGGGACGAACGGAATCAGAAAAGGGGAGTGGACAAAGTTTAATAGCTTTTCTTTTCCACGAAAAATAATAATTTTCGCAGGATGCTGCTGAAGCTTGTAATGGAATGGGTGCCATTGTTGTGATGTAATACTGCTCCTGTATTCGGAAACAGGTTGAATTGCGTTGTTTGAATGATGTTTTAGATGTAATGTGTGTTGTTCATCTTGTGAACAAGTTTTTCTTGTCTATAATAGATTTTGTTGTTATGATATGAAAGTATTAGTTTTCTGTTTGTAAAATAAAAGTAAATGTACTACACAAATTGTATTTTAGGCTGTATTTACTAATTTTCAATTCAATGTAGCATTTAATTATAAACAATTAATTCAAAATAATATTTTACAGTATGCTGCCTAATCTTGTAAGGGATTTATAATATTGTTATGATTCAGTATTACTCCTGTAATCAGAAAAAGAGTTAATTGCTTTATTAGAGTGATGTCTTGTTTTTGTTTAAAACTAGGTGACTAATATATTTGTATTTACAAGGTAAGATTTACTTTTGATATTTCTAAAAATTAACTAACAGTAGACAAAGCTGTATTTGTATACATTTTGTGATTGTTTTTAAATTAATTTTATATGACTACATAATGGTTATTCATTTTTCAGACAAGTTATTGTCAATGATTGGGTAATTAGTGCTTATGTTTTAATAAATTAATCCTTTTTTATGATAGCAATTTCAATAATCTTAAAAACAGAAGTTTCATAGTGAAAAATATTTTTTCAAAAATATATATTACTTAAATAGGGATATGCTTTTAAAAAAAGGCAGAAAATGGTTGTTAACTTGAAACTGTTTTTCTAATATCATTTCTAACAAGTATTACATATAGCTTTGACTTACAATTTGCATAGCATTTCACCCTGAAATATATTCTTTGAATAGATTTTACTTATTAATACAATATTTGTGTAAAATATACATAATGCAGCTTTTACTGTTTTAAAATAAAATAATTTTTTAAACAATTGATGATAACTCTCTCTGTCTCTCTCCTCTCTCTCGCTGTCTTTCTCCTCTCTCTCTCCCTGTCCCTCTATACCTCTCTCTCTCTCTCTCATACTAAGGCCTATACGACTGTCTATTCTATACTGAGACCTTTATGAATCCAGGCCACATTTATTCATTTGAAATTTCAAGACAATAGAAAGGTCAATCTGGTTATTTATTTTTCTAACTACTATACCTATTGAATCATTCAATACATATCAAACATATAAATATTAAATCACTTATAAAACACATTTATGAGGGATACATATGTATAAACTCGTCGCCAGGCGAATAAACTAGTCAGGTAAATTTTTTTAATTAATATATTAATATTTTTATTAAACTAAAAGTTTTAAATATTGGGACAACAAAAATAAATTTCAAAAATTCAAAAATATATATATAGCGTATCAAACTTTAAAATTTAAAATTAATGCAGTGAAAACAAGTTTACACTTACGACAAACAGCGTATATCTCAGAAAGTTAAAACAGTATTTTTATTAACCTAATATTTTCTCACAAATTAACATATTGATATCTTAAGTTTCCAAAATAAAAAGGTAGCATTCTCTAATTCCTTCGAAATGGAGTTAAGGATAAATTTTGGTTTTCGACTTTTTTTTTACACATGTTGAATGAAAAAAAATTATAAAACAACTACTTACTTTTTAAAAAAAATAGACTCCATTTCAACTAATAGGAATTCAAATTTGCAACACTTTCTAATATATTTTTTTTAAATTTTGAATAGGAACCAACCTAGAGGCCATATATTATGATGCATACCCTGCTCATTCAATCCAACATGCAATGGTCCAAAGTCCTAGATAGTCTTACCAATTTCTGTTGAGTGTCCGCTCAGGTGTCACCTTGGTTAAATATTTAAGGTTACCCGCCATTATAAGGCCTTATGTAGATATAGCGTAATTTTAATCCAACCAAAACACACTAATTGAAACCTTTTTAGCACAGGAACAAAATATCACGTCCAGTTTCTTTAAAGAAGCAACACCTTATAAAATCTTGAGGCCTACAAAAAGGTATAGAAAAATGTATCGGCTGACTATTATCCTCGAAGTTCTCCCACGCCGTGCTATGTAAATTGGGATCAGCCTCCTTAATGATGATTACCCTTGTAAGGATACTTGTAGAAAAGTAGCATGTAACACCTGCGCCTTATCTTCTTTTTCCCCCTCGCTCTTTTGTTGTTGTTTTTTTAAGTTTTTAACCTCAAATTCAAGAAAAAGTGAAACAGGTTACTTTGCTTAAAATTGGTTTTACGTGATACTTTGAAAAGCTACAGGTTTTTATTTTTTTTTATATTAGACATGTGTTTCAAAACAAGAGAAGTATTTCGCCAATAATGAGGTTTTTCCGTATTTTATATTTTCAGAGAAATTTATTTATAATTCAGAGAAATTAAAAATAAGGAACATTTTTATTTTTTAAAAATGTATAAAAGGCAAACCTATATATTGTAATATAGAACTGTATTTAAAAGTATTAATATCATCTTTAAGTTCTATGCTCTGCTGCAAAGTTGGAAAAAATATGCTGCATCCATCAAACACTGTAGTAAATTATAAGTCAGTGCTATCAAAATTATTTTTCTCTATTTATAGAATGTTACAAATACATATTAGGATCAATACAGAAAAAAAATGGTGAGTGAGTTTTCTGAAATAATTCATTACAAATACAACTCAAATTTGAACTTTTATAATTTCAAATTTATGTCCCTTATAAATGTTGAGCTTAAAAAATATAGGAGCTTTCAAATTGTAATCCCTGGAAAATGGGAGAAGGAGAGAGTATTTAATTCAGGTGTTCACATTCTTCAAGTAGGGACGTGGGAGAGGCTTGGATATTAATTTAAATCGAGGACATGATCAGACATTAAAAAAATCCTATTTTAAGAAAGAGGTTAAGCAATAAAAATTGCAATGAAGTTATCAATGAGTTTTCTAGATTATTTTATAGAATCAAAGAATATAGAAAAATTCAAGAATAATCTTGATAGTTATTAGAAACTAAAAAAAAAAACTTTCGGAACAGTTTTGCTGGGCTTCTAGACTGGCATTGTCTTCACCTTTTGTTTTTAAATTACGTTAAGGCTTCGGAAAAGGAATTTAAAAGTTAAAAAGGTCATCCAGAAGCCGTTTTACTCCAACTAAACCCCTTCTTACGCCCTTTCAAATTATTATCTACAGATAAGAAACCAAAAAACAACTGAGATCCAGAACATTCGCCAAAACATTTTCAAAGATACAAAAGACCACCAGCATCAAACCTCATCACCATTCCAAATCTATAGCCCAAATCGAAGAAAGATAGGAGCCCACCCATCCAAGTTCCCTCAAGCATGTAAGGACTTCAGACAGTACCGGTACAACAGAAGCACACTTGACTTGAAACTCCTGATAGTATTAGGAGACCCCTCCTTTTGTAAGACCTAAGCTAAGTGGGTGGCTCGGCATATTTTGTGGCTTTGTAACGATTGTGTGTACGATATTTTCAATGAATGTTGCGAAGTTGTGTGTATTTCTGTGTAAAAGATCAATGGTTTGTGAAGGAATGAGTGTACAGATTTGCTTTGAATTGCAAGTTTTTGAGCATTGTACTTCTCCAATTATTCGAAATGCGACTATTCAAACTTAAATGGGGTGCTGGGGAACCTAGTCGGTTAGGCATTCTCCTAGTATGCGAAAGGTTCGCGGTTCGGGTCCGGGCATCGCCGAAATAACTGCTGACCTATAAACGGCCCGTGCAGCGAAAATGCCCGACGAATAATACCCGTGCAGAGGAAGTGCACGTTAAGTATCCTTCAAAGTCCTAAAGCTGCTTATAATGTCACCCTTAACGGTAGCACTGGGTGCTTACTCAGGTGTTGGCTCGTCACTTGACTGTGGCTCTAAAATACGATGCCCGGCGCCAATAGCCCTTTTGTAGCTCTAGTGCGACGATATTTCAAACTAAACTAAACTAAACTCAAACTTAAATGGCAATGGCATTCATTCTCTGCTCTAACTAAGCTTCAACTAATCCCCCCACATAAAGCTTAACTAAAAAGTCTATCCGTTAATTAAATTGTTTTTTTTTTAATTCTTTTTGGCTTTATCTCCCATTTCGAACTGACATACAGTTATTAATTAACACATACTTTTTTACGGAAAATTCCGATTTTTTTTATTTCCAACGATTCCAATTATTTGGATATTTGGAGTTCTACTGTATTTATTTATCAAACATCAAAAAACATTTTTACAAAGCTTATTAAGTTCAATAAAACTCTAACCAAGTATACAAATTAATTGAACGTGAAGGTTATTTTTTATGATCTGTATTTTTAAATTTACTAACTGAACGAGAAAATTAACCAAACCAATGAGTTTTACAAAAAGGATCAAACATTTTGTTACTACAATTATACAAAAAATTTCATAGCAAGGATAGCAGCTCATATTAAGACCTCCAACGGCGAGTAACAACTCAAAGCAAAATGAAATACAATTCATACCAATAATAATAAAATAAAAAAACAACATTCCCCCTATCCAGAGAAGCGTAAATGAATATGAATTCAGGTTTATGATAGTGATAATATAAATAACTGCATGTTATGTGTTACATGCTCTTTGACTTAACGTAATAAGCAAATTTATAATCTCTAAATAGTCGAGCTTTATTTTAAATTTCTGTCACTTTCAACTATATAAATGATTATTTTTTTGCATCTTCCGAGCTCTTTGAGTAGTTTTAGAATCTAACTTAAGGCACCTATCTTATAAATCCATAGAAAACATAGTATAGTATTCAAACAAAGATACATGCGTCTCAAATTTAGAGCACCCAAGATACATAATGTTTTCAATGTGTTACAATATTAGCAGCTATATTTAAAAAATAAGCCAAATGGTAACAGCATCTTATTATTTCATTATTGTAGTATTTTTGTCCATTGTTTCAATTCGATTTTGATTGGCATAAATTTATCTCTTTAACAAATTTTCCGGGATTAAACACGTTTGTTAAAAAAAATTGAAGAATAAGACGGACTTTGAGATAATAAAAAAGAGACGGAGATAAAAATTATCTGCTCCTGCAAAAGGACGTGAATGATTCAAATATTGTGAATATGTTGGTGGGACGATCTGTAACTGTACCTTCCGATAAAAGGGGGGAATTTTTTCATGCAAAATGGGAGTTGCGGCCCCAGGGTCCCCTCACCCAGATGTCTAGTGAGTGACAAGAACTACGAAACATGTCAATGAGACCACTGGGGCAGAAGATACGGCTATTGATAGGGAACGAGAGAAAAAAAATAGTTGGAAATTTCTATCCATTTCCATCCGAAAAGATTTTTTTTCATATGAGTGGTTTTTTTACCGAAAAAAGTTTCCTTTTTGTGAAATATTCAATTCGGGAATTATTTTTTATGGACTGGTTTCCATGCGGGCTGTTTCAATCGTTTTTAGTGTTGTGGATGTTTAAAAAAAAATGTAGGATTTTTTTGCTTGTGTGGCGTGTGCATGGTTATAGTAGAACGTCTACCAGATGTTGTGGCAACTCTTCAACAGGACTAAGACATTGTATTTGATCGGTGAAAGTTAACAAATTCAGGACTGGAGTGTCAGAAAAAATGTTACATTTGTACTTTTTATGGGAAACTAAATAAAAAAATTATGGGTTTTTCAATCGAGCGAATGTAACGTTTGAGGATTGAAATAATTAACATATAACTGTTTCCAGGGAGCTTTGACCTCTTAATATCTAGTTTATTTGATTTTTCCTTAGGGGGTAATATTCTGAAGTGCAAATGAGTTAATGGGAAACCTCTTTAAGCTAACTTTGGAAAGAATAGTTTGAAAGTATGATTTCTGTAACATTATATAAATTTAAGAAATGAAAGTAATAAATTGTTTTTGGAAACTAATTTTAATGGGAAATAATTTTCTAATGGGAAAAACTAATTTTAGAAAACCCTAAATTTAAATTTTATCTATTGATGTAATTTATTATGCATTTAATTAAAGAAATTCTCCTTGCTATATATCGCAGATTCGTATGCAAATATGAGCAATTCTCATGTCATCTAGGTGAGTGGGGGCCCATCAGCAAAACTGAAAATGAGAAAGGCAATAGATATAACTAAAAAAATGTCAAGATAATACTGATAGTTGTTACATGTAAACGAACATACGAATTCAAAAAAATCGATTGGACATACAATGATTAATATTCTTTCAGCCTCAAAAGAGAAATGTTACCAGCTAAATAATCATAGTATTTCTTTTTTTAATTATGTAAGTTTCATATGTTTAATGTTTCTATATTTTAAATTTTCGATAAGTTGTAATTTTATTTCAGATTTTTTTTTATCAAGTTAAGGCTTTAACATAAAAAAATTCCTAATCTATATATAGTCCAGTGAATAAAGGAGTTTTACCATACAAAAGGTCCGGTATCGCTGATTTTTTTATATGTTGTTTGTGACCCCTAGGTAGTAATAAATGTGAGTTTTCGTCATCCTCGTTCTATTGCTTTTTCCATCATCTTGAAAAAACGTTCGAAATTTCGCCCATTTTCCAGTTTTTGGCCTATAACTTTTTTCGTAAACATTTTTGAATCTAACTTTTCCACACAAAGTTGTAGTAAATAAAATTTTCTTCAAAATACGTATGAAAAGCTTTTATGTACGACAATTAGTTAAGGAGCTACGAATCCGCAAAAAGGGTGTAAAATCGAGTGTTTCGAAAAAATATCGGATTCTAACGACTTTCTATCGCCGTAACTCACATAAAACTTCATTTTATCAATGAACAATGATTTTACAAGTCGTAGAAAATTTAATTTTCTATAAAATACACTTATCAAAAATAAGTTTCTTATATATCCCAAGAAGAAAGGTTAAATTTACAGAAACCCCAAAAAAGGTTCTATTTTCCCCCGACGATACACTGCTTTAGTTTTTTGAAGGTAGCTCCTTACCATTGTAATTTTTCACTATTTTTGTGAATACAAAACTAGCAGAAAATAATTTTTCCTATAAAATGGTTCTATTTTGTGTTTCCTACGATGGAATGTAACGGAGCTACGTTGTTCGAAAGACGGCGTAAAATCTTGAATTTCGCCAAAAGAGCTTTATATCACTTTAAATTCCAATAATTAAAACAAAAAACTTCATTTTAGTGGAACATAATTACTGTGGAACTTGAAGACATCATTTATTATATTGATACGGTCATAAAAGTTATTTTAGATTCAATACCAAACAATTTAAGTTACATTTTTAAAAAAACGAAGATGTTTAATTACTCAAATGAAAAATACATGTGATTTGATAAAAGATTTCAATTTCATTTCAACAAATAGTTTAAGGAACATCTACCAATTGAACTATGAAAAAAATATGGGAAAGTGTATAATATAAAATGATTAATTTTCTATTGTACACTGCATTACGTTACATTCATTACGTTTTTCAACCAATTTAAATACTGATGTTTTACCCAATCTGAACATTGCTGAATGCTGACGTAGTATCGCAGCCAGTTATTGCACATACACACACATGTAATAAAAATATATGATTTTGACATTTTGGATAAGCAGATAAATTCTTCGATGAATATACTTTTGATTATTCATGAGTATGACTAGGTTTCAAAAAAATAAACAGTCTTTATCAAATGGGAGTTCGTGCATTCCGTAGTATTTTCTATTAGTTTTATTAGATAATTTTCTATTCAATAAAATTGGTAGGAATAGTTCACATAAAGATGCTTCGGTTATCTCCTATATAAGAATCCTCATATGTTGCATTTGAATAAACATTTAAACAAGATTGGCCATGGCAATTGCTACCTACTAAAGAACAATATAATCCGACTTTTTTTACAGCCACAGTTTGCACTACAACTCTTTTTGCAATTACAAAATATAGTATATTAAGCAGTTTTTCTGGAGCAGGTGGGAGTAAAGTTTGAATTGGCTCTAAAATATCATTTAATAATTTAAAACCCCAGTCTTCAGGGTTCAGTTGATTGCCTAGCCAAGCTTGAACTTGATAGCATACTCGATACAAGTGTTGATAAGCAGAAGCAGATGTTGGAGGAAAGCAAGATAGTTGAACTCTTTTATTGTTCCGTGTCCAAAACTTAAATATCTATTATTAACTAATATCGGGAAAGTTTTTTTAAGAAAAGTATTGAAATGAATCGAGACTCTACTAAAAAGTTCGAGTTAAGGTATCCGATGACCTTTTTTCAGCAAAAATCGACTAAATATCAAACGTTTGTTTTTTTGCATTTTAATATAAAGTAAACATTTTAATATAAAATAAACATTTAGCTCTCTAAATCTGTTTCATTTTAGTTTCTAGTTTTTAATAGAACCGAAGTTATAGCACTTTAAAGCTTTTTTTGCTAGTTTTTGCTTTTTTTTTTTCAAAACGCATTACGCAAAACATAAAAACTGAAGTTCTTTATTATCAACTGCTTCCAAATTTTTGCAGTAGTTTAGTGACAGTATGAAGAAGGTTTTGAACTAGAATCGATATAATAAATAATGTCTTCAAGTTCCACAATAATTATGTTCCACTAAAATGAAGTTTTTTGTTTTAATTATTGGAATTTAAAGTGATATAAAGCTCTTTTGGCGAAATTCAAGATTTTACGCCGTCTTTCGAACAACGTAGCTCCGTTACATTCCATCGTAGGAAACACAAAATAGAACCATTTTATAGGAAAAATTATTTTCTGCTAGTTTTGTATTCACAAAAATAGTGAAAAATTACAATGGTAAGGAGCTACCTTCAAAAAACTAAAGCAGTGTATCGTCGGGGGAAAATAGAACCTTTTTTGGGTTTCTGTAAATGTAACCTTTCTTCTTGGAATATATAAGAAACTTATTTTTGATGAGTGTATTTTATAGGAAATTAAATTTTCTACGACTTGTAAAATCATTGTTTATTGATAAAATGAAGTTTTATGTGAGTTACGGCGATAGAAAGTCGTTAGAATCCAATATTTTTTCGAAACACTCGATTTTACACCCATTTTGCGGATTCGTAGCTCCTTAACTAATTGTCGTACATAAAAGCTTTTCATACGTATTTTGAAGAAAATTTTGTTTACTGCAACTTTGTGTCGAAAAGTTATATTCAAAAATGCGAAAAAAGTTATAGGCCAAAAACTGGAAAATGGGCGAAATTTCGAACGTTTTTTCAAGATGTCGGAAAAAGCAATAGAACGAGGATGACGAAAACTCACATTTATTACTACCTAGGGGTCACACACAACATATAAAAAAATCAGCGATACCGGACCTTTTGTATGGTAAACCCCCTTTTTGAGTCTCTATTCACTGGACTAATACATAAAAGGCGACTTCTGTTTGTGTGTTTGTCTGTATAGGACGCAAAAACTTAAGAACCACGCAACAGATCGTCACGAAATTTGGCACAAATATTCATCTCATCTTTGGAACAAACATAGGCTAAGAATTTTTCAAATCGGACCATTCCTTCTATCGTTTTCGAACATTTTAAGGGAAAAAATACACCACTTTCGCTCAAATCCGATCATTTTTTCTCTTTCGTGATGCCATCAGGCAGAAAGATTTAAATAAAACTTTTTAGAAAACAATTGAAATTGAAAATGTTTGATTTATTTAATATGTGTTCATTGCCTTCAGAAACTAGATTAATAATTTGAAAAAATAATTGATATGTTTCAAAAGTGATGTAATCCTACCAGTCTCCATTCTACGAGATGCGTACTCGTATTATTTTATTGTGCCTATATGGTTTTAATTATGAATTTTTTTAAAGCATCGTTAAGCTTATACTGAACTATGTTGTTTTTTGAAAGTCATTGGACTACAGATGCATATTATGGTTTTATGTCTTATTTTTTTCGCCAAATACTTTGCCAAACTCGCCAAGTTATTACAAAAAACGTACCAAATGAGCAATTTTTTTTTAATGCTGGTTGTGCGAAGTTCATTGCACGAGAACTGAATGGGTGTGTTGTTAGCCATATCTTTTCCTCGCCAAATTCGCAAAAAAGTGCCAAATGAGCTAAAAAATATTTATTCGGGAAAATACGATGACTTCATAGGTGAATTTTATAGCGTTTTTTAAATTTTGATTTTTTAATGTAATATAAGTAGCTGGATTCTGTACTTTAATAACGAACGGTATCAGCAACATAAGCTTATTAGAAAACAAATAAATTTATAAAAACATGCAAATCGTTTGCTGTTTGCTGGAGTAGCTAAATTTTTTATTTCTTACTGATTATTTTTTACATAAATATGTATTTTCTTTAATTCGAGCTTCTTATCAAAGGTATTTTTGAAATTAATAATAATCATTTCTATATCCAAGATGGGTAATTAAATGGAAAAAATTACTGGGTAATCTTCATATCTTAAGTAACTCAAATGAAAGAAAAAATAGTTAAATTGACTATTAAATTATTTGTTCACCTCTACCCGTGCAACGTCGGGTATAACAGCTAGTCTATATACATAAAAGGCGACTTCTGTTTGTGTGTTTGTCTGTATAGGACGCAAAAACTTAATAACCACGCAACAGATCGTCATGAAATTTGGCACAAAAATTCATCTCATGTCCAGAACAAGCATAGGCTAAGAATTTTTCGAATCGGACCATTCCTTCTATCGTTTTCGAACGTTTTAAGGGAAAAAATACACCACTTTCGCTCAAATCCGATCATTTTTTTCTCTTTCGTGATGCCATCAGGCAGAAATATTTAAATAAAACTTTTTAGAAAACAATTGAAATTGGAAATGTTTAATTTATTTAATATTTGTTCATTGCCTTCAGAAACAAAATTAATAATTTGAAAAAATAGTTGGATATCTTTCAAGTTACGTAATCCTACCAGTCTCCATTCTATTATTTTATTGTGTAAATATGATTTTAATTATGAATTTTTTAAAAGTATAGTTAAGCTTTTACTGAACTATGTTGGTTTTTTAGAGACCGTTGCACTACAGATGCATATTAGGATTCCATGTCTTCCTTTTTTCGCCAATTACAAATTTGAAATTTGAATTTTACGCCAATTTGAAATTAATATTGCCAAACTCGCCAAATTATTACAAAGAACGTGCAAAAGAACATTTTTTTAAATAACTGGTTGGTTGTGCGATGGTCTTTGCGCCAGAGCTGAATGGGTGTAATGGTAGCTATATAGTTTCCTCCCCAAATTTTTCAAACACGCCAAATAAGCTAAAATGTTTTTATTCGGGAAATTACTATGACATTATCTGTTAATTTTATAGCATTTTTTAAATTTTGAATTTTTAAGGTAATATATAAGTAAAGGGATTCTGTACTTTATAATGAACAGTAACAGCAACATAAGATTATTTTTCTATAACGGATTAAATGATGGATGAATTGAACTGACCAACATAAATGGAAATCGTTTGTTGTTTGCTGGAGTAGCTTATTTTTAATTATTACTGATTATTTTTTACTTAAATATGTATTTTTTTTAATTTGAGCTTCTTATAAAAGGTATTATTTTGAAATTAATATTAATCATTACTATATCCAGGATGGGTAATTAAAGGGAAAATTACTGGGTAATCTTCATATCTTATGTAACTCAAATGAAAGAAAAAAATGGTTAAATTGACTATTAGATTATTTTTTCACCTCTACCCGTGCAACGTCGGGTATAACAGCTAGTATCTTAATATATAGAAAACTATATGTTTTTGAGAAACAAGAAAACTTGCAGTAGAATTTAGTGCCTTTGTTCAAAATTGTATTGTGGTTTTTTTTAAAGCAAGAGTATCTGAAAAAATGTAAAATAAGAATAAATGTTGTCTTAAATAATATTTAGTACCCCAGGCAATTTTTAATTTCTCTCATATGGCACACTCGGGAGAAAAAAGACAAATATCTACGAACCATGTAACATTCTAACTACCCTTATAACTCAACTGCAATACATACCAGCATCTTGATACAAAAATACAATTCTAAGGCACCCCTCTCTGAAATAACTCAATGAATTATTAAACAGAGAGACTCGAAAAGCGCCCAACGAATTATAATTAAACCTATATCTCATTACTTGCCCATTTGAATTGCCGCAGCACGCAACATCTATGATGATGATTGTAGGTGCGGCTATCTGATGACGTCACGCTTGTCTCTACCTGGCCGATGAAAAGGCAAACCGAAGTTAATCATCATTTACCTGAGCGTGGCTCCTCCCAATCGAGGGCTCCACCCTAAAAAACCGTGGTTACGTTTGTACCTGGAAAGGTTCCGTGCGAGTTACCTAATAAGCCGGTCTTGCCCTCACTAAAATTACGTGGTCAAATAAAGAGGGTCTACTGTGTTACGAAATTGGTATTTTTAAATTGTTGATTCTCCCTTGCTTTTTTTGGAGGAAAAAAAATAGGAGCTTCTGTGTAAGAATGAGGGTTCAATTACAGATTTTTTTTGTCTAGTGGCTTGAGGGCCTAACGGAAGTTAAGATTTAAAATTCCTGAAAAAGGAAAGGTACTCATCGGCACTCTTGAAACAATAATACTTTGTTTGTAGATCAATGAAACAATGTAGCAAATGAAAAATAGATTAATAGACAGATGGAGTAATACCTCAATGGAATAAGAACAAATGTTTGATTATAAACTATCCGTTACCTGAACTCAACTAGCCAGCTCTAACCATATGCGGGACTTCTCACTTATTTGACTATTATTGCTATTGCTTGATTTTTACTTTATTTAATTACTCAATACAGGCCCGGACTGGCCCGCCGGCCCATCGGCCCTCGGGCCTGTGCGCCTTTTTCAAAAAAAAAAAAAAAAAAAAAAAAAAAACTTTTTGACTAAAATTTTTTGAACCCTAGATTCATCTTCTCGTAAGTTTCCCGCACTTTCATGAGGTGCATACACTGAACTGTCTTGGAATTATGCTGATAGAGATACCTAAAAAGGCGCCTTCACTTGGAGCCTCTGTCTTACTTCCATACTGGGCGCTGATGAGGCGGTTAAATAACGATTACATTTTTATATACATGGAATTACTTAATGGCAGGCCCTGATCATTGCCTAGGCCTACAAGGCCCGGGCCTTGGGCCCCTGATTTTGGGGGCCCCTAAAACTGGCTGTAAACCTATGCATTTTGTTTTACAAAAGTTATGAAAATATTTTTTTATATAAAATGTAATTTTAAATCATAGTTTTGAATTGCTAGTAGCCCAGAGTGTAATTGTTCAAATAAACCCTTAACCTTTCGTTGGCCATGCATTCGGTAAGGGGCCCCTGAAAGTATCTGGGCCTTGGGCCCCAACTGGTCATGGTCGGGCCCTGCTTAATGGTGGTATATGTTAGGTCTTACGTGATCCGTTGAGGGGATGGTTAGACTAAACAGAGCTTTCAAAGGTAACCACCATGGCTTGACCCTTTAACACACATGCCAGAATCAACTGTAACTATAAATTTAAAATGGGGCATTTTGATAAATATTAAAAACAGATCTTAATAGGGCGCCTTCCTTTACATAAAAGCTCCAAACGGTGCTTCCTAACACGTACATTTCCCAATATATTATTGAGGGGAGATCATTGTTAACAAAAACCAAAAAATCGAATTTTTGAAACCAGTATTTTCTGATAGATGGAAGCCCAATCTATCAAATAAGACCAATTTTTTATCGATCGGTTAATGATTTCTTATTAAAAATTAAAATTATAAAAATAAACAAATTTGCCACGCCTCCTTTGAATTACTAATTGTATGCTTGTATTATTTATGTATTACATTATAAAATATGATTCTTTTTTTGTGTTGATATTCGAAAACTATTCACTGGCTCAATGTAAAAAATTCTTGACGATTTACATGAAATTTGGTTAACAAGAAATGTTTCGGTGGTTATTTCGAGTTCGTGTTAACGGGATCAACACTATTTGTTTTTCGCGTTTTTCTCAAAACTATAATTTTCAACACTTGGTACACTTTTCTCCAAATCTATTGAATATTTAACATTTTTGTGTGTGTGTGTTATAAAACCATTTTAGATCTATTTAAGTCACATAATTTAGTCTTACAAATTAAAAAAATATTTTATTATTTTACACTTTTCTTCGTTGAAAATCAGAATTTTTATGAATGTAGAATGTAATGTTTTTAAAATTAAATTAAAAAATTAATTTAAGCAAAAAAATATAGGTGACTTAAATAGATCTAAAATGGTTTTATAACACACAAAAGAAATTATTAAGAAATATTTAATAGATTTGGAGAAAAGTGTACCGAAAAAATACTTGTATTTTTGAAAATTCGTAATTGTATATGTTTCAAAAGATGTCTTTTTTCAAAAATAATAATTTTTAAAAATAGATTCTTATCTGTAAATATAGTAATAAAAGTACAATTTATAATTTGGTGCAATTTTTTTTTATTGTACCATAATTTTTAAATGATTTAGAGCCTTTCGAAATCAATACTAAGAATTGTTCATTTTTGCTGTCGCTAACTATGATCCCCCCCTTTATCTTGGGTGCTGTATATAAAACAAAATTCATGCACCAAGAAGTATTGGGATGCCTATGATATCACTCACATATCATGGGTGGCTTTAAATTTCTTTGTATACCATTTTGACACCTGGCGCTAAAACGTTTTTAGGCGTTTTATTCAGTTGGTTTTAAATGTTTGACCTAGAAAACATGTGCTAAAACTATTTGAACGCCTTTCATTTCGCATTGGAATCTTTAAGATTTAATTGTATACATTTTTAAATTTTCCGAGTTAAATTAATTTCGTTTCGTTAGTAAAATAGAGCGCAATTGCGGTGATTAAGGCGTCACATGCCACTGATGATACCTTCCAAGGTTCTGTCCTCACCTAAAACTGATGGTGCAATGCAGAAAGCTAATTTCGCCTGTATATAAATCCCACAGGTAAATGATTGGATGAGATAAAAATTAATGCTTTTTTCTTAAAATTTTAAAAGGCCAACTTCTTGTTGTGCTGTTGGTTGTTCAAAACATTTGTTTAAGAAATCTTACATAGAAAGAAAAGTTTCTTTTCATCAATATCGGTCATTTTGAGAGTAAAATATCTATAAAAAACGAGTAAAATATCTATAAAAACGTACCTAATATTTTTTAAATGCTCATAAATCCTGAATTTTTAAAATCGTCCTATTATTCTTAGAGAATACTGCAATCTATAATGTCAAACATAGTTTTATGAGTGTCACGTAGATTTTCCCCGTAAAAATTCAGCGTAAAATGGTGCAAATTCCAGTAATATTTTTTTTCAATACCTAAATTTGGAAAATCTTACTTAATATTTAACTTGGTCCTCCGAACTGCAGTAAAAAGTTTTAAGGGAAAAAATGATCCGTTCTTTCATATAGATTCGATTGGCGTTTGCTTCTTTCTTTGGGAGTAAAACAGTTTGTATGTATATTTCTATTGTATATGTTCTCTTTATTATTTTCAATTCGGACCAAAGGCAACATGTCCAAATTATTTTCCCATCTCCACAAAGAAAATGTAGACAAAATATGCATAGTTTGCGATTTTGAAGTAGTTTCTTACCGTCACCATTTTTGAAAAATCTAAGTTTGTGGTTGGACCTCGATTTGTTATGTGTTTTGAAGATTCTCGGGTATCGAACGTCCAAGTAGAAAGTGTAGGTTGCAGAAAAAAAAGGCGCGGTCTGTTGTTCTTTTCTTTGGTGACTCCATTTACAATTTTGAATTCTTTAAATACTAATTTTGAAAGAGGGGGAGGGGGGTAGCGCCTTTTGCGGGAAAGGCCGGTAAAAGTGCGCCCTTCTCAGGGAGCCAGTCCGGCCCTGACTCAATAACTCAATTTCGCTATTCCCTTGAATTTAGGCTAATAAAGTCCCATTGTTGATTTCATATACTTCTGTCAAATTTTATATTCTAACTAGTAATTTATATTTCGCAGTCAATTTGAAAAACAACTTTTATAATGAATCACAAAGTTGAGAAAATGTTGATGTAGGCAAGAGATGGCTATAACACAAAATTTCGTAAAATATTTTAGATACTTCAATGCATTCGATTATATTGCCACTTATACGATTAGTTTTTACATAAATAAAGTATATTAATCACTTACATGGGGAAATATACATTAATTAAGAAAATAAAAACATATAATTGTTATTTTATTACACTTATTACTTTTATTTTTTGGATGTTTAATTTTTCGATTAAATACATTGAGCGAAACATAAATGGTACTTTAAATGGAAGCTGTTGTTTATAATTTGTCACTCCTGATTCTTTATTATTCAATTTTTTCCAAAAATTACATCTAGATATTCTTTTTCTTATTGAATTACCAGCTTCACACACAAAAAAAAACGGAAAGAAAATGTTATTTATGGGGAGAAAAAAACTAATCAATTCATTAGGAGTTAAATAATATTTTTTCAGCAAAAGGAACATTATTTAATAATTGTCCTCCATTTATTGAAGCATCATATCTAATCAACAATGGTTAATTTGCCGCAGCTTTTCTTTTATGATTTCCTCATCAACCATTTGTTTCACCACTGTTTGATTATACAAAGTCAATAAAATGCCTTTTCCAGAGCGTCCCCCTAATAGGCACCTCATATAAATATAATTGAATAGAGAATGCAGAAAATAACCCCCTAATGCATTTATAGAGCGAATTTTCGGAGAGACATGGTCGGATTAGAGGAATAAGAATTTCACCCAGGATATTCTTAAGGCAGTTCATTAGGAGAGCGTGTCTAATAATAATAACGAAGTTACTGTGTCCATCTACTTCAACTGCGACTCTTTCCCTCACCCCCCTCTTTATAAAGTCTCCCCGACAATTTCATAAAGGCCTAATCATATTTTCCGCGTCCAGCCTCCTCCAGAAACGAACTTCATTACAAAAGAAAATACAAAATGGCCGCTGCCCCATCAACACTCACTTCGCTTCCGTTGGAAGTTGAACCAGCTGTTGCCAAAACGGAGGAACGAAAGTATTAGAAGGGGGTGGCTTGAGAAACGGCGCTGAACTATTAGGACGACGGGGTTTGTGTTAATTTCTAATGACCAGGATTGCCGGGTCCGCGGCTCTTTAATCTCTACGAAATCACTTTCCAATTGTACCAGCGGACTGCGAATGATTAATTCTTAGGGCGCCAAGACTTTGTTTCCGAGGGGTCGAGATCCTGAACCTTGCGGTCTTTTCCCGAGAAAGGATAGTGAATGTTCTTGTACTTTTTACAGCAAATATTTTTTCTCCAATATTTCATTTTCAAGAAGTATTCGTAGCTTTGAAAAAAAATGATAAACATGATAGGAAATAATCAATGTTGAACTTGGTTGGATTAAATTAAAGTTGCACAAGAGCTACACGAAAATAGAAAAATCAGTCAAGCATAGTTGAATTATTGTTGTTCATTTACTCCCTTATGCGTCATAATTTATACCATCTGTACCTGTATAATGTCTCTAAAACGGACAAGATACTATACTTGAAACTTAAGTATTAAGTTTCAAGTTTAAGATATTGTTTGAATGCCTGCGTTTGTTTTATGGCCATTACTCAAAATCGAGCTTACCCCATGAAAAGGGGCCCGGAAGGTCGAGTGGTTAGCATCGCAGACCAGCAGTCTGCGCGCTGTAACGGGTGCGGGTTTGATTCCCGCCTTCGCCCTGGGTATACTTCCTTTCTCTGTGACAGTAAAACTCTTTCTGTGTCTGTCTTATTTGACGAAAGCTTATAAGCGGGTCTCTGATCAAGCACACAAGCCGGAACATATATGTACCTATGTACCCATGAAAAAGTTTTAGATGCACTGGCTTAAAATACGATAGTTATATATTCATTTATGAGAATACGTATATCTAGAACTGTCGAATGTGTTAACTTTGGTCCTCGACGGTATTTTAGGACCAAAATTTTCAAGTTAATAACTTATCATTAAATGCACTCTTTAAAAAAATATAAAAGTTACCCTTCAAGACCTCATTTACCCATTCGAAGGTACTCTACAAATGAAAAGATTAGATTAAAATGTTAATAAATAGAGACAAAAAAAGCTATATATGCCACACTATGACCATATGTACCAATCAAATTGAAATATTCGTACCTAAGCGCATGAATCTGGAACTATGAGAAGTCTGACCAAAAGTGTTCCAGAACACATTCCAAAGAAGCAGACTGATATTTCTTCCACACACCCCTGCAAGGAAAGGGGTGAGGTGTGGAGAAGTAGGGCTTTGAGTGTTGTAGTAACTTGATTAATCCCTCCTTACGTAATCGGCGCGTATTACGGTACAGAAGACATGGACTAACATGATTTGTTGTTCTCGTGCACTTTTCGCCGCTCCATTTGGTGCTGCTGCCATCCCGTTAATCTAATGTTTGCCTAATCCTTCCCGTTAGGCTGGGCTGTTTTCCTTAAAATATATCGAAGGGGGAATGGGACTTCAAGCTCCCCTGAACTCCTTGCTTGGTTTTGAATGGTTAATCTCATTGTGGAGGTGGTCGGTTGGTAATAAACTTGACATTGTCAACTATGAGAACTCTGTTTATTCATTTTCGCCCGATCTCTTGAAGGGGGCCGGTTCTTTAATCGAATGTGATTAGAATTAAGTCCGTGATGAGAAAGGGTTAACAAAGCAATCAGATGTAGAAGTTTTGGATAATTTTTGAAAGGGATTTGTACAGATCTCAAAAATAGTAACGAAAAATACAAGTTAGCATAATGAGTAAAAAAATGCCTAGAATTAAAAATACAATAAAGGCGTTAAGAAAATGATTTTTAAAAAAAAACGTCTTTTGAAGTCCGTTTGTCCAGCAACATATATAATTTTTTTAATTTATAATTTCATTTCAATTTAAATCATTTTGAGAGGTCTTTTAAAATCATTTATTACGCAAATATATTAATGAAAGATGCAACTTTTTAACTTTGATCGGTTGAAATTTCAAATTTAAAGCTCCTGCACTCGGGGGGGGGGGGGGATAAGAAAAGTTTCTCAAGTAAAAACTAGCCCCCCCCCCTCCCTTTTACTGCATTACAATAAAATTAAAGTTTCAACTGATATTTTTTTAATAATTTATATTTCTGTTGCAGATGAGAAATGAATTGTATTTTTCAAATTTAAAATTTAGTAAAAGTATAAAATGTATATTTTTTAATTTGTGCGTGTTACTGGATACCTGGAAGTCAGTTTACGGATTTATACGTTTATATATCTCAGAGGGTTAACATTGATTGTTTAATTATTTAGCTAACACGTATGAACCGATGAACTTTAAATACATCCAATCTATACCATATAAATGTCTTACCAGTTCAATATCACCCCCAAAACAAGCTCATAAACACAATACCTTATATAAAATATCACAAAATATACATGCGCCATATCTCCATATCCACATCGCCGTTGCTATTAAGTTATCCCATCTGAAACCATCGCCCCGCTTCCCCAAATTGGCTCGAAACCTAACGATTTGCATAACACTAGCGAATCTCCTGATACTAAGTGAATTGCCCGAAACGAGAGGATCGGTTTTAATAATAAAACAACGACCATCCGAAGATGGTTCAGTTCTGGTCGTTCAAATTTACTGAGATGGCTATTGGCGCCGGTTCTGGATATACGTGCTCTATCTCGTGTTTTACATTAAACAGACGATCTTGTGTTATGCTTAGATGGGAGGTTGAGATGGTGGATATAAATGGTATACTTAATAAATACTTTGATGGTATAATTATCTCTGATATGATATAGTAGTGACTAAAAGAATATTAGAAAGGTGAAAATCGGTTTTAACAGGGAAAAAATTATTAAATTAGAATGTTGTTTCAGTATCCAATGAGTCCTTAATGCGGGTGAAGGAAACATGTTATTGAAATGATAAAAGGGTTTAAAAAAACATTTATATGGAAATATAAATTTGGTGAATTTTTTTATTAGTTTTAATTTTTTTATTCGAATGCAACTTTGAGAGTGAGTGAGATGCAAGTGAGAAAGGGTGAATCAAACAATTTGTTTAAGAGATATTGTAGCTTGAAGACAATTAGCTCTTGATGAAATTAACTTTACTAACACTTAAGAAGAATTCACTCATTTTGTATGTACCTTTACCTTTCACTAGCTCTTATATCCTCAATGTAGTATTTTCGATCGAACTGTTAATAAAATAAAAATAAAATGTCTGGTTACACAATCTAAAAACTTTTTTTGTTCATTTTAACAGTTAAATTCATTACCAGATTCTAAAAATATACAGTAATTGTAATCGTGTGTATAAATACCAGTTTTCACAAAACATGCCATTTCTAAATGTAGTTCAATGCCTCTTAATAGAGTTTTAATTAAAATACTCCAGTTCAATTTGAAATTAAACATCCAAAAAATGTGTTTCCACCAAGTTAGGGACTCAGTTAGGGTCTGGAACAGCATCAAAAATAACCACATTACATATATCATACATACACGCTATAACCACATTTTTAAGAAGGCAGTAATTATTTTTTTCTTCATTTTTGACTCATTTCTGTTCTCTGTTGTACGATAGTTTTAAATTAGTGAAATATGGGTGGAATTGTAGTGATTCCATCCGTTTCAATAAGTTGTCTAGTGCTGCTTGAAGTTTTAAAATGTTAATATTTGTCAATTGGACTTATATGATTGTGTTTTGCTGCGTTATTTGTTTTGAAACGTCAACTGTAACGGTAAATATTTTTAGCACTGTCTATTCTTACGAGATCAAATGGCCACGCTTGTAAATGTGCTTTTGCTGCACAAGATTGAATTGCAAGTTCCAACACATGGCTGTTATTAAAATATTTTCAAAAGTTTAATTTTTGTAGTACGTACATAGTTCTAAAATACTTATTGATACTTTAAAAATTAAATTTTAAAATTAAATAAACACAAATATGCTTTAAAATATTACGTGCGTGTCATAAAAAAAGCTTTGCTTTGTGTTTTAAAAATACTTTTGTGTTTATCCCTTAAATGTAATCATTATAATTGTTTACAAATTGTGCTTCAGAAAAAAGAATTTTGTTGAGAAATTGTGTGCTATAGGAGGAAAAGTTTTCTTTTAAAGAAGTACGTCTGTCTCGACCTTTTTTGACTTACTCAATTAAGAATTTTTTTTTCAGTAGGATTATAGTTTAAAAATGGTTATTAGTAAAGAATAAAATAATAATTCGAAGTTGACTTGCATAAACAATAAATTATGTAAGCAGATGCTTGTACGCTATGTCCTCTAAAAAAGGTTTTCTAAATGGTAACTACTTAGGTCAATTGCTACGAAAATATTGAAATGAGGAGTGCAAAATACGAAAAAAATGCTTCTTTGGAAAAACAACAACAAATGTTTCGCTAATATTCTTTCATTCAAAAAAATAAACTCATTTTAGCATTTTAGCTAACAAAGCGAAAATGGTTGGCCAAAAGATCATTTTTAGATTATTAAAAAATTATAATGACGAATTATATTTTTTACCAGTGCTCTTGAGTTCTAGCATTGTCTATTTATTTATGTAAAAATATTAGTTCGACAATGGTCTACTGAGTCTATTTCAAAATTTAAAAAATGATTATGAATAAATATGACACCTACCTTAAACATCTCTATATATGTTCGTTTAATATCAGAATCCTAAATTAATTTAATTCACCAAAAAGCATCACAAAAGACAATCTAAAGCATAAATATCTGTGCCAAAAAACAAACTTTTTGAAACAGTGTCTCGAAAGAAGTCAAAATTGAGTTGGACCATTATTAACATACCTACCCTTCAAATATGCAACTCATAAAAAAAAATACCCAAGATCCGATTCGTTAAAAAAAGAAAGAAATTAAAAATAAAGGTATATTTTTTTCTCTGTCTCCTACCCCATCATTAGAGTTAAGAATATAATTGTAATGCATGGCCAGAAAGTAATAGGTCAGCTATAAATGATTCATTTCTGAAAACGCGGCGTGTTTTTTCTTTATAATTAATGTTTGTAGCTCTGTAATGGTTCTGCGAGGAATTCTCCGGCTTAATTACAAGCTCAAAGACAGAAAGCTACCGTCCGGAATTTATTTCGTAGTGAGCTGAGGGGCTGATTATAAATAAATTCAGCTTAAGCAAGATTTTTATAGGTAGTAAAACAGTAAATGGGAAAGAAGTTTGGATATATTTGCATTCTTTCAGAACCTATGTTGGAATCTTATAATTCCGCTGTGTAAGCACTATAATTTAACCCTGTAATCAGGACCTGTTCCAGGAAATCTCAGACTAAGGGCATAACCTATTTTGGGGGCCCTTTTACGGAAATTTTTTTCATCCCGAAAAAATATATTTGTGTCTTTAATACTCATACATTATGGGGAAAATATTGCAAAAAAAATAACTGCAATGGAATTTAAATAATTTCAATTTTTAAAATGTTTGCCATATGGTAAAAACAGCTACAAAATTCTAATTTTGATAGGAATGATTAGAAAACTACTGAATATATTTTAAAATAACACTCGAGAACTATAATTATTTTTTCAAAACAATTTATTTGTATTTAGTACTACAATATTATTTTACTTTGAAAACTGCCAAAGACGTAATTCCACAACAGTTAATAACTTCACTCGTTAATATTGAATACACTTTTACTACTGTCATCTATGAGGGTTATTAGTAACTAAAACTTCAAAATGGAATGTAATAGATGAAAAAAACACAGATTTGGCGAGAGGGAGCTCTATTTTAAAAGAATAAAGTGGATTACGTTGCTTTTTGCCATATTTCAACAGTATGCATTAGGATTAGAGGGTTAATACGTTTAAAGTATAGCTAAGACTATTTTCAAAACGCCCCATTAAGAAAATACTTTACCTGTGTATATTTCAATATCGTCAGATAACCATAAAATGTTAATATGTGAATGATTTGGCTAACTTATACTTCATATTACATTGGTCCCTTATAATTTATACGTTCTTTACTGTACGATATATCTTTTATAGAAAAACGATATCTTGACTTTTTTACGCAGGGGCTGTAAATTACAAAAGCAACTGTGTAATATTACTTTCAGCCAAAACATTATTAAATGTACTGTATATGTCAATATGTAGGACAATTTGTCCACTAAAGTTTAAATGTTAGTTGCATTAATTTTCAAGGCGTATAGTTCCATGTGAAATTGCATGAAATATTCGAATAAATAATGGAATATGTAATATAAATATGGAAAATTCGAATCTTGATAATGAAAATAAGTTTAACTTGTGTCAAAGTGTGATTTCTTCTATTCATCACTACCTTTTTCTCGGTAACGTTGAATACTTCAGATACATATTATCTCTGAAAAATCTTATAAGAATCATTATGCGGAGTAATTAACGTAGGAATGGAGATAGGGTATGTTGAATTTCGGAGTCATGACTTGCAAAAATAAGTTAACGCTTCGCCACTTAATTTCCCCATGCGTAAAAACAATCGGACCATCTACAAACAAAACATAAAAGTGTATATACAAACTTAGGCGTCATTGTTTTATCACTTAATAAAGAAAACTACGCAAAAAATTATTGTGGCAGTGATTATTTTCATTGTATGAATCAAAGATTAATGTTCTTTAATTCACATCCAAAAACATTCAACCAAAAAAACCAAGTCCATTCAATTCAACAACGCTCCCTGAAAAGGAACGAAACCCAAAAAAGAAATTAAAACAAAAGTGGCTTGTCAGAATAGCTGTAAATGATGGCTTTTTTGCCATTGAAAGGAGGAACCGAACAGAACGATTCCTCAAATCCATCGAGCAGACAAATTATAGACGGTTCATTTTTTTATATATCTAATCTTTCTCGTTACGTGATTGGTCCTTATTGCAGACGTTCGAATTCTACGACTGGCCAGAGAGAGTTCGATCACCACCAAGGTGAGGGGAGGAGAAGTTCAGTAACCGGATGCAGCGAATGGATGGCCTCCAAACGATCGAGATTAAAAGTTATTAGATGTACATTCGATACTTACATTAATAAAAAGTATTTATGAGGGGACCGTGTACCAAACACGGGACTGATAAAAATTGGTTGGTCTCTTTTTGAAAGTAAAACAATGGGAGGAACTATGTAATTCCACGAAAGGCATGGAAAAAAATTCGTGAATTGAAATGCGTCAAATATGTACTTCAGAGTAAGAATGGTGCTATTGGCAGAAAAGGAAAAAAAAATCAGACCATGCCAATGCTTGACTATCAATTATAGTATTTCCACTGTCTTTTGTTTTATTTTAATTATTTATTATTTTAATTATTATGTTTTATTTAAATATTTTTTCTTGATGCTCCTGGCATCAAAGTAAAAACAAATATGAAGTAGAAACTCAATGAACGTTGTCATTTTCTTCATTTTATTTGGTACTGTCTTTTAAAAGGAATGAATTAAGATTCGAAGTTAATTTCCAAAGAACTGCCATATGAACATAAACAATAAACATTGAGGTTCAGGATTTTGAAACATTACGAAAATCTTACCCAAGCCAGTTTGAACTTAGAGTCAGGAGTTTTAATCACGACAGATGCCTAATATATACTCTTAACTTCGTAAATACAAATAAATGCAAGTACAAAAATTGTCGACCAACAACAGGCCAGAGGCCCAGCAAGGTAAGAGAGCAAGTAAAGAGGTAATCATTGTGAACAAAATAGAGTCGACTAATTTTTGTTAATAAAGCATTTCGAAACTTGACACAACTCCGAAATATTCGTCTGTTTGCCGCATTTACGTACACCTACAGCCAATAATACTAATTTACATCCCTATAGAGCTTTAATGGCTGGTATAGATTCTTAACTAACTTTTTAGTCAATTAGCCAACTTTAAAGCTGTTTAAATTCTTACTTAAGTTATAATTAATTAACCCCAATTGATTTGCGCTATAGAGAGAAAATTTTTAAGCATAATTATTATCAGAGATAAATGAAACTGGAAAGGGGTATTCGCAACCTTCTTAAAAATTCTTGTTTAATATCTTGTTTTGTTTTGTTGGACAATTGATGAAGATCATGCACCTGTTTTTGTCTGATGAATATTGTCTGCTCTTATAACTCAAGTGATTGTAATTCATAGTGCAGCTTTTACACTTGATATAAGCATAATATAATATGCGTTGACGGTAAAATGTATGTTGTAGGAACACGAACTTTATAAATGATGTCCAGGGCCATGTACTTGCGGTCCATAAAACTATTTTTCTCAGCTAATGTTGATAGAGAAACAACAAAAATCAACTTTCTAACTCATTGCATAATAAATCAACTTCGGCGTCGCCCGAAAGCCATACATTTGCAAGCAATAAATCAACTCGATCTGATCGGCAATACCATTTGACAGATTCCCTACGATAAATCAATTGAGAGAGTTCTCTCCTATATAATTTCCCATCATATGAAGGTTCAACAGAGACACATGACAATTCCACTGCTGGTGTTACTATACATTAAACCTATTAGACGCATTTATTCGACAATCAGAAGCAATTGTTGTTGAATAATATTATACATAAAAATGCGATAAGAAAGTCAATTGATCTCTGAACGTTCAAGAAAGCAGCCAATGGCATGCTTTTATTCCCCGCAGCCCAGACCTCAGATTGAAGGAGGTCTTATGATCAGAAATTAAGACTCGAATTGCCCAAAGTGCTTGTTCCTCTTTCGGGTCTTCCCGAAGGGCCAATTTTAATTGGCTATTCAGTATCACGCATATGTCTTGCTGGATTTTGTCACCCTGGTTGATATGCAAGCGGCAATGCAAAAAACTCTAGCGTTGTTGTCAGTGACACTGCTTTGTAATACAAAAAAGTTTAAGTTATTTTTTTATAACAGTTGTAACAGGACGTTGGCCAATTCCAGGGACCCCTAATGGAATGGCATTGAACACTGTCTTAGACCAGTCCATAAGAAGTTTTAGGACGTAAATTAAAAAAAAAATTACATGTAAAGGTGCACATTAAATGCATCGTGGTCCAATTAACTAACCCAAATTAACATATCACTCCAAAACACACTCTTGTTGGGTGCCTACTCAGATGATAACTTCGTCACTTAACTTCAGTCCAAAACTACGAAGTCCATTAAAAATATTTCCATTGTAGCTCAGTGTGACATAAAGGCCCTCGCCAGATAAGACGGTGAAAAATGCCCCCATTCCAATCGGGCTAATTTTTTTTCTGAAAATACCTCATAGTATGGACAACTTCTCAGCCAAGTTTCAGCTCAAAAATGTGACGCATTTTTGAGTAAAAAATTAAAGTTTTTTTTCTTTTTAAATTGATTATTTCCTGAATATATTTGATAAATCCAAAAAACTACTCATGAGTTTTTAGATATCATTGAGTAGTATTCTCAGAAAAATCCGCTCAAAAATCTGATCGAGCGATCATTCTTAAAAATGCATTTTTATTTTTCAAAAAAAAATTTCATGCCAAAATCGTTTGGTCACAACTTAGGATTTTGTCTCTACATATTCCTCTATTATCAATCTATAATATATATTTTTTTCAGATTTTTAAAATTATTGGACGATAGTTTAAAAAAAATAAAATATTCTTAAAACCTGACTTTTCGCACTACTTACTCGGCAGATGGCACTCCTAACAAAGGCGGGGAAATTCAATCTGGGAGAATTTCTTTCGGACTAAAGAATTTAGCATAGATTTAGAAAGTAGCAGATCTGCCTCTAGGGGGAAAGGTGAAGCCATTTGTTAACCATTATCCCATAAGGCAGTTCGCAAGCTCTTG
Source organism: Hylyphantes graminicola (assembly GCA_023701765.1). Taxonomy (NCBI): domain Eukaryota; kingdom Metazoa; phylum Arthropoda; class Arachnida; order Araneae; family Linyphiidae; genus Hylyphantes; species Hylyphantes graminicola. The sequence goes on along the minus strand of CM043119.1, from coordinate 41,519,132 downwards.
CACATGCCATACGCCACCAGATGGCACCATGAGATAATTCGACTAATAAAAGATATATATTCAATATTAACTAATTAAAACTTTTTACAAGTTTCGCTAGCATAATTTTATAGCTGCATGCGTATTGATAATTTCTGTAAGGCATGAGGTATATATTCACAAAAGAAGCAAGTTAAAAATGCAGTTTTTATTGTAAGTAACTCTTCAGAAAAACCATTTTTGTGAATCAGTATCCCGTGATGCATTGCGAAAACGACGAAATGTGGATTCATCACGCATCATTGCGTTGTACGGGATTGCGCAATCGGTGGGCATGCTATTTCGAAATCTATGGATTTTAGAGCAAAAAAATCAGGCTTTAAGAATTATTTTTTAAACTATCGTCCAATAATTTTAAAAATCTGAAAAAAAAATATATTATAGATTGATAATAGAGGAATATGTAGAGACAAAATCCTAAGTTGTGACCAAACGATTTTGGCATGAAATTTTTTTTTGAAAAATAAAATTGCATTTTTAAGAATGATCGCTCGATCAGATTTATGAGCGGATTTTTCTGAGAATACTACTCAATGATATCTAAAAACTCATGAGTAGTTTTTTGGATTTATCAAATATATTCAGGGAATAATCAATTTAAAAAGAAAAAAAACTTTAATTTTTTACTCAAAAATGCGTCATATTTTTGAGCTGAAACTTGGCTGAGAAGTTGTCCATACTATGAGGTATTTTCAGAAAAAAAATTAGCCCGATTGGAATGGGGGCATTTTTCACCGTCTTATCTGGCGAGGGCCTTTAACCTTAATACCCATAGCATGTTAAAAGGTGTAAATTCACGATGCACCCCCAACTAAAAATAAACATATTCAATTTCCACAAATCTTAATTCGCCGCTTTTGAGCGGAATTGTAAATAGTATTATATATTCTTAGCTTGCATCCACGATAGAGCAAGATTCACATCCAAACAACATATTACAATAAACTGTTTGCTTATATCACTCGCCCTATATATACCCGGCATATAAATTGAAATATAATTGAAAGAAAAACAAGTGTGCAATAGCATGCTATTTTGTATTTAAAGTCCATGCTGCTTTAACATTCTATTGTAGATCTTATTCCTTGTCTCACGGTTTTTATGGATGACGCGTCTCGCTTGATGGAAGCCATCCTGGGAGGACACTATCTCTCACGCAGAGCGCTCGTTTTCACACCAGATAAGCGTCAGCTCTGCAACTTGTAAGGGAGCTGTTCAATCAAATTGGTCAATTGGTGGTGCGATGTCGTCAAGATTAGAACAATGCCAGGTGACAGCATTAACATAATGAGGGAGCAGTTTTTGTTCAGTCCTGATCTGAGATAATAAAAAAATACATAGTTTGGTTTTAAGGGGAGGGGCTTGTATGGCTTTCATGGTATGAGGTTTAATAGTACATATCAATTGATTTGTGGTTATTCTTAAAGGAACAATGACCACAAAGGGCTTCGCTCCTATCTTGTGGTAAACTATCGGACTTACTTGCTCCGATGATTAAGGGATATGGCTATACATTGTTGCAATATAGTAGATGCATTTTTTGCTTTTTTATAAGTCCATTTTTATAGTCTTCATAAGTCTATATTCATGTAGATAACAAAAAATTTAGGTAATTGCATTTTATTAAAATAATCGGTTTAACTAAATGTATGCTAAGATCTTTTAAAAATTTTAGGAGTTTTACAGATCCTTTAAAACAGAGTTGAATACTTTAAATAAAACTTTTAACGATTTCAAAAGTAGTGCTAGCATTTCCAGCTAATTTCTGATGGACCAGATCATAGAAACAGATTAAAAAGCATGCCAAACAATCTGAACTTTTGCTTTCTGTATTTTAAGCAATTTGTGGGTTGAATAAGAATACCTGTCAGACGTCATAAAAAGATTACGCTTATGCAAAGTGTAGCTGCCCTAAAACATTCTTACTTTTTAAGTAACTGGTGAAAAACGAAAAAGGAATACAGACTTAAATTTTGACGCGTTCCAGTACCTGACGAACGTCATAATAATAAGGTTTTTGAAAAAATTCAGGAAAGGCGCAAGATCTAGCTGGAATATAACTTCTTAGATTTAAAGTAGTTTAAATTACCGTATAAGATATATAACTACCGCTCTAAATGTGTGGTATGGTATGATACATATAATATATTCCAGCTTGTGTGCTTGTTTAGAGAACCGCTTATACGCTTTCGTCAAGTGGGACAGACACAGAAGGAGTTTTTACAATCACAAGAGACACACAAAGAAAGGACAACACAAACACATAGACAAATAATAACAACATTTATTGACGGTCACAAACATCCATGACTGACCGGGATCCGAGCCCGACCACAGCTAGAGCCCTCTAGTGATGTAGGGCTCTAGACCACAGCAGCTCCAAAGGATAGCGTCCTAACGATTGCGCCACCAGGGAGGCCCTAAATGTGTGTATTGGTTGATTGAGGGGTAATTGAACGTTAAGTAATGTTAAGCACCCCTGTTTTTAATTCGAATACATAAAAAAAATGAAAAAAGTATTCTTCGAACTGCAAATAAATTTAGCAGATGATAATTTTTTTTAAATTTAATTGGAGAACGAAATTACTGAAAATAGCCGATTTTTACTTTTAAAAGTTTAAAATTACAACTGAATGCAGTGTTTGAAGATTTTTTTAAGTTTTATACATTTGTTATGGAAGGGGTTCTAGGTGAAATTCTCTGTTAACAAGGAATTCTAAAAGAACTAAAATTGCTTACTTTCCTGTTACTTGAATACTTACTAAAATTTTTTGGGGGAAAAACTAGGTTCGTAACAGTAAGTGACATCTACAACCGTTTTCTACATTAAATTTATAAACATTAGAATAAATTTCACTAAACACAGCATCCAGCTATAATTTACACTTTTCAAAGCCAAATAAATTATTTTCATTAATTTTCTATCACCAATAAAATAAATATTACTTATCGTCCGCATGATTTATTTGCAGTTATAAATAAATATTTAATTATTCGTAGAACAAAAACCATAAAACTACTAGTTTATGGTTTTTGTTCAAAATACACTTAAAACAGGAAATGTAAATTAACAAGTAGGTTTGTAACCGAATTTGTCACTTAACCCGCTTCCACACAACAGTTGTGTTTAACAGGTAAAAAGGTGCCAAACACATCATTAATTCTATATTAAACATTTACCCGCTAAATTCGGCTAGTTTTATTTATTTTATATCGAAAATTAAATACTTATTACTTAAATCGTTTGCAAAAATTTATATTTCAAGGAACAAATATGTGATAGTTCTCGCATTTAAATAGAGTGAAAACATTTCATACCAACATACAAAGAATTTTGTAGTGAAATATATTTGACGTCATTTCAAGCTGATCGATGTCGCAAAAATAAATTTATTTTAATTTATTGTCTAAAATAATTAAAGTTTCTCGAGCGATTGTTGCGATGGCAATGGTGATTTAATTCTAATAAAAATGGCTTCCTATGCTTTTTAAATGAGCATTAAATTTTGAAGTTTTTTTTAATAATTGAAGTACTTAGAATTCGAATTATTTTCTGAAATTTTCAATGTATTATCATTTTGATGCTCTGATTTTTTTTATGTATCTCACTTGTCCGTAGCATTTGTAGTTTACAACAGCGATTTAAATGACTCGAAATTGAATTTCAATGCTAATTCAATGAGAAATTCGTTGACAAATAGTAGATTTATTTCGGTCCTCGTACAGACAAACGGACAAAAAGTAGGAAAGTTGGGTGTCTGAAGACCTTTCTAATAAAAAAAGAATTTTTAATATCGGATTGATAGAATCGATTTTGGAAGGGGGGTACGGACAGACAGACGGACGGACGGACAACGACAGCATGTCAATAACTACTTTTTCATTTTTTTAATTCTTCGGATAAAAAAAAGAAAATTAGGCTTTAATCTAATGTTCGATAAACAAAATTCTGTAAGTATTCATATATATACACTGCTGAAAAGAGTTGGGGCAGCACCTTGCGTACTTATATATACCCTTTCAGTTTTGACTTTTTATTTTTCACTCTAAAAAAATCTAAAATTTGTTAAATGGATTCATTATGCATCCAGAATGAAATGGTGAAAAACAGGGGGAGATGAAATCTTAATTCTTTTACCTAAAACTTGAGAAAAAAATCCTTTCTTAAACGCCTAAAAATGCAAGCATGAAGAATTTTGGATCAATTTATTTCAGAAAATAGTTTCAAAAGTAATTTTGTTTCACCATATTTTTATATTTTTATTTAATTAAAACAACATTAATTAATTCTTCAAAAGATTTTACAGAAAAACATCTGCAGAATTTGACATAACTTATTTGAAATAAGTGCTAGCTTAACTTAGTGGGGGGGGGGAGGAATCGTTAGCTGATGATTCCTGATGGAATCATTGGAAATGAAGGGCCGCCATGCTCTCCCCTAATTATTTTGAACAGTTTTTTAGATAGTATGCTATTTTAGTTCAATTAGAATATCTCGTTTTTAATTTTTCCTTTAAAAAATTAGGCAAATAAAAATTCTCATAGGAGTTGCTATATGGCATATAAATAACTGTAAGCAATAAACTTTTTAGCACTTCGTCGATTAGCAACGTAATTAATAAATGTAAAAGCATTTTTAAATGGACAGAGAGAGATGGAGAAGTTTTGAGCCTTGTTTTAAAGAACCAGGCTCAAAACTTCTATTTGCAATGTAATTTTTATACATATATTTTTTAAATTGTAAGTATTACGGTATTATCCGGAACTTTTTAGACGATTGCTCTCTCTCTCTGTCCCACTTTTTTTCTGCTTCTTGAGGTACAAACTTTTTTAATCCTGAAAAACGACTAGCTAGTTGCTAAAAAGCTGCATTTTCACCACATTTGTGGATGAGCAATCGTTTATGTTATAATAATTGAAAAAAATTGATTCAAGTAAAATTATTTTTAAAAAAATGTGTTGCATGCGTATAAAATGACCAATTACTGCTAACGCTGCACTTAACTTTTTTTTTTTAATTAAGGTGTTTTTAAAAAAAAAATTTATGAAATTTTTTTCTTATAAATTCCCGTATACATTCGCTACTGCAGAGTTGCAGTCTCCTATATACTGAGAAAAAAAGCATATTCATAATCTTAACCAATGTTTCCCAATCCGTATGACATTACAATTCCTAAAAACAACTTCTGTAGAGAAGTTCAAATACAAATACAAATACAAAAATTGTCGACCAACAACAGGCCAGAGGCCCAGCAAGGTTGGTCCAAAATATATCTAATTCCTTACCAGTTTCCAATAGTTATCAAGATTCTTCTTAAAATCTTCCACTCTCTTCAAATACACAACATATTCTGGTAAAGCATTTCACTCGTTGACGACTCTATCATAAAAATGTTTTCTAACCTCCCTTCTAAAGCATGATTTATTCAATTTCTGACCATGCCCTCTGGTCCGGCTATTTAAGGTTAAACCTAAGCCCTACATGTCTCCCTGTTTAATAAACTTGAACAACTGAATTAAATGAAAACTATTCACTGGCTCAATGTAAAAAAAAATTCCTGACGATTTACATGAAATTCGGTTAACAAGAAATGTTTCGGTGGTCATTTAGATTTCTTTTTAACGGGATCGACTGTATTTGTTTTTCGCGTTTTTCTCAAAACTATAATTTTCAATACTTAGGTACACTTTTCTCCAAATCTATTGAATATTTTTTAATATCTTTTTTGTGTGTGTTATAAAACCATTTTAGATCTATTTAAGTCACCTAATTTAGTCTTACACACTCTTAAAAATAACACTTTCATTTTTGACGATTCATGAATCATCAAGCCCCATTTCGTTAATTTTGAGGATTGTTTCGTCAAACTATCATGTGACTTTTGAGTAAACGCGAATCCTCACTTTTACGATCTTGATTTGACGATTCTGTATCTTGATTTTGAGGAAACTGAATCTCATTGTTGTACTCGCACCATTGCATTCTGGGATTGGAACTTAGCGGTTCAAACAATGGCGGCTTCTTGAAGTTTGGTTAGGCCTAACATAAAAATTCGTTATCTATACAAGCAGCTTGAACATTAAATTTTACAGTAAAGAACAATAAGTTGCATGTTTCTAAACATAAAACTATTTGCCTTCATTATAATATGTAAGTATTATAAAAATAGAACGGAATTATAGCTTTTGTTTACTATTGATGCTGATTTTCAACTGCTAATTTACACTACTCTTGAATCAAGTTTAACGCAGTTAAAGAACGCTTTGCAGTTGAGAGGTTTTATCAAACGACTTAATAAAATTTGCATATTAAAATTAACAACATTTTAGAAAAATAATTTGATAATGAGTGCATAAACGGAACACATTAAATAATAAAACATAATATTTTAAAGCAACTTTAAATATTCGTAAATCGTTTGAAAAACTTTTGAAGATTGCATGGTACTGCTCAACTCTTCTCTTTTGAAAAAGAATAATTCTTTTTTTTTTCTTTCGATGAAATTAGAAGCTCGATAGAATATACGAATTAGTAAAAAGAAGTCACATAAAGTTTTGAGCCAACTGAAAAAAGGAAGACAATTTCATAACATTACACTTTGTTATGTGTTTAAAAACGACAAATCTAAACATGAAATTCGAAGTTCGCCGTTCTATGAAAATAAACTGCTTTTTATTCGGACAGCAGATGTGATCATCGCCAGGTGCCTATTCGAACTTCGATACTCCAGGATTTTTTTTTTAAATATGTGAAGTAGAAACGGAAAGAAGTTGAAATATATAGAAAAGGAGTTATGTTGTTGGAAAGTGTTTGGATTATTATTAATATTTATTAAGGGTAAGTTTAAGTCATGTCATTTTGTGTCAAAATAAATATGTATTATAAAAATGGTTTATTTTCTTCCTTCAACTAATATAGTATAAAGTAATTATTAGTTAACTATTAATAAAAAAAAGTTTATTTATATTCTGCATATTTATTAAAAGTGTAAAGTATTATTTTGACGATGCATAATTTGTGTCTTTAAATTATGGTTTTTATAATTAAAAAATATTTTACACTGAAAGATAAAATTTTATGCGCACTGAATGCATTATATTTCCATAATTTTTTCTTTAAAGGTACTTTTAATGCAAAAAGTATTTAATAAAATACCTTAATAATAAGTTTTCTTTTTCTAGATATAATATTTAACGGCCTTATTTTTTAGGTAGATGCTTTTGGGTTCGACTCGAAGATACAACTAAAATTGCTTTACTATAGTATATTAGTTTTGTGCCATGGATTATGTTGATTTCCAAGCTTCAGGAATATTGATTTGGATCTCTAATAGAAGTAATTAAAAACAAGATTAAATGTAAAGCTATAATATTCCAAAAAAAAAGCCTAACTTTTTAAAAAGAATTATTTTTAAAAAAAAGTGTTTGCTGTAATTTATGTTTGAGAAAATTATCCACCTGGAATTTTGTGTACTATTTTATTGTTTAAATGCATAACTTCTAAAAAACTGTCTCATCCTCCCCTCCCCCCACCCCAAATACTAAAATTTTAATTTCAGTAAATTTGATGTGTTAGTATTCCACTTAAACTTGTAAGTTAAACAAATGCTATATTTGTTGTTTTTTTAGACTCGCCTTTATAAGGGTTGGCCCAATTAAGTTATGAAAAGTATACTAAATGCTTCCTATTTTTTTAGAAGACAAAACTTCTGTAATGATACGACTGAAGTACTGATGATTGAAGCAGCAGTTTGTGAAGTACAACACAAAATGCCAGCCTGCCCAGCAGTTCCCAGACCACCGGCCCGTCATCATATAATCAATATGTATATAAAAAAATTCGAAACTTGTGTTTATTTTGATAAAATAAATATACAGATTTAAATAAAGTGAAATATTATTTTGTTGTAAAAATAAATGAACAATTTAAAAGTGGATTTTCTAGATTTGAATGTAATAAGCTGATTGGTATAACTTATATTCAAAGCAAATTTTGGTTCCGAAATACACCGAGAATCTTTTTTAATATTTTATTAATATTATATGTTATAGTTTTACATGCAAATAGTAAATTTTGTATCAAAATGCCTTCGATATTTCAGAAGCTGTACGTAGATGGATTCGTGTCCGTAAAAAGGACAAATGTGGAAAATATTTATAGTTTTTTTGTATTTGGGTGAAAAATACCAATAACAAAATGATGTAGTAAAATCGTATAAAACATCCTAAAAACTTTTTAGAAAAATGCATCTCCTCAAATATGATGAAACTAGACCGAATACGACGTAACTCTAGTTAAACTCATAGTTTCTTTGCACAGAAGCCACGACCATGGGAGGAGCTATAAAACGCACGGAACAATCAGATGAAGACAAAATAACACGACTGAAATTTTTCTTCATCTGATTGCCCCGCGCGTTTTATAGCTCCGCCCATGGTCGTGGCTTCTGTGCAAGGAAACTATGAGTTTAACTATAGAGCTGCCCGAACAATAAATATATATGCTCAAAAATGACGATGCAAAACTCTCAAATGAACAATAATAATCCTCAATTTAACGAAACCGGAACTATCAAAACAGCATCACATACTCAAAAATAACGATACCAAACTCTCAAATCAAGTATAACAATCCTCAATTTAACGTAACCAGAACTATCAAAACAAAATCACGTGCTCAAAAATAACGATGCCAAACTCTCAAATTAAGAATAACAATCCTCAATTTAAGGAAACTAGCTCTCAAAACAACTAAATTCACATGCTCAAAAATGACGAAATATTTCTTTAGATCAGACGACATTCAAATCCTCAAAAAAATGACGATTCAAATTTCCTCACTTTGAGGAAAGGAAAACTCGGAGCATTTGCCAGGAAACTGAATCCTCAAAATTAAGGAAAATTTCGTCGTTTTTGAGCATTCATTTTTAAGAGTGCAAATTTAAAAAAAAAATATTTTATTATTTTACACTTTTCGTTGAAAATCAGAATTTTTATGAATGTAGAATATAATGTTTTTAAAATAAAATTTAAAAATTATTTTAGGCAAAAAAATAGGTGACTTAGTTAGATCTAAAATGGTTTTATAACACACAAAAGAAATTATTAAGAAATATTTAATAGATTTGGAGAAAAGTGTACCGAAAAAATACTTGTATTTTTGAAAATTCGTAATTGTATGTTTCAAAAGATGTCTTTTTTTCAAAAATAATAATTTTTAAAAATAAAATTCTTAGGTGTAAATATAATAATAAAAGTACAATTTATAATTTGGTAAAAAAAATTATTGTACCATAATTTTTTAATGATTTAGAGCCTTCCGAAATCAATACTAAAAAGTGGTCATTATTGCTGTCGCCAACTATGATCCCCCCTTAAAACGGCCTGGATATGGAAAATATGTATGGTTGTTTTTACTGCACAAAATTTAAATTAAATTTATTTCAACTAACATATTTGCTTTATAAATCAAAATTAAGTTTATTTGTTAAGATATGATCCTAAAAACATTTCCAAATAGTAAAGGTATCATTGTGAATAAAAATGTATTAATTATAAAAAAATTTGAATTTCATGTTAATGTAAGAAAGACTGATGCATAATATGCGGAAAAGTCGGGGTTTTTAGAGATTTTAATTTATCAAGTTTACCTACCAATCCACTAAATAGATTTTGACTCAGTTTGAGAAAAAAAAATTGAGGAATGTCTGTTGTTCTGAAAATATTAGACTGGGTGTGTGTGTTACAACTTAAAAACAAAATAATATTTGATATCGCAGGGTAAATTAATAAAAATTAGATTGCCGGAACCAATAGTACATAATGCATAACGTACTTTCAAATCGAACCTGGATAATATAGACTGAAGACCATCAAATAGTACTAAAAAATGGGTTAAGTTGTTTCATTATGAATAGTTAGTGTTGGCGATGAAAGTTTTTCTCAATGAAGAAGAATTCGTACTGAACCATACTGAAAAAAAAAATCCAGTTCGCCTTACAGAATGCATCCCTCTAAGTATTCAAAACAAAGCGAACTCACCTTTTAAATATTACCGTGTATTTCTGCTAAAAATATCACAACAAAAAAAATCTGAACAAGTATTTAGTATTATGCATCTAATGAACGGAATAAGGTAGGGCAGGCATTAAATAGTGGAAAATAAATGGTTGATTGGTTAACCAATCCCCCCCCCCCCGCCCAACACCAGCACCACCCACCCCAATCACTTAATAAGTGAAATTTGTTCCTTTAATTAGTCATTTATCGGCTTCTTTGAAGCAATTCACGTAAAAATACAACATTGAATGAATATTTGAAATATCAAAACGAATTATACAATGCATTTTGTTAATATAAAACTTAAACTAATTATGGAAATTAAGCAAAACTAATCTGTTATTTTCAGTGTCTTTAACAATATTGAAACTACAATTACAATCTAGTGTTATAGTGTTAAAAACAAATGCGGATTTCTTCAAAAAGTTAGGTACGGAATTATTTTAATAAATGTTGTGCTACTTTTTCTAACGCTTACTGACACGGGGCTATCCTATATTCGTCTTCTTGCATACCGGATCTGAAAAGTTCTAACGCTAATTGTAAATGGGGCGATTATCATCGGCTTGATAAAGGCTAAAAATTATAGCGCGTTGCCCCCCCCCCCCCCCAAAAAAAAGTAAACCCAATGAGCTCAAAACGTGCAACTCGTATTGTAAAAACCAAACCAAAACGCTGGGGAAAAATAAAACGCAAAGCTTTCAATCGCATGCGCATCATATTAAAATTCGAAGCAAACTTGTCTTTCTATTTCTTCGATATCTGTACGATGGCTCATTTTTGTTGAGAGCATAAAATTAAGAAAAACCAAAGAGAAAACGTCGTCGTTACTATAAGCTTTGTTGGTCTTTCAAAGAGTTGTTAACGGCCGTTGCTATGGCCCTGAGTTCGACATTCCGAAATGTGTTATATATAATACCATATTCCCCTAGAGAAAATAACTATTTCAATTTTTTTGTCATTATCTTTCCTGGAAAATAAAATCTCATATATATAACACAGCATTTTCAACGCTCAAAAATAATTTTTAACATTACGAAACCTATTTAGCTGCAGTCTTACCAATAAAAGCATTTAGAACTTGGCAACCAAAAGTAAGTACAAACCCAACGATTTTGTTTACAAATAACGATCGAAAAATCGAAAGTAAAATGGACGTATACTTATTTGACGTTTTTAGTAAAAATGACCTTAACATACATAAATGGAAAGTTACCAGTTTATAAAACAAATTGGACAAGGCAATTATGGTGAAGTTTGGTTGGTGAAGTGTTCTAAAACTCAAAAGAAAGTAAGATATTTTCGTTGATTTTATTGTTTGGGAAAAAAACATTTTACGCCTGTTCTAATAATAGTTTTTGAATTGGAAAACATGGTGCTTTAAACAGTTAAATAATTTTGTGTGTTTTTTAAAATTTTTATCAAAGTTTTGGTTTGTGATGGGCTAATTGAATTATCTTTACTAATTACTATAAACTCAGATGTCTTCTTTTTTAAAAATACTTTTTCGTAAGAAGTATAATTTATTATATGTAGTTTAGAATATAAGTTTTTTATTGCTGTATCAGTTACTTTATTTCTAAATTTTAATTGAAATATATATATATATATATATAATTGCATTAATATTCATTGTGATTACAGTGCTTCCGAGGGGTTAGACCACAGATCCTTTTTTTACCAAATCCTATGGGTTCAAACACTGGCTTTTCATGCTTGTTTTAAATCGTCTTCAATTAGTAATCCTGATTTATTAGTCATAATAAACATGCAGTGCGCTGAAGATATTACGCCAACCCTTGTCCATCAAAAGGTACTTCAATGTGGAGACTAAGATGCTTCGAATTATATGCTACAATATTTATTGAATCTAGATTACTACTAATCTATTGGAAATTACCATCATCTAGATATTGGGTGTTGGGGTTGCATGTGTGTTATGAACCACCACAAAAAGATTGTTAAGTATGTACGAAAGTTAATCTTAGTGCTCAGAAATGTAACTGCTTTAGTCCAGTGGCGGACTGGCCCGGGCGGCTAGTCGGCGATCGCCGAGTGGGCCAAACGGCCAAGTGGGCCAAAAACAATATGATAATATTCGTTTATGTCGGAAAAAAATCTACAAATACTTGAGTGTGTATTAAAACATACAAAATAAGTTAAAACAAATTAATATTTTTTTAAATAAATTCAAATTATGTCTAAAGGGCCAAGGGCGTACCACCATTGAGCATAAACGGGGCCCACATTTTTTTCAATCGGGCCAAGGGGCCAACTTTGCCTCTGAAACACCCTGTATATATTACATATAAAATGGGCCTAAAATTTGTGTTCAAATAATTGAGCCCAATGTGATTATTATTTGGGCCTATTGGTCCACATTGCCTCTGAGGCTCCCTACACATATTATATACTAGCAGTATGGTCCCGCCTTACTGGGAACTTTTGAAAATACACTCAAAATCAAAACAAAATTAAATTCGTGTTGGCGCATGTGCACTTAAGAAAGCAAACTCTAATAGAGGATGAAGCAGACTTCAGGCGAGCGCATATCTCAACCAAACTCAATCAATCAAACTAATAGAGGATGGCGTCAAACCCCCGTTTCGCCCTGGCCCATGTATTTTCAAGCCCTGTTATGGTCCCGCAATCCTACGTGGAAGACGTTTTTTAAAAAAATAATTAATTAAAAATGACAATCAAATATGAAAAAACTAAGCCTCAGGTGCACACGTAGGTATAAAAAGGAATCCATATTAAAAATTTCGAATTTTTTAGAGCAGTCTAAGTAGGTCTTTTGCCGATCCACAGACATATACACAGACAGACAGACTCTTTTATTATTATAGATAAAAAAGGGCCTATAAATTTTGTTCAAATAGGTCACTTGGCCTTTGAGGGCCCTATATATATATTATACATAAAAGGGGTCGATATATATTTTTTTCAAATAAGGGCGCAGGGTCCCACTTTTCCCTCTAAGGCCTCTTATACACTGCGTTGCATAATGATAGAACCACCATGTATTTTCAGCAAAGCATAAAATAATTGAAAGAAATCATTGAAATTAATACTTTTATTGGAAATATACGTAATAAGAATGAAAATAGCAGAATAAAAACATAACACTTGTTTAACTTTTCGCGTAATGAAATAAAAATGCAAATATTATGTTGCAAAATGATAGGACCAGTCATAATTAATACTTAATAACAGAACCCTTTTTGGCTATAACTTCGAAAATTCGATCAGGCATGCTTTTGACTAGACGTTTAAGTACATCTGCATTAATATTTTCGCATTCTGTTACAATGCGTCGTTCAATTCTGGAACAGTTGTATATTGCTTTCCGCTGGCTTCTACGGCCCTGCTTAGGTTACCCCAAACGTTCTCTATTTTGTTCAAATCAGGATAACAAGCTGGTCAGTAAATGCACTCCGTTATCCAGGAAACAATGCCAAGACGAGTTGGGAACATGAATACTGGCATTATGATGTTGGAATTTCCAAAATGGACCCCCAATTTTTTCTCCAAACGGCAACAAATTGTCTTCCAGCATGACTTGGTAGTCTTCTGTTTTCATTCGACCAGAGGGGAACACATTATTGCTCTGCCCTGCGCTTCCAAAACCAGCCCAAACTATTAGCGATCGTCCCCCTCCACTGTCTCTTAGAGAAAATACTTTCATCATTTCAGAGATTCCTCTAACAGTACTCCCATCCATCAGGACCATCTAAGTTGAATTTTTTTTCGTCACTGAATACTATTGAAGCTACTGTTCTTTCCAAGTCTTGTGTTCTTTAGCCCATTGCATAATATTTCGCTGGTGAAGCTCTGTAGGTCTCGGTTGTGTTTTCTTCTTCTTGTACACAAGATATTCGTTCCGCCTAACCTCTCTTGATAAAGAAGACTTGTGAACGTCGATGGTGGGGTCTCGTGATAATCTGGTCAATGTTTCCCCGACTTTTAGTTTCTTTACTACTAATTTTTCTTGCCGAATTGTTAGCTTTCGAGGTCGTCCAGTTGATTTCTTCTTCCCATATTTTGATCTAAGATGGAGAAAATTATTAACCACGTGCGGTGTACTTCCAATATGTCTTGCTATATTCCCTGACGACAATCCTGCTTGGTTTAAAGATGCAATTTGCCCCTTTTCAAAACCTGATAACTGCTTTTCCCTACCCATACTTAATTAACACCCTTTTCAAATCTATTGATTTGACTTATTCACAATAAATGCAAACAAGGGTAGTTTAACTTGATAAAACAAAGCTTTTATGGCTAGAAATGTTTCCGGTTGCCTATTTCTATCCTCCGTGAGGTGCTTTAACACATGCAATTTCGTCTGTTTACTTAAAAGTAAGAGTGGTGCTATCATTTTGCAACAGTAAATCTCCATTTGTTTTAAACATTTGCTTATTAAGCCAAACTCAAAACTTCTCACAGCTTGATATCCTGCATTCTACTTAATAATATTATTCTAGTTTCTGGAAGTATTACAAACTTATTCAAAAATATATTATACAGTTTTTACTCAGAAAAAACAAGGTGGTGCTATCATTTTGCAACGCGGTGTATACATTATACATGAAAAGGGCCTGATTTTTTCTTTCAAATTGAGCCCAATATGTGGTCCTAATTGGGCCCATTGGCCCACATTGCCTCTGAGCTACATATATTTTATGAAAGGGGCCAACAAATTTCATAATTCAAATAAATCTACTAATGGAAAGTTAAAGTTTAAAATGCAAAAGATGCTTTAGTTTGTGCCTTCAAACTTTTGCATGAACTCAATCTTTATGGGCCAACGTACCCTTCATTGCACAGGGCGTACAAATATATCTTGACTATTTCATGCACACAAGTTTCATGTGAAAGCTATTTTTCAGTTTTGAAGCTCATAATAAATCGTTTACTTTCGAACCTGGGACAAGATCGCCTTTACATTTAATGCTTTTGTATGTTGAAAGAGATTTTAAGTACGACTATGAAAAAGCTGTGGATGAACATGGCTTGTAATTCCAAGGCTTATCTATGCTTGATGAATATTTGTAAAATAAATGCATATAGATGTTATAAGGATAATTAAAGATAACATAACTTCTCCTTTAGATTTCATATTGAATTTTTTTTACTTTTAATCAAAACTGCTTGATTAATTAATAAACATACACATCGATATCCTGTATTATGGTATAATGGGCCAAAGTCATGATTGCGCCGAGTGGGCCAATCTTAGCCAGTCCGCCCCTGCTTTAGTCTACACTGCTTGCAGCTAGATTTGAGTTATGATATGCTTCTGAGTAAAAATGGTCAGATCAGGGCTGGAAAAACCACATGTCCTCCCGTACTCGACAGTCAGAAATTTCCCGAGGACAACGAATTTCTCAAATCCGATGTCCACGAGGACGGCCATTTCCCAGTTAACATTGGTGATGCATTTTATTTTTAAAATTTTGTTTTGTTATCTTAACAAGAGTCTAGGGCCTGCACCACTCTCTCCACCCAGTCTGTGATTTATTTAGATGCAATTTATATTGTTTGAGTTTGACGGGTTAGTTTCAAAGGAGGATAGGCATACTCTTAGACAAGCTGTCCTCGGGAATGGGTAATATTTCTGACATTTTTCAAGCCCTGGGTCAGATATAGCAAGCCATTCTTTTGAACCTTGTTTTTTTTTCTATCATGCTTTTACTATTGGGTATTTAAAAGTTGCCAAAGAAACATGAAAACAATCTGCTCCGCCAATCTGTATAAATATACTGCACAGCTGTTCCGAGCAAACAAACATAATCCCTATTTTCAAAATCAGGTCTATGCTTTGTAATAAATTAAATTAAACAATTATCAACCTTATACTCTACATACAACCTTAACTATATTCTTATTTAATTTGTTTCAGTATGTCTTGAAGGGATTCGACTTGCAACACACGAGCCGAAGAGAACAGCGAGCAGCTTTTCTCGAAGCCAGGCTTTTGTCAACCCTCAGGCATCCGAATATCGTCACTTACTTGGACTCCTTTTACAACTGCAAGGGGAGCCTGTTCATTGTGATGGGATACTGTGAATGTGGGGATCTGCGCTCCTATATTCAGAACAGGAATGGTGTTTATTTTGACGAGAAAGATATTGTTAATTGGTTTGTACAGATCTGCTTGGCTGTAAAGGTATTTATTGCGTCATGTTACATCTAAAAACCTGAAATTTTTGTTCCAGCAATAAAAAAAAACTTTTTTTTTAATATGATCAAGTTTAAAGTTTGTTATTAAAAATAGCCAAAAAAACATTGTTGATATGTTTTAAAATGCAAACAGTGATATATTTTTACTTATGTAGCATGGCTAATAAAGCAGTTGCACATAAAGCCTCTTTGTTGGGCACATAAAGCCTCCAATGTATTTCGGCACACTCTCTTATCTTTGGTCACAGCTATCTGCTTATCTTCTTATCATATTATTCACATCGCTTCTGCCTTTCTAATTATATATTTTGTACTTTAAATTTTTATTTGCAATAAATTCATGTATGTAGAATTTTTAAAATTTCTTTAAATAACACTAGCCAACAAATTTTCAATAATTGTAAAACCTAGAAGGGAAATTTCAAACTGCAGAAAATGAAAAATTAACGGTAATTAAAATCTGATTATTGTTTGGATCTTTTGTTATTAGTTTGTGTTAACCATAATTATTTTGAATATTTGTTATTTGTCAGATATCAGAAAGTTTTGCTTCCATTTTAGTATCTACACGACAAGAACATCCTCCACCGAGATTTGAAAACTGAAAACATATTTCTCACAAAGACCAAACTCATTAAAGTTGGGGATCTAGGCATTGCAAGAGTTTTGAAGGCTTCTGAAGATATGGCTACTACGCTTGTTGGAACACCTTATTATATGAGTCCAGAAATATTTGCCGGCCAACCTTATAATCAGAAGGTATTAATTAAGAGTTATGAATCAAATATTGATTCCTTTTGTTGGATAATTAGCTTTGGTGGTTTTCTGTGCTGGGTGCAAGAATTAGATCGACAGATATTTTTTTTCTTCTGAAAAAATAACTGCTATTTTGGTATTAAAATACTAAAAAGACATTCTTTAAAAAAAAAACAATTCCAGTTCTTTTTTTCTTAAAAGGAAATTGAATTTTCTTTAGGATTTTATATTTATCATTCATGAAAAATGTAATACAGTAAACTCCCGATTAGCCGCGGGTGGATTATCTGCTTTGCGGATTATCCGCGGGCATGATCCCCTCCCCCTTTCTCTTCAAAAATAATAATTTTAAAAAGCACAAAGAAATGAAATTTATACTTTTTTAATACGTGTTTTAAAAATGCATTCCAAGAACAGAGAATTAATTTTAAGAACAACGAACACATTCAAAAACGGCGAGTATATTTAAAAAAAAAAAGAATACATTAATAAGAACAACGAAGACATTAAAAAAAGGATGACTGTAGGAAACCTGTTGTGTCCCAAAATGTGTTCGGCCAGATGCACTTCACGTGCCGATTTTTGTCAAAAAGCGTCACTTAAAATGTAACTGCTAGGAATTTTATTGAACTGCTTTGCATGATTTTGATAGTGAAATGAGTGAGAAGCGAAAATAGTTGTCTTAACAATTGAAGACAAACTTCAATCACAAATAAGAATGAGAAGTTGCAAGGCTAAAATTCAGAAACGATTTACTGACTTTTTGGTAAAATTGTAAATCTTCATAGTTCCGTTCCGTTTTTTTTTTCATCTTACGGTACTACGATAACTGTATTTTACTGTTATAACACCAGAAGCAATTTTGTGGATATTTTCTTTACATTTGCGGATTATCCGCGAATTCGCTTATCCGCGGACGCCACGCCACCCAATTCCGCGGATAATCGGGAGTTTACTGTATATCACATTAAAAAAACTAATTTTGGAGAACTTTTAAAGTTTTCCTATGCATTCACTTAATTAGTTTCGCCAAATATGTGATTTTAAAAAAAAATAATAATGTTTCAATCTTTGTTTTATTATATTTATTTTTATTAAAATTTAACTTAACTAATTTTTACTTAAATTTAGTTGCAGATTCCTTTACTGAACTCTATACAATAATTTAGAATAACTAAAATTTTCTGCGCTATTTTCATAAAACTATTATTAACTAAATTTAAACTTTTATTTTTTCAGTCAGATATATGGTCATTAGGGTGTTGTATGTTTGAGATTGCTACACTACAGCAGGCATTCCAAGCTCAAGACATATATACTTTAATGCAAAAGGTTGCTTCAGGAAAAGTAAGTTTGTTGTAAAAATAGTCAGTTGATTTTAAGTATTTTCACGTACCTTTGAAAGTGTACCTTTATTTTTAATTTATAACAGTTTAAAATTGTCATTACGAAAATGCTTGTATCAGATAAAGTTTTACATAGTATGTATGTTTATTTGATAATAAGTTTAACTATGTCTTACTAGAATTAATTATTTGATGAAAATGTACATTTGTGTGTTTTAAGTCTGTGTGAAGTTTTCAGCTAAATCTCTGCCGATTTAAAACAACCATTTTAAAACTGTATTGAAAATAAAATTAATGAAAGTAAACGTCATTAATGTTATATATGTTGATACTAATTATTTCCATAATCTTATTGTCATTACAGAAAAGATAGAGTGTTGTCTAAGGCTGTTCACCTTAATTCATGGTCACCAAATTTATAACAAAACTGTGACAACTACAATAAATGAAGTTTTTTTTAAACCATAATTTTAACTTCTTTACACTTTTGCTCCTGATACTTCATTCCTTATCCTAAATTAAAAATAATTTTTAGATTCGATTGGTTTTTTTCTTCTTTTATGTGCATATGTATAATGAATCAAGACTAAAAAAAATGTGTTTGTCGTATCGGTTTCATAAGTTAAAATTTTTAACTTTCTTTTTTCTGGTTAACATTTCTCTCAATTAATCCTGGACTGAAAAACAAATGAAAGGCTACAAATTTAGTTAATCGAATAATAACATTTTAAGCAGTACAATTCAAAGAAAGAGTATAAATTTGTAAAAAAGTATAGTAACACCATAGTAGACTATAAGTTAGTGTGTGTTGCTTTTTCCAGAATTTAAACATAATCACATGATGTGCAGAAATGCTCAGCTTGTTAATACATTCTAAAAGGGTATATATTTGAAATTATGTGACTGAAAAACCTCTTGTCTTTTAGGTGTCAAGCATTCCTGAAATTTATTCCCAAGATTTTTTTGACATTATTTCTTCTATGCTTGTACAAGATCCACTTGAACGCCCAAGCATCAATGAACTACTACTTAATGATTATATACGCAAGCATATAATACTTTTTCTTCAGGAATCGCCTAGCAAGTAAGTATGCAGATATTTTATTTGCTGTCTTAACATTAACAAAATTTAAATTGTAGCTTTGGTTTTGTGTTTTCCATTTTCCTATTTTTTTACTGTACCTTTCCATTTTTTCCTAAGAGAACATTGGATAAATGAAGAGCTCTAGTGCAAATCAAGTTATATCACTTTTTTGCTTATGCCATTTTCACTCTAAAATAACCAGTATATGATACAG
Organism: Hylyphantes graminicola; assembly: GCA_023701765.1. NCBI lineage: Eukaryota > Metazoa > Arthropoda > Arachnida > Araneae > Linyphiidae > Hylyphantes > Hylyphantes graminicola. The sequence continues at coordinate 41,499,451 of CM043119.1, read as the reverse complement.
CCAAAGGCCAGTTACTGTAGAGCGAAAATGGCATAAGCAAAAAAGTGATTTAACTTGTTTTGCACTTGAGCTCTTCAAATTATAAAGCAAAATTTAATTTTCTTAAAGGTTGTATTGTGTGCACATGTTTTTCAATAATAAGAAGATAAAAAAGTTTAAATTTTATTCATTATACTTGAAATGTTGGACAAACAAGATAGATATTGATTGTTAATTAATAATATAAAATTATCTTTTGACACACAATGTAGATACATTTTTTTAATAAATACAGTATTTGTTTTTAAAAAAAATTAAATTGTTTGTGGGCCTTTTAGCTTTGATGATTTATGCAATTTGAAGCTAAAGGTTTGTAAACTAGAATAAGATGGAATAATATGTATGAATGATTTTTCCTGTGTATGTTAAATTTAAGCTAAAAATGCATTAAATTACAGGTTTGTTATTTGTTTACAAAAAATACAAAATTAAATTTTACTTTGAAAAGTGATTTTTTGCCGCCTCTTCTAAGATAATTTCCAAATAGTTATTATTTACAGAATATATGTTTAATAAGTCATTGCAGTACAATTAACCTTATCAGTTAAAAAGTTAATTAGCCCCAATGTTCCCATGTCCCTCTTAAAATTAATACTAGTCTATCAGAATTTGTGATGTGTAAATCCCTAATGTTTTCTAGAAAGGACCTAAGTTGAATTGTATTACAAATAGAAAGATTATTATTTGGACTACTTTAAAATGATATTAATGTTACCAAATATATATTTTTTTCAGGAGCAATTGTAAAACAAGTACTAGTTGCAGAAACACTCCTACTACTACTACATCTTTGAAATCAATCGCACCTAACAAACAATCAGAGTTTCACAAGACAATTGTTGGTGTTTCCATCAAAAACCAAAACTCAATCCCAAATGTTACCAAAACTCCAGATTCAAATGGAAACTCTGATAACAACGACAACAGTCAAAATGAAGCAATGAACAATCAACTCATCCCTTGTGCGACATTACCGAAACTAGTAGTTGAAGAGCATAGAAGAGACAAGTCAAGTGACAGTTCACAGTCAAGAGACTCCAGAAACAGCAACTCTACAAGAATCAGCGGAAAATTTCCCAACAAGTCATCAAACAACAACAGGGATGGAAGCCAAAGCCCTTCAACTGCAAAATCAGCGGAAAGTTCTGCCGAGAATAGAAATCTGAACGCCTTGAAGTTGAAGAGCCAGCATGCTTTCAAACTCTTGAACCACATCACCAGCACAATAAAAAGCACAAGGTTTCAGGACTTGGAGGAGGATGACATCGAAGTGGATGACTCGCTTGGTAATTCATGGAGAATGAGGTATTGTTACGGGACGCCCCCAAAATCTGCGGAAGAATTGTATGCCAAAGTCAAAATGGCAGACCAGTTAAAGAGGTATGCAATGAGCGCTAAACAAGCCATAAATCACAATGGGTGTCATTTGCCTCGTATTCAGAAGGTTGGATTCGAGAAAACTGTGGGCTCAAAAGAAGTTGATGATATTAACTTGCCCTGCATTAAAAACTCTGAGGCTGAGTTACAAGAAAGGGCCTTAAATAAAAGCTTTGCTAGTCATTTTATTTCGAGAGGAAATCGTCTTGTTGATAAATCGTTGCTCGAAAATATCATGGAAGTAAAACAACAAAAGGTAATAGAAACAGCTAATAAGTCTTTTTAATGTTTAAAAAATTTTAAATACTTATTTCAATTGTTGTATTGCAAGAAATATTTTAACCCTTTGTAAATTTTGTATTAAACGTTACACTGTTTTTACCTTCCAGAAAGAACCAATTCTGCTGGAGGAAAGAATACAGTTTACCTGTAAATTGTCACATTCTGCACCTTCAAATATTGATATTTTGTCTTTAGATTGAATTAAATACAAATTAAGTCACTGTTTAAAATTTTTATTGTTATAAATTATATTGTTAGTCATTGTTTGTTTTAATCCTTACACTCTTTTATGTATTTGCTGTTAGAATGTTTTATTTATATGTGTTTTAATATTTTAAGTGTTATTTATAAGTGTTATTCAGCTTTCTACATAAGCTGGAATCTCACATAAAGCCTGTATTTTTTTGTTGAAAGCATTTTACATATTAAAAGTTATAGATGCTGTTTTATTTAAGATTTTTGGAATTATGCATGAAACACTGAGTTGAAACATATGATGGTTAAAAGCATAAATAAAATAACAGTCAAATTGGAAGTATTTCTTGCAAAACAAAAAATAAAATGGAAATATATCGCAAGCGCTTATCATACAAATTGATTTTTATTTCAATATTTTTTTAATTCTGTTAAAATTGATCCCAATTTGTATATGGTCTTTACAAATGCATATAATTGATTGAGCCCTATTCATATGTGGTTTGCTTCCAAACCCAAAAATTATGTTGTATAACAACATAAATGTATATATAATTGTCTTTATATTGCTAGTCAGTGTTATGAACACTCCCTAAAACCTTGTTGTAAACAAATGAAAGGCTACAAATTTAGTTTATCAAATAATTACGCTTTAAGCAGTACAATTCTAAGAAAGAGCATAAATTTGTTTTGAAAAAATTATGCAGTGGGGGTCAAAATTATAAGGACAACTGAAAATTGAACAGAAAAAAACTTATTTCTGAATTATATGAAAATGTATTTAGGCATAAAATACTTCTTTATGTTATAAAACACTTAACAACAATAAAAAACTTAAAATACAAAATTTGAGTTTATAAAAATAATAAACAAACAATACATTGTTAGGAAACTGGGCAAAATTATACGGATATTTAAAATTTTCAAGTCAAAACAATTACTAATGAATAAGTTAATCCTAATTTTGAATTACTTTAATTGATCTTCATGTTGTAGAGCTCGTTAGTGTCCTTAGGGTGCCACAGAGACATTTTTTCCCATGCCTTTTCAATTGATGACATCAGTTCTCGTTTGTTATGGTACCGAGTGCCATTTTTGTAAATTTCGTGTGTCAAAGAACCCCAAAAATTCTCGATTGAGTTTAGATTGGACTTTTAGCTGGCCAATCAGTCAGCAGTTTTACAGAAATAACGTCAAACCATGATTTCGCAGCTGCGGACACTGTATTGATGCATTGTCCTACTGGAATAACTAGTAACCACTGGTTATCAATGGTGAATCTGGCAAAAGATTGTCACCCAGCACATCAACATGACTATTTGAGTTCGTTTTCCCTTCAAGAAATACTATTTCTGTAGTTCCAGAGGCTGCATAACAAGCCCAGACCATTACTGAGCCACCACATGAAGGCTTTGAAAATATTTCTTTCTTTGCGAAAATCATACCAAAAATACTTAAATATATCAGATCCATCTTGGTTCTTAGGAAACTTCTTTTCATCAGAAAAGATCACATCATTCCATTTGTCATGCATAGACCCCAGTAGCATCGAATATTGGCCCAATATTGGTATGACGTTGGCCAATATTGGTTATCTTGGGCAAATATAGCAAGTTTTACAACATTCAGCCAATATTGGCCCAATATACGAAACCAATATTTCGAAAGTTAAAATTTGCCAAGATAGGACCAATATTGGGGATATATTGGTTGGCATATACGTAGGAGGCGCTCGCGTTTGTCATATTTTTTCTTGATGAGATTAAGAAGAAGGAGAACAGTCAAACGGCCCCTGTTCGGTGGCCGAGAGGTGTAAGCGACGAGCCTCACACCGAGAAGGTTCTTGGTTCTGTCCTTGTCCTAGCCGTACTATAGAAGTATTCGTGCTGGTAGAAAAATTCCTCAAATAAAATTCACCGGGGTGCCCGAGTACACTGCGATATACGTGCTCGTTAAATCTGTCGAGTCGAAAGTCCCGACGGCGTTAGCGTATGATGCATAGAATTCGCTCGAAGCATAGAATTCGAATTTGTAAAGTAGGAGGTTCCTTTTTAAAATTAACCCCTAACCTCCAGGGGTCACACACCAAAAATAATGGGATACGTGTTCGCCGATTTTTCCATCTACCCAACCGTTTCGAAAAAAGTCGTCGGATAATATTGGTCCTATAATGGCAGTCAATATTGGTTATATATTGTTGGATAATATTGGTCCTATAATGGCAGCCAATAATGGCCAATATTGGCAAAATGTTTCCTCCCAATGCTGGGCCAATAAGGGTTAGCATATTGGTTCTACATTGCAACCAATATTGGGCCCATATTCGATGCTACTGGGGGAAATGTACTTTTTAGCCAAGTCTATCCTCAGTCTCTTTTTGGTTTTTGTAAGAGGGGGCCTTGACTTCAGTTTTCTGTATCAAACCTGTTCGGCATTTGTAAAATTAAGCGAACAGTTCAAGCACTGTAGTTCAAGTCCAGTTCATGCATTATTTCCGTCTTTCTTTTTGCAGCAAGCTCTACTTATAATTCGTCTTTTATCCCTCAAATACACAGAAGATGGCCTACTTGGGTGTTTTGTTTTCCATAATTTCCAGGATTTTTCAAAAAATTATATATTACTGTCTTTAATCTATTCAATTTCAATGCTATTTCACGTCCAGTAAGTCAATAATTTTTATAAGCGATTAATTTTCCTTTTTCGAACACCAAAATCTTTGTACCTAGAGGTATGGTTGAAGATAAGTGTAATGAAGTTTTCAAACACTCGCAAAATCTTTATAACACCATGGTGTACAAAGTAGAAACTTTGCTTGTTTTATTTATGTAAATTTATGGTTTAGGCGTAAATGCTATTGTCCTTATCATTTTGTCCAACTTCGTTGTTTGTTAACATTTATAATGCATTTTAAATTATGAATTTTATGTATATTTGCAAAAAAATCTTATTTAAAATACTTATTTTACTATTGGCTAACAGACATAAAATTTGCATAATTCAACCGTGATTTGGCGAAAAGATCTAACAATTTTTCCATTGTCCTTATAATTCTGGCACTGTATTAACGCCATAGTAGAATGTAAGTTAGTGTGTTGTATCTTGCAGAATTTAAATACAATCATATGATGCAGAAATGCTCAGCTTGTTAATACATTCTATAAGGGTATATATTTAAAATTCTGTGGCTGAAAAACATCTTGTCCTTTAGGTGTCAAGCATTCCTGAAATTTATTCCCAAGATTTTTTGCACTAATTATTTTTGAAATTTATAACTTTAAGAATATTTTTTTAGAAGTTTGACATCCCATCTACCTCGTTATTTTAATGTATTAATATGACTCTGATGTAGGTGTTTTAAATTTCAATGAAATAGTCAACTAAAAGATAATCTGCATCTTTTATTTAAGGAAATATAACATCTCAAAAATAATAATTACAATTAAGAAATGTTGAACTATAAATGATTAAGTAATCTACAGAAATTATGTAAGGAATGGAATTCTAATTCTAATTTTGGTTGGTATGCTTTCTAAAATACCAGGATTTTTCCACAGAATTCCTGTCACTGCAGCAGAAATTGTCGTTATTCCAATTGTAATATATATCAGCTTTTTATGTCTATACATTGGTACTGTTTCTACAATTAAATCAGCAGGAATATACTCAAGCTTGTTTTGGACCTGCAAAGATTAAAAATAAAGTAATTAGAAGTACGGAAAGTTAACAAAATTAATTTTTTGATGTATCATAGAACTATTACAATATTTAATAAACTTCTAGCTACAGCAGGCTCCCTCTTAACCGAACTATATTTGATCGACATTTTTTCCTTACAGAGTAAGTTTAGTTTGAATTATCCTCTCACTAGAGCTACACGAGGCTCAAAGCTTAGAAACTAATCGCTCAACGACCATATGTTTTGTTATCACAAATGTAATAATAAATTAATAAACAGTACTCATTATAATTGTTCAAAAAAGTAATTTAATATCTAGAAATTTTCTAATAAATAAAACTTAGATTAGAACATCTTAAATACTTTTGTAGGAGCAGTACTTATTAATCAGCATTAGACTCTGTTAGTAAAATTTTTATTTCTTGTACCCAAGAAACATAATCCTATAAAACTGTATACATTTTATGAGTTCCAGCCCCTCAAGTAAACCTTGTGTAAAGTGTTCAGTGCTCATTACATGAAGTCATATTGCTTCATGCTTCCTGTATGCCTAATTACAAAAGAGAAAGATTTGGATGAAATTTTAAATAATTTAATCACTATTCACAAAAGTGTGTGTTTAATCCACTAATTAAAAAGCGTGTTTACAGCAAAATAATTTAAGATTTCCTAATATAATTGGATCTTTTAAGTTATATATTCACTCAGCATAGTGTTGTATATCGATAATTAACTTGCATGTACTTACAAATATGTATGTATAAAGTGTAATTAATGGGTGAATAAATGTTTTACTAAACAAATGTATTGTATTCATGTCCATAATTAATTAATTAAATTTAAATTATATATTAAAACATATAAAAAAATATATAATTTAATTTAATAATAATTATTATTATTAAAATATATAAAAAAAAATTATATATTAATATATTAAAAATTAATTAATTAAAATAAATTTTCAGTAAAAACAAAAAAAACTAATTTCTATTATTTTTGTAAAGCAAAAGTTTCTTTAGCTTTTATTATCAGAAATACAATAATTAAAATAAATTTAAAGTATAATAAATATGGCTACAAAATTTATGAAACTGAATAAGGATTTTATACACATCAGAAATTTAAAAAAAAAAAGATTTTTCCCTCAAAATATTGTATGGCACAAAAAATAGATAAAACTATAACCATAAGTTCAAAAAAATTACTTTGATCATGGTTGGCCAAGTGCACTTTTAAACTAAACAGGAAGATTTTAAAGAATCTCAATTAAAATACTAGTTAAAAAGAACGCCAAATGAAAATATTTTTTTGTGTTTTGATTAAATTAACACAAAAAATAAATCCTACCCTAAATCATATAAGAACACACTATATACATTATTTCAGTGAATCTTTTACTTTATGTGGTTTTTATTCCACAAAATGCATTGTTAAATTCACCCTTTATGTTTATATTAATAATATTTGTAGCACAATATTACCTTTTCTAAATGCATCTTGAAAAATCTCATTTCATCATTTAAAAATCGGACATTCCTTAGACCATCTTCCATTTCATCAAGTAAGTTATGTACATTTGCAGAATCCTACAATAATATAAAACATCGTAAAATAGAAAGTCATAAACTAGCATTATAATATATTTCTAATATTATATTTTAAAAAAAAACTCTTCATAAGGTTCGTTTACCATATTTTTTTAGGATAATTTTATTTCGATGTGCACTTTGATGTAAAAGTGGTGTAGAAAAAATTGCATAATAGAGTTATTTGTCACAATAGTCTTACACTGAAGGAGGGGCTGGGGAGCCCAGTCGGTTAGGCACTCGCCTAGCATGCAGGAGGTCCCAGGTTCGGGTCCGGGCATCGCCAAAATAACTGCCCACCTATAAACGGCCCATGTAGCCAAAAATGTCCGACAAATAATACGTAAGGGAGTGCACGTTAAATATCTTTCAAAGTCCTAACGCTACGTACGATGTCGCCCTTAACGGTTGCATTGGGTGCCTATTCAGGTGTCGGCTTGTCACTTGACTGTGGTTCTAAAATACGTCACCCGTCGCCAATAGCCCTCGTGTAGCTCAAGTGTGACGATAATTCAAACCTAACCTAACTTACACTGAAGGAAAATTGTTTAATTCATTGAAATAACTGCATAAAATGTTTCATGTGAAAACTAATTATTTTGGTGAGTTCCGTCTTTTAAAAAATAATCCATATTAAGACAGAAATGTTAGGGTATTTTTAAATATGATTTCACTTCAAAATACAGTATTTTATGCTTTAAGTTTCTTACTTGGGAGAGCTCTAAAATTCGTGGTTGCTGTTGAATTTGCTGACGGATGTATATAACAGAACTAGATATATATTTGATATGTTTGGCAATATTTCCCATCATTGCTACTGCATCTGGGCAACTATAAAAGATAGATTAGATTTACTAAAGATAATAATAAGTAACATTTTATAAGCATTAAAAAGGTCCCTCTCTATTACTTGAGAACTTCTTCTGAAAACTCTCTCTGCCTTTTGGATATTTAAATATTTTCAAATAATTAGATTAGAAGCGAAAATTAATTCTTTGGGAATAATCATTTAAATTTAATAACAAAATATTAAATGTAATTACATCGAAAAATCTATACATAGTTAAATGTAAAACTTCCAGAAGTTTAAGATCTTATTCAGAGTGTAAAATTTTTATTGAAACTTCGACACATTATTTCTAACGCTCGTAATTGTAAAAAACACAAACTTTTTTTCTTAAATGCAATGAATGACTTATTGGACCCCATAACTTGTTATAACCCTTTCCGACCGAGCTATCACGATCGAGCGGGTACAAAAGAAATTGTTTAAGCTCTTCAAAAATATCGATACCGAAGCAGTTGACTTGTACCATTCATTATTTGTATAAAAAATGAAATGTTTTGAAGAAATTGCTAGCATTGATGCTATTTAACACATTTTTTTCGATAAAACTCCAAATTATGTCTCATAATTTTAAATCATCGCCATCTGACTGCCGGTCTTAAAGGGTTAAGAATTAAGTTTTTTTAATTGCATACCTGATATATTGTTTCTGCTTCAAATTGGGAAGACTAGATGTCTGCCATTCTTTTTTATGAACTGATTGACAAGCTTCTAATATTTTCTTTCTTACTCCCATTTGACTTATACCCATCTACAAGAAATGTGTATAATTAACCAACATTGCCTTAGATAGCTTATTTTTAAATACATTAAAATATCTTACATAAAAATAATTTTTAATTCCATGTTCTAAGAGAAATCAGTGATAACATTTTAACAGGTTTAGTTTTAAAATATGATTCTTAATTCGATAATTTTATAAAGAAATTTATAAATGTTCTCGGCCAATAGCATAAGTTTAATTAGACAGTGTTTTTATATGATCCTGTGAGTCTGCTACATTTATCATTGATTATAAAGCAACTGTTTGTAAAAATATTCAATACAGCCTGAGAAATGTGGATTAGAAAACATTTTTTTCTCCATTGGATTAACACAGAGGCACTTTGGTTTGGTTAGGTTAGGTTTTAATTATCGTCGCACTAGAGCTACACGAGGGCTATTGGCGACGGGCGTCGTATTTTAGAACCACAGTCAGGTGACGAGCCAACACCTGAATAGGCACCCAACGCAACCGTTAAGGGCGACATCGTACGCAGCGTTAGGACTTTGAAGGATATTTAACGTGCACTCCCTTACACGGGGTATTATTCGTCGGACATTTTTGGCTGCACGGGCCGTTTATAGGTCGGCAGCTATTTTGGCGATGCCCGGACCCAAACCTGGGACCTTCCGCATGCTAAGCGAGTGCTTAACCGACTGGGCTCCCCAGCCCCGCACTTTGGTTTGGAGGCCAGTGGCAATTGGGCTCATTCTCGCTTATTACATAAAATAAAAACTTGACAAATTGTTGTGTATTTTAATAGTAGGAATAAACTCTAAACATCTTAATATTTATAAGAGCTTGCCACAAAACATTTTATTATAAGTAGGAAAAGTATATTTAGTCAAATATAAAAAATCAAGTTTTAGTCAAGCCAAGAATGAAAAAACACAAAAAAAATATTATTACCATGTAATGCCACAAAACAATTTATATTTTTAACAACTTGATACAGTAAAACCCTGATTTTACGTTCCCCGAATCTACGTTTTTCCAGCATTTTACGTTTTTTCCATCAGGTCCCAGTTTTTTTCGTATACTGTAATGTTAATTTAACCCCGATTGTAAGTCTGTTAATTATAGAAATTCCAGCATTTTACGTTTTTCCTGGAAAGTAAAAAAAGATTTTTTTTTTCTAAAATAAGCAATATTTTCCCCATTCCACACAAACTGGACTTCCTAAATTGGTTTCTTTTGATTGCTCATGGTTTGGGCTCTCTCCCCCCCCCCCCCCTTGTTGAACACCTGTTGTCGCGGGGACCGGTTGTGTTACTCCCCTCGATACACGATAGCTGGCGGGGGGGGGGGGGGGGGCAGGAATGGCATGTACAGGGGAATAGACCAATCTGGAGGGGTGGCTCCTTTTCTTTCGTCGTAGGGGGGGGAGGGTCCTTACCCTTTTACACGTTTACAGAGATAGGACTGGACAACATTGTGGTTTCTGCCATTTCTGCTTCGCACGCGGTGGTAACATATTTCCAACCTTTTTGAGCCAAAATGACGAGTAAAAAACGCAAAAACTTTTCTGTTGCTGAGAAAGCCGAAATTGTTAAACAATTTGGTGAATTTCACGGAACCAAGGTAGCGTTCGCCCAATCACAAGGAATTCCCTTTGACAACCCTGCAATCCATACTAAAGAAAAAAGACTGCATTGAAAAATACATCGAGAAAGTGGGTGAAAAAAATTCAAAGAAACAGAGAAGTTGTAAAAAATCGCCGTACGATGAGCTGGAAGATATTTTAGTCAAGTGGTTTCAAGAAGCTCGTGCCGCAAATATACCTGTAAATGGCACGATACTAAAGGAAAAAGCTTTAGAAATTGCCGAAAAGCTTGGTGTGGAAGACTTCACGGCTTCAAATGGCTGGATAGACAGGATGAAGAAAAGACATGATCTTGTTTATAGATCGCTGTCAGGAGAATCATCAAGTGTAGATGAAGCCACTATTGAAGACTGGAAGACAAATTTACCAAATTTGACCGAAGGGTACAAGGCAAAGGACATATTCAATGCGGACGAGACAGGACTGTTTCTTAACCTCCTACCGGATAAAAGTTACGTTGTCAAAGGAGACTCCTGCAATGGAGGGAAGATGTCGAAATTGCGTCTTACGGTTTTGCTTTGTTGTAATAGTGATGGAAGTGAGAAGCTGACGCCTCTTGTTATTGGAAAGTCGCGCAACCCCCGATGCTTCAAAAACGTGAGAAGTTTTCCGACAAAGTATGAAGCAAACAAAAAATCGTGGATGACGCAAGCCCTTTTCGAAGACTTTTTGAGCAAACTAAACAAACAAATGAAGCTGCAGAATCGTAAAATAATGTTGTTCATTGATCAATGCACTGCACATTCTGATTTGCAGCTGTCTAATGTGCGTGTCGTATTTTTGCCTGCAAATTGTACAAGCAAATTGCAGCCTTGTGATCTCGGCATTATTCGATCGTTCAAGGTGTATTACAGAAAGCAACTTGTTCGGAAAGCTATAGCTGAACTTGAAAACGGAAACCTAAATGACGGCTGCAAACTAAAGTTAAATGTTTTAGAGGCCATGCATTTTATTTCTGCGTCGTGGAGAAATGTTACCCAACAGTGCATTTTGCACTGTTTTGAAGAAAGCGGAATCGCAGGCGTCTAATGAACCGGGAATAATTGAAGAAACAGCTGAGGTGGACTCGGAGGAGGACAACGAAACAGTTATCTATGACTTCGACAATTACATCCCTGAAAATTTAGCAACATGTGAAGTTGAAAGAGCTACTGCTCCATCCGAAGCCGATCTTATGGACTTTTCGTCCGCCGATGAAGATCATCAAGAAGAACCAGAAGTACAGCCCGTCCCTTCTTTTAATACTGCAATGAAGAGCTTGCAAATAGTGAAAGACTATTTTCTTGCATATGGAGACCAGGAAAAAGCCTTGCTAAATATTTCAATTCTTGAAGACGCAGCATTCACTTTGAACTCAAAGACTAAAAAACAATCCAATATTAGGGACTATTTTCAGCCTAAACTTAACTAAATGTGTAAACGATCTTAATTTGGTATGTATAATAATGATCTTTTTGTAAAATATAGAGTATTACTATCACTATACCTTTTGAAAGAGTCATCTTTACTACCTATTAGTTTTTTATTTGATTTTTGCATTATTATATGTATCTCCCGTATTTTACGTTTTTCCCGTATTTTACGTTTTTTTTACCCAGTCCCTTGAGAAACGTAAAATCGGGGTTTCACTGTATTTATAAAAAAATATTAATGAAAAAAAAGTTTAGCAAATTTTTTTTTAAAATTTCACACATAAGTGATTTTTAATTTAATATTGAACTCAATTAAGTTGATAGATCTTCATAATTACTTTTTCTAGTTCATCCTCATCCATAACTAAAAGGTCATTGAAATTCAGTTGATGGTCTTTAAATATAGGTATTAAATCTGATAATTGAATACCAGACAAAAACAGTTCCAGCTCTCCAACTTTTGTGAACACTTTTTCTCCAGGCCTAAAATATTACACATACTTTAAAACTAAGTAAAATGTTCATTATCAACACATTTTCTTAAATATTGATTTACTTCGAAAGTTCGAAATATTACCTTGTTAAATTAGAAACTGTGGTAAATATAGAATTGTCTTTAGGCACAAGGTTCAATGATTTTTCAGTTTCTGGATTTGACAACCCGTTTTGCAATAATGACTGAATCTAAAATAAATTAATCATACTTAGAAAAAGTTCAAAATACAGAATAGTGAGCTCATAGTTATAAAAAAGCACAGCAATATTTTCCCAATTTCAATTAAGTTTGAAAATTACAGTAGATAGAGGTTACACTCACAGGCCAGTAATAAACATGAAAATTTGAAAGTTGTGAAATTTTCAAAATTTCTAAGAAGAAAATAGTTTTGAAAAATTACCACAACACATTACCACAGCACCATACAGTAACTGTATTATGCTTGCTAAGGATAAATTAAAAATAAAAAATAGCTATTATGCATTCTAAAAGAATAGATTTTTTAAGGATTCTTATTCTATACTACATTTCAATGAAACAAAACTTATTTTTGAGCAATCTAAATAGTTTATGAAAATGTCATTAAAAAAATAAGTGAAATTTTCTTTGAAGCAATATTTATGTTTAATTCAGTATTGGTATTTATATGATAATTTAATGTACAATAGGTTTACTTACATTAAGTCTCTACAAATTAACCTATTTACTTAATATTAAATTGCATATTATATTTACAAGTTTATTACTCTAATACACTTAAGCAAATGTTATAGGCAATTAACTCAAGCGTGCCCAATTATTAACACATCACAGTCTAAAATAATACTTAAAACAAGACTAATACTTCTTTATGGTTATATTCATAGGCAAGATCTGCTGGACTTAGTCCCATTAAATTGTATGAATTAATGTCAGCCTTCTTTTCTACAAGTAGTCGAATAATTTGGCCATGACCACCCATTGCTGCATATGACAAAGCCTGAAACAAAACAAAAATAACATATCAGGTAATCAACTTTCTCTATCATATAAGTTTAAAAGCTTAAAAATCTGTAAATAAATAAGAGGAGGTGGACTGCATTATAATGTCTGCCAAAGTACTGCTTTAAAATGTAAATATTGTTTTCATCATGCACAAAAAAAAGGAAGAAATTGTAACATATTTTAAAATTTGTATGCAGTTTCTAAATATTTTTTCTGTTTTTTTTTTATTAATTTCATTTTTATTAACACAGTCAATTGAAATGCTTGTTTGTACTAGTTATAATATGTACTAGCTACATAAACACTAGCTATGATAAGCTAAAAGTACTATTGAAGTATAATTTTATTTCAATATACATGGAATTTTACATTAAAAAAAAATATTGAATTTTCATTTAATTGGAGTTATAAATGCTAACTCTAATAACGGAGTTCAAAAATATTAATTTAACAGTATTTTTTTTAGAGCTACATTGACAAAAACCACTATCCCCAAGAATTGAAGCATGAACATAAACAAAGACAAGATAAAAACATTTTCTAGTCATTAATACACTTTAAATTCTCCAGTTTTAGTTCAATAAAAAAACAGTCATAAATTTTATTAATATTAAGTCATAAATAAAAAGATTACTTACTGTGTTTCCTTTATTGTCTTGCATATTTGGATCAGCGCCGTGGTCAAGCAACGTTTTTACAATTAGGGAATATCCTTCTCTTACAGCAAATATCAAAGGAGTTGTGGAATACCTGTGTGAAAATTATTTTAAATCAGCCAAGGATCATTAACTTTTAAAACGGTGGTTAATTTTTAATCTAATATGATTGTACAAATTTAAAAGGCTAAATGTTGCTTGGGGGGGGGGGGGGGGGCTTTTTGCGATATAACATAAGTTACTATGTGTTACTTCTTACACTTCACAATTCTTGTTTAACTGAGAATAAACTAAACAAAGACTATTAAAAAAAATGGCTTGCTTTGTTGGTCAAACAAGCAGTTAAAATTATACCAATTATGACTTTACGGAGAATTGTGTAGCAACAAAATCACCTATCTTGGAAATATAACTGTGACAAGATAAAGAGTTGAATAGTAAATGTATTCTTTGCCTTTTATTTGGAATCTTTTTTGCCTTTTTATTTGGAATCAGACCACTGTTATTCTTACAGCAGTAATAACACTTTTGACACAGAAGATTGTGTTATTGCATAATGCATATTCAGAATAGCATTATTGAAACACACTAGCTATATTTTTATCCTTATACCTTCAAAAAGGAGAATAAATTGTATTTCACTCTTTATTCAGAAGCAAAACAAAACCATCATTGTTAGTTTAATAAAAACTAACAACGATAATTTTTTTATACACAATTCCCCATCATATAAAACATTTTTCATAATTATGATGAAGTTACCTTTCATGTGCATTTACTTTTGCACCATGCTGTATTAAAAGCTCACAACACTCAAGCAGCTCACTTTCAGATTTTTTAGCAGCACATGCAGCCATCAAAGGAGTGTACATATCTGCAAGAAGAAGTGATATTTAAATTTAGAAAAATGTCTTGTTATTCTGTTTAGTTTGTGTTTAACTCTCTTTTTGAATTTAAATTATTACTTATTTATTTACAATGGGTCTTGAGTAATAAAAGAATGCTGAATGCTTTTTTTTAGTCCCAATTGGTTAATTAATGTCACATGGTAGCAGAGCACCATTCAAAGGTTGTAGGATAGAGCGACATCATTTGAAACAAGACAATTTAAATGCCAACAAAGGCAAATTAAAATGTTATCTACAATTTGTTGACTTTGAATTTGAGTATTTGGTATTCGTTCAATAAAATATGGTTTATTTTAAGTCTTTGGGCATTAATGTGACACATTCATAAGTTTTTAAATTAATACCATATCAATGAGTGTTAAAATAAATACAGACAAACTTAATGAAAACCTAGATATTTTCAGTTACTTTGATATTGGGTTTACTAGGGGAGATAAAAAAAATCAATTTGGGGCATCCTTCAACTTGAAAGTACTTCATTCCATGCTAAAATTTTAAAAACAAAAGAGCAGATGACAAATTGCTTTTAAAAAGATTTCTTTAAATATAAGAAAGAAAAATTTTCAATAATAACACATGCTACAAATGCCAAATTTTGGCCAAAGTGTTAGTTTTTTTTTTTTTTTCATTATTCGACAAACAGAATTATTAAGAAACTATATTAATAAAAATATATCCTGGGGACCTTATTGTATTTTTATTTGTCGAATTAAATAGGTTGTAGGACTGCATAAACAACTTGCTAAGCAGCTTTACAAAATGGATTTCACTTCCATGGTAAATTGTTTTATTAAAGTATATTGTTATTTCATTTAGTCATCCAATTGAATAAATTTAGGAAAATTTAAACATTGCAGAACAATAAGCCTATTAAACAACCTTTATGAAAATTTGGATCTGCTTTCATTTCAAGAAGATAGGAAACAATATTCGGATGACCAGAACTGCATGCGTACATAAGACCTGTCCAGCCAGCTTTTAAAATTGTATCAATCCAGATATCTAAATAAAATAAAAATGCATTTAATCAATTAAAAATACAATGCAAAGGTTTTAAAACTAATTTTCAAATAAAGTGGAATTGGAAAATCCTACACATATATACTGTATAAACATATTTTCAAACAATTATGTATTAAAACATATGTATGATTTGCAAGCCTGTCTTTTTTGTACTCAAGGTGCATAGTGTGCATTTCTCTTTGTATCAAGATTGAAACAAAACTGAAGATTTATATAGATAATTTTACAAGAAAAATAATTTATTTTTTACTTATATATATTTCACACAATAAAAAGAATTTTTATTAACTTTTGAATTTAATAAAAAAAAATTTAACATTTATTTAGCCTCAAGAAATACTAAGAATTAAATTTTTAAGTGTAACATCAAAACCAAAACAATTCAAACCTTTGGATAAAATTTCTTTGACAGTTTCTAAGTGTCCTTGCATAATGGCATATCGTAGGTCCTCAAAGGCCTGTGATGACTTGATTTCGGGAAACTTTTGTTTTGTATGACGATTTTTACTTCTATTTGTTGGATGGCTACCCAGTGAGCCTCTGGATTTGTATGTTCCATTGCTTTGATTGGAGTTCTAAAATGCAAAATACAATATTAAAATAATAATATAATCATATAATGATCGGGAAAACGTAGAGTGAGAAAAGTGCAAAATGAACTTTTGAAAACAGGAAGCACTTTTTTTATAGTATTGATCCCTGGCAAAAAAAAAATTATGAGCAAACAAATACATTGCTTTTTAAGAGTTATCATAAACCTTGTAATTATTTTTCAATTGTGAAGGCTAAACGATTTTTTTTTAAAGCGTCAAATGTACGAGATAGGCAAAAAAAAAATAATGTAAGATTTTAGATCACTTTACATTACATTAGCGCTAGTGCGTGAATTTTTCTTTTCGATCATAAAAATATATTATTAAAAATAATAAACGGAACAAATAACAAATATACAGGGGTTTTCAGTGCTTTTTCCCGATTTCTATGACATTAATAAATATATTTGAAATAAAACTTTTTATAATGACAAACATAATTCGATAATTATTCAAACATAATCTCCCATGGATCATAATTTACCCTCATCCATTGTTTTTAGATTAAAAAGTGATAATTGGATATGTTATGCTCACCAACACGCCAGAAAATAAGTTTTAAATTTATATGAGAAAAAAAACGATGGGTAAGCAGCATTGCTTCCAGGTTCTTGAAGAATAACTATTTTTCTTCACTTTTTCGAGGTGTCAAACTTAGATTCAGGTTTAACACCATCGCAACAATTAAAATATATATATAACTCATTCACCCAAACCCTTCTGCACAAAACTGAAAATTCTATATTTACTGGACAATTATTCCACGTTTGACTACCTAGCCCTATTTTAAATGCCCGTTACATAGTTTTTTTTTTTACGGAACTTATCTATATGCAATTCCAATAGTACTAAATACCTTATTAGATAAAGAGTTTATATTCTGGAAACTTATTCATGCATTTTTAAAAACACGTAAGCTTCCCTGTGAATGTGAAACAGCTATCGTTCATCAAAGAAAACAGCTGGAAGCACAGGATACAAAAATATTATGTTAAAAATATTCCTGTTATTTTAAATTTCAAAAATAAGTTTAAAAAATTAAGCAGCTTGTAGTATTTACTAAATTATCAATAGTACAATATATTTTAAAAGCAAGAATGCAGTAGAAAAGCAAGAACACATGTATCATTTGTCTTATTCTTAGAGTAGAATAGGCAAACCCATTATACTGCTAAATTAAGAAGAGAACAATTGAGACCTTAATCGATGGGCACATTTAGAAGAGAAACGTATGCTGAAGACAGCTTTAAATATAGAACGCGTATCCTCTTATTCAACACCACAATGATTTTTACAACAAGCCTTCACTCAGTGTTTGAGAGGTTAGGATATTTTCATAAAATGTGCAAACATAAATATACTTTTAAAAGCAGTACACAGTGGTTTAATTCAATTATAATTGCAAAATAGTCAAAAACACTTTTACAAGTATTTTTAAATACTTTTTTTAATGTTTATAATACAAAATATGCTTTAAACTCGATGAAAAATTTTATATTTCTTTTGTATGTGCTTTAAAAGCGTTATCTTTGAAAATGACAGTCCTGGTAATAATTAACCCGTATTCAGTAATAAAAACAGCAAAGTTTGATGTTCAGTTTAAAAACTATAGTTCAAACTAAAATAGAACTAGCTGAACTAGCTTCGTTTAACAAGTGCAAAAATGCTTTCTCCAGATGAAACACAATCAATCTATCTTTAAAAGCTATAAAAAAATAAGTGACATGTAAAGATAAAATGTTAAGTACCTCAAAACTTCGAAAGTATTCTGCTAAAGGATATTAAGAAAGGTTCGATAATTTAACAAATTATACAAAATACTGACATAATAAAACAGTAAAGATATTACCACACCTTTAGTTTACATAAACACTTTATTTATCGAAGTCTATAGTAAATGAGATTTTTAAAAAAAAACGCTTTTAGTCAGTAAAATTAATTATGAGAAACATAGTTAAGTTAATATTAGCTTGTCAAATTAAAGACGTAAAAACTCCCCAGTTAACAACGTCTCATGAATTTTATATCATGTAATTTTTTATTGGTGATGTTTTCAATTTATAGAATGTTAATAATTTACGAGAGCACTACATAAATTTCTAATTACAAGCAAGCACAATTCCTTCTGTTTACAACAACATAATATGGGCAAGGACAATATTAAAAGGTGCTTTGACAAATAACATTTCAAAGACCTATTATATATCAAACTGAATTGCACAAAACAAAAATACCTGAAAGCCTTCATCAGAACAAGATCTGATAGATAGTTTGAAGCCCACCAGCATATTCAGAAACTATATATGCAATTTTAAGTAATACTTTATTTTAAATAAATATAATAGGTATGCCAATTTCGATTTTTTACTTTTCACTAAAAAGCTTATCTAATGTTCAAGTTTATTAAAGGTGAAAGTAGATCAAATAGTTTTACTCTGACATAATTTCGGGTGGCGGAACTTGATCATACCGTAACGATTTGGATTAGGCGCAGTCAGGCAGGGAATATTGTAACACCAAGTGTATTAAAATGCAATAGAACTTAACACTTGAACAACCAGATGACAATTTCGGGCTTCAAGTAAATTTTGAGTGATAGGAAGATACAAAAAAAAAAATTAAGATAAAATCAAAAGCATTCAACCATTAGCGACGACTTTGTGTCCAATACAATTTACACCTTTAAAAAACGTTCTCTTAAAACGTTAAGTTAAATATTAAAGTTTTTAAATTCAACTTTTGTATAACTAAATGTGTCTTCATTTGTTTTAAATGTTGTATAATTGGATAAACCTAAGAAAACAGCTCATTTTAGCGCGACAAATTGTCTTGCCAATAATCGTTAATGGGTTAAACGAAAAAAAAAATAATTTAGCCCAATTTAAACGAACGCAATTTTAAACGAAAACCTAGCTATGACATTTATTTATCCTATCAATTTGTTTTGCGGCGGGAGAGGGGAAAAGGGTCACAAAATTAAGAAAAAAAAATAATAATCCCGCCAAATCGAGCAAATGTACACCTTTTGGTTTTTACTCATGTAACAACCTGCTGCTCTATGACGCCTAATTTATTGACACTAGATAATGCCTTGACTAAGCAAAGTCAAATATTTACGAAAGCTTTATGTTTGAGCCTAATTTGATTTAATCTCGGTAAGTGAACAATAACTACTCAGAGTACTGCAGGTTTAAAGTTTCAAAAGACATTATTAAATACTATAATTTAAGTACTTGAAAAGAGGCATCAATATGTCGCAGTTACTTTTAAATTTAAGTGAAAAAAAAAAATAATAAGTAGAGCAGTTAAAAGGTGTTGCATAAATACAGCAGATTTTCAAGCAAGCAGATTTTATTTCTTTTGGCAAATAATCCTTAAATTTTTGCAGTTTACTTATAAAAAATATATCTCACTGGCAATTTAACCTAGTTTAAATTTAATACCGTCCAAAATTTGAATCCGGAGTACTCTGCCGTGGTAAAAATATAAACACAGCCAATATAGCATTTAAATGGAGACATGCTTTCTCCCAGATAACCTTTATTAAAAATAGCATTCATTCACAGGTATAACAAAAGAAACGTAATTTTAAGCTGGCACAGGGGAGCTTAAGTATGAAGCCAAGTGCAACCGAGTGACGTAGTTGGCTCTTTTCCACACAAATGCCGGAAGAACCAATCAAGGATGGAGTGTGTGTAGAGAAAAATATTCAAATATCAATATGAATCTTGCATTAAGGTTCCCAACTTATTATTTTGCACAATCCAAATTTGTTATACTTAAGTAGTGAACGAAAAATTAAACCAAATTAATAAAATAAAATATAGACAAATTTTAAACATTATTTTTATTACGAGTGTACACTGTAAAACTGCACCAGTGTTACATTAATCCGTAAAATCGTTGAAAGCCTAACTACCTCTGGTTTGACATTTTTTTTAACATCCGTGTTAAATATTTTTTTATTATTATTAAAGTGATATGAAAAACTCAAGGAAAACTTATTTTACAAAAAGTTATTATAATATGTAAGAGCCCTAAAGCGCACCTTTTAAAAGTATAAGTACACTGAAGAAGGCAGGGGTGGAAAATGGTGAAAGATGTATGCCAAGAAATCAAATATTTATAATTTAACACAATTAAAGCTCTTTAAACATATAATGCCACCACATAAAAAAATAATTGATATGAACTAATCAATATATATATTTTTAATCTTGATGCATAGGGTAAACTAAGAAACGCTAATTTATAGTTTTGTATTTGTAAGAAATAATAAGAAAAGACTCATAAGAAAAGCTTCTATTTAATCAATTATCGACTAGGGAACATCGACTTTAAAACATTTTCCAACGATTATTTTTGCAAACTGAATTGTAAGCTTGTTAGAGTTTTACCTTTCCAACAAATCTTCTTGAAAAACGCATTGGTCATGTAACCCTACAGGTCAACTGTCCTTAATATCTCCTATCAATAGCAAATCAAGGAACAACTCATCATAACTGATAAGATATATCATATATAATTAATAGTCATAATAAATCCTAAAATTTATTTTTCAAGTGAAATTATCTACAATTCCTTGGTGTAATGTAAAATAAAACAATTCAAATTGTGAATTTTAAAAAGGGTATTTTTTTTTAATTGTCCATCATAAATATAGACAATGAAATATCAAATTAGCTTTTTTTTTATAAACTTTTAAGCTGTGAAATATTCCAGTATGTGAAAAAAGATGTTTTTGTTCATTTTCTAAGTCTATCTTCTTAGAAGTGCTAATATATCCTGTTATAATTCCCTTCCCGAGAAAGCTCACAAATGAAATTAAAACCGAAAAACTTTCAAGTTTACTTATAATTCATTGATTATGGATGGTGGCTTTCGAAAAAATAAAAATATTTTGTTACTTCATCCTTAATATTTCTAGTTTGAATTGCTTTATAGGCTACTACATTTGATTTTGCACAATACTGTGCTCTATCAAAGGAGCTCAATTTAAATTACAATTTGCTTTTTGAATTTTTTCAAAACAAATGAAGTGAGACAAAGTGCTTTTTTGTTAATATATTTTTGAAAGGAAATATTATCTGTAATATTTATCTCATTTACCAAATTAAAGCATTTCAAACAAAGAAAAATTGTTTTGGAGAAATTTAAAAATCCACGTATTTATGGATAATGGGTACATAGGATATTGATTGTTTACCCTCATCTGCATATACTCATTATCTATTACACAGATAGTTCACTTAGCATGCTAGAATAATATGCAACATTGTGTCAAGAACTTAAACAGGAATTTAAATTTTCACAGATGTAAATAGATCAATTTCAAAAAACATAATTTGTTAAATATATATTTTAAATAAACATTCCTTTTATGTAAGATTCATTAAGCACACCATTGTAAAATTAAATGAATTTTTCTAAGCACAACTTGTTTGTTTAAATATTTATGAAAACATTCCTTTTGTTGCTTTCAGCCAATAATTCGTTTCCGTGTTTTCTTCTTATGCTGGTCTGGTAGCTATGACACCAGGCTTTTTCAATTTTCGAACATAATTTTATTTAAATATTGCAAATTTCCAAATAATATGTTTCCTCTTTTTTTATTCTTTTTTATTAACTTATTTTTTTTTGGGGGGGGGGGGAGTCTTTTAGCAGCCAAACTACGTTTATAACGTAAAAAGTGGAAAGTATTATTTTTCAATCTTTTGCCACCCACTTTCATAGTCCAAACTACAAATGTGACAGGACAGACAAGTGTAACATTTAAAAAAAAATCAGCGCACTGAAATGAAAAAACATTTAAAAAAAAAAATTAGAATAACTATTTTAAAAAACTACAAAATTTAAATCTCATTTAAAAAGTATACGAAGCCATTTTTATTAGAATTAAATCACCATTGCCATTCGCAACAATCGCTTATAAAACTTTTCTTCGTTGAAATAATAAATTTTAAAAAATTTATTTTTGTGACATAAATCAGTTTGAAATGGCATCAAATATATTTCACAAAAGAGATTCTTTGATTATATGTTGATATGAAATGTTTTGCTTATATTTAAAAGTAAGGAATATTTCATGAATATTCTTAGAAATATAAATTAATTTAGTAAACCATAAGAAATAATTATTGAACTTTCAAAATAAATGAAACCAGCAAAATTAATTGTGTAAATGTTGAACATAGAATTTATACTGTGTTTGGCGCCTTTTAAGTACCTGTTTAAGACACAAATGTTGTGTGGAAGAGGGTTAAGTAACAGATCCTGTTACAAACCTACTTTTTTAACTATATGATTTGCTGCTTCATTAGTAGCTTCTCTTAATAAGCATTTCAAATGTTGTAAGCTCCAGCAGTGTGCAGGGGGGTGATCGCAAAGGGAGGGTGGGGAGACGCCATCTCTCCACTGTTATTTTTTTTTACAAATAAGGATCACTTTTTCTAAAGGACGAGATGCAACAATACAATAATGTTTTGAGGTATTCAAATCCGAATAAGGAAAATATGTCATAAAGTATTTTGCATATACAGAAGCCGCCACATTTTGAGATCAGTTGTTAATTTACTCAACGCTTAATTGAATGAAATTACGTAGAGCAGTCAGCAGAACAAAATTACTTTTTTTGCGTAGGAAATTCACTCTATAATCTGGATTAAACCCTCATTTCAATGGCTCAAAAATATAGTCAGAATTTTGTTTTTTTTCTCATTAATGAAGTTTCTTATAATAGTTTTATTTTTGATCCCAATGAGCTTCATACAAAATATATTTCACCGGTGATTAATTTGGATATGTTTTTTATGATGTTTGGTAAGGCGAAAAAGGGGTTTGGTGCAATAAAAAGAACATATAGGTATATATGTCATCAAGTAGGATATAATAGTTTGCAATAGTAAACATTGATATCTTTTTATACAGAAATGAAATAACATATAAAATCAGTTAAACTTACAAATGCTTACAAAATGTTTGCATACTTTTTTTATTACAGTTATATACATTGATTAAAATATGAAATAGTGTACATTTGGTATTATAAAATCAACCTCACAATTTTATTTAGTATTTATTACCAAAAATACAAAATGAGAGAAAATGGACAGATACTTCACCTCCCCCCCCCCCCCCTTTTTTTTAGCCTACTTTTCTTTTTTTTAATTCGAATAATTAAAAAAAAATGAAAAAGTAGGTATTGACATGCTGTCAATGTCCATCCGTCCGTCTGTGGAAGCGGGTTAAGTGACAGATTCTGTTACAAACCTACTTGTTAATTTACATTAATATTTTAAGTGCATTTTGGAGTAGTTTTACGGTTTTTGCTCTACCAATAATTAAATATTTATTTATAACTGCAAATAATCATGCGGACAATAAGTAATATTTATTTTATTGGCGATAGAAAATTAATGAAAGTAATTGGCTCTAAGAAGTTGAAATTATAGATGGATGCTGTGTTTAGTGAAATTTATTCTAATGTATATAAATTTAATGTAGAAACAATTGTTGATGTCACTTACTGTAGTGAACCTAGTTTTTTCAAGATAAGAATTTTAGGAAGTATTTAAAAAGTAGGCTATTTTAGTTCGTTTAGAACTTCTTGTTTTATTATCATTCTTTGATCCTAAGGTTAGCAAATTAATTCAAAAACTTAAACCAAGAATAACCAACAAACACATTTTTTAGCCATTTCTTACAGTGCCCCAGCCCAACTACCCAACTACTTACCCAACTACTTTCTGATTAATCTGTAACTACTCCTGTTCCAGTCAAGTATAGCGATAGTGGCTGATTGAAAGTTGTTTGTGTGCTTTTAAATGTGGGCGAGAATTGTACCTTTTTACACCTCCAAAGTGCGACAAATAAGCTTGGCGAGAGAGTATAGTAGCACAAACTCTGTGAAGTTAAGTTGGTTTAAGTTGGTTAAGATTGGTTTAGATGATTTGATTTCATTGAAATTTCATAAGTTTTGGTCATTACTGTTTGCAGGGTGCTCTGCACAAACGGGATTGGTGCCAAACAAAAATTGTTAACTTTACCAAGTGGTACCCTTAAGTATAGTTTCACCCCAAAAACTTTTAAACCAAAATGCAAAACAACCTTATTGCAAGACAACTTGTCAAGTATTTTGAAAATAGAAACCTTTTAAATATTTTTTTGTAATTACCAATTCTTAGAAGCCAGAATAAACTCGATTAATGTCAAGGAGTGAAAGTGCAATGTATATTTATTTTATGGCAACTACTATAATATACTAATTTTCTTAATATTTTTCACAGATATACTATAATACAGGCACCAATATTAATTTATTGCATTTTTATCAGTTCACATTTCAATTGGCAAAGTAGAGCAGAAAAATGGTCGGTCCTATAATAGGCGGCTTTTTGCGACTTTTAAAATATCACCAAGCAATCGGCGATAACGTTGATAAGGCAGCAACCCTGACAAATTGTTGAAGAGAAATGTGCAACCTTAGAGAGGGCCTATATTGTGCATCCGATAGCAACAGACTGCCCTTCGGCTTCTGCTTTTCAGTTGAACACCGGTCGGAGATTCTTGCTCCTCATTCGTTGATTTAAACTAAAGTTGAAAAAACATTTCAATCTAATTGGTTATTGTTGTGAGGCAGTTGGAATTTGTTAACAAGTTTATTCTTTTTATCCCATTTCAGTTTTTTTAGTTGTTTTATAAGCTACCGGTAGAAAATGGAGAGCAAATGGACGAGTGAATTTGCAACTTTACTTAAGGCAAGAGAGCAGTGATTGAATGGTGTATGAGTGTTGATTAAATTCTGAAATCGTTAGAATGTCCCAAATGTGGAAAGAAAATGAATTTACTAGAGCGAAAGGATATTATGGATGGTTTTGAATGGCAATGTCAAAAATGAGGGTTAACTGTGATTATGCATGATGTTTGCCGGAGTGATAACTAGACTTCATGAGCGATGATGCCCACAGTGATTTTATTCGCGAATTTATAATGAAGTACCCACTGCTGTGAAAAGGTGAACCGTCACAGTAAAGGTAACATTTCCTCTTTCCTAATAGTAAAATTTAAATAAATTTTATTTGGCGAGATTTTCAAAAAGTCACCAAGGGTGGGATTTTACCCAGAAAAATGGAAATTTGTGATAGAAAGTCTGCAAACTTTCTTTGTTTATAGAAGATAAATGTTTTTATAGTTAATATTCGAGATAGTTAATTACTTACAATTTGACCATTAGAGAAGATTTTCTTTTCAGGTTCTATTTTACTTGCGGTCGGTTCCTTCTGTGATGAATAAACTATGTCACACTCATCATCAGTAAAATCAGATTCCATTCCAGCAGCTAAAGTAACCATTTTTAAGAAATATATTCGAATAAATTATTTTCGTTCGAATAACGATACCTGTAGTGATTTTTTTTACTAAACATTCAGTTGCTACTTTATTAGTAAAATTTAACTCTTGCCTGTAAAATGTGAGAAATTTCAAGTTACGGGGGAAGAAAAAATAAAATAAACAAACAAAAACTGTCTTTCCGGTTGCAGTGAAATTGCTTTACATAAGCGAATATATTTATAAGTAATCCTTTCTGACGTTCGTATTTGGTTTGTTTGGAATGTAGTGTAATCGTTTCTGGCTGCCTATTTCTAGCCTCTTTTAGGAGCTTTAACACAGCCAATAACACTTCGTAATTGAGAACCCTGGTCAAGTGGCGAGGTCGACCCCGGCAAGGCAACCCCCCCCCCCCAGTTTTAGTTGGCCCCCAAATTTTCTTCATGAACATTTATGCTCCATTCAACTGCCCCAAACTTTTTAATATGATGTAAACAAAAAAGTTAAATTCATGAACAAAAGTTTACTAAGAAATTGAGTTTAAACTCTGAATTAATCAAATCACAAAAATAGTTATTTTGGGTGTATTAAATACACACAAATATTTTAATCGAGGTATGTTTTGGGGGCCCCAAATTTGATCGTGCCCTGGACCCCTTAAGTTGTAAGTCGGACCCTGACTACACAGATTTAACGAGCACGTCTGTCCCAGTGTACTCGGGTCCATCCGTCCCGAGTTGGATTTTCTACTCTTTCCCAGTACAGATATAAGATTTTATGATTATTTTAAGTAGGTGGGATTAGATGCGCGAGCAATTCCTTGTCATTTTTATTGTCGTAGTGTGGACATATTAAAGCAACCTCTTTGAAAAAAGACATTATCTGAAAATGAATAGATTATTTCAGAATTTTTTCAGGATTTCTTCATATTCTTGGATTCCTTTTCTGTATGCATATTGATAGTTAATTAGCGTATTAAAGAGATCTTAACCCACTGTAAAGGGAGGTAATAAACACATGGTAAAACACGAGGAACAATCTAAGCACAAGTTACGCCATCAGCTTTTCATTGGTTTTCGTGGACTTTTGGAGTCGCTGTAATTCAGTAAATAATGCGCAGAATTAAGAAGTATTTAGATTTAGATATTTCTCAACATTCTTATTAGATTAAAAAAAGTTTTTTTAAAAGGCTGAACTACCTCATTGTCTAAACCACGTGAATTGGTATAAAAAAAACCTCACGTGACTATGCGAGGGACGCTTTTAGGCTTGCGTTGTCTATTCTAAATAGAGTATGTCGTATTTATCAGTGAAACATTTGGACACACTAACTTACTTTATCATTAATAGAGAATAAATCATGGAAAGTGATTCAGCATATATAATTTACTATTGTTATTTCATATTTACTATGTTATTTCATATTTGCTATGTTATTTCATATTTGCTATGTTATTGAATTTTATTTATTTTTTAAAAATCAGAACTTAGTTTATGGCTATGTTATTTATGCAATCTATATCTGCATCAAAATAAAACTATTAATCGATTAATTTATAAAAAAAATGAATATTTTTAAAAAGTTAGATTATAATGTAGCTGTACTACAATCTATCATCATGATCAGAAGGAAGGAGTACAGGAATCCGTATTCTAACTCTGTAATAGTACAGAAGCCTATTAATTGGTTATATACTTTTGCATCCAATTTAGTTTAATGAAATATAAAAATTTCCTTAAATACATATACTTATGAATAAAAAAATTAAAGAGGAACACAATTTGATAGTTGTAAGTTATTTTATTATAAAATAAATGAATTTGTGCAAAATATAACATACTAGTGTATTTCTTTCTTTTTTTGCCCCTTTATGATGTGCTATTTACAGTGAAGTGAAATGATATTTACAAAATGCATTCAACCAGTCAGACCAAAATTATTACAAATTCTAATATGGAAGGCATGAAAACAACACTGTGTTAAAATTCGTTGTTATTTCTTTTATTCTTTTATAACTACAATATTACTTTAAAATTAATGCACATAATATGCACTTATTTTAAATTAAACATTATAAAATTAATGTTTTTTTCTAAGGCACACGCGCTTTGTAAATAATAGTTACTTAAAAAGTGAAATATTTGCTTTAAAAACCTATGTCTAACATTTTTAAAAACAAGTATAATTAAAAGAAAATTCAGAAGAATATATCTATTATATCTTTGACTTTAAGGTTGATAATATACCTTGCAATCTTAGAAAAAAAACATAGAAAAATGTCAAACTTTCTCAGAAAGTACAAATTTTAAATAGTATTTGAGAAATGTGTGGGGGGGAAATAAAGTTTTTTTAAATTATTTTATAAATATATTAGCGATCAATTGACTATTTCTAGAAATTGTTTTAAATGTGCACTAAAATTTAAATAGCACAAAGAGAAAACACCCTTCCAGCCGACTTGAATATGATCAAGCATAACGCATCATTTTTCTATTATATCTACAACCTCTAACTGAATGGCTTTATATGCGTTGTTCATTGATATTGCTCAAGTAATATATGAAATCTATAACAGCATTTATACAACTGAGGTCTCAATATATGGCTGTTAACATAACAGAACACATATTCACTCTCAAATTAGGCTTTGTGCAAAGTAACGATGCAATCCATGATTGCTAACACAACAGAATACACACTGATCCTAGTCTCTCTTCTTAGTGACGACGCAATCCGCAACTGTTAGCACAACAGAAAACACATTAAAAAAGAATATCTGTACAAAGTGACGACGCAATATAATGACTGTTAAAACAACAGAATACAAATTAGGCTTTGTGCAAAGTGACGACGCAATCCGTGACTGTTAACATAACAGAATACACGCTAAAAACAGTCTCTGTACAAAATAACGCTGCCATCTCAGCTGGATAAAGACGAGGCCATGTCTTCATCGGAGCTAAAGGAGTCCGTGGACACTTGGGATCCGTAGTGCCTGGATCGCCGTCTCTGGTCCTCCACTTCTGATAGAATGAGGCCCAGCTTGGAGACGAGAGTTTTGGCGTCCTCGGCGCTGAAAACCATCGGTGGTTTGAACTTGAGGACATTGCTGTATTTGCCTTCTGCACTGATAAGAACTTGCTCTTCCTTCATTCTGTATAAATAAAACACGGATTTTTATTAAAAAAATCATGTTTTTATGATTTAAATTTTAAATATTGTTTACGACTTTTAAAAAAGCTTGAGATTTTGAAATGGTTAATATGATATTAAAATAACTAAATGTAAGTAGAGCTGTAAATTTAAGTGCATCATAAATAAAATTCTAAGTAAACTAAGCGGTTTTTCAGATTAGGTAGAACATTCACTGAATTAATCTTCTCAAGATCTTTGACACGTTTATGCGATAAAACGTGATATAATCCAAATTATTTTTAAACCAACAAAAGTTAAAAGCGAAACACTACAAAAAAAGTTAATAAATATTACCTTGAGATGATGTATGCTGCTTCCTCAGTTGCTGGTTCTTTTGTAATTCTGTCCTTTACCAAATCAATACCAATAAAGAAGCCAACACCCCTGAAAGAAAAGAGAAAAATTAATTTAATAAATTAATTTATCAATGAAAATATCTTTATACACTATTGACATATTAACTGAAACACACTGAAACACAAACAATTGAGCATAAGTTATAATTTAGGAACTCAATACTCAGTACCCCAAAATCGATGAAAATATAAATTTTTTATGTATTAAAGTTATATATATATATATAAAGTCCTCAGTATGTTATCTCAAAGTTTTGAAGAAATTGGAAATATGTTTTTCATATTAAATGCCCTTTTCATTCAGTATCAAATTTCCTAATGTCATTTAATTATTTAAACTGATTCGCTATTGGTATAGAGGACTCAAAATCGGCACTTGGTAAAAAGAAGCAAACATGCTACAACTACTTCTTCTAATGGCCTTGTGTTTGTATTGCTACAAGTTGATAGTGATTGATCATATTATTACGTAAAGGAGAAACGAATAGCTCAATTTTTACCTGACATCTCCAATGATTTGATGCTGCTTCTTGAGCTCTTGCAGATCCCCCATCAGTTGCTCACCAATGACTTCGGCTTTGGACCGCAAATCCTCATCTTCGATGATGTCCAAAACTGCACTCGCAATGGCCATGGACACAGGATTACCGCCATACTGAAGAAAAAAGGAATTCCCATATAAATCCCGATAGAGTTAGGTTATATCACAAGCAATTGCAGCTTCTAAATAATTAAATACATTGTATATTTTGCTTACTGTATTGAAATAAGATACTCCAAGTTGTTTGAAGCTGTGAGCGATTTCCCTTGTTGTGACAACAGCTGCAACTGGGTGACCATTTCCCATAGGTTTTCCAATCGTAACAATATCAGGACATATATCTAAAGAGATTAAGAAAAAAGTTGATTACACATATCTAACCAATATTTTAATTTCTATAAATAGAAAAGTAAGATTATATAGCATTTAAATTTCAAAGATACATTTCTTTCAATTAGACTTGCGGCAACGAATATTGATGACATTAACTGAAACATGCCTAACCCAATAAAAATATTGAATTAGAGGTTATTAATTTTAATTTTAACTATCAATAAAACTATTTATTGCTCTGTTTAATATGACTATGCTTCACTATTACCTTCTCCTTGAAGTTCGAATGCCCACATGTGTTTTCCCACTCTTCCAAACCCTGTCTGAACTTCATCGGCAATGCAAACTCCACCGGCTTGATGGACATACCTAATGAAAAAAAAAGTGTTATTTTCTTATTAATATATAGCATACAATAATAACAATAATGCAAACAATAAATATAAGTTATACTTTATAAAAATAATTTGGTTTAAATGCAGTTTGCGGGTAAGTAATTTTAGAAAAATCTTAAAAATAGTTCCACAATCCGAAATTGAATTGAATTCATTTCAACGTATCGGGTTGTTTTATTTGACAAAAAAGCAATGAATCAATGTAGTCGTGGCGTAGCGATCTCTGCCGTTTGGATCCAAAAGAAACATTTCCTTTAACTTGATTGTAACCCTGCACATTTTCCCACCATATTCCAGTGCTTTACAAACCCATTACTAACATCACTTTATGGCTACACAAGTTATTGCGTCAAATTTTGCATTATTCTTACAGTGTTTTTAATAGAAACGAATATGAACCCAACTATAAGTTTAAAAAACTTTAAATGAAACTTACTTGTACACTTTCTTCAGATAGTCTTTGGGCAGCAGGACTTGACCGCCGCAACTGACCATGGATTCGGCATAGTAGGCAGCGAGATTTCGGCCCTTGGAGACGATCTTGTTAATTACGTTCTGGACGTTGTCTGCGTATTTCTGACCCACTTCTTCCTCGCTGTACTCATCTGATGTGTAATCGCCTCTGTAACTGCAGGGCAGGGCAGCCTGGACAAAATAAATATGATATAAATGCCTAGATTTTTACAATGACAGTGACAAGTTTTTTTTAATTCAAGTTTAAAATATTTAAAATTAACACTCTTTTCACATTTTAAACAGTTGTCATTAAGAACATAGTAAATTTCAGATAAGTACTACAAAATAACTTCAAATACCTGAGTATCATTAAAAATAAAACAGCCTAACAAAAATTAAAAGCCTAAAACTAAAAAAAAATAGCCTAATTTAAAATTAACTTTATTCATTGTATTTATAGCCATACGTTATTATTAGATTAATTACAAAAATTTTAAGTATTATATTTATTATCACCTTTTATACTGGGAAAAATTGTCAATATATTTACTCATAGATGGCAGCACCAAAAATATATTACTGGGTTTGTCACTATTTATATATGCATTCAATAGATGGCAGCACCAAAGAACAGATGAGTTCTTACCACATGAACGTAATCTTTCTTCCCACTAGATATTTTCTCAAATTTCATTGGGCTCATATCTGTGGACGTGGATAAGTTTCCATGGTATGCACTGTAAACAAAATATCTTTCTTAGTCTTTAGGCTACAGTACATATTTTCTTATAATTATACTAAAAAAATTAAAATTTCCATCAGTTGGAGTGACTTTCGACATCTAACCGTGTTGTAAATTTAACTAACACCAACTTTTTTTTTAAAGTTTATGAAATGTAACAAATAAACTTACAAACTATTGATAAAAGAACAATATTAAAAATTCATGGTGATTTATAAGTGTTTCTGTAATTTTTGTGTTTGTATCAATCTTTTTTTTTTTTTTTTTTTAACCTATATATGTTTACCCATTGACGAGACTCTACACTTATAAATTGATTACTCACCCATCCAAAACAATAACATCTTCATGACCAGTGTGCGCTCTGGCCAGCCTGAGAGCCAAATCATTTGCCTCTGATCTGGAAAAAAAAATTCATTTGGTTAGTTACTCCAGTTTTGATTGAGACAGTTAAAACTTAAGTCTGGCTAAGATTTTACAGATTGTTGCCTTTACAGACTCTTATAATGTGAATGCAGATGACTTAAACATCCCTATTATGCCATTTTTTAAAATTTTTTTATTTTTTATTACTTCATTTTTTTTAAAATTTACAATACATAATTTTACAACAAAATATTTAAACCAAATTAAAAATAATTATATTATGGGAACGTTTAAGGGTAGGGGTAGATATATATATTCCATTCCAGAAGTAGATACATATAATTCCGGCCATTCGGGCCCAGGGACGTTTAATACAGCTACATTTATAATTAAAAACCAGTCTGTAAAAATATTCAATACAGCCGGAGTAATTTGGCTTAGAACTGTTTACATTGGATTGATGTAGAGAGAAATCTTCGGTTTGGACATTCGTCTACTTCCCCTTCCTAATTAATACTTACAACACAAAGTATTAGGGCAGAATTAAGTATTAAGAGGAAGTAAGAAAGTAAAGTTCGGGGATCGAATCCCATATTGGGCGAGGTTGACCCATCCTTTCATCCCTTGAGTGGGTCGATAAAATGGGTACCACGCATCCTTGGGAACTAAACACTAGGGGTACCACGTGAGGTTGACCACCTTACCGGGACATATGCCTAGCACCCCAGATCCCTAAGTCACGAAAGCTGAAATGGGCACGGCAGGCCTTGACCCAGTAATGGGCTGTTGCTCAGAGGAGTAGTAAGAAAGTGAAGGCTTACCCCGAGTTGACGAAGAAGCACACGCCGAGCTTCTGCGGGAAAGTGGCGACCAGCTTCTGCGCGTACAGCACCAAATTGTCGTGCAGATATCTGCTGTTGGTGCACAGGAGGGACATCTGCTCCGCGGCGGCACGGGTCACCCTTGGGTGGCTGTGGCCCACTGGACACACACACAATTAGTTATAATTTAGGAACTCAATACCCCCAAATCGATGAAAATATCGATTTTTTAATGTCATAAAGTAATATTTAAAGTCTTTAGTATGTTATACAAAAGTTTTGAAACAATTGAAAATATATTTTTCCTATAACCCTTTCAGTTCCAATGACAATTTAGCATAATCATTAATCATTTTAGAAAAAGATTTCCAATCGTCTATAGTTATGTATGATATCAAAAAACAAATCATTCGATTCTTCAAACTTTTTTTCAAAAAGAAAATATTTTTTATTAATCCCAATAGATATCAGCCCTATTATTTTTTTTTTTAAAAAAAATTATGATCAGAAACATGATGATGCCAAATGGCATCACTGGTACTGAAAGGGTAATTCAGTATCGAAGTTTCCACAGTCATTTAATTATTTAAACTGATTTTACTCACTTTGTATTATTTAAAAGCATATCCGCACTTGAAATGTTAAACCTCCAATAAATGTGAATATAAAGCGATCAAATTATTATCTGAATGTACATAAGAGTAGGAATAGAGTTAGGAATGGAATAGTGAAAATCTTTGATAGTTTTTTTTAAATAAATTAAAAATTCTGAAATTTGTACTTTTTGGTAATAAAATTCGAGGTGTCCCTTTAAATTTGTATTTTCGGATACATTTAATTTTGAAATAGTCTCCATGACTGCCCGAATAAAATAATATTCTTCTTTTGATTTACCTTTTTTTATTCAGTTAGTGTCTATATCTTGAAGGATTTTTTTAATATAGTGCAAGATTATGTTGATTTTCAACAACTTGTGTATCCAAGTGCGCACTTTTCAAATAATCTTGACTCTTTAAATAAAGAAAAAATGTATTCTGTAAATAGAACCTCAAAATTTAGACAATTCTATATTTTCCTACCGGCTTCCATCGCTATAATTATGCATTTTGAAGTTCAAGGTCTCTTAGGTACTTCAATAATTGGCTCAGTGCCTTTTTAAAAAGGAACAAGTATATAAAAAAAATCTATTGCGCAACATGGCGTTTTCAAAACGAGACACAAAAATCGAATGCACCACACGGGAATCTCGCCAAGTTGGCTCAATGAAAGGATGCTGAATCGTGCCAAGAAACGCGACAAAACTGCGCAGTACGGATGTTCCAAATTCTGCGGAAATTAAAATCGATACTTCCTTAGGAAGGAAGTTAACTTTAGTAAGTTGTTTCGTCATCTCTTGTCAAGTATGAGAACTTTGAAAAAAGGAACGCTGCTTTGTTTATTTACGAATGAAACGGGACTGTTGTTCCAAAGTTCGTTAAACTCTTGGGCTGAGCAGTAGAAATGAAAGAGTTGACATGCAAAAAGGTTCAATGACCGAATATGTTTATATGAAGTTTTTAGTGATCTAAATATAGTTAATACATTATTATGCACTATTTCAATTTACGAAGAAGGAAGGACAAATACTGAGACGTTTATCATGACAGACATACCATGAATAAGAAATTAGATGTATTAAAAAAATCGCCGATTTAAAGCCGAAAAAAAAAATATCTGTACAATATAACAATCGTAAAAAATTTAGTTTTATTATAAAACATTGCTTAAAGCTACATCATTAATTTGAAAGTTTGCAATTTTTTACTTATTGTAATTAATTTATTGTAAACTTTATTGTATACTAAACGATTTAAAATTTATTACTTCTATTATTGTTCTTGAAATTAAATATTACAATTTGTCTTTCTAGTCCGGTCAAAATAGACAAAAAAATATGGGTAGGTTTGCATAAATTCGCACCCAGCTAAATTTTGGTATATATCTTTGGTACACTATTATAAGTAAAATATCAAAAGTCCCCACCGATCCCATGTCTGCGTTTTCCGCCATCTTGAAAAAACGTTCGAAATTTCGTCCATATTCCAGTTTTTGGCCTATAACTTTTTTACTAAGCATTTTTGAATATACCTTTTTGACACAAAATTGTAGAAAACAAAATTTTCTTCAAAATAGGTATGAAAAGTTTTTATATACGACAATTAGTTAAGAAGCTACGAAGCAGCAAAAAGGGTGTAAAATCGAGTGTTTCGAAAAAATATTACGTTCTAACGACTTTCTATCGCCGTAACTCACATAAAACTTCATTTTATCAATATACAATGATTTTACAAGTGGTAGAAAATTTAATTTCCTATAAAATACACTTATCAAAAATAAGTTTCTTATATATTCCAAGAAGAAAGATTAAATTTACAGAAACCCAAAAAAGGTTCCATTTTCATCCGACGATACATTGTTTTATTTTTTTGAAGGTAGCTCTTTCCCATTGTAATTTTTACTATTTTTGTGAATACAAAACTTATAGAAAATAATTTTTTCTTTAAAATGGTTCTGTTTTGTGTTCCATACAATAAAATGTAACGGAGCTACGGTGTTCGAAAAACGGTGTAGAATCTTGAATTTCGCCAAAAGGGTTTTTTAAAACTTCAAACCTCAATAATTAGAACAAAAAACTTCATTTTAGTAGAACATAATTTTTGTGGAACATGAAAACATCATCATTTTTTATATTGGTACGGTCTTAAAAGTTATTTTAGATTCAATACCAAAGAATTTAGTTACATTTAAAAAAATAAACGAAGATGTTTATTAATTCAAATGAACAATACATGTGATTTTGATAAAAGATTTCAATTTCATTTGAACAAATAGTTTGAATAAAAAATACTGTTAGTTTAAGGAACATCTACTAATTAAACTATGAAAAAATATGGGAAAGTGTATAATAGAAAAAGATTAATTTTCTATTGTACACTGCATTACGTTACCTTCATTACGTTTTTCAACCAAGTTAACCCCTTCTGAACATTGCTGAATGCTAACGTAGTATCGCAGCCAGTTATTGCACATACACATATGTAATAAAAAGATATGATTTTGACATTTTGGATAAGCAGATAAATTCTTCGATGAAGATACTTTTGATTATTCATGAGTATTACTAGGTTCCAAAAAATAAACAGTTCTGTCAAATGAACTTCGTGCATTCAGTAGTATTTTTTATTAGTTTTATTAGATGATTATTCAATAAAAATAGTACAATTATTACGTATAAACTAAAAGAATTATTTTTTTAACTTCGGGAAAATTTTAATCAGACAGATTATCTTCAAATCCTTCTTCAACAATTGTGTCTTCTTCGCTTTCTTCTTCATCTTCTTCCTCTTGCTAAAGATCTAGGAATAGTTCATGTAAAGATGCATCGGTTACCTCCTATTCAAGAATTCTCATATGTTGCATTTGAATCAACATTTAAACAAGATTAGCCATGACAATTGGTACATACTAAAGAAAAATATAATCCGACTTTTTTACAGCCACAGTTTGCACTACAACCCTTTTTGCAATTACAAAATATAGTATATTTTGCAGTTTTTCTGGAGCAGGTGGGAGTAAAGTTTGAATTGGGCTCCAAAATATCATTTACTAATTTCCAACCCCAGTCTTCTGAGTTCAGTTGATTGCAGATGATTCAGTTGATATATTCCTGCTGGGTAAGTCATTTTGGCTGTATTCTAATGAATGGTTCCTTCTCGACCGGTTGATGTTCACTTCGAGTTATCGAGACAGTTTTTTAAAGAAAAGTATAGAAATGATTCGAGACTAGACTAAAAGTTTGAGTTAAGGTATCCGATGACCTTTTTTCAGTAAAAATTGTATAAATATCAAACTTTTTTTTTGCATTTTAATATAAAATAAACGCTTAGCTTTCTAAATCTGTTTCATTTTAGTTTCTAGTTTTTCTAGTTTTTAATAGAACCGAAGTTACAGCACTTTAAAGCCTTTTTTGCAATTTTTTTTTCAAAATGCATTACGCAAAACATAAAAACTAAAGTTCTTTATTATCAGTGCTTGTTACTCTCTTGTTTCTATGTGTTTTCGATGTAATGCTTCAAATTTTGCCCATAAAAAATTTGGGGGCTGATATCTTAATGATTTTAGTTCATGACCTATATTAATGTTTTTTGAGCATATTTAAATTTAAACGATGAAAAAAAATTTAAAGATATCATGTTTTGCGTAAGCGTGATTTTTGAAGATATTTTACTATAATTTTCTACAAATACAAAAAAAGAATAGTTTTTTTTTTAAAATTTACTTTCTCAAAACTATTTTTATATTCATAACTAGTAATAATATCGCCCAACGATATGATTGTAATAGAATTTTCAGAAACTTGCTGTCAAAGGTGATTGGCCACCTTAATGGATTATTCGACTTATAGGAAGTCGAGTTATCGAGGTTAGACTGTATTTGTGAACTTTGACCTAGAATAAATTTTCTAGCCGGGATAGGTGAGGACTTTTTTTTACGCTATAATAGTGTACCAATGAACTATACCAAAATTTAGCTGTATGCGATTTTTTAAAATTAAAATGTCTATTTTAACCGGACACGGTAGCCATCAAATGCAACAATTACCGTAGAGCCATAATGCTTGAGAATGTACTTCCGATAATCAGTGTAAATTTCAGAAAACGTCCAGTTTCGACTCCGCACACCATTTTGTGGAGTAGATATCCATAATCCATAACAACTATGCAACGATATCTAAAATATATTTTTTTTTATAAAAAGCTTCGATATCGTAAGATCTTTTGGCTAAAATTATTTCCTTTCTCTTCTCTGTTTCTTTGGCAAAACATATAACGGCTTCTACCCATGTCTTTCGAAAAATATACCAAAATTCTTTGGTATTTAATCTAAAATAACTTTTAAGACCGTACCAATATAAAAAAAATGATGTTTTCATGTTCCACAATAATTATGTTCTACTAAAATGAAGTTTTTTGTTCTAATTATTGAGATTTGAAGTTTTAAAAAACCCTTTTGGCGAAATTCAAGATTTTACACCGTTTTTCAAACACCGTAGATCCGTTACATTTTATCGTATGGAACACAAAATAGAACAATTTTAAAGAAAAAATTATTTTCTACAAGTTTTGCATTCACAAAAATAGTAAAAATTACAATGGGAAAGAGCTACCTTCAAAAAAAATGAAACAGTGTATCGTCGGGTGAAAATGGAACCTTTTTTGGGTTTCTGTAAATTTAACCTTTCTTCTTGGAATATACAAGAAACTTATTTTTGATAAGTGTAATTTATAGGAAATTAAATTTTCTACCACTTGTAAAATCATTGTTTATTGATAAAATGAAGTTGTATGTGAGTTACGGCGATAGAAAGTCGTTAGAACGTAATATTTTTTCGAAACACTCGATTTTACACCCTTTTTGCTGCTTCGTAGCTTCTTAACTAATTGTCGTATATAAAAACTTTTCATACCTATTTTGAAGAAAATTTTGTTTTCTACAATTTTGTGTCAAAAAGGTATATTCAAAAATGCTTAGTAAAAAAAGTTATAGGCCAAAAACTGGAAAATGGGCGAAATTTCGAACGTTTTTTCAAGATGGCGGAAAACGCAGACGTGGGATTGGTGGGGACTTTTGATATTTTACTTATAATAGTGTAAAAAAAATATATACCAAAATTTAGCTGGGTGCGAATTTTTGTTAATTGAAATGTCTATTTTGACTGGACTATTCTTTTAAAATTAATGATAGAGGGTTTACCTAGGGATTTTTTTCAAATCCCAACAAATTAACGACTGAAGTCATAAATAAATTTACTTGTAAAAAAGATTTCACATTTTACTTGCCACAGGCTTCTCATACAATATTTAAAAGTAATTTAAATAGAGGCAAACAAAAAATTTTATGTTTAAGTAGATTTCAGTATAAGGGTAATTCCACGGCAGAAGAGACCAGGACTGCAAAAAAAAAAAAAAAAATTCCCACAATTGTATCTTTTATATTTGCTTTAGAAAGGTTTGAATTTTATTTTTTTTGTATCATCAACTATTGTTAGTTCGTCTTTGGCAACACAGCGGCTTCAAAATGGCCGCTTTGTTTCGAAAACATGATCTCGTGTTTTTGCATCATTTTGAATCCTTGAATTTTCAGATAAGAAATACATTTTATCAGATTTTTTGGTAAAATTATTAAAATACACTATCTGAACTATGTTAAAACCACTTTATTAATTGGCATTTATAACTAAAAGATATTTAATTAGGAAGATAAAAATCTCATTTTTGAATGTAGTGTCAGTCACGAAAAGATATAAAAGTTCCCATAACTTTTTAAAATAAGGCTTTACTTCAAAATTTTTACGATATTTTCTTACTATAGTAACCTCTGTGTAATTCCAACCGTTTTAATTTTAAAATAAAAAGCATTTTCTCTATTTATAACACATTTTAGATTTGTAGTGTCAGTCACGATGTAGTGCTAGGCACAACTTCTTTTTGATCTAGATGTTTTAGATTAGCTAAATACTTGTAGATTTCTTATATTTTGATAATTTTGATTTAAGATGGCTATATCAACAGCTAAAAGAAAAAAAAAGAGCAAAGGGGGTGTTTTTAAGACGGGATAAATTTTAAAAATTTAAAGAAAATGAAAGCAAAAACCATTTTACGGACAACACTTCAATTAAAGGTAAACACCTCTATTGCAATCCTCCAACCGTTTGACAACCTTGTCTGGTAATTCTCTTCCAAAAGTCATGGTCATCTTTGAATTCAAACATGGTGAAGGACCAATTGATGGACTTCGAGATACAGTGAGGAGGGGATAAAGGAAGTCACACTTTCTAAGAAATTTGACCCACATTTCGC
Source organism: Hylyphantes graminicola (assembly GCA_023701765.1). Classification (NCBI taxonomy): domain Eukaryota; kingdom Metazoa; phylum Arthropoda; class Arachnida; order Araneae; family Linyphiidae; genus Hylyphantes; species Hylyphantes graminicola. The sequence goes on along the minus strand of CM043119.1, from coordinate 41,459,576 downwards.
TAAAGATTTTTTCACTTTGCATAAGAAATCTGCCCAAACATATAACTATTATACATTTCTGACAACTGTGTAAAGAGCAAAATAGGTAGATTAAATTATATATGCCCATTAAAGGAAGTTAAACCTTCTAATTCCTAGACACACAAATGTTGCTTCGTTTTTTAAAATTAAACAAATGCCTACTTAAAACAACTGCCAATGTTTCATTAAATCCCCCAAAATACTACACGGTTAATTAAACAAATTTAAATGTTGTAAAAAGAAATACCTCTCAATAAAATTTTGAAAATGAACGTGATGCTGGAAAAAGAGCTTTATTTCCTTTTGTAGTTAAATTATCGTTAAATATTTTGTGAGCAAATGTTAAGTTGCTTATTCAATAAAACTGAAACATCTGCAATGGTCGGGGGTCTTTTTGCGTGGCCTGAGAGGGAAGGTTTTTCAAAAAATGCTATTGAAGAAAGAAGTAAGAAACTACCAGAAATCAACTTTAGGGGACGTTGTGTAACTTTGTCTAACTATATTTTTTACCATGTACGCAATTTTTAACTTACTATATTCAAAACTATTTACATATGTTATGTTATTATTGCCTAAATTTTCCATTTCTGTGTTATAATTCACATGATAAAGTGTGCCACAAGTTGAATGTAGTGTAAGTCACGCACAAAAGTGTTAATAAATTATTCCCTATGATATTTCAATACTTTTTTGCAATTAAATGATTTAGCTTTAAACCTTATAATTAAAATAAGCACTGGTAAAATGATGATTTACTGCATTTTGAAGAAAAAAAATTAGATTTCAAGAAATTACCAGAAACCTACTTTAGAGGACATTGTGTAACTTTTTCTAACCATAATTTTACCATTTATGCAATTTTTAACACTCCTTTTTACAAAATTATTTACATATGCTGTGTTATTATTGCTTAAAATTCCATATCTGTGATACAATTCACAATGTAGTGTCAGTCACGAAATGAATGTAGTGTCAGTCACGCACAAAATCGTTAATAACTTATTTCCTATGGTATTTTAATACTTTTTTGCAATTAATATATTTAGCCTCAAACCTTATACTTAAAATAAGCAGTGGTAGAATGCTGATTTGCTGCGCAATCAGAAGAAATTAGAATTTTTCTGATAGCCAAAAATCTACGAACTTTCGTGTAGTGTCAGTCACATCAGGACATTTTTATTATTTTTTAGTTAAATATTAAATTAAAAAAAAATTTCATGATTGCTAAAAATACTATATGCTCAGGGGTATACTGACATACAATATTTTTTTTTAACAAATAAAAAAATAATTATGAAATATGCAAACGAAGTTGGTTAAATCGTTCTGATGTAGTGTCAGTCACGCGTGGAAATGCCCATAAGTATAAATCAATCGCCATATATTAATAGTTATATTTATTACAAGCGTAACAATAATTGCTAACTAATAATAACATCAACAATGATGATAATACCTGGCACGGCTAACTCATATCTATCCTTAAGAGCCATAATTACCTAATCTATGGTACACAATATTTTTGCACAATATAAACTTGTAAAGTAACTTACCGTGGGCAACATTGTTGATGCAATCCAGATACCTCCTGCCAGCTTCATCGTACATGTACTGGCCTTCTCCCCTTACAATTTTCAGTGGGTCTTGTTCAAAAAACAACGTGCATGATTCCCTATAAGAAAATTCAACATTAGGCATTTGTATTTGAAGCGTTAATAAACGTACTAAGAGGCATCAACTTTAAACGTTTGATCACACATATCATTAATTATAAACAAAATATTTTTAACTAGACAGAACTCTGTAATTTAAAATTCAATATGTTTTAAATATAAAACTCTTATAAAGTTTTAAAAATTGAATTTAAGAGGTATGTGGAAATATTTTAAAATTGATTCCTCTTTTTTGATAATTGACACTACACAATAAATGACACTACAATTTCTTCAAGACATAATATACTCTGAAAACAAAGTTGTGATTTGATTGAAGATTTCTGTAAGGAAGCGGCTCCACTGAAAATAATGCTCTGTCCATAACAGATTTGCATGAAGAAGTTTGACATTGCTTTAAAAATCGCAGACTCATAATCCTCCTTTTAGCATGAAGCCGATTGTAAGAAGTTCGGTAAAATCCAGCACATCATTTGTTGATGGAAAATGTCCAACCTATGCCAACGTACACAGTCTATGATTTTCACACAGAAATAATCATATTGAGATATTATTGCAAAAAATTGTTTTAAAAATGGAAAAGTATTTCCATATATTCCACTTCTCAAAGCTAAAAATCTGCTTAAAAAGTGCAGTTTATAATATTTCCATAGGACAATTTGTCGTACGTGAAGGTCCAAGAGAAAACTGTATGTTTCTTCCAAAGAAAGCATAACATCAAAATTGTTTAATCTCGATTGGCTATAAATGTAGGCTTAGTAGATTGGTGTGGATTCAAAATCATACAGCCGTCATCAAATTCAAACGCGAATAAACTTTGCACAAGATGAGTTCACATGTTAAGCATAAATGATAACTTTTTTAAGGAACAGCAAAGAAAATGAGAAACAACAAAAAAGCACACAGCAATGAGATCAAAATAAAATAACCAAAGTTTTGGCGAAATGATCAAGATTGATCCGAAAGGTTTTCAAACAAAATAAATTAATAAACCAAAGTGAAAAAGAGAACAACATTTTTTAAAATCAAATACAGCACCTATGCTTTGAGGAGAATACACTTATAGACACAAACAACTAAATAGGAAGAACTATTGAAAAAGTTAAAACATTACCTCCCCCTCTTTGACGAATAAGACGAAAGGTTAAGCTAGCCTGTGTGACATCATACCACAGGCTGAATAACAGAGGGAGGGGAAGGGGACTTTAACTAACGCAACCTAAATTAAAATTAACTAAGGGATTCTTGGTTTTGGGGGCATAGCTCTCCTCTTGATATGTAGTGATTTCGACAAATGATTGTTTTTATATGAATCTATATGGGGGAGATTCGGTAACACTCCCATGATGAATAGTTCCAAGTGTTTTCTGGAAGAGGAATTAGGCTGGTATTGCAGATGGTGTTATTCTTCGGTCTGTAAGAGTGAGTGAGTCTTCGGTGCCTAGAAAAAGGACTGAAAAAAGTGCGGCGATTAGTACTATTTCGTATGGGAGAAGAGCCATCCCGCAAAGGTGGCCAAACTCTAAAAATATCAAAGACATTAAAGCAGCTAGCTGAGTCCTACGAGAGGTGGAATAATTTTCAGGAAAAAGGATAATCATAGACCCTTATTATACCCTACATCTATCATTTGTCGATTGCCCTTTTCCCCTTTTGAATAACTCAAAATTAAAAGATCTTCAAAAATCAAAAGTCACAAACAAAAAACATAACACTTTTTTAAACCTAATGTTTCAAACCAAATTTTTCCTTGTATTATTTTGCTGATGAATAAATATATTTATATATCATTACAAAAAGAAAAATATAATCGTAGTTTTATCAGTTATCGCATTGATCTATAAAGATGGAAGTTAATTATGAATCAGGATTTGCAAATTTTCTTAGGTTATTTAAATTCTGCCAAAACTGTTTGATTTTCAAGTAACGTATTACTTATTTGGGTCTTTTTACAATCTTTCGAATGATGAATCCAATTCTGAATTCGATTATTTCCTCCAAATTAGTATAATATCCAAGTAAGAATTTTTCCTTAATTATTTTTGGCGCAATCGATATTTTGCTTTTAAGGAGAAAAAAACACTCTTCATGGTTTTATTTTTTATTCAAAACGAATATGGGAAATCTATGCCTTTTGCTTTCGATACATTTCAAGTAACTTTTGTAATAAAATTTTGTTACATTTTGTAATTTAAAAAAATATTTTTAAGTATTAAAAGTTCAAGATTGTTGAAGAATAAGGATTTAATGAGCATTTTAAAACTCACACCCCGCTTCTCACCAAAAAAAAAATTAGGGCAACGTCACCAAAATTTCTTGAAACTATTAATTTTGAAATTTAATGAAAAAAGGTTGCTGAAAACTGCCCTACAGACCAACAAACTGTCAATATAATTTTTTTATTATTATTTTTAAGACCTCCAATATCTGGAGTTTCTCATATTGCCCCCTCTCATAGGACTCGCAGCAAGCATTGAATGCATTCTGATTCTAGCACTCGTTTGGTACAGTGGTTAATGAACGTAATAGCCCTCTGATTCTATAATTGATTACCGCTTAAAAGTTATAAAACTGTATAATTTACCAAAAACAAAATTGGCTTGTAAAAAGTAATGAATTGATATTAGTTTGTTGTTAGTACCTATAAATCTATACAATACAATATCAATAAACTGATGTTGTTTCAATTAAAAAAAAATTGGTTTAATATGGTATTCGGATCACTTCAATAGGTGAACTATATACATTAGAATGAATAATGTTTTGATCAAAACTAATGACGAAGTAGAGATTAATCAAGCAGATTTAAATTACCAAGCACGTAAATTTGATGATTTTTATACGAATGCGTTTTAGATCTTTCGGCAATTTCAACCATTAAATAAGGCTCAAATTGTTAATAATGATGCGTTACTAATTTTGAAACGAATTTATATGCATAAAATGTGCATAATATGATTAATTAGAATCATAAGTAGACCTTGTAAATGCAATTATGTCAAATGGAAATTGCATAAGAATTGAAGTAACTAGTCTATACATGTTATTAGTAATAATGTTTCCTAATCGGGTCTAAAGTTCACAGCCAACAGTAATTTATTTCTGGTTAAATCATTGCTATACTCAAAGTAGTCTAAAAATTGGCAAAGTAAAATAATGTTACCCGTTTATTAATCAAAATAGTTAACTATTAATATTTATGTATTGTAATGTAACTTATAGTTTTCTGTCATAAAAAAAAAGATAAAAAAGAAATGAGGATTAAATAATTAACTCCGATTGCTGAACTTAAACCGGATTTACAATAAATAGACAATGCATTATTTAGCATTCATTAATAACTAATCCATTAATTTTCTTTTTATATGAAATGCGTACAACTAGATAATAATAAGTAAAATTTTAGCTTTAAAATTTCCCTATAAAATAATTATGCATATCTCTCAGAAATTATGACGTGAAATAACCTTGATAATTTAGTTCGAACTTGCACAATTAAGTGCTTACGTCTCTAAAATCATTCAAATCTGATATCGTTTCAAATTTGTAATTAATCATATCAATAATAATAGATGTCTAGTATCAAGAGACTGCGTGGAGACAAGGAAAAGCAATATGTTATAAACGAAGAAAAAAAAAGGATCTTATCCTTGAAATTATAGTTTCATTTGAAATTCACTTCTAATGTAATTAATATTTTTATATTTTATAAATTATATTTTGTTTTACATAAATGCGTTTTACTGAACCTCATTTAAATATTTTATTCTTCTCGATGAAAGAAATTGCAAATCATGATGATGGATATATACTTCGGTTATATTTTATGGTGGTTAATAAAATGTATCGCGTATTAGATATTACGTTTTTATAAAACGAATTTTGCTAATCGTAAAAAAACTTCCATTTATGTACACTAACCAATAATTAAAAGCATGGTATTAATAATTAATTTTATCTCTTAAAATCATTTGCAATTCTAATTTGAATGGTTTTACTCACCTTCGATAAAAAAAGAAAAAACATTATTATTACATTTCTAACTATAAAAAACGTTACTTATGTATATATTTTTTAATATTTTAATTAAAACTTTGAGTAATAAATATATTCTACAGAGTTTTCAATTTTCTTGTATGAGAGGCTTACATTTATCATTCTTAAAGCAATTGATAACAATTTTGAAACTAGGATTATTACTAATTTTATTTATTCATTATTTTTCCTAGTGTTGAAAACTTTTCTTTAACTATTACTTCGTTGGTCTATTAGTTTAAAAAGATACACGAAAATTTTAAAGTTGTTTTAATTTTTTGCCAAAACATAATTTACCAAACAGTAACTGATAAACAAATATATAAAAAAAATTGAGATAAAAATTTACTCAATATTTTTTTAAAAGTTCTAAAATTATCTTACTATTTGTATACATGGGAGCATTTTAAAATATTTTTTACTTTTCATTTTAAGTAAGATTTTTGTTCTTTTTTCAAAAAATAATAATAAAAAGCATGACATTTTGTGTAAAAGTATAAGTACGTAGTTTATTTAATATTGGGAAACTTATTGCAAAATTATTGGAAATGTTACTCAAATAAAATGACTAAGCATAAAAGTGAACAGAAAACATATTTTATGACGTAAGTGCAGTTAAAAGCGCACGTGTACAAATACACTTTTTAGGTTCGAAAGAAACACGTTTTTGCAAAAAACGTGCAATTTTTCTTAAACATTAATAATAACTATTTAATAATCGTTAAAATAACCATATTTGTAAAATGATGTGTTAATCCATGACCAAAAATAGCAAAACCTTAACTACTGTTTGGAATAATACTTTTTTTTTTTCAAATTCAAACAATTGTTCAGTCAATAAATTTTGATAATTCATAAAATTTGAGTTTTAGCGAAACAAAAGCGAAATATCTTTTCAAATGGAAATTAGCTTGGATGTGTAAACTTTTAAAATCATAGTATTTTACTCTATGCATTTTATAAGAATTTCAGCAGTGAAAACCTCATTAAGGGGGTAAAGCTGATGTTTTTTTTTTTTTTTTAAACTTATGAACCAAACGTTTGTTTTACGTCATTTTAGCAAATAAATAGTTTTTATCATATTTCACGTATTAAAATGTTCATTATATGTGAATACTTCTCTTAAACATCTATTGCCTGATATTTTTTTTAAAAAATGCAGAAAATATTTATTCTGTTAATTCTTAAGTTAATTTGAGCTCTGCATACGCCTGAATTTTGTCTGAATAACGAATTATACCGTAACTTAAATTCTTTTTTAAGGTAAAAGTTATTTGAATAACTTCAAATAGCGCATGCTCATTTACCACTGCACCAAACAACACAGTCACTCCAATACATTGGCACGTGAATACATCACAAGCCAATGTAAACAGACATAAAAATTCACCCAACATACATACAAAAACAGTTAAATAATGCATTCAACTACATACAGATAATTTACCTTACCAATATAATACAAAATTATAAGTATTACATTACGCATATAACATAACACAAATCAAATATTCAAAATTCTTAGTAATACAAATAAAATATTTAGATTTCTTACCCTATGTATGCTTTACGTAGACGCAAGGTCTCATCTTTCGAAACTTTTTCTAAAGGTCCGAGCGACATTTTTCTGCAGCAAAATCTTAGCTAAGCCCCCTTCTTTTGAAAAAAGAATTTTATTTTAAATGGTAATGTTAGTTTTCGCTATAATGTAAGGTAAGAATCCCTTCTCTATTTATATGCTTCAGTCGCTCCGAGTCGGAGGGTTGTCATAGAGATAAAGCTCTTGGCGACAGGGCAGGTGGAAAGGGAGATAAATGTCGCCAAATTAGTGAGAAAAGAAAAAATGGTCATGAGTTACAGATCTAAAGAGGGGATTCTCAGAAAAAGCGAAAATATTATTGTGTTCTTGATCGTAATAAAGTTATAGATATGACAGTAGGCAATTAAAAAGCAGCTAAAATGCTGTTTTAACACAACTGTTTTTAAATAATAAAAATACTCATTTTGTTTACTTATGTTAAACTTGTTATTAAAGCTTTAAAGAAAGCTTCAAATGGGCAATGAATCTGAAGTTTTAGAAATATGTTTTTCGGAAAAAAATTGCTAGGAGGATAGTATTTCTAAAAAGTAATAATTTAAGATCGCTGAAATGTTTTAAAATAAATTTCTTACAGTTTTCTTTTTTGTTCATATTAGATTACAAATCTTACTATAATATGTAACAATAATATAAAATATTAGGAAAACTTAATCATATTTTTTAAATGAATGATTAATTTTGTATCTTACTTTTTGTTTTAATTGTAAGCGCTGAATAATCAAGTTTTTATTAAAATTTATAATATTTTTAAAGATTTTTTTTGTTTGAAAAGCAAACATTGAAGGTTTGAAAAACACACAAACCAAAATAAAAATTTAATAAGCTTGCAGAAAAATATTTTAATTAGCAATTTGACAGTTAAAAGACTTTTTGTAGTTTTCAATAATTTTTATTTATAATGATTTTTAATTTCAACAATTTCCATTTACAATTTATTTTTTTATAAAGAAAATTATTATTAAATTATACATTTTTAAAATTTATTTTAAATTTATTTTTCTATTTATTTACTTTTGTGATTAAATTAAGTGAAATAATAACAAAAAGTTAATTTGACATTACATCCTCATTAATAATTTTTAAAAAATATTTTTTTAATCTAGTGTTATTGTTGATAAAACTACAGACTAAGGCTGGAAATTTTACTTTGCTAATACTTAAAAATTAACACGATATTGTGAGTAGTTGAGTAATTGGATAAGCATATTTGCATAAGCATAGGATTAGCATAGCACTAGAGCTAGAATGGGCTATTGGCGAGAAATTATAACATGAGTCAACTAAAAAGTCGCCAAGCATGCACCTACTGAAAAGTCCTTATTTCTTTCTAAGAATCATTGCCTTCAATCGTGCCAATATTGGCATACATTCCAACCAATTTTGTAATTTTTCATCCTTGATTATGTTGGAATGATTAACAGTTGTTTCCCAATCAAGTCAGAGGTGAAAGTTCAAGTCTCTTATTTGGAACGTACATTATCTTTAAGGCACATTCCATTTAGAACAGCTGTACATTATCAAGCCAAAAATAAAAACAAAATCAATGACACATATTTTCTGAAATAATTATCAAAATACTTGAAATCAAATGTTAAGAATTATAGTGTGCTTGCTAGAATTAAGCCTTTGACGAATGATTCACAAGGTCAAATATCATACATCAACATTATTATTAAAAATACAATTTCTGAAATTTTTATTATTTTTGATTAAAAGGTAGAGTATCCGGTTTCGTTTAGCATTTATATTTAAATAAAACAATTGTATTCTTCTGTATTTAACTTAACCAAAGTAGGTTTATTTCTACTAAAAATATCATAATTATGTAAAAATCAAATCTAGAGTATGTGGAGAGATGTATAAAGATTTGATTTTTATTAATTGCAATGTGTAATAAATAGATTTTAAATAATTTTAAGGTTCAATAGTAACTAGTTAAAGTTCATAGTCATAAAAAAAGAAATGAATGTAGATCCGCCACTAGACAGCTCGTATATACTTCATGCTTGGATTACTAATTCACAATTGAGTAAAACGTCATTATCCCATTGTCCTTCAATACTGCATGACAGTAGTATATAATTCATACGTAGATATTACTAATTCATAAACTAAATACTTTCTAAATAATGAATTCATTCTAAAAGAATCTCTATAAAAAACCAGTAGAAATGTCCTTGGGGTTGCGCCAAATATTCGATATAAATGAATATAAACTATTTTTTTTTTTAAACTAAATTTTAAAATTATAATATTTCATTACAAAACACTATAAAAATAAAACTTGACTTCCTCAAATCATTTACTACAATAACGTTATATAAGTCGAACACGTTTATTTTTCAGGGGATAGTATTAGAAGGGCAATTACCATAATTTGAATTTTAAATAGCTGAAAGTCGTTTCTAGTTAAAGAGCTTAGTGAAAGGACGTGCTAAGTGACATTTTTGAAAACTTAATATTTTTGTGTCAAGAAACATGCTATTCCATCCTTTAAAGATAACAAGTTCTCCCGCTTTCATGAACTTAAATTCAAGTCTATTTTTTACCGTTTGCACGTACAGATTTTAACGGATTTAAACTAAAAACTTTATAACTCAGTTTCTCGTTTTCACCTTTTTGTCACTTAGTACGACTTCCACTATACCCTTAAATTGTCTACCTCAGTTATCTGGACATTGATGACAACCGCTGTTTAGCTTTTCTACTTTTTGAAGAAGCCCTCTTAAAAACACCTTACATAAAAGATTAAATCCGCAAAGGATATCTTACAATCAAAAATATAGAGATGAGTACTATAGATAAGATAAGGGCACGGAGATAAGTGAATAATCTGATCCGAAATTATCTCTTTATCTCTCATACTTTCATATTTTACGAAAGATTTATGTTAACATATTTTAGGAAACTATCATATTTTCACAAACTACAGTATTATGTAAAATATATATAATTAAATAATACATATTGCAACTTTTATTACGTACTTTAATGTTCGGAGAGAAAATTTAAATGTATATCTTCAGCAAATTTATATTTGTATCAAAAAGTTTGTAAAGTTGAGAAATTTTTTATGCACTTAAAACTTCCCATCAAAGAAGAGAATAGAGTAACAAAATGAATATATAAAACAATGCAAGTTTTTTTTACAAACAGAAATTTAACTTCCATGCTTAAATTTGTATAACTTATGATAAATTTTGCCGAAGCGCTGTATTAAATTGTCAAAATCAAATCAATCGTATTAAAACTAAAAGATTAATGTTTTATGCATTTAAGTAGTCCTTAATTCGACCTGAATTATAGGGAATATTTTAAATGTAAGTTCTCTTAAATAATATTAATTCGTTTCAAAAATTAATAAAAATGCGAAACTCTTTTTAAAAAAAGCTTCAAGGTGCAGGCGTACCTAGATTTTTTTTTTCAGAGAGACAGATTCGTATAAGTGGATGGATAAATAGCAGAATACAAAGTTTATTCAGCCTTTCAACTTTTAGTTTAAGTGAGAAAAAGTTATTTCTCTTTAAAAACAATTTGACTAAAACCTACAGGTACAGTAAACCCAGAAATTCGTTGTGTAATCTTTTTATTATATTAAAAGGAAATAGTTCGAATTCAAGATCATGGAAGTTTTTTGAAGGCTGAAAGTAAAAATAATTGACTGTTACTCTTCACATGTTCTTGAAAGTAGAAAATAACAGTCTAATTTAAAGCACTAAACCAAACATGAATGATTTCATAAAAATCATATTATGCATAACAAATACAATATGACCTAAAAAGCGGTGCTGTCAAGTTTAGTAAAGAATTTGTAGTGACAAAATCACCTATTAATATTTATTTTGATTATAATTAAACAGTTATAAAAATAGCGATTTGAATCACAAATTTTAACAAGAGCATTTAACTCAATAAAATTTAAAATATCGATGCAGCATATGCTGATAAAAAAATTTCTTGATACGACAATTGAGAAAATGAAGACTTTTCCCAAATGCGCAGGACTTCTGTTACTATAGTGTGTGAAAAAATTGTTTTGAGTTGGATTAAATAACTCCTAAACGATGATTGACAGAAAAGTTTCATTGAAAAATAAGCTGTTTGTTTAAGTTTATAAAAACAAGCAAAATATGAGACAAATAACGACAATATTCCTGAAAATTTTTGTTTGACAAATTAAGTTACACGAAAATAATGAATTTTAAAAACAGAATTAAAAAATACAATTCTAGAAATTATTCTTATTTTTGATTAAAAAATTGAGTATCCGGTTTTGTTTTGCAATTATATTTAAATAAAACAATTGTATTCTTCTGTATTTAATTTAACCAAAGTAGGTTTATTTTTTTCTAAAAATATCATAATCATATAAAAATCAAAGTTAGAGTAAGTGCAGAGATGTATAAAAATTTGATTTTTATTAATTGCAATTAATAGATTTTACGTGATTTTAATGTTCAATAGTCATTAGTTACATTTCATAGTCACCCCCCCCCCCCCCAAAAAAAAAACGGATTTTATTCGTAAGAAAGTGTTAATGGTATTCACAAATGAGAATTTATTCAGTAAACATCGCACTAGAGCTACACGTGTGAAAATTTAGGCTCTATTATTACAAAATAAGGACACAGAGATATAATAACTGTTTTTATAATATGAGCTCAAGAATCTCAATACTAAGACGATTGCGTCGTAGTGTCTTTACTACGCTCTTCATGTGTCAAGCCTGTCAATAAACATTATAGTATATGCTGTTCCGACTAGCTTTTGACAGCTGAAAAAGCTCGCGTGATGTCATTTTAGGACAAAGATAGAACGATTGGTGACAATATATCGAAAAGAAAATTAGTTCTGTAGAACGTAAGACGGAATACCTTGGATAATATAACATTCGTTTGAACTGAGTCACAAGCTCGTCAGTGTTGCTACGCAAAAGGTGTTCAAATTGTACTAAAATTGAAAATGTGAAAGCGATACTTAGGGTTGTCAAGACTTCAATATTTTTTTCCCCAGATACCTAATACCAATTAAATGTATTGTTAAAATTTGAAAAAATTAATTTTTAAAATATTATAATACATAAAAATAGCTTCAGCTTCTATTTTTATCCTAAAACTATGCTCTCTTTTTTTTCACTTTCATAATACATTAGATATATTGCCATTTAATTATGCTCGATTCGCGTTTTATTTATTGATAGAAGGTGGGTGAGTTCATAAACTTACTGTACAATTCAAAAGGCACACTTGTTAAAAGATAAGAAAAATCATATATAAATTTATCAACAAAGCTTTAGCTTTAATTTTAGCTAACATAACTTAAATAAGCACTTCGCACTTAGCGGTTTGCCAACATATTTTAAACATGTGTTTTGTTATAGTTTCGTCAATAAAAAAAAGTTCTAAAATCAATGATCAAAATCTTGTATTTTAAAGAAATCTAAAATTAATCTATGTATTTTTAAAGTATATGTGATGTTAGACAACTTCTATGTAGATAAATATATATAATAATAGCTTTTGTTATACGTTTTACAACCAATTTATTTTAGTCATGAGAAATTGTAGCTTTTTTGATCTCCCAACTATTTTCTTTTTATTTACATTAAAATATTGATAAAAATATCATTTTTGTTAATTAGAATTAACAATTTGTCTTTTAACAACATAAACATGCGTTAAGACTTACACTTGAAAGCTTTCATGTTACGGATAAAACTCTTACAAGGTTTTAAACAAATATTTGAAGAAAAAAAGTAGAAAACAATTTTAAATGTCCATCAATAAAATCATAACCACTTCATATTTCCTATCGCTTAAAGGATTAAAATCGAAAATCTAGATCATCTACCAATACCACTATCATCCAGATAAAAGAAATGTTTGCCTAAGTATCCAGATTACCTTGTTTTTCATACAAAATGAAGGAGATACTATTTACTTAAATTTCAAAAATTGGTATCCTGATAAGAGTCGTAGCGGATTCTTCAGAAGACGTCTGTTTACGGCGTCATCATAAGAGGCAGTTATCAAAGCTCGGGTGATGTATGACAGGGGGACAAACGCAAATGACATCTTATCTTTGATAAATAATAAGTGCACTTTGGTGATTTACAGTACTGTTGTTCGAACATCTTGAAGTGGATAACAAGACAATTCGTTTTATCTATTTATAGATTGTCGTCTTCTTATTTGCCTACCATTATTATTAATTTTGTATTGTGAAGAGGTGTGATAAGGAGATTTTCTAATAGATTTGAAGGGAGTCGGTTAGGCATTCACCTTGCTGTGGAAGGTCCCAGGTGGGTCCAGGCATCGCCAAAATAAATGCCGGCCTATAAACAGCGCGTGCAGCCAAAAATTTCTGACGAATAATACCCCGTGTAGAGGGAGTGCACTTTAAATATGCTCCCAAGTTCCACTGCTGCGTAAACGATTTCGCCCAAAACGGCCCTAAAATTAAACTAAAATAAATTAAATTTAAAGAACTTATAGTTTTATGCTATTTGGAGGATGAATATGTATTAAAAAATAAATTTGTCAGTTGCTGAATAATTTTGAATTTGTTCCAAGTCAACATAAAAAGTCAACTGCATAAACTAGAAGTATCAAAACTACGGCTCACTGAGACGTTACTAAATAAGATACGTTCTTCTAAATAAATTCGAAAGATTATTCCTTATCTATATTTTAAGTTTATATTATTATCATTAAACATACTTTTTACTCGCTGGTTACCATTTATTTATTTTCCACTTAAAACATGAATAAAACATTTAATATTATATGTTTTTTCATTGATACTTCTGTTCTTTTAATTTTTAATACGTTTTCAATTAATGTACTAATGTTATCTTTCAACTATCAAATGTATATTTTTTGCTACAATTTAACTTACTTTTTGCATTCCTACTATGCATTTGAAAAGCGAGTGTACTTTTTGAGAAGCTTTTCAATTTGCTGAAAATATACTCAGATGAAAAAAATTTGAAACGCCTCTATAAAACGAATTTTTCGTGAACTATGAAGACATAAAATTAAAATAAAATAATAATTTACAAAAAAAGCAAAATGGTATACCTATATTACACAAAATAGAACAAAGCAAAACACAGACTGTTTGTACAAAACAGTAAAAAAAACTCCTTATAAGGCTAACAAAAAGAATTATGAAAAACAAAAGAGAGAGAGAGCGCGCAGAGAGATAGAGCGTGAGCTAAGAAAAAGAGCTTGGGAGAGAGCGAGAGCGAGATAGAACTAGAGAGAAAGAGCTAGGAAGAAAGAGAACGCCAGAAAGAGAGAGAGAATCCTCTGGAAAGATCATCAGAAATTAAATAGTCTTTCCAGAGAAGATAAGCTGGGAGTGATTTTATAATGTACGCAATACCACGTGCCCATCTGGCGAGCGATCACGTTCAGAATGTGTGGCGATGATGGGGGAAGGTGACTCTCTTGTTTGTGACGCGATACGACACGAGGAACTTGATAACACGTGCGATAATGCCAAAGATAGCTGTCGTTTATTGGGGTCTAGGGAGGGGATGGGCATCACACGCCTCCGTTTTGCAAGAAGGATGGTTAAAACCACAACCTTAATACATTAGTTTTTTTTTAATCATAGTATATATTAAAAGTATCATAAAGAAAGAATAACAAAGAAAAAAATTTACTATACAAACAATGTAATAAATAAAACAAGGAAACTCTTATCTGACTTTAACTAAATTTTAAGTAGTATCTTCATCTAGTGATTAACAGACTGTGCAATTAATTATAAAATAACCAGATAACAATTCTCCTTCAAATGTGTTCTCTTTTGTAATTTTTAACTAATTTAATAACTAAACTCTCAGAAATAACACTTTCATTTTTGACGATTCATGAATCCTCAAGCCTCATTTCGTTAATTTTGAGGATTTTTTCGTCAAACTATCACGTGACTTTTGAGGAAACGCGAATCCTCACTTACGATCGTGATTGGACGATTCTGTATCTTGATTTTGAAGAAACTGAATCTCATTGTTGTACTCACATGCTCAAAAATGACGAAATATTTCTTTAGATTAGACGACATTCAAATCCTCATAAAATGACGATTCAAATTTCCTCACTTTGAGGAAACGAAAACTCGGAGCATTTGCCAGGAATGGAATCGTCAAAATAATTTAAAATGTCGTCGTTTTTGAGCATTCATTTTTTAGAGTGTGGTGAAAAAAAGCTCTTAAATTTTAGAGAAAAATTGTGACAGACAATAAAATTTCCTAAAAATGCATAAGGTATAGTCGTTGGAGACGGATTTAGGCAGCCAAAGAGATGTCAGCAATAGTAATTCCTTCAGATTCAAATGATAACTACTTTAAATATTATGTGTTAATGCGAAAAAATGTGTGTGTGTGTCGATATTTTTAAGACAAATAATATAGCAAAGCAATATTGACTTATTAGACCATAGTATATATACCCAGTATTGGATATATCCATGGCTTTGCAGTAAAATTTGCATTATCTAAGTATTTCGGATAAATATTTATTTTGAAAGGACATCTAATGAGAAAACATTTTTTTTTAATTTAACGTAATGTTTTCTTTTGTTAATTAAGAAGAATAACAAAATGGGCGGTCGGTTTAATGACCATGCAATTACTCCTTATGACATGAACGGACATATTGTATGCAGTACATTAAACGGATTGCATTGTTTCATTGAGCCTAGATACATTATTATGCTACAATTTTTTTATACACAAACAAATCGATGACGTTAGCGTGAATTCGAGGAGGTATGCAAATCATTTCACCTCTACCTAGATTTCTAGTTAATCAACAGGAAAATACTGACTTTCAATTAGTTAAAGCTTTTAAGAAGCAGAATATACGTATAAAATATTGATACATGGTTTTATGTATCTATATTTTATCTTGAATATACACTCTGAAAACAAAAGAGTGAAATCCACTCCAGGTGGAGAAGTGCATTTTCGACACTGGAAAGGAATGAATATTAACTCAGACCGAGTTAAAATCACTCGTTTGGAGTGATCCTGTCGGAGGTTTAACACACAAAGGATCCACTAAAAAAGGAGAAGTGCATTTTCCAGACTGGAGGAGTGAAAATTAATCAGACTGAGTTAAAATTGCTCGTTCGTTTTAAGAGTGTATATCTATACGAGTCACACTTAGAAAAATATGATTTTATTAAAATTAAATGTTATTTAAAATTTGTTGGTAAAGGTAAATGTGCATTGGTTGGTTGGTAGACAATATTCAGGTCGATGTGCTTGGTCAAAGACCCGCTTATAAACCTTCGTCAAGTAAGACAGACACAACACAAAATACACACACAAATAGCAGTAGACTGGCTCGCAATATAGGGCAGCACTACCACTCGTAAGTGGATCCATCTAATTTTTAGAGAGAGGCCAACTAGAGGATCCAAAAATTGACTTTTCACCCTCAGAGGTATTGATTTGGTATAGGAACTTGGAGGACTTTGAGACCACGACGGAATTTAACCAATAACACCTAGATTAGAAGGCAGAAGAACTACGTCACACTAGTAGACCAATTTCGATTTGTTGACCAATAACGTCGCATCTTGATTCATCTTATCTTAAAAATTTATTCAAATACAAGATCTAGTCACGGATGATCATTGGTCAAAACCACAGAATCGGTCCACTAATTTGACGTCAAGCATTTAGTTGGCCGGCCTTCTAATCTAGGTGGTATTGATTTAACGTGCACCATTCACGGCGGTTTTCTGCGGTCAGGAAGCGAATTCGAATCCTTAGCGATACCGTTCCAAGACCTATCCGAGCCCTAAATGTGCATTAATTCGTTTAAAAAAAGGTTGCGTTGGGTGCCTACTTAGGTGTCGGCTTGTCACTTGACTGTGGGACATAATTACTACTCCCGTCGCCAATAGCCCTTGTGTAGCTCTAGTGCGACGATAATTCAAACCATACTTAACCTTTTAAAACGCATAATTTAAAATTGTACAATTTTCTAAAATTTCACTTTAAACTAAAAATTAAAATTTTTAAAAGAAATAACTTGTTATACATACACAAAGAAGTATAATCCTTCCAATTTAGCTAGTCGCACCTTTTTAAAGTTTTCGGTTCAAATTTTATTATAATTTCCCTTCGGGCAGAATTTTAGCCAAAAATAACCGGGTATTTTAACTAGGCGAGCACCTTAATGGTTATATACTTAACTGTGCAAACACAATAATCGTGCCCTATACTTCTTTCTAAGGATTACTTTTCTGGGTACTCAAGATTAGGGCTAGCCAGCAGGGTTTAACTCTCTAATGCATACTGTTGCCGTTTGGCAACAAGTAACATAATCCACTTTATTCTATTAAATTAGAGCTCATACTCGACAAATTTCTGTTTTTTTTTATCTATTACATTCCATTTTTAAGTTTTAGTTACTAATAATCCTCATAGATGACAGCAGTAAAAGTGTATTTAAAATTAAATAGTGAGGTTATTAACTGTTGTGAAATTACGTTTTTGGCAGTATTCAAAGTATAATAATATTAGCACTAAATTACAAATAAATTGGTTTGAAAAATTAATTTTAGTTAAAGAGGGTTATTTTGAAATATATTTCGCAGTTTTCTAGTCGTTATTACAAAAATTGGAATTTTGTAGTTGATTTTTGTCACATGGGAAAAAAAATTTAAATTATTTAAATTCTAATGCAGTTAATTTTTTTACAGTAATTTTACCATAATGTATGAGTATTAAAGATACATTTATTTTTTGGGGGATGAAAATATAAAAATTCATGTATAAGAGGTATAAGAGGGTTAAAGTCACACGCGTTCTCATTATAGGTTTGTTTTATTGCAGTTTCATTTCTGTTTGTTATTCAAAACTAGAAAATACATTTTTTATGTTAGTAGCAATCACCAGATGTCTTTAAGTATTATCTTATCCGCCCAAATGAAAGAAGATGGCTGACTTAAAATTAAAAAAAAATCTCATTGCAGGAAACATGGAAAATACTACGTTCTAAAAAAAAGTTGAATTGTTATCAAAAAGTTAGTTTTAACCTTAATGTTACTTTTGGTCGTGATATTTTTTACAGACTGGAACTTAACAAGATAATGAATAGCTTAAATGAAGAGTAACGGGAAGATCCACTTGATTTCGTAGAAGGCTTTCCTCAATAGGCCTCTTTGGCTATGATGGCGAGAAATCGCCTAAACTGGTCTAAAGAAACCGGTTACTCGCTTTTTTTTTCTTTCGCGACACCCCTGATTCACGCCAGAGATCAGTGGGTGAATGAAGAACCGAAAGAAGAACCGGTTTCCCGTGTTCAATGTCCGCCAAGCAGACACATAAGGTAAGACTCCTAAAAAATCAAGTGGTTCTTCCCGTGTTCTCTTCAAATGTAAAAAAGCAGTTAATGTGAAAAATAAATAATAATAAAACTCACATTCACTAAGTATAAGTAAGATATAGGGTTCGGTCCGCTCATTGGCGTCTTCGTCTAATTGATTTCACAATCGTCAAAGGTTTCCCATGGACGTGCCGGCCCCTATATCTTTGTTGTACTTGGGAGAATGTTTTACAGCTAGGCACTTGAAATAAACCTTCATGAGCCCCAAGGTACAGAAATTGCAGATAGCAAAATCTTTATTGAGATAAATTATTACCAGTATTACCCTCCCTAATTACTGTAAGGATTTCCTTTTCGGTTACCTACATTTCGCAGAATTCTGTCAATCGATGATAAATGTCGAAAATGACTCTTAGACTATCTAGACGTCATCAGCGCAATGCTTTCCAGGAACTACCAACTGGATGGTTTTTTTTTCTCTAATGGGGCTGAAACATTGGCGGTGAAGCCTTTGCAGACTCGGCATATTCCCCAGAACTGAGTACCATTTTTTTTTTTGTGGCACCACGTAGGCGACTCGCACTAACAATCTTGACGTACAGATTACAATGAATCTGAGCTCTCTGTGGATGTTAAAGTATGCCGATATTTAATTTTCGGCAAGCGAACCCAAGCCAAATGGGTCCCTCCAGGGATCTTTTACATGTCACATAATCATATGACATGCGTGCCCACGATTTTTCCATCCAGAAAATCCGACGACTCAGCCGGTAATCGAACCCGTGATCTTGGGCTTACGAGACGGACACGTTTAACCTGTCAGCCACTGAGCCACCTTCCAACTGGAAGTGCTCTGACATTTTATTTAGAAAAGATCAAATACTTTCCAAATACATAGACACGAAAGTTAAAGGAATTCTTTAATCTTACTTCAATTGCATTCAAAGTGAAGGTTGGAAATAAATAATTAATAAGTTAGATTTCTTTACAAATTATGTACACTCTTAAAACAAATGAGTGAAATCCACTCCGGTTGGAGAAGTGCATTTTCGACACTAGAAAGGAGTGAATATTAACTCAGACTGAGTTAAAATCACTCGTTTGGAGTGATCCTGTCGGAGGTTTAACACACAAAGGATCAACTCCTTTCGGAGAAGTGCATTTTCCAGACTGGAGGAGTGAAATTAACTCAGACTGAGTTAAAATCGCTCGTTCGTTTTAAGAGTGCACATGAATACTTTTTTAATAGTCAGAATTGTTAGAAATTGTGCTTGCAGATAATCAACTTGAGAGTGAAATCATTAGTCAAAAAGTTTCATACTCATCTCTAAAGACTTAATAAGATATTGTAATTTAAATTTTTTGAAAATTACACTCTTAAAACAAAAGAGTGAAATCCACTCCAGTTGGAGAAGTGCATTTTCGACACCGTAAAGGCATGCATATTTACTCAGACTGAGTTAAAATCACTCGTTTGGAGTGATCCTGTCGGAGGTTTAACACACAAAGGATCCACTCCAAAAGGAGAAGTGCATTTTCCAGTCTGGAGGAGTGAAATCCACTCAGACTGAGTTAAATTAGGAGTGTTTGTTTTAAGAGTGTAAGACAAAAGTATGTTTTTTAAAGATATCATCAGTCATATAAAGCACGGCTTTTTCAAAAAATTACCCCAAACTTTTGGAGTTTAGTAAAACGTTATGAAAGCAAATCGTACTATTTTTTAAAACGTTTCCAATATTTCTCAAGGTAATTTCGAAAACTACTATATGTAAATATGTCTCCGAAAAGATGCGTGCTACAAAATATTAATTTTTTTTTTACAATTTATAATATATTAACAGAAAGCACTGATACCTCCAACATCAATAAAAATTTGGTAAAACGTTTTATACAAATTACTGAAGAAGCAAAAATTAAGCAACAATTAACCCGTTTTTTAATTTCTTTGAAACAGAAATTAAAAAACTGAGATTTTTTTTTTAAGGGAAAGTCTAAATGAAAGTCTACGGAAAACTTTTCCTTAACGCACACGTGACTTTCACAGTAGCACAACTCTTTACGTAATAAATGACGTACTTTTTACTTAATAAATAAATGCAAGTAAGCAATATGATTTTTTGTCTTGTTATTTCCAATTTGGATAAGTGATTACAACACAGTGCACTGTTAATTGTTAATTACTGCAATCAATAAGCTGATATCTTCGCTTTAGTCATGATACTTTTTGCGATCTATTTCTTACTTTATTCAGTTGGATATTACTGGTTAATAAAGTATTTCATCCATTGGGGGGGGGGGGACACTTAATTTGACTGAAAAATAAAAGATTGCTGTAGTAACTCTCCTAACAATCTCCAAAAGTTTTAAAATTTTTACTCTTAGCAATAATTTTTTTTTCTTCGTCAAAGTGATTTTCATACGACTTTTGTCACTTGACTTCTGACGACACGTGTACTCTCTCATTTCAAACGAAATTATTTCCTCATTATTCTCTAGCCAAGAGAGTCAAGTTCAAATTTAATTTAAATTAAATTTTAAAAAAATACTATTTTTGAGGTTTTTTTTTTTAAATATTTTACTTTACATTTCTACATTTCCTACGAAATACCCTTAAAATACATATTGAAGTTAAGTTCCAATAGCCGAGTGATCACAATGTTGCCCCTCATCATGAAGTTTCAGAGTTCTAAATTCAAAAATCAGCGATACTTCAATAGAATGTGTGCTGAAAAGTAAAATAGAGCTAATCACCAGGATTAGCGAGCATACTGGGACTGACGTACGCTTGTTGAATATGAGGAGTCCGAAGTCCTGACGACGTTATTTTGCGGTATCAATCGAAATAAAAATTATTTTCCACCGTTTGACGGTCAAGTCGTCAAAAAGTAAGAAACACTCCGTTTTTTATGTGGCAAAACTCATTTCGTCAAAAAGCTGACAAAAAAATTGCGTAGATATGACGAAAACTTTAATGAGAGCATTTTCACTGCCATCAGTACGTCTAAAAGGACAAAAATTTCGTCATATTTGAGCATCAATTTATGGAAATGTAATTACTCTGTATTCAATTAGTATTTCACAACTTACGTAAAACATTACAAAAATTGTAAGGCATAAAAAGCTTATGTTATTAATGTGTTTAACAGGTTTCCCTCACCTATCTCACAGAAAGAAAGTAATTTTTTTAAAAAAATTTACTACCCTTCGGGCAAAATTTAACTTTAACATTATAAGCTCAAAGTATTCTTTTAGTCATGACAAATCCCAATGAAACTGCAAGTAAATTTTTGTTTAAAATAGCTGAAACCTGAAAGTTTGAAACTAACTCCATTTAGGAGTTAATCATATTTAAATGTTTTCAATCTTCAATTGCAAGCAACGTTACCGGAAGAAATACTTCCGTTGCGCTTGTTCACGTGATATTTGTGTCCTCGTCGGTCATTAGTCCATGCACTTAGAATTTTACAAGTAACCTTGTTCGAATATTATGTGTAAGTAAACACGGTTTTTTTTGTTTGCTGATATATAAATATTTTCATCAGCATACCATTGGATCAATCCAGCGCATAACTTATAACTTAAGAAAACAGCTTTTCTAACATTCCAGTATCTTCTCCATTAAAATCAATCATCACCGGTGCTGATGCACCCTTGTCAAAAATCCCGACATCGGATAAGATGCATTAAACTTAAGAATTCGGAGATAAGGCTGCTGACACGTAGCCTTCTTCTGTTATTGAGTTAAGAGGTTATCATTTTATCAGATAACACACTTCAAATGGATTGTAGCTTATTATTTGCTTTTTGCTTCTTATTTAATTTATGGCTACTTCACATTATCTTGTTTGCATATGATGATAATTTTGGGGACGTTTTTATCTGACCCTCCTTAATTTTCGTGCACGTGTTTCAATGGCTTGCGATCGATCACGCGATGGTTTCATAATGAAAGTAAATATATTTTTTTCCAGGATTTAGTAAAAATTTTCAGAAATTGAGTACTTAATTTTCTACAAAGACTCATAAAAGCTCCCTTTTCCATTGTCTTTGTGTATGTTACGTAACTAATTGTAAATACTATATGTGAATGTTGTATTATTTATTGGTTTATAAAATTTCAATCTCTCTCATCTGCATATTTAACTACTATGTCACATTATTTCTTCTGTTCGAGGATGAGGTTGTCATACTAACTCAGCAATTTTAAACTTCCCCTTATCCCATTTGTCCATTTGGAGTCCCCTTATCCAATTTCCAAGTCTAACAATTTTCTGAGTGCTGCCATTTCAAGAGAATAATTTTATTTAACAAAGTGTTATATTTGTTACCGTTGTTGTTGTGCTGCTATAAAAATATTATTAACACAATTATTATAATTTGTAATTTGTTTGTTTATTATCATTATTAAACACGAAAAAGAATATTAATTAAGTTTGAGAATAAATTTAATTGGGCAAAATAACACACACACAAAAAAAAAAGAATTATTCCAATTGATTTAATTTTACTAATCCCTCTGAACTAAAGAGGAAACGAAAGAAGTAAAAAAAAATCACATTACAACCAAATATTATCATGCTTACAAATGTTAAATGTAAAGCAACTGACATGATAAAAGTACACGTTTATTTATTTTTTTATTTTATTGTAAGACTGTTGTAGAAAAATATTAAATGCACTTCCTAGATGGCAGCACCAAAATTAAACGTAATTTGTAGTAACCAAGAACTGTCAAAAAGTGCTCTTCAAAATAAAACTTTATTCAAAATTTTGAATCGTATACGGTTCATAAATTTACTTAACATAATTTTTTTAGAAAAAAATTGTTTTAATGAACTTTACCCCATCCAGCCATTAAATGCAATTTAGTGTTTTAAACCATTATTTTGTGGACAGATTCACATCGGCATATCTATAATTTTCACTACAAATCCATAAACAACATTCAACTTCTGTTCTAACAATTCATATTGTCAAAAGGTTTTTTTTTCAACTTTGGCTCTTACTTAACGAGGGACTTTTTTTTGTACCTATGAGTATGAACAAAGCCGGTTGTCTACTTTATTGGTCAATCAAAAAAAAAAAAAATCCGTTATTGCTCACTTAAAATCTCACTTCTCCCCCTTTAAAAGGACCCACAGGCATAAAGCATTAATTTTAAAATCCAAATTGTTGAAAGTATTGCATTGTTATATAAAGCAATATTTTATTATAATTATTATACTTTTCTTACTCTTTTTTTTTAAACCAGTTATGAAACTGCAATAAAACTTAAAATATAACAAGTAAAAAGGGTAAATCGTATCTGGTTATTTGATCCTTAATTCATTAATTTTGAAATAGCTTCAACTCTGAACAAATGATGTAATTATTTTTAAATTCAATCGGTTAATAATTAACAAGAAGTTCTATAAGAACTAAAATAGCCTACTTTCCTGTTACTTAAATACTTACTAAAATTCTTATCTTGAAAAACTAGGTTCGTTACAGTAAGTGACATCAGCAACCGTTTCTACATTAAATTCACATACATTAGAATAAATTTCACTAAACACAGCATCCAGCTATAATTTCAACTTCTTAAAGCCAATTATTTTCATTAATTTTCTATCGCCAATAAAATAAATATTATATATCGTCCAATAAAATAAATATATTATACCAATAAAATAAATATTATATATCGTCCGCATGATGATTTGCAGTTATAAAAAATATTTAATTATTAGTAGAACAAAAACCATAAAACTACTCCAAAATGCACCTAAAATGGGACATGTAAATTAACAAGTAGGTTTGTAACAGAATCTTTCACTTAACCCGCTTCAACACAACAGTAGTGTTGAACAGGTAAAAAGGCGCCAAACACAGCATTAATTCTGTATGGGGTTGTTTCACGGCGAATCTGGCAACACCTCTCTTCCTCAATTAGAATTTCAAAGATGGCGGCCTCCATGCTCGTTTAATTCGAGATAGCCACTCATTCATCAATTCAGGATCAGCATGGGGAAATACGTGTAATGAAACTTTTTTTTCTGCACAATTTTGCGTTAATGAATTATTCGTACAGCCAACAACACAGCAAAAACTTGGCATTTAAAAAAATTAACTTCAATATTCTCAACGAAAACTCACTGCCGAATAACAAAAACAAAACATAAACAGTAATTCTAATGGGGTCGGTCCGAAATGAACGGGTCCGATTCTAAAGTTGGTTGGTTGGTAGACATACATTTTCAGGTTTGTGTGCTTGCTCAGGGATCCGCTTAAAACCTTCGTCAAGTAAGACAGACACAACACACTCACCCACACATACACATACGTGACAGATGCTGCCATCTATCGCGCGCTAGTTTCCTAACCGTTGTGCTGCCGGGTCAACACGGTAATTCTAAAGCAGAAACATTAAATTCTAATTGAGGATGACAAGTGTTGCCAGATTCGTCGTGAAACAACCCCATTAAACATTTATGCGCTAAATTCGGCAAGTTTCATTTATTTTATTTCGAAAATTAAATAATTATTTCTTAAATCGTTTGCAAAAATTTATATTTCAAGGAATAAATATGTAATAGTTCTCGCTTTTAAATAGAATGAAAACATTGCATACCAACATACAGAATCTCAAAGTAAAATATATTTGACGTCATTTCAAACTGATCGATGTCGCAAAAAATAAATTTATTTTAATTTATTGTCTAAAAGAATTAAAGTTTCTTGAGCGATTGTTGTGATGGCAATGGTGATTTTAATTCTAATAAAAATGGCTTCCTATGCTTTTTAAATGAGCATTTAACTTTGCAGTTTTTTAAATAATTGAAGTACTTAGAATTCGAATTCTTTTCTGAAATTTTCAATGTATTCTCGTTTCGATGAGCTGAATTTTTTGACGTATCTCACTTGTCCGTAGCATTTCTAGTTAAATTCAGCGATTTAAATGACTCGAAATTGAATTTCAATGCTAGTTCAATGGGAAATTCGTCGACAAATAGTAGATTTATGTCCGTCCGATCATACAGACAGACGGACAAAAAGTATGAAAGTTGGGTCTCTGAGGTCAAAGCTTTCCAACAAAAAAAGAATTTTTAAGATCGGATGGATAGAACCGATTTTGGAAGGGGGGTACGGACAGACGGACGGACGGACGGACGGACGGACATCGACCGCATGTCAATACCTACTTTTTTATTTTTTTTAATTCTTCGAATTAAAAAAAAAAAGAAAAGTAGGCTAAAAACTCTGACGATTTTCTCCTGTAAAATTTGATTTATATAATTGAAATTGTGATTTTCATATCTCGCAAAAACAGAGTTTTTATCAGTATTTCAAACTTTTACAATAGGTCTATGTAATTAACTATCGCTCTTTATGAAACCTGACTCACTGACCTCCTAGTTATACGTTAATTCTACCGGAACCATGAAACCAGATATTAACCCTTTCAGTCCCAATGACAATTTGGCATTATCCTTTTAGATTTTTTTCTCATCGTATATAGCCATTTATGATATCAAAAAGCGCATAATTCAATTCTTCAAACTTTTTCTATTAGAAATATTTTTATTTATCCCAATAGATGCCAGCAACATTTTTTTTAAAAAATTATGATCAGAAAAATGATGCCAAATGGCATCACTGGGACTGAAAGTGTTAACAAATCAAATTTTTTATGGATAAACATTTGAGCCACGGCAGCTAAAAGTAAACTTTGAAAAACATGTACCGAATCTAGGAATCGCATAACTGCGCGCTTCTTTTCCTTCTTCAACTGCCTTGTTATCTCACGTCTAATTTAAAAAAAGCAAGAGTTATGGACTACTGGAAACTTCACACCCGTGTGAAGTCATTTTTGTACAGAAATGTCTGTTATGCAAGCCACATAATGGCATATTTTCACGTCCATCGGCGACTTTGGCCCTACAGACACGGCCTTGAGAAGGTCGCTTCTTGAGTTGAATGTGCAACAACAAAGTTGTTGGAAAAGGAATTTCAATCGTTTATTGTTGTTGGACTCTACTACGGAAGTGTGGGAAATATAGTTTTTTTTAAAAAAAAAAGGTTTTTTTTAATAATTATTTTTATTTATTTTGAGTTAATTCCATGGAACTGTAATGTAAGTCACGATTTAAGAGGAGATTATAAGTTTTTTTTTTAATTTAGAAAAATAAATCAAATCAAACAAAGCACATTAAATTATTTAGTTATAATAAGTGTACATCAAATATACTACAATTTTTTTTTATTTAATGTTAAAAGTTGTAGTGATAATCACTTTTTACAAACGTGACTTACACTAACAGAAAGGATAATTTTGCATGGAATTACTGTTTGGTAAAATCAGCATTTGACATTACACCAACACACCGAAAAACCAAAATATGATATCAGTTGAAAACTTTCAATATGAAACGCTTGACAAATTCGATGAGAGTTCATGTCCATTGACAATTTTCAAGAAGCATTGGAACTTGAGATTAGGCTGATCAATGAAGATCAAAAAATTTTAAGTGAACTCTTTTTTTAGTTATTTTCGTTTTTCTAAGGTGTCCAGTGAGTCCCCACCGTTGCACAATGCATTGTTAAAAAATGTGTACTTGGTTTCACCAAAAAAGTGGTTCATAGTAGCTGCAAAAGTTTGGTTGAAGTCAACTATGAATCCATCGCATATCTTAAGTTACACTTTGGAGAATGTGAGATTCGCGTATACACTCTTAAAACGAACGAGCGACTTTAACTCAGTCTGATTGATTTTCACTCCTCCAGTCTGAAAAATGCACTTCTCCTTTTGGAGTGGATCCTTTGTGTGTTAAACCTCCAACAGGATCACTTCAAACGAGTGATTTTAACTCAGTCTGAGTTAATATTCACTCCTTTCCAGTGTCGAAAATGCACTTCTCCAACTGGAGTGGATTTCACTCTTTTGTTTTAAGAGTGTACCCTATTCAAGTATCTCGCGTACGTCCCCTAAGGGACATCATGTTTTTGTTTGTGAGTTGACGTTATGAAAAGTGTCTTGCAAAAACTGCTTCTTTGTAACTTTTTTCAACTTGCATTCAGAGATGTTTGCGTGATTCCCAAAGGAAACGTGACTCTTAGCTTCTCATGCCTCCCGAGTTCCAAAATCACAGTCTATCAAGTCAGACACAAAAGGTTTTATCATTAGAAAATAAAAAAATGTTCCCTTACTATGTGTTATATGAAATGAAATTAGGAATAGGAAAATGAAGGAAATTAGTCTCTTTCATAGATTACCTTATTAAAGAGTTTTTAGCATGAAAACCCAAATGATTCGGCGTCAGTATAAGTGGCAAATTACTGAAGGTGGCTAATATTTTTTCATTTTAAAAAGATCCTTCTGAGAACTAGTTTAAAAAACACAGCAATTTTGTCCAAAAGACGGAATTTGGTAAAAAAAAAAAATAGCATCAGAAACGTCTTACTTTGTCCATTGCTATATTGAAAGAAGTTTTTAATTCATGGCAAGTAACGGCTTGATTCGCCAGACCCTTGTACAATTATCTGTCTGCTCGATGGTTAAATAAAAATTTCAACTAATATGGATCGTCTTCAGCATACGTCTTCATAAGGATCGTCTTCATATGCAACAAATTAAAAAAAAAACTGGTATTCTAGAAAACAAAGGTTTTACGTTTCCTTTTATTGTGTTTTGTTTTCTATTGGTCCACGGTATCGATTAACTGCCCGTGATTGGCCCCAGAATCAAAGTTGTTGAGCCAGATTATGACTTGGAGATTTTCATTTGATGTAATTCCCTCAGAAACTTTAAAATATGAGTAAGTTCACTATGGTTTATGACGATAATTATATACTATAGATGTTTTTCGGAAGTGGTCTGAATGGGATTCGGTGAATTTGCCAGGACACTTTAACTGAGCATTTGATCCCCAACTTATAAATTCTTAGGCCATGACTATTTTAGAGTCTAAATTTTGTTTAGCTGTTCTATAAAAATAACAATACTTTCTATCGAAGAAGATAGTTCTGAGGTAATAAAAGAGCCTCAATAAATTCCCACCGATGTCATCCTCGCGACTTCCTCAACGTCCACTGCAGGCGCCTCACTTTTCGGCACGTCGTCAAATGTCGCCCATTTCATATAAATATCAACTATTTCTCCAACCAGAATGGCGACCACGGGTCGCTATGGACGGACAATAAAACAGACTGCGATCTTGACATTGATCCCGTTGTTGCTTCAAGATCGCAGGACGTAAGTCTGGTAGCTGGACTTGATCGGAAAAAATTTCTGCTTCATCTGGAAAAGGTGATTTCTGTGTTGGTGAACTAACAAAGGATATTTTCGCTGGTTTGTTATTATCGTTGTAAAGCTGACTTCAAGGAAGTAAAAATTATTCCAAATTTTATTGGAAGATAAATATGGGCGAGGAAGATATATCAAGGATACATTACGTTAATTAAATAATCATATACGTTTTAATTATCCGAGTTTTGACTGTCCGAATAAGCCTTGCAGCAGTGTGCATCTATGTTTAACTGCAAAAATGTTAAGTATACCTAAAAGGTTTTTGCGCAGTCTGTCGGCATTCTGTTAATGGATAGGGAGTTAAATCCTCTATCAGTAAAAAAATTCCCAACATTTAACTTCAAGGACATTTATGATCGATATTAAGTTAAGAAAATATCATAACATTTTTTAAAATACAATTCATACAACAAATAAACGTTACTAAAAATTTGCTTGTTTAATCAGCAGATATATTCTCATTTGAATCGTAATCCCAAACTTAATTATTCTTCAAACCTTATTCAATAAATTGGAACATCGCCTCTGTTAACAACATTAGTTTCTGTGTGAAAAAAAGCGACAGATAAACCATTCAACTTACGAACTGCCTAGTGGAAAAACAATAATCTTCCTTAGCATTTCCACAAAATGTCTCACCAACAAGTCCAATAGCAATACAATGGAATCAATCTTCAAGCTTCTTATACCCTTGATACTTCTCCTTCATATATGCCGAAGTCATCCCCGTGGCAACTACCAAGGTCTTCAGGTGAACCACACTGCAGATGCACTGCTGCGGTTGCTGCAGGTGTTCGGCATCGAGAGGAGCCACCTGCAGCTAGATTTACATCCGCGTCCGCCTCAGTATATGCTGGATTTGTACAGGTCTTTTGCTGAAGGGACATCTGAAGCAGTTAAGGTTCATCATGGGGCCAATACTGTGAGGAGCTTCTATGAGAAAGGTAAGGGGAGATTATGATGTGATATATTTGTTAGTTATGTTACACTGTTAAAAAGTTCATGCTAGATCTCACCAAGAAATGAATCCGAGTAGCTGAAAAAGCTGTGCGGTGAAATGTTTCATCGTATTTTTGGAATTCGGTTGAATAATTTTTAAGGTTTCGGAAAGAAAACAATAAAAACTTTTTCAACCGAGTTTCAAAAATATGCTGAAACCTTTCACCACACAACCGTTGTTGAAACTATGAATCTTTTCTTCTTTTTGATGAAACCAAGTATGAAATTTTTAACAGCACATGACTTTGTATGATTGTATATCCTTGACAAATAAAAACACCACTGATGTAGATAAATGTACTCCAGGTTTGAGCTGCCCCACTTTGCTCTATTGCATTTATCAATAGACTAATTTACAAAATTGCATTAAAATTGGACTTCGAACTAACTTTAAACAGCCCTTAATTTTGTTCTTCCGTTTTTTTTTCTGTTAGTTTGTTAGCTCTAAACACCACTAATATTTTATTGAATTAATGCATTCGAGGTTTGTGAGAAGACAAGAACGAATTACAGACATAAGTTTTTAAAAATTACCTTTAAAATCAAAATATGTACTGTGGAACAAAATTGCTTTTTGCTCCGCACCTGTGTCATATGGATATCTAAAAGTAAAGAAATATTGCTCAATAAAAGTAACCTTGAAAAAAAAACTATTGTAATTCCATACAAAATTTTAATACTGAAATGCATGATTTTTTTTCATTCTGAAAAAAAATATTTTTATTTTTAATACTCATGTATTATGGGTAAAATACTGGTAGAAAATTAACTGCATTGGAATTTAAATAATTTCAATTTTTAATTTTTTTTCCATATGGCAAAAACCAACTACAAAAATAAAATTTTGATAAGAATGACTAGAAAACTACTAAATATATTTTAAAATAAACCGCTTGAACTATAATTATTTTTTCAAAACAATTTATTTGTATTTAGTATTAATAGTATTATTCTTTGAATACTGCCAAAGACGTAATTTCACAACAGTTAATAACTTCACTCTTTAATTTTGAATACACTTTTACTACTGTCATCAATGAGGTTTATTAGTAATTAAAACTTCAAAATGGAATGTAATAGATGAAACAAACACAGATTTGTCGAGAGGGAGCACTACTTCAGTAGAGTAAAGTGGATTGTTATATACTTGTTGCCATATGGCAACAGTATGTATTAGAGGGTTAAATTCAAGTGTATTCAGACATGCACAGCAAATATGGAACCTGTATAATTTTCTTATAATAAAGCCTTTAAACGTCATGATACATTTTCTTTTTTAAAAATTTATAAATTAAAAAAACGAAAAATTAATTTTTCTGACCATTTTAGGATCATCTGTTGGGAATAATCATTATCAATTTGATTTATCAAATGCTATATCAGAAAAAGAGGAAGTTATTGAAGCACAATTTCACTTTTTCACCAATCGTAACATTCCTAGATTTCACCAAAGCTCTAATGTGATGCAGGTAATATTATTTTTTCCTAAAATATAACTAGAAAACTCTAGTGAATCTCCTCTAGAGATCATCTGGGCTTCTTTTACCTCCATTTAAATTTTATAGTGGAAAAATATATCGCTCATTTACAGCACTAATGTACATTCGTCAATTTCTACAAATATTTCACAATACATCTAAACTCTGTTAAGAAGTTACAATATTTAATCATCAAATGTCACATGTGCAATCATGTCTTCAGTTATGACATTGTTATAGCAATAAAGCTTAGTTGATGAAGTAAAAATGTGAATTCACAAGTAATTGCCATTAAAAGATAAGTAAATAATTGTTTTTTCAAAAAATGTAGTTTCAACGCAAAAGCCATTGAAATCGTTTATGCTTTTCTTATTCCTAAATTTTAAAATTACCTTATAGCATATTCTAAACTACCATTATTATTAAGTATTTTATTTATAAAAACTGCCATATAATTACCTCAAAGCAATTAAATATACATGGGTTATATCGACATTTTAGCTAAAATAATATATATTCTATAGTAAAAGCTGTCGTTGAAAACAAACAATGATAAAGTTATTAGAATATGTAATTGCTAATATAGTAATGTGTGGTAGGTTTGTGACGGTAACTGTCTCTGTAAACCAACGTCACACAAATTTTATTCCTGAAAAAAAGAATTTACGTCTTATTACGACATTTATACCTATAATAGAACTTAAAATTGTTGCCACTTGTTCTAAAATACCCATAAAGCAAAATCAACATTGCTACACTCCGTGCCAACCAAACTTGGGTAAAAACAAGGAGTAAAAAGGCAGAGGGAAAAGCACTATTGGTTCGTTAGTTGAAAACTCTTGTTCGGTAATAATTACATACAAAATGATATTAATGCAATTTAACCAGAATACACTTTTCATTCTGATAAAATTGCCACATTTTCTCAAATAATAATCAAAAATGTTAGAACTTAACTGAAAATAATGTTTTAAAAACATGTTTTCTGGATGGATTCACAAATAATTTATGGAACTCTTTACATCCGCGGAAGGATCTTCTCCATATCATAGGGAAGAAGTCTTACGGCATTTTGTTAAAATCAGGATACAGGAGTAATTGATATTTTATATTTAGATTCGCTTATATGATGGGATGCCAAATACAACATTTAGTTTGCTGGAAGCAAGATTGGTCAGTGCTTATGTACCTGGATGGGAGGTATTCAAGGTGACTCAATCCGTAAAGAGATGGATTTTTGGTGAGGAATTCAACAAAGGTACGTTTGCTCCGAGTACATAACCTTTTAGCAGTATAGATGGCGCGCATTAGAATATACCGAGGGCATAGAATCAAAATAGAAGAAGTCTGAAAAATTGTAAGTCACGAATGTCAGTGTGGTTCAGTTTTATCATTAAATATTATTTTTTAGTACAAGGCCATACAAATTTTGTTTTAGCTTCCGCACTAAGTTTATAACGCAAAAAGTGGAAAGTATTATACTCATTATGTCCGTCTGTCCGTCCGTCACTCACTTAACACCGTAGAGTATTTACCCGCAAAGGGTTCGAATTTCGAAAAATCGCTTCTTAAATCAAGCCTTCAGAACAAAAGAAATGATTTCCTAAAATGTGGTAGCGGTACCAGCAATAGTTTAGGCTGGCCTTTGATAAGTAAGTGAGTGAATGAATGAATGAGTCAGTCATGACTTTACCTTTCAAATTCAAGGTAAGTTATCGAATAAAAATTAATAACTACTTGGAACAACTCTGTAGAGAATAAAGAAAAAACAGATTCCTATTCCAAAATCCTATTTCTAAAATAATTATTTTTAAGTTATTCAAACCAATTGATATTCACTTGCAAATTTGGAGTCCATGATATATCTGTTTATGTCTACAGCGCCATCTATTGCTAAGAAGTCGTACTATTTACTAACCCGACATGTGAGATGTTCCTCAAAAAATTTATATAATATTCCCAGTAATTTTTTAATGCGTTTTATTAATGTCTTGAGTTATTGTTTTAGGTCTAACTGTACAAGTGTTGGATAATCCAGGCATTGGTAGGGCAAACAAAAGGTTTCTGCCACAAAACTACAGACCACCGATTTTGATAGTTTTTAGTCAAGATTTAAAAAGGGTCTCTCCTCATCACACATATCCAAAGCAAAAGAGTAAGTCAAATCAAAATTTAAACATACCAATGTTTTAAATTTTACATTTTTGTTTGCTTCCATTAATTTAAAATTATTATTCAACCCTTTGACAATGGTAAACGATGATTTTATTTTTCAATATTCTTACGGTTCGTTTATCAGATATCCAAAAATCATTCACTATATATTATTAAAATTCAGATTGAAAATGTGCTCATTGAAAATATCTTAGGTATAATTATAGGCACAAAAAGTCAGATAAATTCATTTCTACCAATCTTGAGTGCATACACTGTAAAAAATTTGGCATGGATTTACTAACGATTACTTAGTAACTTTACAGGTATCACACCATTTACTAGAAAATCACCTGTAACCAATCTCTGATAGTAAGTATACTAAAGAAACTACTGTAGTAATAACTAAGTAAATTGATGTAACGCCTTACAGCGCCCCCTATCTATCTTTTCTGGAGATTATATATCGCAGCGATAAGAAACCGAAAAACGTGCGTTTTTTTATTATTGTATATAAAAACTACGTTAAACTATTTCGAAAACTTCATATACGAAAAAAAATGAATCTTAAAATTTCTTAATCAATAACATAAAACGCCTTTAACGATCAAGATTTTAACCTCTTTATTTACACGCAATCAAAATGCAAGTCCCCGATAGCAGAGAGGACTAACGCGCAGGTCCACGGATCCCGATAATCTTGGGTTCTGTCCTCGGGAAATTCGAAATAAAACCTGACTAACAGAAAAATTAGTGGCGCCCTCTTGTTTTAAACTTTTGTAACCAGTTTACCACCAGTTTCTTTGTAAACATACAAGAAAATCCCCTGTAAATCTACTACATTTTTCTTAGTATAACTTACTAAGCTTTAATTAGTAATATATACACATATTTCTTATGTAACACTACTAAAAAAACTTATGGAAGCTGAGTTTCCTAGAGAATTCTTAGTAACCTTACAGATATTTTTTTAGAGTGTAGTTCTGAATTCATGCATAAAATCCTTTCGTCTGCGATGTACAATTTTAAAATATTTTTTCTATTGAACTATTACTAGTTTTATAAAAAAAATAAACTTAAATTTATTCTTAGTTTTTAAAAATATTTTTTTATTAAAAAATTCCTTTTTTAAAAAATAATTTCTATTTCAAATGATATGTTACAGGCATTACTTATTGTTACATGATCTGCTTGATTCGTGATATTTCAAAGTAGTTAGTAATATTATATCCCAACTTCTTACACTCTTAAAACAAACGAGCGATTTTAACTCAGTCTGAGTTAATTTTCACACCTAAAGTCTCTAAATTCACTTTTCCTAGAGGATTGGATCCTTTGTGTGTTAAACCTTCGACAGGATCACTCCAAACGAGTGATTTTAACTCAGTCTGAGTTATATTCACTCCTTTCCAGTGTCGTAAATGCACTTCTGCTGGAGTGGATTTCACTCTTTTGTTTTAAGAGTGTACTTAAAGATTAAATTGAAAAATATTATAGAACTTCGCCTTGCAAGGTCAACATCAGCCTACATTATCTAAAAATTAACTTTTGACCCTCAGTTGTGTTTTTTGTTTCGTAAAAGCTTTAGTTATACGTATTAAAAATGTCCCGATGTTAGAATTTTTTAATCGTATATTACTATTAGACAATTTTATGAGTTTGTATCCATAAAATATAAACTTGTTAATTAACTAAAATGCTCTTGTACGTTTTCCCATGTTTCTAAAAACAAAACTTTTGATCTCACATTTTTCCAAAAATCTTTATAAATTTTAATCCTTTAGCATCCATCCCTAATTTTTGGATGGAATATATCTTTTTGAAAGGTGGATGCTTATTGGAAGTCCGGACAATACTTGGCGTTATTGTAGCGTCACAGTAGGCGTGACCGTTCAAGTTTAGACGAATAAGTTGCCGGGTAGTTTGTTTTGGGGTTTAAGACAACGGTTAACGGCAACTGTGACACTGTAGGCCTGGCCTTTCCAGTTGTTCATATTTTTACATAGAGTTAGGAAAGAGAATAGAGCGGCCCATGTATGTGCGCAGTAGCGCACAAAAGAAACAGACTGGAGCGATGCATCTTGGGATACCTCATTGCCAGTTGTCTTGTGCAGTAGCTCAAAAATCCACTAAAGCGATGAATCTTGGGATACCTCAGTATGCGCAGTAGCTTGAAAAACCCGACAGCCCTGCTTCAAGCCCTTTTAACTGATAGAGTTAAGAAAGAGGAGTAGAGTAGGGGTCTATGTATTTTTGTTACATTTTTCTAAACTTTTATTATGTCCTAGGTATTCACCAACCCAGCATCCAGACCAACCAACACGCGATTCCAGAAGAGGCCATACCTCGCAGTGCCCGCTCAGCAGCCATACCGACCACAGGCGACTGCACGAGACACGAACTGAGAGTCGACTTCGAAAGACTCGGCTGGTCCAACTGGATCATCTCGCCCAAATGGTACGACGCGTACGTCTGCGCCGGCGCATGTGCCTTTCCACTTGGGCAGAACCAGAGACCCACCAACCACGCGACAGTCCAAAGCATAGTGCATGAGCTCGGACTAACGGCCGGAGTTGGAGCCCCTTGTTGTGTGCCCACGGAACTGAAGTCGGTCAGTTTGCTGTACTTTGATGAGCATATGAATGTGGTGCTCAAGCAGTATGATGATATGATTGCGATGGGTTGTGGCTGTCAGTAGATGAATCTGTTTTTGGAACGAATAAGTAACTCGTGAAAAGAATAGATTCCATAAAGCTAATGTCGGTTCGCTAGGTCGGAATAAAAGACCTACCAACCACGCAACCATCAATACCATAGTTAGAGCTGGAGTTGACGTCTGGAGTAGGAGCTCCGTGTTTTGTGCACAAGTGACTAAGGTGTATCAGTTTGCTATACTTTGACGAGTATTTAAGCAAATGAATGTGGTGTTCAAACAGTATGGTGATATGATGATTTTGACTATCTGTAGCCGTCAGTAGATGAACCAGCGTTTGCAACGACTACGTAACTTGGGCAAAGCATGGATTTCATACAGCGAATGTCTTCGTCTTGAAGTCTGCCTTCCTACTGCCTACTGGGACAGAATCAGAGACCGACCAACCACGCGACAGTCCAAAGCATAGTGCATGAGCTCGGCCTAACGGCGGGAGTTGGAGCCCCTTGTTGTGTGCCCACGGAACTGAAGTCGGTCAGTTTGCTGTACTTTGACGAGCACATGAATGTGGTGCTCAAGCAGTATGATGATATGATTGCGATGGGTTGTGGCTGTCAGTAGATGAATATGCCTTTGGAACGATAAAGTAACTCGTGAAAAGAATGGATTTCATAGAGCTGATGTCCAAAGTCGCTTAGTCAGAGTCAAAGACCTACCACCCCCGTAACCATCAAGAGCATAATTAGAGAGCTGGAGTTGACGTCTGGAGTAGGAGCTCTGTGTTTTGTGCCCATGGAGCAGTACGCAGCATGGTGATGTGATGATTTTGACGATCTGTAGCCATCAGTAATGAACCAGCATTTGCAACGACTACGTAACTTGTGCAAAGCATGGATTTCATACAGCATATGTCTTCGCCTTGAATTCTGCCTTGCCACTTGGGCAGAACCAGAGACCTACCAACCTCGCGACAGTCCAAAGCATAGTGCATGAGCTCGGGCTGACGGCCGGAGTTGGAGCCCCTTGTTGTGTGCCCACGGAACTGAAGTCGGTCAGTTTGCTGTACTTTGACGAACACATGAATGTGGTGCTCAAGCAATATGATGATATGATTGCGATGGGTTGTGGAAGTCAATAGATGAATCTGCCTTTGGAACGATTAAGTAACTCGTGAAAAGAATGGATTTCATAAAGCTAATGTCGTTTCGCTTGATCGAAATTGAAAACCTACCAACCATACAACTATTAATACCATAGTTAGAGATGGAGTTGACGTCTGGAGTAGGAGCTTCGTGTTTTGCGCACACGGAACTAAGGTGTATCAGTTTGCTGTTCTTTGACTAGTATTTTAGCAAATGAATGTGGTGCTCAAGCAGTATGGTGATATGATGATTTCGACGATCTGTCGAGCCGTCAGTAGATGAACCAGCTTTTGCAACGACTACGTAACTTGTGCAAAGCATGGATTTCATGCAGCTTATGTCTTCGTCTTGAAGTCTGCCTTCCTAGTGGAACAGAACCAGAGACCGACCAACCACGTGACAGTCAAGAGCATAGTGCATGAGCTCGGGCAGGGCCGTCTTGAAGGAGTTCGCTACACGCTCACTCTATTATCTATGTTTCATCCGGGCCTGCTCCTTCCCCTCAAAAGCGGCTGTGACGTCACAAATTGGAGCTGAAAGCCGAAATGGAAGTCAATGTGTGATGTGTTGTTGTTATTTCTTCTGGACAATATTTTATTTTTAAATTTAGCTTTCAGGTCGGCGAACACATGTCGCATGTTATATATTACATCTACTTAGCTTTACAAGTAAGTACAATTCTTTTTTTTTCTTGTAATTAAAACAGATACAAAACTTATTTACCATATGCAAGGTATTTGAATTCTTAAGCATAAACATGGTGTGTTTTTTAAAACGGATCGTACTTTTGCTACTTATTCAAACAATAAAATATGAATAACATATCTAAATTGAGTATCTCAGCAGTCCTAAATTATTTTTGTTTGGTTCAATGTGATATTAAAAGTTAGTTTTAAAGCCACGAAGTTGTGTAGTTCTTAATAATGGAACTTAATCTAGTTCTATTGGTTTTTTGTAGTATTAAGTTGTAATACTCATATCATTAAAAAAATTACTTTGCATACATTGTTCTTGTGTTGGTATGTCTTGAAAAACAAAGCTTATTTGGCTGAATATATATACAATTATTACAAGATTTTAGCCTTTCTGTCACTGCATTTGAAATCGTACTGCATATAATTTCATACTAATAATGAGTTGAATAGTAATATCTAAATTTTATTTCTTTTACAGGTGATGGGGAGAGTGCCTCATGTTTAACGGCTCTGTTCCTGCATCCTGGGTCGTCCCCCCCCCTCCCCTTATTTTCAAGGCGAACCTCTGCTGGATTGACATGAGTTACCACACCCTCTGGTGTTTACCAGTAGTCCTCCCTGGCCCCTGTCTGTGATCTATCCATGGAGACCTCCTGCTGGACTGCTGCCTGATTCCCCCGGACGCCCCTGAAGTGCCGCTGCAGTCTCTTGCCTGGCGATGACCTGTTCCGGTAATTCTGATATATACTGTCAACCGGTCGCTTCAAGCCGTGACCCTGCCTGTCGTCCAGTGTGTGGTCAAGTCTGTGTTTGTGTTGTTATAGAGTGTAAACCCTCTATGGATTGTGTCAGTGTGACTTCATCAGGTGCCGAGTATTTTCTCTTGGCGAATATCATAGGCCCAGTCGGCTAGATGAGCCCTGCTGGAACCTGTTGCCCCCGAAGACTGCAAAATGGTCCGATGTGTTGAGGGGCCTCCAGGCCCCCCCCGACTCACCCTAGTTGCTGTTCCATGCTTGTTCGTTCCCATTTGAGACCCCTCTACCTGCCTCCCGCGGAAAAACTTTAGCCGTTGAGAACTCCCTGCCATTTTGACCCTCGTTTTGCCTACAACTCACCACCATCCACCCTCACTCACTACTTTGGATGTCCCCACCACAAGACCTCCCCCTGATTCTTCCACCCTTTGATGATGTCCCTCAAGCTCGAGCAGCTACCCTGCACAATGCTCCTCGTGGTCAAGATAGCTTCCTGCAGGAGGATCCTTGAGTTCATGCCACTTTTCAAAGTCCCTCACGATCAAGCCATCCCTTTGCACGATGTCCGGTGAGTCCCATTTCTGAATGGTGCCCGTCAGATTTTCTCCGCGTTGGGTGCTGTTCAAGTCACTCCACCACTCAAGCCTCACTTCTGCACGATGTCTGTCGAGTCCATTGAATGATACCCGCTAAGCCTTTTCCTTACTCGATGCTCTTCAAGTCCCTCCACCATGCACTCAGTTTTTCGAATACGAACTTTTCGATAATCGTTAACTTTTATATCTGGAAATGCATTTCAACTATTTCAAAAGCTGAGTAGTCGCAAATATGAAAGCTTATTTCTTAGTTATCCAGATCATAAATCTTTAATTACTGATCTCACCTTAAAAAAGTAGAAATTTTAGGAATTGACTTCACTATTAAATGTAATATATGTGGAAATTATGCTATGCATCAGCATTATTAAGAAATGTTTATCTGCAATTGCAAATAATTTTTTTAAGCAACTACACTAAGTTAAAAAATGACAATCAACACAACAGTGCAAAAATAAAATTGGCTATATTAGGAAGTGTTTAAATTTGTTTCAAATACCTTTAGTAGTTCCTATGTTCTTGATTTATATAGGTCCTGATTTTTAAAAATGTTTCTATGTAAATTTCTAATTTTTAAAGACTTTCTTTATATCATACTATACATTAACTATGTGTGAGTGATATATCCAAATTTAAATACCATTATACTATTTAGCAATTAATACTTTTCTTGTGCATTTTAGAATTAAATTTAGCTAAAATTTTCAAACTAACACATTTAGCTACTTGCCAGTCATATTGCACATAGTAACAAAATATTTCATACATTTTAATATTATATGCATTGTATAAATTTTACTTTAATTTGTATGATTTTTACTTGTATGAATACATAGCATTGTCACTTTGTTAGACAAAATAAAATTATTTTTTTGAAAAAAAAAGTTTTATTTCATCATTTAAGTTTCCAAAAAATTCACAAGCTTATTGAAAATGAAATGTCAATTATGAGAAAATTAACTAGGAATATCTTTAAGATTGTTAAAGTTTATTGGTTCGAAATCATTGCAGAAGAAAAATTAAATTTTAAACTATAAATATAAAAGTACATAATTCATTTGTTTAATTTTAATAAAAATAACTTAAATTCTTGAACGAATGTGTGTTAAAAAAAAGTATTTTTATAATCTAAAGTTTTTAGTGTATTATCTTTCTTCTTTTGCACAAATATAATTTTTTTTAGAGAAATAACCTTGTCAATAAAGTGCAAGAATGAAATTTAAAAAGTCGTGTTCATTTTTCAAAGGAAAGGGTATGAATTTGTGCAAATTCGTATGATGTATGTGAATAACGAAACGAAACTCGAACGCATATTCAGCTCACGTTCGTGACGTCACAAATCGAAGAAGCAGGCCCGGTAGAAAGATAGATAATATTAGTAAGTCAGTAGAGTGAGCATTAGCGAACTCTTATTGAGACGGCCCTGGCTCGGGCTTACGGCTGGTGTGGGAGCCCCGTGTTGTGTGCCCACGGAACTGAAGTCGGTCAGTTTGCTGTAGGGTAGACGGGGTACGGTTGTGACAGTTTTCATTTGATCACTTATAAAATCGTTAATATGCCGATTAGCTGGATGAAAGTTGCATTAATAGTAAAGTACAACATTGGTCTACGTATAAATAAAAAATTGTGTCCCTAAGTACAATAGTTAGCTTGTAAGAGCAAATTAGAAAAAAGAAGAAGTAGTGTCACAACCGACCCCACCCTGGGGCCGGTTGTGACAGAGTCAAAAAAGACACCAAAATGGCATCAAATCACTCTTTTTGCATCATCTTTAGAAACAATAAATTCAATATTTATAATAATAACATTTAATTCATCATTTAATTAATAAATGTAATAATTATAAATTAATTTATAACTATTTATAAAAACTCTTCCTATTATCACTATCATCAAAAAAGTTAACTAAATATTTATAATTATACATTGCTGTAACCATGTCAAATACAAAACAAATAAATAAAAATGTGTTGTTTTTTTTAAAAAAAAAAGAAACAAAATATCTTATCTACATAAAAAAAATATACATGTTCTTATATAACACAAATAAATCATTTTGAGTTACACCTGTTTCGTCAACAATGTATATCCTATGGCTCATAGGTGTGTATGTACCTAACAATTTGCATATTGTCATAAAAATATTGCACATTTGAAGCTTGTATCGATGCAAATGTATCGTAACAAACACACGATTAATTTGGTGGTTTTTTGCCGCTCTTCATTATGAAATCCCACCGTTTCACTTCTATAAAAGCTTCTTCATATTTTCTTAGGCCACACTGTGCCCTTTCTGCCTTCCTCAGGCTTTTTATAGGCATCTAAAAGACAAATAAATACATTTTACTGTGCTGTCACAACCGTACCCAGCCTACTCTTTTTGCAAAAAAACAATCGCCATGACAATGCAAAATAATTTGCATTCAAAGTAAACACTGGTATTTCATTATTAAAGTCTAACTTATAACGAGGAAAAAATTCATTGCTCTATCTGTACACATATAATAACAGTTATGAAAAGAAATGGAATAAAAATACTTACTTTTGAGCTTTTTGACGGTGAAAAAATAACCGAGGCCTCTGGTAGGGTTAATGTCGTGCGATGATTTATGGTATACTGTGGAACATATTCAGGCAGGCAAGCTGCTCCTTACCCCTTACACCCAACCCGCTATTCCTTATGGTTTCGCTAATATGGGCGACTGTCACAACCGTACCCTGTCACAACCGTACCCAGTCTACCCTAAGGCAGTATGATGATATGATTGTGATGGGTTGTGGCTGTCAGTTGTTGAACCAGCCTTTGCAGAGATTAAGTAAATCCTGGGAAACATGAATTACAAAGCACTTATGTCTGAGCCTGCACCTTTGCATTGAGACAGAATGAGATACCAACCAACCCCACGCGACCTTCCAGAGTACAATATGCGAT
This sequence comes from Hylyphantes graminicola, assembly GCA_023701765.1. Taxonomy (NCBI): domain Eukaryota; kingdom Metazoa; phylum Arthropoda; class Arachnida; order Araneae; family Linyphiidae; genus Hylyphantes; species Hylyphantes graminicola. The sequence goes on along the minus strand of CM043119.1, from coordinate 41,417,204 downwards.
CCGGAACAATAGCCCAAGATTGGGCAATTGAGACTATATCAGGTAACTTTTGCAGTACGTGAGGAACATTATATGCGCCATAGGCATTTTTTAGATCTTGAACGGCAACAAAAATGCTAAATGACAATAATTTAATAATCGAGGCTTGAGGGGTATTTAATGTCACTTAGGAACGTTACCTGAAACAAGCCAGACGATAATGTCGTTGACCTTTGCAAGATGTGTCATTCTCAAGACGTGAAAGCATCAACACTCAAACAAGTAGCAAGATAATACTTTGTTAGGTTGATTTGCCCATGTTTATGATGTTAATTAATAAAACAAAACTATTTTTGGTAAGTGTTATGACATTTTTTAAACTGAACTACACTCTTAAAACAAAAGAGTGAAATCCACTCCAGTTGGAGAAGTGCATTTTCGACACTGGAAAGGAATGAATATTAACTCAGACTGAGTTTAAATCACTCGTTTGGAGTGATCCTGTCGGAGGTTTAACACACAAAGGATTCACTCCAAATGGAGAAGTGCATTTTCCAGACTGGAGGAGTGAAAATTAATCAGACTGAGTTAAAATCGCTCGTTCGTTTTAAGAGTGTAGGTGGCTTGCCGATATACCGGTGCCTCGACTAAAACGCTTTCACATATCATACTACTCCCATACTTAAACAAGGTATGCAGTATCCACTACAGATGCAATTGTTCATATTGCCATCGTGATGTGATGTTATTTATTTACTGTACATAACCTTTTACAACGATTGGAAAAGTTCAATGTTGGTGGATAGCCTTGCAAACCTTTGTAATTCTCTGACTAACTTGATAAACTTAAAGAAATATTCATGCTGTCTTATATAGGAGATTTCCATTGTAAGACTTTTGACAGATGAGTTCAGCTTCAATATACTTTACATAGTACGGACAAATTTTTCAAAAAAGCATCAAGTTTAATAACTGACGTGTTGTACTCTACAGTGTGATCTTCAACGAATATTAGAAATAGTTAAGAGAAAACAGCTACATGTAGCAGTTCTGCGTTTTAAGTTTTTTTATAAATAAATAGCATTTTTTGCTGTTTTAATAAATTAGTTTTTAATGTAAAATTGGCTTATATTTTTAACTTATTCAATTAATTATACGAGGCGTGTTTTTTAAGTAAGTACCGTTTTGCCACACAGAGGGCGCGGCGCTGCGATCGGCGTTCTGCGCATGCGCACTGTGTACCTACATCTCTTGTCTACTCACTGACGATATTGCAATCCGATTTGTCATTGTTTTACGTTTTCTGCTGAGTGTTTAAAATGTCTCCGATAACCGTGAGTCCCGCCGACTGTGAGGTACGGTCTGTTATAAGATTTCTTAGTGCTAAAGGCCTAAAATCAATCGATATTCATCATGAGATCTGTGCAGTTTACGGACAAGACATTATGAGTGATTGAATGGTAAGGCGTCTGTTTTCTCTCACCTTATTGTCCACTTGCTGCACCAAAATTTCATTAACGACAGAAGGACGCCAACTCCGTTGTTCATCATGAACATTCGTGCGGCCTTCTTTTTAAATGATCTCACTCACTTTCTTACCATTCCATCAGTCATAATGTCTTGCCCGTAAACTGCACAGATCTCACGATGAATATCGATTGATTTTAGGCCTTTAGCACTAAGAAATCTTATAACAGACCGTACTTCACAGTCGGCGGGACTCACGGTTATCGGAGACATTTTAAACACTCAGCAGAAAACGTAAAACAATGACAAATCGGATTGCAATATCGTCAGTGAGTAGACAAGAGATGTAGGTACACAGTGCGCATGCGCAGAACGCCGATCGCAGCGCCGCGCCCTCTGTGTGGCAAAACGGTACTTACTTAAAAAACACGCCTCGTATAATATTTTGCGTTTTTACTTATAAAAAAACTTAAAAATGAAAATACGTCAACACACAAGACATTTTCAAAACTATTTTACTAAGATTAATAAGTTCTAAAATTCTCTCTTTTTTTTCTTGTAGTAGCATTTTTTATGTATAAATGGTTTGAATAATTTTTTGTAAATAACCATTACAATTACGGAAACTTTGTTAAGTGACGTTAAATATTGCAGAACATATCATAGAAAAGGGACACCACACTCTTAATACAAACGAGCGAAAATTAACTCGGTATGAGTTAATTTTCACTCATTTCGGTGTCGAAAATGCACTTCCCCTATAGGAGTGGATTTCACTTTTTTGTTTCGTTAAACCTCCAACAATCTTAACAACAAAAGAGCGATTTTAAGACGATTGGGAGTTAAATTTCACTCCTTTCCAGTGTCGAAAATGCACTTCTCATATAGGGGTGGATTTCACTCTTGTTTTAAGAGTGTATGAAACAGTCGGCTCAACTTTAAAATTATTTATCAATGTGGTTTAAGCAAGACAAATGATGAATGCTGATATTTTTGAAATACATTATTAAATGAGTTGCGTCTAACTTTTCGTTAAGACAAACTTTGAAAAATTATTATACCTTATTGACAACCATATTGAAAGAAGTTTCTTTTTTTATTTATCAATCACTGTATTTGAAATGAAGAGCTTAGCTGAAAAACTTGCTAAGTGACAAAAAGGTAAAACGAGAAAATAAGCATTAGTTTTTAGTTTGTAATTTAATGCGTTAAAATATGTACTTGCAAACGGTTAAAAATGTTCTTAACTGTAAGTTTATGAAAAATTGGAAACTTATTATCTTTAAAGGATGGATGTTAATGACAAAAATATATCAATTTCTTAAAAAATGGAACTTATTATGTTATTCCACTCATCTCACCTGCTTAAGTTGTTGAGCCAAAAGACATACTTTATTTTCATTTGAAGAGTACGCGGGAAGAACCACTTAATTTCGTAGAAGGCTTTCTTTAATAGCTTCTTTGGAGATGATAGCAAAAAAAATCGCCTAAACTGGAGAAGGAAACAGGTTACTCGCTTTGTTTATCTTTCACGGCAACCCTGATTCACGCCAGAGATCAGTGGGCACAAGTAACACGTTTGTACCGCAAATGAAGAAATAAAGGAAAAACCGGTTTCCAGTCGCCAATGTTCGCCAAGCAGACACATAAAGACTCCTAAAAAATCGAGTGGTTCTTCCCGTGACCTCTTCATTTGATTTGAATGAATTTAAAAAAATGGAGAAGTAGGAACTGTCATACAGGAGATTCTGCCTTGCCCAATGTCCATTTCACCTGCCAAATTCAGTTACAAAAAAAGAAGAAGAAAAAACATTATAAAAAACATACTTTCAGTCTTCATATAATATTTTTCTTTTTAAAAAATATTAATGAATGTAATATCTATTCACTGGTAGTTAACTTATAATAAAATTAAAAATATTTTTTCTAAAATAGTTATTTTTTTAGATTGTTAAAAAAACTATTTAGATTTAATCCATTAGATGTCATTAACCATCAAGTGAATTTTTGTTTCGAGCGCCTTAATGGGTCACATAGAAATCAGGTACTGCCTAGTAAATCAAGTTAAACCGTTTATTTAATTCAATAATTTACAATAATGTACAATAAAACACATTCAAGTCCTGATAGTACGTACTAAAGTAAGACTATTTCAATCACACACAAAAAATCACGATAATTACATTTGTAGTCTGATTTCTATACTCTATTCTGTTCTTAATTTATGTCGTCACTTGACCACGGTTCCATATTATGATGCCCTATCAACAATACCATTGCTTAGAATTTCTTATTTCAGCCAAAAATATTAAGCTATGTACGAATTCATGTAACATTTTACTTTTTACTCATGTAACATTTTACAAGGTTACACGAAACTGAAAACTTTTCTATCGGTTATCTGATAACGAAAGATTCTACAAAGCTTCGTACGTTTGCAACTTTTCGGTATAACAGAAATACGAGAAAAATTTCATGAAATTAGTATTTTTAGTACACTATTATATTTTCATTGAAATAGTGTAGTTATCTTACAATACACATATTCTAAAATCGACAATATGTTTTGCATTAGGAAAGAAATAAAATGTTTAAAATTAATCCCATAGATGTCACCACTAAAATTCAAGTGAATTCTGTCTCGAGTAAATTCTAGGTACTGAACATTTGCTAAATAAAAAATATATTCAAACAATTATTTGTGTGTATTAAACTTATTAACATTCTGACTCATGTACAGCTGGGGGAAAAAGAACTTTTCCCTTTGCTTTTCGGCTGCTATTGGTCAATGAATTTTGTAAAAGGTGTCATTTTTCAGGAAATAGCGTAAGGAAATGAAAACACACTGCAAAAAATTTGGCTTGAATTTACTAACGATTACTTAGTAACTTTACAGGTTTTCACAATTTACTAGAAAATCATCTGTAACCTAAAGAAACTACTGTAGTAATACTAAACAATACTACGTAAATTGATGTAACGCTTACAGCGCCCCCTGGCTATCTTTTCTAGAGATTATGACGAATCGATATCGCAACGATAAAAAACCTAAAAACGTGTTTTTTTTATTTTAGTAAAAAAAAACTACGTTAAATTATTTCGAAAACTTCATATCCGAAAAAAAAATGAATCTTAAAATTTCTTAATCAATAACATAAAACGCCTTTAACGATCAAGATTTTAACCTCTTTATTTACACGCAACCAAAATGCAAGTCCCCGATAGCAGAGAGGACTAACGCGCTGTTCCACGGATCCCGATAATCTTGGGTTCTGTCCTCGGGAAGTTCGAAATAAAACCTGACTAACAGAAAAATTAGTGGCGCCCTCTGGTTTTAAACTTTTGTAACCAGTTTACTACCAGTTTCTTTGTAAACATACAAGAAAATCCCCTGTAAAATCTACTAATTTTTCTTAGTATAACTTACTAAGCTTTAATTAGTAATATATACACATATTTCTTATGTAACACTACTAAAAAAACTTATGGAAGCTGAGTTTCCTAGAAAATTCTTAGTAACCTTACAGATATTTTTTTAGAGTGTATGGTGTCGTTTTCTATGAGATGGGAATTTTAAGAAATCTGTTTTCATATTAGTTAGTGAGATTTATTTATTGACATTTCCTTTGTGCATGATTTCATAAGTTACAAACCGATTAACATAAAATTATTAAAAAAAAATTTAATAATAACGAAAACGTTTTGATTTTTAGCATGATATTTAATTTAATAGAAAATGCTTGTAAGGTTTTCAGCTGCATTCGTCTTTCTGTCTGTACAATTTGGTTAGGTTTTTAATATGGTTTAACTTAAATTTTCAGAACAAATAATTGGGATACATTTTAAATATGTGTCATTGACTACAGATTTCATTGTTCAACAACTATCACACGTGACTATAAAGTTTATTTCATTCGTTTATTAATAAATATTCTAAATTCAATATCTTACGTTTCCTTTCGTCTGATTGAATTCTATAAATACAAGCCACGTGAAAATATATGACAATTTTCCTTTACTTCAGGTTTCATTTATTAGCATCTTTATCCCTACCAAAAGCATATGTAGCGAAACTTATTAATTTAGGGTCAGGTAATTTGATTTAATTCCATCAAAACTATTTTGAACTGAAATGCAGTTGTTAATATCGACATCCGAATCTATCTGTACAGGGCAGAGTTCGTCATATACTTCACGTAAGAGATGTAATGATCGAGTTCATTTTAAAGAGTAGTTACTCTTCATTACTTATCTTTTGTTATTAGTCTACTTTCTTTTCTAAGCTTATTTTCGAAAAAAATGCGAAGTTTGCTTTTGTGTGTAAAAAAACTGTATAAATTAAACTAACTGGTAGATTTTTTTTAAATAGCATAAATTTTTCTAATCGAGTCAGTTATGAAATACAAGCGAATTTTAGGGCATATTAAATAGTATTTTTACGTGTTTTCTCTTCAAATTCTTGGTTATGTGTATTTATTGGTCTACAATCGCAAAAATTAATCAAATATGATTCTTAACAAGGACTAATTCAAAAAATTTGAGTTTATATACAACTTTTTTACCCTACAAAATGTTATAAAAAACAAAATAAAAAAATAGAGTTTAGCGTTAAACTAACGATACTTTCAGATAATTCAAGGAAAGTGTATTTGTCTTCGTTCACAGGTCAAAATCTGCATATTGTTACTTCTTTATTACCTCTTCCCTGCGTTTAAGCCCACAGTTCAGATGATTAGACAGGAGAGCCTGGGATAGGAAGGGCCATGACAATTGCATTCATGGATGCACAACGTCAAGTTAATATTGATTCCACCCGTTTCAATTTAGCACGTTGTTGCCGAATATATTGATTCAATATTTATCTAAAACGGTCGAGTTAATTTAGTTCGTGAAATCACTCTCATTATTGGGTAGCCATTGATTGCGACCAGGGTTCGCTCCCTACAATTGTTATGGTGTTTTGTCACTATAGGCGACGGATTGGATTCTACCACGGCAAAAAGCAAATGAGACTGCTAATGATATCCAAAAACAGCAATCAGTCGATGATTCATTTGGTCAGATCATCCAAAATGTGGCGCCTTGGTATTTGGAAATTGGTAATTTATCGAGGGTACTGTATTAATGAAGTGTTTTAGGAAATGTCTGGGGAGAAGTTTGCATATTTTGTGGTTGAAAGAAACTGATTGGTTTCGAGGCGGATTTATTTTGTTTTAAATGTGTTTTGTGTGTTCAAAGCAGGGGGGGTTCTGGAAATGAGATACTTCAAATCGGGTGACTTGGAGGGTAACTTTGGCCCATGTATAAAACAATAGTAATAAGATTTTACTACTGATTTCTTCTTGAATATTTTTTGCTCATAAGAGAGCTACCACTAATCGAAAAATGGTAAGTGCATTTTTTAAAATAGTATTTAGTGAGAAGATATTAGTTCGGAGAAACACAGTATGGCAAAAGTTACCTTCCATTGCGAAAGTTACTTTCCACTGCGAAATTAACTTTCGTTCTGAAAGTTACCCTATTCTACAGAGAGAGAAGTTAAAATTTATTTATAAAACATCATTAAACATTCATACAATCGGAAAGTTTCCATAGGTTCAAACAATGGTGCAATATCTACATTTAAATACATTATAATATTTCGTGAAATTGTGTTCTCCTTTCTTGGTTTGTTAAATAGACCTATTACATCCTAAGCAATAAAATAATATTTTTTTTTACAAATCCAACACAACATAGACCGAAAAACAAAGAATTCGCCTAAAAGAATGGTGTTCTGAAGAAATCCCTTCTGAACACCACACATATTTTTCATAGCAATAACCACGTGTCATTCTAGGGCAATAACAAACTCATAGCTCTAATATCGCAGCCAAAGCCCCAGCAGCCCGCTTATTGCCTGTATAAAGCGGTCACGCAACCTGATTAAAAGGCTTGTCAGAAGGGATTAAGAGATCATTGACTAAATGATTTAGCCCGAGCTTGAAAAGATAAGACTATCGTATAGCACTCGATATCGATTCTCACCTTCTTCTGTATCGATGACAGGAGGCGATCGGTAGGCTTGTGAATGATGAGATCATTAATTGGTCCTCGTGGACTAAGGACTCCTATAAAGGAATCAGTAAATGAAAAAGCGGTTAAGTCCATTGGGAAAGCACCCTCTACGCTTTTTAACATTAACATTTGGTGAAAGAAGATGCATGTGAGGAATTATTCCTCTTGACTTCGGCCGTTTTTTCGTTTAGCCATTCAAATGAGGTTCGTGGTGCATAGAAAGGTTTGGGCTGGCAGATTTTTTTATTTTGTATTGCAGAAAAAAAACATCATTACTGCGACTGATTGGGTGGCAATAAATGAATCAATGAAAACTACATGTTTTATGCGCAATGTAAAAAAGTTGGAAAAAAATTAAAGTCTCGAGAAAATCCAATTTCAGCACACGTGATTTAGTTAGATTTGTGATTTAAAATTGATTCTTTTCTTGCACAGCTTAAAAAAAATTATCATACAATCAAAAAAACATAAATGATCCAGATATTTAGTACAAATAAGTACAAATATTACAGACTATATATCAGGGTATGCCCATACTTATCAATGCTTACGTACTGCCCCTTATTTTGATATAATTTTTTAAACATGTTGTAGAGAAAATCTAAGAATATTTTTTGTGAAACTTTTTTTGTGATTGAAATAACATGGTTCTAAATATTAAATTTTAAGTCCCGCACGTGGGAAGTATTCATAGTTGTTTTCTCTTAAGAATATGTAGGATAAGGGTTCCGTTGGAAAAACTAGTTTCAAATTGCCGTTTTCTTCCTTTTTAATAATACAGTTCTGTAAACTAATATAAATAACACTCTTAGAGTAAAAGTTAGTGGGAAAAAGAAAGTCGTTTTTTTTTCTTTTTATTTGGGTATCATTTTATATAATAACTAAATAAAGAATTACTACTGAATATGTAATCAATTCCTTTGAGAATTAGAGTGCTGGTCACACTCTTAAACCAAAAGAGTGAAATCCACTCCAGTTGGAGAAGTGCATTTTCGACACTGGAAAGGAGTGAATATTCACTCAGACTGAGTTAAAATCACTCTTTTGGAGTGATCCTGTTGGAGGTTTAACACACAAAGGATCCACTCCTTTCGGAGAAGTGCATTTTCAAGACTGGAGGAGTGAAAATTACTCAGATTGAGTTAAATTCGCTCGTTTGTGTAGGTCATTCTGTGCATTTGTTTAGAAGTAAAGCTTGTCACTAAGGCGAAGTGTTTACTTGTGTATGAAACACCTTCAACTTATTTGTTGAAACCGTTAAGTTTTTCTTATAGGAACAAAATTATTATGTTTTTTAATTACAATATTATATAAATTCAAAATATAATAAATGTAATTTTTTTAACTAAAGTAAATAGTTCTCCTCAAAAGTGAGTCTTTATAATATAGATATTATTTATTGTTGCTTATGTTTAAATACAGCCAATGTATAACACTCAGTATTATTGTTAGATAGTTATCTTAATTTAAACTATAATAAAAAAAAATCTCTAAAAGTAAAGAGATTTCATCAAAAATAATAATACTTAGCAATCTAAGTATTAAAAGAATATATTTTGCTTCCATGGTATGAAATATAATCATCCCTAAACCTATTTTCATCTACCCGCCAAGACATCTTACCCATTAATAGGAAGTATTACCTTTATTTCTAATAATAAATAAGTAAAATATCACTAGCAACACAGAAAACGCGTATGTTCTCTTTTAGCACCAATTGTTATTCATATATTACGCAGTATTATATTAGTCACTATATACCAGAGTTACTGAGTCTAGAGTGTGAAAAAAAGTTATTTTGAAAATGAAATATAAATGGGCATGGCCAATGATACGAAATTTCTTTATTAAAATAAAATGAGTACATAATTGTCATCATTGAGCAAGGACTTCAATATATACTGTAAAAAATTAGTCTTGAATTTACTAACGATTACTTAGTAACTTTACAGGTTTTCACCATTTACTAGAAAATCATCTGTAACCTAAAGAAACTACTGTAGTAATACTAAGCAATACTAAGTAAATTGATGTAACGCTTACAGCGCCCCCTGGCTATCTTTTCTAGAGATTATGACGAATCGATATCGCAACGATAAAAAACCTAAAAACGTGTTTTTTTTTATTTTAGTATATAAAAATTACGTTAAATTATTTCGAAAACTTCACATCCGAAAAAAAATGAATCTTAAAATGTCTTAATCAATAACATAAAACTCCTTTAATGATCAAGATTTTAATTTCTTTATTTACACGCTGTCAAAACGCAAGTCCCCGATAGCAGCGAGGACTAACGTGCAGTTCTACGTTGCGAGACATGCGGATAACGAGAATCTTGGGTTCTGTCCTTACTCCTTCTCTGGAAATTCGATATAAAACCTGACTAACAGAAAAAATAGTGGTGCCCTCTGGTTTTAAACTTTTGTAACCAGTTTACTACCAGTCTCTTTGTAAACATACAAGAAAATCCCTTGCAAATCTACTACAGTTTTCTTAGTATAACTTACTAAGCTTTAATTAGTAATATATACACATATTTCTTATGTAACATTACAAAAAAAACTTATGGAAGCTGAGTTTCCTAGATAATTCTTAGTAACCTTACAGATATTTTTTTAGAGTGCAGGCAACAAAAATTGTATAAGGCGCATATTAAAATTAGTACCTACTTCAAAAATTCTAATAGCAACAGCCATTTTTTTTTACATGAAAATTTTCAGCACCTTTAAAATACCCCAAATACAAAAGGAAATTAATTTGCATTATTTGTTGAGGTATAAGCATTTAAAGTTGAGGGCCCATAATGTTAAAAAAGTTTCACAAACTTTTATTCATATCTTCACAAATTAAAAAATTTAAGCAAGGAATTTTTTTCATTATATACTTCTTGTTGTTCCAAAAACAAATTAAACGTCTTTTCTTCAATTTTTCATTTTTAATAATTTTTTATTTAAATTTAAACAAGAAAAATTAAACTCAAATACGATTAAAAATAACTTCAAACATGACTTATTAAGTAGTATTAAGAAGAGCTGTCAAGAAGATTAAACCGATATGTAATGCAAAATATAAAATGGTAGTAGAAGTTACTCACGATGTTAAGAAATCAATAAATCATGTTTATTATGCCAGCGTTAGCTTTCGGGGACGTCTCTTCAACAAAAGAATGTGAAGTTCTGTTAGTAGCGTTTAAACTAAAAATACAGAATTTTTTTTACGAGTTATTCCTCATGTCCCCAGGTAAACTGTCCCAAAGCTGAGCACTTTCCCCAACAATTAAAATAATCGTAATTGAGCTTTTCATTACACTCTGCAATTAATCTGATTAACACAGGTCAATTGTAACAAAAAAAATTAAACTAATTGCAATTAAGTTTTTTATGTATTGAAAAGAAATGAGTAATGATTTAGGAAAATTAAGCTGCGACAATGACAAATCTGCCTAAGAGTCACAAACTGTGAGACATCATGTTTGAGAAGAGAGTGGTACTGAAGTGTAATTTCAATCATTACAAGAAATTTTAAATTGTTATTGTATGTCTAATCCTGTTTAATTAAAGATATTGATGATTATTTGGATCGTTCTTTTAATTGTTGCCATCATATTTATTTAACCGCAGGAGAATAATTATCTGAAATCGAGTTCCGAAAAATATAACACTAAAGAATAGCAAAGCAAAAATATCTATAACAACCATTGCTGACAGTCCAAAAATCTATTGAAAAAGATAAGGAAGTGTTTTATTTTACTTGTTATGGTAATGAGCAGAAACGGTTTAATCGATAATTTAAATATTAAATTTTAGTCGTACAACAGTTTAGTCTTCACAGTGACCGATTCCGACGATTTGTAAAGAAACACTTTTCAAAGAAAGCTTATTAAAATAATACCTTTCTATCTATTATATTAAGCAGTGTATTTATGCATTACGATTAAAATTTAGGGGCGTATTATTAGAACATATAAGTTAAAAAAAACTATGCATGGGATAAGGTATTTTCCTTTTAATTTTATTTTAGCATGAAAAATTAAAAGTTCAAGTATTCAAATTTTTTTTATAATTTACCATTCTTCTTTTCTAACTTACATTGATTCTTATGCAGTTTTTAGTAACTGTGCACACTTTTGTGGACAATTGCTAAAATAAAATAAAAACTATCACATTAAAATGTTAAGCTAGAGGGCTGAGGCTGCATGGTTTGGAATTCACAAATGAACCAAGTTCAGAAGTTTAGGGATATTTAAGTCAGCTACTTTTATCATATAAATAATACCGTCTGTAAAAATATTCAATACAGCGTGCCGGAGGAGTTCGGATCAGAAAATCCTTATTTTATATTGGATTAGAACTGAAAGAAGACTTCGGTTTTTGGAGAACCGGCAACCATTCCTCCTTAAGGTAGGCGAATACCCAAAATTCCCCCAAATTCTAAAATTTTTACTATTACTTTAATCTTTTCCAAATTTGGCATAGTGGTTTCAATTATAATAAACAATACTATTTAGGCATGTTAAAAAATTTAAATATAATTTATTTTAAACGTTGTTTTTCTACTAAAAAAAGAGGTTTGCGCTAACAAGTCTACCACATTGAATTTTCATCCTATAAACATTAATTATGTGTTAAATTCTTCGTTTTGAACTGATTCATGCAATGATCCTCTAGAGTTACATACAAATTACCAGAAAAGAAGTTATTAAAAAAAATGTTATAAATTAACCACAAAAAAAAAGGATTTTTTTCGATTAACTGACACTTGGACATTTTCTTAAAAAAAACTTGTATATTTACACCAGATGTTAGAGGTTCATGGCACAGATATATATTGAAATAGCATCTGTAAAAAATTTCAGGTAAATTAATGTAAAACTTTTTATGCTAGAAGTGTTGGCGCAAACCCCTTTTTTTAGGTGAAAAACAGCGTTTAAAATAAATAAATTATATTTAAATTTTAAAACATGCCTTAAAAGCATTGCTCATTATATTTGAAATCACTATGTCAAATTTGGAAAAGATTAAAGTAATAGTAAAAATTTTAGAATTTTGGGTATTCGCCTACCTTAAATAAACAGATTTACATTCTGTAGGTAACACCATCAAAAATAATTTTGGGGAAGTACCATGCGACCTTAAACGGGAAAAGAATCTATATTATTTTATAATTTCCTTTATAAAGTAACAAAAACAATAAAGAACTGCAACGTAAAAGTAATAAAAACAACCCTTTTTTTGCGAAAGTATATGGAGCTTCGAAAATTATAAGTTATATCCGTTCCTGCCACTCCGCCTTTTCAGTGTTTCGAATTCGTCTGCGAGAAGTCCGAATTATCTCAAATGGTCATCTGAAGGCCGCGATAATACCTTTCCCTTTCTGCGGAATGTTATTTAGAACATTATTGTTTACTTGGAAGAGTAGTAAGTAGTGTAATTAGAAAGAATTTTCGTTTTTTAATATTATTATTACGTTTAACATTAGATATTCGTTTGAATGGAGATATTCATTTGCGGTTTTCTGTGTGTCAACGGAAAATAATACGTTTGTTGATTACCTCATGTTATGAAAAATAAATTTATTTTTTCAATTTAAAAGTATGTGATATTCTTTAGAACTGGCTTTTTGTATTTTTGGGATACCATTGAGAAGTGTTCGAGGTTTTTTATACGATATTTTTGAATTCATTTACATTAGAAAGATCTTTGCTTGATTTAAATTAAAATTTATATTGAGTGTGGTTTTAGTTATATAGAAATGGTAAACCTACACAAGTATCAGAAAGTATAAGTAAAAGAATTTTTCAATATACATAGATTATGTAAATAATTTAAATTGTCTACGTTATAGCAGGTAAATGATAAAAATATTAATAATGAAAAGGTTGTTTGACGTACATTTTGAGTTGACCAGACCTATCCAGAACTGTCGAAACATAGACAAAAATCAGATAAACAAAACAATATTCTAGAAGTATTTAAGAATATAGTAACCAATTGATATGCATCAAGAGAATTTGAGAAACTAATAGAGACTCAATGAGTTTTGAATAAATAATTTATTTTCAAATGATTACAAATATTACATGGTCTGTATTCTGTATGTTAATAATTTCTAATATTCGACAGTGCTCCTTTACTATACCACCTATTCTCCGGGTATTTAAAATGTGAACTATTATTTTGCAGAAATTTATTTCCTATGATATATTTACTACCCACTAATAAAATATTCAGAAAATTAGAATTTCAGAACAAAAGAGGTTACTTAAAGATGAGCTACTGCTATATAAGTGTTTAATCAACTTAAAATGTGTCGAACTGCTTTTCATTAATAATAGTTCTACATACATTTTAGATTATCCAACTTCATTCTCCTTGTGCTTCTTGATAATTAAAAATGGAACAACTAAAGTCAAGTGTTTCTTATACTTACTCTAGTATTTTGAACTGAACTCCTATATATCAAAAATATGTTTAAGCTCAAAAGTTTAAGAAGTAAATACTTCTAGAATATTGTTTTGTTTATCCGATTTTTGTCTACGTTTCGACAGCTCTGAATAGGTCTGTTCAACTTAAAATGTATGTCAAACAACTATTTCATTACTAATATTTTAAATACATTTAAGATTCGCCAACTTTGTACTTCTTGTGCTCCTCAATAATTAAAAATGGAACAACTATAGTCAAGTGTTTCATGTAGAACACTCATAACTCAAAAATATTTTTAAGTTCAAAAGTTTAGGAAGTAAATATTTTTAGCGATATAGATACATACCGTTACCCTATCCTTCAAACACGATTTCAACACTTATGTTATGTATGTGACCTCATGCAATCCTTATTACAGTTTGCTACTGTTCTGTTGCAACATTTGGACTCTTCACCACTCCCCGTTTCATATTTTATCGTGCTGTCAACGCCAAAATTTGATGAAAAATGGATTGCTAAATATAATAAAGGTCATGTCGATAGGAGAACTTTCCTCCGGACTCTTTTCTTTCAATATTTTACTTTAGAAGATAGGTGAATGGAAGTTTCCTGTACATTTTTGTACAAGCAAGTTTAGATATTCACATATTCTGTATAAAGGTGTGTTTTGGGACAATATCTTTATTTTCAGTTTAAAAGGGATTTGAATTGTTTAAGTAGTACTACTTCAAATAAATTTATGTCGCATAAAAAGTTTTGTTGGATAGGCCTTTGTTTTAAACAAATTGTCTTTAAATAATGTCAAGAATCGAAAATTCTAGTAAAGAATACAAAAATTATGTATTTAAATTTGGTGTAATTTATTGTAAGAGCAATATTGATAACTGAATACATAAACAATGGTTATGTAGCGTAATAATGCTTAATACAAATACAAAAAGAAAAAATTTTATTAAAAAATTCGATTCTCACTTAAATATATAATTAGATGTCCCGATGATAATTTGTTTAAAATAGTTTAGTTTTCATAAGGATTATCTTGAGCCGTTTTTAAACAAAAGATTAAACGAAAGTTGTTACACCAATTATTTGTAATGTATATGAAAAAAAAATAATAATTACTATCAAATAAAGGAAACTAAATTGCTTCATTAACTTTAACCAATCATCTAAATTATCGAATTTCAAATTAAAACAGAATTTGTGGAACAAAAATCAATTAGATTGATTAAATTGCAGTTAATATTTTTTGTAATGTTTTAGTGTTATTTGGTTAAGGGGTCACAGGAGTCTTAAAAATGTGCAAAGAAGATACTACAAAACATAGTTTGATCTTTCGTGTCATTTTTTAACTACTCAATAAATGAGTATAATTTTTATAAGTAATTCTACAGGATTTATTACAATACACATTTTAAAATTTATGAAACTTTAGCCATAACTAAAATAAATGATATAAAACATGAAGCTATTTGAACACATTGGGATTAGGCTTGCGCGGCAAATTGTGAGGTCAAAATTGAAAAAAATGACTTTATATTGTACAAATATGTACAAACAAAGACTTAAAATAATTAAAATTGAGCTGAGAATTTAGGTACAAGTCTTTGTTTGTACAATATAAAGTCATTTTCTTGGTCATTTTTTCAATTTTGACCTCACAATTTGCCGCGCAAGCCTAATCACAATGTGTTCAAATAGCTTCATATTTAATATCATTTATTTTAGTTTTGGCTAAAGTTTCATAAATTTTAAAATTTGTTTTATATTAAATAAATCTTGAAGAATTACATATAAAAAAATTATACTCGTACATTGAGTAGTTCAAAAATTACATGAAAGATCAAACTATGCTTTGTAGTACCTTCTTTGCACATTTTTAAGACTCCTGTGACCCCTTAAGTTTTAGAGTACAGAAGGTTTATTAGTAACAGACACTTCTTATGCATGTACATTTATTGTTAGGCAACCACGAATTTCCTAAAATAGTCACGATTGAACTTTAAAGAAAAAAAAGTGGCAAAGGTTTAAATGAGGACATTAAAATCCTAGTTTCATGTGTTAATTGGTATCCACCCATAAGATATATCACTACTTAATATTCTCTTTAAATCGTGCAACCACGAATTTTATTCTGTTATATTGTATTGTTTTCTGAAGAAAGTTCCAACTTTCACGATATCACCCCGTTCCCTACACCTTTGAGGTTACATTATTCTCTTATAACTTAATGTCCTCTTTTAATTCTTTTGCTCTGCTTCTGTTAAAAAGACGACCTGAAAGTAACACCAGAGCTGTTAAAATGAACAGATTCGTTCGTTTTTTTTACGTGGTTCTTTTGAAACAGTCCAAAGTACATTGATAAATTTTATATTTCAATATTTTGTGTTCCAATCATTTATAGTCGCATTCATAGTAAAATGGGAATAGTTTCTGTAAAGAAAGCTTTTGGATCTTACCAAATAAGAACCAAATTTGGTAAGGTTGAATTTGCGTAGCTACATGGGACAAACAAATTTTTTGCCGTTTGCTTTTCTTGAACTTCATTCGATTCCACATGAAGTTTTAGATATTTTGTTATTCTACACTTACATTTTTAGGTGCAAAAATTGAAGTTTACATGTCGGCCCAATTTTTAAGGTAGTATTTAGGGTTGACATAAGGTTTGATACCATATTTCGGAAGTTCCATTTTTAAACGCTTATAACTCCCGAGATATTAATTGTATTGAATTACTTTGAGTTCAATCGATTTTAAATAAGCAAGTGGATTTTTTTTAATATAATTATTTGAACCCCCAATAACCTAAACGTCTTTAAATCGAAAGTGAATTTAAAAAAAAAAGACTTTTTACAAGTCTTAATAAACAAATTTTTGTTTTAAATCAATAAAAATAAGACGATTGGGCAAATCTAACCGAGAAATTATCACGATACTAAATTTCTTCAGAGACAACTTGCAAGCACATATACTCGGTATACTGTGCATTTTCCTTGGCACAAGACATATTCCAAGGGGGCTCCAAAAAGTTTAGACAAATTGTTTTTAAAAAATAACATACATGCCTACCCAAAAACACTTCATAGATGACTATTTCTATTGACATGATTCATTTTATGAAATTGTGAAGAAAAACAACCGATTTTAGGTGGTTTATAAAACCTTAGAGATAAAGTGATGGTTACCATTCCTGAATACTTGTCTTACTGCTATATACTAACAAATGCATTTCGAATTCTTATTTAATAAAGAACAATCCTTCCAAATCTTTAAATCCAATTGTAGTATTAAAAATACTATATTAATGCAAAACTACATAATCATGTAATATAAAAACGTCTTTGGGAAAAAGCCTTTACATCTCTTACTCTCATAAACGAAATATATTAACAAACATGTGTATAAACAAACGTTGTTTATAACGATTTTTCAAAAGAAAAAATACGCTTAGTTTAGGAAAATAAGACATTCTTGTAATTGCATAAAGTTTCATTTAATTTGGCTTTAAACATTTAATTGTATTTTCTCATTTTACTTTAGATTACCCCTATAAGTTCAATGACTAAAATTGAAAGGGTCTTCTATAAAAATAACTGTACCAGTCTCCCAATGCACCATTTGGGACCAGTTTCGATTTGAAAATTAAAAAAATTGAGTTATTCTATAGTTAATAGTTCCAGATTCAGTGCTTTTGCCAACTTCATCCTATTTTCTTCCTTAAATTGTCTAAGCTGCGAAACAGAAAAGGAACCATCCTACTCAACATTACAAAATATAAACAAAATGTAATTTAACACTTTGGCTAACGTTTGATCCCAGGCGAAATAAAAGACTAATAAAAAAGACAAAAAGAAAAACATCCTTTGAAACGTGGAAGTTCTGCAATAGTAACGAAGCCTACATTAAGTTTGATATTCAAGTTTTATTGGAGCACATCTTAAGGCTAAATTGTTAATTTTTTGCCGATAGGATCAAGTTATTTCATTATTACAATTTTATTAAACTTCTTACTCCAAATCTGATATTAAGAACACATTGTTATAAAATCAACATATTTTCATGGGCTTTCATAAGTTACATAAGTATTGCTAATATTTCAACAGATTTCGGTTTAATAATTAATATTTTGGCTACATTGTAGAATTTGAACAATGACTAAGTATTTTAAATTAAGAAAGATTTTAAAAGAGCCGAAATAAATTCTTACCATCTTACGCAAAAGTAATTTCCCTAAAAAAAATTTGGTTTGTTGACTGCAAGTTAAATTGTTGCCATTTAAAAGTTCGTGGGAAGGAAATTACAAAGGCAGTTGCAAGAAAGTTGGCCAAATATGGAGACCTCAATAATTTTCCGATTAAGATTTATTTCCAGTTCAACTTAAAAAAAAAACCGGTTAGGTTTGATTTATCGTCGCACTAGAGCTACACGAGGGCTATTAAAAAAATTCAGAATCACATTAGTTAGAAATGTGTTTCATCAATACTGTCCTAACTAAAAAGAATTGTGGAATAAATTTAGTCGCTAGAGGAGAGAGATCACCAGGCTAAAAAAGCTATATATATATAGTTAATTTTATTGAAGTATCTCAATTGAATATAAGGTGGTAAAATTCTGAACTAAATTGTATCAACCAATAAAATTAGTTTGAGTTACAATAGTTAAAGAACTTAAGATACATCGCAGTTTTAAAGGCGAGTAAGCAGACTTAACAAATTAGTTATAAAATTTGAGAAACGGAATAATATTCAATTTACAGGCTTGCTTTCAGTTTCATTTAGATTAAAAGCTTGGCATGAAAACGTTGCAATGATTTAGTTTAATTTTAAGCCAAAACATAATTTATTTTAAAAGTTTTGAGACTTAGTAATGAGAGGCATTTTGTGAATGGATATTTATTAAACAATATTAACTTCTGAATACATGGCTACAGCAAGTAATCGTATTTAGTACAAGTAGTAATCACAATTAGAAGTAGTAATCACATTTGTTACAAGTAGTAATCACATTGTCCCATCACAATATTTATCACAATTACAATGATTCTAACCTACATGGTAAACATTGCTTTTACACATTGAAGGAATAACAACAAGTTTAAATTTAACAAACAGTAACAATAGATTAAAAAGTTACGATTTGACATGCAGCACCTGTAAGAAAAGTTCGTTAGACCCCCAACAGAAAATATCCAACTCTTATCCAAGATGTTTACCTCTAAAATCATCTTTCATAAGCTAACCATTCAGTCATGATTAAGTCTTGTAGCGTCTGATTAGAGAAATTAAAAACTCACCCTTATCAATAACTTTGATCTCCAGAAACTTGGTACTAGCTTCTGTAAATGACTAACAAATTAAAACATCTAAAACACGAGTTAACACTCAAAACAAATCCACCAAAGGTTCAATTTTACTACAATTTTTTCCCAGAGAAAAACGTACGTTTTTTTTCACACACCAACTGAAAAGTTCTCTTCACTTGCAATATACAGTAATAAGTATCTTAAAAATATCCCATAGCATAACATTTCAATAGGTGGTACCCCCTATTGAAATGTCATAAGGAATCACTAAATTAACATTAAAATGTAGCTTTACAATCAAAAATACAACGAAAGCCAACACCACTTGTAAATGTTAGCAAGACATTAAATACAATTATAGTCACAACCATCGAACATCTAAAAAAAAAGTATTTATACAACAACTCTAATTTTCGAAACACTTACTAGACCAGTATAATTCTACAGAAGAAAAGGATAAAATTTCTCAACTCTGTCTTTGTGCCGTCTTTTTAGTTTCAACATTGTTTCGACTCTGGACAAATTATGAACTCTAAACACTTGGACAAATGCTCAGCATTAAATGATTTTACCTCGTCTGTTGAAAAATATTGGAGCAAGAAGTATAATGGAATAGTGGCCAACCACCAGGCTGGCATTTGTATAATAATTTTTCTCAACTGATGCCCATACTGTAAAGGTTTTCCAAGGAAACAAAATTTGATATTCACAGGATCGATTTAGTGAAACCAAATGAACGAAGTCAAGGTATCTACTCACTTTTAAAACCCACGCTTCTGCTGTAATCATTGACAAAGAGCAGGATTGTACTAAAATACCACTGTCTACACTGAGTTTTTGAAGAAATCTTAATTGTGAAGAATTGAAGATTCTTTGAAGTGGATTAAAGAACTTCTCCTAGATTAAGTCTTTGAAGTTTATGTTAAAGGGATGCAAACTGCCGACTTCATCCCCCAAGACATTAAATTTTAAATGGAATTTAAACATAAATCGTTAGCGATATTTTAGTTTATAAAATGTAATGTCAATTTATGGGTAAATACAATAGATTCCATATTTTTTAAACAATCCTAAATAAGCTTTACATTAAAGGAATAGTTAGAATTCCCTTATTGAACTTTAGTTAAACCTATTACATCAAAACAAGACACGTTTGGGAAAAGGCATGATTGGCAAAAACGAAAAGAAATAAAATTTAAACATGATTTTATTTTAACTTTTCACTGCATTTTCTGTCCCATCAATAAAACGCTGGGTGATTGCTTGAATCAGGTAACAGACTTAAAATTGATGATCCTCCGATTTAAAAAAAAAAAAAAACGGAGAAAATTTAAGCATTTATGAAATTAAAACTAAAATTACAGTATTTTAAGTCATGATTTATTAATTTAGCTGTACAAATGAACGAAAGATTAAAAGTTATTACCGTTATGAAGTTCAAACTTATTTTACAGGTTTCGCGCTAAATTTCGTAGATAGTCCGATACATTTACGCAACGCGACCTATAATGATGGGTTTTATACTTTTGAACTCTGTGACAATACGATACAAGACTAGTTTTAATAAAGTGCATTTGACAAAAAAATTTGAATACTGCAAAAATTATTCGGGTTAACTTCGGGTCTCTTTCCGGTTTATAATTGAGAAGATAAAATTTGTTTTGAAAAACTAGAAATGAAGGTTACTCAATCCTCATAAAAATTTCACACCTTAAACCGTTTAATTACACTAGATTTCACTCCAAATATTACCAATATGCAACAGCTACAATTTAGAGATTTCAATTTTGAATAAGAGGTTTTAAATTTGAATATACAAGAAAAGACTGAACTCTGATATTTAATCTAGCTATATCAGAATGAGACGAACCAAACAATTTTCGGGTCTTCAACCTTTTGGCTTACACGCAAAGCGATTTTTTTAATTAAAAAGTTGGTAAACGTAGGTTCGAAGACCTTACATCTGCTAGTCTAAATTTTACCCGTTATTTAAGAGTTAAATCTAGAAGACGCTCTCCTTAAACTTGATTACAATGGAAAAATGTGTGTTTACATCATAAACTATGTTTCGACATCCGACTAGATCTCGGGAACAGTACATCAACTAGTTAAAACTTAGCTAACAGTGCAGATCATTTGTGTAGCTATATGAAGCTAGTGTAGAAGGGAACTCAATTTCTTACTAACGAGCCATAAGCCAGTTGATAAGCGAATAACTTAGAATTTGGGAAGCATAAGTTGCCAAATATTGCATTATCTAATTGTTAAAACTTCTTTGTATTCTTTCAAAAAACGATTAAAGATTAGAAACAGTCAATTAAAAAAAAAGTTAGGATTTTTTATACACAGAAATGATTTTTTTTGTGTCTGCGCATAAGTTTCAATAGAACCTTTTCCTTTGATGCCATAGGGTAGTTTAGAGCTGAAATAATTAACTATTTAATTTTTAAAAAGAACAGTTCTTGTATTAAACAGGTTAAAGAAACATTCAGCAATAATAATAAAACTGAATGTCTAAGTCTTCTTTATTTAGGTTGTGGCAGTCATTTAACCGACTGGTGCCTTATATAGATCGGAAAGGGGAGGATGGGGATTACGCTAATGAAAAGCAATATCACGGGAAATCAGTTTATTTTACATCCGTAAGCGCAAAGATCCAATGCCCAACATTGCATTTTAAAATCTAACTAAAAATTTATTAATCGATTGATTTGGTCCCTCGAAGTTCCAAAAAAAATCTTTACACTTACAAGCTTTATTCTTTGGCAACACTTGAAGTAAAATTTAAGTTTAAGAATTTATTAAAAGTTACGATAGTTGAAATTAGTCTAGTTTAAATCAAACTAAACGAAAATTGGCGAGTCCTGGCGGTAAAATCGTAGAGTTTCTCTAACCTCTATCCACATAAAAATTACACCAATTTGGGGAGTATATTAACGTTTCTACAAATCTTCCCATGGACCAAGAGCCAATTTTTTAAAACAATCTTATAGTAGGTTGCTAAATGTGCGATTTTCGATCACTAGGCTGAATTGAAGTCTTAATAAAAATTACCCATCTACAGCTCTAGTAACTTAAAACCCGAAAAAGTACAGATAAATTTTTAACCTATCCAAATAACAATTTAATAGATTTTAAAAAAATTCGTTAACCTTTACTCCACCATTAATCCCACATCAGCCCTTACCCTCTTTATATTTAATTGATCAAGAACGATTACACTAATACGTAGAACATTAAGTCTAGAGTTTGTTTTATAGTCTTCAATTAAATATTATTTTCGGTCATTCTTTTTACCATCATTCTTAAACGCACATTATTTAACACTTAAAATTAGATTATCATAATTTCTTGCCTTAAATGTTGAATGATTTCAAAAGTTAAATTTTATATGCTTGAAATGCAGTCATTGGCACTCGTCTATTGATATTTAAACAAACGCACGTATTTGGTCACGTTAGTCTTTCAAGCACATGTTTACAATCGAACCTTGCTATTGGCATTTCTTTTAAAATTGAATAAATAATCCAGCAATATACATCACTCGACAGTCTTCGCATTCGTGCAAAATTAGTATATTAAGATTTGATTTAAAGCTGCAGGAAAATTTACTTTCCGGTAACTACTTAGAGTCTTGTAGACTATCTCAAGTGCAAAGGGATTTCGAATGCAACGTCCTCGAGCGTTCGCAAAGGCTTTGAATTGCCTTTGAACGCGAAAGCTACTTGCCGCGGCAAAGAAAAAAAATACGACCTAGAACACTCGATTTCGCCGCAAACTAAAATCTTGAGCAAACTTGAGGCTGTTTGTACAATGTAAAGTACATTAACCTACTGGGTGCATGCGAACAACCTAAATTGATTTTTAATTTTCAAATTTGAGCAAGTCGTTTAGTAGTCATCTCTAGCCATTTCAGTGAATTCGATATTTAAATATTTGCTCGCATATACGAATACAATTCCACCAACTAACTTCTTTTAGAGGAATGAAGATAGTTAAAAGTATCATAGTAAAACAAAAAAAAAATTAAGTTTAAATGACCGAATCGATTATTTGTAAAAAGCTAATTTAAATTTCATTGTATATCCAACTGCAGCCGAGTTTAATGTTTAACCATTAGAAATTTGTAATAGATAAGCACCAATGACTAAGCAACCGCTACTCAAGAATGCGCAACTGCATATACTAAAATGACTTCATTACTTTTCAGATCGTGGTCCAGATATTTTAAAGTTTCAGTTTAATAGCATTTACAACTATGAAGGCAGCATTTTAAAAAAACTTCTAGATGGTTAGAAAGTTAAAATTTTAACAAAGTTAACATTAGTGGAGAAATTGAAGAGGAAATAAGTTTAATTTCGAAATTGACTATATTAACACTAACATTAAAAAAGTTTCATAATAACGCTATACCGAGAATGCGGAATATTTACGATACCCTATAAATATTTGCACCGCGATACAAGGATTAGTTTTCGCTTAAAAATAATATTTCGTTTGATCGTACACTTGCAACTCTTAGGTGAAGTGCCAACTGTCAAGGAGAAATACCGAAAAAATTATTTGGGTGGTGGAGTAGTGTAAAACTAGTTGAATTATGCCAGGCTATAAAGCTACAAAGAGACTTGTAAACATGCGACTTGCCGCTGCGGAAGATGCCGAAGCCCATCGCCAAAGCCAAGATTTGAGGAGCAAGCCAACTGCCTGGTGCATCAGTAAAGGCAACAGAGATTTAGCGGAGTTACACACGGAGGGGGGGGGGGGGTAAGGGGTACTGTTTAACTATAATCGGGGGATACCATTTAACTATGATCACATTAAAATTAAGTTACAGTTCAATTCATTAAAATATTGAAACATAGTTCGGAATAGTGTAAAAATAGACTTGGGTTAAACTTCTGGAGGTGATACAGTGCGCAATAAATTATGGACGACATAAAATGCTTGCAAGTTTATTGCAAAATAGGTTCCAGGCGTGGATAAATAAGTGCTTTTAGAAAAATTTATATTGAGTGACCATATCAATCTAATTGCCATTATTAATAGTTGAAAGCTCAATATTTTAGTTTACAGACAAGTTTGCTTTTTAACTCTTAAAATGTAAACCCGAAACTATTCTTGGAAGTTTGAAATTGCATATTGAAACAACTACGCTTAGGGAGTGTCAAAATATAGGTATTGTGTTACGACAATTTTGAAAACCCAACACTTAATCTAATTGTTTATTTACCCAGACAACTTAATTAACCAGACTATTTAGTTGATGCACAAAGTTAACGCTTGTTTACACAAGTCAAAAGCAGAATTCCCCAATTATGCAACCGGTCTGATTAGTCTCTACAATGCGAGGGATTAGAATGCTGGGCATCTTTTATAAAGAAAAAGGATCCACTACAGCGATATACAGGTCCTCTTCAAAGATATAACGCTTTGTCCTAATACATTCCGTAAAGGACTTACTTGCAGAATATGCAAATTTCATTTAAGGTTTTCCTGTCAAAGTTAATCGCATTTAACAAGGTAAATGGTTGGGTAATTTTGTTACATCACTATTTAAAGCATTCAAAACGTTTTAAAAGCCATAAAACACGTTCCGTGTTTATAGGACACATTTCTTGGTTTTGGATAGTTAAAGTTAAGGTTCATTCAGAATATATCAAATAGTTAGTGTTCTTCGATGGGTGAAGATATTTAAACTTCAAGAGAATTATACCACAACTATTAACAATTTGATAAAATTAACGGTGTCCACATAAATTGGCAAGTCTTTTTTTAATTTCAACTTGTTGCCACATGTTTCAATCTAGGCTTTTAAAAATACTTAATACTCAAGGCATTTTAACTATTAATAGGTTTCCCATTAAAAAAACAATGTAGCATAAACACCATGCTAAATGAAAGACTGAACGGAACTGAATTTTTCGAGATCCACCCGACTATACCAGCAGAATTGCTGGCTCATTTAAGATGTTAAAATGCATGAACGGAAAATTGTCATTATCTATTTAAAACATTTACAGCGGATACAGATAGGATGATACATAACTACACATCTTCAAGTATAAAAATTAACTTGCATCAGGAATACAAAAGTTATTGCGTTGTGGAAACTATACTTTAACTATTATTACTCTAGAAACTGCAAGTCTTAATTTTAAGTGAATACGCATTAACCCAGCCTTCAAGTTAGTACTTTCTGCACGAAATCATTAAAAGTACAAAAATGGTATTTAGCGAGTGGTCCAATAGTCATTTTACAGTTGTGTAGTAGAACTAAACTTTTCATGGCAAGTCAAACTTTCAAAATTAGGACTGGTTTAACCGATATTGAAAAGCAATTTCAAATTGATGTCGCTTTATACGTCGAATAACTAAGGAATGTCAACACCTCGTGCTGTTAATTTAATGTATAAAAAATAAGGCAATATAACTATATGCATTCGTAGAATATCAAGTCTCGTATCCAGTTCAAATTTAGTTTGTTGAAACTTTAAATAACGGCCGACCAGCTCAGAAAATTACAAATGCGCAACTTTAATATTTTCTGTATAATACGAACAATTAAAATGTTATGTTGCATTATAAAAAATCTTAGATTTGTAAGATAACGAAAATTCAAAGTTTAATAACCAAAATTTGAAATCTCAATGGCGCAAATAAAATCGAACTACGAAGCTATTCGTAAATTCTGTGCATTTCATTGGTACTCATCTTCGAAAGTTTCAATTAATGTTAGTTTGTTAAAGGTAGGCTTTGTTGCATACATGAACCATGCCAGATTTCTCAAACGTAAAAATTCCAGTTATAAGCATTTTTGAATAGCGAGTTTTAAATGGGTTCAACATTAACAAATATTTCGATTTGTCTGTCCTAAATCTTAAGTCCCATAGCTACTATAATTTGTTTTAACAGGCCATTAGCATTTCAATTGATTTTAGATAGCAACGTCCTCGAGCGTTCGCAAAGGCTATGAATTGCCTTTGAACGCGAAAGCTATTGGCGCCAGAGAAAAAAAATAAGACCTAGAACACTCGATTTCGCCGCTAACCAAAATCGTAGCTACATCTTTAAGTTCAGTTTTAAATCTGTACATTCTTTGTAGTTGCTCAAATTCGAAAAGTTACGAAGAATTAATTTAAGAAAAATTCCAAGCATGTTCGCTCGCAAAATACTGTTGCATAATTGTGCTGATCAGTGGATTTCTCACTTCTAAAATAATTTTGAAGCATTTTTTTTAAGAAAAAAGTATTACCGTTAGGAAAAGTAGTACCATTAAAAAGACCGATTTTAAAATCAACTTTTGTTAACTAATTTTCCGAGTATCCAAGAATCTTTGACGGGTATTTAACTTTCCTGGGAATTCTGAAATTGTTAGATAGACGAGTACCAATTACTATATATTCTTTTAAGGTGGATGTATATTTAAAACTCTAAAATTAAGTTTTAACATTTAAGTACAATAACTTTGAAGATAAATTCTAATTTGATTTTGTTATTTTTCTGTTATACGGTTGATGGTTTACTATGACATTGGAAAACCAAAATGAATATCTTATCGAATTGAACAGAATTAGAAGTTTAAATTAAATCAACCTTGAAAGTATTTTTAAATTTACAGGGAAGTTAGTTTAGTGTTATAAAAATTTATTTCTCACTATGGACTCAGATAACAAGATATTTTACGAATGCTATCTGTATACTGAACATACTTTATAACAAAAAGGTGAGACTTCTAAAATCCGACCGAGACTTCTTAAGATTTAAGTTGATAATTTAAGTATCCACGTTTGGTATGTTGCTGATGCTTTACGGCCTCATGAACTAACGATTCAATCATTTCAGTCCAGGACATGTTACGCTGAATTAAAAGCTGCGAAAGAGTCAAGGTGATTTTACGAGTCAGAAATTGTCGGTACCATTTAGTTTAGAGCGCTATTCTGCCGTGGGCAGGTAAACTGCAGTAATCGCAACATTGAGCAGTACCCGTTTTGCTCTGAAATAATTAGCTTGTGGACCCCGATGCAAGTAACTTGCATTGTTAAGGTTTAATTTAGTTTTAAGCAAAGTCTAGATCAGTCTTTCATTTAAAGTAGGTATCTATCAACATACAGTATGCAAAATCGCATTAACAAGGATGAATGACGAATTTGTCTGAACTCTAAGTTTTTTTCCCTTAAGGGGGAATAGTACCGAGAATCGACCTCTCAAGCGAAGGCTTCTCTCTGTGTTAATCCTATGGGAAAAAAATAAAAACTTTGCCACATTTCTCCGGCTGTATTGAAAATTTTTTCAAACGGTTTTTTTTATATGATACATGCAGATGATTTGCTGGTCTCTATCTTTTCATTTTTTTGAAATTGGTTAAAATAATTTTTTGATTATTAATAAACATTTTTACAATATGAACAAGGTCGAAATTTGAAAAACTGAGAAGATAGAGACGTAGAACTTTAAATTTCCTTCGCAATGAAAAAAAAAAGTGTGAAATTATTTGCATTTTTCGGGTCGAAAAGTGGCAAAGAAATTATGAAATTCCCTTATCCAGGAAGTGGCGCTCCCTAGGAGTAGAACATAAGCTCCTCCCCCTGGTAACATAAGCTCCTCCCCTTGCATTTAAATGAGCTAAAACTCCGATAAGATAAGGTACGTGTAGTTCAATTTTAAGAGTCAGCGAGTTTTAACTTCTTGTCCGTAAGCTAAAGTTTCAATTGAGTGTGCCTGTGTGTTTTTGGAGGCTGATTTCGAAAATGCAAAGAGATTTTTTATTATCGCTTCCAGTTTAAAAGTATTAAAAAAAATTAAGCAGCATAGATTCATTCTATTAGATTCTAAATCTTAATTAGTAAAATGTTCATTTTAAATTGTTTCCATGTCTATGATTTATTTAAAAGATCTTGATAAATGTTTTGGGAACGTGGATCTTATAAAAAGCATTACAAAGTGTGATCAATTGCACAAATTTTGGACTAATTTTTGTTGAAATATTTATTCAAGTTTAAATCCTAAAAAACAATATTTCTTGAAGTTTTTGTTTTAACTTTGAATTTCTTTCAAAAAGGTTTTTTATGACATTTTTAACTCTGTTTGGGCATTAGGCAGTAGTATTGGCTTGTTTTATATTAGGGATTTTTTTTCAGTTTTTCATTTTCCGCTATTTCAATAGATGTTTCGGTTTCACTCTCAAAGCGAAGTATTTTCATCTGTTGTGTTCTAATTTAGTTTAGTAAAGTTATTTTAAATTATCTTCGCACTAGAGCTACACGAGGGCTATTGGCGACGGGCGTCGTAGTCCCGGTCAAGTGACGAGTCGACATCAGAGTATGCACCCAACGCAACCGTTCAAGGAGACATCGTACGCAGTGTTGGTACTTTGTGGAATATTTAGCGTGCGTTCACGTCTCTGGTCTGGTTTGGTCGGTGGTTGTTCTGGACATGCGCGAACCGAACCTGGGACCTTTCACATGCAAGGCAAACGCCGTAAACGACTGTGCTCCCCAGCCGAGTGCATCTTTGATTAAATACAGGGTGGTTATAAAATAACGCTCGCTATTCGGAGTGGTCTGTGGCTGGAATGAATAATCACAATGCATCAAAAATTAACACACTTACTAATCAAGAAGGGGGGAAAAGAATATGGACTCATAAAAAAGATTGAATCCTAAAAAATAATCATAAAAAATAAGCATAAAAAACAAACTCGTCTCTTGACCAGGGTTCCAAATTACGAAGCGTCATCAGTTATGGCCAATTGCGGCCAACACAGCTAATTACGATTCGTAATTTAGAATCCTGGTCAAGAGACGAGTTTTTTTCCAAGAAGAATGGAATCATATAAAAGAAACTCGTCTCTTGTCCAAGGTTCTAAATTACGAGGCATAGCCAATTATGGGAAATTACGGCCAACACATCCAATTACTCCTCGTAATTAAAATCCTGGTCAAGTGAAGAGTTTTTTTTTTATGGTTCCATTCTTTCCCTCCTTGATAAGTAAGTGCCTTCATAGGAGTCTTAAAAAGTACCCACTAGTGATTGTTTTGGCCGTTAGTCATCCTATAGAATCGGACCTTTTTGACATTGCAAACAATTAACATTCTGAGTTAATTGCATGACACAAAATTTGCATAAGGGGCCATCTTCATATTAAAAATGTTACTAACTTTAAAATTTCCAATAGCAACACCCCTTTTTGAATCCATATTTCAAATCTCTGACCTATGTTCTCACGAAATGCCAAATTTTGTTAGTTTTTAAGCATTATTAGAGGAGTTATAGACGTGCAAAGTTTAGGTCCCATAATGTTAAATGAGTTGCACATAAAAAACTATCCCGATCTATAAATATTTAAGATAATGAAACGAATTTTTTACTGAAAAGAAATTATAATAACCCAAACAAAATGCATTCAATATTGGGGTATTTAAGACAATTTTTATATTTTTAAATAATTATTATATTAATTTTTTAAAAAAATATGTATAGAAACCCCTTAATATTTTTAAAGAAATAAATTTAAGAAAAGAAGTTTAAGCGAAATCCTAATTTTTAAAAAATTTTATTCATAATTTTCTGAGTAAATCACAAAATACTTTTTAATTGCCCTTTAGGGGACTGTGTATAAGATTACGTGTGTAATTGATAAATAAAGATGGCTTTGCATGCATGCTTGCTTGTCATTTTAGAGATGGTCCCCAAAAAGTCCACAAGTGATTCGATTGAATAACTCGTCAAATATTCATCCAAATGTAACGAAAACTTAGATTTAAGGGTTTTCAAGAGTGCTTAACACTAAGTTATTAAAATTGGGTGTTGCTATTGGAAATTTCAAAGATCGTAATATTTTTAATATGAAGACGGCCCCTTATGCAAATTTTGTATCGTGCAATCAACTCAGAATGCTAATTGTACACAATCTCAAAAAGGTCCGATTCTCTAACGGATGAAATAACCTCAAGTGGGTACTTTTTTATTTCCACAGCTGTACCTCGCTCGTGAAATAAATTCCACTAGTTTTAAAAAACATTACTTTTCGCACTAGTTGCATAAATATCTATTTTAAGGCTCATTATATATGAATGAAGAAAGATGCATAAAAAATATTAAATTTGCATAAAAAAAATGCACAGTTTCATTTTCAATTTTACTTATTTATTTTTCGAAATGTAAACTTGTAGTTGCAAAAAGTTATTTATTTAAAAAAATCCATCATTATTCTTCATACTTCAAAAAAATTAGCAAACGATAAAGATAAATTATCAAATCTGAAAAATAAGATTAAAGATAATTATTAATTTTAGCTAATAAAAGCTTGAATTCGAACTAGCTAACGGCCCTGTTTGGCGAATTTATTTCTGAGGCGTTGTTAGCGTGTTTCCTGTTAAGCGCAAAATGTTGTGTGGAAGCAGTGTAAGTGACTGATTCTGTAACAAACCAACTTGTTTTTTTTTTTAAAAAAACCATGAATGCATTGAAGTATCTTTCAATTCCAAACACCACAATACAATTTCAATTGACAAAGCTCCTCAATTCAGAGAGCTCCTTCAATTCAGAGTGAATTTGTGCTATTTTAGTTCGGATCCGGCCCGTGCAGCTAAAATATATCCTACGAATAATACTTTGTGTAAGAGAGTGCACGTTAAATATCCCCTAAAGTCCTTACGCTGCGTACGATGTTGCCCTTACCGGTTGCGTTGGGTGCCTACTTAGATGTCGACTAGTCAATTGACTGTGGTTCTAAAATATGATGCCCCTCGCTCGTGTAGCTCTGGTGCGAAGATTATTAAAACCTAACCTAACCTCCAATGAATCAAAAAATCAATCGAATATATACCGTCTAGAGACGGTTTGTGATCGTTAAATCCATTGTGGTTCAATGGCAGATAGTCTTATACAATATCCCTTTTCTTACTGAAGCGCCCAAAAGCGCCCGAACAACTATGGATTCGATAATGTTATTCCTATCAAATATTACGAGGAAGCAAAAATCTTTCGTAGCGAAAGGAATATCGCAAATCGGTTCCCAGTCAGATAAAAGCATCTTTTTAACGGCACTTCAAAATTACGAGGCACGTTGACAAAAATCCCTTAAGGGGTCATAGGAGTCTTTAAAATGTGCAAAGAAGGTACTACAAAACATAGTTTGATCTTTCATGTAATTTTTTAACTACTAAATGTATAAGTATAATTTTTTTATATGTAATTCTACAAGATTTATTTATTATAAAACAAGTTCCAAAATTTATGAAACTATAGCCAAAACTAAAATAAATGATATCAAACATGAAGCTATTTGAACACATTGTGATTAGGCTTGCGCGGCAAATTGTGAGGTCAAAATTGAAAAAATGACCAAGAAAATGACTCTATATTGAACAAATATGTACAAACAAAGACTTATACCTAAATTCTTAGCTCAATTTTAATTAGAAATTATTTGTAAAAAAATTTAAAATCAAAATTTTAAAATTATTAATTTTTTTAGAAAAAAGTTCTTAAAATAATTTCTAATTAAAATTGAGCTGAGAATTTAGGTATAAGTCTTTGTTTGTACATATTTGTTCAATATAAAGTCATTTTCTTGGTCATTTTTTAAAATTTTGACCTCACAATTTGCCGCGCAAGCCTAATCCCAATGTGTTCAAATCGCTTCATGTTTAATATCATTTATTTTAGTTTTGGCTAAAGTTTCATAAATTTTAAAACTTGTTTTATAGTAAATAAATCCTGTAGAATTACATAAAAAAAATTATACTCATTTATTGAGTAGCTAAAAAATGACATGAAAGATCAAACTATGCTTTGTAGTATCTTCTATGCACATTTTTAAGACTCCTGTGACCCCTTAAGGTTGCTTATAGCTCAAGTGTAGATTTAGAGCGACGTAATTCAATTAACCTGCAAACTAAGTATGTCATCCCGTTTTCTCGGAGGGAAGATGGTTGGTTGGTACATGTATTTCCGGCTTGTGTGCTTGATGAGAGATCCGCTTATAAACCTTCGTCAAGTAAGACAGACATAGACAGAATTTGTACTGATACAGAGAGAGAAATTACACCCAGGGCGAAGGCGGGGATTTCTCATTGGGTGTGTAAGATTGGTTGACGAGGGAGGGGCTTAGAAAAAATAGTTTCCAAGTGACCAATCGGCTACTTATAGAAGGGCTGAAATCAGAGATAATCAAGATAAATACGTCAATCAATTAATTGAGCATTGTGATTTGCTGGTCTCCGAGTTCTCTGACCCTCCCTCTTTAACAGTTCCAATATCTTCACCAGATGTCGCCTTCGGCCAAGTTGAGTTGCCTTAATCGGTACTATCCCGCCTTAAGGGGTCTTAAAAATGTGCAAAGAAGATACTACAAAGCAAAGTTTGATCTTTCATGTCATTTTTGAACTACTCAATGTATAAGTATAATTTTTTTATATGTAATTCTACAAGATTTATTTATTATAAAACAAGTTTTAAAATTTATGAAACTTTAGCCAAAACTAAAATAAATGATATTAAACATGAAGGTACTTGAACACACTGTGATTAGGCTTGCGCGGCAAATTGTGAGGTCAAAATTGAAAAAATGAATAAGAAAAGGACTTTATATTGTACAAATATGTACAGACTAGGACTTATACCTAAATTCTCAGCTCAATTTCAATTAGAAATTATTATTTTAAAAATTTAAAATCAAAATTTTTAATTTTTTAATATTTTTTTTAGAAAAAAGTTCTTAAAATAATTTCTAATTAAAATTGAGCTGAGAATTTAGGTATAAGTCCTAGTCTGTACATATTTGTACAATATAAAGTCCTTTTCTTATTCATTTTTTCAATTTTGACCTCACAATTTGCCGCGCAAGCCTAATCACAGTGTGTTCAAGTACCTTCATGTTTAATATCATTTATTTTAGTTTTGGCTAAAGTTTCATAAATTTTAAAACTTGTTTTATAATAAATAAATCTTGTAGAATTACATATAAAAAAATTATACTCATTTATTGAGTAGTTAAAAAATTACAAGAGAGATCAAACTATGCTATGTAGTATCTTCTTTGCACATTTTTAAGACTCCTGTGACCCCTTAAATACCTAGTGATGTACCCGCTTTTAACCTTTTCAATTTAAATTAAAATGGAGAGACCTATTTTGTAACAGATGCACAAGTATCCAAGATCTTTCAGTTCGTTAGCGAGTTTAGTGTATCGCCCTCTTATATTGGCATTTTTATAGTCATGTCTGGTGGCTTCCACGTTTTACATAAATGTTTGCTTTAGTCCAAGAAAATTTAGCAATAAGTCTCGGATAAATAGACTACCCAAACTTCAGATACTATTTTAATTACTGGGTTGTTCGACTACGATGCTTAATATTCTTCCAATTGTACGAAATAGTTTCCTCGTATTTTAGAGTTCCTATAACGGTTTGATTCGTTAATTTTTATTCGGATTAATAACCTTCATAAGCAATTTGAAAGATTCAGGCAAAATATTCTTAAGTAAAATTGTCATTTTTTTGCATTGAAAGATAAAGCTAGATTGCTCATTATAGATTCAATATTAAACTGACGACGGGCTTCAAGTTTTAAATCGTGTTTAAGTGACCAATATTATGTATTTAAAGTTTTAGGCATATTAACTTTATAAAGAGAATTTAGTGGGGCTGAATCATCGCAGTAGTTACACAAGGTTTACTAGCGTATTGAATGCAATCGTAAATGTAATGATACTTTTCGAACTTAAAACGCTAGCAAGACTTAAAACTAGAATTTAAG
This sequence comes from Hylyphantes graminicola, assembly GCA_023701765.1. Classification (NCBI taxonomy): domain Eukaryota; kingdom Metazoa; phylum Arthropoda; class Arachnida; order Araneae; family Linyphiidae; genus Hylyphantes; species Hylyphantes graminicola. The sequence continues at coordinate 41,383,214 of CM043119.1, read as the reverse complement.
TGAAAACTCGCAAGAAAAGTCGTAATTTAGTTAAAATACGAGTTAATTGAATACAAGCAACATGGACATTCACCGATTCGGCTGGTTTAAACATAGTTAATTGAACGAAGTAATATCATTAATAACCACCAATTTGAAACTAATCTACCATGCTTTGAAGTATGTTCCAAAGCTAGAGTTAATGGGTAGGAGAGTCAAGTTGAATTTTGATTTCATTTTATAGCTGTTCAAAAACACTAGATACTCATTATCCCATATTTTACATCTCTAACTTGTTTTTTCACGCTTAACTAGGTACTACAGGTTTGGTTGAATATTAGTCTCATTGGAGCTACTCATTTTTTCGGTGAAGGGCGTCTGAATTTAGAAACTGTCGGGTGACGAAACACAGGAGTCTTAACCAACTACAAACATGAAACACCAACTTTCAGAAAACCGAATACGTTGGGGAGCTGGGAAATTCTTTCCAACTTACAGGGAGGCAAATTTCTAAAGTTTCAAGTGTTTCGAAAATAAGGTTTTGGTATAAATACCTTTGACACATGGCAATAATGACGGACATCCTTCAACTGCATATCTAACGACGGACACAGATGGTGAGGTGTGGTGGCGTAGGCGACACCGACGCAGATTGAAGCTTCCGATGACGAACTCTCCTTGGCCAGTAACTCATGAAGGACATCTTTAAAAGAAATTCTAGTTTCAATAATATTATTCAACCAATATGATACATTAGACAAACTTTGGTTTTACCCCTAGCATCGGCAATAATCGGGTTTAATAGAATGCAAACGTTTTAGTATTAAAACTAAAAGAGGCTTTGTATGAAACCAATTGCTTTGAATTTAATACAAATATGCAAAATACAAATTTTATGTAATTGGAAGAATTAAAACGCTAAAAAAATTATTCAAGAAGTTACAAATTAGCGTTATGAAACTAATGAACAAGTCAATTAAATGGATTTGGAGGGTAACCGAGCTTAATGAGTGTTGCTAAGCTACACGTTAAAATATTGGAAGTTGCATATACCTACTATTTCTATAGTCGATAGCCTTGGTGGGATCGTGCAAGTCAAGCACTGGAACTACACTGCTGCCGACGGGATTCTATTCCAAAAAATGTAGGCGACGAGGTCACAAAAACACCGCTATAATCGGGAATTTTCATTGCAGCGTCGAGGTGTTGCACTATTAAAAGAGTACAGATTTCAGTTAGTCTAAGGAGTCGTATCGTTAATATTATTTTAGACACCAATGAAATAAATCAGATCTACTTACAACACGAAGAGCAGAGTGTACGACAACAGTAGACAGCAGCCAACGTGATCCGAAACAGGTGGCAGGCGAGTCAACGTCGATGTAGAGCTACACGAGGGGTATCTGCAGTAATATCAAAATCTGCCTTCCCTAACGGAGAGTTAGTTTTGCTATACCTGCAAACCAAAACAAGAAAGTCAGCATCAGAAAAATTACGAAATTGTAAATGCAACAGAAAATATAGGGTAGACCGACCAGTGGTAGGCCCCAGTAAATGAACATTTCATAAATATAATTTTAAAAAATAAGGATTGAAAATCATTCCACCAAATGGATTAGCAACACCGACTTCCTCCCATCTAGTAGGAAGCTATCCGAGACATGGTTGGTTGTTCTGGTCATTATGCCCTGGTGTTTATTCATTGGCGAACGCAGCACCTTAAACGTTCATTCACTAGTTAGTCTACCCTACCCTTAACGTTTAAATTAATTTTACTACTTACCGAAACGGGTAGAGCAGAAAGCATCCATCTTGACCAGACTACCAGGTCAGGCGAATCATAACACCCGGTAGTACGTTGATGTTTGGCGAAGTACCTATAACACGAACAAAATAGAACATTGTATCATCCAGAAATTAGCTTTATTGGAAAAACAGCAAATTTGTTAAAAACAATGAAATTTGAAGTTCACTACTTACCGTAATTCGAGAGAGCAGAAGTCTAGCCATTGAATAAACGTCCCTATGTTACTACACTAATGCAATTGAAGAGACGAAGTCAGTGGCATTGCCTATTTAATAGGTAAATTCATTAGCAAACTATACATTTTATTCAATTCTTACTTATCTAGTAGCAATATAATTTAATTATAACATTAAAGTTCGGGGTAACATTTTGTTGAACGAGTCAAACCATAATACTCAAAAATTAAAGAATTTATTGAGGACAGTTCAGAAAACAGCAACTTGTGAAATTTTGAACTGAGTAACCAACCATGAAAGTGAGCCATAAGCAATCTATTCAAGTCAAACACTTACGCCAAGTAGCTCAATTTTAAGACTCAAAGTTCCAATAAGCTAAATTTTATTACATTATGAAAACTTTAAAAATCTCAAAACTGAGACACAAGCATCACAGAAAGAAATGAACTTTATTTTAAACTTACCAAGAGCAACGTCAATATCGAAGAAAGGCTCAAGCCGCGCAACATGCCCAAAGTTAAAATTTTGCACAAAAGTAGCAGTCACAGCATCTAGCGAAATCTGTAAAATTAGAACATAAAAATTATAATTCTTTAATAATAACCGTACGTTAAAGATATCACAGCTTGACGATTTATAAACTCTTAACATTTACTTCAGATTTAGGTTAGAGAATTGTAATGCAACACGTCACACTAACGCAACCCTTTTTATATACCAAACTGTTCATTATACAACGACCCAACAACAGTTTTAAAACTAAATATTGTGCTACTTCTTTACAGACAAAAAATTGATACAATAGACTCCATTAACTTTACTTTTTTTCCTAAAACTAAACGCAAAGAAAGAGGCTAAAAAGTGCCGATGCACAAGATGTAACTAGTTGCTAAGTTTTCAACGCTTTCTAAAAAGGATTGGATTTTAAAGAAAAAAGGCTATAGTACCTAACTAAGTATAGCTGCTGACTTTTTATATTCCACCACACTTGATAACTTCACTTGGTGGGAAATCCCGAATGACCTGTTTGAAAGCTTATCTTACTTTTATAACAATTTAATCATACCTCCTTTTTCATTATTGGCTACCTCAGAAACTGTGGCGCAGACGTAAGGCAAAATTTGCATAACTCAGACGCTGTGAAGCAAATGTGCCCAATTTTAGAAATTTTTGGTTGTTTGCGGTATCTCACTAGAACAGGTGAATGGTACTTACTAGTCTAATTTTTGGTTGAACAACGAGGCACTAGAGCTGCACATTTAAAAAATATGAAAAGGCAGTCGTACCAAAGAGTTCTGTAGTGGGGTAGAGGAACGACTCGTACTGAGCTGCCATCGACAGCCATGGCTCACTACGGAGCCCAAATAGAGTGGCAAAAAGGCTAGTTAATTTATAATTTTGATACTGAGAAAGGAAATACTCCCAGCGTAAAGGCGGGAATCGAACCCGTACCCGTTTCAGCGCGCGAACTGCTAGCGTTAGGGATTGCGATACAAACCACTTGGCCATCGGGCCACACATGCCTCCCTAAATTGTGTCTGTGTTGGTCCATGGTGCGGTTGGTAGGCTCAGTCTCTAACCCTACTATAGAACTCTTTGAGTCGTACCAGAAGAAAATCATGTGACAGTGATTCTAAATTACGAAGCGTAATTGGCTGTGTTAAAGCTTTTAAAGGAGGCAAGAAATCGACAATCGGAAACGATTAAATTTTCAAATTATGACTACCGTTGCCAGTAGCCCTCGTGGAGCTCTAGTTTGACGATAATTTAACCTAACCGCGAACCAGAAGACAATATCGTACTTTTAAATTTATTTTACAAAAGTTTGGAGTACATTAAATTTATTTTACAAAAGTTTTGAGTATCGCTATTGTAATGTCGTTAACTAGGGGCAAAGCCCCCTTCTCGCTACCGCTCGCCAACTCCGGGAATCGCTACGCAATTCCTATTTGTTTGCCCCGCAAACAAACATGCAAGACTAATATGAGGATACTGCCAATGCAGGAATGCTCATCTATACAATCTGGCTAGTTTCCGTGGGTCTGCGCCAGGGCAACACGTAGCTCTAGCGCTAAGCAACGATCTCTACCAAAGCCACGGGACGCAACCTGAAGCAGCCCCGGCACAAAACATGCACACCGCCACACTTATTTTCAGGTCACGGCGCTAAGTCACGTGGCTTTCAAGCGTACGACAATTACAATTTTATATTATATCTCCTAATTTTAAACTTCAATTTTATTCTTTTTTAATTCCTGGTCCACGAATCCTTTTCACCAAAATCTTACCAGTGATGGGAATTGGAACAAAAGAATCTGGCATTGATAAAAAAAAATGTCGGAATTCCGGGGCACACTATGGGCTAGGCTATGCTGGCCCTTCGTGTGCGGATCCGCCTCCCGGAAGATAGCGAGGGTTAGGCACGAACAAAAGTGAAATAATAATTTTTTGTTGTCCAGGTGATTATCAATTGTTAACTGTAACTATGAGTTAAATGAAACCCCGTGCCTATTATGCATAGAGTTCAGAACAGATGGAGATGCTGCCGATTCAAAAACCGGTTCACCAAGTGAAGGCATTGATCGCTCTGTTAGGCTATGTCCACACTGCGACAATAAAAAGACAAGACATTGCGCGCGCATGGAAATGCCTATACAAATTGGTCAGGCATGCGCGCACACCTACCTCGAATGGACCAAATTGCATAAACATTTCCATGCGCGCGCAATTTCTTGTCATTTTTATTGTCGCAGTGTGGACATAGGGACATAGCATTAGCAAAACTGAATAAAAGTTTTCGACGAACTAGAAGCATTTGGCGCTATTCTGCAGTCGAGTTTTTTCACTTGACCAGGGTTCTAAAATGCAAAGGATTTTATCGGCTGTGTTAAAGCTCGTAAGGAAGGCTAGAAATACACTCTTAAAACGAACGAGCGATTTTAACTCAGTCTGAGTAAATTTTCACTCCTCCAGTCTAGAAAATGCACTTCTCCTAGAGGAGTGGATCCTTTGTGTGTCAAACCTCCAACAGGATCACTCCAAAAGGGTGATTTTAACTCAGTCTGAGTTAATATTCATTCCTTTCCAGTGCCGAAAATGCACTACTCCTACTGAAGTGGATTTCACTCTTTTGTTTTAAGAGTGTAGGAAGCCGGAAACGATTACACTACTACAGTTGAATTTGCAGGCTTACTTCATTGACTTGGCGAAATCTGACCCTATAGTAAAAACTATAGTTACAATGCATTTTTTTTTACCTGGAAGGGAAATTACTACCATCTTGTATAAACTCAGATCTCGTGCTACGGCCGACCAACTGCGCCAACAGTCATTCCTTTAATTTTTAATCAACGCTTTTTAAAAAATAAAATGATACTCTTTGCATTGATCTAACGCTAAACTAGAGGTTTGTTTGGGCTTAATAGTGCACTCTTAGAAATAACACTTTCATTTTTGACGATTCATGAATCCTCAAGCCTCATTTCGTTAATTTTGAGGATTGTTTCGTCAAACTATCACGTGACTTTTGAGTAAACGCGAATCCTCACTTTTACGATCGTGATTTGACGATTCTGTATCTTGATTTTGAGGAAACTGAATCTCATTGTTGTACTCACATGCTCAAAAATGACGAAATATTTCTTTAGATCAGACGACATTCAAATCCTCATAAAAATGACGATTCAAATTTCCACACTTTGAGGAAACGAAAACTCGGAGCATTTGCCAGTAAAGGAATCGTCAAAATTATGGAAAATTTCGTTGTTTTTGAGCATTCATTTTTTAGAGTGTGTTACTTGGCGACTTTCTAAAGGGGTCCATTTTATTTCGCGCCAAGCCTCTCCGTCTTCTTCTAATCTCTATGGTATATTATATGAGTAAAGCGTCCCACTTAAGGGGTCAAGCTTAAGGGTTGGCATCCATGAGGGTCACTCGGGAAGTTGCACAAGATGAAGATAGAAACCCATGTTTTAAAATTGAATCAGCAGTTTGTAGAAAGAATCGAGTTCGCTACTTTTTGAATGGATTAAATTTTTTCCTTCTTCATGCTGTTGGTTCAATTATTTTACTTAATCGATGTTTAGGATGGGCAGCAGTGTCACTAAAGTGAAAGTATACTGTAAATGTGCCATTGTGAAGGGAATGATGTCAGTTGAAAGATGATGTAGTCATTGTCCTTTCGAGAAGAAATGAATTTCTGTGTCATTATTCCGACGCAGTTGCCAGTTAAGATAATTTTTAATGATTATGAATTTTATCCTATTCTGCCAGCATACAAATCTTCATTTGCTTGGTAGTTTTAGAAAATAGGAAAACAGTTATGTAGATGAAATGTATTTAGAAAATGGCTTTGAAAGACAAAAGCTTGATTTAAAATCTTATATTATTTCTGTTAGTCATTTTATACTGCCAACAAAGAATTCAAAGTACTTATCCGATGTGCCCATTCCCAAGTAACTCACTTCTCACTTAAACGCTTGCATGTGGACTACAGTAGATCCTAATTTTTATGATGCTTTTGAAGGGAAGAAAAGTAAGATCTTACACATAAGTAACATCTTTTCAAAATTTCACCACATTAGGATAATGCCTTTCTGTTCTGGAAAGGGACGTGAAATTTCAAAAATTTTGTAATGTCACCAAATTGTTTAATTAAAAAAAATTGAAATGTCACAACACTTTGAGAAAGTGTATAAAAGTTTCAGATGTGTCTGGTTAATTACTGTGCAAAATTTGAATCTGCTCCGCCAGACAATATATCTTGTTCTAGCAAATAGCCCGAAATTGACAAAAAAAAAAATAACGACAAATACACTAGGTTTTTTTATTACACTTGCGGTAACTACCAATAATTTCATTCAAAGAGGTAGTGTAAGTTAGAATTCTCGTCGCGCTAGAGCTACACAAGGGTTATTGGCGACGAGCCTCATAATTTGAAACCCTACTTCATTTAAATATAATTTAGATATTGACAATGATCATTTTACAGGTCTTATTTACTTGAACAGCCAACGTGAAAAATGTACTGTGACATTTCCAAAATTTTTATTTTTAAATTTGACGATTTTATTAATTTTTTAATATTTCTTATGACTTATGACTTCTTTGGTGGGGGACAAGTTCGCCGAACACTGCGACCTTAGGTCTATTGTATTCAACTCCAAGAAATGATACAGTCACAAGAGACACACAAAGAAAGAGACGACACAAACACATAGACAAATAACAATATTTATTGACGGTCACAAACATCCATGCCTGACCGGGATTCGAACCAGACCTCAGCAGCTCCAAAGGCTAGAATCCTAACGAGTGTGCCACCGAGGCGGCTTAATATTTCTTAATGTATCAATAAAAAATATATAAAACAACTAAAAGGCTGTATCTCTGTGGTAAATAAAAACCAAATTATAAATTACTTCGAAAAGAAGTAACTAAAAAAACCATCCTAGAAAATATCATTTAAATTAATTAGATTCAAATGAGCGTAAGCGATGTTGAAATTAAGCATTTAACTCCGAAAAATAAATTTCATAAGAAAAGTCATATCTCCAGACGATCTGGTTTGCCCTTTTAGTGCAGTAATCCATCGTATAAATTTTTCCATTATTTACTAAAGATGTACAGACATCAATAAAGGTTAAAATACATCTTTTCAATTATCTTCAAACATATTTTTTGTTAAACAAAACGAACTAATTTAACCTTAAAAAAAGACAAAGTAAATCTCTTAATTCGAGCAAATTTCTCTCTTCATGGCCGAATATCTCTCAAACAATGTATTGGATGATAAATGGGGATATTTCAATGAGGAAAAAACAGTAGACATTTCGTTTGTTTCATAAACAAACATGCACAAAGTCGGTTTGCAAAGACCGTAAGTGACACTACACTACATGATTAAAATTTTAGTTGCATGAGGACGCATTACAAAAGCACACTGGTTATTGGAGACAATCATCTTAATTTTGAACCACATTTAAAAGACGGGGCCTATGATATCGTACGTTGAGATATGACATTGGACCCCGACGTATTTAAGATGCACCAGCGTTTTCTGCATGTAATATTGTTCGATGGATATTTGGATGTACAGCCAAACACTAATTCACCTTCAGTCGTGAAAAATAACGGAAATATGAACGTAGATCATACTTTGGTGTAGTCTACGGCATTACACGAATGAAAAGCTGAATAACGTTGTACTTGCACTGAAGTCTCAATTCGAGCAAACTATTGAAGGATCACTAAACGTTACCTGTGATTCTTTTATATGAATCCACATCGGAAGCTTTTGGTCCTATTCCATTTATCTATTGCTTTAAGATTTACGAGTTTTCTAGTTCATGTTCATCTCATTCAGATCAGTACTTCTCCCTGTATAGCCATTTTTTTTACGCAACTTTAATTAGTTTTTTTCCCTGAAGAGTTTATGATGTCGCCCTTAACGGTTGCGTTGGGTGCCTATTCAGGTGTGGCTCGTCACCTGACTGTGGTTCTAAAAATACGACGCCCGTCGCCAATAGCCCTCGTGTAGCTCTAGTGCGACGATAATTCGAAACCAAAACCAAAACCTGAAGAGTTTATTTGCAAAACTCACATTTTAAAAAGTAAGTTTTGGTTTGGTTTGAATTATCGTCGCACTAGAGCTACACGAGGGCTATTTGCGACTTAAAAAGTAAGTATAACTAAGATATTGGGTTAGTTCGTTTATGGACGACTTGGTAATTAAATTTACACACAATCGTCACAATGAATAGACTACACCCCTATATCTTAGTTATACTTTGGAGAATGTGAATTTTCAACTAGACCCTTCAATTATGACTATCCTGTATTAGAACTTATTTCTGGCAAACTTTTAACTTAGAGTCTTGTCAAACCAAAAGCGTCGACATGTCCACTTGAAAGGGCTGCCGACCTCTTTCGATGTATTAAGATTCAGTTTTATGATTAGATATCAACCACCGATACCTTCATACAAAGAAAATTGCCCCTTCTCCGGATATAAAGGCAGTGTGTAAGGCGATCGTTGTTCGTGTGGTAAATTGCTTATTTGACAGCCATCGAATTGTAGTTTCAACACGGAAGGCCATAGAGATCGAAGGAAAGGAAGTACCTGGTCTTTAAAAATATTAGAGGTTTTCTGTTTCTGTTCAAGATTTTAATGAACTAACTTGGAATTACATGAATGGATTAATGTTAAAAGGCATCCAGTCCACAGAAAGATTTGGTACACTCCCTTCCTTCTTACACTACACTCTCAGAAATAACACTTTCATTTTCGACGATTCATTCATCCTCAAGCCTCATTTCGTTAATTTTGATTATTATTTCGTCAAACTACCTCGTGACTTTTGAGTAAACGCGAATCTCCTCACTTTAACGATCTTGATTTGACGATTCTGTATCTTGATTTTGATGAAACTGAATTTCATTACTGTATTCAAATGCTCAAAAATGACGAAATATTTCCTTTCGAATCCTCATAAAAATGACGAAAAAAATTTAATCAATTTGAGGAAAGAAAAACTCGGAGCATTTGCCAGTAAACGGCATCGTCAAAATTAAGGAAAATTTCGTCGTTTACGAGTATTCATTTCTGAGAGTGTAACCTAATGAAAGAATAAAGTGATAAATTTATTTACTTGACTCCTTAAATTTTTGAATTGAATTATCGTCGCAATAAAGCTACACGAAGGTTAAGAAATGCCTCGTATTTTGAAACTATAGTCAAGTGACGAGCCGACACTTAATAACCCATAATAGTCAGGTCGCCAAGGGGGGGAACCCTGCACTGAGAGGTTAAGTTTTTTTTATTGATGATTCTTATAGATTCGAGGGTGTAGATTACGAATCTGGAAGGTACTTTTTTGGTACCCTTGAGCATTTTTAGTTATTCAAGATGGCGTCTCCGCCATCTTGAATTTTGTAATCTTAATATTTGACGATCTATTCGATAAAAGTGAATAGTTTTTGTCTTTATAGATGCATTTAGTAATAAAGATTCACAATTATCAAGAAAATTTCAAAAATAAAAAATTCAAAATGGCGGAATCCGCCATATTGGATTTTTCACTTTTAATATTTTTGTTTTATATTTAACCCAACAAAATATGGATATTTTAACTATATTTTTTATACCTAGTTACTATACAACATTACTTTGAAGAAAATATAAAAAATCAAGATGGCGGCATCCGCCATATTGGATTTTTTCACCGTTTATATAAAGCGATCCACATGTCCCAAATTAAAAATTCTTTTTATTTTAGTTATATCTTAATTTTAGTTTATATTTCAGCTTTAATACGTAGATTATTAATCTAGAAGATATTTTTTCGCTAGTTTTGAGTATTTTTTTACATTTAAGATGGCGTCTTCCGCCATATTGGATTTTTCTTCCTAATTCAATTTTTCGGGTTCTTTTAGGCCAAAACTAATGATTTTTTCTTTTATAGGTGCATTTTGCCGTAAATAATTACTTAAAAATTCAAAAAATCCAAAATCAAGATGGCGGCTTCCGCCATCTTGAATTTTTCACCTTCTAATGTTACGTGATCCACTGGCTCGAAGTTAAAAATTCCTTCAGTTTTACTTGTATATTTTATTATAAAATGCTTTAAAATCATCATTAAGTTTTATTTAAACACTTAAAAATCCAAATTCAAGATGGCGGATTCCGCCATCTTGGATTTTTTACCATCTACTATTACGTGATCCATTGGTGCGAAATTAAAAATTCTTTCTACTTTAGTTGTATTTTTTAGTAACAAATGGTTTAAACTACATAAATAGGGAACACAACTGCAACATATCTGAATTTATGTCCATTCAAGATGGAATCTTTATCATTATTAGATTTTTTACCCTTAGTATTAGGCGATCTATTAGCTCGAAATTAAAAATTCTTTCTTAGTTAGGTATATTTTTACTACAGAATTATCGTCATGTCTTCTTCTAACTGAGTACAAATATGTAAACTCAAGGCCCAAGTTGCTTAGAGTTGCTGACTTTAAAGCTATTCCGACAATCCTTTTTGGACCATGGTTATGCTTTTATGTAGTTTCAATCCACTATTAAGGGGGTATGGGACACTTTCAACTTTTTTCTTTAATATTGCAGATATCAATATAATTTTTTTTCCATAAATGTATACTAAATATACTTACACTTTTAGATAGTCAAAGGTTTTAAATTATCATTATTTATTTTTTTTAAAAATAAAATGTGTCAAAAAGTGATGTCTCTTATTTTTGTTATAAGTCAAAAACTTATTTATTGGCAAACAAATGTTTAGCATTTTTATAAACAGAAAAATGTATTTAACAAACTGTCTTTACCGATTTTTCATATTTGCCATAGTTTTGTTTTTAAAAATTATTGAAGTTTTTTTTAATAATTTCACAGGTTCACTTTTTTTATAAAAATTAATAAATAAAGAAATAAACTATTTACGACTAATCCCTAAAGACAAATTAAAGATATATGTTTGAAAAATATGAGTAAAAAATTTTGGCACTCTATGGGCAGTAGATTTTGAGTTATACCAATTTAAAGTCAAAAAATCATCGGAAACACGATCAAGGAGAAAAACAGCTTTGAAGTTTATCACTTTCCATACTAAAGCGCTCCAAACCAACCGAACAACTAAGGATTCGATAACGTTATTCCTATCTAATATTACGAGGAAGCAAAGATTATAAACGTGGTTGGCCAACACAGATGTCATGACACAAAAAACTACACATCTCACGTTCTACTGCAGATATAAATAAAATTTTTGTTTTAAATTATTCTAAAATATTTGTGTTATTTTTTATGATAATAATAATTTTTTTGATTTTTTTGAGGATTTTGTGTCCCATACCCCCTTAATTTATTCCAAACTCCGGCATGTGTCGCACAACGTGATCCGATTTTTAAAAAGTTCTTTAACACATTTTCGGGCAATTTTTTTTCCTTTTTTCTTAAATAAAATAATACATATCATTCATAGTTTTGAGGACCAGATGCAAATAAATAGCAAAGAATTGGCGAACAACTTCAATATGAAGGGACCAATATCCTGCTCTTCCGGCTCAAACATATAACATCTTGAAGAAAACTGGTTGCAATAAACAGTTCGCCGATACTCTACTGATGTTGCGATTCGCACCCTTTATTTCTAAAACTGGTCGAAGATCTCCGCTGCAGTTTGGCTGAGATTTCTCACATAAATCTATAAATCCCGCATGACTTATTTTGCAAACATTCTTGAAGTCCTGAAGTTTTGGAAACTTCCTACCTTTCTGCATCTGTAGGACTCCTACAAACACACTATAGGTATAACTTTGGATAGACCACTACCCAATATTAACCACACACAACCCATAAAACTTATCAACATGATGATTTGCAAAGCCACTCTACAAAACTGATGATCCTAAGTAAATGACAAACTCTTGACCAGCTAATTTAGTGAGTCCTTGGGATTCTGCTAAAGATGTGATGTCATGGTTGTATCTGGATTCTGGATAAGAATTGGGTATCATGGCCAACAAAGGTTGATACTTTTACTTTACATTAGTTTCTGGTTGAATCTGAAATTCATATTTTCGGCCAATTTAAGTATTTATTTAACTCTGGATAACGTTCTGAGAATGTCTTTGAAGAATTTGAAATATTTATCTCTATAGCATTGTAAAGAGAAACTTTTCCATCACATTACAGTCTAAGCGGTAACTCTGTTATTAAAGAACATTCAAGAGTCATAGGCGGTTTATTTTTAGGATTACATTAACGATCTTTAGGTTATAAGGAATGTAAGGTACGGCTTTAGACATTTTTTTTTTGTTTCTTGAAACTGTATCCCTCTATTTTTCTAATAAATAGGTTACCACTTCTTCTAGTTGAATACTGTCTTTCTTGCAGAGTTTTCTGAATGTTTATTAACTCTTGATCCCATATTCTTAGAATTGTGCCGCTAAACGAGAGCTCAGCAAGTCCAAAGCCATTACTTCGATTAATGAACTCCTCCTGCCATTGCTTCGATTTAAGAAACCCCTACCCACAAGATGTGAGGGGGAGGGATATTGAGTAGAGCCCTCCATCCCTAATGGTGGGGGTCTCTAGTATTGAGAGGATACAAGCTTACGCAATCTTGCGTTTCGTAGTGTAAGAGTAATCTTGTTTGAAAAGAGGAAGCATTTTATACGAGTAGGGCTCTTTTAGTAATTGTGCCTGATGAATAACAAAACATTTAAAATACTTAACTTAATGTGGTGGGAAACATATTTAATATTTTTCCTTCAATATTCATGGTTTTAAAGTATTTCAAACACAATAAAGAAAAAAAATTGAGAGAATTTTTTATTTTGCACCAATGGATTACGTAATATTAGAAGGTAAAAAATCCAAAATGGCGGAATCCGCCATCTTGAATTTGGTTTTTTAGGTGTTTAAATAAAACTTTATGGCGATTTTAAAACATTTTATAATAAAATATACAAGTAAAACTGAAAGAATTTTTAACTTCGAGCCAGTGGATCACGGAATATTAGAAGGTGAAAAATCCAAGATGGCGGAAGCCGCCATCTTGATTTTGGATTTTTTGAATTTTTAAGTAATTATTTACGACAAAATGCACCTATAAAAGAAAAAATTATTAATTTTGGCCCAAAAGAACCCGAAAAATTTTGTTAGGAAGAAAAATCCAATATGGCGGAAACGCCATCTTAAATAAAAAAAAAATATCAAAACTAGCGAAAAAATATCTTCTAGATTAATAATCTACATATTAAAACTGAAATAGAAACTAAAATTAAGATATAACTAAAATAAAAAGAATTTTTAATTTAGGACATGTGGATCGCTTTATATAAACGGTGAAAAAATCCAATATGGCGGATGCCACTATCTTGATTTTTTATATTTTCTTCAAAGTAATGTTGTATAGTAACTAGGTATAAAAAATATAGTTAAAATATACATATTTTGTTGGGTTAAATATAAAACAAAAATATTAAAAGTGAAAAATCCAATATGGCGGATTCCGCCATTTTGAATTTTTTATTTTTGAAATTTTCTTGATAATTGTGAATCTTTGTTACTAAATGCATCTATAAAGACAAAAACTATTCACTTTTATCGAATAAATCGTCAAATATTAATATTACAAAATTCAAGATGGCGGAGACGCCATCTTGAATAACTAAAAATGCTCAAGGGTACCAAAAAAGTACCTTCCAGATTCGTAATCTACACCCTCGAATCTATAGGAATCATCAATAAAAAAAACTTAACCTCTCAGTGCAGGGTTCGGCCAAAAATCGGGGTTTGGCGACCTGACTATAACAACTTTTAAGTGCAACATTCACGCAGCGTCGGGACTTGGGAGGAATATTTACGTACACTCTCTCTTCACGAATTTTAGCTGCACTGACCGTTAATAGGCCGAAAGTTATTTTGGCAATTCTTAGACCCGAACCTGGGACCTTTCGTATGTTTGGCAAACTCCGTAACCGACTGGGCTCCCCAGCCTTCTTTTTTTACTAGATATTGATATGTTTTGAGACATTTTTTTAATTGACACTTTTATTATTACTGCATTTATATACATATTTGTGTTTTATTTTGTTATTCAATATGCGCATTAGATCATGTAACACAATGAATTAAAAACTACATTAAAAGTTTTGAAGCAGCACACTTTTAAACTAAAGGAACAAATAGTTGATAACTTGGATTACTTTGCACCAAGAGATATTGGTAATGGCCGTTAAAATTTGCTTCAGTTATGTACATTCAACCCAATTGGATTTAATTATCAACTGAAGAACTTGCTTCATTTCATTTGAAAAAACAGGTAGAAAAAACACGATGATCTTTAAACGTTACTGTCAAAGGGAAAGTAATTTTATAGACATTTAAGGGTTTTATATTGGAGTTCAATTATGCCTTAACTTCCGCCGACGCCGACGTTTAATAAGGAAATCTTATTAACTGCTGTTAACAATGACCAGAAATTGACGTTCAGCATTTTGCGTGCTTTTCTGGAGTGGCTAAAGAATAGTAGGAAACGGTATTAAATGCATTGGTGTTACATTAAAACATTTCCGGTAAATAAAATTACATTTATTGGAACGTTTAAGTTAGATCTATGGTATAATTCTCGTATTGTCAAAACATATAATTGATAATTAAACAAATAATTGTCGACGAAATAAATATTTGGCTAAGATTTGTAATGGGTACTTGCATCAAAAAGGTATTACTTAAAAAAATTCTAGTTATCCGTTTTGTATATAGTTGTGTTTTGATCATCAATAAAATGTTGTCTGCTTTAGCCCAATACTACCAGCTCTTCTTTATTCAGTGGATAATTTTTTACGCATAAAACAAAGATATAATTTTCTTCTCTAAATTTTTATAAATAGATATTTAAAAAAAACATTGAAATTTTACAATTCTGGTGGGTTTTTTTTAAGATGATGCTAACGCATAAAGTCGTAAACTAAAGCATACAAATTAAGTAAAAGATAATTTTAAAGCCTCTAAAAATATTTTTTTTGTTATTATTTGTGTGAACTGTAAGCTGTATAAATTCATAACTTTTAATGGTTCTAAATATAAATCAGTCTGAAGTTGAAAAATCTCTAAAAATATAAAAAACTTTAAAAAACTCGTTTCGAAATTGGCATCTGCATGAGAACGTACGAAATTGTGTTTACAAAAACGTCATTTTAGGGTAATTTTATTAACCGGAGTGAAAGAAAATTACATTAAGGATTTTAGTTTTTTTATATAAAGTAAAAACAATAAAAATCTGGAAATTAAGTTCACAGAAAAAGGATTTATCAGTTACGAAACTCTCTTAACAAGACATCGAGCCACGAATACTTCTGTCATACACTTTTACAGTTGATTGACGGCCTAGGAAAGTGTTATTCGGAGTAACCATATCTTACTACACGCAATAATTTGAAATTAAAATATATATTTCTTTAAACTATTACAGCAATTGAGAAATGAAAATTATTACGTACTCCACTTAAAAACCAATCAAATCACTTCCAATTAATAAAAAAAATATTTTATCTAAAAGTGAAATTACAAGAAGCAAAGGTATTTGAAGAGTACACGGGAAGAACCGATTGATTTTGTAGAAAAGTTTCCTTAGTAGGCCACTTTGGCGATGATATAGCGAGTGATCGCCTAAACTTGTGTAAGGAAACCAGTTCCTACCATAGAGATCATAGTTAAAGTAATAGAGTGGTAGATCACGTGACCTCCAATGCTAACGACGGGACGCGCAAGGAGCTCCCAGAAGAGCCCCAATGAAGTCAGTGTTGTAGGTCACGTGATCTGCCACTCTAATACCTTATCTACTATCTCTGTGGTTCTTAGCTACCACGATTCCGGCGATTGACGATCCCGACGCTTGGACCAAGCGAAGAAGAAAGAGAGAAACCGGTTTTCTGCCGCCAAGTCCGCCAAGTAGACAATTGCGGGCTTCCGCCTAATAAATCAATCGGTTCTTCCCGTGTACTCTTCATATCTAACTATACGTAATAATTCGAAATTAAAATAAAAATTTCTTAAAACTATTAAAGCAATTGAGAAATGAAAATTATTACGTACTTCACTTAAACCAATCAAATAACTTCCAAAAAAAAAATCTTTTATCTAAAAGTGAAATTACAAGAAGCAAAGGTATTTATGTAATGCCAAACAGAACGTCGAAAATTGAATCTCAAATTGCGTAATTTGGGCTCCCGAGACATGCAAAAACACCCATTGCCGCCTGCTTCATTGCCTAACTATCCCTGAGAGCAAGGTTCTCTCGTTCCCGCGCATTTTTTATATTGTTCGAGTCTCATTCCAATAATTTCTGTAATTTAGCTGTCACTTATTTCGTCTTTTGTTCTTAAGTAATGGGAAATCTTTTCATTCTCAACCTTGAATCTCTGAACAATTCCCCTTTTTTTACAGAAGCAAGTTGTTTTTTATGTATGGATCTCATTATGCATCACTGTACGCAACATACGCCGATTATGAGCGAAAACTTGGTTTGGTTGAACTATAAGGCACACAAGAGCTACAATCGTGTTATTTTCAATAGCGTACTGAAGTTAATAGGCCTCATTTTTATCCTCCACAATTATTGGAAGGTTGGTTAGGTTAGGTTTGAATTAGAGCTACACGAGGGCTATTGGCGACGGGCGTCGTATTTTAGAACCCAAGTCAAGTGACGAGCCGAAACCTGAATGGGCACCCAAAGGTGACATCATACACAACGTTAGAATTTTGAAGGATGGTTGGTGTTTATGGCCCAAAAGCCAGAAATGGCTAAACTGTAGGACTTTGAAGGCTTTTTTAACGTGTTATCCCTTACACGGGTTTACACGGGGTATTATTCGTCGGACATTTGTTTGGCTGCACGAATAGTTTATAGGTCAGCAGTTATTTTGGCGATGCTCGGACCTGGAACCTTTCGCATGCTGGGCGAGTGGCGAGTGCCTAACCGACTGGGCTCCCCAGCCCCCAATTATTGGAATAAATAATTATTTAAGGTTAGGTTAGGTATCGAATTATCGTCGCACTAGAGCTACACGAGGGCTATTGGCGACGGGCGTCGTATTTTAGAACCACAGTCAGGTGACGAGCCAACACCTGAATAGGCACCCAACGCAACCGTTAAGGGCGACATCGTACGCAGCGTTAGGACTTTGAAGGATATTTAACTTGCACTCCCTTACACGGGGTATTATTCGTCGGACATTTTTGGTCGGCAGCTATTTTGGCGATGCCCGGACCCGAACCTGGGACCTTCCGCATGCTAAGCGAGTGCTTAACCGACTGGGTTCCCCAGCCCCTAATTATTTAAGGAATTATTTTCAAAAATTGGAATTGAAACTACTATTTTTGGTTTAATTTTCAGATTGAATAGCACGCATAAGTTACATCCAATTCATATTATCCAATTTTTCTCGATGATGCAATTTCCCCCCGAAATAATGGTGCAATATACTTTAACTAAAACACGTCGAAAGTTGAGTTATGAGTGCAGAATAGGATGCGATACTAATGGCGAAATCATTTATAATTTCGAGAAAATTTAAATGAATCCTTAGAATTTAACAAATAAAAAATTAATAGATAAGTTTTTGAAATTTTATGGAGACTTGGATATATTGAATAACTTCCAAAGAGACCTCTTCTGTGTTTCCCACAATTTTCATTTTAAAACCACTAAACATTTTTTTTCATAAATCACAAAATTCACAACAAAAGTATGACATTTTTTATTTATTCTGCAGACAGCAACAACCAACATTTTCCAATTAAAAAACATGACAATGAATGACTTAAATGGGTGAAAGCTATTTTTTTTCATGGGAGTAATAACAAAAGCAACAAGTAAAACATATTAATCAAAGCATACAATAGCATACACTTTTCTCTAATGCAATGAAAGCTTTCTTAATAAATAAGTAACGAACTTAGAGTGGTAAGCAATTTTTCAGATGAAGCAATAGTATTCCAACAGTATTAGAGACCCACCGTACCCTTATGCTATTTACAAAATAAATTGGTATGATTATGATAAGCGTATGTAAATGATTCTTATTATCTTTAATTGTAAAAAAGATTTACATGAATTTTAATTAAAACAGTTTAAAATGACACTCGTCAATCAAGAAAACAACAAAATTATTTTATAAAGCATTCAAATGTTTATGCTATGGAGTTAAAATTCATTTTTTTATTTGGGTGATACAATGCTCCCGGTCACATGTTTTAAAATATAATTAGTTTGAGTTCTTATCTTGGGAAAACGGAAACAACTATGTCCATATTTCTTGAAAATTTCCTCTAAATCGTTATAACAATCCCCAAAGCCACCTATTATCACTTAATTAGTATGTTCATCTGACCATACTAATTTCACAAACGACCCTGACTCACTATTTTTCATTCAAGTATTTTACTAAACACTTGATCATAGGAACTCAAAAATCTAGATACTGATTTGTTAAATTATTTTCAGTATCAGAACCCTAATATAAGATTCCAAGCACGCGATTGCGCAAAGCTGAAAAATATCAGCGAAACATTACAAAATTCCTTTTACCTTACAAAAAAAAGGTTTTATTCTAGCTGAGGAATCCAATAACTTGCCTCTCTTTTACGCTATCGTTGGGAACTAGATAACCCTAAAGAGAAGCACATTGAGCATTGAAATACAGGAGAGAACCCAGAGCCATTGACGTTCATGAACCCTATTATTAATCCAGATCATTCAGCTATCATAGTACTGAAATCCATAGCTAGAAATATTAAACACTTCATTTTTTTTGTAGTGAACCAAGGTATTGTATTGATTTACACTCAAAATGCTACAACAAGCGGGCATATTCATAACCTAACATTTTAAAAGGCTGCATGAAGACAAATATTGAGCAAAGGAAATTCAGAGCTTCAGATGATGATGAAGACTGATTCAAAGTTGGACAACCGTCAAACCATAAAGCACATTTAGCATGGAAGAGTCCTCGGCACACAGTGATAAAGTACACAAATTCTTATTAGAGGAAGAGTCATCAGCATACAGAATCATATGTAGACGAGTCCTCCCCGCCAAAGTCCGAAGTCGCATATCCGTCGTCATCAAGGATCTCTGTACTGATGGAAGATCTTCCCCAGCTGGCCCTTTGGAACCCTCCTGCGTCCCTAACTCTCTCGTACAGGTGGAAGTCCGAAGTACTCGGGTGCAGCTGGGGGTCGCGGCGCTGGATCCCAGAGTCGTCGCTGCTGCTGGCGTTGTTGGAGTCGCCACCGGAGCGACTGCCCTTCCAGCTCTGGTGGAGCAGTTTCAGGCGTTTGAAGAGCCTGGACGAGGCGGAGGATTTGGTGGAAGACATGGACTTTACGGTGGAGGATCTGGAATATAGTAAAAATGGGTAATCTGCTTTTGAAAGACATACGGGATCATCTTCAATATTAAGGGGGTATGGGACACTTAGCTTTTTTTTTCTTTAATATTGCAGATATCATTATAATTTTTTTTCATAAATGTATACTAAATATAATATACTAACACTTTTAGATAGTAAAATATTTAAAAAAAATATTAATTTTGCTTTTAAAAAATAAAATGTGACAGAAGTGCCGTGTCATATTTTTGTTATAAGTCAAAAAATTATTTATTGACAAACAAAAATTTTGCATTTTTATAAACAGGAAAATGTACTTAATAAACTGTATTCACCGATTTTTGTTATTTGTCAAAGCTTTTCTTTAAAAAATAATTGAAATTTAAATAATTTCACAGTTCACTATTTTTTTAAAAATTCAATAATAAAAAAACTATTTATAACTAATCCTTAGAAACAAATTAAAGATATATATTTGAAAAATATGTGTGGAAAATTTTAACACAGTATGGGCAGTAGATTTTGAGTTATATTAATTTAAAGTCAAAAAATCGTCGAAAACACGATCAAGAAGAAAAACAGTTTTGAAGTTTATAAATGTGGATCACAGACTCGCCAACACAGATGTCATGACACAAGAAACTACACATCTCGCGTTCTATTGCAGATATAAATAAAAATTTTGTTTTAAATTATTCCAAAATATTTGTGTTATTTTTAAGATAATATTTTTTTTTTTTGAAGATTTTGTGTCCTATACCCCCTTAACAGAATATAAGGCTTTATATACAGGTATAGAAATGAAGAGTAATATTTAACCACAAAGTAGTTTTATTCAATCGATGGATTTCAATACTTTGAGGCCTTTCTTTTAGGATCCAAAGAAAATATATTCAGCAACTTAAAACTAACATACCACAGTCTTAACGTGGTTGTTGTTGTACGATTAAGTCACACAAATTATATTAAAATAAGAATAGAATTAGTCAGCGATTACAGCTCATAATCTAATATTACTAAGACTTTAGGATGGAACGACTTATTACATTTGAAATGGAAAAGGGAAAGAAATTCGTCAAGCTAGTATTTACGTATATTCCCTTACAAATATTTAACCACAACTCCATTACTAATAGTAAAATCAATTGCAATCAGGATATAAGTTTTTTTTAAAAGTTTTTACAGAAACAGTCCAATTTCATTTTAATTTTAAGTAGTTTAAATCATTAACAGAAATTACTTTTTAGTTACGTTAATTGCTTTTTTTAAGTCTAAGGACAATTTTTAAAAAAATCGGAAAACCTATCATATTGACAAAAGTAAAGGAGTTTAATTCAAAAGAGCGTTTTATTTCCTTATATAAATTCGCAAATATAAAAATTAAGGTACATGCGACTTTCAGATGTAATTGCATGTTTTTTAGAGTAAATTTTCACTACTAACTACTAAGTGCCTGAAAATTTAATTATTCTACTTCCTAGAAACCAATACCCATCCGCTTTTTAAACAACCAATTAGTAATTAAGAAGGAATTTCATTTACTGTCTTATTTAAACATCAGTAAGAGAATCCACAATATTTTTCTATCCTGAATAATCTCATCAGAGTCAAAATAACAAGGAAAATAGTTTAACCAAACGATGCTAATTGGCCCATGTAAAACAAGTTAACATGTTGCCCAGTCATTGTGTATCGCCATCTGCTTTGAAACAATGCAACGAGCATGCATTTTACGTGGCCATAATCGCTATCGCTTGGACTATTTGTTTCTGTAATGAATTACAATAAACGACTTGCGAACAAGATACAGTTCGATGAAGGAACAATACATGAAGCGAAGTCATTGTTAGTTGAAGTTCACTTTTAAGATCAACATAGATTCCTGAAATTCCATTAGTGTAATGACAAAGAACAATAATCACTTCAAAGGAATATTGATTACGAAAACATATTAAATCTTCTTTACTTGTAAATAAGTAGTATGACTTAAAATATACTCTCCGTTTTTGAAAATTCAAGACAATTCTTTTGTAATCGCATCAGATGAAAAAATTGCATAAAAGTTTAAGCTTATACTCATAAGGAAAGTGCTCAGTAGAAGAACGTTCCAAGACTTTAAAAAAATTGTATTTTATTGCATGTTATTCCTTTCTTTTCTTCAAGCATAACAAATTTCCCTTTTTTTTATATAAACAATAAGTATTTTTATCGTTTCCAAGTATCGTTTTTAACGGATCGAAGTGCAGACTAAAAATTTTAAAGTTAACTTTCGCGTTTTCATTTTATTGTCGCATAGCACGTCCTTCTACTAAGCTCTTCAACTATATTTGGGGCACAACACGTACACTAACAAATCTTGATGTCTCTAAAAATAAAAGTTGCAAAAGTTTTTTTATGTAAAGCAATTATCGAAAACAAAAAGATAATAAAATAACTTTTATCTTGAACATTTCTGACAGATAAAAATAATTTGAATATTCCAATAAAAGCCTTTTTCTATAAATTGTGCTAAACCAAATGATCTAAAAAAGATTAATCTAAAATATATTTTTAAAGGGCAAATGGAACGTCCAAGCCTAAAGTTATGCCAAACGCACCGTCTTGTATCCCACAAAAAAAAAAACGATTCGCCCAAATACTAAGGAATGTGGTGCCGCCACAGCAACCTAAATAATCGTCTTCTACACCACAAACAATTTACGCTCCGCACGGTTCTAATCGTCCATTACCTGACTGCTGAGTCCTCGTCTTCGTAAGTATCGCCACTCGAACCACCTCCAGAAGAGGACGTGTTCTTCATGGTTGGTAAGACGAGGTGGGCCACTTTGATCTGCTGCCTCCAAGATTCGCCACGCTCGCTACAGTGCCTGGAAAAGAAAAAAATGCATAGCTATGAAACTAGCCAAAGTTATTCGAGGTTAATTTTATTCTCCAAAAATATAATATAAGTTTATTCTCCAACAATTGCAAATTTCAAATTGATCGTTAATAATTGTAATGTTTATTTGAACCATTTGTTATTATTACCTAACGAATTCTCATATCTATTGAAATGTGACTTTTAATGAATTAATATGTATCTGCGCACTTTTATAATTTTCAGTGTTTCAATTAAACCTACTTAGAAGAGAATTAAAAAGAGTTATTAGCCTTTTTAGACACTATAACTGAGAAATTTGATTTCTGGTAGTAAAAATTTAGTGAATAAACAAATTTGTGGTTTGCATGTTGTAATATTTTTAGATTTTTTCAGTAGTTTATTCTAAAATATTTAGCATGAAAATCAGTAATTTATAAAATAAGACTTTATTTAGATTGGGTTTAATTAATGTTTCAGAAGAGCAAAGCTTGGATTTTATTTAGATGCGATCTTCTTCATTAAGTAATTTACATTCACACTAATTAACCAATTAATGACGATTGCAAAAAAGCGCCATGCGCAAAGTAACTTTCTGCTCAAGTTCACTGGAAAAAAAATCTAAGACTCATGAAGACCACGGTCCAGTTTAGTTTGAATTACCGTCGCACTAGAGCTACACGAGGGCCATTGGCAACGGGCATCTCATTTTCGACCACGGTCCAGAATTATTTACATAAGACATACTAAGTTAGGGCAGACTAACCAGTGAATGGACGTTTAAGGAACTGCGTTCGCCAGTGAATAACTACCAGGACATAATGACCAGGACAACCAACCATATGTCAGACAGCTTCCTACTTCATGGGAGGAAGTCAGTGTTGCCAATCCATCTAGTGAAATGATTTTCAATCCTTATTTTTTAATTATATTTACCAAATGTTCATTCACTGGGGCCTGTTCACTCACTAGTCAGTCTACCCTACACGTAAAACAAAACAAAAAACTTTTAGATAAATTTTTTGTTAATGAGTTAAACTTATGAGTTCATCCATACCTCAGCATCCTATTAAAGCACTTGGACAACCTCGCCTTTTGGTCATCCAGCGGCCTCAGGAAACTGAACTCGCTGCTGGTGTCCACTTCCATCAGCGTAGGCTCGCCCCCACCCAGACCCCCCTTCATGGCACAAGCCAGGATGACGTGCCTCTTCTCAGACCACTCTAGTCTCAGCAGGCCAGTGAACGGACATCGGGCACTCTTTGGACGGTCCCCGCTGACCACACGGACGGTCAACGGCAAGCTGGCCACGGACAGAAGCTGGGACAGCCTGTACACGTGGCTGATGCTGCGTGTCCGGCGACCAGCCACGGAAAAGAACTTCCCGGGGGTCGGGAAAGGTAGGTAGAGGAGGTCGCCCTGTCTGTCCACCACCTTGGCGTAGCGCAGGGGTCTGGAGTGCTTCGAGGTGTATGTGGTGTCTTCGTAGGCGCCTAGGAACTGGAGGACTTCGCCGGGTTTGATCTGGAAGGAATAGTATAGGTGTCAAGGGAATTGAATCGGTGAGTGCAGAAACCACTTCAGTCAAAAAAATCCGAAAACTCGTTTTCAATGAAAATAAGCGTAGAAAGGCAAGATGCGTGTTGGGTGCAAAAACTACGTTAGTCTGTTGAGTAGTTCCTCAAATAGTGTTTAGTGCAGAAATAGTTCCGTTTCGAGTGTTTAGTGCAGAAATAGAGGTAGTTTTTCGTTTTTTCTCCCTCCTGAAAAATTTAAAATTTGTGACTGGCGTTGCTTCTGCACTCACCGATTCAATTGTTGAACACACGCAACGACCTTTTCATAAAGTTTTCAGTTGTTTTTTACCGCTTTGTCCCTTGTCTTTTTTTGTATTTGTTATTCTCATTTGATTTTTCAATTTTGTATTATTTTTTTAAGTTCAATATATAATTCATTTTGAGTTGTTTGGTTTTAGATTAGTTTAGTTTGAAATATTTTCGCACTAGAGCTACACGAGGGGTATTCTTTGAGTTGATTGGACTGGCGACCAATATAATTGATTAAATTAAATAAAGTTTTTCTCTCTTTCGTAATCAGTTATATGGCTAAGTAATACGGTTGGTGGTAATGATATATTGGTTTACAACTGAAGATGTTAATTTTCGAAAGAGATTAAATGAAATTATTTTTCGATTTCACTTGTTAGTACTTGATAATATTTTCCATTTTTGTGATAGAGGTTAGAGGTTTTTTTTATTGAAACTGTGCAAAATTGAGTATGTAATGTGTATTGAAAATTGTGTATTGTTTATTTATATGGATAAGAAATTAATTTTTTAATAGAATTTTCCTTCTAAACTACGTACAACCAGTTTGCCACTCAACCACTAAAGCACTCAACTACCCTTTCCTTTTACAAAAATACCAGAATTTTCTTTTATTTCAGAGCAACAATGGTACAACTCATTGTTGCGATTGCTGCAGTTTACCTGCCCACGGCAGAACAGACCTTTTATATACATAAATATGTCTGTGGCATTAAAACCTGTACTGCCGTAAGCAAGTAAACTGCAGTAACTTCCATAATGACTCGGGTCATTGTTGCGAAAACTCAATTAGTCTAACAATTAAGAAAACATAATGGAATTTTTTTTTAAATTTCAGATAAAAAATGGTACAACTCATTGTTGCGATTACTGCTGTTTACCTGTCACGGCAGTGTAACTCGCTTGTACGCCTTTCTAAAGTTATCCAATCCAAAGAAACTCATTAAGGTAGGCGAGTACGCAAAATTCCCCAAAATTTTAAAATTTTTACTATTACTTTAATCTTTTCCAAATTTGGCATAGTGATTTCAAATACAATGAGCATTGCTATTTAGGCATTTTTTTTTATTTAAATACAATTTATCTATTTTAAACGGTGTTTTTTACTAAAAAAAGAGATTAACGCTAACAAGTCTACCACATTGAATTTTCCTCCTATAAACATTAATTATATGTTAAATTCTCCGTTTTGAACTGATACATGTAATGATTCTCTAGAGTTACAAACAAATTACAAGAAAAGAAGTTTTTAAGAAAAATGTCATGAATTTAACTTAAAAAAAGATTATTTTTCGATTAACTTACACTTGAGAATTTAAAAAAAAAACCCCACTATTTACACCAGATGTTAGAGGCTTATAGCACAGATATATATTGAAATAGCACCTGTAAAAAAATTCTAGGTACATTAATGTAAAACTTTTCATACCAGAGGTGTTAGCGTAAACCCTTTTTTTAGTTGAAAAACACCGTTTAAAATAAATCAATTATATTTTAATAAAAAAAATGCCCCAAAAGCATTGTTCATTATATTTGAAATCACTATGCCAAATTCAGAAAAGATTAAAGTAATAGTAAAAATTTTAGAAGTTTGGGTACTCGCCTACCTTAAGATCAACTTTTACAACTAGGGATTAATTCTTGTCAGAAAAGCAGCCATCACTTTTCTTGTGTTCTTTTTTAATCTCGATCGTGCACCCCTCCCTCTACATCACCTTGCACTCCCTTCGGGCTGGTTAAAAATAAGTAAGAGTTCGTGGTTCACCTTGACATTAGATCCTTCCATGCGG
Source organism: Hylyphantes graminicola (assembly GCA_023701765.1). NCBI lineage: Eukaryota > Metazoa > Arthropoda > Arachnida > Araneae > Linyphiidae > Hylyphantes > Hylyphantes graminicola. The sequence goes on along the minus strand of CM043119.1, from coordinate 41,356,861 downwards.
AAGTCTACGACAGTTCGGCCCGAGGCCCGGAAAAGTTATGTCGGATCTTGAAATTTCGTGTTTTTATCAAGATTTCACTGATAAAGGTCTGTTGTTTTCTCTGGGTACAATCCCAGAAACTTCGAGGTAGGAATTCGGATAACAACAAAATATAACTAGTTCGTTATGGAAAACCCATTCAAAGTAACTTGTACGTGATCTCCGCGGTTGGTTACGTATGCTTTTTCTTTTATGGGAAACATTTGAAAGTGTAGTAATTCTATACGGTAATATATAGACAAATTTTCTTTTTAAGTTGTTGTTTTGAAAGGAGATCTATGCTAAAAAGCTTTTCCGAATTCAGGGAAGATAATTTTTTTTAATGATTTTCAACATATTTTTAGGTAGAATCTGTCAAGAAAATTGTTTCGCTCGATATAATTCTTTTCTAATGAGTTCAAATAATTATATAAGTAATTAAAATATTTTAAAACAATTTCTAAAGAGTAAACAAAAACTAAATTGCTTTCTTCGCAATTTTGTCACTATAATATTGTCAGATCACATTTAATCAAACTGTTCAAATACTTTTATAAAATTACAACAAAAGGAGTTTTACCATATTAAAACTTTTTTTTTTGTTATACTGAAGTTCAAATCGTTAACTGAAAGCTATTTCTTAAAGGACAAATGAATGTTCAACTGAACAAATCTAAAACATTTCCTTGAAAACCCATTAAAGACAACTTCCCAAACTAATTAATCCTTCATAGTGACTCATTGACGATATATTTGTGGCCATCATCGTTCCGAAAAAGACATCGTATCAATTCATTCGTGCTACATCCGGCGATAAAAAAAAAACTCGTATTTGTTCCCGGACTTCTTAGGGATTTTTGGTTTCAGGAAGGAGGTGGGGCTAAGCTACACCACCTGGGATTAGTAACAATAACAAGCCCTTACATACGTGAAGAGTACACGGGAAGAACCGATTGATTTATTAGGCGGAACCCCGCATTGTCTGCTTGGCTGACATTGGCGGCAGAAAACCGGTTTCTCTTTCTTCTTCGCTTGGTCCAAGCGTCGGAATCGTCAATCGCCTGAATCTTGGTAGCTAGGAGCCACATAGATAGTAGTTAAAGTATTAAAGTGGCAGATCACGTGACCTACAACACTGGCTTCATTGGGGCTCCTTGCGCGTCACGTCGTTAGCATTGGAGGTCACGTGATCTGCCACTCTATTACTTTAACTATGATATCTGTATTAGGAACTGGTTTCCTTGCACAAGTTTAGGCTATCACTCTCTATCATCGCCAAAGTGGCCTGCTAAGGAAACTTCTTTACAAAATCAATCGGTTTTTCCCGTGCACTCTCAATACCACCTTCGATTAGAAGGCCGAAGAACTAAGCAAGACAACGTCACACTAGTGGACCAATTTCGATTTGTTGACCAATAACGTCGTATCTTAAGATGAATCAAGATGCGACGTCATCTTATCTTAAAAATTTATTCAAATACAAGATCTAGTCACGAATGATCATTGGTCAAAACCACATAATCGGTACACTAATATGACGTCAAGCATTTAGTTCGCCGGCCTTCTAATCTAGGTGGTATTGGTACTCTTCACATATCTACTGTCAGACTTACTTTGACTTTGATGTATCTTGAGCGGCCCTTTGAGTCCGTGGACTCCTTGTAGCCCTGCGTCTGTTCGTTGGATAGGAAGTAGGGTACTTGGGCCGAGGCTACTTCGCACACGCTATTGAAGTAGCCGGCTGTGTGGCCCTCGTCTGTGATGACTGCCAGCCAGCCTGGAAAAGATAAAATACATCATTGTAGTTTTCCCTAAACCAGAAGAATAATATTAAAGTCATTTTGATAAGCATACAATGCGTCTTTAAAGCCTCGGTTTCCTCGGAGTCCGTCAACAGATTTAAGCGGTCGGATAAGTGCGGTGAGTGAGGTCATACAAACTACTGACATTGATTACGCTAGAGTGGTTTCCTCGGGAGCGTTGCCGGACAACTCAAACGACCGCCAGATTGAGTTGCTGTTGAGTGCGTTGGGGAAATCCTGATGACAACGTTCTTTTGCTGTTGTCTGTTGTGCGGTGTGCTTGCCCAAAATTAAAACTTTGAGGAAATGACGGAAGACGAGAGTTGCTTTACGCTTGCCGAGGAAGAATTGCTAATTGATTTTGTGAGAAATCACGAAGAACCTAAATTTTCCATTTTTGACCTGCAAAGACGAAAACCAAAACAACAACAGAGTTAGTTGAGTGAGTTCGCTAGGTTTCCAGTTTCGTGTCAACGTAACGTTCCGATGAAGCGGTGGCCGGTAGTATGACGTCACCTACGGTGAGCGGTCGCATTTTTCTGGCGACCGACTCCGAGGAAACCAAGGCTTTACCCTTTCAGTCCCAAAAATTTACTACACTACAGAAACATCTGATATTCACAAAACAAGCTTATTATAGGTCAAAAATAAAAGTTCCATAAAGAAAAAATTCATTTGAATTTTTATATGGTTTTTGAAATAATGCCAAAATTTTTTGACTGTGGAAAACAACAAAATAAAAAATATATATATATTACCTAAAAACGCTTCGAGTTATATATTTTAAGGTATCTGACCATATTATTAAAAAATTAGTAATTATTTTAACCGAAATAGTTTAAATTGTGTTTTAAATATGTGGAACTGAAATGAACTTTTTTCGAAATCAAGTGAAACGCTTGTTAGCTATTTTCTAAATAAAAAAGAAGTAGTTCTGACTTCTATTGAGATTAATGTAAAATACTGTCTAATAGAACAAAGTGTGAAGAATCGAATGATGTGTGTTTGGATGTCATAACGGGACATAAACATTTGGAAAAAAATATTGAAAGTGATGATTCCAAATGGCATCACTAGGACTGAAGGGGTTAAAAAGATGTTTGGCAGACATGATTACTGCTTATAAGATAAATATATATTGTGATAATTAATCCCAATAAAGCAAAAATTGAGTTACTAATAATTTGTTTATAAATTGATTAATTGGTTGGTTAATTCTGGAATGACCATGATGGAAAGAAGACTAATTTTAAAATGTCGTAAATGAACGAGAGGCTATTCAACCATTAAAAAATACGCGAGCACAATATAAGATTCCTGTGAGCATTTTTAACATGAAAAACACAAGTAGCAAAAAACACTAGCTATGATGACAAAAGGATCGAGAAGTTTACCAACTTTTTGAACTTTTGAATGATTCATACAATTCACTTTCATACTTTTATTAAACTAAGTTTGTTAAACATTTTAGAAAATATAAATACGATTCAAGATTCTTGGTGGGTTTTTTTATTACAAGAACTGGTTTAAATCCAATGATTTCTAAGAAGCACAATACATAAAACTAACTTTTTGCGCAATGGAATATTTAACTGTCGTGATTTTTACCGGTCTCACTTATTGCAACCAAGTAAAACGGAACACTTAAGGGGTCACAGGAGTCTTAAAAATGTGCAAAGAAGGTACTACAAAACATAGTTTGATCTTTCATGTCATTTTTGAACTACTCAATGTATAAGTATAATTTTTTTTTATGTAATACTACAAGATTTATTTATTATAAAACAAGTTTTAAAATGTATGAAACTTTAGCCAAAACTAAAATAAATGATATTAAACATGAAGCTATTTGAACACATTGTGATTAGGCTTGCGCGGCAAATTGTGAGGTCAATATTGAAACAATGACCATGAAAATGACTTTATATTGTACAAATATGTACAAACAAAGACTTATACCTAAATTCTCAGCTCAATTTTAATTTGATATTATTTTAAGAACTTTTTTCTAAAAAAATTATTAAAAATTTTGAAATTTTGATTTAAAATGTTTTTTTAAATAATTTCTAATTAAAATTGAGCTGAGAATTTAGGTATAAGTCTTTGTTTGTACATATTTGTACAATATAAAGTCATTTTCATGGTCATTGTTTCAATTTTGACCTCACAATTTGCCGCGCAAGCCTAATCACAATGTGTTCAAATAGCTTTATGTTTAATATCATTTATTTTAGTTTTGGCTAAAGTTTCATAAATTTTAAAATTTGTTTTATATTAAATAAATCTTATAGAATTACATATAAAAAATTATACTTGTATAATGGGTTGTTAAAAAATTACATGAAAGATCAAACTATACTTTGAAGTACCTTCTTTGCACATTTTAAGACTCCTATGACCCCTTAAGTCTTTTTTCAAATGGGCAATTAACTTTATAAGAATTTAGATTTGATTTATAAAAAAACTCAAATAAAATATAATGCTATTTATTAATGTTTTACCGCTTTGTGCTAAGAATACTACTTTGTAAGAGTAAAAGATAGGAGCAAGACTTTCTATTCAAACTAATGTTTTTCAAAATAACCTTACAATAAATAAAGAATGAAATCAAAAGTTCAAACTTATTTTAATCATTTTTCTAAATGGACCAATTAAACTTAAAGTAAAGGAATGGAACGGTTAAATTTAATGGAATTCTTCTGTAACGATAATTCTAAGAATCCATCAACCCTTTATGTCGTATTGTAATGGAATATAAAGTAATAAATTCAACGGCAATAATTCGCAATTTTATCACGCTTAAATATACCAATATAAATCTGAAATGCAGCAGGCAAAACAGTTCCATTGTTGACCTGGCGATTAGAAACAGCTTTCACTTGTTATTTTTATTCTTTCAAATTGATCGCCAATGGCGACGGTTTCTCCCGTGGCGAATGTGAAGAAAGTGAATTCGTGAAGTCTTTCTGATTAATGGTTTGTCCGACGCTTCTTATGTGTGCTGTTATTTATTTCCCATCGCTCGCCATGATGGATAGTCTGATCTTCAAGAGCGAGCGGAAACAGAAGAACAAAAAAAAAAAATCATCCTCGACCGTTTTGGGAGGGTGGTCGAACTTTATTGCTCCCAACAGGTATGCGACCTCTTGGATAAACAATCGGTCCAGTTAGTTACATCACAACTAGTGACGTCTGTGTTGGTGACTCTTTGGAGACCTGCCCGTGAAAAATGCATCATTTAGTGCGAGAAGGTCGTCTAAGGTCTTTAGAGGTTGACCAAGATAAAGACAATACAAAACAAGTCATAATGAAATTTAATATATTTTAAGGTTGAGGGTTTTGTTCTTTTGTAATATTTTTTTTAAACATTGATATTATCAGCTTGAAATATTTTTTTTTTGATAAGTATCACTTTGGTTACAAGAAAAGAAACTTCTGAAACCTTTTGCGTGATATACGTTTAATTATTATTAATTTTTTTTAATATAGCAGGTCGTATGAAGAAAAGTATGACATGGCCTAATTATTAAAAATACAAATAAAAAAGTAGAGAAAAAACACGTTACACATCATTGCTACAGATTATATTGCCACTCAACTACACTACAAATACCTGAATTATTCTTTTGAATTTAATGTTTCCATAACTGGGAGTACTTTTGTTCATTCCGAAGAAAATTTCTATTTTCATTCATTTTTTAACACATATTGCATGATAGGTGGCATTTAGTTGTGTGTTTCTCTGTGAGAAATACTTGAATATTATAGTATATATCAGTTAATGAAAATTGTAAGACACAAAATAAAAGGTCCTAAGCCACTTTCATAGTAAACATGAAACCTCAAAGTGTTAGGAGTAAATCGATGGAGGGCCATTGTGGGGGACAGAGTCAGATGGAGGAGACTTGGAGAGACGGCCTTGGCCAGTAACATGTTATACTGTCAACGAAGAAGAAGCCACTTTCATAGTAAACAGTTTTACGTTGATAAAAGCCTTTATTAAAACCTTTCAAACATATCTTCATGAAGATCGTTTATCCCGCGCTCGATTCAAATATCTATTTTAATTTTAGTGTTGGTCATTAGTCCAGGTAATGCAGTTTACCTGCCCACAGCAGAGTTATAGTGTCTTCAGGCATTGAAAGTGACCAAATGAGACATCTTTTAAGACAACAATACAAAATCACCGACACATTTTCAACAAGCTCATAAAGAGTAAGCAAGATATATGCTCAAATTATAGGGGTCATCATTGTAATCTCTTACTCAGTGCCTTATGCAACGTTCACCACTAAACAGCATGCAAGCTTTGGGTGTTTTCTTCGTCCTAGTTATGATTGATGATTTCAATTAACCTACCAAGACGCGCGAAGGCGGCATACAGTAGTGGGCGTCCGCATTGAATATAGAGTAACACATCTTGTAAAAGAGATGAATGTCGCATCTCGAGGTCATACCACAAACCTTACTAGACTTCTTAATAGAACCAAAAGCTCCGGCCATACTTGACCTCAGGAATCGAACGCTTTGTACTCCCCTCCATGGGAATGGTGACCCCTCCCTTGTAAACAAGATCTGTATTAAATTTGCACAATTATATTGTTTGCTAATTGAATTAAGCAGATACACAGATAATGCGAAGGTATTTAAGTTGCCTTGAAGAATCGTGGGAAAGAGTTACAGTTTGGTAAAAACGAATGTTACGAAAAGTATGCAGCAAATTTGTCTGATGACATGTAGTATCTAACGCTATTTGGAGCAAATTTCTTACCGAAATACTTAGTTTTCAGTGATGTTTGATTTGTTAAAATTGAAATTCTTGCAGCACTATAATGAACTTTACTTACTAATTAACCAATATAAATTTAAATATTCCCATTCTAAATTAAGTAAAATTTTCATTACTAATTCACTTAGAATTATGCTAATGGGGCAAATAAAATATTTTTTTATTCTATGAAAATATACTAACTATCTACAGAATAACTTTGTTATTAAATTCTGAATTAACACTTTAAAAAATATGAAGGTGTAGTAGCAAAACTCGTATTCCCAAAAGCATAATTAAGATATAGTGACCGACCTCTTCATTGGCAATTTTTATAATGGTCAATGTAATTGAACGAATGCCCACCCCGATATAATGGTTATACTTTAGAAAATGACAGTTTTACAACTATACTCTTCATATCAGTACATGTCACTTATGTGAAAACATAGTAGGTCCATTATTTAAAAACACTTTAATTGAACATTTACATACATGAAGTTATTCACTCTAAAACTTGGGCTACAGGACACAGCCAAATCTATAAGTTTATACGGAAACGCAAACAAAACATGAGAAAGGAAGCAATTTAAAATGTTATTGTTTCGAAGCAAGAAAATAGACTTTTAAAGTTGTTTCTTAAAAATGGTTAAATGGGCTATCAATTAAGAAAATACGGAAGACGTTAATTGTTCAAGATGAGGTTAATTTCATTAAACACTCCATTACATACGCAAATATAGAACTACCTAACAAACCAAACAATCCCAACAGTTACTAATTACTATCCAATCCCTAATGATCATTTAATTGTCAGAAAACTCATTAACTTGTATGTTTTTTAAACATTTAAAACATTCATTAATTAACTACCATAAATCAATTAATTTAACTGAACTATCAAAGTTCTTTTTTTTTCCTTTTAGCCCACATAAAGCTTAAATCTATCCAAAGAACTTTTCGGCAGAAAACGTGGCAGAAATTAATGAATCGTAATCCCATTGTTAATGTAAAGAAGTGGGGTAAGAGAAGTAAACAAGAAACCCACACAGCAACAAAGTCAAACGTCCCAGGGATCCAGCTATTTTGTTGTTGATGAAGTGAGAATAAATCCACTCACTTAAAACAAGAAGTTCTTAAAGAACTAAAATAGCCTACTTTCCTGTGACTTAAATGCTTACTAAAATTCTTATCATGAAAAAACTAGGTTCGTAACAGTAAGTGACATCACAACAACCGTTTTTCGACCTTAAATTCTAAAATAAATTTCACTAAACACAGCATCTAAATAAACACAGCATCTTTCACTAAACACAGCTTTATTTGCAGTTATAAATTAGTATTTAATTTTTCGTAGAACAAAAACCAAAAAACTACTCCTCAATAAACATTTACTTGCTAAATTCGGCTAGTTTCATTTATTTTATTTCGAAAATTAAATAATTATTACTTAAATCGTTTGCAAAAATTTATATTTCAAAGTATAAATATGTATTATTAATCGCTTTTAAATAGAATGAAAACAATTTATATCAACATACAAAGATCTCGTAGTGAAATATTTATTTGACGTCATCTTAAATTGATCGATGTCTCAAAAATAAATTTATTTTAATTTATTGTCTAAAAGAATAAAAGTTTCTCGCGCGATTGTTGCCATGGCAATGGTGATTTATTTCTAATAAAAATGGCTTCCTATGCTTTTTAAATGAGCATTAAATTTTGACGTTTTTTAAATAATTGAAGTACTTCGAATTCGAATTCTTTTCTAAAATTTTCAATGTATTCTAATTTCGATGCGCTGAATTTTTTGACGTATCTCACTTGTCCGTAGCATTTGTAGTTAAATTCAGCGATCTAAATGACTCGAAATTGAATTTCAATGCTAATTCAATGGGAAATTTGTCATCAAATAGTAGATTTATGTCCGTCCTATAGCACAGACAGACGGACAAAAAGTATGAAAGTTGGATGTCTGAGGTTATACCTTTCTAATAAGAAAAGAATTTTTAAGATCGGATAGATAGAACCGATTTTGGAGGGGGGGTACGGACAGACAGACGGACGGACAGACAGACGGACGGACGGACGGACATCGACCGCATGTCAATACCTACTTTTTTATTTTTTTTAATTCTTCGAATTAAAAAAAAAAGAAAAGTAGGCTAAAAAACACGCAATAGATATTTCTTGGAATCGTATTGGGTTAGCTTAATGATAAAACTAAAATGATAACATTTTATGAAAAATTTACTTCTACTTTATTATTTACCTGCAAAACACCTAGTGCACGAGCACAGTAGCTACACACTTAAAACAAAAGAGTGAAATCCACTCATAAAGGAGAAGTGCATTTTCGACACTGGAAAGGAGTGAAAATTAACTCAGACTGAGTTAAATTCACTCGTTTGTTTTAAGAGTGTAGTTGTTAGGATTTCCTATGTGCAGCAAAAACTTGTATATTTATAGTTAAAAATGTAGAATGTGATGTCTCCAGTTTTTAGGATTTAATATGCGAACACTCTTAAAACAAAAGTGTGAAATCCACTCCTGTTGGAGAATTGTGCATTTTCGACACTGAAAGGATTGAATATTAACTCAGACCGAGTTAAAATCACTCGTTTGGAGTGATCCTTTCGGAGGCTTAACACACAAAGAATCCACTCCTTCCGGGAAAGTGCATTTTCCAGACTGGAGGAGTGAAATTAACTCAGACTGAGTTAAAATCGCTCGTTCGTTTCAAGAGTGAAGGTTCTACGCTTAGAGACAGAAAAACAGTGCGCTATCGCCCACTATCTATAGGGGAAACGGGGGGTCAAAATCTGTTTCCTTTGAACACCTCAACATGGCGGCCAATTACGTAGAAAATGACAATACTAAAATTGCGTTTTTTTTTTTTTTAAGAAACTGTTATCTTGGAGCTAGTGGCTCTCTGAAATTTTTTGTAGACGTTGATTGTACTTTTATGATTCACGAATCAGGATCATTTTTTGGGTAGTTCCATTTCTATTCAGTGAAATAATTTTAATGTCAGACTCAATTTCAAATTGCATTGTCAGACGCAATTTTAGTACTGTCTTTTTCGGCGCCAATAATCACCACTATGTTGAGGTGATGCTAAGACTCAAAATTCCTACTTGTTCCACCATTACGTTTCTCCTCTAAAAAGTGTGTCATAGCGCACGGTTTCGCTATCTTTGTGGCACTACGCTTTCAAAACTCACATTTTCCAAAGTATAACTAAAATGTGCGTGTAGGGTACGATCCGTTCATTGGCGGCTTTTAACTAATGTAAATTCAATTGGACGAAATCGCCAATGAACGAGCCTGACCCTATATCTTAGTTATACTTTGGCGAATACAAGTTTTGCAACTAGTTAAGTTTGAATTATCGTCGCACTGGAGCTACGCGAGTGATATTTGCGATGGGCGTCGTATTTTAGAACCACAATCAAGGTTTTGCAAATTTGTGTACTTTTTATTTATTTGAAGTGAACCAAAATTAAAAGATTAAAAAATTAAATTTTGTTTTTGAAGTTATGGAAGTAACGTCAGAGGGTTAATGGCATTCACAAAGTCGTTAATTGATTAAATTGGTGCTCTTATAAATTCGAACTATTTTAAAAATAAATATAATAATTAACTTTATTTTTTAACTGTCAAAAAATAAAAATCCAAAAATATTTTAGTGCTGTATACATTTAAAAATCATTCTATCAACATAACAAACTATAACAATTTTTTTAACACTTATAAAGATTATAAAAAGAACTATTTCAAATAAATATTTTGAAACTAATTCATAGCAGCATGAAACATTAGCTACATCCCTTTCGTTCCTAACAATTACATACCCATAAAAGTCAATGGTATCTTTAATCATCTCCTTCCAATTACGTCTATCTTATCAATTCTTCTAGCGGACAACGGGTTGGCTACTTTCTCTTAACCCTTCACAGATTTAAGGTGCCGCAGGCGCAAAGAACCAAACAAATCGGCGGCTGATCAAAAATATTCCCACAGCTGTCGCCATTCAATGACCCTAACTAAAGATAGTTTGGTAGTCGCGTGATATGGGAGACTTGAAGGTATAGGATTCAGTGGGTTATTAGGAAAGTTGCGGTATTCAAGACCATAAAACGGCGTCCGCGTTTCGATATTGTCTTTAATAAGAGTTAATGACTTCATTGTAAGCAGACGCATTTCATATTCAAGAGTAAATGGTTTCTGAACCGTGATCCTACTATTTTGTTGTTGATGAAGTGGGAATAAATCCACTCGCTTAAAAAAAAAACACGCGATAAACATTTCTTGGAATCGTATTGGGTTAGCTTAATGATAAAAGTAAAACGAGAACATTTGATGTAAAACTTACTTCTACTTCATTATTTAAATGCAAAGCATGTAGTGCAGCGACAGAATGGACTGCTCATTCAATAGTCAGTAGCTTCCAAAAACGTAACCAACATAAAAATTGCCGGGATTAGAAAGCTTGCAACATATGTCAACTTTAAGCTACCGCTTCGTTTGAACTATGTCAATTGTCGATAGACCCGAAAATCATTTAAGACTAGCCTGGCAAACCGCAGTATGGTGACTAATATCCAAGTCACGTGGGTTTGCTGTTATTTTCAATAAGAAATATTTGCTTCCATTCGTTTTATCTCTGTTAATGCATAATTTTTTCGCATTGTGCAGTTTATAAAAAGTAAACAGAAATTAAAATAGGATCTGTGATACTTTACAAACAAGATTGTTCAGATTGGTATATTTATTGTAATTTAAGAATCGTGGAGACTGTACTTTTCTGACGATGATAAATAGAGAAATTTATATTCTTTCAAGAAATGTTGGTTATAAAATTGACTTCAAGCACATGCTATCAGAAAATTATTAATTTTTAATAACAAAGTGTACCATCAGCTAACAGTGATGAGTCAGCAGTTTTGGAAGTCTGCAGTGATATAAATGAGTCGACATAATGAAAACTTTAGGCAACCGCGAAGGGATGTTGAAGGGGAATATTTTCCGATTTCTCATTCCCTGAAAACGTAATGCAAATCAAATTAAGACTACACTCTTAAAACAAACGAGTGAATTTAACTCAGTCCGAGTTAATTTCACTCCTCCAGACTGGAAAATGCACTTCTCCCAGAGGAGTGGATCCTTTGTGTGGTAAAGTCCGACAGCCATCACTCCAAACGAGTGGTTTTAACTCAGTCTGAGTTAATATTCACTCCTTTCCAGTGTTGAAAATGCACTTCTCTTACTGGAGTGGATTTCACTCTTTTGTTTTAAGAGTGTACATCACGGCTGTTGGGGCCTTGTTAAGGGCATACCCGTACAGTTCTGGGTAATATCAAGCTAATAATTTTTAAATTATGAAAAGACCAAGTGCTTGAACAGCAGCGCAAAAATTACCACCAGTAATTAGTCGTTCAACCTGAACGCCCTCAGAGTTCATATGATGAGTACCATATAATTCCCAACTTCTGTGCACTACGCAGCTCAGTTGGGACTTATTCAGCTACCCATCTATGATTCGTTGAAATATTGTCAAACCCAAGCAACATAGTAATTTGAAAGAGAAACCAACCTTCCGGAAGCATTGCAGAAGAAGCAAGATTCATCAATTCAAAGACTCCCTATAGTGTTTTACAAGTTACACACCATTCAAACTTGAAAGGAAGCGTTGCACCCAAAAAGGTCCTTTGACGAATTTATGAGGCATGCAGTATTTCCTATCGATTTCGAAGGCCAATGACAAGTTAATAGACGTGATTTATGCATTTGTCCGCTAAGATTCTTGGTTGGATTGCGCGAACTCCTGTGTTGCGGTTCTGGAGGCGTAACATTGATATAAAGCGGTGAGTACACCTACTCAAGAGACGACCATCAGATGCATGACATTCGCATTGAAAAGTATGGTTTTACGAGGGTAAACAAATTGAATGATTACACTCATTACGTTAATTATACCTGTTTTTAATATAATTTATGAAATTAATAAGAAAATAGGTTGGTCACGATTAGCAGAAAAACTGAAGACTTGTGGCCATATAGCATTGAAATCTAATGTAAAAGTTACCTAAACTTAAGAGTAGCATTAGAAGTTAAAATATGTCAAATTACTGTTGTTATTTAAGACTAGTGATTCTTCATAGCATGTTTTTGACGTTTTATTTCGGTCAATAATTGATAAATAATAAATGAAGACTCTTTGTAAAAGTAATACAAATTTCGAAGATTATATGCTAAATAACGAGTAAAAGAATTGTTCAATCAGAATTAGTTTTACATTATTTAGAAATACATTTTTAAAAAGTCCAAACAGTTCTAAATGAATTGAAAGGTCATGGAAAAAAGGACTTGTCCATTTAAATAAGTCACCCATTCACTAAATATTCTCTTCCTGGATTGTTTTTAAGAACTCCCACGCTTTTCGATTGACAGGCGTAACCAAATCACTCTCTTCAGGTATTTGAACTTTCCGAATTTTTTTTCAGACACATAACATCACAGTTTGATTGTGCCTTCTGAAAATTCCCTCAAGTCACTAGATTTTCTTGTCCACTCAATCATAAAATGAATATGACCTTTCCAAAAAGCAGCACTTTTTTTTCAATTTGCATTACAAATATATTTTTAAAACTGAAATAAACGTTTTCCGTTCCTTGAGCAACTATTGAACTTAACAGGTCTTAAACAACTTTTGTTTAACCAGGTTTATAACAAGCTGACTCGGAGTGTGTGTAATATATATTTGGATAAAGTACTAAAAATTGTGTAATATTGCTTCTATTAAATTACGAGAAATGTTTGAAAATATGTGAATGAAATATTTTAGATGCGCACTGCTACTTAACTTTTCTTTTGCTCTCATTTAATGTTACACAAAATTTCCTTACGAGGAAATTGTCATTTGTATAATGAAATTGTACAATTACATCTCTTTCCGGAAACTGCCAGTTAACTGTTCATTAAATTACTTTCAACCAAATAGGAACTATTTACATCTAGACAAACTCTTAGATTCATCGCTTGATAAAGTCATAATACTTTAAATTGGCCTATTTAAGCTAATGACTATTTCCTACTGGACTATCAAAGTAAACCTTTTAAGTCTTAACAAAAAGTTATTGGCACGGCTTAAAAAATATCATATGTTATATTAGTAAGTTTATTTAATGTTAAGGTATCCGACTACGTTTGACACTAATTTTTTTAATTAAATTTTAATACTTATATTTTATGTATTTTTTGTTCACCAACATAACTAATAATAATAATAATAATAATAAGTCAAAATTTTTATTTTAAACAAATATATTTTATGTAATTTAAGATTTTGTAAGTAAATGTTGATGTTTTTTGCCTTTACTATATACTCTATAACTAAAAAAAATATTTAAGATTTTTTAAAAATAATAATAAATTAATAAATCTTAATTTGATACTTAGGGAATAGACTACAATCTTAGATATTTATTGCACCAATAAAAAGTTATAGGTTGTCGAAGCTAAGTTGAAGATTTTTATGTACTTTTTTTCTACCATTTATGAGAGTGTTTTAATTTTTATAATATTGCTTGAAATTACTAGTCTGTAGTCTATTCCCTAGATAATAGTATAACAAATATGCTAAAAAAATTGAACAAATTCGGTTAACTATTTTTTGAGAAATATGGTTGGTCTAGAAGAAAATGTTCAAAACTTTCATTTTGCAGAAAATCAATTTAAAGTTTGAGTTTACATTCAAATAGCAGGAAAGCCTTCTTTTTAGTACATAAGACATTCTTCATCTTCAAGTTTCGTATTTTTAATTTTTCTTGTAGATCGCAAGTGGTCTTTTCTAAAGGATTTGAATGCCGTTTTCGAATAATGGAGTATCAATGGAGTACCAATCGAGTTCTAAAATATTTGCCGCACAAACAAAATAAAGAGAGTTTTAGAATCTTAAAGAGTGGTGCTTTATTTTAAGATTATAAAAAAAATCTTTTTTTTTCCGAAGAAAAATAGGATTTCAACGTATAAATAAATTTAGGTATCAACGTAAATTTAAACGTATTTAAAATAAATAATAGATGTACTAAAGAATGAACTATTTGTTTGTGATTTAAGTACTGCAATACCCGTTAACTAGATATTATTTGTAAAATCAAATCAATACTTTAAAAAAAACTACTACGGATCGATAATCTTTAATTCTCCATCAGGAAAAGAGGAAGTTAAAGAAATACTCAGATTGATTAAGGACTACAAAGTTTCACTTTTCTTTGTCAATACAATTGACCTATTATACAATTTCGAAGGCGAAAAAAAGTTACTGTATTGAGATATTCCCTAATCTAACTAACATACATAATTTTTTAAGCAAATTACAATGCGGAAATAAGTAACTATTTATACCCATTTTTAAGAAGCGAGATCGGGAAGATTAAAAACTATGTGTAATTTTAAAAAAACATAGGTGTGAATTGGATTGTTTCCCCTGAACTGTGGGAAATATCTATATTAAATAACAGCTGAACTTGTCCACACTTATAAGTGTGAACTCGTGGGCTTGATTGCAGCTTAAATTTGTTTAAGTTTAATTTTATTTCCGAATCGAATTTGATGAACTGTAACTTAAAATGAGTCGTTTTGGCATACAGCGACTCGTTCCGTGCGAAAATTCTCTTTAGGACATCTAGTCATCTCTTTGCGGTCCGCCCTCAAAAGACATTTAGTTCAATGCCCTACATTGACAACATCAAAAATATCATTTACCATGCGTCTGCCTCCTTCACTTCCGTAAATAAGAGAAACTCCCCACACAATGTTAAACCGCATATAAAAACAATGCAGCACGCTTTTCTCCGATGAATAACCGAGCTGATGATATCTATCGTATGGATATACAAGACATTTCGTTTGGGTTATTCTTATACCCTTAAGTTTGAACTGGATGATAGGAATTAAAAGTCGATTTAGCACTAATCTTAGTCCATTTGAAGCTGTAAATTGAATATCAACTATAAAGTTGTTCATTTTTGGTTTAATGATTTTCTAAGTATCGCTTTTTTCCCCCTCGTGTTGAAAACAATTTATAATTATGTTTAATTTGAAATTTATTTTCTAGAATGAAGAGTTGCAATTTGCATTGATTACAATCACATAATTTAATTACAAAAAAGGAAACCTTTGCTTTGCCTATGAAACTTTACTGCAGAAGTTGTTTAAAACTTTGATAGGGGCTTTTATAACATAGAAGATTTCACTATAGTATAATAGTTATATTTTATCATTAATTAAAAGATAAAATCTAATTTTGCACGAGTCAATGATACTTAATGATTTTTTTTTATTGCAGAAAAAACATGGTTTTATTAAACTACGTTTTTTAAAGGCAAATTTGATGTCCTGTGTTTGTGGTTTACTTAGCAGCAGATTCTACAACGCGTATAGACCAGTTATGTGCAATAGGGTAATAATTGTAAAAAATGTTGTTACCTGCATTTCTTTATAATATAAATTTCCATCAATACTATCCTATAATATATTATGGATATTTTTTCTCTTCTACATTTTTTTGCCCCTTTACCCTATGGGGAAGGGGCAAAAAATGAGAGAAATAAAAGGGAATGCTCATTCGAAGGAAATTTCGTCGTTTTTGAAGAAATGTTGGCATTTAAAATGTTCCGATAAAACATTTAGTCATATTGTTAAAAAAAAATCATATTGCTTGGTAACTTACAATTTGTCATATTGCTTGGTAACTTACAATTAGCAACTTCCAACAACGACAAAACTACCTTTAAAGGAATAACTTCTTATTCCAAAGTGAAATAACCAGGCATATCTTGAAATCTTCATTGACGGACTTCACACACGCACAACAATTAAAAATACATCATTGAGCTGAAACCTGGCAAAACCCCCAGTCGCAAGACAAAAGATCTCAAGGCAACTTTCAGCATGTGTCACCTTCACCACATGGATTATTAGCAACTGCATCATCATCCCCATAATAATAATCGTGAATGCCATATTCGACAAAATGGCCCACCCCACAGACCGAGATACCCATCTTCCTCTCTGTGGCGCACGTGGAACCATTAGCATGGGTGGAACCCACCAGAGTCCATTGACAACAGAGACATATCTTAGTCGGCCCACTCTGCAAGAAGAGCTATTCAGAGTCAGATACTCAGGAATCACTGGATGTTTTTGGCCTTACTTTGGTGTTGTCTAATTTGAATATTCAAAAATCGTGTGAAATTAATACTTAACATATTCTATTTTGTTTTGGGAGGAAGTAAACGATATTAACCGATGCTTGATTCTGATTTGTTTTCATTGCTAGTTAAGTATGCATTTGATTACCCATTTAAAAAAGTCAACAATTAAATAAATTTCAGATTGTTCAAAATTTTATGCAATTACAAAAAAAAAAGAGAATTAAGTGTATGACGGCTAAACGCAACACTTCAACTGAAACATTACTACTTCCCTTCTTTAAATTCTCATGTATGATTTTTTATATAAAAAGATGGTAACTGCATTAATCTCAAACTTCAGAACTTCTTAAAACCTATTGCAAACTGATGGAATTGCATTTTAAAATTTTAACCATTATGCTATGACATGCCATTGCCATGTAACTAACCTGCAGAACGAAGAAGGATTTACCCCCACCCACCCCATTAGGTAGTTTATTGATCTACACAATGTTTTACATTTTACATTTTCTTATTTTTAAGCACTTGTTTCAGGAGATGAAAGTTAACTTTAACGTCTAAATTATCTGAAATAACGTTTCCTGCACAGGCGCAAGAAAATCAAATTTTGCTATTCCGTCACACACAGAAAAAAATGGCCAATAAGTATTAATAACCCTTTCCGACCGAGCTATCACGATCGTGCGGGTATATAAGAGATTTTCAAGCTCTTCAAAAATATCGACACCGAAGCAGCTGGATTCTAAGATTCGTTATTTGTATTAAAAAAATACTGTTTTTAAGGAGTTGCTTACGTTGGTGTTGTTTAAAACAAATCAGCACCATCTGAATCATTTTAAATCTGCGCCATCTGTCAGCCGGTCTTAAAGGGTTATAAAAACACTCTCAGAAATAACACTTTCATTTTTGACGATTCTTGAATCCTCAAGCCTCATTTCGTTAATTTTGAGGATTGTTCGTCAATTTATCACGTGACCTTTGAGTAAACGCGAATCCTCATTTTTACGATCGTGATTGGACGATTCTGTATCTTGATTTTGA
Source organism: Hylyphantes graminicola (assembly GCA_023701765.1). NCBI lineage: Eukaryota > Metazoa > Arthropoda > Arachnida > Araneae > Linyphiidae > Hylyphantes > Hylyphantes graminicola. The sequence goes on along the minus strand of CM043119.1, from coordinate 41,339,012 downwards.
GGAAACTGAATCTCATTGTTGTACTCACATGCTCAAAAATGACGACATATTTCTTTAGATTAGACGACATTCAAATCCTCAGAAAGATAACGATTCAAATTTCCTCACTTTGAGGAAACGAAAACTCGGAGCATTTGCCAGTAAACGAATCGTCAAAATTAAGGAAAATGTCATCGTTTTTGAGCATTCATTTATAAGAGTGCAGCCTCTTCAAAAAGAACAAGGAAAACCGCCAACTCTTCTCCCGCAATAAATTCAAATATTCCTTCCAGTCTCAAGGAGTAGGCAGGTCCTGGCCTACAGGCCCACATCACGGGACAAAACCATCATAGTGGCACGTCTTGCATTCATTCGGCGCTCACGTCCAAGATCGTGCACCCACCCACTCTACACGGCGGTGTCTATGACTGATATCAAGGGCAGTTGGTAGGTGCAAACGACCAGCCAGAATGAATTACGGCGGACGAGGGGGTTTATGAGGATGTTCTTTCTTTTAATGTATTTGCGAAGGTAACTTTTCTTTATTGTAGATAGGGAAAGTAAAAGCATACGTGGCTGATTATTTTTGACATGGGATGCTTTTAGTGTTCAGCAAGAGTTAGGACGCTTGAGTTCAGAATTGACAGGTATGTTCTTTTAAAATATGCAGATGTATTTTTTGTGTGTAGATGTCGTAAGGAGAGGACACAAAGCAGTGCTAGAATTAGTTGGATTATATTTGAATTAAGTTGAATAGCATTTTAATGGATAATCTAATTTGGGATTCACAGAAATCTATAATAACTTCACATGGGCAAGTTTTTTTCATTCTGCAGAAAAATGTTAAATAGAAATTACCAAACAATCAAATTCGATTTATTCATTTAAATAATAGTTTAAAGTTGTTGCAATACACTCGATTAGTTCTTTCTCAATTCTCAAACATCTTAATCCATTGTATAATACATTTCCCACAGCTAACAATTTATAAAAAAAAAATATAATAATCCTATCAACCACGCTACCTAATCGAGCAAATAGTTAATCGAATTTTAAAAGCGCAATATCCGTTTCAAATGGTGTCCTCCGGCGGCAATTTTAAAAGGAACTTGTAAAAGCGACATTCAAATACTGGAAGTGAAAGTTCACCACAGTCGATCATCCGGAGAAATCACCCAACCAAAGGAATTATGAAGAAAGGAACAATATTTGTCATTTCCGCTATACCTAAACCGACCTTAAGTTTGCAGTATACAAATGTTCTACGAGAAAAAGGGTAAATAGTTCTCATTTTTGAGTGCGAGAATCGAATACAAAAAGGTATTTCACATTCAATAAACAAATTAATTTGTTATTTCAAGACATAAATTTATTATTTTTATTAGTTTAGCTTCAGTTAGGGCGTTATTTTAATTATTTTTTTCCTTCGATTTTGACGTAACAGGGCGCACGAATATCAGGGTCAGAGGAGCAGCCAATAGGAGGATTCGAAATTTCGGCGCCAGCAGTGTTGTTTACGCAAATTCCTCCGCCTAGTATATTTCTCTGCTGCAAACTTAAGGTCGGTTTTGGTATAACTCTTGTTCGACTTGCAAAACATTTCAATGCTCTCCACAAGCAAAACACAACTGCCATTTAAGTCCTATACACTCTTAAAACAAACGAGCGATTTTAACTCAGAGTTAATTTTCACTCCTCCAGTCTTGAAAATGTACTGCCCCGAAAGGAGTGGATCCTTTGTGTGTTAAACCTCCGACAGGATCACTCCAAACGAGTGATTTTAACTCAGTCTGATTAAGTATTCACTCCTTTCCAGTGTCGAAAATGCACTTCTCCTACTGGAGTAGGTTTTCACTCTTTTGTTTTAAGAGTGTAATGTATGAATTTTTTTTTCATCCCGAAAAAATATATTTGTATCTTTAATACTCATTCATTATGGGAAAATTACTGAAAAAAAATTACTGCATTGGAATTTAAATAATTAAAAAAAATTTAATCTTAAGATTGGCAAAAACCATCTAAAAAATTCCAATTTTGATAAGAATGACTAGAAAAGTACTAAATATGTTTTAAAATAACCCTCTTGGAACTATAATTATTTTTCAAAACAATTTATTTGTAGTTTGTACTAATATTATTATACTTTGAATACTTCCAAAGACGTAATTTCACAACAATTAATAACTTCACTCGTCACTCTTTAATTTTGAATACACTTTTACTACTGTCATCAATGAGGGTTGTTAGTAACTAAAACTTCAAAATGGAATGTAATAGATGAAAAAACACGGATTTGTCGACAGGGAGCACTACTTTAATAGAATAAAGTGAATTGTGATACTTGTTGCCATACGGCAACAGTACGCATTAGAAGGTTAACTATCCAAACTAACTTTATGTCAACAAATTAACTGTTTGTACTACTACTTAATGAAAAGGTAGTTTCAGATCATTACACATTAAAAAGGATCATGTTTGTATATTTGAAAAATTAACTATTTTAATTTGTTTAATTAGGAATTGTATTAAGAATAAGTATATTTTGGTACGCTTAAAAAAAACTTAATTATACATTGATTTCCCATCTTTAAAAAATATTTTACATATTAGAATATCAAAGCTGCAAACTTTCAATCGGTGTTATTTTCTTCAAACTTTTATACTCGGGGAAAATCTTGAAAACTTTTGTTTTGGTTGAACTGAATGTTTTGAAATTCATAAAACAATATTTACGTTTATAATCTAAAAAGTTTGATATTAGAGCCCATTTTTTTTAAAGACAAAACGTTAAATTGCTTTGAGTACATATTATACAATTTGCACTCAAGAGTTAAAATACATAAGAAAAACATATGCTTAGTTGTTTAATGAATTCAATTTAAATTGCAATTAATTTTCAAATTGTTAATATACAGCAATTTAAACTAATGTGGTTCTTAAATTATTAACGACGATTAAAAGAAAAATTTTCAAACGAAAGTTTAAGCCTAAATTTAGATTTTAAAAAATATACAAGATAAATTAAGTCCATAGTCCTGAACAATTTATGTACGGAATATTAAGTAACACGAAAAACAAATGTCAAAAACTAAAACTTAAGGTGTTATTGATGCGGTAAGGAGGTATTAATGGTGTTTACAATTGGGTTGTTGAAGATTTAAGTGCGTTTGGTTGCTCATATTCAATTTAGATTGACTTTTTTTTTCAGAGGCTGAACAAAACTGCCAAAAAAATTATCACACTCGTAAGAAATCCTGCTTAGTATTTTCCGTAAAACCATCTGTTTGTGAACAACACTGTACTTCCTTGAACCATAAAAAAATATAACAAAACTCTGGCATTGAGATTTATGGAGTTTACCTAAGTCATAAACTAAAATTAACAAGAGAAGGTCACTTTAACATCGCTTTAACTCTTTTTAATGAATCTAAAGTGGTAAATAAATTTCAAAATATTTTCGCAATCCTTCTTAAAGACAGTCATACCCACAAGGCGTTTCCACCAACAATTTCATCCCCAAGATCAAAAATAAAGATGCGAAAACATTCAAATATTTTCACAACCATGCAATTAGGTGCAATATTTCGCTGCGAAGACACACTTGAATTTCCATAATAAAAAGCAAATTTGACTTAAGCATTAAAAGGACTTCAAATAAAGGTTTAGGTCACAGAGGATGAACGCACGCATCTACTGGTGAGGGTGTATAAGAGAAAATCATATAAAAACTTATTACTTTGAAGCATAATAACATAGTTCCCCAATTCTTATAGGCTTTCTTGGAGCTGTCGACAATGGAGTTAACCTTCGGTGGGTTGGTATAATGAAAGTCGTGGATTTACTGAATGATGACTAAGCATTTTGAATTACTAGACGGATATAACTTTTTCCAGTAACCTCGTCTTTTTTTATTATGTAGTTAGGGGATTAAATGCTTCAATGCACTTTTATCAGATTTCTTTTCACTCTCACATTTTATCACTTATGACAACAAAGTAACTTTGCATAGTCACATAGACTTTGAAAAACTCACTTTCATGAGTATTTGCGCACGCTGATATTGCAGATATTATCGTAATCCTAAAGTTCTCATCTTTTCTAAGAAAAGATGAGAAACATTAGTAGTTCATTTTGTCTTTATGTATTGATATCTTACAACAGTCTTAAAAATGTAGATTTACATTGGAAGAGTTAGTTTCGTATATCGAGTTATAAAAATGAAAATTTATAAAGAAATGTTTATGGTTTGGTTTGAATTATCGTCGCACTAGAGCCACACGCGGGCTATTGGCGACGGGCATCGTATTTTACCCTTACACGGGGTATTGTTCGTCGGACATTTTTGGCTGCATGGGCCGCATGCTAGGCGAGTGCCTAACCGACTGGGCTCCCCAGCCCTAAAGAAATGTTAATAAATCATGATAATTTAAATTCCTTACAAAAATCATGAAAAACAATCCAACTTAACAACATTTAATAATTAAAAAAAAAAACGTTCTTTCCATCTACATCATATTTAACAAACTTAAAATTCTAAAAATAAGGTTAGTTTGTTTTAGATGTTAGCTTCATCGATCTTTCCAAGATAGAAACCTTCTTTAAACAATATGAAAAATTATAATTTTATTCTAATAAACAATAATCGACACGAGTAGCTATAAGCAACTCGTTAAAAAACAATACCCCCTAATCAAACAAGCGAAGATTTCCTTTCGAGACGATAATAGATTATAAATATGTATGACTTTACTGCTTACAAAAACCCCATGAATATTTTTACGAGGAAAATGCTTATTCTTGGTAGGGGTTCGTAATAGGGGGCTACTCTACTTTCACAAAACCTGACAAATTTGGGTCACCAATGCTTTAGGATATGGCGGACAACAGCAGTCGTATGATGAGAGGAATTCCATTGTAAAAAGTGACATTCCGTTAAGTCACGAAAAGGTCAATAGTCTTTTAAAATGGTTTTTTTTTCCCGTAAGGGAATATTTTACCGATATCAATGGCAATTTTTTGGAGGATCGTGTTATTAATAGAATGATAAAGAATTATTTTATATAAAATATTTACTATTGTTGTCCATAGGTGAGTAAGTTATAAGTCCAGATTGAGTTCGAATTTTAAAATCGTTTTTCTACTTACTGATTTAACTTGAGCTTTTCAACAAATTTGCAATATTCAACTTTTAAAAAAAAGCGCACTTTTAAATTATTATTAAACATTTTAAAATTGTGGGAGCGTATCAAAAAGATAAGCTAGCACTGATTTTTAGTAAGGAAGAGATTTTAGCACTAAGTTTTAACTATAGAATAACTTATTAATAAATATAAAATTTACATACAAATTGGTAAAGTCATTAACTGTAATTTTTTTAATAATTTTATTTTAAAAAAAATGTCAAATGCATCTACTACATTAGTTCAGGTGCACAGTGTGACCTTAATAAAGCTACAGATGCTGATATAACGACTTGCATAATTCTATACTTCCTGGCTTGATCTTATCTTTAATGAAAAAATTTCAGTTACAAAAAGAACATTTATTGCAATTAATTGCGATGTTTCCGACATTACAGTAAAACCGAAAACCGCTAGCCCTCGTATTGAAAAAAATAAGTTGCGACATTGGACGACATAGCGACCTCACTTATTATCACCAAAGTCTACTTTCACTCATGAAGGCCCCTGAGTGTCGATTATCGGACACAATGATTTTTATTTCCACCTTGCAGGGCAATTTTGACAAAGCTGTAAGTATAATTTAAAATCTTGCAGGTGACATTTTGTTTATGTTATAAAAATATATAGCTTAAGCTGATATCAGCAAACTTTGGTACGGTCAGTCTGTACTTAGATGATCCTTTAGAGCGAAATATATAAAATGTTGCATTGTAAGAAATGCAATAAAAATCCTAAATATATATACACGATGTCAGTAAGATTATATTTGTTTCAAATGAAAATTTTGTTAGTTTATAACGACAAAAAAGTGATTTACAAGGAACACATAAGCTTTTGGAATACAAATTGCATTTACATTGAATCTGAATTTGAATTGCTGTATCAACACTAAAGACTTGAACCATTTTTTACTCACTCAATAACTCTAAACGAGAAAAAATTTCAGGTAAAAACTGATTTGTAGTTATAAAATTGTCTACTTTATTATTGTAGTGGTGTAGTCACTAAAGTTTACCTGCCCACGGCAGAGTAGTTATAGCTCTCTCTAATCTCCTAAATTCTTCAATTTATCCATCTTCCACTTATTGATAATTTCGGAGTTTTGAGAATTCCCTATAACACATTATCTATGTTCAAATGTTGCAGAGGAACAGCACACAAGAAAGAGTTCTCGATTCAAAATACTCGAAATCCGCTTGTAATTCAATCGAAATTTTCATTTACAAATTATTTCGATTGGTTTTTGGGATCAATATCACTACCTGTCTACCAGTTCCCAATGACTTCATATTTTTTAAGACTCAATCAAATGACAGAAAATTAATAAGAGTAAAGAAAAACCACCCTACTTGCACGTAAAAATATTCTTTACTCTATTTCATTTTCATAGTGTAGCCTGTAATGCACATTATTTTGATTATATATACTATTTCAAATTAATTTCACGTAAAATCAGTGTAGATTCAAGTACCATTTTGTCTGGCCAATCCAGAAACTTCAAAAACAAGTTTCTTTACAATCACCTTTCAACAATCGCCATTGACGAGTTCAAAGGCCACCATTTCGAAAGTGACTTCAAGTAGAACAAAAAAAATCTTAAGTCTTCAACAGTTTATCAGAAGGGAATTGTTACCGAAGTGACGAGAGCTTAAACAAAAGGACCCTCTAATACGACGTCACGCTATGTCGAAGTTTCAAAACCGGCCAAAAGACTCTGCCGAAGTTTTTCTTTGTTAGCTTCTGCTCATAAACGTAACTAAGCATGGCGAATCCCATATGAAAAAAAGTTATTGAATCACCTATGTTGAAAGATCTCGCAATCCTACTTTAAGTATGTGGCTTCAAGAAAAATAAGTCCCATAGAAAACTAGAAAACCCCTTTTTAAGAAGTAGAAGTACCGTGTTTACGTTTTGGAAATGGATCTTTTTGGTCATTAGTGTGTGCTTCTAGTCATTATAGGTAATAACCTGAGGGAATTAGAGGAATGTCCAAGTTTGATTTGGCGCAATCGCCAATGAAAGGGCTGGACCCGATAACTAAGTTTTACTTTGGATCACGTGTGTTTCGAAAGTATATGCTTCATTTATGGCAAAACAATGCTATTTAGGCATTGCTTCATTCAAATGCATAATTTGTCAATATAACAAATTTTTCCTTTATGGGAAAAAAAGGACCTTTCTCCATGATGTGCTATTGGACAATGTTTCTTTTACTTCTAAGGTGCAAATTTAATGTCTGATTTATGTAAAGATTATTCATTATACTAGGCCATATCCATTGACATCATTTCTAAATCAAATAAAAATAGGTTTGATTAGCTTCGGAATGCTTAGTGTAAATTTAGTTAATAACTTTGGCAAAAGAATAATATGATTAAATGACGTAATAACTTCAATTTAATGATTGCCAAAGGCTGTTCAATATAGATAACAAGTGTGAATGAATCATTATAAAACTAGTTTAAAATACATATTAAACCTATAACTTTCGGAACATCCATTAAAAAGAGTATGAAATTTTGCACTTAAGCTTTATAATACGATTCTTATAAATGTAAAGCCGACATTTTTTAAAGCATTTTCCTCTGAAAAAGTACAATTGTTTTTTAAACATTAAATAAATGTTTAAATTAAAATAAATTGTGTAAAATGTTAGGAAGTCAATGACAAATAATGGCTTTATCTTTCACATATTATCTTCCAAAACAACCAGACACAATAATTTTACGCCTCGTGAGGTGCCAGTGCAGCCACCATTATAAGACAATTTTACGCATGCTCTATCTTGGGAATGAAGCCTTCAAGAAAATTACTTAATTTTAATAATTTATGCTCAGTTGCTTTTCTCTGAGTCATAGATGTAAAAGTTTGACCTTAATCTCAAGCTCAAATAATTTTGAATTCTAGGGAATCCAAAATTGTTCATTACACTGAGGAAAAAAAACTCTACAACCATTACAAAAAGCTTGTGTCAATAGATAATTGTGTAGTAAATACGTAAAATAGCCTGTAAATACGCATAATATATTTGTGTTGGCAAAACATAACTTGTAAATAAAGTTCTATACATCCACAAAAATGTTTCGGTAACTTTACAAGTCCATTTTATGTACCCGGGATACGTTTTTTTGCAGTGCATCATCTGTTAGGGATACAGTATCCCTAACAGATGCACTGCAAACAATCAATTCAAATTCGCGGCTTTAAATTGGAAAAAAGGCTAAGTTTAACTTGAATAATCCATTGATAATTGTTTGGTTTTATTTGAATTGACGTGACCTTTCGAGTAAAAAAGCATTGTTTAACGATACTCATTAATTCGATGTCTCTACATGCACATACTTTTATCCTCAAAAATTCGAACACTAAACTACATAACAACGAAGCAATTTAAAACAATCTACACACAGCATTCTCCTCTAAAAAGCCAACATTATCATGAAAATTTAACAAAAGATCATAACTGTTTATGCTAATGCTCAAACATTTTTATTTCATACAAAATGGCCGTTTCCAGATGTTATTTCAAAAACGTGCCGTTTGCATGTTACGGCCATTTCAAAAGGATCAACCAGTAAGAACCATTAAATTCTATTCAACAGAATAAAAAAAGAAAAGACTGTCCGTCCAATAAAGTTGAATAAGCAATGGCATCCAGGTATTTTTATGCGACCGATGAAAATAAAGTGTTCATCACGAGTCAACTGGTCAATGGGTATTCTTTTTTTATGGTGACCATAAATTATGTTTGGAATTTAGAGCCAACAATAAAAGCTTGGCATTTTCTTTCGTTTATGTTAAATTGTTTTATTTTTAGTTTGTAAAAATTTTGCTGTACACGGGAAACAATGAGATTGTTACCGGGAATTTTGATTATTAATCTCTTAAGCATAATATTTAAATTTGCATTTTTTAATGCATTACATTTTTCTAAAATAGATAGAAAGTAAAATATGATCAAAGCTTCTACTATATCCTTTAATTTACTTTTCTTTCACATTTTCTTAATATTTTTTTCTTATCTTAACCATTAAGTTTGTTATGAAAACTTAAGACTTTTTATTTTGAGACCGCTTTACTTTCTTGAATTTGAAAGAATTTTTTTAAAAAAATTGAAAGAAGGCGCATTGACATCGTAGAGATAAAACTATTTCGCAAACAAAACATCTTTATATTGCGCAAAACAACATGTAATCAGTTGTCGTGTCAAATCAAATAATTTTTTTTTAAATGCATAAGTTTTTTTTACAGTTTAACGTTCGAATAGGATTATACCTTTCAACATCAGTTTAGATATACGCGACAGACTTCGAGGGAGACAATTCTAAAAAGAATGGATATGATGATATGTAAAAAAAGAATTTGTTTTGTTTGTAAAAAAGTGTCTACGAATAAAGTGTGACAATAAAACTTGCTCCGTCTGTCTGTCCGCCTTCCAAATCACCCTCTAATTTTAAAAATATTTTTTATATAAAACTATGACATTAAAAATCTATTTTTACTTTTCTTTTGCTTACTTTTTTTTACCGTTCGTCCCACTTCGTACGTCTGTAAATCTATTACTTCTTATACGTTTTGTAACAACTCTTAATTCTGTAACTTAGGAAACTACGATTCTCACGTTGTAACATGAGATACGATACACATTTCGAATAAGTTTTTGCAAATTATGTGCAAAACTAAAAGTGGAATTTTTATATAAACTGTTTTTTTTTTTTTTTTTAGTATTTAGTATTTCTAATTTTTAGTATTTATAAAGGCGTAAAACTAGTGACACGTAAAGTAACAATAAAACTTCATTTAGTAATTGAATGTTAAAACTGAAATATATGCTTTAAAATTAATTGATGCAAAAATTTTCATTGAACATTTAATAAAATACCAAACACAGAAAATATTTTGTAACTCATTGATTGAATATCATTGTACGTTATTTAAACAGCACTTAAATACAAAAACATTTAACCACTTCCTCCTTTTACACTCACTTGTAAAATTCCCAATTAAAAAATTAGTGTTTAAGTTCAAAGCCGCTTTAAGTAGTAGCATCACGTAGCTTTTCGAATGAAAATGTAGATTTTCAGCCTTGGATTGTTTTTCTGAGTGACCTTACCCTTTCTGAAGACGTCAGACGAATTAGGTATGCTTCTTCAGATGTTGAAGACTGCTGACATTTTGCTTTCACGAAAAAATTATCCTGTGGTGTTGAAGGATTGTATTGTTGGTGAAAATTGTCATCATGTCCGGGATGGGGTATAACCCTTTAACGCGTCTGACAGCAATGATGGAAATGCCGTGAAAGCATTAAGTTTCATTTCACGCAGCAATAACCTTCTACTCGGGATTTTTGAATTTAAATTATCGATTTGAAAATAAATGTATGCAAATATGTTTAAACAAATTGGAATTCTATAATGAAGTAACAAATAAAAGGTATTTTGCAAACAAACATAGTAATTTAGCAGCTAAATCCTTAATATTATCCTATATGTTAAATTATCCTGTGGTGTTGAAGAATTGTACTGTTCGTGAAATTTGTCATAATGTCCGGGAACGGTTATAACCCTTTTACGCGTCTGACAGCAATGATGGAAATGCCGTGAAAGCATTAAGTTTCATTTCACGCCGAAATAACCTTCCACGTTGGATTTTCGAATTTAAATTTTTGATTTAAATACAAATTTCTGCAATTATAAACAAATTGGAATTCTATAATGCAATATATAAAACTATTTCGCAAACAAACATCATCGTATTGCCATTGAAACACCTGTAATCTAGTTGTATTGAATACATTTTTTTAAAATTATGCATAAGTTTTTACAGTTTAACTTTTCGCGAATAGGAATCTACCTTTCAACATCAGTGAAGAATACGTCCGAAGACTACGAGGAAGACACAATTCTTAAATATGGATATCATGATATTTGTAAAAGAGTAATCTATTTTTGTCCTACTATTGTAGTGTGAAATATCAAACAAGAACATCTTTATACCCGTATGTGCTAAACAATTAAATTTTTTTAGCGTTACATTTACTAAATTATGACATATAATAAATCATGTTTAAGGATACACTTTAATTGCTAGTGGATCAGAATGGGTAAAGCAATTGCCAATAGGGTAGATTTCTAAATCGGAAAAAAATAATTTGAATTTAAAATTATATTTTTTTGTCAATTTTATATTATTTACAGCCAATATGAAATAACTTTTCATAAATACAAAACAGAGTAAAGTTTTTTTCTCTAAATTTTTAGCGCTATTATTTTGGTATTTTCTTACGTTGTACTTAAGGGCTATAGGGGACTTTAAACATTAAAAAAAATCTTCGTCAAATAGTACAGCTTTTTACATTACTTATAGTTTAAACAAAAAAAAAAATATACAACGATTTCTATGCGGCAATCTTAGCAACGCGGGCATTTAAAATTTCTTTGACCCTGTGCATTTATTATTTGTTGGCTGAACATCGTTATTTATGTTTTATTGCTAAATCAACATAACACACCATACTATGCTTATCCATCAAAACTACCGATCACCACCCGCATTTTACAGAAACCATAAAATAAACTCCCGTTGCGTTGTATCAACATTCCAAAACGTACCAACAATGCATTGTCACATTTTTCATATGCATTGGTAAACACCCGAAATATATTAGTGTATATATTGTACTAGTTAAGGTTTTCAACTATTTTATTTCGCACCTGATAAGAATAGCATCGAAATAAAAACCACATTAACTTCAACGCCGTAAACTCTTTTTCCACGATCCAATCCCATAAATTTCACAGGGTTGATGGCAGGCCAAACGACAACAAAAGCAATCTCAATAAAACGCCAGGTGAGAGCCGGCAGAGATTTGCAGCAGATTAAAATCCTTTCGATGATACGTAACATCCGATGTGTGTAGGTTACACGCCTCTTGCCCGCAAGGAATTGGTAGCATTGGTTTGACAGAAACCCAGCTCATTTGGTTAAAAAGTCATTCGTTCCAATACCACCTAGATTAGAAGGCCGGCGAACTAAATGCTTGACGTCATATTAGTGGACCGATTCTGTGGTTTTGACCAATGATCATTCGTGACTAGATCTTGTATTTGAATAAATTTTTAAGATAAGATGAATCAAGTGTGCGACGTCATCTTAAGATACGACGTTATTGGTCAACAAATCGAAATTGGCCTACTAATGTGACGTTGTGTTGCTTAGTTCTTCGGCCTTCTAATCTAGGTGGTATTGCCTGAATAGGCACCCAACGCAACCATTAATCGTTTTACACGGAAACGATTCCAGCATCAGTTAAAACATTGTCAAAACAACGGAGCTACTTGGTTTTGGGTCTTCCACAGATTGAAAAAGGCCAGAACCAGTCGTGGAAAGCACTCGTCCCCCACCTCAAATAAAATGATTCGAATTCTTTCGACGTCCCAAGTAGAATTATTAGTTGTTTGTATTAAAGAAAAAATGGGCGTCCATCAAAAGAAAAGAGTTCCCACGATTTTTGTCACTAACATACTGGGCGACGGCAATGGCCTGAGTTGTTTGACGTAATTTATATAATAATTTTTTGTAATTGTTGATAGTAATCTGCTTGTTGAAATGCGGGTATTTGGGAATAGGCGATATTGGTCTGATATTGTTTAAGTTTTTTAATCACGTATCTGTAGCATAAAAAAGTTATCTAGTATATCGTGGGATAATACAAGTTCGCAAGTTCTCTTATGGGAAGAGGGAAAAAATACTTTTACCAAAATAGAGAAATCATTTTTTCTGATCAGTATTTTTACTCGATAATATGATTTATTTTTTCTCATTTAAGGCGCGATTACACGAGCCATTGAATCCATGGAATGCCAAAATCCCCATTTGGGGAAACAGAGGTCGAACAGGATTTCTAACCCAAATGATAGTTTGTGTCCAAATCCATGGTATGAAACATCAAACCCTCCTTCATTAGAGGGTTTGCGAAACCCCCTAATGAAACCATCCGATTCCGCGGTTCGGTCTGTAAGAAAATCCCTAAGAGGGAAAAATTGCTGAGTTTGCTCTTCAATCCATGGATTAGATGACTCAAGTAAACGCGCCTTTAATAATGTAAGCTTAAAGCCAGGTTCTATTCCATTTAGTTATGCAGATCACCCGATTCTAAAATTTCGATTGTGAGATCTACCAACTTAATGCCACACAACAAAAAAATTAAAGATATAAAGAGCTTTAGCTTCTGACATTCGTTAAAAGGAAATAAATCTGCTAAAAGCATTTATTACGTTCAATTAAGTTGCAATTACACTGTTAAATTCAAGTTTCACAAACGCAGCAATCTATCAAAGTTAACGATTATGTGTTTTCCAAGTTACAATCAAAAAATCTTAATTGCCAACCTATTCACGTCCCCACCTGCTAATTACGCAACCAATTTCAATTTTTAAAAATACGTGCATAAATTATTTATAAAATCTGTTTCCTTGTCTTTCACACTCGATCATGATCGTTTACCACCAAAGCCACGTCCTTGCCACTACCTCTGAAAAACCCAAAAATCAACTTTTTAAAATATTTTCATTAAACGTTCACAATCTCACACACTGCCTCGTGGCGATCTAAAAGAACTTTCTTAAGTAGAAGGTAGCAACCATCACGAGATTAACCATCCATTCCGTTCTTGATGGTAGGCGGTTAAGTCCACGGTTAGCCTTTACCAGAAATACCAATCAAAAAGAGATTTTAAATTTTAATATTCCTTGTTCAAAAGATCGCTTGTTGTTGTGAGTCGTGGGTTATTAAGGGACAATGACTTGCCGCAATTGCTTTTTAAACACGGTTGTTTAAGGGGATATAATGAATGGATGCATAACAGAAGGGGCGAGATGGGTTGAGATGTGAACCTCCTTCTCCTCCTAACCAATTTAAAGTAGATCGCTTGTGGATGATTTCATTTATGAAATCATTCCTCATGGGGGCAAAATAAATCTATTACGTATTTATCGATTAAAATCAGGAAACATGCGTGACTATATTTTTTTTTTAAAAAAAGCTTAATAGCGAAGCATGATGCTTTTTTAAAAAAAGTATTCTTAAAAGATAATCTACTAAATATTCATGTTTATCCTTATTAGTTGTTTTTCCTAATTTGGCATCATTGGTATTTAGAAATGCTATTCATCGGAGAACATTTTTAACAAATGAAATAAAATAGTCGTACTAATTTTAAATAGTACTTATACGTCTACACCTCTCTTTCCCAAGGAAATAAAATACTTTCTGATAAAATACTCTACGAAGTATATTCAAAAGAGCAATAAACAAAAATATTCCACACGATTTAAAAGATTTCTATTTATATTATGAAAATAACTTTTGACTGAAAGGATGTTCACTAAAGAGACTAGGGGTGACCCGATGTAATTATTGGACACATAGAAAATGCAGCTAGTCTAAATACTGTGCAGAATAGATTAAAAACCACTGTCCAATCATTACCCTAATTATCGGGGTAATTTTGGGATACATGTTTATTATTATTTTTTTTGAACTTCTATAGAGGAAATAGGACATTTCAACACCGATACCTGATAAGATATATCTAATAGTCATAATGAAAAAAAACCTGATCAGAAAATGACATGAATGTGGTAGCCGTGGTAAAAGTTTAATGTTGGTTCAATAATTATACCCATATGACACCACGAAAAAGACAAATTTAAGGTGTAATTCAAATCACGTCCTTCTCAAAAACATTTAAAAAACCACAAAATAATATTTTAGTTTAAAAATCGTGTCATTATCAACCATTGAAAAATAGAACCACCGCCAAGGAATTGCATTGTTCTTATCTTTTTTAAAAAAATGTCCTTGATTGCCAGGTTAAAATCTTGCAAGGGTTGTTGGGTCATGGGTTAATTAGAAATTATCTTTAAACCCGAAGGAGCCCTGCAATTACCTCATAGCACGTATGAAGGGTATAAAGTGGAATAGAATTTAATTCATTCGAATCCGTGCTCAAAACAATGACTCGACAACACTAGGAGAAATTGCATCAAGGCTGTAATAAAAGTGAATTTGCACTTGAGAATTTGAAACAATAAGTACATCGATCAATTAAAATCGATAAATAAATAAACAATAATTGTTCTCAGAAGATTCTACAACCTATTCCCCAATTGTTCAACCTATCCTTGAATGCAATTTAATTGTTGGAAAATAAGTTATATTTAATGATAACTATTAAATGGTTTGAAGACTCTAAACGCAACTGTACGAGATGCGTAAATTTTTTTGAAAAACACTTGCATGTTCGTAAACTAAAAAATTACATAAATACTTTTAATTCGCGAGGAAAATATTAATTAAATTTCTTAAGTTTTTAGTTCAGTCACTGTTCGTCATAACTCAGAATCCAACATTCGGATTTTTCTTTTTGATTGATTTCCACGACTAAAGTAATTTGCGAATAAAATTTAAATGGTAATAAATTAAAAATTCATGTTAAAATTAATAAAAAAAACTAATTCAATGTTGGCACAATTGGATGGTTATTGCAGATTTTAAAAAAAAAAAAGACTCATAAGCAAAAAAGTGATTTTTTTGTTTTAATGTAAAATATTATCATGTATCACTGTATAATAAAATAACTGTTTTCGTTCAAATTGTAAACAAACGCGAGTTGTTTTCATGCATGTGTGTAGCCCAAAATCAATAAGGAAACAACTTTAACCATTAGCTTTTACAACTTTACCATTTTACAACTTTAACCATTCGTCAGCTTGGACTATTATAACACCTTCAAAATTCGAGTGAAGAGGTCTTCCCTAACGAAGGGTTTATTTTACTAATATTACGCCATGTACTATACAAACCTCAAGCGATGTCAAATTGATATTACAATGCAAGAATAAGGATTTCAGTTGGATATCAGGAAATATTACGTGCCACTAGAGTCCCCCAGCCAATAAACTTCTTCGCAAAATTTCGAGATTATACCTGCGAGATTTAGACTGATTTAGCTATGTAATACCTTGCTTTTAAATATTTTTCGGGACGCTTGTTTCGTATGGAGCATTTCCTTCCAGCTTTCATTCCTATACCGTCTTTAACCGGTGATCCAACTGATGCTGTTCCCAAATGACATCGACTCACCAATAGAGGCTTTGGAAAAAAAAATTTCATTTTTTAAGCACTTCTGTGACCACTCGAGACCTGAAACATGCCCATTGAACCAATTACCGGAGTTTTCAGCGTTAAAAGTAAATGTTTAAGAATCCTGTATTACCTAGTTCTATCCATATACTTGCCATCACGTCTGAAGTCATTCACCAATAGCTCATACCTCTATAGCGACAAAACCGAACCCCACCCCTTCACAGCCCATCATCGAAACAAAACCCTGACCATCCACCATCTCTTCCGCACCAATTAACTCAACCCAAACAAAAGTGAAAGGACCTGAAATATGCCCATATTATCAATTGCCGGAGTTTTCAGCGCTAAGAATTAAATGTGTAAGAATCCTGTATTGCAGAATTACATGTTGCATCCGCATAGTAGCATTAAGGGGGAATGGGCGCGCAGGACCGGGGGTCTCCAAACTCAAGTGCCTCAATGTTAATCCAATGGGAAAAAACTATTTTCTTTGCCACATTTCTCCGGCTGTATTGAAAATTTTTACAAGCGGATTTTTTATGTGATAAATGTAGCTGACTTACAGGTCCCGACAATCCAACTTTTTGAAATTAGTACGAATATTTTTTAAATATTCAATAAATTATTTTACACAAAATATTCGAAGCAATTTCAAAAAGTGGGATTATAGAGACCTGTAAGTCAGCTACATTTATCACATAAAAAAATCCGCTTGTAAAAATTTTCAATACAGCAGAAGAAATGTGGCAAAGAAAATAGTTTTTTCCCCATTGGATTAACATTGAGGCACTTGAGTTTGGAGACCCCCGGTACAGCGCGCCCATTCCCCCTTAAGGTCTATATGTGCATCATCACTAGCTCATATCCCTCTCAAACGCTACAAACCAAACCCCACCCACCCATTCACAGCTCATCACCGAAACAAAACCTTGACCGTCCACCATCACTTCCTCACCAATTAAGGGGTCACAGGAGTCTTAAAAATGTGCAAAGAAGGTACTACAAAACATAGTTTGATCTTTCATGTCATGTTTTAACTACTCAATAAATGAGTATAATTTTTTTATATGTAATTCTACAAGATTTATTTATTATAAAACTAGTTTTAAAATTTATGAAAATTTAGCCAAAACTAAAATAAATGATATTAAACTTGTAGCTATTTGAACACATTGTGATTAGCCTTGCGCGGCAAATTGTGAGGTCAAAATTGAAAAAATGACCAAGAAAATGACTTTATATTGTACAAATATGTACAAACAAAGACTTATACCTAAATTCTCAGCTCAATTGTAATTAGAAATTATTTTAAGAACTTTTTTCTAAAAAAAATTAATAAAAATTTAAAAATTTTGATTTTAAATTTTTTAAAAATAATTTCTAATTAAAATTGAGCTGAGAATTTAGGTATAAGTCTTTGTTTGAACATATTTGTGCAATATAAAGTCATTTTCTTGGTCATTTTTTCAATTTTGACCTCACAATTTGCCGCGCAAGCCTAATCACAATGTGTTCAAATAACTTCATGTTTAATATCATTTATTTTAGTTTTGGCTAAAGTTTCATAAATTTTAAAACTAGTTTTATAATAAATAAATCTTGTAGAATTACATATAAAAAAATTATACTTATACACTGAGTAGTTCAAAAATGACATGAAAGATCAAACTATGTTTTGTAGTACCTTCTTTGCACATTTTTAAGACTCCTGTGACCCCTTAAGGGGTCTAAGGAGTCTTAAAAATGTGCAAAGAAGGAACTACAAAGTATAGTTTGATCTCTCATGTAATTTTTTAACTACTCAATATACAAGTATAATTTTTTTTATATGTAATTCTACAAGATTTATTTATTATAAAACAAATTTTAAAATTTATGAAACTTTAGCCAAAACTAAAATAAATGATATTAAACATAAAGCTATTTTAACACATTGTGATTAGGCTTGCGCGGCAAATTTTGAGGACAAAATTGAAAAACTGACCAAGAAAATGACTTTATATTGTACAAATATGTACAAACTAGGACTTATACCTAAATTCCCAGCTCAATTTTAATTAGAAATTATTTAAAAATAAATTTAAAATCAAAATAAAAAAAATTTTATTAATTTTTTTAGAAAAAAGTTCTTAAAATAATTTCTAATTAAAATTGAGCTGAGAATTTAGGTATAAGTCCTAGTTTGTACATATTTGTACAATATAAAGTCATTTTCTTGATCATTTTTTCAATTTTGACCTCACAATTTGCCGCGCAAGCCTAATCACAATGTGTTAAAATAGCTTCATGTTTAATATCATTTATTTTTGTTTTGGCTAAAGTTTCATAAATTTTAAAATTTGTTTTATAATAAATAAATCTTGTTGAATTACATATAAAAAAATTATACTTGTATATTGAGTAGTTAAAAAATGACATGACAGATCAAACTATACTTTGTAGTTCCTTCTTTGCACATTTTTAAGACTCCTTACCGCCGTATTCACAAGTTCGAGACAAACGGCGAGATATCCCCAGAACATGAATTCTGCGAGGAAGGGACAAGTTGAGGGTTATTGCAAATTCGTATTCACAACCGCGAGATATCACTGGGTTTCATATCTTTCATTTCTTCTCCAGGTTTCCCTCTGTTTTTGTAACAGGACATCTTATTGGTCAATCGGAATCACGTGACGTTGTTTATTTCTTCTATTTTTCACTTGTTCTATTTCAAGTCTTGAAGAGTGAGACAAGCAATACTGACAGAACTGATCGCAATAACCTCTGGGGATACGGATACTTCAATCTCGCCCATATTAATTTGAATTTTAGTAACTTTAGGATCATTTTTCTCAGAAACTACATGACATATCACTATAAATTTTTTGTATAGTTTGTTAATTACATACGACCAATTACCATGTACGTATTTGAAACTGCTGTTTGTTTTGAAAGTTAAAGAGTAGGAAAAGCTAATTATTGTAGTTAAAAATGCTTTTTTAGTAATTTAAATTACTGAATTTGCTCATAAAAATATATTTACTATATTGAAATACAGTTTTGACTCATTGAATTGACATAAATCTGTTTAAATTCGATTCAAAATGCACGTTAGGTCTCGCCAAATGCATTGTAGCAGTTCATATATTTATGCAAGTAAACTCTTATATGTTTCGAATATGATTGTTTCAGAATTAATTAAGTATACACCTTGCTAAGTGGGCTCCAAAAATATATTACATGGGCCATCTCACTCACTCATTCATTTGATTACCGCACTTGAAAAGCATTTCTATGTGTCAACATTTGGACGATACAGAATTGAATGTTATCTTGAAGATTAAAACTTTATTAGTCAATTTTACAACTATTTTGTCAGTGTCTTCTTTATTGACAGGCAAATACCATTATTTTGATACACACACACTCTCAATGTGAGTGAGTATTTAAGCTTCCTGCTGAAATTTGGGTTTTTATTCATGGCCTGTGTTAAATTTCACAAGGGGACCCAAAATTCACTGGGGACATATTTTGCCAAAACTGTTATGGTATTCCTGTTCTCTAGGCATAGACGAATCTTTTGATGTGTCATATTGTAAACTTCTGTGAGTATTTAGGCACACAGATAAAAATGTGTCTTTCATTGCTCGACAAAGCCTCGGTCCATGAAAAACCACACTCCAACCCCTGAGACCCTATTTTTTGTTTCAAAGTCTAGTTTTTTTGGCTGTACACCACCGCCTAGACCAGAGCTAACTTTTAATGCAGGATTTGGAACATGTACATGCCCATTTTAAAAACCAAGCCTGTTTCTCTGCGAAAAGCCCCGTCCTTCAACCGAGGCCATGTTAAATGACACATTTGTTCCCAAAACATTCTGGGGACATGTGGTGCCAAAATATTTGATGTTTTCTATTTCTAGAGGATAAAACCTTTCTTTTGATACCAAACACACTCAATTAGAGTGAGTATTTGAGTTTCCTGCTGATATTTGGGTTTTTATTCATGGCCTGTGTTAAATCTCACAAGGGGACCCAAAATTCACTGGGGACATATTTTGCCAAAACTGTTATGGTATTCCTGTTCTCTAGGCATAGACGAATCTTTTGATGTGTCATATTGTAAACTTCTGTGAGTATTTAGGCACACAGATAAAAATGTGTCTTTCATTGCTCGACAAAGCCTCGGTCCATGAAAAACCACACTCCAACCCCTGAGACCCTATTTTTTGTTTCAAAGTCTAGTTTTTTGAGCTGTACATCACCACCTAGACCAGAGCTAACTTTTAATGCAGGATTTGGAACATGTACATGCCCATTTTAAAAACCAAGCCTGTTTCTCTGTGAAAAGTCCCGTCCTTCAACCGAGGCCATGTAAAATGACACTTTTGTCCCCAAAACATTCTGGGGACATGTGGTGCCAAAACTTTTGATGTTTTCTAATTCTAGAGGATAAAACCTTTCTTTTAATACCAAACACACTCAATTTGAGTGAGTATTTGAGCTTCCTGCTGAAATTTTGGTTTTTATTCATGGCTTGTTTCAATACACACAATGCATGGCAAGTTTTTATAACACACTATTAACCTCAAAAATGCAATTGAAGTTGAATGCAAATTTATATTAACTTTTTTTTAGCAGAGATATTAAAATTCCTCAGTTTGAATCAAAGAGCTATTAATGTGGAAGAAATAATAAAACAAAACACTAGATATATTTTATAGTTCCTGATTATGGTCTTAAATTGATGTAGATCCCCAAATTAAAAATAAAGGAAACACAGGTAATCGACATTTTTTAACCCAAACACCCATCCGACTCGCCTTGAAAAAAAAATGGCTGAAACGAAGAAAATAAACTTTATGCCGTTTGTAAACCTTTTTGTACATAATTACCGCAGCACACAACTTTTAAAATAGTTTTATTCAATTAAAGAAATGATTTTAAAGGGATTTTGAACAGTAAAAACAAACATCGCATCTCTAATGTCGAAATTTAGTATCAATCCAAATACTAAATTTCAAATAATACCAAATTTATAATACCTAATTTTCAAAAATCATCACCCAATACCAAATTTATTGAAAATATATATAACTTTTTAATATGCTGTACTTCTACAATGAAAAATAAAGGTCAATTAAAATGGCTTAGAACTAAATAATATAATCACTCGTGTGAAAAAATAACACGATAAGCCACGTTTGTTTTGATTTTGAACGTATCTCAGAGATATCCCTCTGAAAACCCACCGATATCGGTGGGATAACCCGAGGAGCACATTCGGCTCCTTATCCCTCCCTTTTTGGCATAACTCGCACTTGTGAATAAGGAATTCGACGAAACCCACCGATCCATCCCCCAGTCGGAGGAAACCTGCGGGTGACTCGAACTTGTGAATACGACCGTTAGACCCCTTAAGTCAACCCAAACAAAAGTGAAAGGAACTGAAATATGCCCATTTTATCAATTACCGGAGTTTTCAACAATAAAAATTAAGTATGTAATAATCCTGTATTGCAGAATTACACGTTACATCCACATAGTAGCCATCACACTCTTAAAACAAACGAGTGAATTTAACTCTGAGTTAATTTTCACTCCTTTCCAGTGTCGAAAATGCACTTCTCCTATATGAGTGGATTTCACTCTTGTTTTAAAAGTGCAGGTCTATATGTGCATCATCACTAGATCATACCCCTCTCAAACGCGACAAACCAAACCCCACCCACCCATTCGCATCTCATCACCGAAACAAAACCCTGACCATCCACCATCTCTTCCTCGCCAATTAAGCCAATCCAAACAAAAGTGAAAACCAGCCGATGATGGTCAACAATGGGACATACACAACACATCCTGCACCCATCAGTTATAGTGGCACTGACCGCCGTGGTCGCAGGAGCGTGCAGTATGGCTGACAGCCTTCACCCGTACGTCTGTGACCCCTCGATGCCGTCATCGACAGGCATAAGACAATGGCAAGATCCACCGGGAGATATGCCGTAATGGGGTTCTTCTGGCGGAGCAGATGTGGTTTTTTTTAACTTTTTTTTTTTTTTTGGTAAATTGGTGTTGTCCGACTGTGCAATAATGACTCGCAATCAGGTAGAAAGTGAAAAACTACTTTAATTGGAATAACAATTATTTTAATTTTGGAGAAGACAAAGAGGAAGAAGATGCGGAAGGACTGCCTGGAAGAGGATTTCGCATCTTAAAAGCTAAAAACTGATGATCGATGTCTTTAAAAAGGCAGAATGGGCAGTCTGAGAAGGCCAGGGCCGACAAAGCGCTGTTTCGCTAATGCTTCTTATAATGAATTGTTTTAGGCTAATTCCCATGCAGAATTAAAATTTCTGTAGTGTAAGAAAGAACGCGTGTGGATTATCACACCAACTTAACATAAAATGAAGAAAAAAAAACGGAATATTTAATATACGCTTACTGCAACTAAATAATGTAATCTGGTTTATTTATTTGACTTGAAGTTTAAAACGCTTTTTGAACTTGTTACTTACACTACAAATATCTCAAGTTAAATGGAATTAGCTCTTAATGGGATTAATTAGTTTCTTTTCTGCCCGTTTTCCGGTGATTTCGACTCGACCAAGGCGTGGTCGGACAATAAAGTTATTTTTAAACGGTTGGATTCTCGTTAGAATTAAATTTGTATGCGTTCCAGTTGGAATCTTTGGAATTCTATCTGTCGCTCTGAACCTAGAAGGCCCTTTACTCGAATTCAAATACTACCGTATAAGGGCAAATCTACCATAATTTTAGCTTCCACACTATGTTTGTAACGTAAAAAGTGGAAGGTTTTATAATCGTTCAGTCCGTCTGTCTGTCCGTCACTCACTTTCACAGAACGAACCAAAAGTCACACAAACAAGTGTGATACATCATTTTAAAGTACAAAATAGGGCTAGGCTACATCCAAAATTTAATTTAAAAAATTTAAATTAGAAGTATACTTAAAATTTAAACAAATAAAAATTTAATCTACATTGGAATGACATGCAAATTCCATTTTCATTCAATATTTTCACTGTTGCCATTTCGTCAACCTACGAGAAACTTTATTTAAAATTAAAATCAAACCTTTAAAAGAATATTTATTTCTGTGATATAATTTAGTTTGGATTGTTGTAATATCACAATAGAGTTCTTTTGATGGTCCATTATATATGTATGAAGAAAGATGTATACAGAATTCTAATTGTGCATAAAAAATATGCGAAGTTTCGCTTTTATTTTTAAACCATCAATTTTACTAATTACTTTTTCGAACTGTAAATTAAATTGTGGTTGCTAAAAGATATTTATTAAAAAAAATTGCATCATTATTCTACGAATTTCAAACAAATTTAGCAAACGATAATGAGTAATTTTAATTTGCGAAAGAATAATAATGAAAATAGTTACTTTTGACGTTTAAAAGTTTGAATTAAAAGTCCCTGTTAGGCGAATTTCTTTCCTGAGGTGTATAAATAGTGTGTTTCCTGGGAGCATATATATTGTGTGGAAGCGATTTAAGTGCCAATTTCTGTAACAAACCTAGTTTTTTAATTTTATGTCCCTTGGGCATAACTTTCAAAAAAATAATATTTCTTTTCCATTTTTTCTTAAAAAGACTGGTCCTTATATAATTGCAAAACGTAATTTTAAAGCAACGAAACTTCATAAAAAATTTAAAACACAAATCAATGCAGAAAAGTCCTTACCGTCGTGTGTCCCGATTGTCAAATTTTTAGTTTAAGGTTCAAGCTAACACATTTTTGAGCTAAAAATCACATTTATTTGGATTCAAAATTGTACTAATACTGTAGCTTAACAAATTCCTTCCATTAAATTTTGGCTTTTAATATTTATAGTGTGTTTTTCTCGTCTCCTAACTTTGTCCCTGGGTTTTGGTACATTCACTGACCTCATTCCTAAAGTGGTGAAAAGAGACACTGGATTGAGCTACAGTGATTCTTCAACCATGAAAACTGCATTGCAGAAAACTCACATTTCAGTTAGTAGCCACATATTTTTGCTAAAATTCACCAATAATCCCCAAATTTTAAAAAAAAACATCAGTGAAATTGGCTGCGAGGCTTTATTGCTTTCCTTATACAGTCTCCCAGGTTTAAGGTTAATTTTTGCTTGATAAATGAAATTTTTTCCATAAATATGTTTAAGTGGAGTACAAGCAGAGTAAAAAAATCAATTTTTATTGAACTGGAGTTGGAACTAAAGATCTAGGAATGGAAAAACTTAAAAAGTTTTAAGACTTACAGGTTTTTTGTGATTTCGGTTTCATTTGAAAAACAGTAATTTTTTTAAGGCCGGTTTAGACCGGTTTCATTAGCATCGGTGTTTTTTAAAAACTGCCATATAGCTTATTATTTTTTTGTTTTTTACAAATGAGCTTTGCTGAACTTTTTTGCGTAATCCTAGAACCCTTCTAAACCTTTGGACAAACAATTAAAGTGATTTTGAAAGAGTAAACAGTACAATTTTTTTTATACCTGAAATTAAAAGTTATGGTAGAACTGCCCATAAATCTGCTCTCCCCACCCCCAAAAAAAATCATTATCCAAGTGAATATAATGATCAAAAAGGATTCTAAGAGTTACAGGAAAACGTACGACAGGAAAAGTTGTTTGTTTACAAACAATAGATAAGAACTAAGACCGTACCGTAAATGATGGAAAGCTCGCCAATACAAAATCACTACATCACTAAAATGAGGAAATAAATATCAGAATTATTTTTTCCAAAATTAAGGAAACTATCTAATGCAGCATATCGGTTTGCAGTAACGCTCTATCTGCAGAAAATAGCATGAAAGCTACTCGAGCTCAAATTAAAAACTCATTTATATATTTTAAAAACAAAATAAAACTCAAATTTAAAAATATATATATTGTAAAACAAGACTGATTTGTTCATTGCTATACAAGAACTGGTCAACAGAGCGCGATGTTCACCTCTTCTTTGTCGGACCGATTCCTCCCATTAAGTACTCGGTGGAGTAAAATATTCCTCTGTTCAATTAGACAAATACGAAGAAAATCTGCTCCCCCAAGAATCTCCCTGCTAAGAGTAATTGTATTGCAGGAAAATTTGTTTACAAACAATAGATAAGAACTAAGACCGTAAATGATGGAATGCTCGCCAATACAAAATCACTAAAGTGAGGAAATACTAAATATCAGAATTTTTTTTTCAAAATTAAGGAAACTAGCACGTCGGTTTGCAGTAACACTATCTGTAGAAAGTAGCATGAAAGCTCAAATTAAAAACTATAAAACTCAAAAGTTAAAAAAAAATTATTTGTAAAATAAGATTGATTTGTTCATTGCCATAGAAGAACTGGTCAACAGAGCGCGATGTTCACCTCTTCTTTGTCGGACCGATTCTTCCATTAAGTGCGCGGTGGAGTAAAATATTCCTCTGTTCAATTAGACAAATACGAAGAATGGGTCAAATTGAAAAGAAAACAAAACAAAGCAAAGCAATTACCTGGTCAGTAAACGCTGGATGGTGTTCTGTTATGTATGAATTGTGTGCTTTGGAGTGAGAATTTAATGGGGTATTGGTAGCCGGAAATTTAAAGGAATTTTTTCGGCAATGTTGTTGGCGACCCCCTAGTTGTTCTATCACAAAGGCAACGCCAAAATAATACGCCCGTTGACCGAGTCGATAATTACTTGACAACTTGAAATTGTTTTTATGAATAATATCTCCAATCTATATTTATTATTAGCCGTATGTAATCGGCTTTTAATTTTTCAATATCTTTGACCTGTAATTACTAATTTTAAAAATTCGATGGACAGTTAAACATGAAATGTTAATTATAACATTTTTACTAAACTTGCTTTTAAAAAGTAATCTAAAGCAATACAATTAAGTAAGTAATATAAACAAAGATATAGGAAACGTGAGCTTTTATTTTCAAAAGTTCAATTCTTGAAAAGCAAACCTATAAGTTAGGCCTCACATGGCACACACGTGAGGTGAAAATGTTAACTAGTTAGGCATTTCACAACCCGATTAAAACTGTTTTTTTTTTAATTTCTTCCACTGAAAGCATTTTTAAGTATTTGGATACAAATAAGTATGATATTGTTAATTTTCGATGAATTTAATTTTTAAAGCATTTTAAAATGTAGAGTACTAAAACGTGCGTACAAAGGAATTCAATCAAGGAAGCACCCAATCTAAAGTTTACTTGCAAAAGACCCTGCACACCACCATACGAAACTGTTCAATTCTATTAGTAACATTCTTCGCTTTACTCGTGTTCTTGTAGAACAATGTCCTCTCCTTGTAAGAGGTAACCAGGGGTCAATCTAAACATACTCGACATTCCCAAACAGCCATTAACATCCTTCCACTTCAACAAGAAACACGAAAGGTACACTTCAAATTCATTTTGTGGAAGACGTCCATTCTTAACATAGAATTTCTAATGGTCTCTACGGCGGTGAGGGTGGCGTCCATAAGTCTTCGAGGATAACACAAGTTACGTACTTCAGAGCTAGTTTAGTTATCGTTACGAGGCGGCTATTGACGCCATATATCACCTAGGTTTAGAAGGCCTGCGAACTAAATGCTTGACGTCATCATATTAGTGGACGATTCTGTGGTTTTGAAAACTGATCATTCGTGACTAGATCTCGTGAATACATTTTTATAGATAAGATGATAAGATGCGACATCATAGATATGGACGTATTATTGAAAATCATATTTCAGTAGTGGGTTTTGCTTCGGACTCTAGGTGGTATTGATTGACGACGGCCGTCATAATTCAAAACCACACTTCAGAGCTAGAGAAGTATATGTTATTTCCAAGTTTACAGAAAGCATTCAAATGAAAACTATCACGGCACAGTGTATATGCTACGAGATTTAAATAGCTCATATAAAATTCGTGTTTTACGATTGCACGATTTTTTTTTCTGCTTAGAAACTAGGATTTTATATCTTAAGTTAACCAGATCAGTTGAACAAAATTTAAATAAAAAAACTACCTAATGAAAATGCACTTAAGAGGCCAAATGTAAAAATTTGTTCGGCCCATATCTTTTTTACCAAGAGAAAGTAGAAGAAACGAAGAAGCGCAATGATCTAGTATGTGCAATTCTAACGCTTTAATCGACCTGTAACTTTTTTTGGACAAACAAAAACGTATATTTGTAGTTAGACGCCAAATTTAATTCTTCATCTAAAACGATTTTTTTAAAATCCAACTTTCGACTTAAGCCGCTGTAACTTTCTCAAATTGTCCATTGTTTTTTAACATTCAGGAATGGCAGATACGAACCATACCGGTGACACAAAGAAACGAAGATTTGCTGGAATGAAAGGATCTGTGGCAGATTCTCTTCGGCTTTATATGTCTGGTGTCACGATTCAGCTTTTGGAGGCGAAGGACGAACGAAACTCGTTGCGTGAAAGCGAAGAATTACTTGTCGAATTACAAGTGACCGTGAAATCAGCGAACTACGCAGCTTTTAACAATTAGTGTTTGTTTTTTCTTACCTTTGAGTTATGTTTAGTGGTAAAGAAACATTTCCTTGGGCTTTTTGATTTTTATGGTTTAAAAATATACATAATCGCATTTAGGTTTTGTAATAGATTATTGCCCGATAATACAAAAGGTCTAACTATTTTTATGTACTGGATATTTTTTTGATGAAAAAGTGTTTTCAAATTAGGCCATATTTATTGTTTCATAAACTTTAGGCTGATTGTTTAGTAGTATAAATGTAAATAACAACTTAAGAGAGTTTATTGGTGTAGCAACTTTTGGAAGTTGCATATTTTAGAGTATTTGGTTAAATATCGTATACTTCAATGAAGTCTAATATTTTAATCCTTGCTCTTCCGATAACCTTTGCTCTTCTTTAAGATCAAATTTCCAATTATAAAGCTCAAAAAGTGCCAAATGGGAAAGCATCTTAAAAGAGTTACGCAAATATTCTTTTCAAGAAAATACTTACCTTATCAACTAACCAAAACCCAAAAAAGAATTAGCCCATCCAAATTTTTTCATGCGTGCTTTATGGGCGTATGGGGGCTCGATGAGATAGATCTAAGCTCATTACAGCCAAGAAGAGAAAGCGGAACCCACACACAATGGTCAGAAAAGACTACAATCTTTTGAAGAAAAAAAGGCTAAGAATGGTAAAAAAAAATAAGTTTAGACAAGCAAAAGCAGGCTTGGAAACACAGTGGGAAACCACGAATATCATTATACAGAACAAGGATGCTGCAGGAATAAAGCAAATAAATAAGTGGTGGAGGGGTCGCCTGACCTCACCTTCCAAGGAAGACCTTGACTTTACTTTCGATTTTCAGTTTAACTTTCACTTATTTTTGCCGGAAAGATCACCTCATCCCCTCGAGGAATAACTTTCTTGGAGCCACGAGGCAGTTTTTCGTTTGAAAAATTGAAAAGCGAATGTTGTTGACCGTTTTGAAAAAAATTTGGACTGGTTTGAATTGAAGAGCTTCTCCTATTTGATGAACGGCTATTCATTCGTGGTATAATTTTCCGAAAGAGTTGAGATTCTATTAAAATGAATATTTAATTGAATTTGGAATAGAAAACATAGATTTCAAAGCAACATCCGGAAAGTGATATGAAATGCTTGTGCTGTGGAGAAGCTTATTATAAGAATATTCGAAAGCATGAAATTAGTTTTAAGACGTTTATATCGACAACATTCTTTACATTTAAGTAAACTTTAATATTTTGAAGATTATTATATATATATATATATTATCAGATAATTATATATATATATATATATCTATATATATATATATTTATATTATATATATTATATATAATTATATATATTATATATTAATATATTATAATATATATAGATATATTGCGTGGTCAAATATATTAAAGAGAATTTCTATGGTCGGAAGGTTGGCGAGCGACAAAGAAAGGGCCTTACTCCCTATTACTTTGAAATTAGATATATTAAGATAAATTCAATTTTTGAATCCAATAATAATACGATCTATTTAATAATGGGATTTGTTCAATAATAATATTAATATTAAAAGAATAATATGTGTAATATATGAAGTGAATAATATGTCTTAATTATATCAGTTGAATCTGCCCTCTGTATAATTGAATTCTATAAACTTGACTTAATTTTAACGGTCATATTATATTTTGGAGCATATCATATTTGATAAGTGTCGATAGTGTAGATATATAGTATAGACTATATTAATCATTCCACTTGATAAATTTTGTACATGTTGTCTCCTAAGAAGAGTGATATAACTTGGGGTTACGTAATTGAAAATATATTGAAATAACATTTGCAACTGTTTATTAATAAATATTCTACAATAATATACATGTATCCATTAGTGTTCATTTATACTGCAAAATTAAAACTTGATGTGCCTATTTTTAATTTAAAAGCATTTGAAAAAGTCTAATCCTTACAGAAAAAAAAATCAAATTACAAAATACGAATAACCGTTACCTAACAGTTATAATCCTCTCTAATACTTTTGCCCTTTCCCTTCATGCAATACAATACGATTTGTATTTCGATACAATCCTCTTTTTGACCCAGCTTAGCATAAATCTTCGGCAGCAAACTTCACTCCATCTTCACTAATGAGATTCACTAAGAGAACTCCATATTAACGCAAAAGAAAAATAATACGATGAACTTTGATCTTTCGGAAAATATATTCGAATTTATAATACCACAAGACGGGATTAAAATACTCAGGCCTTCAAATCAACCCGAAGATTAAAGAAGGCGGGGTGAGAGCCAAGTAACCTTGCCAATGGAACCCGATGATATTCCGATCATTCCACAGGAGGTTTGACATTTGACTCCAAAATTCGATACGAGGAAGAGAGTACACCCAAGGAAAAGCAATCGTCGAAAAGCACTTCCATGGCTCATAACTAAACAGTCCCAACTCCGATACGAAATCTATGGACATGGGTCCAGTTTTCTTCTGAAAGCACCGATTTCGCAGGTGGGGCCAAACGATCAAACGAGTCTGTTTATAGCGATCCGGGGGATGTCAGACAGACGGACGCAACAATGGGATTCATTTTAGCAGAAGATCTTCTGAATCTAATTTACTTTTTCTGCATAAGAGGCAATGCACTTTTGAGGAAGAACCCGGTTGGGTTAAGACCCGACCTTTCTAATGATACCGCAATGCAAACAAACCTTTCTCTTACCGTGCCTCACTCATTAGAATGTGGATGATAGGCCGTATTAACGGACTGCCACACGCTGGACTGAACTTGAGAGGCTAGGAATTTCCCATTTAATTTTTTTTTTTGGAGGTATATAATTTTTTTCATATAGTGAAATGGTATACTAAGAAATGATATTAAGAAAAGTATTTAAAGTACTCAGGAAGGTAATGGTCTAGGTTAAACGTTTGGTTGGAAAACTTTTTTTGCATGTATGCAAGGTTTGAAACATTTAGTGGATTGCTTTTATACCATAATAAAAGAAATGGAGGTCACACTTTTAAAGTTCAGAAAAAAATAGAGTTCATTATTCAAAGAAAATTAAACCACTAAGAGAAATTTTTAACCGATTGTACAAAACAATTCTTCAAAATATGGAAGGTTCAAAAATTCTTTAGAATTCGATAAAAAAGCGTTTTTTACCAAAGCGATTAACGTTTTCACTATCCGATAATAATTTTATCTAAACATTTTTCAAAGTCAAAAAAAATTCATTACTTTGCCTCGAGATAAGAAAAGTGAATTTTTTTTTAGGGTTCCATTTTCTTCAAAATTATTTCCACATACCATACTATAAAAGGGTCAATGTTCCAGGATAAAATAAAAGAAAACACTTTTTATA
This sequence comes from Hylyphantes graminicola, assembly GCA_023701765.1. Lineage (NCBI taxonomy): Eukaryota > Metazoa > Arthropoda > Arachnida > Araneae > Linyphiidae > Hylyphantes > Hylyphantes graminicola. The sequence goes on along the minus strand of CM043119.1, from coordinate 41,307,848 downwards.
CTAAGGTTATTTATTATTTCAATTAAACTCTTTTATTCGAAAGTGTAGTTACAATACTAATCTTGAATGAATCCTGATAATCCACCCTCCCCCTGGCCAAAAATATGCTCTAAAAATTAAGTTTTTTTTATCAAGCAATATTTTACCAAGCCCTGCAAATGTTTGATAATTGGATTACTCAATTCAAACAGTGCCCATCGAAAAATTATCTCAAATTTAACTTTTTAAAAAATATATTAAACTAGCAATAAAACACCTGTGTGTTGTGTATCCTATTTAAGCCCGAATCAGCAAACAATCGTTTTAGGACATCATAAAGCGACGAAAGTGTATAAAATCTCCATATTAACGCAAGTCAAAGAATAATAAATAAGTGACAGTGTGACTCATTCTCCAGGTAAAGTGCCTTGGGGTTGAAAAGTCCATCTACGCCCGCAATGTGTACAGAGAAAAATAGGTTAAATCTACAGAAATCGCAATTCAAACAAACCTTCTCTCGTCATTTACTTTTTTTTTAAGTGCACTATTGTTGTTGTTTTAAAAGAACTGTTTAATTTTATTTTCAAAGCTAATATTTAAATGAGTGTTTACCACTTCTAAAAAGGGGCTTGTATATTAACACTCTAATGCATGAATTTTTTTCGTCCCGAAAAAAAATATATATGTATATTTAATACTCACACATTATGGGAAAAATACTGAAAAAAATTTAACTGCATTAGAATTTCATTAATTTCAATTTTAAATTTTTTTCCATGTGACAAAAATCAACTACAAAATTCCAATTTTGATAATAATGACTAGAAAACTGCTAAATATATTTCAAAATAACCCTCTTTAACTATAATTAATTTTTCAAACTAATTTATTTGTATTTAGTGCTAATATTATTATACTTTGAATACTGCCAAAAACGTAATTTCACAACAGTTACTAACCTCACCCTTTAATTTTGAATACATTTTTACTACTGTCATCTATGAGGGTTATTAGTAACTAAAACTTCAAAATGGAATGTAATAGATAAAAAAAAAATTCGTCGAGAAGGAGCTCTACTTTGACAGAATAAATTGGGTTATGTTACTTGTTACCAAACGGCAACAGTATGCATTAGAGTGATGTACGGAAGGATGATCAACTGCTAAAAATTCATATTCCTTCTTGCATGCACGAGTTTTGAAGAAAATAAGATGCTAGGAAACAAACTCACGCCATGCTTGCCTAGTTGCTTTTATAGATAGGGAATAGTTTATTCTTTACCAATTTGGAATTACTGAAGATTATTCCATAAAACATTCGTTAATCTCATGTATGCATGTATTAATTTTTTTGGTTATGCTATAACTTTTTCCCAATTTTAAATATTTTTATCGGCTCATTCCCGATGATTGGCAAGAAATTTTACCACGTGGAAATGAGTTTTATGCTGAAGGGAGAATGAGCGCGCTGGACCGTTGGTCTCCATAGAAAAGTGCATAAGTGTTAATCCAAAGGAGAGAAAAATATTTTCTCTGCCACATTTCTCCGGCTGTATTGAATATTTTTAAAAACTGATTTTATGTGATAAATGTAGTTGCTTTACAGGTCCCGACAATCTCACTTTTTATATATTTTTTAAATAAATAATTTTACACAAATATTGGAAAGCAATTTCAAAAGTGGGAAGATATAGAGACCTCTGTAAGTTATCTACATTAATTATTTAAAAAAAATTAGCTCCTAAAATATTCAATACAGCTGGGAAAATGTGGCAGAGAAATATATTTCTTATTGGATTAACACTGAGTCACTTGAGTTTGGAAACCCTCGGTCCAGCAAGCCCATTTCCCCTTAAGTTTAAATAAATAAGCAAAACATAAGGCAAATGAAGATTATAGTCTTCTATAATTTATAAGTGCAAAATAAATTATACAAAAAGCGAATTTTAAAAAGTTAGTTCTGTACAAATAAATTTTCACATTTTTATTCGGAAAAAACTGTGTTAATGGTTTATCCAAAGTCGTCGTTACTTGTTTAAGGATAACTATTTTCCAACCTTACAAAAGATACTATTTAAACTCAAATAAATTCACCTAAAAACAAATTCACACATTTTTAAATTTCATATGCAGGCTTGCGGATACTGTTCAGGAATAAGTGTTCCCAGCTTCCTCTCTTTATACTTAATTATTTTTAATACTTATATTTTATTAATATTTTTAATCGCACATATATTCTACTTAAGGTAGGCGAATACCCAAAATTTCCCAAATTTCTAAAATTTTTACTATTACTTTAGTCTTTTCCAAATTTGGTTAGGTTAGGTTTAAATTAACGTCGCACTTGAGCTTCACGAGGGCTATTGGCGACGAGCGTCGTATTTTAGAACCACAGTCTTTCCAAATTTGGCATAGTAATTTCAAATATAATGAATAATACGCGATTTAGGCACTTTTTTTATTTAAGTATAATTTATTTATTTTAAACGGTATTTTTCTACTAAAAATAGAGGTTTACGCTAACAAGTCTACCACATTGAATTTTCATCCTGTAAACATTAATTCTGTGTTAAATTCTTCGTTTTGAACTGATGCATGCAATGACCCTCTAGAGTTACATACAAGATACAAGAAAAAAAGTTATTAAGAAAAATGTTATAAATTAACCACACAAAAAAGATTTTTTTTCGATTAACTTACACTTTGAAATTTTTTAAAAAAAAAACTTGTATATTTACACCAGATGTTAGAGATTCATGGCACAGATATATATTGAAATAGCATCTGTAAAAAATTTCAGGTAAATTAATGTAAAACTTTTTCTGCTAGAAGTGTTAGGGTAAACCCCTTTTTTTAGCTGAAAAACAACGTTTAAAATAAATCAATTATATTTAAATTTTAAAAAAATGTCAAATAAAATCACTATGACAAATTACATTTCTGTAATCTGAACGGGTGGACTTTTACTAAACTTTCACATCCTCTTGTTTTGAGCAAGAAAACCTCGTTTTCATTTGCCACGCTTCACAACCCCCCTTCTGCGCCCTTTAAATCGCCTCAAAGTAAACACACACCTACCGCAGCATTGAGTTATATACTTTTAAACTTACGAAATACGACAAATAGAATAGTTTGTTGCAGGTCGCAGAGTCGAGAACTGAAAAGTACAGATGGTCTTGTCTTCAATGACATAGTGTTTAATGGGATTTTGACTTTAATGTCTTATTATATCACTTTCTTTATAGTCGAGTAAAAATGGAACAGGATATAAAGATAAGGAAAATGTACCATGACAATTGTGTCTAGTTATCCGTTAGAACCAGAGGGCCGGCTTTTTAAAAAAAAACATTTATTTCAACATTTTGTATTTTCTTTCAACAGAGTCGACATTTCCCAAAATATATTTTTTTACTATGCCCCACATGAGCACTCATGAAGTAAAATTTATTTAATGGTTTCCTTACGGCACAATTATTCTTACACCCACAATGTCGATGAAACAATAAAAGTACATTAAATAAAGTTAGAATTTTAGTTTGTTAAACTAACTGTATAAACTCATTCCGCCACCGAATTCTTACATTTACAAAAGTATTTCAATATTAATTACAAATTCTAATAGATTTTTTTAAAAATTGTACAAGTACATATGGTGCAATATCTTCCTATTTTTAACTTACAAATAATATTAAACGATATTTGATAACAATTAACTTATGGAAATTTTTAGAACTGTTTGGTTTTAATTATTGTTCGTACTATATTTTAAAAATCTTGTGTATTCTCTACGATTTGAGAAAAACGATAGATGCATTAAATTTTCATCTATTTTTATAAATTTTGTCTACAACATTTTCTTTTACAGCCTCTACCAAGGAACAGACAATCGAAACCAAGTCATAACTAATTTATTTATTCAAACAATTGACTTTTTCAAAACAAATGTTTATTTTTAAGGAAACACACTTATTATTTATGGGAATAGTAAATTTTCTGTATAATTCGAAAATAATTATAAAACTATCTCTTCTACTGAAAGTAAATATATTATCAATATTTTATGGTCTCAGCCACAAATCATTCAATATTTAAAATAGTATCAGCCAGCAAGTCAAAACCATTCAAACTATTGAAAGATTCAATCATTTTATTTTATTCCGAAACTATGAAAAAATTGACAAATCCTTATATTTTTCATATTATTACGCTGAAAAGTATAGAATCAACAGTAGTTTAAATAGCTTTTAAACAAAGGTATTTTTGGTATACGAAGCATAACACAAGTGATTTAAAAGTGGTTTTTCAAAATCAAAAAGCATTGAAGAAAATGTAGAATTTTTAACAAACAACATGTATTTGAAAAGCAATTCGATACAATCACCCACATCATTTTGTAGTCGCATATGTCATTTTCTGCAACCAGGAGAAAGTATCTACTTTAGTTTTGAATTTCGGACAAACACGACTTCATCAAGTTTCTTCGACCATGAAGTAAACACTTTTTTTAATACATTTATTTTGAATTTTTTTCCGTATTTCTCGAAGTGATGGCTATTGAACTTGATGAATGATAGGAAGGTAAAAAAAGGTCAGGTAGAAATTACAGTTAGATGGATAGTTTCAGCAACTAGTTAACGATTCGTATCAGGCTAAAGGATTGAGTGTTTGGTAAGCAAAATGTCAAAAAAAAACTAAGAAAATAAATAAAATTGTGAACTTATTTTCCCTGCTTTAAATGTTCATTTTTTTCCCTTCATTCACATTCTGTAGTTAGTTGCTTAATGTTTAAAAAGACTCCTAAAAGATTTTAAATTGTCGCTACATTTTATGTAAGTTTTAAATTATTATGCAAATTTAAAAAAAAAACGTTTTATGATTGTATGCTTACCTATATTTATTTCTTAGAGCTCTAAGCATAGTAAGGAGAATTCATTCGAAGAAATGATAAGGATAACAAAAATATGAACTGAAATCATTAGTATTGAACAAAATGATATTGAATTTATAAAAAGCAGTTACGATTGTTAAAAAAATGCATATTTTGGAAAAAAATTAAGCAAAAGCAAGGATGTAGGAGTTCTCTTTTGGAGAGATGGATTAATTGGACATGACGGGGAAAATGTCTTCTCTTTTTATTAAATTGCGGTATATCCGAATAACTATTTTATCTGACTTGTTTTGCAACAGCAATCTGAAGCACGTCATCGCATCAATAGAGCGATAGATAAGTGTATTCAGGTAAAAAAAAATACTTAAACGTATCCGTTCTACTAAGAACGGTGATAAACAAAATTTCAAGGCTTGCCAATGCCGAAAACCCTTTTCGCGTTCCACCGCGCGCAGCACAGAGACGCAGAATTAATGAGGCCCCAACAAATGAAAGCAAACTTTCCCTTCCTCCCCCTAAATTTACCCAACCTTGCAAGACGCAACCCATGTTTTAAAAAAAAAGTGGAAATTTATTTTTATGTTTTCCCCCTGAAGTTAAAATTCCTTCATTACCTGGAAGCGAGAGAAGCTAATGTTTGGCCGGAAAGGTTCTTCAAGGCCGAGGTCTCGGCTTGGCTGTTATTATAGCTTATGCAGGTGATCACATGGTTGGGTTCATGGGGCAGAATGAAGTAACCATTAAGAAGACAAATCTCACTTTACTTCTAAGCAGTCTTGCATCAGAAACCAATAAAATTAATGTCATATTGGGAAACACAGTGGTCTAAGCCCACCTGAGGATTGCTTCAATCTGCTTCTAAGCACCTTTCATGGCTTCGAGGTGGAAAACTGCCGTTCTTGTGTTTTCGGTGATCGAGGACACATGTCAACATTCACGCGCTTTGAGTCAGGATTGAGCGCTTGGTGAGGGGTGTTGACGTATTGGAATGGCCTCTTTTTAAAAATACTCACTTTTCAGCGTAGGCGCGACATTGTTTTAAAACTATATTTTTGACATGAAGGAGTGTTTTCATCGATTTTGTCTTTATGTGGAGTGATTAAATTGAATAAATGCAAGGTAAGTGCGTGGGCAAAACATTTAAAAAACAAAAAGCTCTAAAAACAATCTTAGAGAAATTGGTTAATTGCAGTAACGAACGTTTTTTATATTAAATCCTGCAAACATTTTTAATATGACTTTATACTGACTTTTAAAAACCGTCGAATGAAGTAACTTTACCTGGGGGGAACTTTGGCCCAATCAAAACCAACAGTACTCGAGTTCTTTAATATTTTTGCTTATTTGTCTAGTTGGAGTTGCCACTAATTGTAAAAGGCCCGTACATTTTTGAAGAGTGTAATTTAATGAGCAGTTAATAGCTTGTGCCCAAAGTTACACTCCAGTGTGAAAGTTCTCATTTGACTGTACTGAAGCACTTTCCTACTTGAATGGTTCATGATATGGAGTACAAGTAAAATATGGTTATGCCCTACAGGTGAAAAATCGACACAAATTCACGATCTCCAAGTAAAGGAATCTGTTACATGGTTTGATTTGATTCCAAATATCACGATCTGCTTGAATTGATGTCCAATTCCAGAAATTCAGTGCGGTCCACTCGCCAATGATGAAGTGACCTTCACGCTTAACTATTTCAGAGAAAAAAATTCTTAGAATGACTTAGAATGTTTTTTAGGCATCTAACTAGCACTTAACTCTTGGATAAAAAAATGAATTCAGGCATTATTAACGGTAAAGGGCTGATAATAGAAACGATTCCAACTGGTAATTTTCAAGTTCAGAGAATAAAAGATGCAATTTGATATCAAGAGAGATAAAGCTGAAACCGCAAACAAGCATCAGAGAATACAAAAAAAAAACTATCAGACGATTTACTATGCCAGTACCTTTCTTATTATATCCACAAAGTTACATTAGAGTGGCGCTGTTATTGGCAAAAATATTACAATTATACACCACAATATTACTTATTCGTCATAATATAACTTATCCATCGTCGGTTTTAGATGACACATAGCGAGAAAATGCAAATGTTAACGAAAATGCTTCGTAATATTAATTCAGTTTTACGGCCCTCATAAACAATTTTCCAAGAAAAGTTTTCTTAAACAAGAATATTTGGCATAGTACTTAAAAAACGTTTCGTAAAAATTGCGTCTTTGTATAACAAAATAAACTTAATGTCTATATTTTGTTATAAAAAAAGTCTTAGATGTAATAAATGTAATGTTTTTATTAAGACATTAAAAGTTTTTTTATTGTATTCTCTACACACAAAATTCAACAAACTAACTTCCAAAAGTTACTTTAACAAAATCGTTAACACATCTATATCCAAATGATGAACCATAAACCCATGAAGGATGCAGATCTTGTTACGCCACTAAAGCCTGCACGATTACTGTTGTAAAGTAATTCATAAGTACATAGGAGGAATAAGGTCGAAATGTTACCCTTCAGTTATGCCCACAAAAGAAACGTGCTGTTTCGAATAGAACACGCGGCCATTTTCCAAGTCTTGTTTCCTAGTTACTTCCTCTGTTATGTGAATCACGACTTGGCAATCTTTTAGCATCCACCGCCGGTTCTCAGTATTGTTGGCAATACAAAACGGACAATAGTGGAAAAAAAATTAAAACTAAATAAATTCACCGATGAATTTGTAGAAGGCATTTTTTTTTCATGATATTGTTCCAAGTAATCTTTAAAAAGGGCCATTTCCAACTTCCGATAGCCATGGAAAGTAGCTGTTCACCACTTATTGATACCGTAATTTGTATGCTGAGGGCTTATGGCCGTTTATTGTTGATTCATTCAAATGGAAATATCTTAAATATCTTACACACGATTGAAGCATTCAATTTACACGTTTCATTAACTAAAGGTCGTTTAAAGCGCGTTCGTCCTTGTAACTTCGCCAATCGGAGATGAATTAAATGAACATTGTTTCGCACCCTCGCTGCAGTGTATCAATTACCTCGTGCATTTAAAAGCTACATGCATAATTTATTTTAAGAGGCGAACATAATAAGTACCTATCATTTGAAGGTTTAAAACTAATAATATACATTTAGGAGTTTTGAGTTATGAAACGTTTATAGCTCTAACAAGATTGCAATAAATGAAACTTAATCGTGAATAAAGTATGCCTGTCCTACGTATTTATTTTAAAATAAAAAATTTTTAAATACTTATTTAAAAGTATTTTTTGCGGGAAAAAAAAGCCCTTTAAAATTTTCTGAAGATCAATTTTGTGAAATTTCAGATTTTAAGTGGTAAAACACATTTTTGTGTGCTATGAAATGAATAAATAAGCTCCTGGGTTTTTTTTATATTATAACTTGTTTTAATCCAAACTGACTCATGAATCTCATAAATTATTCGCTGTTTAACACGGAAAATAAATTTAGTACTTTGGATAGAGTAGTTTTCAAATAAACTTAGTTGTACAGAACTAATGTGTTATTAAGTATTATAAACTAATTGAGAAAAAACTAAAAAAAATTGCGTTACTGATGCCATCTTGAATAAAACACTTTGAAAGCAATGATATAGATATTTGTTTATTGAACAAACAGATATGTACATTTTTTTGATGATTCATTTGTACGGCCAGTTTAATCCTAGCTATAAATAAGATATTGAAATTGAATACAAGAAATTGCATTCAAATCTCAACCCGAGAACGACTAAATTATGTTTTAAAACTTCATTTTCGACATTTGTGCTTGAGACTGAACTAGTTTCCCAGGAAGCATGAAAATACAGCATCGCCCATAAAAAAAATATTCCTCAAGATAAAAACACAAAAGCACTAGAAAAGGCAAACAGAAAAAAATATTTATGAAACCATTGTTCTATGCAGGGGATAACGGTACTTCCCATTCCAAAAGCAGCCAACTTCCGTGAAATTTTGTCACCCAAAACCCTTTTTTCGGAATTTAAACACGGCTAATGTGACAGCATATAAAAAGAAAGCATGCCCAATTGGTAGGGTATGGACATAAAATAGTCGAATATCTCTGATGCTTTATGAGCTAGGGCACAATGGTAAAGGGTCAGAACTTGAAGCCTATGACCGAATGGGTTCTCGGAATGGGAAAAAAGTAGGGGAAAACAATTTCCAAGATATTCTAAGCCTTTTTGAAGTCTGGTGATTTTTCCTAGTTTAACTCTTTAGTTATTATCAGGGCCTGTTCTTCCACAAGGCCTGGGCCTGGCCCCCAAATTTTAGGGGCCCGTAAATTTCAGATTTTATTATGCTAAATGCAGTAAATCCCAAAATATCAGTTAACTAAAAACAATTCTGATGCTCCACTTTGTTTTTTGCTCGATTTTGACTGAGAAATTGACCAAACGGGATTTTTTTGATCAATGCTTATACGAAAGCCAATAAAATTGCAGCAAAAATGTGATACTTGGGTCATATAGTACCATCAGTACTGGAAATCATTTGCAACATTTTTCGTAAAGGGGCCCCCAAAATAGGTTGTTCCTATAGTCTGAGTTTTCCTAGAACAGGCCCTGGTTATTATAAATTATAATATAATAATTGATTACGCATGTTTTCATTAATTACCTTAAACCCTTTCCTTCTTACTTCAATTACTTAAATGAATGATATCATGAAAATAAAATATGTAATTTTAAATAAAGATAATTGGGATTGTAATCGTGCATTATTAGTTATGTATGATTGTATTGTTTCCCATTAAGCATATTATGTTAGCATTTTCGTTTTAACCTCAACCTCGTATGCAAAATGCAAAAAGGTTACACGTCAAACTTACAAGGAATAAATTTTCCTATCTTTCTTACAGTACAATTAAAAGTAAAATAACAGGATACAAACGTTGTGATATACCCATCATCATTCAAAGGGTAAGATAACATACAACTATTTACCGAGTTTGTTTATAGCAATTATTTCTTTAGATAGACATTTGATTGTATAAATCACTATATTAAGAATAGTAACAGTAATTGTGCGAAATTTGTCCAAACCTGACAAGCTAATTATCCTTCTATAGAAATAAGCAGAATAAATATCTTTCTAAACTAACACAGACCATAAGTAATAATTTTTAAATGCTTCTAAAAATTAAATTTTACTTCCGAGAAATTTGGTAAACTAAAAATAGAATTGGTATTTTCCCTGCTTGTTAAAGAGTAAAATAAATGTTTTTAAAAGTGGTAGTTTAGCTGAGATGATTCTTGTATGACTAACGAAACTTTATCAGAATTAAATTTAGCACAACTCATAACAAATGATTTCTAACATTGACTGACCCAAGAAAAAACATTACAAAGGAAAATCAAGTATGACAAATCCTCAAGCTGTACACCCACTTAATATGGAATTTATTAAACCTTTAAACTATTACTTCCCATCTCAGTTTCTCACCTTCAAATCTCAATTTAACATCTTCAAATTTTTCAAAAATTTAATTCTTTCCAGTCAAAAAGTCAAAAACCCATTACGGGATAAAAAAAATAAAAACAATAAAGGTTTGTATCCCTCATCCTACGCAAAATCGGTTATGTCTCAATTTTTTGACATATTTGAGAACAAAAACTTACTACAATAAAAAAAATAAACATATTAGTGTTAAGCGACCTTTGCCTTGTTTTGCAACAACTAGTTTTAATCTTGATATTTCCACGCGAATTTTTGGAGATGCCTCAAATGTACACTAAATTAGTAAAAAAATAAAAATATTCGAACAATCAATGTATAACGATGCTAAGCTTATTACAGTAGTTTTATACTATTATCTCCACAATAATATTTTACATTGTTTTCTTTTGGTCTGAGTAAAAAAAAAATTAATTGTCTGTAATGCTTATTATAAAAAATGGTAAACTAGTTTAATAAATTTTTTTTAATAGAAAAAGTTTTATTACACATTTACTTAACTTATCATGCATTCCCCACCAAACTAATCATAAAAGCTTTATTTTGATTGAAATAGCGTCACACTAGAACTACACGATTGCTAATGGTGACGGGCTTCTTAAGTCTTCTAACAGAAATCATAGATGGGAAAAAAAAAAGATTTGTTCGACTAATCTTCACGAGGCAACCTTTTTTTGTAGAGGCTGGAATTGACGTAATAAATTCGCACACTTAGCATTGCGGGTGTGTTAAAAAAAAAACTGAAACATAGAATTGTTAAGATACTGGAAAGTCTGGTTCTCTTCCTCAAGGACGCTCGCATTTAAATAAGTTCGGACACAAAAGGATTAAAGTGTGGTATGCAAATCACCAGAAAAACGGTGGGTGGGGATCGTACGTTTTCACTAAAATTGCTATTCTGCTGCAGCGGGGGAAAAAACGATTCCGGTTGTCGAAGTCTATTTGGTAAAGTAAATTTTGGAATCCAAGGTTAATGACTAAATTTTTTATTGGCTTAAAATGTTCTTATGAGAAAAATATTAGACCCGTATTTTTTCTTTTTTTCAAATACTCCAAAAAAAGGCAGAAAAATTAACTTAAAAATTAGGACGAAAAATCACTCCTGAAAACGCTTTCGGGCTGTCACGTGGTATCTGTGATGTCACTATGAACTATAAACAAACTTTGAAACACCATATTGGAATCGATTTTAGGCAAATTGGAACTATACACTTCTGTAAAACGACCTACATTTTCTCAATATTTATTATTTCAATAGTAATTAGATTAAATCAAGTTTAATCAGAAAACAAAAAACATCATGCCGGTTTGTTTATAGTTCATAGTAACGTCAGCCAAACCGACGTATTTGTGATCACGTGATCACGTGAAAAAAATGCCTTTTAAAAAGATTTTTTTTAATGATTTAAATATTTATTCCGCAAAAATTATCTATGCAATTGTTATTTTATACTTTCAACTATAATTTAAATAACATTGGAAGGTATTTTAGCGATTTAGTCAAGTACCCTATTGAATTTGTTTACTTCAGGGAGAATAATTGCATGAATTTGAAAACTTAAAGTGGCAATTAAACGAGAAAATATTCATGTGTACTGATAAAAATCAGTATTTATTTGTACCAAAATATTATTTGTTGATAAGAACCAGTGCCCGATCTAGCCCCGCACGAAAAAACTAATTGTTACCCGTTTTCAACATATTTTTGAAAGTATACATAATTGTGCTGAATATGAAAATTTTGTTTTTTTAATTGTAACGAAAATATTTTTTAACACTAAATTTACTGGTACTTTAAGCAAAGGTAAAAATTGCAATGGTAAATCGAGTTTATTCGAGGATTGTGAATGTTCAATATTCTGCTTTTTTTGTAATGCTAAGCAAAAGTCCTAATTAGTCACCATTAGTGCACGTAAAAGTGCTAGTAATAATAAAGCACCCAAATATCTGCATTGATCAATAAAACATTTTTTTTTCTTTCACTAAATGCAAAATATCATATAAACTTTTACTTTTCCTCATATCATTCATTATAGTTTCTTAAAAATTTCTAGATAAATAAATTGAATTACATTTTCTCAAATATTTAAAATTTATAAAAGTTTATGATGTGAAATTTTAAACAATATTATGAACACATAAACCGAGTATTCTGAAACAAAACCATTTGGAATCTATACTTTTCTAGCCTTACGGTATTATCAGTTATTAAGATATTAACCGATTTAAATACCACATTGTATCCACCATAATATCACGACGTACAGCTGGGGAAAAAAAAAACGCTCCACCCTTCGTTTCTCGGCTGCTATTTGTCAAAGAACTTTATGAAAGGTGTCATTTTTCATGAAATAGCGTAAGGAATTTAGAACTGGCAACAAAAATTGCATAAGGGGTCGTCTAAATATTAAAATGAGTACCAACTTTGAAAATTCCAATGGCAACATCCAATTTTTTTTACATAAAAATGTTCAGCACCTTCAAAATACCCCATGTATAAAAAAGTATTATCTAGTTTGCATTATTTGCTGAGATATTAAAGCATTAATTTTGAACTCGTTTGGGGGGACATCTCTAAAGTGAAAACAGTAATATTTGGGTTGCGTCTTTTCAAAACAACAAACTAACTGGGTTAACATAATCTCGCCAACGGATGCTAGAATTTAACTTTCTTCACTAATATTGTGATTTTTTTAATGTTTTTTTATTTTGAAATTATAAATTCAGAAATAAAATAAAGATTAGAAGATAAAAAGTTTTAATTTTAATTTAAGTCGCATATACGGTTATTTATAACGAACAGATTTCCAAATGCGATTAGTTATAATCACATTGACTAACATGATTATTGCATTAATGTTTCACATTTTTTATGCAAATTTTTGTTTCATTAATATTGCTGCAAAAAGTTTGTTAAAATTTTTTCGCCCTTTATCGGTAATATAAACCACGTATTTCAAAACGGGGGGAGGGTTACAACCTTAACACGATATTTAAGGAAAGCAAAATAAAATTATTCAGAATGTTTGTTCAATGATTTATAATCAAGGAAAGTAATAATTTTAAATAAGCAATGTGGTAACAATAAAATGTACTGTAAACCGAATTCCAATTATATTTTAGCATATTTATTTTTGATACTCACTTCTTGAAATTGTATTGGAAATAACACATACTTAAAAACATAGTAATCGATATGATTTAAGGGGTCACAGGAGTCTTAAAAATGTGCAAAGAAGGTACTGCAAAACATATTTTGATCTTTCATGTCATTTTTTAATTACTCAATGTATAAGTATAATTTTTTATATGTAATTCTACAAGATTTATTTATTATAGAACAAGTTTTAAAAATTATTAAACTTTAGCCAAAACTAAAATAAATTATATTAAACATGAAGCTATTTAAACACATTGTGATTAGGCTTGCGCGGCAAATTGTGAGGTCAAAATTGAAACAATGACAATGAAAATGACTTTATATTGTACAAATATGTACAAACAAAGACTTATACCTAAATTCTCAGCTCAATTTTAATTAGAAATTATTTAAAAAAAAATTTTAATTAAAATTTCAAAATTTTTAATAATTTTTTTAGAAAAAAGTTCTTAAAATAATTTCTTATTGAAATTGAGCTGAGAATTTAGGTATAAGTCTTTGTTTGTACATATTTGTACAATATAAAGTCATTTTCATTGTCATTGTTTCAATTTTGACCTCACAATTTGCCGCCCAAGCCTAATCACAATCTGTTCAAATAGCTTCATGTTTAATATAATTTATTTTAGTTTTGGCTAAAGTTTTATAATTTTTAAAACATGTTTTATAATAAATAAATCTTGTAGAATTACATATAAAAAATTATACTTATACATTGAGTAATTAAAAAATGACATGAAAGATCAAAATATGTTTTGCAGTACCTTCTTTGCACATTTTTAAGACTCCTGTGACCACTTAAAGTTAATTCGACAAACAAAATGCATTGCATGCACTTAAAATAAGAAAAGATTTTTAGATTTTTTTTCAGACATCAATTATTTGAATAAATATTTATCAGCAAATGCTTTTCAATCACCAAACGATAATGCAAGTTAGGATCGAATTCGCCAAGTAATTTTTTACACGATCCCTAAAATTCGTCTTTTTCAGTTTTTTTACAATAACTCGGCAAATAATTGTTTTTGAATTAAAAAATTTGGGATTTTGGTTCTACTTGATCTACTTTATCGATTTATGTAAAAAAAATTTGGGGTTGCTATTCATGTTTTATTTTTTATTATTTAAATTTAAATAAAAAATTATTAAAACTGAAAAATTGATGAAAAACTTGTGTGATTTGTTTTTGGAAGATTAAGAAGTATATAATGAAAAAAAAAACTTTCTTTAATTCCTTTTATTTGTGGAGATATGAATAAAAGTTTATGAAACTTTTTTAACATTATGGGCGTTCAACTTTGAATGCTTATAGCTTAGCAAATAATGCAAAGTCAATAATTCTTTTTTACACATGGGGTATTTTGAAGGTGCTGAACATTTTTATGTAAAAAAAATTGGGTGTTGCTATTGGAATTTTCAAAGTTGGTACACATTTTAATATGTAGACGACCCCTTATACAATTTTTGTTGCCAGTTCTCAGTTCCTTACGCTATTTCCTGAAAAATGACACCTTTCACAAAGTTCCTTGTCCAATAGCATCTGAGAAACGTGGGGTGGAGCGTTTTTTTTTTCCCCAGCTGTACATTGTCAGTACATTAACCCACAAAAGTACACTTCAAAGCATATATCGCAAGTCACACTCCAAAGATTTCGCCCACCACGGACAAATTCAAAAACACAAATTGGATTTATTTCGAAGTGTTCTTTAAACAAGCCAAATACCACCAACTGTGCTTACACACATATCCTTCTAACTTGTTATAAAAAAAAAAGCACCATTCCATTCCAACTCTCGTGTTTACAAACCTATTATCCAGCGTACCGAAGTGCAAACTTCAAGATTAACTTATGCCTAAAGCCACAGTGACCTCGAGAAGTTTCGTTTGTAAACTTTTTAAGTCTGAAGCACACCATCGACGAAAGATACAATGATTTTGTTTGGACATAGTTTT
Organism: Hylyphantes graminicola; assembly: GCA_023701765.1. Classification (NCBI taxonomy): domain Eukaryota; kingdom Metazoa; phylum Arthropoda; class Arachnida; order Araneae; family Linyphiidae; genus Hylyphantes; species Hylyphantes graminicola. Next base: position 41,292,390 of record CM043119.1, on the reverse strand, counting down.
AAGATGTTTTTTTTAAAAAAGAAGTTTACCGTTAATACGAGTTTTGTATAACTGCACAGGTTAATACATTGTTTGCCATGTATGATTAACCTTGGAAGAGAAAAAAAGGTCCCATTGTATTTCTTATTGAAGTGAAGTTCAAATGCCGTTTTAACCTATCATGATTGAGAAGTTTGACCTGAAGACATGATATTAAGTTGAAATTTGTCTTTATGCTTCACCTTGTACGATTATTTTGAAAGCTACAAAAGTGGATTAGTTTAATAACATTTTTAACGTAACCTTTTCATTATAATGAAATAAAGATGATTTGATTTACCTACGATGCCAATAACAATCTATTTGAATGTAAACGAAAAATATTTTTAGATCTTTCTTGCTTATTGGCACAAGAGCATTAAAGGCCATGCGCCAATCATTAAGTTGTTTTCAATAAAAAAAGAAGTCAAAATAGTTTTAAAATTATTAGGCATTCAAATCAAACACTGGGTTTTCTAATTAACCCTTTAAGTCCCAAAGACAATTCGGCAACATCATTTTTAGAATTTTTTTCTGATCGTCTATAGCCATTTATGATATCAAAAAGATCATCTTTCGATTCTTCAAACTGTTTTCAATTAGAAAATATTTTTTATTAATCCCCAATAGCGGTCCAGCCCTATTATTTTTTTTAATTATGATCAGAAACATGATGACAAATGGCATCACTGGGACTGAAAGGGTTAAAAGTTTCTTGTAGCTAAAATAAACTGGGATGATTTCGGTCGGGCTTTCACTTTTTAAATCCGAAGTTATTAATGGTTCGTTACAGCTTCAATTTAGTAAATGGACGAGTCAAAGGAACTAACATAACAATTACCAAATTAACTTCACAAATGACATCTATAACACCTGACATCAAGTCATTAAGGTCAAGATAATGAGGAGAAGATCAAAGCCTCTATACCTCATGCTAATTCCGATCGCGACTTCATGACTGTCTCGAACTATAAATAAACACATCAGTAAACAATTAACCCACTTCCTAACACACAAGATATGAAGTTAATATTACTAATTAGAATAATCTTTCATTAAAAAAAATATTGCGGTTTTACCGAGCCACAATGGTATCAATGGAACGATCGCTCATGTGGCGAAACTGTTGCCTTTCTAAAATACAGGGTGAGGCAAGCAAAAGTGGCCCCAAAGTGGGGATAAGAATACGGGAGAAATGTTGTCAAGTCAAAAACCAATACAAAAACAGGTTTGCTAACTGAAGCTATTGATCGCTTCAATATTAAGCCCAAACAAACGATTGGCGACTTATTTGCCGGCAACCACGCTATGGTTTGAGAAGCTTAGTTGAAATGAAATATAAACAAGGTTTGTAGATCTAATAAAGAAAAGTTCCCACTAGTGATTATTTTGATCTTTTTTTTGTTAATAAAAAACATTCCGAATTGATTGCCGAACACAAAATTTGCATTATGGGACGTCTTCATACAATAAGAACCAAGATCTGAACTCGCCACTAGTCTATGAGTAGCTCTAATGTGAAGCTAATCCGATCCAACCAATGCAAAAATAGGCTTCAGGCGGCTTCAAGAGTTTTTCTCGCCAAGCATTTCAACGTATTCCTATCTCTAGACCTGGGCCACTTTTGTTTGCCTCACCCTATACAAGTCAGTCTGGATCCTTTGGGCGTGTGCAGGTTCGATGGCACAAAGCTGTAGTAAGCATTAATGGAACAAAGGTAAAATTCATAGTATAAACGAGATTAATAAAGGAAATTCGTCCTTGGATTTGCGGGCTCGTTCACATTGACACCATTTCTAATAACTTATTGAGTATGTATTCCGGGTGTTGGTGATGAAAAAAAGTAATCCAGTTAAACTTAGGAGTGGAAATATAATTGAGTTCTAGGAGGAGAATTAAAATAAAAAATTATCTGTAGTAATGGTATGTTTGATTTCCATAATAAGATAAGTTGTTATGCTTCAGAAGAAATTCATTTTAGATCTAAGTTTGACTTGCATAATTATATAAAGGATGCACGTTTAAATAGTTTTCAATGATTTTAAAACACATCCAGTACGGAAAACACCAACGTCATTTAATGCATGTAAGTCAATAAAAAGTTTTCAAGTGCATTAAAATTTAAATAACTAAATTAAAATTGAAATTAAATAAAAAAATATTTTCTCCTGACGGTGAATTTAAGAGCAAATTTTACCAATTATCGATGATAGATAAGATAATCTGCCAAGCAAAAATTAGCTTTCTGCTTATAGTTTGTTTTTTCAGATAAAATTAAGTCAACTGCAGAACAACTCCTGGAAAATTTAAGTACAACAAATTTAATTACATGAAAAACAAATAGAAAAACAAAGTTAACGATTTTCATTCGGAAATTAAGGTATTAATGGTATTCACAAAGTCGTCAAGGGGTTTAAAAAAAACTTAAGTGCTTTCTTTTCTAGATTTTATTTATAATTAAAATCTTAATCATTCATTACTGAATAATGTTGCCTCAAAGGGTGAAAAAATGGTAATTTGTTGACAACCAAATTCATCTCACTATTACTAGCACTTACCGTAGTTTTTCACTTATAAATTAGTTCATCTTTATAACTTTACTGTTCAAGTACTTGTTCGTTTTGGGAAAAAGTTTTAACAAGATAGTATTTCCTTGCATGAAAGAATTTCAATGTTTCGTCATCCGAAAGAAACGGAATTATTTAAAGACCAATTCCTCTCCGAGGAATGTGCCCTTTCTAAAATAAACTATTCAATTATTCCTTATGTTCATGGCACGCCCATGAATTGAAAGTCTTAGGAAGTGAACGCACAAAATGTAATCATTTGAAATCACTCTCACTAAAATACAATGAAAATTCCACAAAACAGAAAGTTCACGGAAACATCAGTATGCAGCTCGGCCATCTCAGACACCATTTACTTTCATTCCCGAAGGGTGCAAAACAATAACAATAAAAAAAAAGTCATCAACTTGGTTCCTTCGGTGGTATGGATTCAACAAATTAGAACAGGAAGCCGAGCAAGGTAGACCAAGAACACACAGGAGGGCGTTACTTCACGCAGAAGCGAGCAAGATCCCTCCTGGATTCGAATTCCTAAAAAAAAATAAACCCCGATGCCTCCACAGAATATTAAGCAACCCCATGAGGCTTTTCAAGAACAAAAAGGAGCAATTCCTTTCTCGGTTGTGCTTCCTTTTGTTTGGCCTGTGGTTAGGTCGGTCATCCAGGCGCGGTCGTTTCTAGTCAGAGATAGGCATTTCCAAAAGTGACGATTTTCGCTTATTTGAGAGAGGATGATCTTATTTTTAATCTAGCCAAAATTCATTCTCTTTGGCAAATTATGAACGCAGATTAGTTAGATAAATCAAATATACCAGTTTTGCATGGTCGAGCAACAAGATATGCTTGCAGTTTCTGCAGACAAACATAAAGTTGATTACACCACTTTATTTTATGATGCACAGAGTTTCTGCGGCCAAAGACAGAAAATGAGAGTTGAAAGAAAAAGATGTCATCTTTTCAAGTAAATTGGCGAAATTACTCTGTATCTGTCCAAAATGGTGAGCGCTGTGGAAGATGTCACAGCATGGCGCTTTCTCCCCCAGCCAATTGTTTGAATCAAACTACAGAGCTTCAATAAGATTGGTAATTGTTGCGTCTGCAATCAATTCCACGCACGGCCAAGCGGGAATTTAAAAAAAACCTGTATCAGTAAAACTGGCTGATGTCCCGTGTCAAAACACTGGGATAAGCCTTTGTTCCACTCAGGTACAGAAACAATTTTCGATACTTTTAGTAATACGTGTATGCGTACACTATTTGGTTGCGGATGCATTCGTAAATAGAAATACGCATAACAGTAATGCTGAACGGATAAAGATACCACAAAAACTTTTTGATCTCAAACCAGTTAGAATAAAAGCTAGTAAAATTGAACATTGAAAAGATGTGATTGGCCATGAACCGGAAGACAGTTACCTTTGAGTAAAAGTAAATTCTCTTTCACTCCTGCATAAAAATGGGAATATATTATATCAAAACAATATATATATTTTTTCAATAAAGCTGCGAAATAAAAAATGTTAGACATTCTTGAAAAAATTAAGTCACATAATTAAGTTTTCGCAATTCACTAAATTATAAAACAATTTTATTAATCCATTAATGACACAACTTCACCAGAAAATTTGATTTTACATATATTATGGCAAGATATTTTTACATAGTGTCAATCTCATGTGTCTTATCAAAAAAAAAAAATTAAACTCAATTTATTTAGTTTATTCCAAGGCATGTACGATGTGCATGGATTTTCTCCTTGTACATTGGACTACTTAACAAGAAAACGACTTAACCCTTTCAGCCCCAGTGATGCCATTTGCAAAAAATTTAAAAATTTTATGTCCGTTATGACATCCAAACACTTATCACTCGATTCTTCACACTTTGTTCTATTAGACAATATTTTACATTAATCTCAATAAAAGTCAGAACTACTATTTTTTTACTGAGAAAACAGCTAACAAGCGTTTCACTTGATTTTTGAAAAGTTCACTTCAGTTCCACATATTTAAAACACAATTTAAACTATTTCGGTTAAAATATTTACTAAAAACTTTTTAATAATGTGGTCAGATATCTTGAAATGTATAATTCTAAGTGTTTTTAGGTAATATATTTTTTTATTTTGTTGTTTCCAACAGTTAAGAAATTTTCGGCATTATTTCAAAAACCATATAAAAAATTAAGATGAATTTTTTTTATGGAACTCTTATTTTGACCTAAAATAAGCTTATTTTGTGAATATCAGATGTTTCTGTGGTGTAGTAAATTTTTGGGACTGAAAGGGTTAAACATGCAATTACTCTATAATTATGCAAGCATAAAATGTAGGTTTTTAATTCTAAGTTTGAAATTTCGTTGGGAATATTAATCATGCGGGCTATTTTTGAATAAAAACTTCTTCAAAAACATTTTTAGACAAAGAAATTTAATTTCAAACACGACCTTCAGAAACTCGGTGAATTTCTTCTGGTTTCTAGTTTAAATGACGTTAGGATAAAGTAAAAATCAGGAGTAAATTCCTTTTACTTGATCTATGAAAACTAAAAAAACTATCAAAAATATTATAAATAAATACGAGTAATAAAAAAATTCTACACTCCTTTCTCCTTCTCTACTCTTTCCTAGGAGGGAATATTTCAGGATTTGAAACGTAATTCAAAAAGGTCGATATTGTTATTTTGTCATATTTCAGAAACAGGAAAAACTGTTTGAAAGGTCGACCATTTTACTAAACAAGCAGATGATTAAAATATTTTGAAATCTTTTCAATGAAGTTTTACGGTATTTAATACTTTCATGAATTTATCAGTAGGGAAAGGTGTTGTTCCTTTGACCACTTTACACATTTTGTTTTTTTAAAACTTGAATATTTGAACTAATTTCAATTTTCTTATTTTATTCCAATCTGCATCGCATTTTTTATCATACATAATTTTTTCAAATTTTTAGTTTCAATTTAATTATGTTTTATTTCATTAAAAAAAATAATGAAACTGTGGTCAAAGGTACAGCATAGTGTTGTACCTCTCACCATGGGGTGCCGTACATTTGACCAGTTTAAATACCATTTGAAATTCTTCGGGACTCTACAACCACAAATCTCTACAACCACAAATCTTGAAAATCGTTATGTTATTCCTATGGAGAATATTCGCAAGTCAATTGCCGCCACAAATTTATTAAAAGGTTACCAGTTTCTTGTATCATTGTAAAGAACGAAAGGGACTAAAAGGATAAAACTAATTTGTTTTGTGAAAATCACATATTTAGTATTTTTAATAATTTTTTAAAATTATAACTTAATGCTTACTCCATTTTTTACTAACTTCAAAAAATTATTAAAAATAATAAACGTGATTTTCACAAAACAAATTAGTTTTATAATTTTAGTTCCTTTCGTTCTTTACAATGATACAAGAAACTAGTAACCTTTTAATAAAATTGTGGCGGTAATTGACTTGCGAATATTCTCCATAGAAATAACATTACGATTTTCAAGATGTGGAATTCCAAGGGAGTCCTCTTAAGGATTCAAATAAAGTAGCACTTTCACCTTTCGGCTTTTACAAAAGAAATTTATTCTTAATTTTCTTTTAAAATTTTCTTTAAAGCTTTTCACGACCGAACCGGACATAGTATCCAGTCATGGGTCATTCACGCATAAAATTAAACTTCGCTTCAGTTGCTCGTACACAAAGAGAGGCAACGTGAGCAAATATATCCATCGGCGCGTACACTCTTAAAACAAACGAGCTATTTTAACTCCAGTCTGAGTTAATTTTCACTCATTCCAGAAACTTAAGAAACCACGCAACAGATCGTCACGAAATTTGGCACAAAAATTCATCTCATCCCCAGAAAAAACATAGGCTAAGAATTTTTCGAATCGGACCATTCCTTCTATCGTTTTCGAACGTTTTAAGGGAAAAAATACACCACTTTCGCTCAAATCCGATCATTTTTTTCTCTTTCGTGATGCCATCAGGCAAATTTAAATAAAACTTTTTAGAAAACAATTGAAATTGAAAATGTTTAATTTGTTTAATATTTGTTCATTGCCTTCAGAAACTAAATTAATAATTTGAAAAAATAGTTGGATATGTTTCAAGTTACGTAATCCTACCAGTCTCCATTCTATTTATTTTATTGTGTATTCATGATTTTAATTATGAATTTTTTAAAAAGCATAGTTAAGCTTATACTGAACTATGCTGTTTTTTGAAAGTCATTGCAATACAGATGCATATTATGGTTTTATGTCTTATTTTTTCTAGCCAAATTCTTTGCCAAACTCGCCAAGTTATTACAAAAAACGTACCAAATGAGCAATTTTTTTTAATTAGCTGGTTGTGCGAAGTTTATCACACGAGAGCTGAATGGGTGTATTGTTAGCCATATCTTTTCCTCGCCAAATTCGCAAAAAGCGCCAAATGAGCTAAAAAAAATTTTATTCGGGAAATTATGATGACTTTATCAGTGAATTTTATAGCGTTTTTGAAATTTTGATTTTTTAATGTAATATAAGTAGGGGGATTCTGTACTTTAATAACGAACGGTATCAGCAACATAAGCTTATTATTCTATAACGGATTAAGTGATAGATGATTTGAATTGACCTATATAAAAAATGCAAATCGTTTGCTGTTTGCTGGAGTAGCTTATTTTTAATTCTTACTGATTATTTTTTACTTAAATACGTATTCTTTTTAATTTGAGCTTCTTATCAACGGTATTTTTGAGAAATTAATATTAATCATTACTATATCCAAGATGGGTAATTAAATGAAAAATTACTGTGTAATCTTCATATCTTATGTAACTCAAATGAAAGAAAAAAAATAGTTAAATTGACTATTAAATTATTTTTTCACCTCTACCCGTGCAACGTCGGGTATAACAGCTAGTACAATATAAAAGATTAAAAAAAATGCGTGAAATTTTTTTAACTCAAGAAAACTTAACGGAAGTTAATCTTTGAATGCTCATAAATCAGCAAAGGATGCTAGAAACTAATAAAAATTGATAAAATTGGTATTTCAAAGGTGCCTGAAATTTTATGTAAAAATATATATATTTCATTTTTTTTAATCAGATTTTATAGGCACCACTTGTGCCAATTTTGATTCCAAAAATCATATCCGCATTCTTTGCCTTGAAAAATAACATCTTTCAAAATCTTCTGCTCAATAACAGCCGATAAACAACGGGTGGAGCGATTTTTTTCTGCAGATGTACAGCTGCGGAAATAAAAAAAGTACCACTAGTGATTATTTCAGCCATTAGTCACCCTATGTAATCGGACCTTTTTGAGATTGTGAAAAATTAACGTTCTGAGTTAATTGCATGACACAAAATTTGCATAAGGGGCCGTCTTCATATTAAAAATGTTCCGAATTTTGAAATTTCCAATAGCAACACCCAATTTTAATAACTTAGAAATGTTAAGCACCCTCGCAAACCTTTAAATCTAAGTTTTTGTTACATTTGAATGAATATTAAATGAGTTATTCAATCGAATCACTTGTGAATCTTTTGGGGACCATCTCTAAATGACAAGCAAGCATGCATGCAAGGCAGTCTTTATTTATCAATTACACAAGTAATCTTATACACAGTTCCCTAAAGGGTAATTAAAAACTATTTTGGGATTTATTCAGCAAGTTATGAATAAAAATTTTAAAAAATTGGGATTTCGCTGAAACTTCCTGTCTTGAATTTATTTCTGTAAAAATATTAAGGGGTTTCTATTCATATTTTTTTTAAATATTAATATAATAATTATTAAAAAATATAAAAATTGTTTTAAATACCTCAATATTGAATGCATTTTGTTTGGACTATTATAATTTCTTTTCAGTAAAAAATTCGTTTCATTATCTTAATTATTTAAAGATTGGGATAGTTTTTTATGTTCAACTCATTTAACATTATGGGACCTAAACTTTGAACGTCTCTAACTCCCCTAATAATGCTTAAAAACTAACAAAATTTGGCATTTCGTATTAACATAGGTCATAGATTTGAAATATGGACTCAAAAAGGGGTGTTACTATTGGAAATTTTAAAGTTAGTAACATTTTTAATATGAAGATGACCCCTTATTGCAAAATTTGTGTCAGGCAATTAACTCAGAATGTTAATTATTTACAATTTCAAAAAGGTCCGATTCTATAGGGTGACTAACTGCAGAAATAATCACTAGTGGTACTTTTTTTATTTCCGCAGCTGTACCTTTTCAAAAAGGATAAAACATAAAAACGTTTACTGTCAAAGTACAATTGTATATTTTTATAAACCACCTTTGCACTCTTAAAACGATCGAGCGATTTTAACCCAGTCTGAGTTAATTTTCACTCCTCCAGTCTAGAAAATGCACTTATCCTAGAGGAGTGGATCCTTTGTGCGTTAATCCTCCGACAGGATCACTCCAAACGAGTGATTTTAACTCAGTCTGAGTTCATATTCACTCCTTTCCAGTGTCGAAAATGCACTTCTCCAACTGGAGTGGATTTCACTCTTAATTTTAAGAGTGTAGGTGAGTCGGGAAAGGCGACAATTCGTATTCGAAGAGTCGGCCAATTCTTTAAAATCAGCGGCCACAAAGGGACCTTGAAAATGAAGCGAAAAAATAATGAATTATTCTTTTATTTGATAGCGATAGGATTTGCCACCTGTGTACATTACCTGCGGCAAAATCTTCAATTCGCAAACCGCAGAGAGGAAATTCTCTAATGATGTAACGCACAATGACTAGAAAAGTTAGGCAGTTTCGCTCAGTGTGTTTTATGAAAACTTACACTCTTAAAAATGAATACTCAAAAACGATGAAATTTTCCTTAATTTTGACGATTCCATTACTGGCAAATGCTCCGAGTTTTCGTTTCCTCAAAGTGAGGAAATTTGAATCGTCATTTTTTTGAGGATTTGAATGTCGTCTAATCTAAAGAAATATTTCGTCATTTTTGAGCATGTGAGTATAACAATGAGATTCAGTTTCCTCAAAATCAAGATACAGAATCGTCAAATCAAGATCGTAAAGGGGAGGATTCGCGTTTACTCAAAACAAAAGTCACGTGGAAGTTTGACTAAACAATCCTCAAAATTAACGAAATGAGGCTTGAGGATTCATGAATCGTCAAAAATGAAAGTTATTTTTGAGAGTGTATTTAACCCTAGAAATTAGTATTTTTTTGCCTTCTAACTACAAATCAAATCGGGGTAAATATTAAGCCCTAGGATTTTTTTGCTCTTAAAATCATTCTGAAAGCTCAAATTGACTCAATAAGTACATGATATTCTTTGCTTTTAATTTTAAATACCGAGGAGAAATTTGGGAACAAAATTCAAATTTAAAAAAATTGAAATTGTGAAAAATATATTTCAATTTTGTTTTCAATTCAAAATAAATGTTTTGAAATTTTAAATTCTCAATGTAATTCACCTTTTAATTTTAGAAATATTAATCTTCTTCCTCTCAGGTATGACTATTTCGTATTGCTCTTTATTTGCGTCGCAATAACAAGATTTGTAAATTTATGGATATAATCTCTTCAGGAAGACCACAAGAAATTTACATCATTCCTAAATTTAATAAAGAAATCTTTTAAAAACATTTTTACTATTTAGCTCCTACATTTTTTAATAGTTTACCAATCTCTATTCAAAATACTGACAAATATTTATCTTTTAAGCGAGCTCTTCTCCTTAAATTTATTATACTTATATACGACACAGATAAGATATATATTTTTAATTTTGTATTCACGAAGCAAGTAACTTAAAAAAAAAACAGTCTCTTGCCAAATACTGTGATGCTATAATTTATTATGTTTCGTTTCATTATTATTTGTACATTGTTAAAACTTATTTAATTTAATTTTCTAGGCTGCTTGAACGGGAATGTTCCCCTAAGCAGCTTATATGATTTTGCTTTTGTATTTTTATTTATTTTCTTGATTGATATTAATAAAGATTATTATTATTATTATTGAATAGTAGCTCATAATATCACTGACAAGCTCTGAAACGCTAAATATTTACCTGTGGAAAATAATTACACCGTTTGTAGTTCTGGGGTAATTAATTTTTTATAGTAGACCTTTCGAACTTTTACTTTAAATACATATTTTATATTATTTCTAAAACATTGTTATATTTCGAAGGGTGTATTAGCAAATGGTTTTATTAACTTAAAAAGATGGCGCTCTATCGAGGGCACAGTTACACTCTTAAAACAAACACTCCGAATTTAACTCAGTCTGAGTGGATTTCACTCCTCCAGACTGGAAAATGCACTACTCCTTTTGGAGTGGAACCTTTGTGTGTTAAACCTCCGACAGGATCACTCCAAACGAGTGATATTAACTCAGTCTGAGAAAATAAGCATGCCTTTAGGGTGTCGAAAATTCACTTCTCCAACTGGAGTGGATTTCACTCTTGTTTTAAGAGTGTAAGTCTTACTTAAAAAAGAGAAACGATCACTTTTCAAAGGTGGTTTATACTTTTGTAATATACATTTCTTTTACAATGACAGTTTGAATAATTATAAAATGAGTAATAATTATCGTCAAAACAAAACACTTTAAACTAATAATTAACAATTAAACACTTTAAACTAAGAACTTTTAAATTCCAATCACGAACGCTAACAAAGGGCTATAATTTATACTAACACTCAGACAACAACAATATTATATATGCAAATCATGTTTTATAACAATTCTACTTCCACAACATAATCACTATATTGACAGGCTAAACACCTTATCGACAATATCAGCAACCAAAAAAACTTAAAGAAATAGGTTATCCTCTTATCCCAACCTGTTGCATACCGAAAAAAACAACCCATCGGCATCTTAAAAACACACACAAAAGCAAAGCGCGCTTCCTTTAAAAGGTAGATCCACTAACACCTTTCCATTTCAGTTTTCGGATGCTCCACCCTTTCAATAGAGATTCATTATTCAAGGGAAATTGTTTAGAAGGCTTCACTTTTTTAATAACGGACAGCCATCCATATTATATAGGTCAGAAGTTGATTGAGTCGTCTGCGGCTCGGTAAAAAGTGTTCGTTTAAAAAAATAATACATGTGGATGTGTGCCTTGCCTAGCTTTTTTTTTTATAAGATTGATGCCGGTTTGATTTGAATCAATGTGGTACAAATAAGATAAAATAAAAAAAAAACAGACAATGTTATACAAGGAAGACCCTGGAAAAAATAGAAAAAGCTTTTTTGTTTTTGTTTTTTGGAACGGGAATTCTACAGTGTGGTTATGTTTCTTAAATATTTCCTCCTGTTATCAATCACAATTAAAAGAGATAACTTAACAGGATTATTGTGTGCAGTTGTAAGCAGATCAAGAGATAAAAAAAACTAGGATCCCGCGAAACCGATTAAGATATGTTGCTTTCAAACTTTGTATCAAGTAGGATTAAACATTGAAAATGCTACGAAAAACAGTTCCATTGAAGTCTTTGCTGAATATGAATTTATAATAATTTTTTTTCATAAGCATAAAATATTTAAAAGATTTATTTTCTAGTTAGGCTGTGTATGTTTTCTTATGAAAATAGATTGCTTTTGAAAGTTACTACGGTTATATAGAAAATACAAATAAATTAATTGGAAATAACGCTTCTTAAACGCTCCAAAACAATAAGTGACATAATCCATAGTTTTTACGCCAAATATTAATATTGATATAATAATAATAAAACCACCGTAAAAATTGTATAATATTAATATCCCAATATTAAAAATAGCACCACTGTAAAAATCACCGGTCCATAATCAATCCTTCCGTAATATTTCAGATACAATTGATGCACGATCAGTCTTATTATGTTAATGATAGTTCATGAAGGGGAGAAAATCGTTTAGCAATGTGGATCATACGACAAAAAAATTTCAAACTATATCACTAGCATGCCTCATCAAGCCTGCACTCATTATTTAAGTGACCAATAAATGTTGCATTATAAAGTCAATAATTGGGTAGAAATCTGTCATTAAAATGATATCGATCTTTATTAACAAATCAAAATAACTGACCATGAATTAATCTCGCAATTCCTAAACCAATGACCACAACATAAAATTCTCATTGAGTAAGATATTTGTAAGGAGACCTTCTTGAATTTCATTCTTATGTTGTTCTTCGCCATGAAAAATAAGTGGCACAGGTTTCAAAACTCGAAGCTCACCGAAGCGCAACGTAGCAGAGTGTACTCACTTAATAAAATATCGTGTAATCATTTTTACAAGATGTTGTTCGAGTTATCAGACCATCTGGGTTGCGTTCCAGTTCGTACAGTAGCATTTGGTATTCCAAGACCATTCACTCTTCAATTTGATTGCGCATGTAATATATAACAGTGCCTTGGAGTTATACGCAGCACTACAGCTGTTTTACTTTACTATATTTTAACCCTTTCAGTCCCAAGAATTCACTGCACTACAGAAACTTCTGATATTCACAAAATAAGCTTATTTTAGGTCAAATATACGAGTTCCATCAGAAAAAAATCATTTTAATTTTTTTGAAACAATGCCAAAATTTTTTAACTGTGGAAAACAACAAAATAAAAAAATATATATTACCTAAAAACACTTCGAGTTATATATTTTAAGGTAACTGACCATATTATTAAAAAATGTAGTAATTATTTTAACCGAAATAGTTTAAATTGTGTTTTAAATATGTGGAACTGAAGTGAACTTATCAAAAATCAGGAGAAACGCTTGTTGGCTATTTTCTGAATAAAAAAAAGTAGTTCTGACTTCTATTGAGATTAATGTAAAATATTGTCCAAAGAACAAAGTATGAAGAATCGAATGATGTGTGTTTGGATATCACAACTGGACAAACATTTTGAAAAAAATATTGAAAGTGATGATGCCAAATGGCATCACTGCGACTGAAAGGGTTAAAAAGCATTCGAAAGTTTAAAAAAAAGCACCCAAGGAACACAAAATATCTTTCGATCACCTCCCAAAATCATATCATATCGAAATGTCTGCATGATGATGTGAATAATACATTGAAAGTTTTCATCAAATATTGCGTTAAACCAGGATATTTTATATAATTATAATTAAATTATTAGTATTCCACGGCCATCCCTTCTGAAATATAAGAGCATGAAAGAATGACACATGCCCCTCCATACACTCTCAAAAATGAATGCTCAAAAACGACGAAATTTTCTTTAATTTTGACGATTCCGTTTACTGGCAAATGCTCCGAGTTTTCGTTTCCTCAAAGTGAGGACATTTGAATCGTTATTTTTATGGAGATTTGAATGTCGTTTAATCTAAAGAAATATTTCGTCATTTTTGAGCATGTGAGTACAACAATGAGATTCAGTTTCCTCAAAATCAAGATACAGAATCGTCAAATCACGATCGTAAAAGTGAGGATTCGCGTTTACTCAAAAGTCAAGTGATAGTTTGACGAATCAATCCTCAAAATTAACGAAATGAGGCTTGAGGATTCATTAATCGTCAAAAATGAAAGTGTTACTTCTGCGAGTGTAGCATTATTAATATATTTTACTATTTATGTATCCAAAACCAAGACGTCTGCTATTTTTTAAATTATTGTTAATTGATATGTGGCTAATTTTAAAATTGTTTGAACAAAGTATCCATTTTACCATCATATCATATAAATTCTAAAAAAAATATTAGTACCCTAAACAATCCATTCTCAAATTTTCAAGTAAGTAAAAGAACGAGTCATACCTCTCCCATACAGTTCAATTTCTGCATTACTTAAACTATAAGTGTACAACTTATTTTAAAATTACTTGAGCCAAGTAAAGCATTTTAATCTTATTTAAATTCGGAACAAAATCTTGATACTATATAATCATTTACTATAGGATTGAAGAACAAGAAAGAACGAAAAATACCTTGGCCTAATACTACTATTATTCTAATACACCTTAATACGATTAATTCAAAATGTATTGAGCTAAATAAATAATTTAAATTATTGCATATTTAAATTACAATGAAAACAAGCATTACATATTCTTCGTACATCTTTTTAAGGAGATATTGAATTATTTTGAAACTGAACCACTTCAGCTAAATTGACATTTGTTGAAAGCCCTAAATGCAAATGTAAATTTACAAACCATTCCCAAAGGCAAGGTTACAATTCCCTTTATTCAATTCAAATTTAAATAAAACACAGAAGATTATAAGGCGAGTACATATTTAACTCTTCCATTATAAAGAGCTTTGGCGAGAATAGGAAGATTTAAAAAAATGAAATGCTTTCCTTTTTAATGAGAAACTTTAAAATATTATGGTCTTGCTTTGATACTAATTGCAAAATCCTAATTTTGTTTATATCATTTGTAAAATCTAGCACATAACCTTGCAATACAATTTACATCAGTTATATTTGTTTTGTAAGGTTATGGGCCAACTTCAATGTATACTCCAATAATAATCGAAGTTTACGCTTGTATTAAGTGGCTGAAATCATGTAATCATAGTAATTAAGCTAGCCTTGAAGACCACATAGTCAATTAAGCAATTAATATATTCTAATAAGGCAACAATAGTTTATGGAAGTCAGTTCAAACTATCGTTGGTCAAACCTACACATTTACGCATTAAAAAAAAACTATTATTAAGCCTTCGTAAACAATCACAAAATCATTTAAAATAAGGTATGTATTTAGTAAATATCCTTCATTACAATTATAAAAGCGTTTCGTTCTCTTTGTATTTGTAACAATTTTAACTCATTCTAATTTTTCGCCCACACAAAATTTATGGTTAAGAAGAAAACATGACATTGTACATCCGGCGCTCCTATTGCTTTGCATATTAGAACTTTAACAAAGTGTGACATATTTCTCACAACAAAGAAGCGCTTAGAACTCGAGGTGTAACCTTCTTATCCTTATTCTACTTTTATTATAGTATAAAGGACGCCCTAAAGATGACGAGGTGTGATAATTCTTCGTACAACCCCATTAGGACGATACTAATTCCATACAACAAAAATATTCAAAGGAAAAAAAATTAAGAAATTTTTTTAATTAAATACAAATTTTTGTCATATTTTAAGCATAAATAAGCAAGCAATAATATAATTTAAGCAATTTTGTCATATTGTACGCGAAAGACTCTTTAAAATCCGGTGTTAAAATAATGACTTGAAACTGCATAAGTTCAATGCAATTTTTATATACATTACTAATTTATTTTTCCCTTATTTTATGAGCACAATATAATCATTTAAACTATAATTAGTAGACTTCAGATATAGTTTTTAAAAAAATTGAACATGTTTGAGTGATTTGAATTTTTATCTGTTGTACACCAGAATATGTGCTCCAAAATGCATATATTGACAATGTACAACATATTAATTAAATTTTAAAAGTAAATAAAATAATTGAATCACAAAGATTTGTAAAAAAATAACTTTAAATATTTAAAAAAAAAAAGTGAATCACATTTTTTAAAAATTTAGTGTTCCTATCACGACTCAATTTTTTCCGAAATAAAACAATTTTTGGACCTTCAAATTTTAATAATCAGGTTTTTTTTACCCAAATGAAATTATTGAAAATTTTCATCAACGAGTCACTTCTTACCATCTCAAATATTTTGATAGTGGAATAGAAAAATTTTATGGAAGACTTTGGTTTAGGCAAGAGTTACTATATTCGGAGATTCGTTGCTTTTATGGGCGCATATTTCTTAGAAACAGATTCTCAATTGAAAGGTAGTGTGCTTGAAGATTCTATTGGAATCATATTAAACTTTGAGTGAGTAGAGTGAGTTTTGTGAGAAAACAAAAAATTTTAGTACACTCTTAAAACAAAAGAGTGAAATCCACTCCAATAGGATAAGTGCATTCTCGACACTGAAAAGAGTAAAAATTAACTCAGACTGAGATAAATTCATTCGTTTGTTTTAAGAGTGCATGCCTGTGCAATCACACACTTTAAACAATTGCATCGATAAAAAAGTAGTCAAGTTTTTTTCTTCACATTTTAAGGTAATTTTTAATTAAACAAGATAAATCGAAAAAATAAACGAAATTTTTTTTAAAAAATAATTTTTCAAGAAATGTGGCCAACTGAAAATATTAAATCATAGTCCATGCAAAAAATATCGTGCAGTAAAGGTTTCAGAATAAAAACTTAGTTCGTTTATCCATTTTAATTTTAAAATTTACAAAAGATTTTAAAAGATAAAATCCTAAACACAATAATTCTAAATCCAGGAAAGTATCAAATTAAAATAACTTCCTAGCTAGAAATCCGATAATGCTTTCCAGCCAGTGATTCCGTCGTCATGAAATACAGTCATCAATTATTTTTACCTAAGCTGTCTGTCGGTAAATCACAGAAATTTATGCAACACAAGTGAATGCTATTTCAGCGAGAGTAAGCATGAAGTTTTATGCGTGAGCAACGATGCTACGAAAGTCGAAAAAAGGCAACGTTTTAGTTTAGGCATCAGACTCCTGTAAGTTTATAAATGACATCCGGTGTTAGTACCCGTTCATGGAAGCCTGCACTCTTAAAAACAAATGAGTGAAATCCACTCCTCTATTAGAAGTGCATTTTCGACAAGGGAAAGGAGTTAATATTAACTCAGAGTGAGTTAAAATTACTCGTTTGGAGTGATCTTGTCGCAGATTTAACATACAAAGGATAAACTCCAGCAGGAGAAGTGCATTTTCAAAACTGGCGAAGTGAAAATTAACTCAGACGGACTTAAAATCGCTCGTTTGTTTTAAGAAAGTGGGCTTTTTTTTAAATTTGAAGAGGTCCCCAAATCGATTTAAAGAAAAACCGTGATATATCGTGTATTGCTTTACCATATTCATTAACAATACAACAATGGACGTAACAATTTGTAGCAGCAAAAAATTCATTCCATTGGTTAATGTATGGTAAGAGGTTATTTTAAGTTAGGTTAAGTTTGAAATATCGTCACACTAGAGCTACACGAGGGCTACTGGCGAATGCAAGAGTGAAGAATATAGGGTCAATTTATTTTTCTATAACTTTTTTGAGGGAATTTTATTTTACCTTGTTTTTCATATTTTCATTTAATTATTAAAACATTATTTAATTCTTCAAAAGACATTATTCTTCCATCCAATGATAAATAAGTGCGAACTCAACTTAGTGAGAAAAAATCTGAAGCTGATAATGCGAAATGGAATCATTGGGGGTGAAAGAGTTTAAACCATGTGCTCCCCTAATTGAATCGGTGAGTGCAGAAACAACGTCAGTCACAAATTTCAAATTTTTCAGGAGGGAGAAAAAACGTAATAAGCGTACTGTATAAACGGAACTACTCAACAGACTAACGTAATTTTTGCACCCAACACGCATCTTGCCTTTCTACTCTTATTTTCACTGAAAACGAGTATTCGGATTTTTTTTGACTGAAGTGGTTTCTGCACTCACCGATTCAATTGTTGTGAGCAGTGTAGTACATCCTTTACTTAAGACTTCATATTAAAAACTTCAGAAACATCTTATCTCTTTTAGGAAACATTTGGAATTCAACTTGTGCAATTGAAATCAGACTTCGACTGACAAAACAACCGCATTTCACACACTCGAAGAAGCGGATAATTCACCCTTAATTATGGTAATTAGCATTGCTCGCTAAGGTTAAAAAGTTAGCCGTTTAATTAGCATAGCTTGCCTACAACAGAGCACAGCGGCCCGGTCATTCACCTTTACGGCCGATTAAGAAAAGACGCGCCATTATTTAATCGGGGCCTTTTAAGGGACACACTGCATCCCTCTTTACCCTTTTTATTAAATCGGACGTAGGCTGCAACATCACGATTTTCTAGTTTTCTCATTTGGGATCGCACAACAGATCTCGCCCCGATTGGCGATTTTTTTTTGTTACTCCCTTCTTTTAATTTTAGATAAAAGTGATAAGTGTGGAACTTCGAACTTCCACCCTCTTCTGATGCAACTGTTATTTTTCACATGTTTATATTGGTTAAAAAACCAACGGTTTTATTCTTTGAAATCTTTTTTAAAATTGGGTTCATATTACAGCATATCTGTATGTTGAATGTCGTGCTATTTTGTAAATATGCACTAAATAACATTTTCGCAAAAAAAATAATTCTTGGAAAGTACAAATGAATGCTTAACCCATTAGCGATAAAAGGCAAAGGAATTTGACACCTGAAAGGGAGTACTCTTCAAGTTTAGAAAAAATAAACGATATGCAAGACAAATGAAAATCATGGACCTAAAAAGTTTATTTAGTACAAATTAAATTGCCCCAAAGACAAATTTAAAAAAAAAACTTGAAATTAACGTTCTTAATCGGAAAAGAAAGAATTAATGATGTTTTCAAAGTTTTCGTTAATTCGGTTAATATTAGTAATGTGACATTCTAATGCAAAAGTTAAATAAAGTTACTGATGCTACATTAATGACTTAAACTCAAATGTTAGCTGCTTCTTAAATGTTTCATAATTTATATTAGTTTACAATTGATAAAGAAAATTATTCAAAAATTTTGCCATAACGATAACTTTCTAAGTAATATTCTAAAACCTTTCGACATGTGAAAACATATTTCTCAGCTTTTTAAATTCATGTGTTCGAAGTAACACAAAATTTCTTTTTGTAAAATACAGGAACACTTACAACATTTTCTAATGGGAAAGTTGTATTGAAAATAAAGTTCATTAAGGTAGGCGAATACCCAAAATTCTAAAAATTTTACTATTACTTTAATCTTTTCCAAGTTTGGCATAGTGATTTCAAATATAATGAACAGTGCCATTTAGGCATTTTTTTATTTAAATATAATTTATTTAAACTGTTTTTTTTTTACTAAAAACGAGGTTTACGCTAACAAGTCTACCACATTGAATTTTCCTCCTATAAACATTAATTATGTGTTAAATTCTCCGCTTTGAACTGATAGATGCAATTACCCTCTAGAGTTGCATACAAATTACAAGAAAAGAAGTTATTAAGAAAAATGTCACGAATTTAACTAAAAAAAGATTTTTTTTTTATTAACTTACACTTGAATTTTTTTAAAAAAAAACTATATTTGCACCAGATGCTAGAGGCTTATGGCACAGATATATATTGAAGTAGCATCTGTACAAAATTTCAGGTAAATTAATGTAACTTTTTATACTAGAAGTGTTGGCGTAAACCCCTTTTTTAAGGCGAAAAACACCGTTTAAAATAAATCAATTATATTTAAATAAAAAAAATTGCCAAAAAAGCATTGCTCATTATATTTGAAATCACTATGCCAAATTTGGAAAAGATTAAAGTAATAGTAAAAATTTTAGGATTTTGGGTATTCGCCTACCTTAACATTAGTTTAGAAAGATGGAGTAACTGGTTCGTGAAAGTATTCAAACATATACCCACTTTTCAAATTAAAGATAATGCCAATGTGTTTTTATCAGAGAGCAGAGGAATGATTGAATTCGTTGCTGAGATCGTGGCGTTGTGTGGGAGACCAGACATGCAAAATTTGACCGTTATTTGGGGTTGTGTAGTGTATGTGGTTATGGGGTTTTCAAAGAGGAAATAGCTGGCTTCCAAGTTTCTCTTTTTGTAAATGATTCCCACGTTGACTCATTTAGAGAAATGTTTCAAAAATAGTTGAAGGAAGTTTTGGAGTACCGCTTTATATAATCGCGGATTAAATTTTTAATTAATAAGAAGCTGGTAGCCCAAAAAGATTGGGAGGCAAAAAAAATTACGTATTTGTAGAAAGTTGGTAGATTTTTTTCTGTTTGTATATTAATTTTTTTAAAAAAAAGTGTGTCGATATAGATAGAATAGAGAAGAATAAGTCAGTACTTAGTTAAACATAACTTATTTAAAGGGCGGAAATTCTAAATTTTATAATCTGATTATACAGTATTCGACCTAATAAATGGATATTTTTTTTAAAGTGAAACAGATTTTCTTAATTTTGAAATTCCAACGTAGCCGAATAAAAATACTTTTAATAAGATTGAACTTTTTAAATGTTTAATGATAAATTATAGTCTAAATTCTTCTATATCACTTTATCCTTAAACAGCTCTAAAACTTATATGGATATTGGCATTTTTCACAGAATTGCATTTAAAATACAGTCTTCACTAAATAAACCAATTTTTTAAAACATAATTTCTTTTTCGGCATTTGTAACTTTTTTTTTCCAACAGAAGATAATATATTTTTCATTCAATGTTTTTTTGTCAATATTATAATTAATTTTTGAGGATAGAGGAATGACATTATAAGATCCGGTATCGATTATGTTAATAGATTAAGATCTTTAAATATGTATTCCCTGGAAAATAGGAGAACAAGGGGTGATTTAATTCAGTTATTCAAGTTCATAAAACAGGGAGGCATGGAGGGCTTAGGTTTTACCTTAAATAGCCGGACCAGAGGACATGGTCAGAAATTGAATAAATCATGCTTTAGAAGGGAGGCAAGAAAACATTTTTACAATAGAGTCGTCAAAGAGTGAAATTCTTTACCAGAATATGATGTGTATTCGAAGCAAGTCGGAGATTTTACGAAGAATCTCGATAGCTATTGGAAACTGGTAAGGAATTAGATTTATCTTGGACCAACCTTGCTGGGCCTGTTGTTGGTCGACAATTTTTGTACGTATTTGTATTTGTATCTTGCAAAATGAAAAAAGCTGAAGCCACTCAAAGTAATTTATATAATATAAAATAATTTATATAAGGTGAAGGCCATTAACCCTCTTGAAAACCACCAATTACGGTAACATACACAACCGTTGCATAGTATATTCAGTTTAAGATTCCTATTATTTTGCTTCAACTAACATGCATGTATAAATCGACCCTCTTAGTTGTTCTCGGAAGGAAATGCATAACAAAATTACGAACCATTTCCAGGTCTTCCATTTAGAGTAAACAACGAACCTGTAACATTCGTTTGCTTAGGGTAAATCTATTAGACTTGACAAAATGTTTATTGTAACCGTTTTGTAAACTATATAATAGACCGAGAGCCCAGGGCCCCCAGACCTAAGTCATTTTGGCAAGGATGAAATGTACGTGATTAGGTTCGGTTTTCATTTACTTTTAGTGTATGCATACCCGTTAGAGTGGACCGACGGCCAATTTAGAGGTATCGAGTACAAAAAGTAGGTAAAATATAAGTTAACCTAAGTAATTTTGGAAAGGCTGATTTTTACATATGTTTTAGAAAATAATGTTAAAAGTGCATAATAATTTTCCCAGACACTTTCCGTGGGCCGATATTTCTCCCAGACGCTTTGAACGTCTTCATCAAGCTCAGCCTTTGTCAATCACATCTAGCGGCGTGAGATGGCGCTACAACCGTTCTCGGACATCAAGGAAGGGAAGTTAAGCAAAAAAGAACTATGTGTCTGTTGGATATACGGTTGGTTGATTGACTTATATTCCGGTGAAAGAATATCGTATCGATTTAATTGAAAAAAATTAATTCGAAATTGGATTGATAAAGAAGTTTTCATAGCTGTCTAGCTTACTACATTTTCACATCTCCAATAATCAAGCACACAAACCGGAATATATATGTCAATCAACCAACCAATATATCCAATAGACACATAGTTCTTTTTTGCTTAATTGCCCTTCCTTGATGTCCGAGAACGGTTGTAGCGCCATCTCACGCTGCTAGATGTGATTGACAAAGTCTGAGCTTGATGAAGACGTTTAAAGCGTCTGGGAGAAATATCGGCCCACGGAAAGTGTCTGGGAAAATTATTATGAACTTTTAACGTTATTTTCTGAAACATATGTAAAAATCAGCCTTTTCAAAATGACTTAGGTTAACTTATATTTTACCTACTTTTTGCACCCGATACCTGTAAATTGGCCGTCGGTCCACTCTAACGGGTATGCATACACTAAAAGTAAATGAAAACCGAACCTAATCAAGTACATTTCATCCTTGCCAAAATGACTTAGGTCTGGGGGCCCTGGGCTCTCACTCTATAAAAGTTTTGTTAGGTGGTTGTTCTTTTTCATCTCGGGTATGTAATTGGATAATTTTAAGAAAAATTAAAATAGCATATATCTTGCTACTTTAAGCAAGTATGCACTTGCTACTTGCAAGATACTTTTGAAATTTTGTCAATATATTTAGGTACATCTGAAAGCTCATTTGGGGGATTAGCATCGCAGGATAACTGGGAACAGAGATATTAAAACTTAATTAAATTATCAAAGATAAAGAAACACAACATATGACAAAACTGAATTCACCAATATGAACTCAAAACTACACGAAACTAATATTAATTTAGCAAACACTTAACTAATAGTAGCTTAAAACGCATTTTTGCCTCCTTTTTTTTATTAGAAAGAATTTTTTAAAAATGGAAAAAAGTATTTATTGGCGTGCTGATGATGTCCGTCAGTACCTCCCTCCCAAAATCAGTTATATCCGTCGGATCTTAAACATTATTTTTGTTAGAAAGGTATGACCTCAGAGACCCATCTTTAATACTTTTACTGTCTGTACGGCTGAACGAACATCCGTCCAATACGTGTGGGCATATTACTCCTTGAATAAGTATTTGAAAAAAAGTTTAAAAAGTTTAAATTTCGACTGGATGCTGCGTTATGCGATTTTTTCTTCTATGTATAAATCTATTTTAAAAGTGGCCTAGGTGACACTACTGTTATAAACTTACAGTAGTAGAGTCCCATTTATCCGAATCCCGGTTATCCGAAATTCGGTTTATCAAAAAAAAAAATTCCCGAGCCTTTCGGTTAAAATATGAAATGTACACGCATAAATACACAAAATATAAGTGCGTACTTACAAAGTTGGATTTATTTCACGAAGTTTGCAGTAATTTTATTTTTTCTGCTCAATTTTTGTCCCGTACCTTTCGGATAAGCGGGGGCTCTACTGTACTTGTTTTCCGACTATAATATTAGTAAGTATGTAAGTAAAGAAAAGTAGGCAATTTTAGTTCTTTTAGAACTTCGTTTTTTCAAATGATACCAATATTCATAATCCTCTCATCGAGTTAGAGAATAAGAAACTCCCCAAAAAGCTATTTAAAATCAAACAAAGTCCACTCACCCATATAAGTGTCCGGCAATATGAGGGGCGGTCCCACGCTGGTAATCCCTCCGTTCTTGTCTCTGTCTATGCTCCTGGCATGAACCTGCTGGCACACGTACGCCTTGTACAGCAACAAGGGTCTATCCAGGTCCACCCTGGAGGGTCCCTGTACCCGGTTCCCCTCGAAAACCCGGACAACTTGGGGCAGACCATACTTCCTCAGGAACTCGTTGGGCGGAAGGGGTTCACCCCAGCACTTGATCCCAGTCAGAGAACTCATGATGGTCAAGTTTTTAGCCTCAATGAGTCATCTTTGTCACAAAGTATCAGTTTGTTGGTTTGCTGCGGGTGGATTAGGGTTTAGCATAAAGGTTTGAGTATTTTGTAATCCAACGGGAACCAATTGAAGTTCTCAGGTAGGTTAAGATGAAGGTTTGAAGTCTTCAGGGTAGACGCGAATTACGTATGAAAATTTATCCAATCCAAAGTTACACTATAATCCAAATATACCACGAGGTAAATTAAAAACCATTCAGAAATAAAACCACGGGTCGCTGAGATACATAAAAGTTCCACGCTTAAATCCAGCCACGTTTCGGTAACTCAAGAAACAAATGTCTTGAAGTCTTTGAAAGTTAAAACAGATTGAACAAAATCAGTTACTCACAGGAAGTATCAGTGATAAAATCCAAAAGAAGCGAACACAATCTAAATATATCAATTCGCTGAGAGGCAGTATTTAAATTCACTTAATCACAAACAACAAGACGGCTTTTCACTTGAATTCCAGAAAATCTAGCACGCCGCTTTCTTGGGTTTTAGTTCCGAAACACAACAACGTGACTGAGGTGGTTTTTCCTCTGTTTACGCGCAACCGCGCGGATGAAGGGAAGTTTGGAAAGTGAGAGTCAGGTCTGGTTCAAAGCGTATT
Source organism: Hylyphantes graminicola (assembly GCA_023701765.1). NCBI lineage: Eukaryota > Metazoa > Arthropoda > Arachnida > Araneae > Linyphiidae > Hylyphantes > Hylyphantes graminicola. The sequence continues at coordinate 41,267,780 of CM043119.1, read as the reverse complement.
GAGTCAGAATCGCCAGCCAGCTGGCGACAAACCTGTTGCAGGGTTCTGCCCAGTTTGGCGGGATTTGAAGTTTAAAACTCGCCACAGTTCACAATGGTAATGTTTGCCTAGATTACCATTATTACAGATTCATAGATAAGTTTCCAACAATTTCATAGATTTTTTTTTTCAAAATATAATCTAATATTTTTCATTAATAAAATTTTTATTGGTGTTGTTTTAAAAGTAGCTGTAAGATTTTTTAGTGATATCTTCCTGGCCGAATAAAATGGTTTGATTATTTTAAATTTTTAAGGGACTAGATGTCGTTTACAAGTTGATGGTACTTGATACAGACGTTCAAACTCAGAACTCTATCGGGCTTTTTAGAGAGCCTTATGGTGTCAAGTATGTAAAAATCCAAAGAATTAAATTGGCTGGTCACATCATTCGACTGAACAGAGAGCGCTCGACAAACATCTTTTTGGCTCAGCCCATCGGTTCAAGGACCAGAGGTCGACCAAAACTGAGATGGGCCGACTGCGTGGAAAAAGACTTAATCAGTCTTAAAAGTCTCAAACTGGAAGACCACTGCCAGTCAGAGGCAGGTCAGGAAGAAATTATTTGAGAATTCCAGGTTTTTATTGATGCTGTTCTAAAAGTAGCTGTAAAAAAAATTTTGCGATATCTTCAACGCCGAATTATTGTTTTGACAATATAAAATGATTTGATTATTTTAAATTTTTAAGGGACTAGATGTCATTTACATATCCAACATCAAACTTTTTCTTTTATTTGTTATTAACTCGATTAACCATTACTATGTAAAATATTTCGACTACTCTCCGTGCTAACATAACTTGGGTAAAACAAAGAGTAAAAGGGCAGAGGGAAAAGCGCGATTGGTCCGTTAGTTAGAAACTCTTGTTAGTGTAATATTTACATACAAAATGATCTGAATACAATTTAACCAAAATACACTTTTCATTCCTATAAAATTGCCAAATTTTCTCAAATAATATTTAAATCTGCTAAACTTTAAACGAAATTAATGTTTTAAACATGTTTTCAGGATGGATTCAAGAATTATTTATGGAACTCTTTACATACGTGAAAGGATCTATTCCATAGCATATTTCAATCTACCCAACTTAGGTTGGCAAGAAATGTAGATTACCTTTTCCATGTTTCAAATTTATTTCAATATTTTTTATCATTTATATTGGTTCCGTACAAACTTCTCAACTTCTAAAAAATCCAAAACTGGACTTTTCTGTTTATTTTTTTTTTTATAATTTGGTTAAAATTTAACTCGATTTTAAATTTAATGATTTTTTTAATATTCTTATTTTTAAAAAATACAATCACAAACGTCTCCAGTGCAGTCGTCATAACTTCCTACAGTTTTGAAGGAATTTGCACAGAAGACATCCTCTATTTACAATATTATTGTTTATTTAAAAATGACTACTGTAAAACAGAGAGCAGTTATGATATTTAACACAAATACCCATCTATTATAGTTGCATAAAAAAGACGTCAAAATCTGAATTATGTGATTCAAAAATCCTATTTTTAGCATTTGTCATGTTATTTGGCAATAATTTGGCTGGATTGTTGACAAATTTGACCATAAAATGAAGATTGACGCATAAGATACACAATATATATATGATCTACAGAGCGATGACTTCTGAAAAGCCAACCTTGATAAAATAAATTAAAAAATGAACACCTTTCCGTTTTCTCATACTTGGCGTTTTCGAATCAGCTTGTCGATTCTTTTTGAACATTGTTCATTCACTTAATTTTGTTTTAAACCAAAGAAAGTGTCCAATACAGAAATTATGAACTCCTAAATGACCTTATAAAACAAGATTATTGACTCTTTTTGTTCTTCATTGATTTTTTTTCTTATATTGCTTTAGAGTGGCATATCAATGCTATTATCAGTGTGAAAATAGATAAAGAATACCTTTTCCATACAAAAACAAAAATGTAAACTCAAAATGAAACCAGGAAATAAAAACTATGTAATATGCTATTTATATTTTATTATTTTCTCAATACATATTTTAATCAATACGTGTTTTCAGGGCCTGCTCTTCCATAAGGCCTGTTAGGCCCGGGCCTAGGGCCCCCAAATTTAAGGGGCCCCTAAATTTCAGTTTCTATTATGCTAAATGCTGTAAATCCCCAAAATATTAGTAAACTAAAAATAAATTCAGATACTCCACTTTGTTTTTTGCTCAATTTTAAGTGAGTAATTGACCTAACGTTATTGTTTTGATCAATGTTTGTAAGGAAGCCTAAAAAATTGTAGAAAAAATTTTATACATGGGTCATATAGTACCATTATTATTGGAAATCATGCATAATATTTTCCTTAAAGGGGCCCCCAAAATAGGTTGTGCCTATAGTCTTAGATTTCCTAGAGCAGGCCCTGCGTGTTTTGTAAAAACTGGTTATTTAAATATATGGACGATAGAAGTTAGTGAATATCTTAGTAATTTTATTTATTGGTAATTTTATAAGTTTTACAGCGTAAAAGTGTTCGTTTGAGCTAAAAATAAAACTTTTACAAACATATTAATTTTAGGCATATTGTTGAAACAACATTATTTTGTGATTTTTATTTAATTTATATCAATGAAGAAATTTACGATGACAATAAGTTAATATATTGAGGGTGATTTTTTTAATAAGATTATGTATCATAAAAATTTTGGTTTTTTAATTATAAGTTAATGTTTGTAACGGGATATAATACTTTACAATGGACACAGGAACAATAACGGGGGTTTATTATCCTGTAGCAAATCAAACTATTTTTTTTTAGTCCATGAGCAGAACGGGCTATTTGCTAATCAAGCAATAAAACCCACATAATTCTCATTAAACAAACAACACAATTCTGAATCCTTGAATATTTTCGTGACTTCCACCCATATAACAACAATGATCGGTCTGCGTCTCCTATTGCATCAAAACCTCATCCAAGGACTGGAACGAATTCGGCCAAAGTGTCGAAAACAGAACAAGAAAATGCGTCATACGCACGCTACTACACTAAAAGATAGACCAAAATACCTTTCCATAAAATAGCAATGGTTGAAATGCGTGTAAACTTTTACTAACTTAGCATCAGACAGAGAGCTGAAGGCCAACCCCCTTTCATGGACGAACAGATCTAAACTTCTGAGGTTAACTGTCTTAAGTTCTTAGCTAAATCTAAGAACAAATGTACACTTTTCCACTGGATAACAGACATATTTGTTCATCAAAGTGATTCTTGGACTTAATTGATTGGATGGGCCAAAAATCGCTGCGGCGTTGTAAAGGGTGCGTGATGGGAACACCCGTAGTGTTGAAAGTATCGCCGTGCGTGGGACCGAAATATATGGTCACACTCTGTAAATGTGCTCATATCGTTATTGAAAGTGTGATGGATAGCATTCGTGTTTCGAGAGATTCTGTCATGAGTCAGTTGGAAGTTATCTCTGCTCATGTCAAACATTGAAAGAATATATATACACTGGTGGACAATTGCTAAGGACGAGACGGTTTTTTCAACACTTACTAAAAGAGAAATCGGAGGGATAAAAAAGGCTTTTTATCGCTCCATTTGAATTCCATTCCATGCATCTCCGTAGTAGAGATAAATTTCGGACTTTTACTTACGATAATTTCATGAGTGTGCCATGAATACCGATAATCCATTAAAACATAAAGCCTACTACACAGCTGCGGCCTAAAAAAGACCATGCAAAAACGGATCATCGATGACGGAAAAAAATCATTGAACATGATATATTGCGGATACGTGTTGCATACGGCTCCAGAAGCCCATATCGGTGAATATTCATTAAATAGTTAACAGGACGACACTTGTACGACTTAGAATCGACATGGACGTTTCTCACATTTAATAAACAGTGTTCAATGGACCCGGCTTTTAAGGTTAAAACTATGTCGTAGATTTGATGTTTTACTGGATTATCGATATTCATGGTGCACTCGTAAAATTGTCGTTAGTGAAAATCAAAAATTCATCATCACCTCGGAGATGCATGGAATGGAATTCAAATGGAGGGATAAAAAGCTTTTTTTTTATCCCAACGTCTTCACGCAGAGTACGAAGTGTCTACAATATTGAATTGGTGCTCTTTCTTGTGTCAACGTCATCGAGACAGTAATTCAAAATTTCAAAACTCGCCTCTAATAACCAATTCTAATCTCTACTTAGACTAATTAGACCATTTAAACAATTAACTGAGTGTTTAACGGTTGGAATTAAATTTCCTAAGTACAACGTCGGACCTCGATAACACGAACTCGAAGAAAGCATCCAAACATCTCTTGCTAACCGAATTTCGTGTTAAGCGGAAGGAATTTTTTTACATTAAACCAATGAATAGTTTTCAAAGAAATGTCATCGAAAAGTTATTCTAATTTTATAATGCAATAGTACATCTTTATCGTCAAAGGAAGTATGCATTATAATATTTCCTAACAACTTATAAGTGGCTTCAATGCTGTTTTGATGGTAGTTTTCACTAACGGGTCCTGACAAAAGTATAAGTAATGAGTTAAACGCAAAGATTCCTACAAACTGCTTCCTTTTAGAGGGGGCATGCCTACTTATTAAAATACACTCAAAATCAAAACAAAATTAAATTCGTGTTGGCGCATGCGCACTTAAAAAGCAAACACTAATAGAGGATGGTGTCAAGCCCCGGTTTCGGCCCGGTCCATGTATTTTCAGCCCTGTTATGGTCCCTCACCGCACTCCCAAGTGGATGACGCTTTTTGAAACTAATTATATTAATTAAAAATCACAATCAAATATGAAAAAACTAAGCCTCAGGTGCACACGTAGGTATTAAAAGTAATCGGTATTAAAAATTTCAAATTTTTAGAGCAGTCTAAGTAGGTCTTTTGCGATCCACAGACATACACACAGACAGACTCTTTCTTTTATTATTATAGATAATTCTTTTGACTGCACTCAACCATGTCATCGAGATGCACCCCTCATGTCAACGCCCCGTCTCGCGGAAACGCGTTGAACCTACACTCTCGATGCACTTAGACAAACTGGCGATTATCGGGATGACTGTTTTATTTAATATTCATAAATCATCCACACCACATCATCCAAGTCTGCTAATCTCTCCTAAGACCAATAAGCAGCTACACAGACCGTGCGGCCACTTTCTCCGGTGAGTTAATTTGACAGAACTGCAGGACCAAGGCTTCTGGTTGACTTCCTTATTGGCATACGATATTATAAGCATAGCCTGTTCCTCCATAGTCCCAGGACTAGGGCCACCAAATTTTAGGGGCCCCTGAATTTAACTTTCTACTTTTAACTTTTCTTTTTTCTAACTTTTCTTTTTTCTAATTACTTCTAACTTTCTACTATTCTAATTTTAACTTCTAGCTAAATGTTGTAAATTCCTAATGCTAAAATATCAGTATGCTAAAAACAAAATCTGATACTCCACTTTGTTTTGTGCTCAATTTTGACCAAAAAATTGAACTAACGTCATTGTTTTTATCCATGTTTATAATAAAGCCTATAAAATTGTTGCAAAAATTTGATACATGGGTCATTTCGCATCATCATTACTGGAAATCATAAATGCACTTTTCCGTAACGAGGCCACCCAAAATAGTTTGTGCATGTAGTCCGAGATTTCCTAGAACAGGCCCTGATTATAAGAATGCATCTCTATATAGTAATGTGATGTATGAAAGATGCTGGAATAATACAAAAATTATTGAGTGTTATATTAGTTTTGAGTGTTTGAGCAAAAGGGTTCCTTATATAAAAATGATTTGATAACTCATAACACTTCCGAGTTCTCCACAGAGCTTCTAATTAAAAAAGAAATCTAGCAAAAGCATGCTAACTTCATTCTTAACTTTAAAAAAAAGAATAGAGAAATTTATTTTGCTTTTGGATCTTCTTGTAAACTATAGACTTAAAAAATATTTTTAATTTTTTTTTATTTAAATCTAAATGCAATGGCATAATTTTTGCCTTAGAAACCCTTCCACAGAATACTGGACACAAGATGATTCGTATGCATACCTTTTTTAGATCGATTATAGAAAATATGTAAAAATGTTTAAAAATAAGTTAAAATTTTTTTTTTAGAACAAATATAAGAACACCTCGCGTTCCTCAAAGTATTACACTAGGCTTACGTAAGAGAGTAAAAAAGCACAATATAAAATATAAACTTGATTGAATAACAAATCCATTTGTTACGCTAAGAAAAAGTGAAATTTTTACCATCTTAAATTTGACTTTTGAAAATATAATTATGTAATAATAACGACAACGCAATTTTCAAAGCATAATAGGGACAGTGTGTTTTATTGCCTATTTGCCTGCCTTAAAAGAGTATCGAAAATAAATTTAAAATAGTTTTTTATATATATTGCTTCGCCAAAAAACTTACTTTGTTAAATTGAAAACTTACTACGTTAAACTTCTCCATTTATCAGCCATCAGACAAAATATTTCCCGAAATATTTTAACTTCCTATGCTATTTGAAACGAGTTACTTTGAAAGAGAACTCGTATTTACTAGGAGCTGTTCCACTATAGACTAATTAAAAAAAATTGAAAGTGAAAAACTGTTTTAAAGTGTTCGTTTGTTAATTATCAGACCAAACATTCGCTGCAATAAGAATGTTTCAGGTCTTAAGTGGCAACATACATGCTGAATGAAAATAAATTCTGCCTAGGGCCTTCGATTGATGAATAAATGTCCGGCGGGGACAGATAACCTTCGAAGCACTGATCAAAGGAAGCGTGAGATTGAAGTTGAATACAATTACTTTACCTAAAACAAGCATTTTACAAACAGCTTATTTTACTTGTTAAGGTTGGATTTTCACAGGACGTCGTATGTGCTAAGAGAAACAGCGTTATACAAGGCGCTTTTAAAGAGCCATCGAATCCATGGAATGCCAAAATCTCCATTAGGGGGAAAGAGGTCGAGCAGGATTTCTAACCCAAATTATAGTCTGTGGCCGAATCCATGGTATGAAACATCGAACCCTCCTTCTTTGGAGGGTTTGCGAAACCCCCAATGAGCCCTGCAATTCCGGTTCTGTCTGGGAGAAAATCCCCAAGAAGGAAAAATTGCTGAGTTTGCTCTCCATTCCATGGATTCGACGGCTCATGTAAACGCGCCTAAATTTGCGCATTTCAAACTTGTTTTATAAAAAAAAAAAATAAGTTAGATCTTTGTCAAACTACCAAATATTTCCTTCCTTCAAAAAAAATCCACAGAGTGCTGTGGTCTTCTGGGTCCAAGGGCCGTAACTAGAGCGTCAAAGTATGCATTTGCAAATGACGCAACAACCCCTTTTTTGTTGCCTTATGCTTTTGGAAAAGGCAACAACGTAATATGTCATCTTTTTCTGAAACACGGATGCGGCTGAGATTGTGCCTTGTCGGTTTTCTTCTCTCTTGATTTTTCTTCAAGTCGTGGGTGCGGAAAGTTTGTTGACTTTCTATTTCTTGTCAAGTCGGGCCTCCTCAAAAGACTTGTCTTGAGGGAAAAGTGATTTTTTTGGTTTCAATTATGAGTTCTTTATTCTTCTTCAACTGTTATGTTTTTGTCGTTTCGAAATTTCCGAAAAGGGAGTTTTTCGTTTTTGTAGTTTTCGGATGAGAAACTATAAAAGAGGGAAACTAGTAAGTTGGAAAGATTTAATCGATGTAGTTCAAGGTTTTCCCTATCAGTGGTCCGGACAGAGGGACTCATAGACAATTTTTTATGTTTAAGGAAGAACTTTTACTTGTAGTCAGAAGAGTAACGTCATATGTTATGCAACAAGGTAGCAATACGAAGAGGTGGAAGTTCAAATATGTAAACATGTGGGTAACGTAATGGAAACCTAATTTATTTTGACTGCAGGGAGCTTTACCCAAGTACTGACTACCGTAAACAATCACTTTCGTCTCTATTTAAAATGAAACAAAGCTAAGAATCAGCCGGAAGTTGTTGCACGTTTCAATCCTTGAATGGCAACAAAAATGCTGAATGAAAATAAATTCTATCGCAAGCCTCTATTGGTGCCGCCTCGGTGGCTGAATGGTTAGCGTACTAGCCTTTGGAGCTGCTGAGGTCGGGTTCGAATCCCGGTCAGGCATGGATGTTTGTGATTGTCAATAAATGTTGTTATTTGTCTATGTGTTATTCATTTCTTCGTGACTGTAAAATTTCTTTCTGTGTCTGTCCCACTTGACGAAAGCTTATAAGCGGTTCTCTGAACAAGCACACAAGCTGGAATATATATGTATCATACCATACCATACCTCTATTGGTGAATCAATGTCGAACCGCGGATCTAAAGCAACATCCGGGGAACAAAACAACAATCAGAACATAAATTGTAAGAAGAGCAGGAATCCACTATACATTTTTGGTGTAACAGGGCCGGATTTCTAAATAGGCTAAGTAGGCTGTAGCCTAGAGCAGCGAATTTTTGGAGGAGGCAAATTTTACGACCAATTAAAGCGATATTCGGCAAAAAAATTATTAAGATACTAATATTTTTAAGAAAGAAAAAAAATAATTTACATTAATGCGTTAAACGTATATATAGTACTTGTATTTAGTAGCAAACGTAGCACCCTCTAGCTGAGCTTGTAGTCGCTGGTTGTTCTACCACAACAGTTATAAGTGATCTAATTACATTGTATTTCAAATAAAATAAACCCATTTGCCCTCTTCTATATTCGTTGTGATAATTTTAAATAGCACATACCTCACTATATTGCAGAGCTATCTTTCCCCAAAGGGGGAGAATATATATGAAGAGTACACGGGAAGAACCGATTGATTTCGCACAAGGCTTTCCTTAATAGCCTCTTTGGGGATGATAGCGAGAAATCGCCTAAACTGGTGTAAAGAAACCGGTTACTCGCTTTGTTTATCTTTCGCGGCATCCCTAATTCACGCCAGAGTTGAGTGGAACGAGTCACACGTTTGTACCGCAAATAAAGAACCATAATGAAAACCGGTTTCCAGTCGCCAATGTCCGCCAAGCAGAGAAAATCACGGAAAGTCTCTAAAGAAATCAATCGGTTCTTCCCGTGTACACTTCATATTAGGACTGGGGCGGCAAATCTATAGCCTATGGCGACAAATCTTTCAATCCGGCCCTGTGCAACAATTATGGTGTTTCTTGGATAATGTTGGCAAAATGCTACGGGCCTAGACATCAAATTAATCATATTATATCAAATAAAATAAATGAAAATATTCTTTTAAATACATTTTAGTATCTAATAATTATCATTTAAATTGAAAAGAACCTTGAAATTCAAAACAGGAAATATTTGACATTAGAAAGCCGAAGAAAAATAATTTTTAAGAATCCTATCAATATCAACTTAATGTAGTTTTTGTAGATCGCCAGTTATTTACAAATTTAATTATGAATTAAATATCTATTCTAACTCTCTCTGCACTGAATTTTAATAGGTACACAAAATACTACTACTTAGGTATTAAAAACTAGATATAATATACATCTATTCAATCAAACCTGGTTTTTGACGTACATACCAACAAAAACCTATTCAAAGGAAATATTTTTAGATTATAGAAATAATTACAAAACCTCTTAACGTGTCACTCTCAAAAAATTCAATTTGTCAAACATGTCTAGAATTTCTTGGTATTTCGTTTATAGAAGTAATGCACATTCCACAATTCTTTCAATATAATTATATTTACAGAATCCGTACATTCATCCGTACGCAGTCGTGTAAAGAAAGTTCGATCAAATGCTATTTCTACAAATACTTGTCCAATTAAAGTTCAAGTGATAAATTTGACTTCTCGGTATAGCATCAATTAAGACTTCATTCGTTAAATTTACTCAATTACTGTCAATCAAGTTAGGGGGACTATAAGTTGTCTGCCAAACTACAGATAAAAACCAACGTACTAATAGTAATAATTAACACTTTTGTATTCACGCTAAAATTTGTTAATACTTTTATACTTTTATTGTTTTCTATTCTTTTTGTTCATTAATAATCGAAACTAATGACTAAAAAAATTATAGAATGCAATAAATGAAAAATATTGTAGGGTATTGGTAGGTACATATATATATGGGCATTTCCACGCGTGACTGACACTACATCAGAACGATTTAACCAATTTCGTTTGCATAGTTCATAATTATTTTATATTTATTTTAAAAAAAATATTGTATGTCAGTATACCCCTTAGCATATAGTATTTTTAGCAATCGGTAAAATTTTTTAAAAGTTATTATTTAACTAAAAAATAATAAAAATCTCCTGATGTGACTGACACTACACGAAAGTTCGTAGATTTTTGGCTATTATGAAAATTCGAATTTCTTCTGATTGCGCTGTAATTCAGCATTCTACCACTGCTTATGTTAAGTATAAGGTTTCAGGCTAAATATATTAACTGCAAAAAAGTATTGAAATACCATAGGAAATAATTTATTAGCATTTTTGTGCGTGACTGACACTACATTCAATTCGTGACTGACACTACATTGTGAATTATATCACAGATATGGAATTTTAAGCAATAATAACACAACATATGTTAATGATTTTGAGCATGGAAAGTTAAAAATTACATAAATGGTAAAATTACGGTTAGAAAAAGATACACAACGTCCCCTAAAGTAGGTTTCTGGTAATTTTGTTAAACTCTAATTTCTTCTTCAAAATGCAGCAAATCAACCAAATCAACATTCTACCAGTGCTTATTTTAAGTATAAGGTTTAACACTGAATCATTTAATAGCAAAAAAGTAATGAAATATCATAGGAAATAAGTTATTAACACTTTTGTGCGTGACTTACATTACATTCAACTTGTGACACACTACATCATGTGAATTGTATCACAGAAATGGAAATTTTGGCAATAATAACAAAACGTATGTAAATAGTGTTGAATATGGTAAGTTAAAAATTGCGTACACGGTAAAAATATAGTTACAAAAAGTTACACAAGGTCCTTCTGGTAGTTTCTTACTTCTTTATTCAATAGCATTTTCTGAAAAACTTGACCCTGAAGCCACGCAAAAAGACTTTCCGACCATTGCAGATGTTTCAGTTTTACTGAATAAGCATCTTTACTAAACATTTGCCAACAAAATTTTAACGATAATTCAACTATAAAAGGAAATAAAGCTCTTTTTATAGCATCAAGTTCATTTTCAGAATTTTGTTGAGAGGTATATTTCTTATTTCTTTTTACAACATTTAAATTTGTTTTATCCGTCTTGTAGTATTTTGGGGGATTTAATGAAACATTGGAAGTTGTTTTAAGTAGTTATTTGTTGAATTTTTAAAAAAAACTTAGTAATTTTTGAGTGTCAGGGAATCGGAAGTATTTATCTTCTTTGATGAGCATATATCATTTAATCTACTTATTTTGCCCCTTACACAGTTGTCAGAAATGTATAATAGTGATATGTTTGGGCAGATTTCTTATTCAAAGTGAAAAAATCTTTAGCAAAATGTGAGTCAAATTTGATAGAAAGTGTGACTTCTTTTATCCCCTCTTCACTGTATCACGAAGTCCATCAATTGGTCCTTTACCATGACTTCAGGAAAAAAATTAGCACACAAGCTTTTCAAATGGTTGGAGGATTGCAATGGAGGTGAAATACTTTTAATTTAAGTGTTGTCCGTAAAGTGGTTTTTGCTTTCATTTTCTTTAAGTTTTTGTAATTTATCCCCTCCTAAAAACTTCCCCTTTGCTCTTTTTTTTCTTTTAGCTGTTGATATAGCCTTCTTAAATCAAAATTATCAAAATATAAGAAATATACAAAGATTATAGCTAATCTAAAACATCTAGATCAAAAGAAGTTGTGACTCACACTACATTGTGACTGACACTACAAAGCTAAAATGTGTCATAAATAGAGAAAATGCTTTTCATTTTAAAATTAAGAGGTGTGGAATTACACAGAGGTTCCTAAAGTAAGAAAATATCGTAAAAAATTTGAAGAAAGGCCTTTTTTAAAAAAGTTATAGAAACTTTTCTATATTTTCGTGACTGACACTACAGTCAAAAAGGAGATTTTTATCTTCCTAATTAAATATAGTTTAGTTATAAATACCAATTAATAGTGTGTTTTTAAGGTAGTTCTGATAGTGTATTTTAATAATTTTATCAAAAAATCTGATAAAATGTGCTTCGTACCTTAAAATTCATTTGTTCAAAATGATGGAAAAACACGAGACCATGCTTTCAAAACAAAGGGGATATTTTGAAGCTGCTGTGTTGCCAAAGATGAAACAATAATAGTTGTTGATACAAAAATAATAAAATTCAAACCTTTCTAAAGCAAATATAAAAGTTGCAAGTGAAGAAAAAAATATTTTTTTTTACAGTCGTGGTCTCTTCTGACGTGGAATTACCCATATATATATATATATATATATATATATATATATATATATATATATATATTCCGGCTAGTGCGCTTGATCAAAGACCCTCTTACATAAACGCAATTAAGACAGCCTTCGTCAATTAAGACAGACAGAGAAAGAATTTTTACTGTCACAGAGAAAGGAAAGTACACCAAGGGCGAAGTCGGGAATCGAACCCGCACCCGGTACAGCGGGCAGACTGATAGCGTAATGGTCCAAACTACTCGGCCATCCGGGCCCCAAAATATTTTATTATCCAACAAAGAGTAGACCTTAGAAGAGTGCACTAAAAAAACTTTCTAGTGGTGTATATTATGTACTACACGACTTCCAATTGCCACTCATTGAATACATACATTTAAAGGTGATTATAAACCCTATAATTTAAAAACTTTAAAAACTAAATGATTCTACAGCAGCTACTATTTGCGCATACGAGATTTTATGAAAATCTATATTGTGGCGTCCGAGGCTTTCAGACTTTTGTGCGTGGTCAGAGGCCCGCTTAAACCTTCGTCAAGAGGACAGACACAACACACATGCACACATAAGTGACAGATGTTGCCATCTATCACGTGCCATCTCCACAATTTAGACATGTCCCTGAAGGGGAGGCAAATAGTCTCCAGGGACCTGTACTGTGGGAACCTGCGCAATGACCGCCCACAGGACTTTCGGACCCAACGTATTTAATGTGCACGTATTCCGCATATTCTCGACAAACACCCATGCCTTATCGGGATTCGAGCCCAAACCCAGAAGCTCCAAAGGCTAGCTCTCTAACCATTGCGCAGCCGCCGAGTCGGTAAGCACGCATTACGATAATCATTTGTGGGGAAATAACTTAAACTTTGGTGTCGCCATCTAGTATACATTTAAAAAACTTGTAATTACCCTCACCTACAATCTGCATTACACCTTCTACGCTTTAGGCATACACGAGAAACGACCTAAACAAATATCTAAATATTCATATAGAAAACGAAATGATAACTATTTTAGTATAAAATAAAATATATTAGCAAAAAATAAGCTATTTCAGGGAACAATTTTTTTTTGTTATAAATTGCTACGTAGAGGAGTGGAACAATGCAGCTTTTTTTTTTATTTCTACTTTTTTGCAACTTTGTACAAAAACAAGCCGATGTCTCATATTATAAAACCTAACATCGGCCCTTATTCTACCTACTAAAATAACTCTTTGCGGTCAATTAATCGAGAAAAGTATTCATTCCAACTAAGTGGTTTTTTCATTCAGGTAAATTGCGTCCTCATTCGTTTCTAATGTAAAACGGGAGCACTGAAACGGACAATTGAAATGTTTGGGCTATGTTTGTGTATTTTATGGAAGTAAATTGTATCATTAAAAATATTTCTTCGAAAGAGTACTCTGGGGGCCATTAAAAGTCGCATACTTTATATGAAAAAAAAATATAAATTACTTTTTTAGAAACAACTATGAATATGACAATCTATATTTCAAAGTACTTATTTATATAAAATGACCACCAAGAAATACTATTTCCAACAACAAAAAAATACTTTAAATCGGTAGAGGCTGGATTATTTTAGTCCTAAGAAAACTACGATAAAAAAATCGAAAAAAATTAAAGTTGAAAGAAAACTACAATAATGGCTCACTAGACAGATATCAAATTTTTCATACATCTATAACGTTAGAGTTAAAAATAAGAATAACATTTCCAGAAAATGTATGCGTTGGGTTTTAATCAACAAAATTTCCAAAATTTAATCAAAAATATTCAGAGGATATATTATGCTTTTAATTGCTTTTAAAATTTATTGCTCTTTTTTAAACCTTGCCGTCAATTACTAATAACACTCTTAATTTAAGCGAGTCAAAGATATTCGGTAAAATATCTAAATAACAAACAAGTTCTAATAAATAATTACCCACAAACAGTATTATGAGTCATAGGCCTGAAATCTTTTTTCCAAAACAAACTTTAAAAATACAAAATTCCTGAAATGTAAATAAGGATATGAAATCATAGAAAAGTCAATTCCGCGAAGAAGAAAAGAGCACAACCGAAATTTCACACAAAACCTTTGCAAGCCCATCACCTCTTCTCAGATTACTCATTACTTTACAGGTGAAATTCGTCAGGGAAATTATTATTTTAGTAAAAACGAAAGTTCTCTATTGTAGCTTTAATCTTTTTTCTTATTTGCTTACCCAATTGAAGTAGTTAAATATCACATGAGGACAGTGAGTCATTACTAAAACCCATCAAGGTAGGCCTTTAAGGGTTAAAGCGGAAGATGCTTTTGCTCTTTGTTGTTGTTAATGACATCACCCTCTGAGGTCTTAACAGTTCGCATTTCGAATCAACAATGCCTTGAAACGATAAACATCTTTAGTTTAGGAAGAAAAACACCAATTTCTGAAAGTTTATATGGAGAGAGGGTTTGCATATTAAGTAGGGGAACTTCCGATTTAGACGCATGAGTTACCGGATAGTTAAACTGGTCTTTTCGGGGGTTTTTTTAATCAAATTTCATTCAATCGTCTGTTTTAGAAAACTTGGCTCTTGATTTAACAGCTCTTTCGATAGTTTCTTAAGTCGCTTTAGGTAGGTGCCTACTCAGGCTCGTCACTGGACTGTGGTTCAGAATTTTGAAGCCCGCCGTTTTTTTTTTTTTTTACAACCATACCGATAAAAGAAATCCTGGGATAAAAAAAATTCTAAATGTAAAATTTTTGGAAACTTCGGCAAATGATTTTTGCTAAATTAATTTATACTTCAAAGAATAAATATTTAATATCCCTAAATAGTAGTAAACATTTCATATCAACATACAATAAAGAATCTTTATGTGAAATATATATAAGGTCATTTCACAAACTGATTTGTTGTATTGTAAAAATAAATTATTTTAATTTAATATTTTAAAGAAATAAAGTTTCTCCAACGATTATTGTGAAAGGCAATGGGGTTATAATTCTTATTAAAAGGACATCTTACGCTTTTTAGATTAACATTGTTATTTTTTTTAAATAATATAAGTACTTTGAATTCGAATTGTCAAAGTCTTCAAATTTTCTTCATACTTTCCTGTAGCATTTGCAATTTGGGACATGAAAGTTGGTGACAGACAGATGGACAGGACCTACAACTTTTTACATTAAAAAACTAGTTTGGAAGCTAAAATCAAACTTGAGTATTTTAATATTAACAATATATATTTTAAATTAATATAATAAGTTTAAGTTAATTATATAAGTTTATATATTTTATCTTTCAATTAATAGTAATTAAAAAACAGCAAAATATCATACTTTCAAATAAGCAAAAGATATTTTTAAATCATCATTTTACCATTCACAACAATCGCCCCCAAAAAATTCATTTACTACATTAAATAAAAATTCAAAAGGAAATTTATCTGGACTATAAATCAGTTAGGAGTGATGCATTAATATAAATCACAATGAGATTCTTTTGAGTTTTGCATTAATTGTCAGTTTAGAAAGCAACAATGTGTCAAATATTTTATTGAGTTTTTTTAAGCAGATATAATTTTCTTTTATATTTAGGCATTTATTAATGAATTCAGACATCTTAATCTATTAAGTTCTTTTTTTATTGTTTTTTTTTAATTATATTTAAAATCTATGTGTTTAGTTTTTAAAAAATGTGATAGGTGGTTTTAATGTTGATGTTGCAAAACAAGCCGATGTTGAAATGTTTCCTTTCAATTTAAGTGTAAGCAATAATTTTTTATTCTTCAAAATACAAATAAATTTAGCAAATGATAGTGAATATTAAATGAATTTCGAATATAAAAAAAAATTGATAAGTAACAGTTCAATATAGATATAGAAACAAAAACTGTGTTTGGCACTTTTAGTTTTTAGATGAATGAAATTCATGTAAAAAAATGGTTCTAAGTGACAGTTTCTGTTACAAACCTTGTTTTTTTCACCAACCACTCAAAATAAATCATTTTGGCGATATACATTTTTTCAATAGTAGATTTTGAATGACATCAAACTTTAATCAAAATGTAAACTTTTATATCTTAGTGTTTAAATTTTGTAAATAAGTTTTTAGTTTAAATGTCTTCAGAAAAAAGAAATTATATGCAAATGATTTGCGCTCATTACATTTCAACATTTAAATATTTTACTACAATTACAGGCTTGCACCAGAATTGATTACCTAAGTACATTCTAGTATTTTAAAGGTTAATATAATGCCACAGAGTTCAAAATTCCTACTTTTTTTAATCTATCCCCATTCAATTCTTGTATTCAGAACTAAATCTGTGTTAAGATTTTTCATTAAAAGTTTTAAATACACTATTACTATTGTAATATGAGAGTGAAGAAAAACAATGTAATTACCAGCACAAATGGCTTATTTGGCGAAATTGTACATGTTTCGGTAAGTATCGAGGTTTACCTTCTTTAGCATTGTACACAAACTGATAATGAACGCGATGGCTAGAAGCTGTGTAATATGATATTCGAAAAAGGGGGGGTTAGTGAGATTAGATTAGGTTAAGTTTGAATTATCGTTGCACTAGAGCTACACAAGGGCAATTGGAGACGGGCGTCGTATTTTAGAACCACAGTCAAGTGACGAGCCGACACCTGAGTAGGCATCCAAAGCAACCGTTAAGAGGGTTTATGGAGAGATACTTACCGAAACATGTACAATTTCACCAAATAAACCATTTGCGCTTATAATTACTTTGTTTTACTTTACTCTTATGTTTCTTGCACTAAGTCAAAGATATTTTCTGAATATTTTAATAATTGAAAGTTATTGAAAGAATTTTCATGTTTAACAGGTTTTTTTTGGCACAACGCACATTGTAGTTTAAAAAAAACAAGGAAAAATTACATCTGATTTCAATCATCATCAAAATCAACCATCAAAACAAGGAAAAATTACATTTCATTTTGAGTGTAGTGCTATATTCGACTTTAATCAGTTACACAATTCAAAAGCATTATAATTTTTTATGGCTTGAGAATCCCAAATTAAATGATACCCAAATTTAAAGTAATGTGTTATTAAGAAAGGAAATATTTATTTGTGTTAAGGTTTTCAGTGTAACTTGGTGAATGTAGAGTAAAAAGTACGCCAAAAAAAGTGAAATGTGACTTTGCTAGTGGTCCAAAAATACAATCGTTTATTTAGGTCTTAAAACTATACAAAAGTGAAGCAGAGCTAAAAGCTGGTTGCACTAAATAATGATTTATAAAATTTCTGAAGGTGACAATAAAATAACAATAACTTAAGTCGTCTCAATGCTGATAGATGCAAGTATTTAAAAAAAATTCAAACAATTGCACAAATGTTAAATCCACCACTCTTTTATATTCTCTATACATGAATGCACATACAAGTGAATGTCAAACTTTGGTATTTACAGTGATGCTATGTACAGGAGAAGAAATTTAGATACAATTTGACTATATACAATACAGCTCTGGGTTATCTGTGACCATCTTTAGAGTATCGTCGCCTTTTTACTTGAACAAGCATTTCTTGTGTATCTACTGGAAAGAGGAAAAATTGATATCTTAGAATACAGCTCAACATTGAATATTTTATTAAATGTAACTTTTTAAAATGGATCATGCAATGTTTAACCTTTCACAAATCAAATATTTTCATAGTTTGTGGCATTTAATCCTCTAAATCTGAAGTGGACAGGGAAACTGCAGTATCTAGACCTATGATTTGGACCATTTCTGTCAGATCACAATAGGGTAGTTAAATGTAACTGTAGTGTAAATACAGGGTTCCCACTCTCATTTCAAAATAAAAATCAAGGAGTTTTTAAGGACTTTTCAAGGACACTTAATTATAATGTGTCGGTTACTATACCTATTAAATCTACAAAACATTAAAATAAAATAGCTTTCGAAACACAGCCGACACCAGGTGTTATGGCAACTATAACAGAGGAAAACACAGAAGTATTTGGCAAAAATATATAAAGTGTTTATATATTACGCAATGTTCTGTACCGAATGTCGAAGTGCCATGTACGTAATTTAGAGCCCACTTTAGCAATGTTTTAAATGATTTCTCGAAATTTGATGGTCGCGTACTAAGAAAATCAAGGAGTTTTCAATGATTGTTTGTCAAAATCGAGGAGTACTAAGGGGTACTTTTTATCGAAAACCAAAATCAAGAACTTTTCAACAATTTTTGGTAAAAATCAAGGAGTATTAAGGGTCCTTGTGAAATCGAAATTAAAGATCAAGGACTTTCAAGGACCCGTGGGAACCCTGATCACAATTTAAAAGGAAAATAAAGGCGTTTTAAATTTAAAAAATTGATCAAATTAAATAAAGCATGTTACATTATTTTTAATAAGTGTGAATCAGCTATTCTATTCTTTTTTCATTGAATGTTAAAAGTTGTAGTGTTACACTACAGAAAGGATAACTATGCATGGAATTACCCAATAACTTTAACGACAAGTGTGTATACTAAATGACTGATTATTTCAGGACAAAAATGGTTCAGTTCATTGTTTTAGGTATTGCAGATTAACTGCCCATGGCAGAAATCACACTCATACCCAAGTATATGACACAAGTTATAAAACATTGAAACTGTTTTAGTTCATAACATAAGCAAATGAGTTACATATATATGTGGCCATGGGAAGGTAAATTGCAGTGTTCACAACAGTGAATTGGGCCATTTATGCTTAATCAGTCTTTCAGTAATGCTTTTTTTAAAGGTTGGAGTTATTGGATGCTTACAACAATGGCCCAAATACCTGGTCTAGATATTGTAGTTGACTTGCCCATGGCAGGAATGAATGCAATGGGCAATTTTGAGTATCAATAAAACAAACTAGACAAGCAATAAACATGATAAAGCTTTTAGGTAGCAGTCAAAAGGGTGCTAACTGTAGAAAAATTTGCCAATATTTTCTAAAGGGTTATTTTTTCTGAATCTCCATAATAAGGTTCTTAATAATACTTCATTTATGCCACAACCTTTTTTTAAACAATATATTAATTTTAAATCAAGCCTCAGGGGACATTTTATATCTGAACAAGTTTTGCTGTTGTTATTCGAGAATTTCATACAGGAACTAAAATAAAACTAAATAACAATATAATAGAAAATAAGGAAATCTAAATATTGGGGAGTGGGGACTTTTTTTTCCATAATGCTAAATAGGTCTTGCGTCACGGGGGGGGGGGGGGTCAAACTTTTTTTCAAGAATGATATTGCCCTAATTAATACTTTTTTGAACAAATTCCACTAAAACGCCTTTACGCCAATTTATTTAAAGTGGTGAAATGAAGAAAGAATTTTTTCAAAGCTAAATAACTGAATAGTTAAGTTTTTTTAATAAGTATCACAATTGTTAGATAATATTGCTAATTGTGTTTGTAATATAGCATTAATAATTAACCACAAGGACAAGGATATAAAAAAAGCTGCAAAAGATTGGATTTATGAATTTGCCTGCTTACTCTTATCTGACCTAGTTTTAATAACTATTAATAAAAATTTAAATATGGTACTTGGAAGAAATTTTTACAGTTGTACAACAACTTCTTGGCTGTTTTGTATGTTTCAGTTTAACTAAGATATTAAAAAGTGATTGTTTTGTTTTAGATAACTTTTTGAACTTTGTGAACTTGATGTGTTGAAATGCATAAAAGGTTTTTCTTTTTAAAAAGAAAGGCAGATTTTTTCTCTGGCAGAAAATGGTTATATATATCAAGGATATTCTTGATTATGATTATTTATAGCTTTAGGTGTCTATCAGCAACCTGCGGCCTGTGGGTCGAATATTGCCCTTTGCTCTTTTCCAAAACACAAAATTAAGGGAAAAAAACAAAATTTAAAGACACACCACTTCTAAAAACCATAATCTTTTAAACAAACCATTTTCCTTAGATTTATTTTGCCGATGGATAATAATTATATGTAACAAAAACAAAAATTTCATTGTAGTTAAATCTCTTAAATAAGCAGTTATAGCAATGAGAGATAAATGAAAAAGATCAAAGGGTGTTATGAATCATGATTTGCAAAATTTTGTCAGCTTATTTTAGAGTTTAGTAGAGAGATATTTATATTTTTTTAATTTATAATACAAAGGAAGTAGCAACACTTACATTATGCGAAAGTGGCATTAATATGAATTCAAATAGTTACAAGTTATACATAATCATATGAAATATTTTCCCCTTAGCTACCCACCTTGTCTTGACTCTGTGAATAGTGATTTACAGAGTCAAAACAAAACTACTAAAATAAGTAGCAGCCAAACAGAAAATTGGTTTTAAGTTTTTTTTTATTAATATAATTTTTATTGTCTATTTTTTAATATTTTTTTCAGTTCTTCACTGCTACATCCCAGGGGGGGAAATCGGAACACTCTTGAACACTCTTAAAGCTTTAAAAAAAATCTAAATTTTTAAGAATGACCCATTATTTACAGACAATACATAGAATCTTTCCTAAAATTAGCAACTTAATGCAATAACAATTTAATTAAATAAGAGAATATGACATATTTTCTTCGAAATGTAGTATAAAATATCAGTGTTAGTGAGGACAGCACATAGGGTTAGTATGGAAAAACAAACTAAATTAAATTACATTTACCAGCAGTAGCACGTGTTTTTCTTTTGGCTCCTATGGAGTTACTTTCTTCTTTATTGTTGTTTAGCAAGCTTGCCTTTGCCTCTTGCTCTCTAAGTCGACCACTCCTCTGCACACCGACTTTTGAAATTACCACTTGTTGTTCTTGGGCTGGAACAAAAACACCCAATTTAGCAAAATTCACATTATCATATTTTTAAACATATATATGTATGTTTGTTATCACATTGCACAGAAACAGCACTGTTTACAACACTGTGAAATGGTTTCTTCAGCAAGAAGAGTTAAAAGTTTAAAATAAAAAAAATTGCCAAAACTCTGAACTTACCTATCTAACATTTTTCATTAATTGATTTAAAAAATACTAAATGATCTTTTCTTGTACCAATACTTTCAATAGACAAGTACAGCATTTTCCAAATAATAACTTTATTCGATGAAATGAAATAATTTCTCCTAAGACTCAACTATTTCTGGTTTTTAAGTAGGTAGTATTTATATTTTAATTTTCAAAGGTGTCAATACGTCATTTCGGATAAAATACTCCTTATCCTTATGCTTGTTTTTAAATTTTATACTACTTAATAGAAACGTGTTACGTTTATTCCAATTATATTTTAACTAATGTTCCGATATTTCACCTGACCGCCTCATAAGCCCAAGTTTGCGGGTTCGAGCCCAGGCAGCATATTTTGTTTTATGTACTACACTCAAACCTTAAGACCATTTTTGGAAAAATCACCTACATCTTATCATTTGATGTCAATAGTTGTTTTCAGTGACAAAATTTTCATCAAATTTATGAGGGTTTTTTTTGTGCAATTTTGTGGAAAAAAATTACATTTTGCATTTCATTACAATTGTCCATAGGGTACTAGATATCAATGCTACACAATAGTGTACATAACAACGAAAAATCAGTTAAAAGTTGTGTTTGAAGCACAAATTAATGTGTACAGTTTGATAAAATCGAACTAACAAAAAAAACTCAATCACTATAATTCAAACCAATACCTTCCTATAAAATAGATACACGTAATTTTACATAAGAAAACATCAATTAAAAGGGAATAAAGCTCAAACAAAGCAACTATATCGTCTAGCAAAACTATATCAGCCAAAGCAAATTCATCATTCAAACAAGCATACATCAATCTTAATCACATTGTATCACATCAATATCATATTTCACTGGTGAAACAAATTTAATCAACAAACAGCAATGTTATAAAATATAAATGTATATTTATAGGATTTTTTTTTTTAAATATAGGTAGTATACATTGCGGCTACAAAGGAAAGATTGCAATTACCCAACAGCTAAAAGTTATTTTAAATAGCATTTAGTCAAAAAAGTTTAAATTAGTTTGAATAATAGTCGCACAAGAGCGACAAGACACGAGGGCTATTGGCGATGTATCTTAAAACAATTTTAGTCCAAGTAAAGTATCATTAAATAGCAAGATAAGTTTTGAAGATATGTTTATCTGTTCAAAAATTTTAGATATAAATAATTGGTTAGAAATAAATTGTGCAAAAATTATAAAACTCCAAAATAGGGCACCCAATATAAGATATTTATATTTCGTCAACTGATCAAATAACATTAGGTTTTTTTTAAGTAGTACAATTACAATCCCCAATTCTGTTCTGCAATAAAGAATAATATGCATGCTGCTGCACAATAAATCTTAACAAAATTAGGAATGCTAAGAATTTAAGATGATTCAGTAATTGAATTACTAAATTACCAATCTTTAATTCTGTAAGAATAAGAATTTATTAACTGTAGTTCTAAATGTTAAAATGCTCTACTTGTACATATAATTTGCCATTTTAAAATTGTAATCGTCATTTGAAATTATATTCTACATACCTTAATTTCATAGACATAGGAACAAGCATATAATTCTCAGCTTTTAATACAAAAGTAAACAGGAAAACATACAAGCTAACCAACCTTCCTATGTCTGTTACTTATGATGGAATAATCCACATCTGTGCGAATTCTATCAGATTTATGTATACTTATGTATTCAGGCAAATTAGATTAAGTCAATAAATCTTGTGCTCTACCCCAATAAAGAGAAGCATCTCTTATGATATATATAATCTAAACCATCTTCATTACAGCAATTCAGGGCTTTTTGTCAAGATTAAAAGCATCAACCATTTAAGTTATATTTGGCAACTAAAAAATCAATTGAAATTGCGGCAAACGAGTAAAATTCTTTGTTGCAGAACCAAACAGATTCGCCCAACTTAACCCCCACCCCCAAAAAGAGTTCTCAGATGAATACTGGATAAAAAAAGGTTAGCAATCAAAATCCAACGTGCAAAATAATACTTATCCACACCTTTTAAGGTCCCCCTTTTTGTTCGCTCGGGCATTTTTTTAGGTACGACAGGCACCTCATTTTTCTTAGCGGCCTCTCTCTTCTCCCGAGGAGGCCTGGTTCGGACCTCCTCGGTGTGTTGACTGTTTCTTGACTCGTTCGAGCCAGATCTTCTGCGACCTGGCCGCAGATTGTTCGACTGGATCGCAAGTTGTTCGACTGGACTGTCTCGGTTTCCGATCCTACCCCTAGGCGGTTGTTTTTCCCTGGCTCGGGTCTTGCTCACCAGTTCACTTAGGGTAATTTCTTCGTCAGTCGAGCAATCAGAGTTGAGGGTAGGGCCTAGTGTTCAATAAAATCTGAGGTTATTTTGCAGAAAAATTTAGAGGTGTCTTGACTATGATTTGCAAGCAGTTAGAGGAAAGAGAGTGTGTTAGTTTGATGAGAGGGAAATATTTATTTTGAAAGGTTTTCCAGAACCAAAAATTAGATGAAATCTAATAGCAGAAATTTCAAGATCAGCAATGGGTATCCAATTTATGAGTGACTATGCAGTTAGAATACTAAACAGGCCACAATTGAATTCCTGAAGTTTGCTTTAAGTTGAATTCAAGTAGACTGGAAAATTTACTATACTCGGAATCTATTTATATTCTGTAACAGTGCAGTCTGTAGCAATAAAGATGAAAACCAATGGGATGCCCTGATAAATATCAAATTCCCATTACTCAATCAAAATACTTAAAGTGGCAAAGTAAGCATCAATTGGACATTATTTAAAAGGGAAAGAAAATTTTAACTTTCACTTTTAAAGAAATTTAAATTTTTTTAAGATGCAGTCTCTTCTAGTTATTTGGTGATTTAAATTTATTAAACATATAAGACTTTTTTACATTACATAATGCAACATAACTCAAGTTACTGGAAGAAATAGTGTTAGATACATAGGAAATTTGAAGTTTTGAGCAGAATATTCTTTGAAATGTTATGCACTCAATATCAGTCAAACAACAACAACATTCACACACATTTTAACTAAGGAAACAGCAAAAGCCAAAAGCATAACTTTAAAACATAAAATGCAGAACTAAAAGGGAAATTAGTTATGTTATTCATGCTTTAGAAAAAGCTAAATATTAAAAAGCATTATTACATGATTTGTAATGTATATATACATACAATTATAATCACTCATAATCATCAATGCGTATATAATCTGTATGAAAAGCTAACCAACTCAATTTTTTCAAAAAAGTGATTTAACTTGTTTTGCACTAAACGTCTTCAAATTACAAATTATATTCGGAAGAAAAAAGATCAAATCTTGATTTAGTTAGGCAAGTTCGAAATTCGAATTATCCTTGCACTAGAGCTACTCTCTTGATATAAAATATTAAAAAATTCAATCAACATATTAATAAACAAAAATGTATTAAATTTTTCATGATTATGGAAATTTGGATAATCATAAGCTTTTTTAATAAATTTTTAGGAGTACACAGGTAAAGATGTCACCTTACATGGGCAAAACTGCTAAGTAATTTGCAATTATTTACATTAGGATACTTTGACAACCCCCTTACACTCAAAGCGTCATAAAAGATAAACCAGAAAATAAAAAAACTCACCTTTCGTCTTCTTCAAGACAGGGTCGTCCTTTCGAATCCTCAGGCTCATCCTCACATTTTCCTCGACCAACTTCTCACTCTCGATCTTCTCGACCACAATGTCCTCTGACACTTTGGCCTTGACGATGACCGCGGCGGCTGTTGTCCGCTGTTGTTTAGTGGGACCATCCTCCACACCCATGCAAGCCTTGATCAGTTCGGCAGCGTTCTCGGAGCACTTCCTCTTGACAGGCTTAGAATAGACTAGAGATATCTCAAGCTGGGAGTCCTCTAGGACGACTCCGTCGGTGCTATCCACAACACTTTCTTCACCCAGTGGACGGAATTTTTTTGCGTCGTCCGAGTCGCCATCGCTGACAACTTGGACGTCCGTGCTGACTATTTCATTTTGTGCACATTCGATGACATCAGTGTCAAGCTCACAGTTCTGGGAAACTTCCACGCAGGCTGCTGTCACAGACACTTCCACCTCGACATTGCTGGCTATTGTCACTTCATTCTCGATGGTGTTTGCGACATCGAATACCAGAGGACTATCTGTGTGCGAATTTAAAAGCTTTGCATCAGTGTTTGATTCAGTTGTTAGTTCTGTTTTAGAAGAATTATTTGCTTTACTGCAAGGTAAATTTTCAGTTATTGCACAAGTTTCTGAGCTGTTTTTTGGATTTTTAGTGCTTTTTGAAGAACTTTCAGAGGGTTTTAAATTAAAACTTTCTGCACTAGGACATGGATTTGAAGAACTGCTGTCAGCTGGCTCAGAAGACTTAGTATTATTAGATATGTTTTTTGAACTAGTTTTAATGGCACTATCAGTTATTTGTTCACTTTTGGCTAAGTCATCTGATTCAGCTTTAATACCCATAGTTCTACTATTGCCTTCATGGACTGAATTTTCACATTTAATGTCAACTGCAGAATTTTCAGATACTGGAATATTACTTTTATCTATAATTTGAGTGCTTTTAGTTTCTTTTTTAATAGTCTCTGATTTGGTTTCAGAATTGGTACTTTTAACTGGCGCAGATGTCATTTCACTAGAAGTTGTAACCACAGTGGTAGTATCTGCAACAACAGACTTTTTAGAACTAATGTCACTCTCAGCGAATACACTTTTAGAGTTGCTGGACTGTTCTGATGACACACATGCAGGTGAGCTTTTTTCTGAAGGAACTTTTTCAGTGATTTGGGTGTCAGATGATGTGGTATTGCAAATTGTAGAAACACTAGTTGAAGACACTGAGGTTGTATCTGGGGAAACTGTACTAGAAGGAGTAGAAGAATCAACAGAAACAGACTGTAGTGGGGTAATTTCAGATGGTTTTGAAGTTTTAACTGGAAGTTTAGAAACTGATAAATCTTTTGTTGTACTGTCAGCGTTCGAAGAACACTTTATGGTGGATACGCAGGTAACTTTAGGCAAACTTTTTAAGGTCTCTGTTGAAATTTTATTATCTACAATATCACTAGTTTCAACAGACGTTTGATCTGCTGGACTGGTATCTGCACCTAATTGCATAGATGAAACTTCCACATTGTTCACAGGTTTTATTTCGTCAACAAAGAGTCTAGTAACATGGCTAGCTGAAGAAGATAATGACTGAACACCAGAAGAAGTAGCAGTGGAACAAGAATTTGACAAGACAGCCGTTGGGCTGCTCACTGTACAGGTCGGCACAAGCTTTAGGGATGGTGAAGTGCCAGTCATCACAACACGGTTCACCACAACTCGGTTCCTCATGTTTTGCGTACCAGCTTGATTTGTGGGCGAGAGTCCAGAAGGCATCTTTGACACAACCAGCCGTACTGGGGAGGAGGTATGAGGATTTCCAGTTGATTGTGTGTTCTGCGAGGCAGAGGTCTTGGGTGCGATGATTTCGACTATGTTGGGATTAGAGGTGGAGCGTACTGAAAGAGCAGAACCTCCCCCAGGCAATGTCACCAATTTGATTGGGACAGTTTTAGAGGAATTGAGAGGCACTACCAAGCCTGTTGGGGAATTGCTGCCTTGACCGCTACCTTTAAAAATAAGCTTAAATTTCTGACTGCTGACTTCATTAGGTATGTATTTCACGGGTGAGAGTAGGGATGTCACCACTGGATTGCTAGAGGTACTGACCAAGTGAACCGAATCAGTACAAACTTCTCTTTTAGAGTCCAACTTGATTGGTATAGATTTGCTTTCTAAGCCCACTATTGCGGAATCTTGCACTACAATAAATGATGGTGTAGAATCGGAGGTTAACACAGTTGAACTGGATTCTGGCTGGTGTTCTTTTTGGAGAGATATTCCACAGTTTTGAGGAATACAGTTTTCTGATAGAGATGTACAGGGAACTTTAGCTTCTGTTATTGATTCTTTAATGATGGTTGAGTTAATAGACACAGAAGGTTGTAATAAAACTTCATTTTGTAGGCAATTTAAAGCAATACTTTGTTGTACAGCTGAGGCAAGATTTTTAATGCTTAAAAGTCCCATGTTTTGACCTATAAAAAATACAAAATGTTTGTTAAGATAAAAAAAAATCAATATAGGATTTCCATAAAATGTTGTTTACATTAAAATTTATACTTAGTTTATATTAAAATTTATACTATCTTAGTATTCATCTGATTTAAAATGACTCAAATTATATTTTAACACCACTTTAAATGGTAAGTTGTTCGCTGTATATGGTTGTAAATTGAAATTATAATTAAATATTACCTATCTGAGTTAGAGTTATTACCAGGGCTAGAAAAATCTCAAAATTTTTACATGCCCTGCCGGGCATGTTAGTCTTAAAAATACATGCCCGAATAAAACTTTTACATGCCCAAGCTCAGGCCGAGCGAAAGGGGGAGGAGAGGAAAGACAGCTGTACCCAGGCATGAGTTTGGCAAAAATAACAAAAGCTGAAACTAAAATGCGTGATTGGACGCGTAATTTTTTTTTAAGCAGTTACATTGTGAAGTTAACCAATTTCGACTCAAGATTAAAAAAATCAATTTTTAAGAAGCAACGAATGTATATGTTTGGGATTTATTAAAACGCAAAATGTTTATTTAAATTAATTAATGGAAAGGTATTTTTGATAAAATTTTTACTTGCCCAGCCGGGCATGTGAGGCGAAAAAATACATGCCCGATTGGAGTTTTTACATGCCCCGGGCATGTCGGGCAATATAATTTTCGAGCCCTGGTTATTACAATTAAATTCAAAATTACAATTTTTTTTAAGACTATATTTTTAGCTTCCACACTACGTTTTCGTTTATAACGTAAAAAGTGGAAGGTTTTATAATCGTTCAGTCCGTCTATCTGTCACCCACTTTCACAGAACGAACCAAACGTTGCACAAACAAGTGGGATACGTCATTTTAAAGCAAAATATCGAACTAGGTTACATCCCAAATTGCATTTAAAAATTTAAATTAGAAGTTAATTTAAAATTTAAATAACTAAACATTTAATCTACATTAAAATAACATGCAAATTCCAGTTTCATTCAATATTTTCACTGTTGCCATTTCGTCAAACATACGAGAAACTTAATTTAAAATAAAAATAAAACTTTGAAAGAATATTTATTTATGCGATATAATTTGGTTTGGATTGTTGTAATATCACAATGGAGTTCTTTTGATGGTTCAATATATATGTATGAAGAAAGATGTATACAAAATTCTAATTTAGCATAAAAAATATGCAAGGTTTCACTTTTTATTGTCATCAATTTTACTAATTATATATTTTTCGAACTGTAAATTAAATTGTGGCGACTAAAAGATATTTAATAGGTATTTATTAAAAAGTTGCACCATTATTCTACGAATTTCAAATATATTTAGCAAACAATAATAAGTAATTTTTAATTTGCGAAAGAATATTAATGAAAAGAGTTAATTTTCTAGTTTAGAATTTTGAATTAGATATTTTCTTTCTGAGATGTATAAATTGTGTGTTTCAGTGAGCATATAATATTGTGTGGAAGCGGTTTCAGTGACAGATTCTGTAACAAACCAACTTGTTTTAATATAGCTCACGGTGTAGTTTTGATTCAAACCAGTCCTATATAAATTATAAATTTTCTTTCAAATGATTCAAGAGCAGAGATTTAATACATAAATGGTAACATTTTAATGACATAATATACCCTAGAGCAGAACATTTTTAAGCAATCTGCCACAGACAGACTATTTTTAGAATTGCGGAAGGGTTTCCCAATATTAAACTTGCTAGAGTTTCCCAATTTAAGAATAGCTGGATATGTCCGATTTATTTTAGAAGCACCAGAGACTTTTTAATCGTTGTACAAAATTGACATAGTGGTTTATAAACGCTAGTTTTCAATTTAAAAACGCAGGAGATTTTCTGATTTACGAATCAGTGTATTTCCACATCAGATACTTATGATTGTCAAAGTTCAAACGCTACTTTCTACCATGCAGAATTTATATATCTTAAAAAATATATTTAATGCCTTTTCACAGGGTGATGATGTTTTTTCTTTTGAATCAGAGTACATAAAAAGTTAACAAATTCTATTAAAGGTTTCATTAAAAAAACTCTAATTTTGATGTGTAGGGTGACACATTTGTGTAATTTTCTTTTTTGTTGCCTGTTAAGTATGTGAAATTTAGTTACAGTTTTAAAACAGAGAGAAGCTTTGTAAAAAGGCAGTACTTAACAAGCAATGAAATAGGGAAGTATTGTAATAAATTAAAATAAACATTCTGCAAATTCTATAAAAAATATATATACATTCACAAGAGATAAAAAAGATTTATAAAAATCATACCTTCAGATGGGAAATCCAAGGTTGAAGGCTTAGACACTGCTTTATTGACCGGCTTCACAATAGGGGGCACAATGTGGACATTCCCCTCTGCTGGTGCATCTTTTGAGGAGCACACAGTTGAGGAGTCAGTGTGCGGAGGACCCGGCGTACTTGTTGGAATCTCGGCAAGCTGCATGCATCTCTTCCTCTCCTCATCGATAGAGTCCATACTGGACTCCTCACTTGGGTTGGTTGAGGAAGCAGGACTTCCTTTAGCACTTAGGGGTGTTTCTTGCATAGCATCGACATGGTTCACGAGACTTACCCTCGACACAGCACTTGTACTGCAAGGCAGAGATTGTATTGGAAAACTTTCGGTGCGAGAGGACACAGCAGTATGCGCACTGGTGCTCGAAGAGGCTTCTGAACACAGTACTTTGCTGCTCTCGTGGACTGATAGACTTAGGACCGACGACAGGGCATTGCCGGAAGAAGATGGTACAAGAGTAGAAACAGAACTTGTTTCGGCAACCTGCCCTGGTTTCGCCAAGTTTTTTGGCACTGCCGGTGATGATTGTTGAGAAGGCACTTCAATCACATTGGTTTGAATTGGTAAATTATCAACACTGATTATCTGCGCAATTGGTGATTTCCTCGTTTCAACTACACACACATCTTTGTGGGACGACACCACAACTTCTTTATTGTCATTAGGTACTGGAGTTATAGATGAAGGAGCCAAATCACTTGACTCTGCAACATTAGAAAACTTTTTGCATTTTTCATTGTCATGGTTAGATGGCTGTGATGCTACAGAATCCAAAGACTGATTTTTTACACTGTCACTTTGCAAGCTTTCTATAACATTGGCAGTAGGACTCTTATTTACATCTGTCTTATTTTGTACTTCATTGGGTGTATTTTCCTCAGGTAAGGACTTATGTTCAACAGAAATTTTAGTTTCATTCTGTACATTTATTTCCGTATTTACATTGTTTGTGTGTTCTGTACCATTTGAAACAGAACTAATATTGCACTGGTGGTTATTTTGTAGGTTATGGCTGTCCGATGAGCTAGATACTTTGCCTGAAGAAGTGGCCATACACGTTTCAGGCGCAGGAAGCCTACACGTGTCTGTAGAATCGCTCACCTGTGTTTGAAGCTTTAAACTTGAAGCAATTACATTTGTATTGCAAGTAGGTGATGAGGCTGAGTTGGAACTCAGAGGCACAGTGGATACTACGTTCGAACTACTGGTAGATTGCATAAGAGTCTGGTCACTAGAACTATTAGTAATCTGCACAATTGTTTTACTATCTGGTGCACTGGGTGAATGAGGTAGATTATTATTTTGCCTTTGAGGAGAATTTCTGGAGCCTAAAATGGAAGAAATACTTTATTATATCCAGTCACAGCATTATCTTTTAATAAAATACAAATAAAGAATATTTGGTGGTGCCTTGTCAAAAACACAGCATTTCATTATTGTTATGACAAGAGGATTCACCACTTATGAAATCCAGAAACCTGGCAGTACAAATTTTAAGCATTTAGATATTTAGTGTTCGACTATTAGCTGAAGTTATGCAATATATTGATAAAAATAAAGATTAGTTTATTTCCCCCCATATTCATTCATGAGCCAGACAAATAAAATATCATACCAAAATGATACAATAGTCTTTCTGATCACAGTGCAAGCATTGAAATCACTTTCACCTCCCACTCCTCATGCTGTTATTAAGGAAACGAAGTGTGCATTGCTGTTTTCATTTTCACACTACCTACCCTACTGGGTTTTGAAAAGTAATGCCGATTAGAAAGCCTTAAACACGGTAGGTTTTGAACAGCAACGCTCAAGCCTTATCCTAAAAAAACAAGCCTTATCCCCATGAAGGGGTAGTGGAAGAAAAAAAACTTGTTGTAATTTTGTAACTTGTTTTGTAATCAGGAGTATAATACTGAATCCTAAAGTTGACATATTAACAAAAGTCAGGTTTGGGACAATTCGGTATAACTGGATAATTGCAAGGTTTAGAAGAAAATAAAAATAATTAGTTTCACAGGTGCCCGGTAGCACAAACTGCGCAGCACCGCAGCAATGCTGTGGTCCTATTGGGGCCTGCGGCCAAATTACCGAAACCCTCTCCAGTGTTCCGCGATTTTCAGATCCTCGGATTTTCGAGTCCCTGGAGTTTTGTGATTTTCGGAACTTGGGTGCACGCAACTTATGTTTTTTTTTTAGGTGCTTTGGTAATTTTAGGTAATTTAGGTAAATTTGATTAGGTAATTTTGAACCCTGCCACAGAGCCATAACGTTATGAATTTGTTTCATAAAAAGGCAAATTTGATATTTAAACGATACATTAGTAATATACACATTCTCTTTCTTTCGAAAATGTTGAATCGCTTGCGTGGGAGTAGGCGATCCTTATTTCCTGCAGCCCAATTTTTAGCCTACTTTTCTTTTTTTTTAATTCGAAGAATTAAAAAAAATAAAAAAGTAGGTATTGACATGCGGTCCATGTCCGTCCGTCCGTCTGTCTGTCCGTACCCCCCTTCCAAAATCGGTTCTATCAATCCGATCTTAAAAATTCTTTTTTTATTAGAAAGGTGTGACCTCGGAAACCCAACTTTCATACTTTTTGTCTGTCTGTCTGTACGATAGGACGGACATAACTCTACTATTTGTCAATGAATTTCCCATTGGATTAGCATTGCAATTCAATTTCGAGTCATTTAAATCGGTTCTATCTATCCGATCTTGAAAATAATTCTTTTTTTATTAGAAAGGTATGACCTCAGAAACCCCAACTTTCATACTTTTTGTCTGTCTGTCTGTACGATAGGAAAAACATAAATCAACTATTTGTCTACGAATTTCCCATTGGATTAGCATTGAATCTCAATTTCGAGTCATTTAAATCACTGTTGCCAACCCAACAATGGCATGAGAAACTTTATTCATTTAAAAGTAGTATTATTTGAAGCAAAATTTATTTTGGTTATAAATCAGTTCAGAGTGACATCAGAATATGATTATTTGATGGTTTATTATTTGTTTAAGTAAGTGGCAAGGCATATTTTTTTGCGTATAATCCTGATTAGTTTTAAATTATACTTCTTATTTTAAGTGCATCTTGGAGTAGTTTTATGGCTTTTGTTCTACGAATAATTAAATATTTATTTTTTACTGCAAATATTATAAATCACGCAGACGATAAGTAATATTTATTTTATTTGTGATAGAAAATTAACGAAAGTAATTTATTTCGGAACTTTAAACTATAGCTGGATGCTGTGTTTAGTGAAATTTATTCCTAATGTGTAAAAATTTAATGTAGAAACGGTTGTAGATGACACTTACTCTTACGAACCTAGTTGTTTCCCGGTAAGAAATTTAGTAAGTATTTAAGTAACAGAAAAGTAGGCTATTTTAATTCTTTAAGAACTTCTTGTTTTCCTTAAAAAGTCATGTTGCAGCCACATTCAGAAAGTCTGCTACTGGGCACAGGTGCATATGCATTTCATACAAAATGACATACATGTAACACCTTACCTATGTTAAACAGATCAGTACTGCATTGCATTACAATCTCGCAAAAAAATAAGTAAAATTCTGTTATGTGTAAATTTTTTAACGTTTTACCACTTCTCGCAGCAAAGTAAAATTAAGACTCGATAATATTGCAAGGGCAATCCATTTAATTCATTACATACACTAACATAAAGTAATTCATAATTAATCATTATTTTAAAGTTCCAATTAATTGAAAAGGTTTTTTTTTACTTTGGGCTAATAGATTTAGAAATTGCTTTGACGCAGACCATTATTAGAAAATAGATCAGATACATTTAGTTTAAATGTAATTCTAAAAAATATCTGCATTTCAAAAATAGGCACATTTATCCTAGCTTAATGTTATTATTATAAAAACATACAATTTCAAAGAGGAGGCAGGCAAAAAATTGTACTTACTTGAATTTGCATCATCATTAGAAGGTATTGTATTTTCACATGATGTATCTGCACTCGAATTCAGAACATTATTCACAACTGCACTTTCTGTCCTGTTTATTGGCAGTATAATACTTGATGGGTTTGAGCTTACTTGTAATTTAGAAGTTTGTGGTGCATTGACAGGTGGAACTTCAGTTTCTGAAACTGTTGCCACCTGCAAAGGCAGCGGGGGTTTGTTCCCCGCAAAGGTATGTAAAATGACACTTTCTCCTGTCGAACAAGACGTTAAGGTCATCACTTCCGACTTGTTCGAGTCTCGGGTTGCCAGACCAAAGATGCTGGATGTCGAAGATTTGCGTTGCGAGTTAGCCACTTGACTCCCGGAGAGATAAGTTTCATACGAAGAAATACGACTTGTTGACACCTTCTCACTCACTTCCACAATACCACCACCTGACATAGATATATTTTTAACGTTTTGATTCCAAAAGTCATCTTTGATTTTTTTGAAATCCTTGTTATTATTTCCCCGCACCTTGCGGTCAACAGGGTCTGCAGTCCTTCCAGTCACATTCAACAATGCAGCCGAAACATCACCAGTTCTAGCAGTTCTTGGGGAACGCGCTTTCTTCGGGTTGCCCTTACCCGAAGCTTCCTCTTCCTTGCTTGTTGTATACCTTGACTTAGAATCATCCTTTCGAGGACTGACAACAACTGCAGAGTTAGGACCACGCAATGAGATATGTAAAGGAGGCACTCGAGGTTCGGGAACTGATGTAGAACCAGCAGTCTTTCTCTGGTTTGGAATACTCACTATAGCTACATCAACTTTTTGATTGCATAGTAGATTGGAATCCTTCAGGCGTTTGTCTTTTGTTTCACTCTCTTTTGATTCTCTAAGTGTTTTGGGGTCTATCTTAAGCCTGAGCTTAATCTTTTCCCCAGGAACAGTTGAAGTAACAGAGGCAGTGGAAAAATTGTCCGTTTTGGCTGCTGCTTCTCTTCTTGCGTCTTTCGTAGATTCAGAGGTTAAACAGTCGATGGATGACTGAGAAACATCAGTGATAGACTTGCTGATACCTGAATCTGTGTCAGAAGAGAGGTTATTGTCTTTCCCACCATCCGAGAGACTTCTCTCAGAATGGCTCTTTTCCGAAGATTCCATTTCAAAATCTGGAAAAGGTGGAAGAGAACCAATGGATTCCTCTTCCTCTTCTTCATCACTTGGCATAGGTTCCAACTGCCCTGTGAAAGGATTAATTAAATGCTTTGTTTTATTACCATCTGAAGAGGATGGAGGGGAGGGGAAAGGATTAGAATCAGGAGTTGATGTGCTAGGAGTAGAAGATGTGCTTGACCTATCCGTCCTCAGAAGCCCAGAATCTTTGTTTGGTTTATCTGACACTTTCCCAAGTCCTGAAGATGAAAACAAAGACCGGGTAGGATTCATGGGTATTGAACGTGGTGCAGACATTGAGTAAGATTGCAATACCCCAGCAGCAGTTCTTGGTAAATGGGATGCATCCCCAACAGGAATATGTGTATGAAGAGGGAGATTACCCGTGTGTACCTGAGGCTGACCCTGTGCCTGTGGATGGATGTTTGGCACTGTTCTAGGCCCTTGGGACTGACGAAAAGCAGAAAGATTTTGATTAATGGATCTGTTTGTTGAAACCATAGGTTGGCCTTGAACTTGTGATTGCAATGATACAGGTAACAACCCCTGTGCCTGAGAATGAATGTTTGAAGTCTGTGATTTTAAGGTGGAACCATGAGTTTGGCCTTGGGCTGTGAATTGAATGTTCGTCATCTGGGGACTGGCTGGCGAGATGGTCGTGTTAGTTAGAGGCACGTTAAGGGGTTGGTTAAGAACACTTAGAGGATCGAATCCCCCTGGCGACCTAACTCCTGTGTGTGACTGATAAGGAGGAGATGGAGAAGCAGAGAAACTAGGAGATGACACATCACTGTCCATTTTATCCTTGGACTTACGGGGCTTTCTTTTACGTTTCAGTGCTGCCTGGTCTGAAGCTGGAGAAGGAGGTGGCATCAGTTTGTTGTTTTGCTGCATTCCTGTTTCACTTTGCAGTAGATTCACAAGGAGAGGGCTGGATAGAGCGACATTGGCCCGGGACACGGTCGCAACAGCGTTAGGAGGTCCAGTTCGAGAGACTACACTGTTGAAAGCGGAATTGGAAACTGTCCTGGGAATCTTTAAGTTTGAATTAGATACTTTAGATGAAACTGATGATGTTGAGGAGATGGCTGTGGAGGTGGAATTTAAGATGGCATTGGTGATCTGCGTCGTAGACAGGCGAGAGCTGCCTCCGGGCGCATGCAGAACAGATTGGTACTGGGGGCTGGTAGCACTGTTTTTTGTGTTCATTGCGTGAGTCATGCTTGCAAATGGGAAAGGTCCAAAGCCAGCAGATGACTTGACGGTGACATTTGGAGACACACGCGAGGGCACAGCCGCAGCTGTTGTCGTCACTGCAGCTGCAGGGGGGAAAGGGATAGGTTCGGTGCTAGATGGAGCGATGACATTGGGTGAACGGAAACTGAGGGATGGCTCTGGTTTTGGGGAGGCCGTCCTCTCCAGTCGCCCCGAGGAACTCGAAGCAACAGCAGAAGACGCGGCTCCTCCAACAATATGTCCAAGGAACTGACTAATATTTTTGTGAGCTGGTTCAGCCGTGCTAGGCCCAGGCACAGGTTCCGCGTTGGGAAGGTTGAAGGATACACTTGCGACATCCCCCTGCTCATCAGATGTTTTCCGCAGGACAATTTCTTGGGGCTCGCTGTACTGGCTAGCAAGAGTTAAAGTGATCACCTGAAAATAATTTTAATTTTTTTATTTTCAATAAAAAATAGCTTAATTTAGTCAATAAACAGTAGTACAAATAGAGAAAAAATTGCAACATCTATTAAAGTGATTGTTTTTTTAAAAGAATTGGAGAACCACATATTTTTCAATGTGCACAAAAACTTTTATATTACTAAAAAAACTCTTTCGAAAAAGACTAAGCAACTTAAACATTTATACTCAAGACATCAAGAAGTATCAATACAAGAATGCAATAAATTGCTATAATGTGGTCTGTAAATTAACAAATTATTAAATATAATTGAGCTTCCTGTATAAAGAAACATAGCATTAAATAGCCTTGAAATCATTTTTAGTGTTCATCTATAATATCATAGGGCTTATGCGATAAAAAAAGTGTTCTATTGGATAATTTATTTTTTCAAAAATAATTTGAAGTTTTGAAAAAAAAAATTAACTGTATGTCGGTAAAATGACAACACCACGAATGTGCAAAAACACAAAGAGATGGATAGACGGAAACTGTTAAAACCTGTTTTTGGCTTCGGTTAAATGTGCAAAAACATTTATTTCGCTAAACCGGTTCAAACTGAAGAACTGATTTAAATAAACATTTTAAATGGCAGAACTGAAAGTATGTTAGTTTGCATTAACTTCGCTCTAGAGCTACAAGAAGACAGTTGGCGACAGGCTTTGTAATTAAGAACCACAGCCAAGTAGTGACGAGTCCTTAAACTGAAGGGAAAATTTAAGGGGACAGGGAACAAAACGACGCTTCGAAATATCAAATTTTCATTTTAACTTTCAATCACTAAAATGAATATTTATGAAATTTTTTATAATATAATACGCAGTTGGAGTAATTTCAATACAACTTAGTTACTAGCTTCATATGTCATTATTTTAAAACACAGATTTTTAGCTTTGAGGTACACTTTCCAGCACAACTATTGCGTGTATCTGAAAATAATTGTTTATAGAAATAAAAAAAAAAGTCCATTTAACCCAATGAACCTCAAATGTGACGATAAAACATTCATAATTTTAAGTTATTAATTATTAAGTTATTAACTCAGCAAAAAATTACTCAATAATCATCATACAAAATATACTTTTATTGTCCATAGTAAAAAAACTTGTTGTTGTTTCCTTGTGATTATAAAATATCAACGTTAAGAGTAATGAAACTTATTTTCACTCAAAAAGCCTTCAACAGTTACTCTGCTTCAATGTTTATTTTAAGTACAAATTGTGTGAGTTCCAAAAATCTACTCTCACACAAGTTACTCGTAACAAAAGACATAGCAGAGCAAAAAAAATAGCAGAGCTTCCCGGAAGATCAAAGGGTACTAGGTTTAACATCCGATATAAAGTTAAAGATTTCTCTTTATGATGATGTTAATGTTTAAAATAATGAGTAATATATTTGCAATTAATTTCTCATGTGCACAGAAGCTATCCTCACGACTCAGACGTACCACCTAAATTTTTTCCGCATACCACCGGATGAAAGCCCTTGCCCTAAGACATCAAAAACTATGTTCATAAATGCAAAATGGGATCTTAATAGAAATTATTTATTCTGATAAGGAGTTTTTGCTATTTTTTATATTTTCAGGAAATATTTGTAAATCACACTGTCACGATATTTTTTAAGTAAAGAAATCGGTATTGGTTTGTTACATGATTTGAGTTCCAAATTATGATTTCCGTCGGAAAAGCCTAAATGTAGTACATCTTAGAACACAAGTATACACGTTACAGAACAGTTAGTACACTTAATGCTACAAAGTCCTGACTCTGCATACGATGTTTGACACTACAAGCTGTGTTGGGTGTCACTAGTCACATGAAGTGGTCAGTTTAGATGTCGTCTCGTCACATGATTGTGGTTCAAAAGTATGACGCCCGTTGCCAATAGCCCTGTTGTAGCTCTAGGGCGAAGATAATTCTAACTTAAATCGACAGCGGGAGTCATTCTACGAAAAAAAACTCTGAGACTGAGAAACAAGCAACTAGAACTGGTTTTTCAAAGGATCGGTTAAACCGAGTGGCTGTTTCATTTTTCAAAAACCCCAAATCCCTAGAATCTGCATGTTCTTGATTTTGTCATTTGACCGACGATATGTTATATATGTCTTCCTTTGTAATGCAAGAGTTAAAACTTAAGAAAAGTATGACAATTGACCTGCATACATAGTAAAGTTAATTTGCAATCAATTGTGTGACAACAAACATTTTATAGAAACAATGATTCTTAGTATTTTCAACCATTATTTTTGATTGTTATTCACTAAAAACTATTAAACATTTTGCATTTTTTATATTGTGTCAATTTAGAAAAACTGGTACAAAATGCACAATCAACATAAAATCATAAATTATCTATATAAAAATAAATAATAAAATTCAGTGCTATGACACACATGACAAAATTAGTTCCACATAAAAACTAAGCCATGCTTTTAAAGCACTGACTTTAAAAATAACTGCTCAATAAAAATTTACTCAAATTAAGGTTTTTATACAGGTCTAAGTATCCCTTGATAAATATGGCATGTCACTGTAAATGATAAACACAATTGAATAGCCCCTTTCTTCAAAAAGTGTGTGACTAACTTTACACTGGAAAGATAATCAGTTCCTATAATTTTATTAATTTTATATTTGATACCAACTCTGAATGACAAGTATTCAATTAGAGCAGTAGGTTGAAATTATTGTGAAAGGGTTTTAGCCATCATAAAATGATCCAAATATTTTTTTAAATACTCATTTTTTGTTTATAATATTAATTTCAATGCTGACTAGGAAGAACAATTGAGAACAAAGCATAAATATGCTAAGTAGAAAACAGTAAAAGCAATTATTGTATAAGTTATTTTTTAAAAGTTAATTCATTTTTATATTGAAAATGTTCACATTAAGGCATAAAAGTCTATACTAAGTGAGATTTCACATTAAGCATATTTTTCATGATCAACGAAAGGGATAAGCGAAGTTTAATAAGGCCAGGAAAATGTTTTGGTTTGTCTCAAGAAAATGTTAAGTCAGCAATAATTCAACTCAACCGCATTATTAATTTTTAGCTTATATGAAAATTTTACATCATCCCATAGCTATACTTTCCTTAAAGATCAATCTCTTCGACCTTCCTTAAAATTCAAAATCATTTACAAACTGCTGCAGCCAAAATTAATTGTAGGGGTGAGTGTTGTACCTTGGGACAATTTTTACATTTTAATTTTTTTCTTCGATAATTATTGTTAAAATAAAAATTTCAAAGCAGCATTTCAACACACCAATATATTCCTCTATAATATATTTTTTTTAATTCTGGCAGCTTGAAATTAAAAAATTGCCACTCATTTAAAGTAGAGAGGAAAAACTGTCCCAAGGTACAACATCATGTTGTACCTTGGGACATGCTTTATAATTCAGTCAATAGTCATACACTTGAACTAATTTGTGTCAGGAAACAAACTTTATTTCAAAATACATCAGAAATTTGCTCTTTAGAACATTTCATCCCACGGAAGGAAAAAGATTTATCAGGTGTTGCCAGAATTATATTTTCAAACTTCAATCATTATGAAATATATCCAAAACAAAGCTGAGTTGTATTTTACATGTTTTGTGGAATTGCTCTTAAAATAAATAATAAAGATATTTTTATTTATCCAAATTATTGAGAATTTAATCAAATTATTAATACTGTCCCAAGGTACAACACACTACATGGTTTAAATAAAAGCAAGATAGTGGCCAATCCAAATACATTATCATTATTTTCTCATAACCAAAATATTTTAAAATCTTCTCTTTTATGAAGAAAATAAAGGGAGTTGACTTTTTGTAAGAGTACTAAGGTAGAAAATTATATTAGAATGAGAAAAATATTTACTTTGGGGTAATGAAATATTATTTTTTGTCACCATTTCATCAATTTAATGACGCTATTTTTAAATTTTATTATGATGATGTCTGTTGGTTAAGGCTACTATTAGAAATAAACAATGTATGAATATTGCCAATAGATTCTTAGAAATTATCAGTGTCCCAAGGTACAAGCGTCCCAAGGTACAACACTCTCCCCTATATATATATTGGGAATGTAGACTTATGACATTGGAGGGGGGCTCTGTTAGAGTCAAGCACTGCGACCAGGGGTCTATTGTACTGTAACCAAGAAATAAATCCCTCTCTCCTTTAAGAAGATCCCTGCTGCGGAAGCAAAATTCAGCAAGGATCTGGAATATCCTGGAGTTTCCAGGGCTCAAGCAAATGTTGCCCTAGATGCTCAAATCTGTGCGCTGCATAATTTTCGCAATCACAGAGATATTGTGAATGTTTGATATTTATTAATTAAATTATATAAAAATTATTAAATTGTATCTGAGTTATGGTAAAATCATTATTACTTTATCAAATTGACACACACTCAAAATAATTTTCATTTTATTCATATTGGAACTAAAGTGCAAAACATTTTATTTTAAAAAAGTGTGCTTAAAATAAGATCAATTTATGCGGATTTTTCAGTTTTTACAAAATACTTTTTTTCCTCTAATGCCACTCATGCTATACAGCATTAAAAATTGCTCAATATGCGTTAGCCCATTCATTTTGGATTTTTCAAAACATTATGCGATAAAAAAAATGCTTACTATTTTATGTAAAGAATACATAATATTTTTCCTATCACCCATACAATTTTTTTATCAATAACAAGATACATCTTAGCTCTCGTGTTCAGCAGCAATAAGTATGCAAAAGAACATATGATAAATAGCAATGAAAAAACACGCAATAATGGAGCTGAAATAACTACAATAAAAACTTATTCAAGCCTTTTCTATATGCAGCCATTCGGAAATCATCAATATGTCACTTAAAGCATCAAAAACTATTATTTAAAAAAAAAAAAACAATACTTACTTGGTCTCCTTCAATTTGCACTGAAAGAATGCCAAGTTCTCTTAACACCCGGTCACCTCTTTCTGCCAATTGCCTAAGGCGCTGTGCTGCTTCTAAAGGGATGTTGAAAGTGACTCGGACACTATTCCACGGCTCAACTTTGGTTACTTTGATAGGATTTTCCTCTGCAATAAGAAAAAGTACACATTTAGGAAACGCAAAAAAACTGAATGGCAAATATAGATTCAAAAATCATTAAATTTTATATTTGGCTTAACTCTTATATCTTCATTGACCAAGGAATAATTTTCAGGTCGAACATTAAACTTTGGGAATTATACAAGATTTTTTAACTGCAAGTTGGACTAAATTTTAATTCACCAATAGCTGTGTTCAACATTTATTATTTTAAAAAAATACTCAACATTAAAACATACATTAAAATAACATTTTAATTAGTTGTCCATGGTAAATTATCTTATATATATAGTATTGAAATCAATCTTTTGAGTTATTTTATTACATTATTAATAAAAAAGCAATGACAACATAACTTTATCATTATTTATGTTCATGATAAACCATAAAGTGCAAAATCAAGAACTTTTATAGGATTAGGCAATTATGAGAAAAATGAATAGTGATAAAAAAAAATATTATAATAGAATCAAATTTCCATCATTTAAGAAATGACTACAACAAGCAAATTGTCTTTAAGTGATATATATAAGGGACGTATGCATTACATTATCATATTGGTCAACACTGAAAGTTATTTAACTACAATCCACAAAGAGTGTTACCGAAAACAAATCAAAACAATAAACAATGAAAGATAAAATATTACTAAAAAGCTCATATAAATAACACTTTAAACACTTAAGTCGATTTTTTAACAAATATTTATAAATATCAACCAGTCAACATTAATTTACAAATACCAATTAATTTTTATACAGATCTACATTGTGCATTAGAATACTAAACTATTAGAAGTTATGTTAATGTTGAATCCTAAACAATAGGCAGTTTATAAATACTTTAAATAAAATAGAATTAAAAGCTCAATAAAACAGCTTCAATCACTCATAATTTAAGTTGAATTATTTTATAATCCTTCCCTAATCCTTTGTTGTCTGAAAGAAGCATTCACATTTCAGAATT
The DNA here is from genome assembly GCA_023701765.1 of Hylyphantes graminicola. Classification (NCBI taxonomy): domain Eukaryota; kingdom Metazoa; phylum Arthropoda; class Arachnida; order Araneae; family Linyphiidae; genus Hylyphantes; species Hylyphantes graminicola. The sequence continues at coordinate 41,225,126 of CM043119.1, read as the reverse complement.
TGCAATTGTTTTGTTTAAAAATTATATTTGCATTTGTTAAGTTGCATTTAAAAGCAGAAACTATTAAAAGTTTATTCTCTGAAAAACAATAATTGAGCATGATAAAAATGGAGAAATACTTAATTAGCATGATTATGTACAAATATAGAAGGAAAATTCAGCATAGCAATCATCTTAAAACCAAAACAGAAAAAAATATAATTATATTAGTATCAAACCCCCCAAAAAATCATTTTGTGTATGATGCATTCATGAATGTGCAAATATAGTAGGTAACAAAAGCGTGATTTAAAAAAAAATCTGTATGAATTCTATTGATAAAAAATAATAAAAATAAAACAATTATTCCATCTCTAACTAATGAATTCATAAACTACAACTTCAATGTATCTACAATGGGAGGTGGAACACACAAAAAAATTAACAACAGTTAAAATTAGCTTCTTCTAACATTAATTTAACACATAAGCTATAGAAATTAAACATTTTAAGCATTTTTTTTACAAAACATATACCAGTTATTAAGCTTAAAGCCATCTTAATGTTAGGAATTATGTGATCATGTTTTGTTAAAAGGTTTGCTGCTTTGTTACTAAAGGGTTGTGTTCCATACCATCTGAGATGAGGTTCTGCAACTTGTTGATGAGAAGTTGGAGCTTGAAAGGGAATGTGGGGTCTTTGATGTCACCCTCACATGTGAGGACTGTAGTTGCTAAGTCCTCCCCTTCCATATCTGAAAAAAAAGTATATCTTGTTACTCATTTATACATAAAAAGAGCACATCAAATACTGTGATATCCTATTAGGTGTGTTACATCAGTATTAGTCACTTAATGGAATGCTTGATCCTACCAGGCAAATATTAAAAGGAAATAGTACGAAAGAATAATTAAAGGTGTTATTTCAATATATATGAGCCTATTGGCTCTAATCGTACTCTCCTTGCAGTTTTACGACTCGGTCATAATTACTTTTATTCACCGTGTCACTATTTCATACTGGATGTGAAGGGTGCTCGTCTGATTGATAAACATTCGTCTGTTCAATATAAATTTAATATAGAAAATCAACAAATCGTCAGAAATTGCATCTTTTTATAAATAATCTGTGAACCCTTGAGTGATTCATATATTAACACTATAATATCCTGTTTTATCATTATTTTTCTAATTTTACACCTAGCCTAGTGTTAAATTACACTCAAAAGACAACCTAAAAGTTATTAGAGGAAAATGTTCAGCAATTCAGTTCAATTAGCAGCCTTAGTTGCATGATATTTCATGATCACGGTCCCTCAAATATAGCTACTTTACCAAGTTTCAACTGTACAGAAATTCTTTCTTTAATAAATGCTACTAGTAAGAAACTATGATTTTACATTTTTGCAAACAACTATTTACTAACTACATTAAAATTACTGACTTTAAACTAAGTAACAAAATAACTAGTTTGAAAAAATATATTTTGCTCCCCTTTGTACAAAATTTTTATCTAGTTAAAATTATAACCAATCTTTAATCTATTTAATTTGCATATTTTGCTTGCCTCTTACTCTTACGGAGTATTTTTAACTAATGATTTCTTTCTCTCTGGCTTAAATCTGCAAAACATTAAAATAAACACAGTCTCTCCAACAAAGTATTGCAGAATTTTGAGTTTTAACCTTACACTGCATATACAGTAGACTCCCACTTAACCGGCCTCCGTTTAACCGGATCTCCGCTTTAACCGGGCTGAATATTTCCACCCTTAAAATGTTAAAAATAGCTAAAAATGCAAGTTTATGGTTGTTTCAATAGGTTTTCAGCGTCGCACATGTTTCAAACGCGTGGTTGTTGGGGAGAATAGGGGGGGGGGCACTTGTTGACATTGGGCGGCTGTGGGGATCGACCGTCTAGTTGTCGAATTCCCAAACTTCGACAAAAAAAAGTTCACAGATTTTTTTTAAGGTATGTAATCAAAAATGCAAAATACTAATAATAATACATAAAATAACCTGTAAAATGACATCTTATTTCAATTGCACATGCATTTAATGAGGCAAATATCATCAATAAACAAAAGTGCAATCAAATAATCATCTAAATTTCAATTTATTTAATTTCTCCGGTTTAACCGGATTTTCGTTTAACCGGCTTACCCTCGGTCCCGTTTAAGCCGGTTAAGAGGGAGTCTACTGTATTATTCATCTAAGTCTTACAGTATTATTATAAACAAGCATTAACATATACAGCCATGTTTATTACATCAAATTCACCTACAAAATAAAATACTGCCTCCAGGATTTTAATGTGAAACTTTCGAAAGGTATTAATTATTTCTCCAAAGTTTCTTTATTATGCATTTACAAATGCCCAGAGAGGCAGGAGAAATGACTACAAGAAAAAAGCAATTACAAGACATTAAAAAATGAATAAGAAAAAAACATGAAATAATTTGAATTTTCTGCCCTAACTAATTAGTATAAATAATTATCTATTAACCAAGGTGGAATAGAGTTAAGAGTTATTAATAAAAATGCCAAATAATTTTACGATCAAAGAAAACTATTTATAAAATTGTTACAGTAAATGTGAATCAAACTCCCTTACAATAAATAGTAGTTCACACACACAAAGCATCTACAAATTAACAGTTTATAGTGGAATGACTTTTAAAAAAAAATAATAAACATCAATTTGCTGCTAGCTAATGCAGCTTGCTTTATAAAATGATGCACATTTTAGATTTTCATTAAAAAGGGGTTTAAGGTACATAGATGTAAAAAAAAATACAAATGCATTCAAATTGTATGAGCTTGAATATAATCTTAAAATTACTTCAGTGATTATAAAATATTATTATACAGTCCTTTTTTTAACAAAAATTATTCCTGCATAACTTTTTTTTATTTAGCTTTGTACAAACAAAGGAGAGAAATAGGTCATTTTTATTGAAGTGACTTATTTACATTGAATAATAGTATTCAAAATAAAATAAAAAAATTAAATAATACAATGCAACTTTAAAATATTCGAACAAATATGCACAGAAAAATATACATTAGATGACTAACCAAGTTAACAAAACTATAGCGCGAATATCAACGCAATCGTGTTTGTTTACATTATTTGTAAACAATGCAGTTTTCCTTATGGCAAAAGGATATTTATTCGCAAATTAAAAATTAATATATATCGGGTGTAATTTAAAGGACTTTTAGCCATTTGCTCTAGCTTTTTAAACACGCTAGACATCTAACACACTTGACCCACCTACGGCCCGTAAACACCTAAACAAACGGATAAACAGGGATCGTATGATGAGAAACGTGAACGATTAAGAGTTTGAATGAAATAAAACTAAAACTGGAGACCGATATCGAATATAAAATTGTAAACAACGATTTTTATTGACTACTGAACAATGTAAACATAAATATTCGAAATGCAAGCAACACTAATAATCAATTAGCGATTGGTGCAATTAACGGTAAAAACACTTTCCCTGCTAGCAATGATCGTAAAATTAACATAAAAGGATAAAATTTCTGTAAATATCGTGTTTGAATACATAATTTCTGATATCGGGTTACGAGTTTCGTTGAGATATCATATAAAGCTATGTTGATATCATGATACCAAGGGGATAGGTTTGCAAGTTTTCATAAATGGTGGGAAAACCCTGAAATCTAACGATATAAAAAATATTGTAAATATAACGATTAAAAGAAAAGGTATCGTTTATTACACTGATAAAATGTGTGATCGCGGAGATGGGAGGTAAATATGAACGCTCTCCAATCGACGTATACATTAAGCCCTCTGCCCGTCAACCAAAATACGTGTGTGCACCAGATTTAAAACTCAGTTGAAAAGTAAACAAATGCGTAATAAGTCTGCGATTTCAGGTGTTTGTATTTGTGGTGATCATTTTAAATGCTTTAACATATTGCAATGTTGTTTCCTGGACTGCTATCCTTAAGCATAGAGAGGACCAACCCCACTTAAAGGGGAAGCTGCGAGAGTCGATGTACTGTAACATTAAAGTTCCGCAAAAAAAATGGGCCCGTTGGAAGCATTTATTTCTTTTGTGGCAATCGGCATCACACAATAGATCTACGACTGCCATTTAATTTCTACAACGTTGCACTTAAAAATAAAGTCTTACCTCGAAATGGTAGCGTTTCGGGCATAAATTTATTCCCTTGACGTTCGCCATGGAACAATAACAGAATCCGCCATTTGCAATAGGCCTTCTACGCATGCTCAAAAAAAATCTGATGAGCGATGTTGGATAATAACGAGAACCTCCCCTAGAGGTCAGCACTAAATCCAATCGTATTTCAATAATATTGGATTGCGCTTGCGCAGACGCAAAGCCAGTTGAGTTTCGAACGCCAAATCAACGATTTCCGATAGAATTTTTTTAACAAGTTTTTTTTATAATTATTTTGACTGTTTTAAACTCATTGATTGTAAAAAGGAAAATGAAGTTGACAAGCCATAGAATAGGATTTAATTTTTGAATAGTTTCTTCTCAATGGTGTCCTGCAGAACTGAGATATTAAAGAATACGAAAAATTACTTGGTGGGATGATTAAAAAGCCGGTTGGCCGACGATGGTTTAGTCCATACAAATATAGGTTTTATACAGTTTTATAATGTTAATCAATATGACAAGTTAAGCGGCAACAAAAGCTTAAGCAGCGAAAGTTTTAAAACTCTACAGTTAAAAGCAGAACATCTGCGTGCCATGTGTAGTTTGTACGGTCTATATAGAAGGGAATGTGAAATCAGAAGAATGAATGAAGAGTTTATTTCATTGAATTCATTATGAAGGAATCCAAAGATCGCCACTCTTCCTCCAAGACGTTACCTAATTTTCACTCGTCAGTGATTGGTTTTGTCTGCACAAAGGGCGAAAATAATCCGATTCTAGGGAAAATTGCGGTAAAGAAAGCATACCTGCCCCTTAAGTAATAAACTTTTTATGCCACCCCTGTATGCGGTTTCTTGATCAGATCAGCGGAATATTTGGAGTCAGTCTCGTTTATGAAATACTTAAAATTGTCAGTTGTTTTAGGAGAAATTGTATTTAGAATGCATAATGCGAGTATGCTTTTATTTACTAAGGTTTTGATGATTTTACTTGGTAACGTATTTTAGTGTATATTCGCTTTTAAGTAAAAATGCTTTGGTAACGTATTGGAGAAAAAGTGACGATTTTTGGCTGTGGTTAACATAGCTTTTCCCACCTCCTTGAGACCATAGTTTCTCTCACTTGTGCAACATTAATTCAAATAAACCAAACCCCAATTGTATGCGTGCAAGAGTGGCTTTAAAACTTTTTGACTTGGCTGCGATAATGACGCATGCGTGTTTTAAACCAAGGTTTGTTTCGCTTTTATTGCTGTTGTTATTTACATTTACGAACGATTGCTCTGTGCTTTGCTTCAAGTTCGCCGGATGTAGGATATTATATGTTATTTCAATAATTTCTATTGTCAAAAATATGAAACTTTAATGCATTTCTAAGCGTGAGGAGCCTTTCTTTCTTTTGATTTTTTACTCTTCTTTGTAAAAATATAAAACTATTGCCCGACACTTATTTAAATGTGCTCCTTTTTTATTGATTATTGATGCAATGTTGATGCTAAATAAAAAAAATAAATGCCATGACGTTATACTATATTACCTGTGTGTCAATCTTTCTATTGATTGTTTCCAAACGCAGCATGTTTCCTGATTTTTCAAAGAAATTTCGCATATTTTTCCTTCCTCGTTTTACATTCATTCATCAGTATTTTATGAATCATAGTACTTATTTATACTTTCCGTGTTCAAAATTTGATCGTTTCTTTATGTTGTATATTTACTTTAACCGTTTTCTGTTTTAGGTAACTGCTATTTAATACATTATGGCTTGGCTTCAATCGTCTTTCACAAACCAGCAATTGATTGGAGACAATAAAACAAGCAATCTGCGAAAGGGCTATAAAGTTGGTTCTTTAAATAAGTAAGTTGTTGTGTAGTTAGCACTATCAGAAAAAATCCTTTAAAATTGTACCAGATTTGTGGGAAAACATTTTGGTATTAATGAGTAATTGGTATTAAGTAATTCATGAGCTATTAGTTTTTTTTTTGTTTTTTTTATACATGAGTTGTTGTTACGTGATTATCCGAAAAAATTAAAAAATTTGACTGATTTTTTTTCCAAAGCAGGGGTCACAATTTGCCCAAATTACCCTGTTTCAAAGTCCTTCAGGCTGACTCATTTGGGTGTTGCTGTAAAAGTGAATAACCTTTTTCCTTTTTGAAGCTTTTAATTTATTTTTGTTAAATAGGCTGTTTTTAAATTATCTTCTACGTTTTAGGGTTCGTACAATCCTTAAAAAAACCTTAAAAACCCCTTAAAAAAATTAAAATTTTCTTAAAAATGGGGAAAAGTCCTGAATACCCCTTAAAAAAAGTAAAAAATCCTTAAAAACCCCTTAAATTTTGGTAAAAGTTCCAATTTCTTTTTTGTTAAAATAATCCTTTGCTTTTATGATATAGATATTTATAAATTTTAAACCGTATCATATCCTGATTGCTAGACAAACTAAATATTTAAATGTAAATGCTCGTTAACTACATGTTTAGTTAAATTATAGGTGTACATTTATAAAATAAAAATTTTACTAAAGAATTTGCTTTCTAAGCTATCATTCTTACTTTTGTTGACAAACAGCATCTGTTAAATCTGCATTGAAAGCTCTTCTGTTCTTAAAAATCATAGAAATTTTCTTAAAAAGTCCTTAAAACCTTTAACTTTTATGTCAAGAAAGTTGTATGAACCCTTTTAGTTTATAAAAGTTAAATTTTTATAAATATTCTATCGACTTAAGGTAACCCAGAGTCGAAAATTCATTAAAAAATTGATTTTGAGATTTTAAAATTTTCTTATAGCCCTGTTTCTTCTTTTTAAAATAATATATAACACTTTACAATCAGTGGATTAGAAGTAATATTTTTTTTGTGATTGTGGGTAAGTCATTTTATGTTTAACCCTTTCCTTACTGAAACGCCCAAACAACTAAGGATTCGATAATGTTATTCCTGTAAAATATTACAAGGAAGCAAAAATCCTTTACAACAAAAGAGTTAAAGTAAAAAAAGCTTAACTTTGAAGCCAATTTTCTCAAAACTAAGTTTTTGAATGTTCGAATTCACTTTTCTCAGGAACTATAAGAGATATAGACTAAATTAAAAAAATTATATGTTCATAGATGTGTGCCTAGCACATAGACATGGTTTTTAAGCAAAATCTGTTTAACAAAAGAAGTTAAAGAAAATTTAAAGGAAAAAGTGTTTTTTAATTATGATACTTGACATATAATTTTTCTCTCTCAGCAATTAAGTACTACTTTTACAAAATAAAGTCTTTAAAAGTGTTTAATGTACCACTTTAAAAAATTTCACACCAATATATCTTAAAGATTCCCAGAAAAAAACATTTTAAAAAAAGGACTAACTTATTATTACAGTCTATTGGTGCTCTGCGAGATTCCGGGTTGCCTTAATTTTAAAATCTAAAGGTTGAGGAAGAATAGCTATGTAACATTGTTATATTACCTACTAATAATCTCTCGGTCTTGGACAGTCAAACTTTGTTAATGTTCTTTGGAACAGAAATGTCCCTAAATCTCTTGTAGCTTCAGAAGTACGCATACATTAAACCTTATAGAATTTACTTTACAACGTCATTTTACATTTTTTCTTAATAAGAACTCTTCTATTATAAACTAGAATGTGCAAACTTTCCAAAAATGCCAATACCAAAGCAGCTGATTTATAATTTTTATTAAAAAATGATTTTACAAAATAGTCAAGTACATTTTAGAGGAATTGCAAAATATGTTTTAAATGGTTAATTAATGGGACACTTTGAATTAAAACAAAATATATAATGGACCATTAATAAACTAATGGAGTTTGTTTGTTTATTCATAGTGCACCAAAATTGTATTTTCACCTCTCGAAACCTCAAATTCCACTAAAATTATGTGTCTGAGCAAATGTTTAATGCTAATTAAATGCTTAATGTTAAAATTTATGTAAAAACAAATTTAAATAGCTTAAATGTGATGTTTTTGTCGAAAATGAAGATGTTAGGTATTCATAAGTCGTCTTTATTGTGTTAAAAGAAGATATGCCACTTAGAGTTTGGGGGAAGAAGGCTGAAAGCCAGGAAAACTACTCCTCTCCAACCCCACAAAATACCATGGTAGGACTCTGGATCCCTAGTATACTAGGGTAGAGGTGTGGGTCTGTATGCGACTATAAAGTCAATTTAACACTTAAATATAATCTCTAAACACATTTAAAAAGTTATAGGTGAGATCCAAGTTTGTATTATTAGGATACTCCCTTTAACTTAATATTAACAAGGTTTAACTGAATTTTAAAAATAATAATAGACATTTTTGCCGCCAACCAAGCATTTGTGAAGACATTTTTTAAATTATTCTAAATTAAACAGCTATTTAATTTCATGTATGGATATTGGACACGCAATACAGAACTTTGTAAAAAAAGAAAAACAATGATTTCAGTATTTGTAATTTTTGTTCTGACATTTATAATTTTCTTTTTATAGAAATACTGATCCAGATAAAAGCAATACGCCACTTTTGATAGACGGTCCACTTTTGGATTTTACAACTGAGAGTGTTGATACTGAATCATGTGGGAAGAGGTAAATATATTTAGAAAATGATTATTTATAGTTAAAATCATTTGATGGTTAGGACCAATTGTCAGGGTAAAAATTAAAAAAATTAATTTTTACCATTCATCCTTATTTTTAACATTTCCTTTTAAATTTCTTATATTAAATTGCATAAATCATAATAATTGTTAAGTAAAAAAATAGAGTTGATTAATTATACTAATCCACACACCATAACCCTTTTGTCAACTTTACCCCTACTGACATTTTCTATCTCTGAGTTTCTGTGTAAACATTTTTTCAGAGTCTTTCTTTAACCACTTTTTAGTGTTTCAGTTATCAATAAATCAATATTTTTTTCATTTCCAACTACTTCAACTTGCTCTAGCTAACTGAATAATACTAGCAACATGTTAAACTTCTCAACTTTTCAGTTTTAGGCATAAAAAAAGGAGTATAGGGTCATATGGGGGAATTATGGATAAAAAAATCACAACATCCAATTTTTTTCTAAAGTATGAAAGATAGAAAGATTTAATTTTGCATGGAGTAAGCTTAAATAATGTAGAATTTATTTAAATAATCATTTTACCTAAAACCTAATTATTATTAGTTTTATTTTAATTATTGAGTGATCAGGAATTACCCCGGGTTTGGGCAATTATGGATCACACATGGGGTAATTATGGATCACCCTTTTTTTTTTTATGGTAATGCATATTAAATGTAAATTAATTTTTGGTTGCAGTTAAAATATAATTCAAAGCAAACTTTTAAATGCCTAAATTAACTTTTTATTAATCTTCTTTCTCAGAAAAAAATTAGACTTTATCGTTTGCTAATTGTTTTTAAACTCGAAGAATAATGATGATCTTTTTTAATAAATTATGCCGCAATTTCCCATTTACATTCTTTCGAAAATTTGGTTATTTATCGTTTGTTAAATTAATTTACAGTTCGAAGTATCTCGAAAGTTTCTCGTAAGTTTAACGAAATGAAAACAGTCAAAATATTGAATAAAAATGGAATTTGCATGTTATTTCAATGTAGATTAAATTTTTTGTTATTTAAATTTTAAATAAACTTTTAATTCGAATTTTTTGATGAAATTTGGAATGCAACCTAATCTGATTTTTTTGCTTCAAAATGACGTATACCGCTTAGCTAAAAACACATGAAAAATTAAAAAACTGACTATGTAAGTGCCAGTATGCTCTTAACTATTAAAGAAAATTTTAGTGAACAGGGTTCCTTGATTATGTTGGTGTTTGTGCCTACAAGGCATAGCTTGGTAGGAATTGAGAGGTGCAGTAGCTTTCTTTGGCAGAAGGCCTAAAGCACCCCTGTGAGTGTGGAAGTCTGACACTTCTGCTGAAAGAAGGCACCACCTCAATTATGGAGAGGGGATGCGCATTTGTCTCCATGCAACCTGTAACATGGTAACTGGGCTTTGGCCAACCACAGGACTTTTGGCACCACAGATTTAATGAGCATGTTCTTTATAGCTCTTCACTATCTTCCATTCACAATTTAATTTAAATACAAAGTAAAGAGGAGTTGTAATAACAAATAAATATAACTGATTGTAATAACATAAAGCATTTTGCTATTAAATAACATTTATAACACATTTGACAATGTTTTTTTAACAGCATTTCAGAACCTAAGAAACCAAACATCCTACAGAACTTTGCCAACAAGCCCAGTTTCTTGTCTTCAAACTTTTTCGACCGAACCACCAACATCATAAAAACCAAGCCACTTCCTAACATTCAAAGTCCAACCGAAACTAAACCCGAGTCACTAAACAAACCGAAAGAAGGTAAGAATCTCATGAATTTCTGTAAAAATAATCAACCTCCGGTGGAAGAGAAAGAAGACTCGGATGAAGATTCGGAGGATGAGTGGTTCTCGCCCCACGCTTCTCGGGGGTACCAGAAAGTAAAAACGGGTGATTGAGCTTTCAAATAATTTTTGTGAAACCCTGTTTATCTAGAAATCGCAATGTCAACTTGCAAAGTTGGTTATATTATGACGTATATATCCAACTATCAGTCTGGGAGTTATAAATGATTTAAGTATTTTTTATAAAATGATCAAATTTATTTTAAAATAAATATTTTCTATAAATCAATGCTTTTTCAATTGTTAAATAACTTACTTGGAAAGCTTAGTAATAGCATGATTGTTTCTTTTTGATCTCACAACGCATAGAGCATTCTTAACAAATTTCCAGAACCATACCAACAAAAAATTATAGGATATATTCTAAATTTCCTTAATTTTATCTTTGCTTGGAATCACAATTAGTTAAACTTAAATGCATTTTATGTATGTATGTAAATATGACCTGTATAATTGTCACCAATATTTTTTTTGAAACATGATATTTCAACTGAAAACATTTAAAAAAAATATATTTACTTAAGTTCTGCATGTTTGTCAATGTAGGATTTATCAAAACTTTTATTTTAACAACACAGATATTAAATTATTGGAATAGTAATTCTTCACAAATGTTTAAACTGAAACCAAATATACATTTACAATTGAAACATGACTATTCACTTTATGCAAGGTTTGTTTTGTTGTGAAATTTCTATGCCTAAACGTTATGCCTTATCTTTAAAAACAGGGTTTTACTTAAATTGCTTTAACAGTTTGGAAATTGCTCATGCTATTAACTTAGATGTGTTCGTAGACATTGGCATGCATTTAAGGCTTTATTACAATCTCGGTTGTGCATTTGCTATTTTATAATATAAGAATGGGTTTTATGTAACTAAAACCTTTTGTATTTGATAAGAATCTCAAATATATAAAAAATGTTTAACACTGTACAGTTCAGATGACACAAATTAATGCAATTTACAAGAGCAATGTCTAGCATCTGACAGGTCCTTCTCTTAAACATCTATACTTAATCACATAAAAATATGCTGTTTGTATCAAAACATCCTTATATATTATCACACCACACTTTCTTAATACATTAGTATGAATAGTTAGTAATTTTTCGATTTAGTTCATGATACATGTTCTTTACTTAGTTCATAAAATATGATGTAAATTATTAATTTTTAGCATTTTGAACAATAATTATAAGTTTTTATGATATTCAATTTAACAAGGCTATAATGTCATTCATTATTCCTGCTTTTGCATTCCAAAAATAATAACTACTCTTTTATAACTTTTAAAAATAAAATTATGTATTTTAAAAAGATTTTAATGAAAAAGAAACAAATTTCAAAGCATAAATTGAAATAAAAAGGATCTGAAGTTTGATTTTATCCTTAAACATTTAGTTTGTAACATATTACTGTGCTAAGGTTGTAGCATTTTTTTGTATCATAAAAAAATGTATGGAAGTTATATCAAACATTTAAAGTGAATTTATTCTTATGATTTGAAATCATTGAATTTTGTAACAGTAGTTATCCTTTTTTAGGTTGGTTATTAGAAAAATATATTACAATTTTCTTCTGATTGTTTTTTTTTAATGTGTCTAAAATTTTGTTTTGTCCAGTTGTTTTAAACAAGTCAGTGTTTAAAGTTTCTCAATGTTATGCTGGTTAAACTGTTTTAGTTCGAATGATTTATGATCTCATTTATTTATTTAAATAACATCACATGAAGGGTCAGTTTATCTTTTTTAAACTACACTGCTCAAATCAATTAGGGGAGCACTTTGGTGTACTTTTGTTTACCCTTCCAGTTCCAACGTCTTATTTTTTATTGTAAAAATCTAAAATTTGTGAATTAGATTCCTATGCATCCAGATTGAAATGGTAATAAACAGGAAACAAATATTAATTTTTTTTTAACTAAAATTTAAGGGGCAAAATATTGGAATCATAACTTTTGAATAAATTATAACAATAATTTGTTCAAAATTTTAATTGTAAAAAAAAATAAAAATCATATTTTAGACTTCGAAGAATGCAAGCGTGAAGAATTTAGGGTCAATTTATTTCATAAAAGGTTTTGGGAGTGAATTTTATTTTACTATGTTTTTCATATTTTCATTCAATTAAAATAAACATTATTTAACTCTTCAAAAGACATGATTCGTCCGTCAAATGATAAATAAGTACGAGTTAAACATAGTGAGAAAAAAAAATCGGAAGCTGATGATAACAAATGGAATCATTGGGGGCGAAATAGTGTAAACCATGCATTCCCCTAATTGTTTTTAGCAGTGTAGTTTCAAGTTTATCAAAAGTAATTTTGTCTAAAGTTTGATACCATATTACTGCCTTCTTGCAATGTGTGTTCTAGTTTTTTCTAGCTCAGTAGAATTATTCTTGATAAGGTTGATAAAATAACTATTTGACAAATGCTGAAGTGTTAGGTGCTGCGTGCTTTAGAAGTACAATCTCAGAGAGCTTGCTTGTTATAAACTTTTTAACCTGTTGAAGTATTTAGATTTTAAGAAAATATAATAACTTACATGAGATAATTTATGAATGATATTAATGATTATAACTACAACTGTACTATCAGCTGTATTTTAAGTAGAATTAATAATTGTGTATTCTAAAATAGTAAATAGTATTTCTTTGTTTGTAAAAAGATAGGATTTATGTGATTGTTCATATTACCATAAATCCCATTTTACAAATATTTTGTTAATGAAATAATGTAATAGGTTTAGAATTACATATTTTGGGAAAAAATTTACGTACTTTAGACTATCGATTTTGGAACAAACTTCAACACTACGTAAATAAAAAAAACTTAATAATCTCAAAATTTAAATTTTTATATGCAGCCATTTAATTCCCAGGAAGTCGTTATACAAGGGCGCATGTAGCCCCTAATGGTTGCACTGGCAATGAAAGGATTTAAAGGAATTTAGTACTTGGTTTTTTTTTTTTTTTTGCTTTGAATATGAATAAACTTGTAAAATAAGGTTATTTACATGCAAATATATATGCAAACTCAAAAACGTTTTAACCCATTTCCATGATTGACAAGAAAATTGACCATAAAAAAATGAGCTTTTTGCTTAAGTTTATCGAAATAAACAAACTATAAGATAAGACTATACTGAAAAAGCCACAGTTCTGAAAAAAATATACTGGACAAATTAAGTTACACAAAAAAAGAATTTTAAAACCCTTAAGTAGAAGTTTTTACCCTTTGTAGAAGTTTTATTTAAAGGTAGTGGTATTCAAAAAGTCATTGTTCATAGGCTTGTATGATATTATATGATTTATTAAACTTAACCTAATTTTAAACTTTACATTGTAATTTTTTTCCCTGGTGAAATGTATTAGTAAACCATTTACATTTTATTAGGAATTTCAAAAAAACAGGGAGTAAAAGCACAATTGTGAACAAAAATTTTGTATTTTGTTAAGCCCAATTTTACATTCCTCAACTCATGTTAACTTTGAAATTGTTGTAATTTTTTTTTAATTAACATAATATAGAGATTATTTTTTTTTATTACTGTCAACCTTGTTAATTTATTTTCCATGTAAAACTGTATATCCTAGGAAATAATGGGAAATTTGTATTATAGGACAATGATCATATTTCTACTAGGGTATAGAACTGTTATACTTTTGGTAATATAACTGTTTTTTAATTGAATTAAATATTATATTTTTTTACAGTGGTTCAACCTTAGGAAACTTTTCCTATATAATTATGGAAAATTGTTTGATATTTGTTGGTCGAGCAAGTAGGGTTTTCATCTACATGAATAGACCTGAGAATACATTTTTGCAACCTTATTTTTACTATAAAAAACTATGGGAATATTAAAACATTTTTAGCACTAAAAGTTTTGTGACTATTGGGGCATTATTGATAAATTGAAGCATTTGTCATTCCTGTTTTTCTGGAGAAAGTTTTCCTTAAACTGTGCCCTACCATTGAAACAAGCAATATGAATTTTAATTGTTAAAGATTGCATTTTTACAATTTGTAATAGCACTTAATAAATTTAATTAATGTATAGTTTTTTTCTTTATTTAAATAATTAATGCTTTCTTTTTGTCTGAAAATTAATATAAAGTTTGTAATAAAACAATTGCAAATCTAAAGTTTTTTTTTTTAATTATTTTTTAAAGGGAGAGATAGTAGATTGAATATGATTGTGTGTGCACTCAATTTTAGGTTTTATTTTTCTAAAGCATACATTTGTCACCAACATTTCTAGCAAAAAAAGTTTTACAGGTATGTATAGGTATATACCTGTAACTGGTACCTGGTATATACAGGTATATATTTTATAGGTATATATTTCCATTTCAAACTATTCCTAAGGGTTAAAAGAAATTTTTACGTCCTACTCGTATATAATATTATTACGGCAACTGTCTGTTGTTTTCATTAGTTTTTCTTGCATATGTTATTTGTCTTTCAATTTATGAACTTTTTACATTGTATAACTATGCTAAATGTAAATGTTGATACATTGCTTTCTCATTTTATATTGTGCTTTTTTTTACAATTTAAGGATTAGTTTCATTGTTTCTGTGATATATTCTAAGCATGAAATAAAAATATAGCTTACTGTATGAATGTCTAAATTGTTTTTTTTTTTAAACATTCACATTTTATTTTTAATTTTAAACTACTTTTTTTCACAACTACTTACAGGAATAGATATTTTTAAACTTTTGTTGTATACCCCTATTATGCTTGGTTTAGAGAAAGAGTTCTTCCAAAGTTTCTCATCAATTAAAAAATAGCTTAGACTTAAAACTTCAATTTGTCTAACAGGGCACTTTACTAGAACTTCTTGTAACAATAATTACATTTTTCATAATTATTTAATAAATAATTGTGTGGTCTACTAATTTTTTCAAGATCTGTTAACCCCTTTTCTCAAATTTTTAAAAATCTGTTAAAGAATTGAATTTTTTCCCCTGAGTTTTTTTTGTGATGTAAATTTTTAACTCAGATATTTGATTATGTTATTTAAAAAAAAGTTCGTTGAAAGTCTATGTACAATTCATATATCCTAATATTTTAATATTTTCTTCCAGTTTAGTGGCTAAATTCATTTATATGAAATTCTTAATAAAATGTGTCAAATAAAAAAAATGGTCAAAGACCATAAAAAATGTTTTGATGCTCAATACTATCATATCCAATAATTGTATCGTACCATCGTATCAATACAATCATAATACGATGGGGTCGAAAATCCGAAATGGAAGTTATGTGCGTTTCTACACACTTTGGAGGGTGCTGATTTTAAAATTGTGGCTTTTGAACATGGTCCGTTTGCTTGTGTTAAACCACTCTACAGCTCGAACCAAAAGTGTAGGCTAAAAAGAATTTTACACGAGTTCCTGGTACCTGTCGGACGTCTATTTGTATTAGATATTTAAAGTGAGTAGAAGAATTGAAAAAGAATCTTTGTGGTGTCTGGAAAATTAGTGAACTTATATTATGATTTTGAGGAAATTGTGGTTGCACAAAGGGTAGCTGCATTAGAACTTTTTAATTTTAAAGGTATGGGTTGAAAACGAAAAGATACAATTACACAATATTACTTATCAAATAAATTTATGTTTAAAATAAATCTAGTTTTATTACATAAAATATTTAAACAGTTTTAAATGATAGAAATGTCTGTGTAAAACGTAATTTTAGAAAAGAAATTAATATGCATTATGTTTATGGTACAGGTCAAGAATAGTATGGTTTGAGCACATTTATCATTGCCGTACACAGTTCGTCGATTCCATATTCATGCTTCCATCCCCAATCTTTTCGAGCATTCTTATCTTCAAATACTTGCGGCCACGAATCGGCTGAAAAGACACAACAATAAAATTTAGAATAATAAAACAAGATTTTCTTTATTTTTTTAATTTAATAAAATCTTAAGCTAATAAGTAATTAATGTAATGAAGAATTTATATAAGGGGTATGATACATATAAAGTATTCATGAAATGTTATGAGTTTTATTCATGAAATGAAGAGTCATGAAATGAATGTGAAAAAAAACATTTAAAATCAAACTAAATAATATCTTTAAAAATAACTAGATAAAAAATCAAAAATAAAATTAGTAGAAAACAAGAATAAATTTTGACGTAACTAGTATACTTTTTTTATTGGGGGGAGTTTGGTTAAAATTGTACTTAACTCTTTGTGGTTTACCTTTTCCGTACGAAACAAGCCCACAAATGCTTTGTTAACAATGCAGGTGAAATTAAGATTTATAGAGGAGGTTGTTGCCTGTTAATGCATATGCTGACTTGTTTCATTAGCACTAGACACGAGTGCTATTGGCAACGGGCCTCATAATTTAGAGTTACAATCGAATGACGAGACGGCACCTGAGTACGCACCAACGGAACTTTTAATTGCGACGTCGTACTTTTCGTCACTACTTTATGTGGGAAAAAGGGAAAAACTCCTTCACACAGGGGAAAAAACATTCATTGACTGGGAATTTGTCCGTATTGAGGTCTGCTTGGCGAGTAGTTACGATCGGAAACGGTTTCTCCCTGGGTTCTTCTTCCGTGTTTCAAGTGTCAGACTAGTGTTTAGTAAACCTGTGAGCCGATTGATAGGAACCCAGGCAAAACTGGTTTCTTTACACTAGTTAAGACGACGACTTGCTATCTTCGCCAAGCAGGCCTGATGCAGGATGTAAAGGTTCCTTCCATGTACTCTTTATTTAAAATGCACTCCTTCTCTGCACATGGTATTCTTCTGACTTAGTAGCTGCACAGGCCGTTTATAGATCATAATTATTTTTTTAGTAATGCTCGTTCCTAACCTGGGAACTTCCGCACGCAAGGATGCATGATTTAGGAAAAATCAGACTATAGGCACAACAAATTTCGGGGTCCCTTTTACGTTAAATGTTGTAGCACATAATGATGCTACTGGGTGGCCGATGTATCATATTTTTTGCTGCCATTTTATCGGTTTCCTTATAACATCGATTGAACCAATAACGTTAGGTGGGTGGTTCTGCGAAAAAGGGGGTCTGCGAAAGATTTAAAATTTACTGAAATATTAGAAGTTTACAGTATTTAGCATAACAGAAACTGAAATTCTAGGAGCCCCTAAAATTTGGGGGCCCAAGGCCGAGACCTAAAGGGCCTTATGATATATCAGGCTCCAGCCTTACCTTGGCTCCCAGCCCCAGTAGGGAAATTTAATATGAAGGTATTCTAAAGTTAAAGAAGTTCATACCAATCTTTTGCCGGTGGTCTGGGTTATACACCACCTCCAGATGCGGCACATGCTTCTTCACAGCCTCGGCCAGCTCTCTCGGGGTGAAGCTGATGGCAGCCACGTTGTAAGTCCTGAGCTTGAGGCTCTCGCGCGGGGCCTCCATAAGCTCAATCAGGGACCGGAGGCAGTCCTCGATGTACATCATGGGCAGCTGGGTGTCCTGGTCCAGGTAGCACTCGAAGCGGCCGGTGCGGAGGGCCTCGTGGAAGATCACCACGGCATAGTCTATAAGATAATGTGGTAAAGTTAATGTGTAAGATGCGCGCTAAAAAACGAATGCTCAAAAACTTCGAAATTTTCCTTAATTTTGACGATTCGTTTACTGGCTGCTGCTCCGAGTTTTCGTTTCCTCAAAGTGGGGAAATTTGAATCGTCATTTTTATGAGGATTTGAATGTCGTCTAATCTAAAGAAATATTTCGTCATTTTTGAGCATGTGAGTACAATGATGAGATTTAGTTCCCTCAAAATCAAGAAACAGAATTGTCAAATCACGATCGTAAAAGTGAAGATTCGCGTTTACTCAAAAGTCGCGTGATAGTTTGACGATACAATCCTCAAAATTAACGAAATGAGCTTGAGGATTCATGAATCGTCATAAACTCATAAATGAAAGTGTTATTTCTAAGAGTGTGTGTAATGACGTTATAAGATAATAATGGGACCAGATTTTCAAAATAAAAAAATCAGGACATTCCTTCAGTAACTCAACCATCTCCCATAATTTGTAATATTATACTCCCTCCATCCCTAGATGTCATAATTAATGTAACTAATAAAATGTATATAACTTATAAATAGTCAATAAATAGTTAGCATTATCCCAAGTAATCAAATATAAAATTAAATAATAATGCGATATTTTTAAGAATCATTTCAAAAGTTTGACAGGGGGTATAAAAAAAGTTTGTAAAATTATATTTCTTCGTTTTTCGAAAATTTGCTGGATCGTAACAGAAAAGCGGGAAGTTTTGAAGGGATATTCGGTCAGCAGGACAGTGAGACAAAAACAGGGATTGAGACAGGGATTGTATGATCAAAGTCGAGATGTCTGATTATAGTAGTTTAAGATATCGGATTAGGTTTTTGTCCTTACGTATATGAATGTATTTTGAAACAGGAAGGATTTTTTTTTAAATTGTCATCATAAGTTTTAATGTAAAGCCCATTACAAAGTATCCTGACCTGTTGTTCCACCACCTGGAGCCGTGTCTCCTGATATAACCCCAGGAAAACGCAAACATCGGAAGTCAAGTCCATATTTGAAGTGATAATACTGAAAAAGAAGATGGTTAAGAAGTATTTTAATTTCATATTTTTTTCACACAGGATTGCAAATTCTTAACATTTCTGATTTTTTAATTTTTTTAAATAACATTTATATTATATACTAAGAGAGAACGAATCTACGAATGTATAGAGCAATACAGGAAATTGCTCTCTATACATTCGTAGATTTTAAGTTTTAAGCATTTACCTTTCTGTAAGGCCAATTTTCTACCATTTGTACATTTAACCCTTTCAGTCCCAGTGATGCCATTTGGCATCATCACTTTCAATATTTTTTTCAAAATGTTCATGTCCCGTTATGACATCCAAACACACATCAGTCGATTCTTCACACTTTGTTCTATCCGACAATATTTTACATTAATCTCAATAGAAGTCAGAACTACTATTTTTTTTATTTAGAAAATAGTCAACAAGCGTTTCTCCTGATTTTTGATAAGTTCACTTCAGTTCCACATATTTAAAACACAATTTAAACTATTTCAGTTAAAATATTTACTTAATTTTTTTTAATAATATGGTCAGATACCTTAAAATGTATAACTCGAAGTGTTTTTAGGTAATATAGATATTTTTTATTTTGTTGTTTTCCACAATTAAAAAAATTTGGCATTGTTTCAAAAACCATATAAAAAATTTAAATGATTTTTTCTTTCTTATGGAATTCGTATATTTGACCTAAAATAAGCTTATTTTGTGAATATCAGATGTTTCTGTAGTGTAGTTAATTTTTGGGACTGAAAGGGTTAAAAAAATTTACGAATTTATGGTAGAAAGTAAACAGAAGGGCTTTAATTTGAAAATCTAAAACAAAATAATATCTTACCTCTCCCCTTCTCTAAAAGTCTTCGTTTATTTTTATTTACATTAAAGTTATATGTTCAAATTAAAAAGAAAAAAATAAGTAATGGTCTCCCATTTTAACCTATCTTCGAACCTACTGTTAATTCCCTGTAGTGTAAGTCATAATCTAAAAAAAGGTTTAAGGTGTTTTAATTTTGAAAAATAAATCAATTTAAGTAAAGCTCGTTACATTATTTGATTTTAATAAGAGTAGATCAGCTATTCCACGAATTTTTTCATTTAATATTAAAATTAGTGTTAATGGCTTTCTGTTCTGGGGAATATGCCGAGTCTGCTGTTCTGAGGAAGATGCCAGGCTTGACCGCCAATGTTGCAGCCCCAGTACAGTGCGGTCTATCCTGAATGTAAGCTTCGAAAGCATCCCCCCCCCCCACCCCGCATGTGGTTTTCTTCGAAACGGTGTGAGCTTGTTTTTCCCCCACTCTACTTAAGTTTGAACTGTCAACCTCGCAGTAGAACCTCAAACGCGTGGTTTAGAGAAATACGCTCCACCCGTTTCCTAGAAAATCAAGCGAATTGATGGGGGAAAACTGTTTTCGAAGCTTGCCTAGTAAATAGACAAGGTATAGCCTTGTGACAACAACACATAACCATTCTACTCACTTCACCAAGTAACTCAGCGTGGACTTTCGACACCCCATAGATGGTCCTGGGTCTCTGGACACACAAATCCGGAGTCGGATTTCTGGGCGAATCCGGGCCGAATGCCCCGATGGTACTCGGCACGAATAGTTTGAGTCTGTATTGCTTGGCCAACTCCATCACGTTGTGTAAGCCTTCTATATTGACTCTCATGGCCAGCGGTACGTTGTCCTCGCCAATGGCACTCAGCAAGGCGCTGAAGTGGATCAGCCAGTCGATTCTGTAGTTGACTATGATTTCCTGGAGGTTTTTGAAGTCCAAGATGTCTGCATAGATGTAGGGACCTGGAAAGTTATAATGGAATTATAGCCTAACTTACATTATAATCTTTTACTTTTAAATTTTCCATCCGCCAATAGCCCTCGTGTAGCTCTAGTGCGACGATAATTCAAAAACCTAACTTTTAAAGTTTCACTACATTACTACATACAGTGTAATCTTTGTCCTTTCTTATCTATTTACAATTTCCCAGACGAAACTATTCAACATACTCTCCACTCTCAAGTGCTGCTTTTGGTTTGGTTTGGTTTGAATTAACGTCGCACTAGAGCTACACGAGGGCTATTGGCGACGGGCGTCGTACTTTAGAACCACAGTCAGATGACGAGCCAACACCTCAAGTGCTGCACATAAGTTTGCTTATTGGCATTTTTTAAAGCTTGTTTTTATTAATTTTGTGTGTAATTAATTTTTTATTAATTACACACAATTAATGAGGCAAAATTAAATAAATATCATTAATTAGATATATTTTTAATGGTAATTAAATTGAGTTCAAAGCATAAATTGTAAGTAATACGCAGTATTTTTATAAAAATACTTTTTGCGACCATTTTTTTCTTTATGAGACAAATGAACTCAAAGAAACACATATTTATATCATTATATAGCTTGTTATTTTTTAATCCATTTTCCTTTAGGTCTGAGCTTATTCCTCTGGCAATACACTGCGACCAAATTAATGCACCATCAATTCTACAGCTATGACCCGTTCTCCTAATTTGCATATATGTACTAATCCAGGGGAATTGCCTAGTTCATATTGAGTCTACTCTCACGGGGAACGTACATGAATTTAAAATTATTTTGAAAATAACAGTTCTTTCAAATAAACGTCAAATGGCATTCACACTAGTAAAAATTTAATTTAACTGAGTTAGCGATAAGTTAATTTCAGTAAAAACACTCACAATCCTATTGTTGTCTGGAATAGCTTTCCTATCCAATTTGCGTGCTTTTTGCTCACCAACTTCTGTACGATAAAGCGATAAACTTCGAAATGAGTTTTGGATGATGTTATACCTGAAAGACTTGCAAACGTGTGTTTTCTTAGTTCTAGTCATTTTCATCAAACTTTGTAGATTTATTTTACCATGATTTAATTGATCCAACAGTTGAGTACAGGTCTGAAATATCAGGGCATATATGCTCTATGGCGAAATTAAAGAACCCAACCAGAAACAGGCTGTTCTAATTAATCCCCAAAAACAGGTTTGAATTAGCAGTTTGTTCTTCTCGACCGAATGTTGTGTAAAGGTTGCATGTTTATTTAAGTGACGCGTATTCAAACAGCCATTTTTTGAAAAATCGCAGAGAAAATTAATTCTTATGTCATTGTCACACACAGTTTTTTGGTCATGCGAGTTTCATAGAATTTAGATGGGCATATATTACGGGTAAAATCAATCATTTTTTTAAGACTATTATGCTGATATCAGGAGTCTATTACTTTAGTAATCTCCTCTTTGCTTTTTGGGAAGTTTATGACTTCCGATTGCTTTTTTATGCGATAGATTAAAAAGAAACTTAGTTGTCTTACCAGAATCTAATATTTGCTGAGGAGCTTTTATAATGTCTGACATTATAATATTATCTGCACCATAGCGGGCCCTTGAATATAAACAAATTAATTTATCATGTTTTCTTGTTGATGGTTTGATTCAAAAATATTTGTTACAATATTTAACAAATTGAAAAATAAGGCATTTTTAAAAAATACATATAGTTACATTAAAAGAACATCAAACTATGTATGTGTTACAAGAATAACTTATATTGCTTAGTAATTTCTATGACGGCCTAAAACATGGTTATTAGTTCATGAATTGATAAAAATAAATATTACCTTAATTTTCCTGCCAAACCCGTTCCTAGTTGACCTAAGCTACCTAAAAAAATGAACATACATAAAGTTGAATTAAAAATATATATACGAGGATGCTTTTAATTTATTAAAAAAATACTTTTATCAAATTAAAAAAAAGGGAAAGATTAAAATTTCAATAGTTTCAAAAAGAAGTCAACTACACTCCTTGCCAACCTAACTTGGGTAAAAACAAAGAGTAAAAAGGCGGAGGGAAAAGCGTGGATGATCCGTTTGTTGGAAACTCTTGTAAGGTAATATTTACATACAAAATGATCTGAATACAATTTAACCAAAATACACTTTTCATTTTGATAAAATTACCAAATTTTCTCAAATAATATTCAAATCTGTTACATCTTAAACGAAATTAATATTTTAAACATGTTTTCTGGTTGGATTCACAAATTATTAATGGAATAATTTACATCCGTGGAATGATCTTCTCCATAGCATATTTCTATTTACTCAACTTAGGTTGGCAAGAAGTGTAGTGTTAAATCACGTTTAATGATAGTTTGGGATTCAGTTTGATAGTAGTGAAATTTAACGAAGCCGCAAAAATTCTATCGCAAAAACCCATAAAAGAGTTTGGAGTTTGCTTCTAAGGTAAATGAACACGTCGGGCAGGTTTGTAAATTACACTATTGTACACAATAATTTTATGATAAATTGTAAATGTGTTTGGGAATAATTTAATCTTTATTTATTTACGAAATATTTGTTTTAAGTGTTTTAAACAAAGGCGACTAAAAATTTCACAGTTAATCTATGCACAAATGCCAAGTCAAAATTCTGAATTGTGTCCAATTTAATAAAAAAAAACCGAAATAATGTTAGTAAAAATCTAATATAGAATAAAAAAAAATCAAGAAACACATTAAATTTTTTATAGACATAAGTAGTTCATTAAGATATAGTTCTGAAGTTTTTTACGTTTGTTGCTTAACGTTTAAAAAAAGAATGAACTTTTTAAGCGCACAGAACCTTGCAAATAAAGAAATGTTATATAAACCAGAATATCTCTCTAATATTAAAAAAATGTTTACTTATGAGACATGTGAATGGTCTTTCTTAGCCTAGTTATCCATTGAACAACTTGCCCTTCATATCCGTTTATATAACTTTTCTAACATGAACGGAATACTGAGTTTTCTCTCTATTGCTTTAAATTTTAATTATGTACTTCGATTTTTAAAACAAATGTGTATGAAAACTAATGAAATACAAAGATATAAAAATATATACTTAAATATTATATTACATATAATTTATCGTTATTTTTTTTTCTAGAAAAGAATCGTTTGTACATTTTGGTTCGGTTAAATTAAGCAATAGATGGTAATGAACAGAAATTAAAAACTACAAAAAAAATTGTCATCTCACAAACGAAGCATTTAAAACTTTTTTTCATTAAATTCATTAGTGAAACTAAAAGTTTTCCATGGCAATTTTATGAGCATTAAAGTATAAACTTTCAGTTATTGACTTACGTTAATAGTTTTTGAAATTTTGAAACTGAAGAATGAAAATATATCTCACAAGTAATGTTCCCGAAACATTCCTCTCTCATAGAAATAAATAAATCTACAAAATATATCTTTATTATACCTGTAATTAAAACGCGTGGTTTAGTATCCTTCTTTTCAGTTCGTGAACTAAAGCATCTTGAAAGTGATGGAGGAAAACTTTTCTCTTTCAACGCAGTAGCGTATGACATCTTTAATAGTTTACACATTCTCGTAATGTCACTTTTGGCCATTTTTGCTGAAAATAAAAAGTGTTAGATAAACATTAGATAAATTTTTAAAGAAAATGTTATAGAAGACTGTATTTTTCTATAATTATTATTTGCTATTTTTCAATTAACTAATTTTAAGTAATTACAAGTTATTGTTTTTTCTCCATTTCAAATATTTTTATTTAAATTCTGTTTGAAATAGACAAGCCTAAACTTAAGTGAAACAAATTTTGTTTTTAAATAAATGTTTTTAATAAGCTTATTATTTTGAATTTTCCTGTGTTTAGAAAATAATTTTTTTGCGAATGCGAAATCGAAAAATATTTATATAATAATTTATTATATAATGGAATTATTATATAATAGAACTATTATAAAATAGAATTAATTATTATATAATAAAATTATTTTTGTTCAAATTTTTTTTGAAACGAACACAAACTTAATACTTTAATAATAATTTTTACATTATAATAAATAGGAGTTTAGAAAAAGCTAAATTACTAAAGTTTTACGATATTATATATTAAACAATAGTTGTGTAATTTAAAAATTCTTCGATTCAAATTAAAAACGAGCAATTCAAGTATCTTACCTTAAATCTCTCAAAAGAGTGTACACATTTAACTAATCTCTTAGTATTTTTCATTAAACAAAAAAACTTACTTTTAGTTATATTTTCCCAACTTGAGCAAAACGTGCAACGTTCGTTGTAAAAACCTTATTTACGACTTCTACGTGGAGATCACACGATCACTACTACGATCTCAAAAAAGCTTTTTTTTACCTTGCAGCAAACTATTTCCAAAAAAAAAGCACCTGTTGGATCTCTAATTCCGGTTATTTGGGTTGTTGTTTTTATGGATACGTATTTAGCTGGATGGTCCGACTTGATGTTGTAAAAGCAGACAGGTTACCTGCCGCGTCATACTATTAACTGGCCAATGGGGGATTGGGATACTGAAGGTGTGTTGTCGAACAGCTGTCAAAAGAAGAAAATCATTTTGATGAGGACATTTGTTTGATCTCAAATGATAGAAAGGAATTTGCAAATAGCGGGGTTTTTGGTCTGCTTGGCGCCGCTGACTAGATAGGTATATGGAGGTGTCATTACATAAAAGTTAGTCATAACTTGAAAATGAGCTTAACTTTTCTATTCAAGACATCTAAACCTCAGAACTAATTATGTAAACTTCTATTGTACGTAATTAGTTCTGTGTTTTTCAATTTTTCCAACCGGGCTATAAAGCATAAAAAATAATGAGCATCTTAATGTTTCTTTAACGTGAATATTCTGTAAATTTTTATTTTGTACCAATCGATATCTCCTTCAAATCTGGATATTAGAATCATCCCCCCCCCTCCCATAATGCCCATGATGATGAAAACATATTGTAGTTAGTATTTTATTGTTTGTCCTACTGTATCCTGGCCAAATGCTCTGAGCTAAAATAGTTATTCTCATTAACTCCAGTCCTATCAAGAGACACATTGTAACAAATCTCACCCAAACTCTCTACAACATAAGGTGATAACACAATTATATATGTATAATACAACTTCTCATAATTAATTCCCTGACTTCCTTAGACATCAAGTATGTACCATAAATGGCAAAAGACAGAGACGGAAACAGGCATGCTGGGTCTAATGGAATTGAAAAAAAAAAAAATATATGAAGTACAAGCTTTCCCTTACTGCCTAAATATTTCTTCATACATTTCTAGGCAAAATTCAGCTGAGTTGAGTAACTATGATCAAGCATTAATATTCAAATAAAGATTTTAAATTAATACTCTATTAGAAACCAAAAATCACATTAGGGTCATCATTGTCCTCGCAAGATATCTTTCACATGAAGAAAGGTTATGCTTTCAATTGAATTAATTTCATATGATGGATGTTTTATCTACCTAGAAACGTTGAAAAAATAAAAATAAATAAAATATTTTGCATAAAAATTAGTGTCCATAGGCTATGACAATTTGGCAAGACGTTCAAAAAATGAATAGAAGAAAGATGTTTAAAAAATGTTCCATGTAAAGTCTATGAAATCAACTTGTTAAGAAATCATAACTTTTGAAAGAAAGTACGCAAAATCTTTTAATGAAGCTGAATAATTTGTCCATTCCAAACTGCGTATTTTGACACCCTTTTCATGTATCTGCGTTTAGTGGTTCAGACACGAAAATAGATTTCAGACAGCCAGATGCACAGTCACACATTAATAGTGTAGAATAATTTAATTTTTTTTTAAAGACCTTCCATTATAAAAAAAAATATTTGGATGACATTTAACAAATGAAAAAGTAATTATCCATTTTAGTGGACAACATTAATGTAATTTCTGGTTAGGATATAGAGTATGAACTTGTATGAACTTATTAACCACTTTTTGCGCTAGTAAATATTTAAGTTTAAATTTTGCGTTGGGAACTTTCAATTACATTTTTGTTAACAGTAAAATTTTTGCTGAACCAATTACACATAAAAACCCTTAAGGTTTACTTTTAAATAGTTTATTTGTTTTTTAATTAACGAATTTGTCTATAAACGAATACATTGCTTTAGGCATTTTAAACTCAAATCAGTTGAATCAATCATCATGATAATAGTATTTATCATGTCTTATAAATCCATGTTATGTACATCATGTTCTAAAAATATTATTGGGTCACAATTTTTGTAGTTTTTTTATGAGTATATATTTGCAACATTATAGCAAAAGCTTTCAGGTTTGGAAACGTCACGACAGAAAGCGATTCATTATAATATTTTTTTCAAAGGCTTTTGAGGGTCTGCCTCTCTTTATTCAGACTGCTTAATAGATTTAAAAATAGGGTCATCTTTGACAAAGGCTTAAATTACTAAAAATTCAACTTATCGATTTTTTTTATTTAATTTATGACGCCCTTTTAACTAATGATTTGCTACAAAATGAGCCGAAATGAGTTTTGACAACGGATATTTGTAAATAACGTATCCAAGCACTGAGTTTGTGCATATATATGCTAACTCCTTGCTTATATTGATTCGTGTATCCTTAGAAACGGAAGAAATATACACAGCATCGTCGTATTTTTTTTCTAAATAACAGATCAATGACATCCTGCGAAGGAACTATCGATAGACCAGAGTGATTGGTAAGTTCTATTATATGTTATTTTAATTTGAACCCTCCTCTGTAGCAAGCACGCAGGTTTCGTGTTTTTGCATATAGCCTTGGAATAGTTTGAAATCAGGTCAACGATTAACAGAAAGTAGTTCTTGTTTACCTACAGAGATTGTGTTAAATATCGTCATTAATTTTCAATGCAAAATTAATGTGAATCGTCCGAAAAAAGTTCGTTTATAATGAAGTTTAACCGGTTACCTTACATCTGTTCCTGATATAGATTTTTGATGGATTTCGAAATGCTTTCCAGAAGCAAAATACTAGGTAAAATGCTTCTTACGTAACTTTTTTTTTACATATTTCACAAATCTATAGTTCTTTTACATTAAAAAAATGCCAGCTAATTAGAATTATAATTGTTCGATAATGAAAAATATGCGAAGTAATAATGCATTCACTTCATCCCTTTAATTTCCATTACAAAAGTATGTGTTATCAAGTACTCACCGTAAAGAGTTTAAATTTTTTATTCTTTGCAAACATTTCGTATTAAAACAATTGTATTAATTTGGAGAAATAACTTACAATTGTTTAATAAAAGCGCCATGCAAACAAAGCACAGACTAATTTATAACGCAATGCATGCTTTCTTTCAAGCACCGATCTAGCAAAATGAACTACAAACTCAGTTTTGTAAATGTTTATGTTATTTGGTTTCGTTGAAAGACAATACAAAAATAATTCAAAATTTTATAAAATTATTTAAACAACATTTAATTTCTTTTGTTTAGTAAACAATAATTTTACGATATCGCTTATTCATTCATTTAAGTTTACAATTTGTTACAAACTCATTTTTATAAAAGCTTAGGTTATTTGGTTTCGTTGAAGAATAATTCAAAACTTTATAAAAATTGTTTAAATCACATTTAATTAACTTATTAAACAATAAATTTAAGATTTCTCTTATTCATTCATTTAAGTTTACAATGTGTATAAAACTTTTTAACTTTAATACGTTACGTTAAAACTGTTGATTTGAGTGAATAAACGTACTGCTTTTCAGGATTTGATGGCCGTCCAATGGATTGTCGATGATGAACCAGTATGTGACCCTGAGTCATTTGGGCGATGGAACATACGGAGATGTGGTACTTGGGAAAAGACTGGACACCGGAGAGAAAGTCGCTATTAAAAAGTATTCTATTTCTTTTTCAAATGATGTTTTACATAACTACAGAGTACCTGTAGTCTGACTTTTTTTCTCCTATAATTTGTAGTTGCTACTTAATTATGATATCAAACCCACGACAAAATGTGTGAAATTAAGTTCTTGTACACTCTTAAAGCGAACGAGGGATTTTAACTCAGTCTGAGTTAATTTTCACTCCTCCAGTCTAGAAAATGCACTTCTCCTAGAGGAGTGAATCCTTTGTGTGTTAAACCTCCGATAGGATCACTCCAAACGAGTGATTTTAACTCAGTCTGAGTTAATATTCACTCCTTTCCAGTATCGAAAATGCACTTCTCCTGCTGGAGTGGATTTCACTCTTTTGTTTTAAGAGTATAGTGATGATAAATATAGAATATCCAAATAAATATTTTTAAAAATTAAAAGAATGCAAAATCTTTGAGTTTTGCATGCAGCCAGTATATTTTAGTTGATTGTTCATTGAAAAATTGAAACTCTATAAAATAATTATTTATAAGAGTTTATCGATGAAATGTGTTTAAACTGAACCTTCTACACTCTTAAAACAGAAGAGTGGATTTTAACTCAGTCTGATTAATTTTCACTCGTCCAGTCTGGAAAATGCACTTCTCCTTTTCGAGTGGACCCTTTGTGTGTTAAACCTCCGACAGGATCACTCCAAACGAGTGATTTTAACTCAGTCTGAGAAAATATGCATGCCTTTAGGGTGTCGAAAATGCACTTCTCCAACTGGAGTGGATTTCACTCTTTTGTTTTAAGAGTGTAATTTTAGGAGGAATTTATGGTGATAACGTGTTAAAAGTAAAAACAGTTGCTATTTTTAATTATTTGAATAAAACTTTATTATGTAGCATATTTTTTTTAGAATGAAAAAGAAATATTATTCATGGGATGAGTGCATGAGCTTGAGAGAAGTTAAGGTGAGTAATCTATGCTTTCAAAATGTGCACGGTAGCTTAAAGGGGGAAAATTTCCTAAATTGTGAAATTATTACTAAAACTTTACAAAAATTACTTTTCTTTACTAAATTCGCATTGTCATCTGATATTTTCTTGATTAACAATATTTATCACTGTATTTTTCGTATTTTTTTCAGTCTTTGAAGAAATTGAGTCATACTAATTTGGTAAAGCTGAAAGAAGTTATCCGAGAAGATGACACGTTGTATTTTGTCTTCGAGTACATGAAAGAAAATTTGTATCAATTAATGAGACGCAGGTAATTATTTTATATCTGTAACTATTATGATCCCAGAAAAGTATTATATTTTCTTGAGTTTAAATATATTAACAACATTGTGGTCAGAGAAAAATAATTATTCTTTTCCGAATTTTCCGAAAATTATTATATTTTCTTATATTTAGATGTATCAGCAACATTATGGTAAAAGATAAATTTGAATATTTTTTAAGTTTAGTTATATTAGCAACATTTAGGCCACAGAAAAAATTATTATATTTTCTTAATTTTAAATATCTGAGGAGTTTCTTGAACACTTAGTGAAGAAAGCTGGATGGTATATTTTTTTAGTAATTTGTAAATTTGTTGTTTTTAATACACTAGAAATCCTAATTCATTTTTGTTTTAAATAAAATTGAACTAACACACACTATATTATGAACCATTATTGATAAAACCTTTTTTATACAGAGAAAGGCCCTTTCAAGAATCAGAAATCAAAATAATTTTGTTTCAAATTCTGCAAGGACTGTCTTTTATGCACAAGCACGGGTATTTTCACCGAGATCTGAAACCAGAAAATGTACTCTGTATGGGATCGGATCTCATCAAAATTGCCGATTTCGGACTGGCCAGGGAAATAAGATCAAGACCTCCATATACGGACTATGTATCTACGAGATGGTATGGTATTTTAATTTGTTTTATTGGTTTA
The DNA here is from genome assembly GCA_023701765.1 of Hylyphantes graminicola. Taxonomy (NCBI): domain Eukaryota; kingdom Metazoa; phylum Arthropoda; class Arachnida; order Araneae; family Linyphiidae; genus Hylyphantes; species Hylyphantes graminicola. The sequence goes on along the minus strand of CM043119.1, from coordinate 41,194,313 downwards.
AAATGAATTTTTTCGATTTAACCAATTAACGAATATTTTCAAGAAAATTTGCCACGCAAAAATGGGCTTTCAGCTTAAATTTTTATAAAGGAACAAAATAAAAGACAAATGAAGACCATTTTCTTAAACAAATCATGTAAGAAAAATTAAATTACACGAAAAACGAATTTTAAAAACTAAGTTCTATTCGGAAATAAAGGGGTTGATGGTATTCACAAAGTCGTCTTTAATGAGTTAATTGATTAAAAATGTTTTATTAATAGTTGATTTTACAAATTAAAATATATCATTATAATAAAAGATTCGAATATGTATAACTAAGTGGTCATTTTTTTCTAAATTGCGAGAAAAAGTGCCATATGTGAAGCAATAAATATCTAATTTAAAACCTCCCACTAAAGTGGTTTACGAGACGCGTTTTCATCTACTATTATATACACGACTTTCAGGATAGTGCTAAATTGGTTCAAATTTCCGTTTGTAATCTGTGCTACTTAGCAAAAAAAAGCTACAAAATCTTTATGAGCTACGTTATCAGCTCCTTTCTTTTTTTTTCGCTGGCTTTTAAAAATTGCTGACTTTGAGTCGCTGTAGTAAGTAAGCATTAAACAGAATGAGGGAATATTTTAAATTTAAGAGCTTCTCTAGATTCTGTTACGATTTTTAAAAAAAATATATAAAAAAATGCAGAATTTTCTCATTTATAGTCATAAAATACACAAATTTATTTGTCTTCAAATTATTTCAGGTATCGAGCTCCTGAAACACTCTTACGGTCTACCACCTACAGCTCTCCAATTGATCTGTGGGCTCTTGGGTGCATCATGGCCGAGCTGTACAACTTGAGACCGCTATTTCCAGGAAGAAGCGAAATAGACCAAATTTTCCGCATAGCTTCTGTTTTAGGAACACCTGACAGGGTAATGTGCTTTGATATATGGTATGTTTTTGGTTTTTCTCTGTCCAAAAGTTAAGTTCTTAAAAAAAAAAAGGTTAGCATTATGGTAAAGTTGGATCAAAAACCTTACTTTATAGAAGTGAATTCATAACTGAAAACAAACATCGAAAAACTTGAAAATTAATTAAGATAATTTACAATCTTGTCTCAGCAATTGTTTTAAAGCATAAAAGCAATTGCAAAACGAATATAAACATTAGATTTATCCGAATATACAAAAAAAAACGATATTCATTAGTTTTGACAGCATGGTTTTCAGATAAGATGGTATGTTTTTGGTGCTCCCATGTCCAAATTAAGTTCTTTAAAAAAAATAAAAGGTTAGCATTATGAGAAAATTGTATCAACAACCATACTTTGTAAGAGTAAATTCATTACTCAAAACAAACATTGAAAACTAGAAAATTAAATGATCGGATAATTTACAATCTTGACTCAGCAATTGTTTTAAGGATAAAAGCAATTACAAAACGGATATAAACATTAAATTTATCTGAATATACAAAATCCACGATATTCATTAGTTTTGACAACATGGTTTTCAGATAAACATTCTACACGCCATCTGGTTCTTCTTAATAACTGCCTGCATGAAACATTACGAAATTTGGGAATCCCTATTGTTAAACATCTCAAGTACACATTTCTTTTTACCTTCCGTCTGTATTTCACAATCATATAAATGTTTCACAAAAATTGTTGCGCTAATTATTTATGTTTCCTAAACAGACTTAAAATAATATATTTATAAATACTAACACAATGATAATAAAAATGGAAATAAAATAAGACATTAAAAGCATACAGTTATGCATTGAATTTAAAAAAAAGTTCAGCCATCAGTGCTAAAATCTCGTGTTCTTTTGAAATAATATACTTAAAATTATATAAATATTTTACCATGGTTTTGATTTTATTGGCAAGATTTTAAAAAATTTTATGGTATACTTATTAACTCAAAGTATCTGTACCTTTCTGTCATACTTTTATCTATAATAATAAAAGAAAGAGTCTGTCTGTGTGTCTGTCTGTCTGTGTGTCTGTCTGTCTGTGTGTATGTCTGTGGATCGCAAAAGACCTACTTAGACTGCTCTAAAAAATTCGAAATTTTTAATATAGGTTCCTTTTAATACCTACGTGCGCACATGAGGCTTAGTTTTTTCATATTTGATTGTGATTTTTAATTAATATAATTAGTTTAAAAAAAAACGTCATCCACGTGGAATTGCGGGACCATAACAGGGCTTGAAAATACATGGACCGGGCCGAAACGGGGACTTGACGCCATCCTCTATTAGTTTGATTGATTGAGTTTGGTTGAGATATGTGCTAGCCCTAAGGCTGCTTCATCTTCTATTAGTGTTTGCTTTTTTAAGTGTGCATGCGCCAACACGAATTTAATTTTGTTTTGATTTTGAGTGTATTTTCACAAGTAAGCATGCCTCTAAAAGGAAGCAATGCGAAGTTACCGGGTTTCCAGTAAGGCGGGACCACACTGCTAGTAGTACATATTCTTTTACCTACAAAGCAAAGTACTAGTTAATTTAAATTAGCGTATAGAAATTTAAGGTAGGCAAATACCCAAAATTCTAAAATTTTTACTATTACTTTAATCTTTTCCAAATTTGCCATGGTGATTTCAAATATAATGAGCAGTGCTTTTTAGGCAATTTTTGTTATTTAAATATAATTGATTTATTTTAAACGGTGTTTTTCACCTAAAAAAAGGGGTTTGCGCCAACACTTCTGGTATAAATTTTTTTTCCATTAATTAACCTGAAATTTTTTACAGAAGCTATTTCAATATATATCTGTACCACATGAACCTCTAACATCCGGTGTAAATATATGTTTTTTTTTTTAATGTCCAAGTGTAAGTTAATCGACAAAATCCTTTTTTTGTGGTTAATTTATAACATTTTTCTTAATAACGTCTTCTCCTGTAATTTGTATGCAACTCTAGAGGGTCATTGCATGCATCAGTTCAAAACGAAGAATTTAATACATAATTAATGTTTATAGGATGAAAATTCAATGTGGTAGACTTGTTAGCGTAAACCTCCTTTTTTAGTAGAAAAACGCCGTTTAAAATAAATAATATTTAAATTTAAAAAAATGCCTAAATAGTATTATTCATTATATTTGAAATCAGTATGCCAAATTTGGAAAAGATTAAAGCAATAGTAAGAATTTTAGAATTTTGGGGAATTTTGGGTATTCGCCTACCATAAACTTTTTTTTATCAATTGATTTGTCTTATTAAGGTAGGCGAATACCCAAAATTCTAAATTTTTTACTATTACTTTAATCTTTTCCAAATTTGGCATAGTGATTTTAAATATAATGAATAATGCTATTTAGCATTTTTTTTATTTAAACATAATTTATTTTTTTAAACGCTGTTTTTCTACTAAAAAAAGAGGTTTACGCTAACAAGTCTACCACATTGAATTTTCATCCTATAAACATTAATTATGTGTAATTAATATTAATTCTTCGTTTTGAACTGATGCATGCAATGACCCTCTAGAGTTAAATGCAAATTACAAGAAAAGAAGTTATTAAGAAAAATGTCATAAATTAACCACAAAAAGGATTTTTTTAGATTAACTTACACTTGGACATTTTTTTTTAAAAAACTTATATATTTACACCAGATGTTAGAGATTCATGGCACAGATATATATAGAAATAGCATCTGTAAAAAAATGTCAGGTACATTAATGAAAAACTTTTTATGCTAGAAGTGTTAGCGTAAACCCCCTTTTTTTTAGTTGAAAAACACCGTTTAAAATAAATCCTTTTTCTGTGTGCACATGTGCAGTGATTGATTTACAAAATTATTTTTTTAGTCGGAATGGCCTGAGGGTTACAGATTGGCAGCTCAAATGAATTTTCATTTCCCGAAGTTTTCCCAAATTTCTCTGGCTGATGTAGTACCGGGAATCAGCATCGAAGGACTCACTCTATTGGGCGACATGCTCAAATGGAATCCAAGTCTAAGACCTACGGCTTTTTTGGTAAGTCAATTTAGTCATTTAAGTTTTATTATTAGGAATATGAAAAGGTTTTGTTTTTTTTTAAGTTAAAGGGGCGTAAAACCTCAAAAAAATATTTTGGATATGCTTTCTTATCAGAGTTTTTTAGAGTACGTTTGCACCAAATGAATATATTTTGAAAGAATAAATTAATTAAATAAGAATTTTTTTTTTTTTGGGGGGGGGCATTTTTCAGACTTTATACTCTCACAATATAATTATAAGAATTAGCTAAAATGTTCCATTGATAATTCTCCATAAAACTATTAATGGATATTGAAATAACGCAAGAAGCAAAAGTTATGCAAATGTTTAGGCTGAAAGAATGAAAAAATTACATATTTTTTCGATACTTTGACGTTTGTAAATAAAAAATGTTTTATAACTGTCATTTTTACTTCGTTAGACACTATAATTTAAAGAAAATATTACAAAAATAACTGTTATTATTAAATCTTGTCCTTAAATCTTTCTACCAAGCCCTAAGATATCATAGGATCACCTCCTGTTCAATGTAAGAATGTTATCCGAAAGTTATTTTAATAAGTTGGCAATTGTGTATCTTTCACAGGCTTTGCGTTACCCGTACTATTCGAATGTATTGACCATCGTGTCTCGTAGAAAATCCAAACTGTCAGGTGTTCCTTCTGGCCGCAGCGAAAGATGGTATCAAGATCTTTGGAGAGAAGAGGAGAATTTTAATTTCGAAGTAAATGAATTTCAAATTTACATTTTGTTTATAAAAATATAAATTATTTTAACTAATTTCGAAGTGTGTGTTTTAATTTCAGCAATCTATAAAAATTGATCGTGCTGCCGCTGCATTCCCAATTGATGAGGAAGGCGGAAGAGAATACGTACAGGTCCCGAAACAACTTTTGAAAGCATCTTTCAAGTAATAAATTGTGTGGTCTCCATACATAAATGGAATCATATAATAAAATAAAAAAAAATCTATAGTTTGTTGTTTTTAGTTAAGAATTTTTCCTAATAAAAAGGAGGCCGAAGCTAGTTTTTCACCATTTCTTCTTTATGATTTTTTTTTCATTTTTTGAGGAAAACGGGATACTGGATATGGTTGTCTTGCTTTTTACCTACAAACTGGCATTACAATTTTTCATAAAATTAAAATCTAGTTTTTGACATCAAATGGTCCAAGCACGTTGAGTTGGAAAATGTGCCCCGGATACGGGGTGCATTTTTCGATTTTTCTAAATACATTAATTGCATTACTACACTCCTGCAGCCATTTTGAATTGTTAGTCACAATTGTTTTTAAAGCTTTCACGTAGTTCATACTAAATGATAGTGCTTAGAAATATATCAATGAATCATCAGCAATCATGAGAATTTCTAAAGAGGTCTGTAAAAGTTGTTTCTTGTTTAAAGTAGCGTAATAGTAAGGAAAACAACAACTAGGAGGAGAAATGATGTTGACGTACAAAGTATTTTTTTAAAGTAATCACACTGGAAATTATAATAATATAGTGGGGAAAAAATTCAAAAAATTGCCAAGGAATATTTTTTTAATATTCTTTTAACTATTGGTTTTTCAATTAAAAAAAGTTGGGTTTCTTGGAACAAAAAAAAGTTACTAATTTTTTTTACTAATTCCAAGTACACATTCGCTTTTCCGAACTGTGCTAATGCGAAGACTACACCAAAAGTCTTGGTTCGTATTTTATTAGAAAGTTAAAACGTCTGACTTTATTGAGATCAATGGTCCCATGTTAACTGCAAGAAAAAGCTTATGAGTCATAGAGAAGTCTGGTAAAAAAAAAATAACTATCACCCTTTTTATTTAATTTCTTTTGCTCTTAGTGACATTCTAAGTAAAGGAAGAACTACTTTTATGGAATGGGCATATTGTAGAAAAGATTAGTTCAAAGCCAACCTTAAATTCTATTTCTATCTTCCCAGAGATTCAAGGTTAAGCAGATCGTGGCCGGCTCTACAAGAGTATGATTTGGTAACAGCAAATGAGGCAGACTACCGAGCGTTGAAGGAAAACGAATCAATAGTTTTACAAAATTTGGGAAAAGGTACGATTGAAGTCCGATAACATGACTCAGGTTTTTTTTTTACATTTTGTCCTTTCCAAAAACACTATTTTCATTTAACTGTGCGAAATAAACGCCTCAAATTACAAAAACCTTACAAAATACATGAATTTGGTCGATATTTGACCACTGTCAAAAGGATAATCAAATGGATGTGATACGACTTTTTGGTAATTATACAGCGATAAAACTTCATTAAGTCCTTATTTGAGAGTATTGTGATTACTCTTCAAATAATGACTATTCATTTATTTATCTTTTTGCTTGCAGTGTTTTTTAAATAATTAAACAAGTTTTAAAACAAGCTTCATGTGGTTTTGTAATCATAATTAACAATTTTTGGTATTTTATAATAATAATAATAAAATTTATGACACATCGTTATATTTCAGAGGTTCAACAGAATTCCTATAACCAAGGTTCAAAAGAAAATGAATAATAGGAAAACTTGTGAGGTAAAATAAAATACATGGTTATAAATAATAATTATCATATTGTTAGAAACTAAAATAATAAGATTAGCCAATAAAATTTCTTTATTATTGCAGTTTAGAATGAATTGCAACATTATAATGGCCTGCAAAGTATTAACTGCCAACACCCTGTGATCAAGATATGAAAATCAGTATTTAGAACATTAACAATTTCAAGAAAAAATACTGAAAATGAACTAATCAATACATACAATAACAAAAGCCAAAGAACAATGAAAAGTATTATGTAGTACAAACTACAGTATGACTTTATTGTAACTTTGTAATAAATAGTTTTGAATGTCATGTGTATTTATGATTTCACTTTACAAAGTTGATTCAAATTACTTTACAAATACAGCAAACATTCAAGTTAAAATAATTTTATAAAATCGAAAACTACGAAATAATAAACTAAGAAAGTGTAGACGACAGTTTAATTTTTTTTAAGCTACCAAAAATTTCCTTAGAATATTTTATCTTACTTACATATTTTCAGTAAAATTTTTTAATAAAAAGCTATAATACCAATAAAAATGGCCATAAAACAGGACATTATAAAGAAAATATAGTGCAAGTCACAACAAACCTAAAAATAATTAGATCGAATATATCACAGGTAACAATTTGATAAAATAATAGTAAAAATAAAAACATAATTTTAGATACTACAAGCCACTCCCAAGCAATAAATCTAAACTTTCCAAAGAAGTTTAAGTTAAAAAATAACCCAGTTTTGGTATAGTACTTAAAATATAGAAATTGATCAAAAATAACGTAAAAATTTCTTCCATGAATTTAGTTGACTAGAATTAATTTATTATATCCAGAGAACAAGTTTAATTTTCTAACAAAAATTACATTAAAAATATTTTTTTTCTTCTTCAATATTAATTTTTAAAAAACTAATAACATTTGTTAAATTTTTTGCTCCCTCTGTTGTTTTAAATTATTTACCATAAATGTTAGTTTTCATTTTATCTTTAAATTGTAAATTATTACAAAACAGGATCTAGTACGACAGGGATTCAAGCAAACCAATTACTAAAATAATTATACTAATTCATAAACTTGAGTAAAACTAATTTAAAAGAACAACGTTGAACAAAAACAAGCCATTTTTTCTACTAAAGTGTGTAAGTTTCAAACCTTTTATTTTATTTAATCTGACATTTGAATAATTAAATTTTTGAAGAGTCACTTTACAATTTAATAGATTTATACCAATTCCCATCAAATTTAATTGGATTTAGCAAGTAAAAAAACATTCCTGCAAATCAAAATTATGTTTACTTTTTAATTTACACCAGTGTTATTATCAATGCAGTTAACATACAGTTTTCTGACTCTCTAAATACCACTTCTTACTCTGTTTCATTTGGCAAAAACTCCATGTAAACATTATCATCCATTTCTTTCTATTAAATAAAAATAATATTCCATGACAGCTTCTTCTTGTGAATAGGTTTCTATTGAACCAGGCCTTTTCATTCTGATTTCATGTATTGCATTTTTCGGAACCATATTCTGGAACTTCATTAAATAACAGGCGGCCATCACTCCTGTACGGCCTCTTCCCATTCGACAATGAACACCAACTGCCTACATAGAACAAAAAACACATACTGAAATCCACTTTTAAACAGAGGCGGACATTGAACAATCTTGAATATTTTATTATAATGGTAGTGATATGGTAATAACATTTTATTTGTAGAAATTTGAAATAAGAAATATTAAGTAAGAAGAAAAAAATTAGAGTACAAATTTGAAGTAAAATATGTTTGTCCACTTATGCAGACATTGACAATCTGTAGTATATTTTGAATTGCAGAATAATAGTGATTACAAAATTCTGATTGTAAAAATTTGAAGTAAAAAATATTGAACAAAATTTTGTTTTTAACATTTACTGTGTGCAGGTAAAAGGTAATTGTCATCATGGGACAATTGAAGAGCTTAGTAGAACTACATGCTAAGTTACATTTTTTGAAAAATTTATATTTTTGTGTCATTGAACATATTACTAACCCCTTTAGCGAAACAAGTTTTCCCTTTTTTCTAAATCTTCAAGTTTAATATACTCTTTAAACTTGCAAGTACCGTTTTTAACAAATCTGAGTGCAAACTAAAAACTCTAAAGCTCATTTTCACCTTTTTGTAGGTTAGGTTTGCATTATCGTCGCACTAGAGCTACACGAGGGCTATTGGCGACGTGTGTCGTATTTTAGAACCACAGTCAGGTGACGAGCCAACATCGTTACGCCACGTAAGGCCGACATCGTACGCAGTGTTAGGACTTTGAAGGATATTTAACGTGCACTCCCTTACACGGGGTATTATTCGTCGGACATTTTTGGCTGCACGGGCCGTTTATAGGTCGGCAGCTATTTTGGCGATGCCCGGACCCGAACCTGGGACCTTCCGCATGCTAAGCGAGTGCTTAACCAACTGGGCTCCCCAGCCCCTTCATATTTTTGTAACTCAGCACGTTCTTCCACTAAGCTCTTCAGTGACCATTGTTGTTTTCTAAAACTTTTTTTATCGAAAGTTTCTAATGCCTAAAATGTTTGAAAAGTTTCTAATACCTAACACATAAAATTTCAAAAGTTTTTTTTAAAAAATTGGGTAAGGTTTTTAATACCATTTGTCACAATTTTACACAAAGATTATAATTACTCTACTTTAAACATACTTAAGATAATAAAAGAGTTTCAAATAGCCCATAGTTATTGATTCTTAGGACCTGGCATAATTAGGTAAAGCAAATGAGAAATTATAAAATATACAACAGTTTCTTTTAATAACAGTTTCCTTTAAATTAAAAATTAATATTAGGGATATCCCATTTTTTCTCTCTAAAAAAACAAAATACTATTGCTATTTTCTGTAAGAGAGGTTTTTGTAAAATATAATTAGATAATCATTGGTTAATATTCTAAAGCTATTTTAAATTGAAACTCAATTGTAAATGTAGTGTTCATAATAATTGGCAAGGTGATTTTTTTCGAAATTATATGTATTGTTAATACATTTTTTTTAATGGTGGAACAAAAAAATATTTATTAAAAATAATAAATGGTACAAAAATTATATTTCAGGAACATGGTATCATAATATTTTTAATCTAACATACAGAAATAAAAAAAAATCCCATTTAAATGTAAGCATTTTTTACAAACCTTTCCCAATTTGAACGCTTCTTCACATATATTAATAAACTTTGAGATTTGATTGACCGTAGGTGGATGAAATTCTGGTATATTTATTTCACACCATCTAATATTTGGGAATGTAGACACAGGAGGAAGTGTTTCAGGGGATAAAGTTACCAAATAATTTATATTATGCTCTAACAAAAATTTAAAATTTGCAATATTTGAGGGACATCCAAACGCAGCAAGTTTTCCTTCGTCAACCCATGAGAAATTCTTTGGCTTTTGAGAAACCATTACAACCGGCTATTGGCGACGTGTGTCGTATTTTAGAACCACAGTCAGGTGACGAGCCAACATCGTTACGCCACGTAAGGCCGACATCGTACGCAGTGTTAGGACTTTGAAGGATATTTAACGTGCACTCCCTTACACGGGGTATTATTCGTCGGACATTTTTGGCTGCACGGGCCGTTTATAGGTCGGCAGCTATTTTGGCGATGCCCGGACCCGAACCTGGGACCTTCCGCATGCTAAGCGAGTGCTTAACCAACTGGGCTCCCCAGCCCCTTCATATTTTTGTAACTCAGCACGTTCTTCCACTAAGCTCTTCAGTGACCATTGTTGTTTTCTAAAACTTTTTTTATCGAAAGTTTCTAATGCCTAAAATGTTTGAAAAGTTTCTAATACCTAACACATAAAATTTCAAAAGTTTTTTTTTAAAAATTGGGTAAGGTTTTTAATACCATTTGTCACAATTTTACACAAAGATTATAATTACTCTACTTTAAACATACTTAAGATAATAAAAGAGTTTCAAATAGCCCATAGTTATTGATTCTTAGGACCTGGCATAATTAGGTAAAGCAAATGAGAAATTATAAAATATACAACAGTTTCTTTTAATAACAGTTTCCTTTAAATTAAAAATTAATATTAGGGATATCCCATTTTTTCTCTCTAAAAAAACAAAATACTATTGCTATTTTCTGTAAGAGAGGTTTTTGTAAAATATAATTAGATAATCATTGGTTAATATTCTAAAGCTATTTTAAATTGAAACTCAATTGTAAATGTAGTGTTCATAATAATTGGCAAGGTGATTTTTTTCGAAATTATATGTATTGTTAATACATTTTTTTTAATGGTGGAACAAAAAAATATTTATTAAAAATAATAAATGGTACAAAAATTATATTTCAGGAACATGGTATCATAATATTTTTAATCTAATATACAGAAATAAAAAAAAAATCCCATTTAAATGTAAGCATTTTTTACAAACCTTTCCCAATTTGAACGCTTCTTCACATATATTAATAAACTTTGAGATTTGATTGACCGTAGGTGGATGAAATTCTGGTATATTTATTTCACACCATCTAATATTTGGGAATGTAGACACAGGAGGAAGTGTTTCAGGGGATAAAGTTACCAAATAATTTATATTATGCTCTAACAAAAATTTAAAATTTGCAATATTTGAGGGACATCCAAACGCAGCAAGTTTTCCTTCGTCAACCCATGAGAAATTCTTTGGCTTTTGAGAAACCATTACAACTAAATATCAATTAAATTTCTTTTCCGTAAGAATCTGCGCAGGATTTCGAAACTTAGCGGACAACTTATCAAAATGATAAACAAACAAAGACTTGTGCTGCCACTTTTTCTAATTACGCATTTAAAAGGTATAAATATAGTAAAACCTTAAAATCAGTAGAAAAAATTATATTTATGTATATTTTTAAAGATTTCTTCGTTGGTGTTTTTAAAAACATTCTTTTTCAGACATGATCTCTGCAAAAAAATTATTGCGTTTTTAGATAGGTACTTGTTGCTATGTGCTAATATTACATACAAAATATGGCAACAGCCAAACTTGAACTCTTGGTCAACAACAAACAAAGCAATACTAAAATAAATATTAAAAATCCTTCTGGTTTTCGAAATGGATGAAGCGAAGTGCGTATTAATTTTATCTTTGATTTTGTATAAATAACTTCAATGTAAGTTATTATAACATTTTTTTTTATTTCTTTTAGTAGAGATGAAGAAAATAATAATGAAGCAAACGCTGGTTCATGGTGGGGTGCTTTACCCAGTTGGATTCAGTCTGCAAAGGAAAAGGTTCGACTGATCTACCTTTTTTTTAATACCTCACTTCGCATTTTTAATGCTACAAATATGGAATCCTCTAAAATAGCATGGATTCTCATTCAATACTCTTTATGAAATAATTTTTATTAAGTCCAAGAGATTCGTGTCATGTATTTTTATAAAATTTTAAAAAATTCTATAAATTTACCTTTGTAATTTAGTTCTATACCTATGCATGAATGCGTTTGTTGTTTTACTTAATTTCCACTAAATACATGTTCAGTATAATTAAGCCAAAATTAATTGGTAAAATTTTGTGTTGGAAACTTATTTGGAAATGTTTTCTGATTGAAAAATAGTAGTTATAGATTGACCATACTTTAACTATTAATATTAGTTAAGTATATTGATAAAGAATTCCTTTGTAGCCAAATGGAATTGTTTCAGACGATGTAACTCTACTTTTGGTTAATTTCCACCATCCGGTGCATTTGTCGCCAAGGGATTTGGCGTTTTTGTAGCAAGCGATAAACAATTTTATTTGGTGATACGGCGAAAAATCTTTTCGTCCAATTGTCGGCGCTGGTAATACCTGCGCGGAATTGTGGGTAAGAAGCCCAGATGATGTGCGCGCTCAATGGAATTATTTTGTTCTTAATTTATTTTTTCGTCCAATTGACGACGCTGTTGTTACTTGCGAGCGATGAATTGTGGGTAAAGTTGCGCGCGCATCGTAATCGCGGTTACGGTTAACTATGAATATCTGGTTTTGGTTATTATATTTCGGTTATTTTTTATTCTGACTATTTTGTCGATTCGAAGAGGGCCGGTCTGCTAGCTGCCGGGGGCCCCAAACAAAATTTTATGCTTTCAACAGACTCTTCAATACTGCCTGATGTTGGATACTGATGTTTTTTTAGAGAGAAAAAATTGCCCGGGGCCCCAAACGGGTGTTTAGGCTTTCAATGGGCCCTACAATACTGCCCGATGTTGGATACTGATGTTTTTTTAGAGAAACAAAAAAAATTGCCCGGGGCCCCAAACGAGTGTTTAGGCTTTCAATGGGCCCTACAATACTGCCCGATGTTCGATACTGATGTTTTTTTAGAGAAAAAAAAATTGCCCGGGGCCCCAAACGGGTATTACGGCTTTCAATGGGCCCTACAATACTGCCCGATGTTCGATACTGATGTTTTTTTAGAGAAAAAAAATTGCCCGGGGCCCCAAACGGGTATTTAGGCTTTCAATGGGCCCTACAATACTGCCCGATGTTGGATACTGATGTTTTTTTAGAGAAACAAAAAAATTGCCCGAGGCCCCAAACGGGTGCGTACTGGATTGCCACTCGCGTAGCTCTAAAGCGACGAAAATTAAAACGAAACTAAACTGAGTACGGGATAGCCACTTGTGTAGCTTTAGTACGGCGTTAATTCAAACCAAAGTGGAGAAAAAAATGACTTCCAACTCTCCCGTAGCTTTCCGCGATCCATTAACCTTAGAGATCAGTGAAAGAAACTAGGGTTGCATCGGCGTAAAGGAATCTGGCAATGATAAAGCTCGCGAATTTCGCCAAGAATTTGTTGTTTTTCGACAAGCGCCAAGCTGCACCGAATCCTGGAAATTTACCCTACTTTTTTCATTTTTACTCTTCCAACAAATTCATTGGTGGTTTCCATTTCACTCAAAATGAGCAAGGTTTTTTTTTTCTTCTGTGTTTAGAGTTTATGTGCAACTTATTTTTAGGCCTGCTATTTAAGTATTTATTAAACTTTATCGGTTTTAATTTGAATAAATTTCAAGTATGAAAAGCTTTACCAAAATTCTAATGTTGTTAGAAATCTTTGGTTTACATTATATTATGCCTTATCAGAGAAATTAAACAAAATTGCACAGCAATTTAACATGATTCACAAACACTTGCTTAGTTCTACTGGAAGATAAGTTTGTACAGAACATTTGTTTCAGTAAGGTTAGTAAAGGTAGAAATTTACTGTACGGTAACCATTGGCGAAATTTCTGAAATCGCGCCAAAAGTCCGTATTCTGGCGACTTAACAGACCAGAAACCCAACCGAAATAAGCAAATAACGGTCGGTCAGATAGGGTTGCCGGAAAACATCAGCTTTGCGAAGTCAAAGAATTCGAATCATCAGTCAAAGTCGGACAGGTTGCAAGAAAAAACTATTTATCGCCAAATCCGAAAAAAACGCGCCAATGGTTACTGTACAGTAAATCTGATCCATTAGTTAACATTGTATAGTTCAAAACAATTGTAATTCCAGTTGGACAAAAATCATAACAGTACCTCTGGAATTGTTGTCACTCACAACTTGAAACATGTCCATTTCAGTTGATAAAAAATTGTATAATCATTTAAAAAATAATCTCTGATTTTCAGTCAAGTACAGCGTTGGAGTTCATGAAGAGGGACCTCACTGAATTTTCTCAAGTTGTACAGACTGATGCTGTGGCTGCAGTTTCTTCAACTGCTGCAATTTTGAAGGAGAAATTAACAGTTAGTATTGTAGTTTGATGCATGTTTAGTTGCAGCAAATTTGATGGTACTGCTCTACAATTTGCTGTTGGACCCAGTAGATATTAATTGGTTAACCTTAAAGAGTAAGTCCAGCATTTTTGTAACCCCACCAAATTGGTATAATGGCAACCCTTGATGACAAAAATTGGTAGAACTCATCAATCATAGTAATAACTGTTATCGTATAGCAACATATTAACATCAATCATTTATAATTGTTTTAGGAACTTATTATTTTTTTTTGTTTTGAACTTTCATCAAACTGTTGAATTCGCATTTTTTATTTCAAAATATTTCTTTAATCGTAAATGCCTCCATAATTTTTAGTAAGGGCAACTTTCATGCTGTCTTCAGCAGACATTTTTAGTTTTAAGCAGTATTTATGTGTAAGTATTTGTCGTCTTTTCAAGATAACCACATATTTTGCAAACGCTGTTATTTTGGCTTGGCAACAAATGTTTGCTTTAACTAACAAATATTTGCTTAAACTAAACTATAGATTAACCAGCAATCCATGTATTCAAACCATTATATCTTGTGTTTATTTCTATTTGATATTTTTAGCAACCCTAAAGGTAAAAGTCACAAGCAATAGATTAAACCAATTTGCAATTTCGATTCAACTACTTTGTAAAGCAGTCTATCCTAATACTAGTTTACCACAGATGATGATTTACTATGTCAATTATTTATTTATAGTACGTAAAAGCCAAGCTTATTGATTGAAATAGTACCTAATTTAGTTGTAAACTAATACATATTTAACTTGTTAATAATCAAATATTTTTTATTTATTTTTAAAAACTTAATTTAATTTTTACATTTAACTGGGAAAGAAGTTAGTAATTATAGATTATAGTGACTTTTTTTTAAAAAGTAGTTAATACTTGTTTTTCAGCTAAGCTCATTATTATTATAGTTAGCAATTCATATTGAATCCATAGTTCTTTATCCACCATTTCTCTGCAAAAATTCTCAAGATGTTGTTCTCTCTTATTGCGTTAGCCTTAATTTGAATCATTATTTCAGTGACAATGCAATTTCATTTTTGCTGAATAGTAAACAAACATTGTGATACATGCTTATTAGTCATTATTTTTATTTTTAAAACTTGAGACAAATGAAATAATTTTAAATTTAACTATGTTATGTTTATAAATAATTTGTTCATGAAATGAGCTAACTGGCAATGATTTTTTCATTCAAAGTCATTTTTATGAAAGTATCTACACATTTTATTAATAAAAAGGTGTTAAAGTGTTTTATTGATTTTCAAAAAAAAAAAAAATCTAATTAAAATAATTTATGTTCAGTTCATTTAAGGACGATGAATTTTGTTGAAAACAACAGTGTTCATTAAAAGTAATCAGTAAAAAATTGATCATTTAGAAATGAGCTTTTAAATCTGACTATAATTCACTATGTTACTATAATACTATAAAGTAGGTAGGTTCTGTTCAGTCCTTTCTGGATTTTCACTCTGCTTTGAATTCTTTGCAGCCCTGTTATTTTTTTTAATTATGATCAGAAACATGGTGATGCCAAATGGCATCACTGGGACTGAAAGGGTTAAAAGCTGTATTACATAGCATTGTGTTTTTCTGAGGTGATTAAAAATATTTATTGCAATCCCATGTTTATCTATAAATATATTTTAGGATTTTCAAAATGTAAGTACTTAATAAAATCTTTTTTAACTATACATTACATTAAATCTAGATCATTATTTACAGCATTTTAAAATCTTTCTCCTGGTAGCAAACCTATTTATGTTGTGTTATGATAATTAAAAAACAATAACCTTTTTGTAATTATTAGCCTCAGTGTTCTACCATAATTTATTAAAATAATGTTCTAATAAGAGTATAATTTCTTATTTTAATAAAGATTCAAACATACTTAAGTGGAGAATGGGATAGATATATTTGATTATACAGTTTTGTCTGTGACTCTAAACTACGACGCCCGTCGCAGCCCTCGTGTAGCTCTAGTGCAATGATAATTCAAACTAAACTAAACAGTTTTGTCTGTAAATTCTTTGACAAGTAAATTTTGAGAATTCTATAGTTAATCCAAAATTATAATTTTGTAATAACTTTTCTTGTTTGTATAGTTGCAATTTTTAAAAAAAGTATAAAAAATATATATTGATGAATTTGAATTCAAAGCAAAATATTGCCATTTTAAATTTCAGCAAATTAGTTTGGCATAAATATACCTTATTGAGAAAGGTCTAACTTATTTATTTGTTAACTTTATTGCATGTGTGCCCTTTTAGTTTTGAAGTATTGAATTGTTTTTGTAGAAAACTGTTTTAATAAACATTTCATTGCTTAGGTTGACAATGCCGAAGCCATGGCTGACAAGGCAAGGCAGTCTGTATATTCAGTCTTTGAAACAATTACGGATGCATTTGCACCTCATAAGGAACTAGAAGATTCAGAGCTTATGATTATCAAGGATTCAGAACCAGTTGTTATGGATTGGTGGCAGGTAATTTAAATTATTACCATTTAATTCACCAGAAATTTTAACAGTTTAAAATAAATAGTAATAAGTTTAATCAGTTTAAAATTTCTAAAATGATTATCTTATATTTAAGTATTATTTCCAATCAGATCTTACCAATGGAACTATTGATGATTAATTATATCTGTATTATAGCTGGGTGCCTCATCGTATTATGTTTAATCTTATTTGTTTCTGTATTTTTGTTTGTGTTCAATTATAACTATTTATGTTTTGTTCGCCTGTACTGGAAATTTTTCCCCTTGGAGCAACATATGTTCTATTGGTTATTTTATTTTTTTTTTTTTGTAATAATAAAGATTAGTATTATAGATTATAATTATTATTTACATTTTTGAATATTCACATTATTGTTTTGATAAACTATCTTATTTAATAAATAAATGTAGATTGTAGAGTCAAAACTTTGATCAAAGTATAGCAAAAATATATTACAATCAGCATTTAAATAAAGTTTCAATTCATGTTTTAAATAATAAAAAAGTGAAAGATACAAAAAATCTAAATTTGATTTTCATAATTTATTTAAACAGTCAACTTCATATTAAGACTTATGTATTGTACAATTTTCCTTTTAGTCGCAGCTATATCTAATTCGAAAAGATCCCAAGACCTTTTGTCATGAACCAGAAGGACCTCCAGAAATGTATGAGAATTGGTTGGAAGCATTTGATCCCCAAGAATATCAAGAAGAAATGACAGAAATAATGATGACCTGCTCAGATATTCGCTCCATTTATGACAAGCTTGTATGTTTTTTTAAAAAATAATTAATATTTAATAAATACATAAAAATAAGTTAAATGCAGTAATATGAGGAGTTTAAGACATTTCCAATTGAAGTCCGCTTCTCTTTCTTAAAAATAAAACTTTTCGTAGCAACAGTTATCTTAAGTTCATGAAGAGCTTCCAAAACATATACATATATATATTGAATTTTTATAACTAATTTCAATGAAATTGTAATTCCTGTTTGCGTAAGATAAAATTCAAGTGTAAGCCAGATTTCGCTGCTGTATGATATTTTAATTTTAAAACACTGTGCTGAATTACATGAGTGCAATTTTAACTTTGAAGTTCAGTTTTAGTCCCCGCCTGACGACTGGTATCTCTGTTTTGACGATCTTTTCAGTCGAGCTGTTCCCAAAACCATTGTGAGAGAAATGTAAGGGGTGACATGTGCAGTCTAATCCTTTAACCGTGTCCCAACCTTGGTTATTGGGAAAGCTCATCATGGTCACAATAGTATTTTATGGTGTATCACCATCAAAACTCTCAATATTATAAACACTTATTGTTATAGCTGTAAAAGTGTTTTTAGTGATAAAATCAGTGTTTTTAAGAGAAAAATCTGAATTTCGTCATGTATAATTTAACTGCCTATTTGCTTATATTAAAATTGATAACAAGTTTTAGATTTAATTCCTGGATTCAAGTTAAAGAAATTTTTAAACATTAACTTAATTTCCACCTTTTCAGAAGGTGTGTTATTATATTTTTACTCCTTAAAATCATTAATCATTTACCTTTTCTAACATCATAACTGTAATGTTCCCTATATAATGATAAGAACAAATTCCATTGTATGAATGTTGAGCAGTTTCAGTTTGTAATCAGACAGAGAAAATATCTAACACACATAATCATTATAATACCCAATAATTCATAGCTTCTTGAATTTTTGTTTATTAATTTTGAATAACCCTGCTTACATACCCTACTTTTTTAATTAACAGGTTCCAGCATCAGTCTCTCATTTGGAGTTTTGGCAGAGATACTTTTATAGAGTTCACCTCTTAAGAAAAGCTGGAGCTAAAAGAGCTGATTTAATGAGGCGGGCGGAACAGATTTCCATCGAAGACATTGAATGGGATAAAGGTATATATTTGCTTGAAATATTGGGCACATTGTTTTTTCTGTTGTCAGTCTATGGCAATTTTATTCTAATAATGATTACTTTTTTAGAAATTGTAAATTTCACAATTCGAAAGAATGATAATAATTTACTCAATCATTAAGCGGTTCCTAAAACATTTGATTAACACTTCATCAACTGGATATCTGTCCATATCAGGCTTGTTTGGTGTCAGTGTCATCGTCTATACTGTTGTGTAAGAAAACCCGTTTCTCAGTTGGTTTTTCTTTTGCTTCAACCCTGAAATGGAGTTTCGAGTAATGAAACTATTTATGAACAAAAATAATAATTTGAATAACAAATATGTAAAACTTTGAAAATATTGCATCATTAATTGAAGATCACGCATATTTAAAAAAATTAATAGAAATGTTAAAATTCATAAATTAAGTTATTAATTAAGTCTTAAACTATGACTTGTCTACTGACCAAAATTCACACAAAATACGAGTCTAAGGCTTGTACTGAGAGAGAAGAACCAAGGGAAAAACCGGTTTATGGTCGCCACAGGTCTCCAAGTACAATTGAATTTGAGCTGATTCCAAGCTTATGAAGGAGCTCTTTCCCATGACTCTTCATTTGTTAATCAATGATCCTTTTTATGGTTACATAGTTTACTGCAAAATACTAATTTCTTTTACAGATAGTGAAGTCGACCCTGAATCTGTTCTGTCATCATTTAAAGACGAGACTTTTCAACAAATTGTGTCGACTCCTCCTCCTAGAAGTGGCTTGCATGACCAAAAAGACATTCTATCCAAATCTAATCAAATCCAGTCGACAACGACAATTGATGCTTCTTCTCCTCCGGAAACAATCCAAACTGACAACTTCCCTAAAAAAACTTTGACAAGTGAGAAACCAAAGGATGACCTTGACATATCAACCCCGAATAAAACTGAAAATAACTTGACAACAAATAAAAATGTTGGTGATGCAGCAATCGTTAGTGATCCACCATCAACAGATAGCAATGATGAAAATCGCTCATCTCCTATAGAATCACTAGGAAAAGGTTAATTTTTTGTAATATTTGTTGGCTTTTTTTGTAGTCAATATCTTTGGTGATAGCCTCTTTGTGTTTTTTGTTATCTCTATGTGGTCTGATGTATTGTGAAAATTTAATTCCTGTATCTTATGTTATTTTCTACCTGTTTCTTATTTCTTTCAAATGTCAACCTTTGTTTGCTTTTGTTCTGGGATATTGTTTCTTTTTTTGCATGATTTTATTCTTTTTTAAATTATTTTAACTGTTATATCTGAGAAATATGCCTTAAGAAAATTTTCATGTTGCATGTTTTCAAGTTTGTATGAATAAAAATTAGGGGAAAAAAATTTGCCTAAAAACATTTCTATTGCCAAATTAAACTGTTATTGTGTTTTATTATGTGTGCTTTTATTTAAAAAAATGTATTTTTTATGATTTTCCAAAACTTAATTGGCATTCTGCATTATAAAACATAACCCATTATTAGAAAGTAACGTAGCACATTTGCATTATTCATGATGTAGATTCTAGCACGGGAGATGAATGGGAAAAAGATTTTGATTTAGAAATTAATGAAAACGATCTGAAAATTTTAAATACTTCCTCAAAAGTGGATGAGAACAAAGAGGTAAGTTTGCCAAAGTTACTTTTTACCACACCATCTAACAAAAATAACTTTTTTTAAGCATTTATTAACAGAAAAAGATTCAACTGTATTATGTGCTTTACACATACCTGCTTTTTTTTTTTTTCATCTTTAGTCTTGTGATGATGTCAATGTGACTATTTTATCTTAAAAGGTCAAATTTTGCTGTTTGTGTATGCGTTCTAAGTTTTGTTTTTCTAGTTTTATACTTTGATTGTTGTTTCAAATTATGGATTGACATTATAGTTTTTAAATTTATACTACATATTTACTTAAATATGAACTAGTGAACTATCACTGGTAATAATGACAATAAATATATATGTGTGTATGCACGTGTGTATTTCCTTTATAATTTATGACATTTTAATTTAGAGAACATATTTTTTTAAAAAAAATTTAAAAATGGCTTTGTGCTAAGTTTTAAGTTCATTTTATTCCATAGTTTTATTTTTAAATATATATTTTTGAACATCATTTAAAATAGTTCTTGTTTTTATCAATCATTTTATCGCTTTTTTATTTTTACAAAATACTATTGAAATTTCTTTACCTGCAAAAAATTAAATTTTAATCAAGTAAATGTAACATTTAGCCTGTAGTGGCTTCTGGAATTGTTCTTATTATACATATACAGTAACTTCAGATTTATTTTACAGAATATTTTTTTCCTTCTGTTATGGGATTATCATAGATATTTTTATTGTCACTTCTTATATCCATCTCTAATTTTTCAATAAACTTTGTTTTTCTTTTTTCAGGATGAAGATGATTGGGAAAAGTGGCAGTAAATATATATTATATTCCATATATTGTACAACTATGCATGTTATGTAAATCATATATACTTAGAAATTATAAATGAAAATAAAATTTATGTAATTTGTTTTGGAAATGTCTTGTTTTATTTATGTAATGATTACTATGGTAAAATTGGTAATTGAAAATTTTACAACACAAATGAAACAAGAATACATCTTTATAATTTTTATTTATAAATAATCTTTATTCAAATAAATAAATTAATTTAAAATTAAACATGAAATAATAATTCAGGTAAATGTAAAATCTCAATCTGACCTTGTTAACTTATTTTTTTCTTTGCATGTTAAGTATAATAAATAGTTTTTTTTAAGCTTAAACAATTAAAATGTTAAGTGAATAAAAAGGGAGGGGGGGTGCAGGGCTGGATTTTTTGCTGATTTCTGGCTTTTCATTCGATTTTGTTGCGAAAACAAAGACTTTAAATATATATTTTAATTACAAGTGTCCAACTTGTTCCGGGGTGAGGAGCTCAGTCCGTTCGTTAAGGCATTCGCCTTGAATGCTACAGGCCCCAGGTTCGGGTCAGAGCATCGCCAAACGGTCGACCTATAAATTTCCCGTGCAGTCAAGCAAGCTTTGAGGAATAATACCCAATGTAGGGAATGCACACTAAATATAGTCCAAAGGGACCGACACTGCACGATGTTGTTCCTAAAAATTGCGATAGATGCAACTCAGATGTGACTCGTCACTTGGCTGTGGTTCCAAATTATGACGCAATCGCAAATAGCCCTCGTGTAGCTCTAGTGCGACGATATTTCAACTCTAACTTGCTTCATAACTTCATATTCTGATTTCTACAAAAAAAAAAATATCCATTAGCATAGAGCTATAAATTTATGGATTTATTGTAATTTTTTTTTTTTACTATTTTACAATACATATCCTATTCGAACCTACGCTCTCCAGATATGTAAAAGAGTTCTGGGGGTAATGAAATATCATTAACTATATCCAATGGCAATATTTCTTAGAATGTCACGCTCCCTATACTGCGATTTCATTAATTACTTCGTTTTCTTTGAAAAGTGTTGAAACAGCTCATTATTTTTTTTTAAAAAAAGGTCGAGCTCTGCGAACTGCGATTGCATTGGTTGTTTTGCTTTTTGTGGCGATTGCTAAAAGTTGAAGCTAGTTGCTAAAATATGCAAAACTTAAAAATGAAAGGACCTTATCTTATATTTTTGAACCACGCAGGATATGAGCATGAAACTTTCTTTTGCAATGGGCTTGTTTCAACACTTGTCAAAGAAAAAAAACAATTAATCAAATCACAGTATGGAGGGCGTGACATTATAAGAAATATTCCAATTTCACTCATTTTCATTTAACATCTTCGATTTCGATTATATATGACAATATCTTTTAAGGCCAATGTGGTTAAGAATATTAAAAATAACTGAAATAAATTGAAACTGTGTTGAAAATTGAAACCTGGTAGGGTTTGTCAGAGAAGCATCAAAGTTTCAAGTGTCCCCTCCAGCGAAATAGGTAAATTCACCCCACTTGAAGCTGTTCAAAATAAAATAACGAGGCTCGTCGTTAAAAACCTTTGTGTAATTCTACAAAAAACGTTGTTGAATTCGCAAAAAAGTTGTTTTAATTAAATAATGATACGTCACCAAAACCTAAGATCATAAAAAAATTTACTTAACTGTAAAAATTAACTGAACCGCTACGGATGGCTAGTTGCTATATCAACGCAGTGCGTGGTTGTGTTTGTCAATTTTGACTTGACTTGTTTTGAACTCTTTGAGTAGGACGTTTGCCGACGGGAATTTATTCAAATTGTAGTTGTTAAGTTAATGCTACTTTTGATTTTGGAGAGTGTATAAAACTTCTGCTTTTAACTATGTAAATGGTTTTTGTGAATATGTATTTCTGCATGGAATGTTATAGTTTCTTAGAAGGGAAGTACTGTGCTGGATAATATGACAATCATTTGGCTATATTCTTGATAGGGAAATGAAGGTGTTTGTGTTTTTATTTTGTGAATTTAAACTCTGTTTTAATTAAAGAATCATCAAAATGACTAGAAAAAACGGTTTTGCTCGACATTCTGTGTGTTTTCTCTCCTTTATTACATGGGTAAGTAATCATTTTTTTACCTACTTTTTTAGAGATATATTTTGATAATTGTATTTCGCACGTATTGTACAGTGTTACGTATTGTATTGTACAGATAATGTTTTTCATTATAATTAGATATGGCATTAACTCATGAAATGCAAATTTAATGATACAATTAAATAAAATTTACACTGAGAATTATGCTCTAGTTATTAAATAAAAGCTGTGTTTTGCAGTTGTACAGCTGCATATTAGTTCATTTAGGAAAATAGGTTTTCCTGATACAAGATTACTAGGTTTTAAAATTTGCTTGCTGCAAAATTTTGAACATGGCAGGACCATAAACTGTAACTTTAGTTTGGTGTTTTATCTATGGGAAAAAGGGATGCAATGGATATCCGGCCAACATACTGCATCTGGCCTATCCAGTCATTAGGCCTGATAGTTGGCAGTAGCCCGATAACACAATTATCCGGCAGTACTATCCGGCCTGTTAAATCTGACATTTTCTCTATAATTTTTTTATTGTTTTAATTGTTAAAGTGACTATTTTTCACTAGTCAGCAGGTAATTTTTAAATTTTAATACATTTTATTCGATTGATATTTCACATTATGTTAATGAATTATGTTAGAAAATCCAGTCATGATCCTGGACTTTTTGCGAGTGACTAGCATCATGGACCTGGTTTAGCTCTGCTAAACCTAGTAGATGAGCAACAACACATTATGTTAATAACAAACAAGGCATATTAGATTTGTTTCAAGATACGTAAATTATGGTGTAAAAAAAGTAATAGTTCTGCCTTCTTTGGTAGAATACGGTTTGCTTTTTTCGTAAACGAGTCCCGCTTCTGAAAACAGTCGCTCACTGTATATGCTGCTAGCTGGTGAAGAATGTACTTGTTCAGTAGAGTTTTGCCTAGATTGGGAAGTTAGACACTGGTTAGTTATAATATGAGGGTTTATTGGTTAGTTATACTACGCTATGTAAAACTGCTACGATTGCAAAAGTGTTTACGCAATTTGACATTTTATACTTTTGAAGCCTAAAAAGGCCGGATATTCGGTATCCCGCCAAAATGGTATCCGTTGCATCACTAGGAAAAAGTAGAATGTTGGCTCTCTATAATGAATTGTTACCAACTAAAAGAGTTGAAACTAAACTAAAAGAGTTGGAAGATACGCATAATCTCAGTTCCCATAAAGTATATGACAGTATATTAGCATACAGTAGAACTCCAATTATCTTAAGCTTTTCTTATTAACCAAATTTCCGAAAAAAAATCCACCCGGCCATCTGTTACTGTTTGTCTTGGTTGAGTTGTCATGATTAATAATTTTTTGGGTCCACCAAAAAAAAATACTTGGCATGACATCTAACAGAGATAAACAGTAACAAATAGGCAGGGTATAAATGTATATGTCACTTTTTTAAACTTTTGTGAAGCCAACATTTCAACATAAGTCGAATAAAATAACTACTATTAAAAAAAACTAACACAAAATCTCAAAACAGCTCAACGTAACCAAAACCTTGCACTTTGGTTTTGGTTGCATTGATGACGATGGAAACTGGATGAACATGATCTCCCAGCTCAATAATACAGTACGACGTTGATTGACTTTACCTTCATCCCTGATTAACTCCAATTATCTGAATGTGGTTAGGTCCCAATTGCTTTGGATAATTGGAGTTCTACTGTACTTGCGTTCTTTCAAATGGCCAGGCTCTTTGACTCTTATTTCATAAGATTAAGAATCGTAATATTTTTATTAAAAAAATTATATTTAGGAAACTAATTTTACTCTGATATAAATTAGTCTATAATTTTTAAAATATGGTTTAGCACAACATAACAAAAAATATACATTTTTTATCAGCATTTAAAAGTAAAATGATAATATCTAGTTGATATTATAACTATGATAAATAAAATTATAGTTCAAATTAAAAACAAACAATATTCCTTGTATCATATCATAATCAAAGTACTTAAATTCTTCACTTACACAATAGCACTGAATATTTTCCAGGCATTGAATAATTCTTTATGGTTGATGTCAATTAATATATCTTTGTTTGACACAAAGGATAAGCTGTTAAAAGTTAAAGTGACTGAGTTCATACTGATGAGAAATTAATGCAATAAGCAATTGTTCATCTTTATTTCAGTTCTTCATTAGTAATTCATCATTGTTTCTTGTAATGTAATTATACCCATTAATACATTATGATGTTATTTATTGATATGTGTTTCTTAGTGGGCATTTAACCTCACAGATGAAAGTCTTTTTCCTGGGACATTTGTTCTTTTAGGCTTACTGTTCTTTGAAATGGTCAAGGGTATCTTGTTTATAATTTTCAATATTACTTATTACTATAATATAGTACTGTATTTTTAAAATATATTCTTTACATTAATAATAAACAGTGGTAGCAAGCATTTTCCCACTTTTAGTTTGAGTTTTCTTAGTAGTCCCATAAAACACCTTTTATGGGACTCAAGGATAAAATACTAAATATGATGACCAGAGAGCAACAGTAAAGGCCCCCAACGTGGATATTAAAACATTTTCCATTTATTTCGAAAACAAAACACTTTCCATTTATTTCGACAACAAAATTTTCCATTTATTTCAATACCTAATGAAAGTCTATAATTTTTAGTCCATTATTTATTATTTCTAAAAAAATCTATCATTTTTAAAAAAAGGAATAGCTCTTAGTTTAAATTTTTATTTGAAATTAAATTTTTTTTTTTAAAGAATGAAAAAGCATTTGTATTGCTGAGTACTGATGCTACCACAGATGAATCGTGTAATTTTAAGTCTGTAACTGTCAGAATTTTTAAATATGGGAAGTTTGAGAAGACCTAAGCTCTTCTTGATCCTTTTAACCTGTTTATCGTGCTTGGGCCAACATTTATTTATATATGATTACAAATTAAGAGGAACATTAGAAGTATGTGTCGCACTTTTGTAAAATAGTCTAAAATAAGTAAATAACTGTAAAGAGACTATAGTTTAGGAGTAAGATAAGCATCAAGTAAAATTGAACTGTTGTTCTACCTCATCGATTACCAATTAAAGTCGTTAAAAGAAATATCAGGAACTTAAATCAACACCTGTCTGTAAATAACCATAAAGCACCATCCTCTCTGATTAACAAAGGATGAGCAAGAGGACTGTCAAACTAAACCCAGTGACGCTCCGTGTCATCGAAGTGGAAAAGCCATGAGCGTAGTATGACATACCAGTTGCACTCTTCACGATTGTCAGCATGGAATTTTAAACAGGTGCCTTATCTGACTTTGACATTACTGAGGCGTGCAGAGATTGAGATCGGTAATTTCTTTGTTTTTTGCCTGCTCTGTCTGGTGGAAAAATCAACTGGGCATGGATTTTTAGTTAATAGTATAAATGTATATAGAGTTCCCTCAACTTCCGAACATGTCGGCATATTTGATGAGCGTAAAAGCTATAGAAACCATTTTTCGATATAGTTTAAGCAATATAAAAAGTGGATAATTCTTATAGAAAAAACGCTGGCAACACAGGGATCTTCAACACACGGTTAAGAAAGATTAAATAGGCGATTACAGTGAAAGTTTCAATTTTCTATCTAAAACAAAATCCGCATGATCTTGATGCAAAGAAGGATTAAATTCTTCTTATGCCATACAGACTTGTAGAATGTCTCAAATTCTTAGGCTCCAATTTTCAATTCATAGTTTGTAATGTCTACCCATGTACAATTTTAACAATAACATATTGTGAAAAAAATACGTTTTTTTTTAAAAAATACATTTAAGGCATGGAATTTTTCGAACGCGATTTCATGAGATTGAGTTGCTCATATACTTGGATCGATTTGATAATTTTTAGTCCGCGAAAAACTAGTATCTATTTGCTAGTTACTTTATAAAAATACAGATTGAGCCCAAAAGAAATAGTTATATTCTATAGGCTTATTATTCTATGTTATATGATCTATTATTTGATCTTTGTATTTGAGCTCGCTAGTTTGAACTACCCTATTGTTCTAGCGACACAACAGCAGATTTGATTGACTATTCCTTCCCTACTTCCGCATTATTAATCTCAAGAAAGTGTGGGAGCTTCGTGAATTACCCCTTTCATCACGATTCCGTGTTTACGATGTGCAGAAAATCACACAGTATGTGGATGGAACTGTGATTTTACTTTAATGATGAACACATTCAATTTTCCAAGAGTTGTGGAATCACTTCGAAAAGCCCTAAAACGAACGAAGCCGGAATTGCTTCCATTCGCATTAAATCTCCCCGAAAAAATTTATTCCGTCTGAACAATGACCACTTTGCCGTAGACTAGAAAAATCCGATTAAAAAAATCTTTTCTTTTTCTGTTGTTCCATTCTGTTTTCTGACCTGGATTTTCTTGTAGACTTTTCTTTTTTTGTTCCATTCTTCGTGGTCGCCGAAGCTTCAAGCCCTCTTTGCTTTTTCATGTCCATCCCTTTTATGACCTACTCTGACAGCTAATTTGAGTATTTATAGTAGGTTTTAAGTCGAAGTGGTATCCCACCTCGTAATAAAACAAAATAAACAGAGATATTTAGCCTGGTAGCCTTATTTTAATGCTCCAAGCACGCCGCTTCTTGACTTCTTCACTGGAAAGTGATCAGCAATATTCGCTATTTGACTGAGATGCATGTATTGTACAAAGTATCGAGATTGCCTGCTTATTTAAATCATCTTTCAACTCAAATATATTCGTGCAACTGTTTAAGGGGTCATAAGAGTCTTAAAAATGTGCAAAGAAGGTTTAGAAGAAGATGGGATACTACAAAGCATAGTTTTCAATTTCATATTTTTTAACCACTCAATATTAAGGTGTATTTTTTTATATGTAATTCTATAAGATTTATTTATTATAAAGCAAATTTTAAAATTTATGAAACTTTAGCCAAAACTAAAATAAATTATAACAGACATAAAACTATTTTCAAAATTTAAAAACATTGGGATGAGGCTTGCGCGCCACATTCCGAGGTCAAAATTGAAGAAATGACCGAAAAAATGACTTTATATTGTACAAATATGTACAAAAAAAGACTTATACCTAATTTCTAAGCTCAATTTTTATTAGAAATTTTTTTGAGATTTTTTTTAAATAATAAAAATTTTGAAATTGTTTTAAAAATATTTTCTAATTAAAATTGAGCTTAGAAATTAGGTATAATTCTTTGTTTGTACATATTTGTACAATATAAAGTCATTTTCTTGGTCATTTCTTCAATTTTGACCTCAAAATGTGGCGTGCAAGCCTAATCCCAATGTTTTCAAATTTTGTAAATAGTTTTATGTTTGTCATCATTTATTTTAGTTTTGGCTAAAGTTTCATAAATTTTAAAAATTGTTTTATACTAAATAAATCTTGTAGAATTACATATAAAAAATATACTTTAATATTGAGTAGTTAAAAAATATGAAATTGAAAACTATGCTTTGTAGTATCCCATCTTCTTCTAAGCCTTCTTTGCACATTTTTAAGGCTCCTATGACCCCTTAATGGAGTAAGAAGTGGAGAGATAAAATTTATACCTTTTCGTGTCATTTATGTAAATATATATTAGATTGTTATAAAGTATGTGATTCTGTAAAGTTGCCTATATGAGCCATTCTATTTTTTAAAAAAAGATTTCTGCAATAAAATTAGTTCAAACTTGAGAAAAAGGGAAAAATTTGCTGCTATAGAAACGAACAGCAACAAAGTATAAGAATTTATTAATTTACAAAATATGTCTACTCTGTAATTAAAAATTTAAATTGCACTTGTTTTACTAGAAATTCTTTTTTTTTTGTTGAATTTTTTTTTCTTTTCAAAATGAATGCAAATGCGCCCTCTAGAAGGGAAGGGCGTAGGCTATGTAGCCCATTACCCCGCTCGCCAGAAGGGACAGTCACAGGAGACACACAAAGAAAGGACGACACAAACACATAGACAATTAACAACATTTATTGACAAGTACTAATATCCATGCCTGACCGGGATTCGAACCCGACCTCAGCAGCTCCAAAGGCCAGTACACTAACCATTCAGCCACCGAGGCGGCTTTTTTTTTTCAAAATTGGCATTAATAGAAAGAATTTTTAAGGGGAGTAGAGGGGATGCTAGCCATATTATTCTAAAATCTCTGAGGTTTTGGCTGCTTCAGACCATTAGTATTAGTTTATTATTGAAAACTGGACTTGGAGTACATAATTAAGCTGTGCAGATACCATCAGCCACTTTGGGTATTTATAACCAATTTGACCAATTAAGTGCTTTTGCTACTTTTAATTCTAGTTTTTTTTAAACAGAACAATCATTTTAATGAAAGTTTTTTAAGGGGGTTCAGTACCCCAAAATCGGTGAAAAAATCAAAAAAGAATTTATTGGCTTAAAATACTATTACAACCTTTATTAATAATGTCACAAAGTATCAAGACGATTGGAAAAATATTTTTGACATTAAAAGCCATTTTATTTAACCCTTTCCTTACTGAAATGGGTTAACAATAAAAACTTTAAACGTGTTTTTCTCAGAACTTGATTTTTTGAACTTCGATGTACCTTTTCTCAAAAACTATGCTATGTTTTCTCGTAAACTTTTTTTTTATATGATGTAATACATAGCATAGATTAATCTGAGGTTATAAATTTTAATAAAACTAAAGTGAAAAAAGTTTTATAGGGCAAAAAAGTGAAAAATTTCATGAGTTTTTGGGTACTTTAAAACTTATTTTATTTTAAAAAATCTAACAGTTATTTAAAAAAAAAACTTTTAACCTCAGATTAATATATATAAGGTTGGTATAACACACACAGAAAATTTTAAGATGATCTGATCAGTAGTTATTGTAAAAAGGTACATTGCAATTGGCCAATTTAACATTACCGATATACAACATACTGAACTCCCTTAATAAGCCTTTTTAGCTTCCACATTACATTTATATCGTAAAAAGTGGAAGGTTTTATAATCGTTCAGTCCGTCTGTCCGTCACCCACTTTTACAGAGCGAACCAAAAGTAGCACAAACAATTGGGATACGTCATTTTAAAGCA
This sequence comes from Hylyphantes graminicola, assembly GCA_023701765.1. Lineage (NCBI taxonomy): Eukaryota > Metazoa > Arthropoda > Arachnida > Araneae > Linyphiidae > Hylyphantes > Hylyphantes graminicola. The sequence goes on along the minus strand of CM043119.1, from coordinate 41,163,931 downwards.
AAAAATCGGGCTAGGTTACATCCATAGAGATCTTAATAAAAGTATTAGAGTGGATATCACGTGACCTATCTATGCTAACGACGGGACGAGCCTGGGGGCCGCCATCTTGAGTCCGAGACCAACTTTTTTAAGTGGAAAACGCTTAGAAAAAAATAAATTAAATTCTAAAATATTAAAAAAATACCATAAAAATACTAGCTGCATTTTGGAATATTTTTAGTGACTTTAAAAGAACTTTCAACGCTTTTCTAGTATTTTTATAATATTTATTTTGTAATTTTAGAATTAAATTTTACTTTTTGCCTAGCATTCTTTTTCTTTATGTGATGGCGACACTGGTAACTTGCAGCCATCGCCGTCACATTAAGAAGAAGAATACGTGAAAAATAAAATTTAATTCTAAAATTACAAAATAAATATTATAAAAATACTAGAAAAGCGTTAAAAGTTCTTTTAAAGTCACTAAAAATATTCCAAAATGCAGCTAGTATTTTTATGGTATTTTTTTTAATATTTTAGAATTTAATTTATTTTTTTCTAAACGTTTTCCACTTAAAAAAGTTGGTCTCGGACTCAAGATGGCGGCCCCCAGGCTCGTCCCGTCGTTAGCATAGATAGGTCACGTGATCTCCACTCTAATACTTTTATTAAGATCTCTATGGTTACATCCCAAATTTCATTTAAAAATTTAAATTAGAAGTATATTTAAATTTTAAATAACTAAAAATTTAATCTGCATTGAAATAACATGCGAATTCCATTTTCACTCAATATTTTCACTGTTGCCATTTCGTCAAACGTACGAGAAACTTTATTTAAAATAAAAATAAAACCTTCGAAAGAAAATTTATTTATGTGATATAATTCGGTTTGGATTGTTGAAATATCACAATACTTCTTTTGATGGTTCATTATACATGTATGTAAAGGTAAAAATTAGCGGTCGCCACTCGCCACGTGGCGATTTAAATGTCAATATAGACGATTAAAAAATTTGCCATAGGTCGCCACTTCAATCGCCACAGTTTCGTGATTTTACGATCGTCAGAGTTTGGGGATGTTACGATCGCCGGAGTTTCGGGATGTTACGATCGCCGGAGTTTCGCGATGTTACGATCGCTGGAGTTTCGCGATGTTACGATCGCTGGAGTTTCGCGATGTTACGATCGCAGGATTTTCGCGATGTTACGATCGCAGGAGTTTCGCGATGTTACGATCGCAGGAGTTTCGCGATGTTACGATCGCAGGAGTTTCGCGATGTTACGATCGCCGGAGTTTTGCGATGTTACGATCGCCGGAGTTCCGGGATGTTCGATCGCCGGAGTTTCGTGATGTTACGAGATCGCCAGAGTTTGAGGATAGTAGGATCGACTTCGCAACGCGATGTTACGATCGCCGGAGTTTAGTTTCGCAATGTTACGATCGCCGGAGTTTCGAGATGTTACGATCGCCGGAGTTTCGGGATGTTACGATTGCCGGAGTATTAGGATAGTAGGATCGACGGAGTTTTGCGATGTTATGGTCGCCGGAGTTTCGCGATGTTATGGTCGCCAGTTTCGGTGAAGTTACGATCGCCGGAGTTTCGGGATTGTTGGAACGTCGGAGTTTCGGATAGTGGGATCACCGGAGTTTCGCGATATTATGACCGACTTAGTTTCACGATTTTTCCAGATTTCAACAAAGATGTGTGAAGAATATTATTTAATGCACAAAATTTATATTTCATAAAAAAATATATTTTATTAAAATTTGGAGCAAACAGTTTATTTTGAAGTTAACATTCACAATAAATTTCATTTTAATAAATTTAATTGCTGCTTACTACATATGTAGCAAGTTTAATTATTTTTTACTTATTGTTTAAATTGTTCTTATATTTTATCTGATTAGGAATTATATAGTTAAGCCGATTACCTTGTTGTTAACATCTTATTTTGGTTATAAAAGTTAACTATTTGTTTTATTATTACAAAAATCCATCATTCGAAAATTGAAATATTTTTGCTATCGTAATTTTCTATAAGGAAAAAAGTTTCAGCTTTATTTTTTCTTCAGCTTGTACCATGTCTGATGATTACCTTGATTTCCTTTAATGATTCGAATTGACAAAGACACATCGAATAATAAAAGTTTATTTTTATAAATTCAAACTTTTTATAAAAGTCTATTTTTATTGATAATATTTGTAATTCATTAAATTAAACTGATTTTTAATGAAAATAAACCAAATTACTTAATTTTTAAATAAAAAAATCCGCTGGTGGGTGGCCATTAACTAAAAAAAAGTGGCCATTAAAAAATTGAGTCTACCGGCCACTGGCCATTAACCAAATTTGCTAATTTTTACCTTTACATGTATGAAAAAAGATGTATAAAGAATTCTAATTTTGCATAAAATATATGCAAAGTTTCTCTTTTATTTTTAAAGCATCATTTTTACTAATTATATATTTTTCGAACTGTAAATTAAATTCCGGCGACTAAAAGAATTATATTTATTAAAAATTTGCATCATTATTCCACGAATTCCAAACAAATTTAGCAAACGATAATGAGTAATTTTTAATTTGACAAAGTATATTAATGAAAATAGTTAATTTTGGCGTTTACAATTCTAAATTAGAAGTCTCTGTTAGGCGAATTTCTTTCTGATGTGTATAATAAGTGTGTTTCCTGTGAGCATAAATATGGTGTGGAAGTGGTTTTAGTGACAGGTTCTGTAACAAACCAACTTGTTTTTTTACTGAAATGGTGGTTTTTGATCTTAGTTTTTTCCTGTATCTTAGTTATGCTTTGGAGAATATAAGTATTGCAACTTACTTCTTTCATGTTGTATTTGAAGCATCACCTCGTCAAGGTTTTAAATTACAAACGTGAATTAACGTCTCTTTTTCTTCCTTGTGATAGGTCATGAACCGTAGTCAATTATATAGCTGTTGTACGGTGCTTATTCAACGAAGCAACTTTTTCAATCCTTTGGTATCATTAGCGTTTCGCTTTCCGTGTACACCATAAATTAAATCTAGCAACGAACCATTAGTACAATCTAAATGCAAAATTCTACTTCATTGTAACTCCATTATCCATGTGCCTTCTGCAGTTACGCAAATGGAAAAGCTATATCTAATCCATATACAGTTTCTGGACATCACGGGATAAAGATGTTGATATTTATGTCTTTATTAAAGAGCAGTTCTCTATTTTGATGTTCTTGCTTTGAAATAGCGATGTTTTGTCCTTCCTACGGTTTTAAGCTATTCTTTGTAGGTGTATGTACAGTGTTTGATCCAGGATTAGATGGAAAATACGCACGATAAATCCCCACCCCATGAAACTTTTGTGTAGCCGATTGTTCTGCTTTTTATTCTATCAGCTTCCTAACGTTCAAAAACAACACTCATAACAATAGTTTTGAGTAAATGTTTTAATTAACGTCACATAATTTCCAACCAGAAGCCCCAAACTTATAAAACTTACTGAAATTTTGGATATCCACTTCCACAGCACACTTTTGCATGAAAAGTTTCTGAAATTTGTTGGCACTTTAGGTCCGAACATAACGGGCCTTTTTGAATATTAGGCGTATTTAGTGTGTCATGTATTTGTATTCAGTATAGCTTCAAAAAGAAAATAACATTAATAAATAGGTATATAGTGTTTTAAATCAAAAACAAATATTTCTTTTCTCATGTTAATAAGTGTCATTAAAATGTATTTTATCTGAAATAGGCTGAATTTTCTAATTAGTTGGATGTGGGCCTGTGGGGCCATAGTAACACAATGAAATATTCCCCCATTCAGGGATACCTGCGTTAGTATAAAAACATGCAAGTAACTAAAGAAAATCAAAACTGTCCAACTAACTAATTACAGCATATCCTTTTCTTTTTATTACTAACTTTTAACTAATTCCAACAAGTAAATGTTCGGACTATTAATAAGTGTGTATAATAGAGGTGGACGGATTTCATTACTCTATAGCTGTTCCCATAAGGTTTTCTCACATAGTACTATATACTACTCGAATCACATGCGACTGAACTCCAATTATCCGATTCAATTTAGACATAACCACAATCGTATAATCAGAAATTCGGATGATTGGAGTGTTTCGGAAGAAGGTAATATTTTAATTACTTATTGGTATTGTTGGACTGTGAGATCATGTAGTTCTTGTATCGGTCATCATTCATCAACGAAAATAATGTAATGGAAAAAAAAATACTAGGTATGACATTCAACAAGACAAACATTTGCAATACTGAAATATTGCTGGTTGGAATATTTTTTCTGAAATTCGGATATTCAGCAACGCTTCGGATGAAGCGGATTTGAGTTCTACTGTAGTTGTTAACCAATTTCTCTTATACGACATTTAAAAGTAAACCTAACTAATCAGTTAAGTGTTCGGAAGCATGTTTTACGAATTTCGAAGTAAAGTGAAGTTTCAAAGTTTAACAGGAAAAACGATTCTTAAATTTATTATAACAGATTTTAATAAGTTCTGCGATTTATTTCGAAACAGGTGCCAATACCATAGAGCGTTTCGCGGCAGCATCCATCCATTTGCGGCTGGGAAAAGTAGATGAAGCGGTTCTCTGGGCCGGGTCATTTCTGTGCCTCCGTTATTTTCGACGTATGCGTGCCTCATGTTATGTGATGGCAGGTCAGCCATTCACCCCAGTTGTGTCCAGAATAGCTCTGGATTTTTTGCTTGTTGGGTTGTTTGTGAATTTCGCATATTTTATTATGGCATTGGGTTGGATAAAGAGGTGAGAGGGAAACTAGTGTGAGTTCTTTGTCACCATGCGACAGGTTGTGTGAGGATCTTTTTTTTTTTTTTTTTTAAAGTAATGGTGTGAAGATAAATAATGAATCTTTTTGAAAGAATTTATAATATAAAAATTGTAATTGTCATACGCTTGAAAGCCACTTGACTTACGCGGCTTCAGCCAGTCAAAAACGCTGAAAGTGGTGTGCTTGTTTTGTTACGGGGCTGCTTCAGGTTGCGTCCCGTGGCTTTGGTAGAGATCGTTGCTTAGCGCTGGAGCTACGTGATGCCCTGGAACAGTCCCACGGAAACTATCCAGATTGTATAGATGAGCATTCCTGCATTGCCAGTATCCTCATATTAGTCTTGCATGTTTGTTTGTGGAGCAAACAAATAGGAATTGCGTTTCCCGGGGGTTGGCGAGCGGCAGCGAGCAGGGGGCTTTGCCCCTTAGTAATTGATAAAATTTAAGACTCACACTCCCAATAACAAAGGGGGGGGGGGGGGGGGGCTGGGGAGCCCAGTCGGTTAAGCACTCGCTTAGCATGCGATGCGGAAGGTCTCAGGTTCGGGTCCGGGCATCGCCAAAATAGCTGCCGACCTATAAACGGCCCGTGCAGCCAAAAATGTCCGACGAATAATACCCCGTGTAAGGGAGTGCACGTAAAATATCCTTCAAAGTCCTAACGCTGCGTACGATGTCGCCCTTAACGGTTGCGTTGGGTGCCTATTCAGGTGTTGGCTCGTCACCTGACTGTGGTTCTAAAATACGACGCCCGTCGCCAATAGCCCTCGTGTAGCTCTAGTGCAACGATAATTCAAACGTAACCACAACCCAATAACAAAGAGTTACAAATTACAATTTCAAAATACTGTACCTGCAACCTCGATACGGAATAAAAATAAGTTCTTTTTTTTCAGTGCAGTACGTGGGTTAAAAGGTCTTTTTGGTCACTTTAAGAAGAATTGACTGGTTGAAATGCATAAATAGAATTTTTTTTTTCCGTTTGGTTATTTGGCATTATGTCCAGGGCTCAAAACTAACGGCCGCTACTAGCAAAATGCGATCAAATCTCTCAATATTGCCTCAACAAAATAAATTTAGTTATTTAGTTGTAGTTATCGCGGATAATTTTGAAAATCGTCAATACTATCTGTTTTATCACAGTTTTCAAGATTCTCGCCTAAAATAAGTGCCTTCAATTCACTGATCATTACTGATCCTAAGTGTGTCAAACAATTGATTTGATTATAATTATGATCGCAAAAACTCGGCGTCCTAAAATTGCATAACGCTGCTTACGATGTCGCCCTTAACGGTGGCGTTGGGTGCCTATTCAGGTGTTGGCTCGTCACCTGACTGTGGTTCTAAAACACGACGCCCGTCGCCAATAGCCCTCGTGTAGCTCTAGTGCGACGATAATTCAAACCTAACCTAACCTAAAATTGCACAACTCTAGTGATCTATGAATTGTGAAGCTTTGTCGGCCTTATTAAAATCTTCAAATTGTGGAGATTGTCAAGTACAATTCTGACGATCCCAAATCTTAAATGACCATAATATTCAGAAACTCTGGCTCTAGTGAATTGTGATTTTTTAAGTATGGAACTACAGTTATCCTAAAATTGCAAAAAGATTGTGTAAGCAGCCACTTCGGCGATTTTAAAATCTCCCAGTTGGGCACTGTTGACTACAAAGAAATTTTTTTTCAATAATTAAAAAAATACTCCTAGGCAATGTGCATTTGCTTCTAGTATTTTTAGTTAGTAGCACAGATTACTCCTAAATTTCTGTATCCAATTTCGAACACTGATTTAGTCTCATTACAAACGATACCGTTTAATGGGCCGATGAAATGCAATTAATTTATTTAGGTTGACTGAAAATGTCGCATGGTTCTTCCTTAACCATTTAAATCATGCTTGCTATCCGAAATAGGCCTTCCTACAGTATTGGTTCTTTCTTAGTTAAAAAGAAGAGACAAGAAACACTAGTGGTGTGTGACAAAACACGGATCTTCAATTACCACTCAATTTATACATTTAAATTTAATGACAGTAATATTAGTTCAATGGCATCTACTTTAATTGCACTTTTACATGGCGGCAACTAACCCTTTAAAAAAAATATATAAATAATAATAATAAATATTATCGCGACCGTCTGGTACTGGGAACTCGTATACGATATTAGTAGGTAGACAATTGAAAGTAAAAAAAAACATTAAAAACATTTTTTCCCCTGCATTTAAATAAGGCATAACAAAAAGTTTTTTCTAATGTCAAAATCTTGCTGCAGTCGCTACTAACAAACTATCATCCTTTTCAGTTGCTTTGTGAGGTATAAGTTATTTTTAGATAGGGAGAATACATTTTTGTTATATATTTTTAATATTTATATAGGTACTGGGTGGTATCGTTCTTGGAGCAATGATGTGGGTACTAGCCACCACCCCTACCGTGAAAAGCTTTTTCACTGGTACATTGGTAAGTACTCAATCAATATCCGACACAAATTTGCTTCGAATCTTTGAATGAAATGTAGATAGTTTGGAAAGTAAATGAATATACTAATGTAGAAAGGCAATGAATCTCTATTAAATTAAGAAATTAAAATATGTAAATGAGAAATTAAATCATTTAGTTATGCTGACAAATAGTTATTTGTCGTTATGAAAGGCTGAATTAATCTGTTTTAAAAACTAAATGAATAAGTGTTACATATCAAAACTAATTGAGTAAGTTATCAGGAAAGGTAAATTGGGCACCATAATCCAAAAACAAATATGCATTAGTTAATATGGAAAATAAATGAAGCAGGTTATATACAGGCCAAACAAGTTAATTTGTCATACAAACTAAGTTAATTAACCAGTTATTATCGTAACCCGATAGGTAATTATTTTTAGAAAATCAAATCAAAATGTCTATAGGAATAATTTGTTATTTGTTGAAGAAAAGTTTTCAAGCATTTTTAGTGTTTCCTTTTTTAAATGTATACATTTTTAATTCACTCCACTAATATTTAGAATGGGTATACTTTAGATGAATTATGAACTAGTTAATTTTACTTTGTAACAAGGTGTAAAATGTATAATATATTTTAACACTTTAATTTTTTATAGCTATTTACTTACATAGTGCTGTGTGTAGGGTCCTTACTATTCATAAATGGTATGTTTATTAGAATATTTTTTTGTACTTAAATTCTGAAAGATAATTACTTGTACACTTAGTTATTTAGTAGTAAAACATCTAATGTATAGTCATCTTTCATTTTTAATTCGAAAGAATTAAAAAAGTAAACGGAAATTAGGTATTGACAATGTGGAGAAATATGTCTGTCCCTTCCAAGTTCGGTCTATCCGTCCTATTTTAATTTTTTTTTTAATCAGAAATATATGAACATCGGAGGCTTAAATCTTTTATACATGTTGTCCGTCTCTATACGCTTTTTCAATCGTCTGTCCTTTGCAAGACCCGGTCGGTTGTAATTTATCTCCTTACAAATTTTAAACATTCTTTTTTTGTGAAGTTTTTGATGTCATAACTCTCTCTCTCTCTCTCTCTCTCTCTCTCTCTCTCTCTCTCTCTTTCTTAAAAATCGTTTTGTGTTAGAAATATATTGCTATTTTTTATACAGTGTTTTCGTAAGTCTGCCTCTTCGTACTACATATAAGATTTTAAGTGAGTAGTAAAAGCAACAGGAAAGTTGGCTATTCTATTTCTTTCAGAATTGAATGTTTTAAATAACCTTTCCTTCATTTTTATTAACTTTTTAATATAATTTTTTTTAATTGGAAGCATAATGCATAATATTCTATAATATTGTTCAATGTTTTTCTTAGGTATTCTTGGTTGGATTGGATCCTATAAAAGAGGAACATGTCTAATGAAATTTGTAAGAATTTTAACTTAGACTTCTTTTTATGCTTATTTAAGAATAATTTGTGTATAATACATTAACTATTTTTTTTTTCTATTTCAGTATTTAGTGTTATCTGTGTTTACGATATCAGCAGAAGTAGGTGGTATTGTTGCACTAAATGTTCTGAGGATGAAGGTAAGATGTGCATCTTTTCACTATGCGTTTTTTCAATCTTTAGTACTTATCTATACTTTTGATGTAAAACTATAATATTTTTGAAAATAAAATAATAGTATTGTATGTAACTACTATAATATTGCATGAAAAATAAAATCATACTTTACATTTAAATTAAGTGATTTTGATTTTGTTTAAGTTTTTCAAATTATTTTCTGCAAAAAGTTATTTTATTCAGAATGTCTAATGCTTTTTCTAAACATTAATTAAAATGGAAAAATCATTAAATGTATCTATCTTTTATTGTGGTGTATCTTCATTTATTAAGATTTTCATCCTTATCTTTATGTAAGTAATTTAGTTATATGTTGTGTATTTGAATATAGATGACTGACGTCTTGAGCACAGCCTGGGGCGAAGTAAATCAAATGACAAAAAATATCATACAGGAACATGTGAGTATGGAAATTAGTTGGTTATTTTAGAATTGTGTTTTTTTGAAACTTTTTGTTCTCTTAGGTTGCTGTGTTGCATGTATCTTAATTTTATATTCTACTTTACTTTAGAAATATTAATTCTTATCAATTTTTTTTATTCACAATTAAATTTTTATAAAATTTATTTAAATTATTAATTTTCTATGTTTATTTTTTGAAGTTATAAATCTTGCAAATTAAGTATTTTCATATGCAAAAATAAGACGTTCTTTTAAATTTCAAATGTAATGATAAATTTATAAAAGAATTTAAAGTTATATTTTTTCATGTTATAAGTTTTCATTTGCAGATAGGTGAAGGGAAAAGTAAGGTAAAAGAAAATCAAACTATTCTCCATAATTTTTTTTTTTTTTTGAAAAATCTTGATTGTTTTTTTTTTACATCTCTCTTTGCATTTTTTAAAGAACATGGCAATATTATAAATATCTATTTAAATTACAAACTATATTTTCTATAATTTTTTTTGCAGTTAGTACAGAATAAATTTTTTGTTTTTATTTTGTAGTTTGATTGTTGTGGTTTTCTTGGCCCGCAAGAATTCGCTGAAACTACAGATCCTATTGATGACAGCTGCTATTTCACGATGAAGGCAGATGAAGATATTTCAGTAGTACAGATGAAAACATTGAATAGGGTAACTGGTTTCTGTTAAGTTAAAAAGTTGTTTGTTTCTACCGTTTATTTCTACTGACCAAAGTTATATTCAGAGAATATCCCCAACTTTGCACATGGTACAGGAAGATACATGTAGAGAACAATGTTGATTCTTGTTACAAAAGTTTATTGTTTCAAAATTGTTATGCATCTCAGAACAGAGATCCAGCTTTATCAAAATATTTTCAGTAAAATGTGTGTGCTATTCTGATGAAGCAGGACCTCTGTTTTGGGAAACATGCCAATTTTTACACAATAAAACTTTGCAACAAGAATCAACGTTGCGTTCTTCATGAACTAAAGTTATTGAACTCTCCCTGAGCCTGTTTTACAGTGAGGTATTGGCCCTTTCCTTTTCTGTAGACATTTGGCCTGACATACTATTTTACTTTTTTTTTCTCTAATGGGGCTGAAACATTGGCGGTCAAGCCTTTGCAAACTCGGCGAATTACCCAGAACTGAGAGCCATTTTTCTTGTGGCATCATCTAGGTTACTCACCAATTTTGATGCACAGATTACAATGAATCAGAGCTCTCTGGGGATGTTAAAGTATTTCGAGATTTAATTTTGCTGAGAGAAATGGGCCTTCCATGAATTTTTTACATGCCACATAACACGTTACGCCGAAATTCCTAAATATTTTTAATTTCTTGTACTTGGCTAAGATGTTTTTTTTTTTAAAAAAGGGTATTTTTTTTATATTTGTTACAAATTCATACAATTGTATTGATATGCAGTGGAGCGGCTGTAAGAACTGCCCTTTCTATTCTCAGACAAGGTTTTCAACTCGTGTAATTCATTTCAAGGCTAATTTTTAAAATTAATTTTAAGCTTATGTATTTTTACATTGCCTGAAAAAAAAGCATTTTAACTTTATAAAACAGAAACTGTTTTTACAACCATATAAATTGACAATTGATATTTATAAATAAAACAAGTTCAGGGACTATAAAGGATTTATTTAGTAATGTAACCCCTTTTTATTTTCATTAAATCTATGTATTTTTTTTTAAAGATTGGATGTAAAGAAAAGCTAGTGGATTGGTTTTACAACAATAAAGCTATTTGGATAGCTAGTTTAGGGGGACTTTTATTATTGCAGGTAATATAAAGCTTTCTTTATTAGCACATGTTATCTTATGTAAAAATATCATGGAAAATTTGTTTAAAATCATAATTATAAACTTTCATTATCATTCTTTCAATTAAAGAATACAATTTTTTTGCAAGGACAAAACTTTTTTAAGGCAGAAGTACCAAGAAAAAGCTATTTTTTGCTTTATTTTAAATATATGTTGCTATCTTTTTCTTAGTTATATTGACACATTCATAAAACTTATACAAAATTTTATTATTGATGTATTCAAAGGTGGGAGCACTTCTTTGTATTGGAAATTTTACTTTTATTTTGTCTAGTAGAATGCACATGTTTTTTAAAGATTTTTTTGTTTAAATTTTTCTCCCTTCATTTATTAAAATCTTATATACTTATTGTATTCAAAGCATGTATTTTAAAAGCAAATTTTTTAAAGAATCATTATAAGGGATTATGAAAGGATAAATTTAATAATGCATAAGATTAATAACTATATTTTCTGGATTTTACTAATATTATGAACAAGTATTGGTTGGTAGTTTTACTTATTGTTTTTAACTTATTGAGTGCACATTATTTGTTGCAATTTCAGTTTTTCATCAATTGCATAGTGTTATTTAGTGATATAAAACTTGTAATTTATTAAGTTCTATTTTTATCTGTTTTTTTTTAAACCTTTCTGTTAAGTTTATTTTTATAATCACCATCAGTTAGTTTATATCATTTATATGCAAGATCCTTTTTCTTGTATGTTTTTTCTCAAGCGTCCTTTGTTAAATGTATACATTAAAAAAGATTTCTATTTCAGGTGACTGTTGTTTTATTTGCTGTTTATGTTGTGAACCAAATAAAGCGAGCAAGGAGACCACAGTCGGACTCGTCTTCATTTAATGATGTGCATTATCATACTAGACTATGATGTAGAAACATTGTGAAGCAGATCATATTGGAGGTATAAGTTTTCAAAAATAAGAAATGTCTGTATCTAGATTTGCTGCAGTATTTTGTGTTCATATATTGATTTTAATATTTAAAAACAGTTGCAATATTTAAAATAGCACTTAGTTTTTTAGCTTTTGTTTTATTAGTTCATGCTATGTATTTTAATGAGACATTCCATTATTTTAAGTGGCTTAGTTGATTGTCTGCATGTTTGCTTACAATTAAATTAATATTGTTGGCTTCGAGAAAAAAAATTAAGTACATCATAAATGCTTTAACAAAAAAAAAAAAAAAAGGGGGCTATTACTTTTAACTGCTGGAACCTGAAATCAGAAACTTTACATTTCTTTATTGGGTTTAACTACTTCAAAAATATATAATCATAGTTGAAAATTACAGAAAAGTATAGATAGTTAAAACCTTTGAAAAAGCACTGTTTACTGGTTGATAGCAAATGAGGCTATCAAACCTTGTCAATGCCTTATTATATTTAATACATATTTATAATAAAAAGTAATCTTTTGTTTTGAACTATATCCATAATATTTGGCACACTTTATTGCCAAGATGCACTTTATATTTTTCACTGCAAAGCCAACAATATTATCGCTGCAACCAATGAATAAAATGCTCTGTATCTAATTAACATGTATTAATCACAACTGCGTTTAGTTGGTAAAACGCTTATCTACAAAAATGACTTGGACTGTATTTCTGTTGAAACAGTCAGTGATAAATTAGAATCAAAATAAATTATAGTAAAAAATGTTTTATAACAAATTTCCTATTCATTTTAGTTGATAACACATATTTAACCTGTCCTAGGATAGTTAAGACTCGGAAATTTTAGCTATCTATATTATTATTAATACGATGAACAGCGCTTCATATGTCGAAATTGTATAGATACTTTTGAATTGCAACTTATATTTCATATCTGTTTATGAATGTAATCTATTTGACTTGTGTATTATTGACCTTTATATTATTTTTGATACAATGATGTTCACCTATAAATACGACTGCTATATTTTTTGATAAGGATCTTGCAATTTTTGAATTAAAATTTTTTGAACAAATGTTTTACTATTAAATCTACCAATGTTATTTAAAATTCTTTACTCAAATTATTCATTTGCAAATATGCTCAAATGTGATATAACTTTTATTCAAAACTTTGCCAATTTACGATGCACTTTTTTTTATGGCAGCAAAGCGTCAAATGTATCAAAGATTTAAAAATATTTTTATATAATGTATTTTTGAAAGGGTTTCTAATGCTCTTGTAAGTTTATATTTATGTGAATTTTATTTAAATAAACTATTTAAAATATTTTATTAAGAAACACACAAATTTTCAATAATTTTAATAAGTATCTTTCCAGACATATTTTGATATATTTGATGCTCAAATATATTTGTACAATGCGTCAAGTATTAAAACTAGAACAAAATGAAGTTTATGCAGCTAAAAATATAAAATAAATTTAAGATGCACTTATCAATCAAAAGGGGCATTTTGTTTAAAATGTAATAATTTGATTGCTTTCTAGCAATTTTCTAAACAAATAAGGTTTATAAATTGTCTTTTCCATGCAACAATATAGATTTTTGCAAATACTTATTTTCCTCACTCTAACTTAGTGCATATTTTTAACAGTTACTTCAAGTGAAATATATTATAAAGATATTAATAATAATTTATCCTTTCAATTTTACTTCAATCGACACAACTATACATATTTTTACCTTTAAGAGATTTTAAAAGTAAACTTCTATGAAAAATACATTTTGTCTCAAAATATACTTTTAAACATTGCGAATTTACATGGATGTCATATTTTGACATTTATTTAATACACTTTTGAGTACTTTTCACTTGATAAAAACAGAAAAATAATTTTAATGTAACTTTTTCTTTCAGCATGTCATGCAATTAGATATGATATTCATAAAACATTGAATTTTCATTACATAATGATTTTTCCCATAAACTCTTTTGGAAATGAAACATGGCAGTATATAGTATATGAATCGCAATGGATTATACAATAAGTGAAAATGCTAAGTCTTTGGGCCCCTTTTGCACAGATGGAATTATGAAATGTACAATGAAAATATGTATAATTGCTTGCCTTAACAATTACAAAATTAAAATGCCTAATTTATTTGTACTAAAACAACCACAGTGAATTGAAAACAGCATCAATAAATAAACATCATAAAAAAGTACCTGAATGTCAAAGATGCTCATTAAATAGAATCAATATCACAAAACATAGCGACATTTAAAGAAGGCATCTATGTACACAAAAAAGTAGCCCAATCGTACCTTGATTCACATTCAAACACATGACCATATAATTAGCTATACATTTTGAACATGAAAGCACATAGAGCAATATATTTAAATACTCTCATAGAACAGGGCATATGTCTAAATAAGTCTGTAGAAAAATTTCCCTGGATACTTTCTTTGTGTACTTATGAATTGTATACAAGCGGACAAGACATCTCCTATGTCCTTTAGCAAATGCTTTTTTGTTCAGTTCGACTGCCAACAATTTCTGTTAAAGAGCTATGTTTGCATTTTATGTGCAACAAGTATTCACAATTTTTAAAGAACAAAAAGGAAAATTTCTGTTGAATGAAAAACAAGGGTTAACTAGTGTTTAGAGTAAATGGTAAGTTATTTGCATTAATTGATAAAACTTAAAAAAAAACTGTAATCATCAAGTTTAAAAAAAAGCAACAGATATTTGAGAATGATGTCATATTGAGAATGTAGAACCCTTCAGAAATATCAGATATCATTCTCAAATATCATTTACATTCTCAATAATCACAAAATTTACCTTGATGACTATGTCATAAAATTATTGATATCATAGGACAATTATCGATAACAAGTATCCGCTTTCTGTTTGTCAATTCTCCATGTGGTTTGCATGGAAAGATTTCTAGGGCTTACCTACAGACTCCATTGGACATAGACCTTTTTTAATACTAAGATAGATTTGAACATTTGGCTTAATTAAGAGATTTCATTAGTAATTTCTTCTGAAGTTAAGGGATGTGAATCGCTTATGTTGTCACTACTGGACTTAGCTTGTGAGAATGTTGGCTCTGGTTCACTTTCTGGGGGACTAGCACTCGACCTAGCTTGTGAGAAGGTTGGGTCCGACTCACTTTCTTGAGGACTAATTTCAGGTGACTTTATTGTGACTCGCTTTGCAGATGTTTGTTTTGAAGAAGTTGGTGGAGTCTCTTCTTCAAATTTTTCCTCTGACACTAGGGGTGGAGGTGGATCGTCTGCCAATTCTTCAAATTCATTTTCAATGGGTTTCTGTCTCCTAAGTAAATACAAGTTAAACATTTTATATAGTATTTATTAATAATTGAAATACTTTATTTTTATTGAAGAGTAATATGTCCATAGCAGCCATGCTTTAAAGTAAAGCTAAAAGCTTAAATATTAAGTTTGGTTGGACATGCACACACAAGTAAAACCATCCTAATTACGTTTTCATTGCATTTAAAGTTTGATGATGGCATTAATCCTATTGATGATTTAGGATTAATGCCATGTATAATTGATTGCTTTGCAGTTGCTGTTTTTAAGCCTGGTCATGTAACCAAGATAACATTTAAGATGGTTTTCACAATATGACATCCCAAGAAAAACATTGTAATCCCACTTTTAGTACAATCCATAAACTGAAAGGAAAATTAAACTATAAAAAAGAACCTATAATCAATATCATATTATTAAAGCTAATGTTGCATCACACAAATATTTTACCTTGATCAAAAATCAATTTATGTCTATAATACAATTGTTGCTAATGCTTTTTTAAAATTATAAACCGATCTTAACACCTTGACTGTTCTTTATGTGGTGTCTGTACTACAAATTTGCATCTAATAAATGGTATTTTTTCTTTGTTAATTAAAGGACCAGCAAACTCAAATACAATTTTACTAAACTTCATTTCATTATTATTTATTAAAAAGAAAATATATAATTAAATACAGGGCTCAGCAATATCATGGCTACATTTAACTATTGTAAATCAAATCAAAGTCGTCAATGAAAGGTCCAGACTCTATATAGTATACTTATTTTGTAACTAGAATTTTGCAACAAGATCCTACATATTGTTTTTAAACTATATTAAAATGTATTTTAAACTTCAAAGTATTTTTAAACATCTATTGAAAGGCACCCATTTTGATAGGGTATGCTCCACACTTAAAAATTAAAATACACAATCAATATTAAACCTTGTAGCACTTTCTTATAATCTTTAGCAGTATATTTTGAATAGATTGAGAGTGGGATTTGAATACTAATTACTAAGCCCTTCATTAAACACACCACCATTTAGAATAGACATAAAAGCTTAACTCAAAATGACTATAGAAAAAGCTAGGACTTACCTTCTTACAACAAAAATGATAACAAGCACTATACAATTTATGATGAGTAGAACAGCAATTATGACAACTGGAATTACGATATCTGAAATGCAAGATATATTGTTATTATATTATGCCTACTATAATCCATAAAATACAAGCAAATTGAGTTATGATTATGAACTTAAGTTTTTATATTAAACTTTTTTTTTAATGCATGCTCCACATTATGGAAGTTGGAACAAGGTACAAGTAAGGCTTGTATAAACAATTAAAACAAAATCACTTGGAAGCAATAATAATTAAAAATTATAATTTTGATTTTATTCTAAAATTAGTTATTCCGAAAAGATGTCTGGTATAGCATTTTAAGACACGAGCAAAATCCTGCATGTATGTTCTCAATCTAAACATACTTTTCATAAGAATATTTGTAAAAAAAAAGTATTTTGCAAAGAAATTTAAAAAAATGTTTAATAGTTACTTACGGACTCTAAAAATAGATTTTTTTGCTACAAATGCAACAAAAAAGGCTGTATCACTTATTTGTAGTTAACATATAATTTTATCATTGTTTTTTTTAATTTCAAAATGCCTTTAAAATTAACCACTAGAAGAACTTTTTGAAAAGTTTGTGAAAAAATATTTAAAATAATTTCTTAGTAAGTCTAATACCGTATTGACCCTTGTTCAACTTCATTTTTTTATAGAAATAAATAACTGATACCTGTTATCAAAAGCTGAAAACTGATATTTGGATCTCATTCTATCGGACCAGGTCAATTTCGGAACTAATTAACGTGTTAATTGCTTGTGGAGAGGTTTAAAAAAAATTTCCCAAATGGGGACGCATTTCTCAAGAGGTTAATGAACAATTATCTCTTACCCGCTATGAGGTTAGCTTTGGTATCTAAAAGAGGATTAATTTCTTCATCATCATTCCTTGAATAATTTCCGAATTTCTCCTCCAATTCTGTGCTTGAAATAGGTGTTAAAGTTGTATCCTCCATGGCTAAAAATACAAATATTCATTGATTCGATATGTATTTATTCATTCAAGAAAGGTTATTAATTTGTTTCCAAAACAAAAAAAAAATTATACCTTAAAATAAAAATGTTTTCACCTCACACAAATTTAATAGCATGGAAAGAAATTTTACCTGACTATGCGACTTTTTGTTGATATATATAGTCAGAACCCATTCAATAAATTAAAATCAGACACAGCGTAAGAAATTTTTATTTCGTCCTCGTATTAGAAGAATGATGCAATTAAAACATAACTTTGGAAATTCTTTCTTCTTTAGATTTTAAGAAAGGCAACTATAATTTAACCACAAAAACACTGCTTTCACACTTTTAAAAAAGCTGCTAACATTTGTAATTACCTTATTGCCACAATGTAACACACACAAAAAGCCGATAAATTTTATTACGATACATATGATTATCGAGGGAAGAAAATACGAAGCCTTGGAAATATGGGACTGGATTGTTCGTTTTCGTTTGGTTGTTTGGAATTGCATTTCATTAGAGCGAAAAATTATCTGTTTGAATAGTAGTGAGGGCTAGTCGAACAAAGACAGAATTTTTACTCACACAGAGAGAGAAAGTACACCCAGAGCGAAGCAGGAATCGAACCCGCACCCTGTACAGTGAACTAGGCAATGATTTTTGGTATTCAAACTACACGCCTAATTCACTCCATTTTCTTTTGTTTGTAATTTGCATAACAAAGTTATTAGTTCGAAAATATTCATCCCAGATACATTACATATGCATGTTACAAGTTCACTGTAAACCATCTGCTGCTGTATGTAAACGGTGTAGCTGTCACTGTCAATTAAGAGGAAAAGATTAGATTTCCAAGTTTCTATGGCTACATAGATTCATATCAGTCTGTGGTTTGGCTGTACCGGCTTTTGGATTTAATAAAAAGCACACTTTTGCATAAATATTTTAATAATACGTGTAACAAAATTTTAAATTTCGAAGTTGGTAACATTTTTAAAATGAAGACCGCTCCTTGAGCTAATTTTCTGTGTGGAATTTACTCAGGATGTTATTTATTCCCAAAGTCAAAAAGGTCCGATTGTACAGGATGAACAACGGCCAAAATAATCACTAGTGGGTACTTTTTTCCCCACAGCTCTCATAGGCGGCCTGACCTCGTAATCGAAACGTATGTAATGAGGACTACGTTAGGTTAGTTGGAATATCATCGCACTAGAGCTACACGAAGACCCTTGGTAACGGGGGTCATAATTTAATGCGGTGTAGGTTAGGTTTGAATATCGTCGCACTAGAGCTACACGAGTTGTATTGGCGACAGACATCGTATTTTAGAACCACAGTCAAGTGACGTAATGCGGTTTAGGAACCGATGAAACTCGAAGTCAGCACTCCTTTGTATGTATTGAGCTCAGTACGACAAACCAAAGGTATATTTTTAAACACACAAACGGGGAATAGGAATAAGGAGGACTCACCCACACACGGCGGCAGCGTGTCGTTCCAATGGTGGTCCCTGACGCACTGTAGGAACCGAGTCCCCTGCAGTGTATCGTTGAACACCTGGCGCTTGTTGCGACAGGCGTACGCGGCAGAGCTTCCGTTGCGCTCCACCAGCCGGATGCCTTCGCCCGGGGGGAGGGTCGGGCAACCGTGGGCTGAAAAAATAAAGACATATTCGTTGTATTGTATTTGATGTAAAAGTAAAGGAATGAATGCATAAGTAGATGGGTAAATTAAGTTTAGTTTTGAATTTCTTTCTAGTTTGATCGTGTTTAGTTTGATCGTCGCACTAGAGCTACACGAGGGCTATTGGCGACGGGCGTCGTATTTCAGAACCACAGTCGATTAAGTGACGAGCCTACACGTGAATAGGCACCCAACGCAACCGTTAAGGGCGACATCGTACGCAGCGTTAGGACTTTGAAGGATATTTGACGTGCACTCCCTTACACGGGGTATTATTCGTCGGACATTTTTGGCTACACGGGCCGTTTATAGGTCGGCAGTTATTTTGGCGATGCCCGGACCCGAACCTGGGACCAGTCGCATATGCTAGGCGAGTGTTTTACCGACTGGGCTCCCCAGCCCCAGAGGGTAAATAGTATGCTGTGTATGTATATAAAATTGGTAAATTGTTGCATGGGGTGAGTGTGTTGCTTTCAAGAAATTAATTTGTATGACCGTTATAGCTTGTTCGCAAGAAGTAGGTTCCTTAAGATTAATTAATTTTATCTACTCGTGAAAAATAAATATTGTTTGACAGGATTATGAACGTTTGCATGATAACCACATAAAGAAAAAGAAAAAAGGGCCTTGGGGCTTCTATTTAATTAGGACAGGGTATATTTCTTGGTTTTATATTTAATTTTACGCTTCCAGTATACTTGATTACTTTAGAAAACAATTCCAGACCCTTTTTTCAAATATAGATACTATTTCTTCTAGTTAACTCTAAGTGTGCAAATTTTAAATATTACATGATAAAAAGGTGAACGAAAACCACCTACTTTTAAAATACACCAGAAATCCACTAGCCGGATTAAACCCAGCAGACCTGAACCTCACTTCCATCCCAGCCACGCCCTCCACCTCCACACTCTTCATCGCCTCCGCCCCTTCACCACATAACTCCGCCCTCTTGACCATGCCTTCGTAGATCGTCAGCTTATCATCATCACACCTCTTCACGACCTCTACGAGTTGACCAATGAGGTGAAACTCCATCTCATTATTCGTCTGGGTGGGCGTGACGTCCACCGCCTCCCGTAGGTGGAGGTGCAGAACGGAGGCGTGGATGGTCTGACCTTCGGAGGCGATCAATGACCAAACGCAGGAGGTGAGCTGGGGATAGTATTGCGGGTAACCTGGAGAGGAGATGTAGCCTTCTGGGGTGAGGATCTTGGAGTTACACCATTTGTTGATGCTGGATTCTGTTGGAAATAGATTGGTTTTAGTGGGAATTATAATGGGAAATGCATGATTTACCCAGGCTACAGAATAGGCCCGTGGAGCCTGGAGTAATAGTTTCATTTTCAACAACTACTAATTGGTCCCGTTAGTAGTGGCATATAAATGCAACGAAATATGAAAATTAATGTATTTAATTCACAAATTGAGCAGGTACAGCTGGGGAAAAGAAACGAATCACCCCTCGTTTCTCGGCTGGTATTGATCAAGGAATTTTGTGTAAGGTGTCAATTTTCAGGAAATAGCGTGAGGAATTGGGAACTGGCAACAAAAACTGTTATAGGGGTCGTCTACATATTAAAATGAATACCAACTTTGAAAATTCCAATGGCAACACCCAATTTTTTTTACACAAAAATGTTCAGCACCCTCAAAATACCCCATGCTTAAAAAAGAATTATTTATTTTGCATTATTTGCTGAGATATTAAAGCCTTAATTTTGAACTCGGTTAGGGGCATATCTCCTAAGTGAAAAAAGGTAATATTTTGGTTGTGTCTTTTCAAAACGACAAACTAAAAAAGGGTTAGCATAATCTCGCCAACGGATGCTAGAATTTAACTTTCTTCAGTAATATTGGGATTTTTCGAATGTTTTTTTTTTTTTTAAAATTTTGGGTTTTAAAATTCAGAAATAAAATAAAGGCAGAAGATGAAAAGTTTTAATTTTAAATTAAGTCGCATATACGGTTATTTATAACGAACAGATTTTCAAATGCTATTAGTTACAATCAGATTGAAAAACATGATTATTACACTTATGCTTTAAACTTTTTATGCAAATCTTTGCTTCATTCGCAAACATTGTTGCAGAAATTTTGTTTAAAATTCGTCGCACTCTATCGGTAATATCGGCCCAGTGGCTTGGTGGAAGTGCTTATTTCGCATTGTCACGCCACAGGTCCGGGGATCGAATATCGGATTGGGCGAGGTTGACCCATCCTTTCATCCCTTAAGGGGTCTAAGGAGTCTTAAAAATGTGCAAAGGAGATACTACAAAGCCTAGTCTGATCTTTCATGTCATTTTTGAACTACTCAATGTATAAGTATAATTTTTTTATATGTAATTCTACAAGATTTATTTATTATGAAACGAGTTTTAAAATTTATGAAACTTTAGCCAAAACTAAAATAAATGATATTAAACATGAAGGTACTTGAACACACTGTGATTAGGCTTGCGCGGCAAATTATGAGGTCAAAATTGAAAAAATGAATAAGAAAATGACTTTATATTGTACAAATATGTACAAACAAAGACTTATACCTAAATTCTCAGCTCAATTTTAATTAGAAATTATTTTTAAAAAAAATTAAAATCAAAATTTTTAAATTTTTATTAATTTTTTTAGAAAAAAGTTCTTAAAATAATATCTAATTAAAATTGAGCTGAGAATTTAGGTATAAGTCCTAGTTTGTACATATTTGTACAATATAAAGTCATTTTCTTGGTCATGTGTTCAATTTTGACCTCACAATTTGCCGCGCAAGCCTAATCGCAGTGTGTTCAAGTACCTTCATATTTAATATCATTTATTTTAGTTTTGGCTAAAGTTTCATAAATTTTTAAACTTGTTTTATAATAAATAAATCTTGTAGAATTACATATAAAAAAATATACTTGTATATTGAGTAGTTAAAAAATTACATGACAGATCAAACTTTACTTTGTAGTTCCTTCTTTGCACATTTTTAAGACTCCTTAGACCCCTTAAGTGGGTCGATAAATTGGGGACCAAGCATGTTTGTTGAACTAAATGCTGGGGGATCCGCGCGAGGCTTTCCACATTACCGGGACATATGCCATGCACCCCAGAGCCCTTATATCACGGAAGCTGAAATGGGCACGGCAGGCCCTGGCCCACTAATGGACTGTTGCGCCGAGGAGTTCTAGTTTTTATCGGTAAACCACGTATTGCAAATTGAGGGTTACGACCTTAACACGATATTTAAGGAAAGCAAAATAAAAATATTCAGAATGATTTGGTAAAGAATTTTAACCAACGCAGTTGGCACTAATCATTAAAAAAAATTAATGTGGTAACAATCAAATGTATTTAAAACCGAATTCCAGTAATATTCTAGGGTATTTTATTTTTAATATTAAACACACTTTTTGAAATTGTATTGGAAATAACATGCATTTAAAAATATAGTAACCGATATCATTTAATGTTAATTATACAAAAAAAAAAAAAAAAAAAAAACATTGTATGCACTTGAAATAAGAAAAGATTTTTAGACATTTGACAGAAATCGATAATTTGAATAAACATTTACCAACAAACGCTTTTTAATCACCAAACGATAACGCAATTTAGGATCAAATTTGCCGAGTATTTTTTTACACGGTCCCTTAAATTCGTCTTTTTCAGTTTTTTTACAATAACTCGGCAAATAATTGTTATTGAATTAAAAAATTTGGGATTTTGGTTCTACTTGATCTACTTTATCGACTTATGCGAAAAAAATTTGGGGTTGCTATTCATGTTTTATTTTTTCTTATTTAAATTTAAATAAAAAATTATTTAAAATAAAAAATTGATGAAAAAACATGTATGATTTGTTTTTGGAAAATTAAGAAGTATATAATGAAAAAAAATCTTTGTTAAATTCATTTTATTTGTAGAGGTATGAATAAAAGTTTGTAAAACTTTTTTAACATTATGGGCGTTCAACTTTGAATACTTTATATCTCAGCAAATAATGCAGAATAAATAATTCTTTTTTATATATGGGATATTTTGATGGTGCTGAACATTTCTATGTAAAAAAAATTGGGTGTTGCCCAAAGTTGGTACTCATTTTAATATGTAGATGACCCCTATTACATTTTTTGTTGCCAGTTCTCAATTCCTCACGCTATTTCCTGAAAATTGACACCTTACACAAAATTTCTTGATCAATACCAGCCGAGAAACGAGGGGTGATTCGTTTTTTTTCCCCAGCTGTACCTCTTGAATGCTGGCTTCCCGAGTCTGTACTGAAGTCTTAATTTTCCAGATTTCGAAGTATTTTCTTCTGATAAAATTGATAGTTTAATATTGTAATGTTTATACTATACTAGTTTGAAAATATTAACATCAACCTAGAAAGTTTTTTTTCCAATTTAGAAATGTTCACTAACATAAACCTAAAAGGAATTTTATAAAAGAATGACATACACACCTGTCATTTATTGTATGGCATGTAGATTAATGATGATTATGTAGATTATGCACTCTTAAAACGAACGAGCGATTTTAACTCAGTCTGGGGTAATTTTCACTCCTCCAGTCTAGAAAATGCACTTTTCCAAGAGGAGTGGATCCTTTGTGGGGGGTAAACCTCCAACAGGATCACTCCAAACGAGTGATTTTAACTCAGCCTGAGTTAATATTCACTCCTTTCAAGTGTCGAAAATGCACTTTTCTCCTACTGGAGTGGATTTCACTCTTTTGTTTTAAGAGTGTGATTTAATGTATGATTACGTAGTCTTCAAGAACCAAATTATAAAATTCGGGCTACAATATGTCACTTTTAAGAGTAGAGGATAATTCTCAATTACGTCTAATGGTTGAAACAACTACTAAATAATAACAGACTAACATTATTTTTACAAGCTATTATCTTTAAAAGTTAATGGTTCAAGTCTTCAAACTGTAACCTATTTTAGCATTCTGGATTCATATCGACCACTGAATTTAAGGCCTCTAATGATTTGAAACATGAAACATCCACCCATCCAAGACCATCAAAGATAAGAAAGAAAATTGAAAAGTTTTCCCTTTCTTCTAAAATTATGGAAAATATGCTTAGCATATAAAGTTGTTTTCCTAGAAAGCTCTTTCATAGATTTGTCGGGATAATGGAGACCTAAAAACATTGGAAACCTAAACTAAAAACAATAAAATAAATGTAATCGAATTCGATATAATCAGGAAAAATACGTTTGTAACGGGTATACAGGGTTAAATTCTAATTTGTAAATTCTTTTTCATTAAATTTTGGGAATTTTTTTCACTAGCAATGATTTCAGGATTCCTAAAGTTAAAAACTTGTTCTTTACGTGAGGGAAAATTTTGGCATGTTTTATCATAACCAAAAAGTTTGAAAATGTGTAATGTATTCGTCTTCTGCTCAGGAATTCAACAAGACTAGCTAATCCGATGAAGAGCATTTGAAATAAAATGCATTAGGTTATAAAATATTTATTCAATTGTATTTCGGTTTTAACTTAAATAGAAACACGCATTGAACGATCATTGATCGCGATAAAGTACACCTAATTAATTTAAAAAAAAAAATACACTTCATTACGAATCCAAAGCGAACGCATTGCAACTCATCTTCTATTAAAACAAGCACGAAGTAATTAGAGCACAACCATAAATAGCAAAAAAAAGTAAAAAAAAAGTCCTTATTGATGAATAACTCGAAACACCAATCGATATATTACTTATTGAGATAGATGTATTCGAAGCACGTAATAAGAAGTCACGCTCACAAAATAGCGTTCTAAAATGCGGGAGCACACAGTTTTCCTATGCCTATGTCTGAAACCCAACAAGAATATAGTATATTTAAGGAATTAGTAAATAGCAGACACTTTTTTAAGCGATTGGCTAACACAGAAATTTTATGTACAACAAGAAATTATTCGTTTAAACGTGACTTCTGTAATTTGAGGATAAGTTGTGATAAACAAGATTGCATAATAAATAACGAAGTGCCATAGCCCTTTCAATGAAAACAAGGCCATTTTTATTAATGTAAAAAGTTTCTGAAGAGAAGAAGTCTCTTTGAAGAAAAAACAGGCTTAAATGAGAAGATTAATATTGTTGTGAGTAATGTTTTCATCTAAATACGAAAGTCTCATAAAACGTTTGATGAACGAAAATGTAAATAAACGAATAAAAAACCAACTTGTTATGAATGAACTAGAATAGTACAGTTACAGATGAAAATAAACCTCAATACTCAAAGACAATGCATATTACGATCAGTAAACTAATTATTATTTATTTTAAGTCGGGAACATGTTTAATTTTTTTGCTTTTTCTCAATTAAAAAAAAATAGTTCAATTCTCCATTTTGAAAAATAGCTATTATTTAAAAAAAATAGTTGAGGAGATGAATTTAAAAAAAAACGCAATGAAGAGGACTGCGCGTATATTGTATCCCCAATAATGAAATTAACCATATCCTTTCTGTTTTGATTAGTTAAAATTAGTAATAAATAAAATATTAAAATGTCGGTAGTACAATAATGGGCAGGTTTTAGGATTTTAGTGGAAACAAATATGCCGAGTGAAAATAAATTCATTTTTGAGCCCCTGTTATTGAATTAATGTCACTTGGGAACAGAGTACCAAACGCAGCACTAATCGAAGTAAAAAAAAAAAGAAATGAATACCGGGAGGAATACGTCACCTTAAACAAGCCCATTACATTTACTATACATACCTAAAATACTCCCAAGCCTTAACTCTATATACTTCGCATTACGCAAATATAAAGAGCTTTAAATCTTGCAATTCCAGACATTTTTCACTTATCCTTTCATCGCAAAGATTCACAAAGCCCGGTCCATTAATATTCTTCTCAACTGAGATTATTAGACAAGTTTCGTGAAGGATTGACCTTTCCACAAATATGCCTCAATTCGTTAGGTCGTTGGTCGAGCATCCGTTTATTTCCACATTTCAAAGGAATAATAAATTACTTGAGGTCGTCTCAATAAGAAGGAAAAATTAGGGCGGTCAGCTGATAAATTGAAAATTCCTCTTCTCATTAATTCCGAATACTTTGGGCTCTTGGCTGTGTTAAAGCTCCTAAAGGAGGCTAGAAATAGGCAGCCAGAATCGATCACATTACCCACATTACATTACATTACTTTGGGCAGTGAGTGATTGACCATCTTTTCGTAGAGTGAAAAGTAAATATGAACCCTTTATATCCTAACTTTTTATATTTTATTCTAAAAATCTAAAATTTGTGAAATCGACTTATTATGCATCCAGAATGAAATAATCAAAAACAGGGAAAAAATCCTATTTTTTAAACTAAAATTTAAGGAATTTTTTTGGGAATCATAACTTTTGAATAAATCATAAAATAAGTTTTAGAAAATTCATTTGTTGAAAATATTTAAAATTAAATTTTTACACTTTAAAAATAAATACACGAATGAATAATTTAAGCACCAATTTATTTAATGAAATTGTTTCAGAGAAAACTTTATTTTTTACCATGTTTTTCATATCTTCATCTAACTACAACAAACATTACTTATTTTTTCAAAATACATTATGTTTCCGTCTAACGATATAAAAAGAAAATATAAATTTATAGAAAAATTTATGGATAATTTAATAAAATATTTGAAATAAGTGCGATTTTAACTTAGCGAGAGAAAAAAATCGCAAGTATGATGATTCAAAATGGAATCATTGGGTGAAAAAGGGTTAAGTTTGATAAGTATTTAAAAAGGCGTAGTAAAAATTAAAATGGAAATATTTTGGATCTTAAAGAAAGTCTTCAAATATGAAATTTATTATTTAAAAAAAATATCGCGAACATTTCAGAACACCAGTTCCTGAAACTTGTTTTCTCTGCAATTAATTACCAGTTGTAGTAAAAGTACTTTTACAGATTTTACAATTCAAAGAAAAACCATTATGTATTTTTTAATATTTATGCCATAAAGGTGATTAATTATTTTTATTTTATTTGTTTTCTTTCATTTTAAAATATAGTGTTTTTGTTTTCTTTTTAATAGACTAAACGAATGTTTAATATCACATTGCAGAAAAAACAGTTTGTTACTAGGGATTTAAGAATTTCTTGTTGGAAATACTTTTTATCGATATTTTTACTTGACTACAATTATTGTTATAACTTTAACGTTATCAAGAAGTTAATTTAATTTCTTAAAGGGATGGGTTGAAATAATGTTATTACTTTTAGACCTAAGCTAAACAGTCCAAAAATGCAACAACAAAAAATAATGATTATTATTTTACCGAAAATAATAATTGGCATTGGAAGTTTCATAAATTAATTAATTAAATTAATTTAATAATCCAATTAATTTAATTCATCTAACAATAATTTAATTACTAAATAATGGACAAGATTTAATGAATAGTATCTAGTTTACCACTAATGGCAAATAATAATATTTTAATGACAGTTAATCATGTCTTAGACTTAAATAATAATTAATCGCCATGTAAATGTAAGTATCCCTTATTAAATGCTATTTTCACTAGTAGTATGCAAATAAATAAGTAAAATTTAGCTCAATTATCGCGCTTTGGATTTTTCCTGCTAAAATGTAATCTAAGACGCGAAATTTCAGCATTCAGTGGTTTTGCATTCGTAAAAAAGAATCTAATACTAAGAAAAAATTTACCTTTAACGCAGTCAAAACGCACTACGAGTAAACCTTCAGAGTTGTAACAATTCTTTTCAGGTAGTTGGGAGTAACTGTAATTACAAGACTTGAAACCAGAGCACCTGCGGAAAAAATATATTAATTTACTACAAAGATAAAATTCCATATTTGACATCTAATGTATTTCGTTTTTGTTTACTCGTTAATTTTTTATCTTATTCCTTTTCTAGTTCTTTTCTATTATCAATTTTAAAAATTCATATTTTTAATTAAAATCAAACACAATTTTTTTATATTGCACTTTTTATTTTAATTCTTTAGGTATAAAGGCTTAAGCCTATAAGAAAGATTTATCAATGTTAAGCTCTTAATTATAAGCAATTTCTACACAAAGAGCGAAATTGCTTCTGAAACGTGATTCCGCAACCATAGCATTGTGCGATTATTATCTTAGTATTGGTATTTTAGTTATAGACAATATAATTGAATATTTTGTGCTGATACATTGACCATTTTCAACATTTCGATTTTAAAAATCCAATTGAAAAAAAAAAAAATTGATGTATTTTCAGCGCAGAATAGGACACAAATGTTCAATTAAAAATAATGCTATCAAATCAAGGGCTCAGAATAAAGTGAACCCAATCCATGACAAGCGTCTTTGTGCTACAGAGGTTTAAAGTTAAATCTTTATAACAACATTACCTCTTATTAATATATTTTTAATTGCTACTGCCTAGCAGATATTATCTGAACTAGGGCTTTTTTTTATTGCATTGAAATTCCACATAGTACAGTACAAGCAATTGCGCTACTAACTCGAAAATGACAAAAAGTGGACTTAGTTCAAGTATTCTAAACTCCCCAAAATAAAATGAATAACTAACTCCCTGGCAATACAGTCCATGCTGGACCATGGCCTCTCTTACAATACGACTCCAAAGCTGCCTGTCTTTATTCTTCCGCTATCCAGTTCTTAATTTTCATGTCTTTTAGATTTCTTTCCACATCATCTATAAATCTTTTTCTAGGTTTTTCTCTTCTTCTCCCTGACATTGCCCCTTGAAATTTTTCTTTGTGCCTCTGCCATCGTAAATTCTCTCCATATGTCCCAGCCATTGAATTATCCTAGTTTTTATGATGTTAATAATATCTTTTTCTCCAAATATTTTAGCCACTTCATAATGAAAATGAATCACACTGAAACAATAATTATCGTGCCCACGGTCAGTTTTCCGTTAAATATGCTTAGAATCCCACTCACAAATTGTTTCACATACGAATTCCACCTCCCCCCAAACAGGCTATCGTTCGAATGTGATAAAGGATTTGTACTTCCTGACGCATCCCCATCCGCTTAGAAACAAAAGGGCGGGAAGTGACGTCTAAATGGAAATGGAAGAAACAATACATCTCATCCCAGACAACTGTTACTCGAAATACAAATGATGATCCTTAGTTCTGTAGTTTGTGAAGATTTTGTAATTCTCTCCATGGTCACTCAAGAATGTATTGTATATAATAGAAATGGGAGAATGAAATTCACCACTTGCTATTTCTCTGCCACGTGATTCAAAGGAATTCTTGTGTTTAAACGCTGCAGCTATGTAAGCATTTTGTTGCCACGTAACTTATTATAGGAATAGCATTAACCAATCCTTACTAGACCTGCCGCCCGGGCCGTTTCAGATGTTAAAGGGTTAAGTCATTAATTATTTATTGGAGAAAAAACACGGAAATCTGTAGTGGCCATCAGGTAAACTGCATTATCTAAAGTAATGACTTGGACCATTGCTGCAAGAATAATAACTCTAAGTAAACATAATCAAAGACTGGCTATTTCAGATCAAAAATGGTCTAATTCATTGTTGTGGCTACTACAGTTACCTGCCCACTGCAGATTTGTAGGCAATATGTTTTTTTTTTTTTTTTTTTTTTTGTAAATGAGAATTAATAAGAGAATAAAAATGTGACGAAAAGAAAATATATTAGCATTTTCATGAATATTGTAATAGTCGAGGATACAATACCATCATGTAAGATTTATGTTAAGTTACAACTATCATCGTTGACTTCTCTCTATTACCAATTAAATATATAAGCGTTTGATATTAGTAAAAACCTAAGAATGTCTAAAATCTTTATGATTTAATATAGTAACATGAATATTCTACATTGGTCTAATCTAAAGATTAAAACTGAGCAGTGTCTTTTAGAACTCTTTGTAGTTAAAACATTTTATATGTTGAATTTCTATATTACCTCAGTTTTTTAGATAATAAAAATACTGAATTTTGGGTATCCTACACCTAATAAAACTGAAGCAGTGGTCAACTGCTCTTGGAAGAGAACCTTATCCATCTTCTTCCTCAACTCCAACTTTACAATATCCGTAAGTCGAGGATATAACCAACCTCTGCTGTAGGCTCGCATTAATTTGTGGAAACTAATGCGAGTAATAAAAACTAAACTCCTCGGCTCAACAGCCCATTACTGAGTCAAGGCCTGCCATGTCCATTTCAGCTTTAATGACCTAGGGCTCTGGGGTGCTAGGCATATGTCCCGGTAAGGTGGTCAGCCTCACGTGGAACCCCCTGTGTTTAGTTCCCAAGCACGCTTGGTACCCATTTTATCGACCCACTCAAGGGATGAAAGGATGGTTCAACCTCGCCCAATCCGGGATTCGATTCCTGAACCTGTGGCGTGGCAATGCGAAGCACTACCCCCAAGCCACTGGGCCTAATGCGAGTAATGTAAGAAGAAATTATTCTTCTTACAATAACAGCCAGGCTTTCTTCAGGATTAAAAGTAACCTTAGAAGTTCGGCTTATTAAAGGCAGAATCCAATGGCGGTGTCCAATGAAGAACCGTGCCTTGCTTCCCATTTAATGCCACAATTAAGTAATTTGAGTGAAAGGCAATTTAATTGACGATGGATGGAGGGTGGAGAATAGAGTTTGTTACGAAATAATATATCTTCAGCAGAGCAATTAGTTGGCTGAGGAGGCTGGAGGGAAGGATGATTACAAAATCGATGTTTTCAGCATTAAATTGCGAGCTTGGAAACACAAGATGTTGAATTTGATAGGGTTTGACCTAAGCTTTTATTTTGTTCAAGTTTATAAGCAATAAGATTTGTGATTTCCAATTTTTTTTTGCAGTATGAGAATAATAGTTAACACAATAAACTCTCTGAGGTTGTAAAAATATGGCAGTAATATTAATTTTACAACCTATCAAACCATCACCTTATAGGGCTATTATTGACGAAAAGTTAAGTATCGAGCGATGAATCATTAACCAATGAGTGTTAAATTAACTCAAAAATGTCTGAATCCAGGAAAAATACAAAATGGATTTAGGGTTTTAGTTAAATTCGTATAGAAACAAATGAAAATCCATTCGACCAATTCAATCCATTCGATACATTTATTTTATACATTTTTGTAACGATTGTTATATATGCTCCAATCATTACGAAATGATGCAGACTTCTACTCGATCAATTTTAACCCTGTAATGCATGAATTTTTTTTCGAAAAATATATTTGTATCTTTAATACTCAAACATTATGGGAAAAATTCTGAAAACAATTAGCTGCATTGGAATTTAAATAATTTCAATGTTTAAAATTTTTGCCATATGGCACAAACCAACTACTAAGTTCCAATTTTGATAAGAATGACTAGAAAACTACTAAATATATTTTAAAATAACCCTCTTAAACTTTAATTAACTTTTCAAGACAATTTATTTATATTTAGTACTAATATTATTTTACTTCGAATACTGCCAAAGACGTAATTTCACAACAGTTAATAACTTCACTCTTTAATTTTTAATACACTTTTACTACAGTCATCTCTCTATGAGGGTTATTAGTAGTAACTAAAACTTTAAAATGGAATGTAATAGATGGAAAAAACACAGATTTGTTGAGAGGGAGCTCTACTTTACTAGAATAAAGTGGCTTATGTTACTTGTTGTCGTATGGCAACACTATGCATTAGAGGGTTGAACTTATAAATATTACTTTTCTTGAGTATTTGACTTACTTTTATATACTTAATGACAGCAGCCATTTGACCCGGAGCTTTTACTAGCGAAAGAGTGATAAAATCCGATGTTGGGAATCTTTTGCGGAACACGTGATATCGATCGCACGTCAAGAGTAGAAGAAAAAGGTTTCCCGGAATGATTAGGCCGGACAATCCGGCACGCAGGGATCCGGTAATTCTTCCGGTTCTGACACTTTCGGCTGCTACCGTGACTAAAGGAATCGGCTTTTATAAAGTGTTATTCCCCCTTCAATATGAACAGCTGAATCATAAAAAGGGTCATTTTCACTGGAAGATTTCCGTGTGTGCTTCTTCTTACACTAAAATGTTAAATGAAAAGTGTGTGGAGGGAAATTTTCTAAGGGACTTGAGCCTTTGTTACATTTAATGGTTCGTTTGTGGGTCGGGATTTGTGTGTTTGGATTTCGTTGGATTTCAGGGTAAAGAATAAACATGTGGAAGTGACAAGAAGTATAAATGGTTGTTTTGAAATGTGAGTCTTGACGCGGGATTTGATAATGGCGAGGACGGTTCTGAATCATCGACGAAAAATCCTACTTTCAAAATAAAATAGATTCAGAAAAAAATAACGTATTTTTGGAGGAAAAACTAGCTCACAATATTGCTAAAGCATTTTTTTAAAATTAACCATCAATATTTTTTTGCATCAATTCTATAGCTTGGTCTTATTTTAAATACTTTTTTAGAACAATATATTAACACTTGTCGATGTCGTTAAAGCATAGGATCAGTGCACACGTGAACCCTCAATTGATATGAAGCACAGATTTTAATATTTAATGGTCCGACTTTACATTCAACTATATAGGTTAAAAAATATCTTCATATTCATTATTTGTATTTACTATATGAAACATATTCTATTTCGGGTGCTGATAAAATTCTAGTTGACAGACTTGATGCCATACTTTTTTTCAGATGAAGACAAACTAACATCTGTAGAAACGAACTTAAAGCTAACAAGATCCAAGGGGAAAATGGTTTGCTCTAATAAGAGAAAAGAAATCTCCATCAGTCAAAGAAAAGAACTTTATTATTATTTTACTTTTTTCAGCAACAAATGGGAATTAAGATCTGGACATTCGCCAGATCCGGAACTATCCTTTGCCGACTCTTCTTCCTCTGAAATGGCAACAGTGAATGGGGGCACAAAGAAGCCTCATAAGATGCAAAAAGCCGAATATAACCTTCGTAACTGTTTTTTCTTCTCTTATATTCTGAAGAAACGGACAGTAAAAAATAGATGCTTTGGGCAAAAAAAAATGAAGACACAATTAACCTAAGTATAAGAAGTGCCTGTTGAGGAGGGTTTTTTTATACACATCGTAAATTGCTGTACTAAGCAAAATATACGGTAATAATTAAATAACAGTTCGATTCAATTTCACTCTTTAAATCTGCATTAAATTAATGCATTATTCTGCATATCAAAGGATTTCTAAAACTCAAGAAACTATCAATGGACGATTCGAACAGTGCAGCATGGTTTGTTTGTGGGATAGAAGACAATGTTTGACGTAATTGAATCGATGAGTGTAGAAACCACTTCAGTCAAAAAAAAATCCGAAAACTCGTTTTCAATGAAAATAAGCGTAGAAAGGCAAGATGCGTGTCGGGTGCAAAAACTACGTTAGTCTGTTGAGTAGTTCCGTAAATACAGGACGTTTGTTTCGAGTGTTTAGTGCAGAAATAGAGGAGGAGTTATTACGTTTTTTCTCCCTCCTGAAAAATTTGAAATTTGTGACTGACGTTATTTCTGCACTCACCAATTCAATTGTGACGCGCCCACATGCCTGGCCACTTTTTTTTGAATTTGCTGCCTAGTCGTTTGTTAGTGGGGTATAAGACGTTCGTTTGACGTAACTGTGATGTCACCGTATGCGTGGCCCGTTCTACTTCTAGCCATCTACTACCAAAGAAGTAGCCAACAGGGACACTACAGCACGCTCTGACACAGTTCGTGGCAGTTCGAGTTAGATATCCAGATAAAGATAAACGAATAGATACATATATTTTGTTTGATGCAGATTGTTTACATTTAATTATGGGACAACTACACTCTCAGAAATGAATACTCAAAAACGACGAAATTTTCCTTAATTTTGACGATGCCGTTTACTGGCAAATGCTCCGAGTTTTTATTTCCTCAAAGTGAGGAAATTTGATTCGTCATGTTATGGGGATTCGAATTTCGTCTAATCTAAAGAAATATTTCGTCATTTTTGAACATTTGAGTACAACAATGAGATTCAGTTTCCTCAAAATCAAGATACAGAATCTCAAATAAAGATCGTTAAAGTGAGGGTTCGCGCTTACTCAAAGGTCACGTAATAGTTTGACGAAATAATCCTCAAAATTAACGAAATGTGGCTTGAGGATTAATGAATCGTCAAAAGTGAGCATATTATTTCTGAAAGTGTACACACCCCGTACACGCACATACTATAGTCCGCTTACTTTCTGTTGAGCGACACCCTGACGTCTTCGAGGCAGACAGATTCATTGACAGAGACGTCCTCCGACTCCGCGTTGTCCTCTATGTAGTCGTGTTCCAGTGCGGGCGAGTGGCATGTGAGGTTCTCCCTCTTGGATGCCGTGGTGAAGTAGGCCTCGTGGACTGCTATCACGCTCTTGCCGCAGTCCAGGTGAAGGATGTCGTTGTAGCATGCGGTCTCGCGACGGAACTCTGCAAGGAAGTGCAAAACTTAGACAATGAGCACTCTCAAGAAGTACAAATCATTTGACAACCCATTCCTCGGGAAGAAACGTGACTTAACAAGATGAGTAAGTATATTCTCAGACATAAACTTATCACGTAACATAATATCAGACTTAGTATTGTAGCGGCTTCGATAAGTCACAATCTTCCAAAAGGATCCTCAAGGAGGAGATGAGTTATCTCGGCTTATATACTACTATTAACGTTGTAATCTGAAATAGTGGTGGTAAGAACATGGGCGGTAAATCAGCGCCACCTAGTTGTTGATGAAATATTGAGGTTGCGTTGCGTGTGTGGTAACAGCCACACCATCAATTTTTTTTTTTTGCATTGATGTTATCTATTGAAAAGCAAGGTGAGGAGACACCAGTTACAAACAGCTTCTAAAAAGTCAAGAGCCATCACTTACACCCCTTAGACAGCAATTCAGAAACATCAGATTAGATGAAAGGTTTACTTGGTGCATTCA
This sequence comes from Hylyphantes graminicola, assembly GCA_023701765.1. Taxonomy (NCBI): domain Eukaryota; kingdom Metazoa; phylum Arthropoda; class Arachnida; order Araneae; family Linyphiidae; genus Hylyphantes; species Hylyphantes graminicola. Next base: position 41,128,881 of record CM043119.1, on the reverse strand, counting down.
CGAAAATGGCGGGAATTTCGTCTAAAACGTCGATAGTTTCGAAAGAAATTTCGAATCAATTTACGAAAGTGTGACGACAAAAGAAGGCAAAATACATCTGACAAAGAGTACAGAAACATCAGTTACGGATGTTTTAGCACAAACAAAGTACGATAACAACATACCAGACGTAGTAACAAATAGTAATAACGCATTGATGTTATCTATTGTAAAGCAAGGTGTAGAAACACCAGTTACAAACAGCTTTTAAGAAGGCAAAAAGTCATCACTTGCAGCCATTAGACAGCAATTCAGAAACATAATTAACAGATACCAAACAAGCTGGGCATATGCATAAGTTACAGACACCAAGAGAATTTTAAATGTACCAGTAACAGAAATTGTAATAGTAATAGAAACATAAATTATTAAAAGAAAGAATGTAGTCGTTAAGGTGATCAAGAAGTTTTGCTACATTGCAGACAATCAGTTTCGTTTTCTTATTATTAAAAAAAAAATGTCTTTGTGACGTAAATTAAAAAAAAAGAGCAAATATTTTTCATTATAAATATGCCAAATGAAGAGAGAATTTCTTTCGAAATTTATACGTATAATTCGACTCTCAGGCAAACTAATAAAATATGTACACAAAAAAATATTAAAATTGTTTCAGTTTCGAATTAAAGTCAACTTCCTTTCTTTCATTGCAAATTTATATAAGCTTAACTTAAAAGAGGTATATTAATTTACATTAATGATATTTGACTTTTGAATAATTGTACTAATTCAGTTTTTAGCCTACTTTTCTTTTTTTTTTAATTCGAAGAATTAAAAAAAAATAAAAAAGTAGGTATTGACATGCGGTCGATGTCCGTCCGTCCGTCTGTCTGTCCGTCCGTCCGTCCGTACCCCCCTTCCAAAATCAGTTCTATCAATCCGATCTTAAAAATTCTTTTTTTATTAGAAAGGTATAACCTCAGACACCCAACTTTCATACTTTTTGTCTGCCTGTTTGTACAATAGGACGGACATAAATATACTATTTGACGACGAATTTCCCATTGAATTAGCATTGAAATTCAATTTCGACTCATTTAAATCGCTGAATTTAACTACAAATGCTACGGACAAGTGAGATACGTCAAAAAATTCAGCGCATCGAAATTAGAATACATTGAAAATTTCAGAAAAGAATTCGAATTCGATAGTACTTCAATTATTTAAAAAACTTCAAAATTTAATGCTCATTTGAAAAGCATAGGAAGCCATTTTTATTAGAATTAAATCATCATTGCCATCGCGACAATTGCTTGAGAAACTTTAATTTTTTTAGACAATAAAGTAAAATAAATTTATTTTTGAGACATCGATCAGTTTAAGATCACGTCAAATATATATTTCACTACGAGATCTTTGTATGTTGATAAAAATTGTTTTCATTCTATTTAAAAGCGAGGAACATATTTATTCTTTGAAATATAAATTTTTGCAAACGATTTAAGTTATAATTATTTAATTTTCGAAATAAAATAAATGAAACTAGCCGAATTTAGCAAGTAAATGTTTATTGAGGAGTAGTTTTTTTGGTTTTTGTTCTACGAAAAATTAAATATTTATTTATAACTGCAAATAAAGCTGTGTTTAGTGCTGTGTTTAGTGAAATATGCTGTGTTTAGTTAGATGCTGCGTTTAGTTAGATGCTGCGTTTAGTGAAATTTATTTTAAATTTAATGTGATAAAACGGTTGTTGATGTCACTTACTGTTACGAACCTAGTTTTTTCAAGATAAAAATTTAAGAAAGTATTTAAGTAACAGGAAAGTAGGCTATTTTAGTTCTTTAAGAACTTCTTGTTTATATTGGTGACTATAAATAAAACATAAAATATTTTTATTTTTTTGAAATTCATTACAATATAAACCGATTTTTAAACTATTCACTGACTTCATTAAAATTTATATATTAAACATCTGCAACGAAGTTATAATTCATCAGCTCAACAATAAAAAATACAAAAATAATCACTTGAAGAGTACATTTTGATTTGCAGTTCGCAATTATTTTTTTATGTCACGAAATATGGCGGTAATTCGAATGCTGGAATCTGATATGATAAAAAAGGATATAAAAAAAGGGTAGAAGATAGTAAAAAAAATTTCTAAGATAATTGACTTCTATCTCCGCCAGTTTAACAACTTCGAGGTTTGCAGGAAAAATAGATAATAGCTGCACGAAGACCTTCGACCCTTTCATTTTAAGCGATTCTTTCACACATTAACACAGTAGAAAATTGACGTAAAAAACTGTCAGGTTTACGATAAGATGCATCTTTGTAGCATCATTCCGATTTTTTTTTCACTTGAGTTATTGCTTACAATGCAATAAAAAGAAAGATGGCCGAATTATTTTAGCACAATTTTCTCGTAAGAAATGGAGTGGAACGTGGAACTTCAACGCTCTAGTGTATCAATACAATGGACAGTGTACAATTGCAGTTTCTCTATCTTTTAGATTTTCAAGCGAAACTTTATTTGTAAAAATTAAAGAGATATTTCGCACTAAAAATTGAGAGTCAATTTTTACGTTACAAAAAAAAAAAAAAAAAAAAAAAAAAAAAAAAAAACGACGATCTCAATATATACTTGAAGATGAAATTTCCGTGTTCAGTAGCAAGCAAATTGATTCTAATTGTAAGTACAACATGTCACTTTAATTTTTACTGTATAAACACGATCATAATGTCAAGCAATGTATATTTCAAAGGATAAGAGTAAAACCGCCTAATGATTCAGTAAATTGTTTGAAAATTCATAATAATATGAAGAAAAACAACTACAATAATAATAATAATAATAAGAAGAAGAAGAAGAAGAAAAGAACCATAATAATGATTGATAATAATAATAATAATAATAATAATAATAATAATAATAATAATGCAATAATAATGGTGATAATAATAATAAAATAGTAATAATAATAATAAAATAATAATAATTATAAAATAACAAAAATAAAAGAAGAAGAAAAGAACCATAATAATGATTGATGATAATAATAAGAATAAAATAATAATTATAAAATAATAAAAATAAAAGAAGAAGAAAAGAACCATAATAATGATTGATGATGATAATACTACTACTACTACTACTACTACTACTACTACTACTACTACTACTACTACTACTACTACTACTAATAATAATAATGTTAATGTTAATGTTAATATTAATATTAATAATAATAATAATAATAATAATAATAATAATAATAATAATAATAATAATAATAATAATAATAATAATAATAATAATAATAATAATAATAATAATAATAATAATAATAATAATAATAATAATAATAAACTTTCCAGATTAGAATTAAAAAGATAATATAACATCATTTTAGTTGCTTTCCACATTAAGGACTTCAGCAAGAAAGCTAGACTCCCGTTAATAAGGATTCTCACTTTTATTATTACTAGGGATTCATTTACTTAAGATCAAAATAATTTTTAAAAAAATATTAACTCAAAATAAAAATATATTAAATAACAATTATTTAATGTACAAGGGACAGTGATCGATTATATTGAAAGTATTTTAGACATAAAATGGTGTGGTGGTAGCAAGTATGATGTATTCCCATGATTTAGAATTCCCGTTCCTCGAAACCTAAATTCATCATTTCCTGTTGTTTTGTATGCGGAATAGACAACATCCAAGCACATTTTGACCAATCCCAATTGGCCGGACTAAACGTTTCCTGATTTTGACTGGCTTAGGAAAATTGCAAAAGAGTCAACATGTTTTCACTGCATCAATCATTTTAATAAAATGAACTAAAAATAAAATATTAATTAAAAATGACTTTAAACTTTAATAACAAGCAATACAATTATGGAGTTATTTAAGTCTGTTTATCAAACTGATTCTGTTACCACTTTAGTTAATTCACATAAATCCTTTTCTAGACAAATGGAAATTGAACCTTAACTTAAATAATAAATCTTTTCTAGAAAAATGGAAATTGAACCTTAATTTAAATAATAAATCTTTTCTGGAAAAATGGAAATTGAACCTTAACTTAAATAATAAATCTTTTCTAGAAAAATGGAAATTGAACCTTAACTTAAATAATAAATCTTTTCTAGAAAAATGGAAATTGAACCTTAACTTAAACTATAAATCTTTTCTAGAAAAATGGAAATTGAACCTTAACTTAAATAATAAATCTTTTATAGAAAAATGGAAATTGAACCTAAACTTAAATGATAAATCCTATTCCCTAGGGAAACTCAGTTAAGAAATTAAATGAAACGAAATCACGTCATACCTACAAAGTATTGATAATATTTCTCTGCCTCAAAAGCAAATGACCGTGAAAATAAAAAACCTCAATCTAAAAATATCCCCCCAAAAACCCTATCTTGCACGAAACTCATTGAATTAAATCCCAGTTGTACTACAAACGTTTGGTGAAATAAAAATACTACAACGAAATCGATTTCTGGGTTTCGCCTCCCCACCCCACCCCTCCCCTTCCGAACCCCTTGCTTCATTTATCTGGATATGAGGAAATGATGTTGAGCATAAAAGCAATGTGTTCCCTGTCACCCGCTCTTTTCTATTTCAATCAAGGCAGATACTTGGTATATTCATTAAATTAAAAAAAAAGTCTTCATGCTTACTCGCATTTTACAAACGATACTTACTAACGCACTAAAATTAAATAGTTAAAAAATTTAAATATACTACCAGGACCGTATTTCTAGAGTAAAGGTTTCAGCCTAGAGCGGCAAATTTTGGGGTTGTCAAAGAGGTAATTTATTTAAAAATTAGCAATCAGTTTAGTATATAAACTATTTTTTGGGGTAGGTACTAAATGCCTCAAAGGCAGAGGTGCCTTAGAAAGTTAGCCCCCAAACCACCCTCACAAAGACAGACAAGACATATAAACTATTTAATTATTAATTTAAGCTAATTTAAATGAATTTTATGTTAAAAAAAATGAAATAACCTAACTCTACATTTAAGTTGTATAAAATAAATGTTTTGAGAAAATATGCACTATAGAGGAGATGGGATATAGGCGGTATGCTCTTTAAAAAACGGTCCTGTGTACTAAGTAATTCGTTCTAAAATGCAGGTACACAGGTTATTTAATAACCCTATAAATTATTGAACCAAATCGTTAAATACATACTGAATATAAAGGTAAAGTTTTCCAATAATAATGAGCATTCGCGCAATTTACTTTGTAGAGTTTAATGAACTAAAACAGTTTTCACTAACTACTTTAACTTAGAATAACTATTCCCTACAAGATAATCTAAAAACAGACATATTATACCATTCACATCATCAAGCATATTATACCATTCAAAAACTTATTGCGAGAGATTGTCACATGGGGGGTTGGGGGAGTATGAGAACCCTTTGTCCTGCCTTTATCGGGGGGAGGGGGTTGCTCCCTATTGAATGTGGGGAGGGCCAAGAATTCAATTGAGATGTTGGGGATTCCTTTCATAGTGGCATTTTTATTACTTAGATAATATAATAAGCCAAGTATTAGTACAGAAGGATAAAAATGCGGGGAACAGTGACTGAATGGTAAAAGGCCATGCGGGATGCTTGTTGCATGTAAAGCACACTGAAAAAACGAACCCTGAGTTTTTCGATTGTCCTTTTTCTTTTTTGTTGAAATTTCACCCTATTGATGCAGTTTCGAGAATGTTACAGGTATCGAGGTATTTTGCATAATTACAAAAAGTAGTAATGATTGGTCCCAACTATCATTTGAGACACAATATTACAAAGATTGTATGATATCCTTCATCAACTTCTCTCTGAGCCGTTTACTATACAGCAAAAATAGAAAATATTAACCCCATGAGTTAAAATACAAAAAAAAAAAACATTTAGTTTTTATTAGTTTTTAGCAATCATTTTGGAGATAATTATTTTGGATCATTCAAAAATAGTCGTAAACTATATTAAACTTCAAAAAAAAAAATATTGAATTTAAACCATACGATTCAGATTCATATATCAAGCAGGAACAAAGTCGGTTAGTATCATTAATTATGGACTGTGTTAGCATAAATCGGATTATAAATGTTCACCTCAGAAGCAAACAGATTTAGTATACTTTTAACGAAATGGGAGTATACCCTTTTTGCCCTGAAATGCATGCATTTATGCAGATTTACGTAAATTTTATTGGTAAGAGAGAGTAGAACCCAGAAAACTTAAATATGTTAAATTTGTAATCGAGCAATTATTATAAATGAAATTTGAATTTGAATTTATAAATGAATTTGAATGTTTTTTTAAGAAATGAAACCCATAACTCGAATAATTGATTTTATTTTTAAGAATGAACTAAAAGAAAAAATATATACAATCTCGAGGGGTTATAAAAGATCACAAAAAGTTCAACGAATGATTTAATTCAGAAAACGACTTTTCCTATCACACTGTTAAAGATGATTTTAAAAGTAATAAGTTAATATTAAAGGTTGAGTATATTTTTATGCGGATATAAAGAAAAATTTGATCGTAAAATGCAAATTTAGTTAAAAGGGAAAACTTACGGATTGGTTTTAACCAGTTGGACAAATACATATCCACTATAAAACCGTGGTGTATCAAAAAAATTGTCGTTGCAATGTTACCCCGATTTTGGGATAAAGTTATTAAGCTCCAAATTTAGGAGAGAAATCAAACAAAACCCTGTGAAGATTCAACAGTGTCGCATGCGCAATCATAAACGTTGTGAAATGAAAAGGCTCGTGAAAAAAAATTGCGCATTCTGTCAAATTGAATAGGCGGAAAAGCGGTTTAAAAATTAGAAATCAAAGGATTTCGAAGTCGTGCCTGTCGTTGTTCTCTTAGCTTTGATTGTGATACAAAACCTTTAAAATATAACCATATGCTATAGTAGTGAAAAAAGCAGTTAAGTTCCACCTTAAATTTAGGGGCAGCTTTTTTGATAGTGTATTCATTTTTTGCAGCATACGATTGTTCAGCTTTGGTGAAGTTTCTACCCCATTATGACAGAGTCTTACTCTGTAAAACCGGAGGCCCACTTGTTGCCATAGCTTTTACAGAGTAACATTGCATCAAGGGTTTTAAAGCTTTAACATTATTTTTTTAAAAAATTTAATTAAAAAAAATTACAATTTTGCTGAGGTTTTAAAAAAGGACGTTTAAAAACACCACGACAGTTAACATTTTTATGAAAAAAAGTTAGTTCAGGATGAGGAGCCACAAATATTGAAACACAAGGATATAAAAACTACCTGGATGTTATTTTAAATTTCTTCCACACAAAAAAAAAATTCATTGCAATATTAACTTTTTTTAAAAGATAAAAACTATATTCTTTGACATTGGTACTCATATTGGTACTCACAACGGAAGACAAACAAAACAAACAACAAATATAATTTCTTAAAAATCAAAATCGTAACAAAAATTAACGCTTAAAAATTTCGAACGGCAATTTAAAACAATTCCCATCACTTTAACAAATACAACACTGACGAATACCGAAACCCCGAATTATTGATCAGCCCCTCAAAAACAAGAACTCCACTTACCCCTGCTGTCAACGAGAGGATGGATGAAACAGAAAGCACTGAGAATGAGCACCAAGATGAAAGAAACAGACGACACCGTTCTATCCATGGTTACATCACCTCTTGGGCCTCCTTAGCATCAGCCTCTCTCAATCTCATGTTGACGAAATCTATCTTCCTGTGCTTCTTTGCGCATCCCGATCTTTTTTGCGATTTGCGTCTTGCGAGTGTTAACCGCTAGAGGGAGACGGATGATATCAATCGCTTCTGGTGGTTTAGCGGTGATCCGGGCACTTTTGTGTTCGGGTTGTTTAAAAGCATGTGCTGCCATCTATTGTGCACATTAAGAAATATAAGTTTCAGTTATGTTTAGTTTAAAGCTTAATGCTTGACGTAATGCATTAAAATCAGTTTTATTCTATTTGTCTTCAGCATTAAAGTTGATAATTGTTATTTGACTTTGACTACGACTCAAAATTATTGCTTGACATACAACGTTTTGTTAAAGTCTTGTTATTTTTTTTACACATTTTATAAATAAAGCTTTAATTAAGCATAATATGCATGTCTTTTGGATATAATCTAAAAATATGAAATTTAAAATTACTCTAGAATTCAAATCCGTTTCACTTCGTTTAAACACAAAGAAAAATAGTTTCAAAGCAATGATTTTTTTTAATTAGTAAAACTTTCATTCAATAAGATCGGGCAACAATATTTGTTAGATAAATTTTTAATTATAAGTACAATGATATTTTAGGAGAAAAAAATTATTTATTTTTTGTAAATAACTTCCTGTACTTTGCACGGCATAAAAAATAAAATTGTATTTAAGTAATTATTTACCATTTAGTCTCCGTCTCCGAATTAGCTATTACTTTTTTAGTTTTCCACTTAATCCAAGTAAAGATGATTAAATTAAAATTAGTTGCTTGTTTCAGGTAAATTAATTATTTCTCCCAGCTTCCATTCCAGTCTTTCCATCAATCGGTGCTCTGTTACAAAGTGACATTGATTCACCAATCGCTGAAGAGAGGGATAGATCGAGAAACAATTTCTTTTCAATCAGCATTTCTGTAACCACTCAAACCTGTCCACTGTAAAATTACGTTATATCAAGTCAAAATTAAATTTAAGATGAAAAACACAAATTTCTCTTATTTGACGCAATTTTTTGGAGAGTTGGCGACAGGCATGTCCAAGTTCGAAAGTTCTGAATTTTTTGAAAGTCGGTATCATAGATCTAACAATCGTAACATAGAACGGTTGTTGAACTTTTTTGTCTTGCGAAATAACAAATTGAAATCAAGAATAAGCCCCTGGGTTAAATCGGAAATATTTTAATGGTTATGCTTCAGGCCTTGAGTGGCAACAGAAAGGCTAAATGAAGCAGTTTCTGGGATTCGTTTTAGCACTGAGACAGTTCCTTCAAGTTCCACTATAGTATTTAAATCTTTGTATAGTCCGACCATGCTAAGTTGGCAATCAAAATATTTACATTGTGGTCCAGTCCACTTCGAAAAAAAGGTAAGGAAGGTTTTGGGCAAGAGTTACTATGTTTGGCGATTCATTGCTTTTGGGCGCAAGTTTCTTTAAGGTTAAGAAACAGATTATTAATTGAAGGGTGGTAGATCGTACTTGCATCGGGTTCACTCTTGTACAGGGTGGTAATAAAATAACGCTCACTATTCGGAGTGGTCTGTAGATTGAATGAATAATCCAAATGCTTCAAACATAGAGTTACTAATCAAGAAGGGGGAAAAAGAATGGAATCATAAAAAAGAATAATCATAAAAAAATAAACTCGTCTCTTGACCAGGGTTCTAAATTACGAGGCATGGTCAAAAATGGCAAGTTACGACCAACACAGCTAATTACGCCTCGTAATTTAGAGCCCTGGTCAAGAGACGAGTTTTTTTTTTTTTTTTTCGAAAAATAATGTAATCATTAATAAGAAACTTGGCTTTTGACCAAGATCTAAATTACAAGGCGTAGCCAATTACTGCCAACACAGCCAATTACGCCTCGTAATTTAGAACCCTGGTCAAGAGACGAGTTTGTTTTTTATGATTTCATTCTTTTCTTCTTAATTAGTAAGTATATCAAAGTTTGTTGCATACGGATTATTCATTCAACCTACAGACCACTCCGAATAGCGAGCGGTATTTTATAACCACCCTGTATTTCACATCATTATTTAAGTTCTAGCGCCCATCGGAGTAATTCCTATCACAGTCATTTTTATGTTTTAAAACACTTCATCAAAATGACAAAAATAATCATAGTTAACCGCTACTAGCAATCAACAACTATCCTCTATCGCCGATAACTGATGTGTAGCTCTAGTGTGATAGATTGAACTAGACCAACAATATCCTCTTCTCGCCAAACGCCTTGAGCTGGCAACCCTTTTTTCTTCTTCTTAAAAACCTCAATTCAAAGTGGAATCGTCCACAATGTAAATATTTTGATTGCCAACTTAGCGTGGTCGGACTATAAAGCCTTAAGCTAGTGTTAGTAAACAAATATTAGGTTGATCAATAATCAAAACACTTTGAAAATGATTTTTTTTAAATCTAAAACTTGAAAGTCAAACGCTAAAATTTGATTTTTGATTACATTCGATAGGGACGAATGCTCTTCGAGAGTGTGTAAAAAAGGTGCCTCGCATCGCATTGAGTCTCACGGTTTTATTTGAGGAGACCTCTCACCGACCTACTAATTAGGAAAACTCTGACTTTATCTGCATTTGCGTGCACAAGTTTTCCAATTCATGGCGAAATTAATGTATGTCGAAACCTATTTTATCTAAAACACACGAAATAAAACGCCTGCGAACTACATCGGATCAATTTATTCTACTTTAAAAACGTCACGCCCGCACCCGGTGGGGAATAAATCTTAAATTTATTGATTCTAAGGTGAATTTCGTAAATTTCTTTAATAATGTACACTTTAATACTGTTTTGAGGTACTGGTTGATACGTCGGCTCTGTAGGGTTCAGGTCTCACGAAGCATACGTAAATATACGTACGTTATGACGGACAATGTAAAGACAAACATATTCTCAAATTTGATATAATTTACACATTTCCATGCATTTTTATACTGAAACAGTGGGTAAACAATGGCTTTCGCAGTACGTTTCAGACGATGATTTTCTAAAAATTAGCTTTAAAATATTCTTTTTAAAACAACTGGCGTAGAGGTCTTTGTTTCAGGTCAAAATCGTAAACTATTTCTAACGATGTGTCATAACATTTCTGTAGAAATGATAAAAATTTATGTGATAACACTGTTTCAAAAAATCCCATGCAAAAAAAAAAAAAAAACAGAGAAGCATGTGGAATTCGCATTGACAAATTATTAATATTAGGTATCATTAAAATCCATTACTTAAAAAATTATTCTGATTCTATATTAAGCAACTACAAAATTATTAAAAAAATTAACTGCAATAATATTCTTCTACTAAATTCGGTTGGAAAGATTTAATTCGTGAAGAGCTTATATCCTAAACATAATTAAATATTCAGTAAATCCACAATATTTTACCAGGACTTAAGAACTCGGATATATATAATATCAAGGAAGTGACAATATTTATGACTTTCTTGGTGACGGGCAAGTTCGCCGAACACTGCGACCTTGTAGGTCTATTGTATTTCAGAAATAAGTGACAATAGGCGCGTTTTCAAGAGCCATCGAATCCATGGATTGACGAGCAAACTCAGCAATTTTTCCCTCTTGGGGATTTTCTCCCAGACAGAACCGGAATTGCAGGGTTCTTTGGGGGGTTTAGCAAACCCTCCAATGGAGGGTGGTTTGATGTTTCATACCATGGATTCGGTCACAGACAATCATTTGGGTTAGAAATCCTGGTAGACCTCTTTTTCCCTCAATTTGGATTTTGGCATTCAAAGTGTATCCTTCTTTCGATCTTTTTTGTGTACCAAATTTGAAGTCTGTATACTTCTTCCGTTTTTTAGCAATACACATAAAACCAAAAAAATTCTATAGCAGATACTCTTTACGAACGCATGAATTTCTCGTAAAGCTTATTATGACGTATGACATACAAAACTCGTGCATTCAATTTAATGTCCTTAGCTCATTTAGTTCAAGCTGTAGAGTGGTTTTGGATAAACTTACAGATAGACCAATGTTCAAAAACAACTTTTTTCGGAATCAGCACCCCCCAAAGTTTATAGAAAACACAAAATCCCTATGTGGGATTTTTGACACCACCGCAATACTTCCATTACTTTATATTTGATACTGAGTAATTGAAAGTTAAAAAAAATATGATAGTGTATCATGAAAATCAACTTTGTAAGTTCAACCAAATTAATATTTGACGAAATTATTCTAAATAAAGTTCCTTATAACCCAGTGTAACGTGCAGTCAAATGTATTTCGACCTGAGATCGTATATTTTCATATCCTTATCGAATATCGATATATATTATTCGGCCATTTGAAGTTCGCAAAACAAGGCTTTGCATCTTTTTATTGAGGCCCTGATCCGAAGAAAACATCGAATAGCCAAATGAGTGCCTGATAACTTGGTATAGCAACAAATACAAGAAATTTTCTTGAAATCAAATGAATCATTCACATTATCAAAGTTTACAAAAGGGTGATTTTCTAACACACGATTGCAGTGTTAAATGTACTATTATGCTCATTTTTAATATGGTCTAATCACTAGCGTTATTCCTAACCCGACCTTATCAGGCAAGGCGTTCTGCTTTTTATTTCTCTCGCCTTACTAAGAAATCCAAAATCTTAACATTTACATAGATTCAGTCATGGAATACGGAGTGCAGGTTTCCAGCTTAGATCAAAAATCAATGTCAAACAGTCGCATATGTTAAAATGCAGCAACCTTTAGCTGAATCCTTTGCACTAATTTAAAAATCTAGATCAAAATGAAGTATTTAGAATATATTTATATTAACAAGCTAATGCAATATCGAGCTTTGGTAAAAACTGGTTAAATTAGACGATCTACTTTTTTTTTAAAAAATGAAATCAATTTAAAATTAAAAGTGGAATTTATAATATTTCAGCACAAATTGATTTTCCGTCTAATCGTAGGTTTAACATTAAAAAAATATCAGAAAGCATTTTATTCTTTTAGTCCTGATACCAAAAATATCCTCTAACATTAAAAAAAAAAAACTTAAAACCACCAAATCAGGCGAAAACTTAACCATTAGAAATTATAAAACTCCGCAAGGTGGCGATGTGCCTCCCATTCCCATTGGCTAGTTCTTCGAAAGGTCAATAAAAAAAATCTCCATTTGCTATCAGCAGAATCATTTCATTCAATTACCTTTTACGTCTTAACTTGCGATTTGTTAGTTTAACCTACAACTTTGAATCCTATAAGATTTCTGATATTAACTTAAAACTAACAAAAGCTTATAAACATCAAAAGCTTAATTTAAAGTTTGTTGCATGAATTATGGAGCGAGTAGTGGAAGGCAGGCACATGTGGTCTCATACGGAGACCTTGGCACTCATCGATGCTTGGGAAGAGAGGTATGACATACTCAGAAGTCAGAGACGTACGGCACACGTGCATGAGGACATACGGCTAGCACTTGCAAGTCTCAACATCGACAAGTCCATCAGGCAGATTGTGGTGAAGATCGACAACTTGACGCAGAAGTACAGGTAGGTTTGAATATCTGTATAATTTATGAGCTTTGTGGTTTGGGCAAGGTGATCTGCATATACTATGACTTATGACTTTCTTGGTGGGGGGCAAGTTCGGCAAACACTGCGACTACTAAGTAAATAAATGTTCTTTTTAAATGAATGATTGTATTTTATCGTTGTAGTTATTGAGATTCATGCCTTTGATTATCATTCAATCAAAATGGACTTTTTTATTTGCTTTTTCCTATTTTTTGCTTTTAACTTCTGGACGGGCTTTTATAGACTTTTAATCAAACGAAAACTGATCATGATTTTCTGAGTTGCTGACATGATAAAGCGTCTTCCTGAAGACTACGACAATCTGGTTCAATTTTTGAGGTTACAAAGATATGTGCCTGATCCTTTAGAAATGGCAAGTTAGTACGCAATACTCATATCACACACTGCATGGTGTGTTATTCTGGTTTTTAATTTTTATATTCCAAAAGTTATTAGCTTGAATTAGAAGGCATAACGAAAGGGTTAACCAACGTGGGTTAGCGTGAGCGATAACAAAAATGCCAATGCTGTGACTGCCAGGAACTTTTGCTCTTAATGGAAAGTTAAAGAGCTCTTCGTCTACTATTCGAATCCATTATTTCTAACATAATTTTTGAAACTAAAGGTTTTGTTGTTGAAATAAATTGTCTATGAGTTTCTTCCGTAAGTTTGCCGTTTTGACGAACCAGTTATAGGCAGCGTTAAAAATGTGCCATTTCAACTAATCCGAAGTGCTTTTGATATTCTACTTTGAATGTCACTCAATTTTTAATGGATTGGTTATTTATCGTATGTTACAATGCAAAATAAGTTAAACGGAGCATTTTTTAAAACAAAATTAAAAATTAACGTTGTGTTAAATTTGATTTGCGCATGTTTTTCTAATGATTAGCGATATGTTGATAATAACGGAAAATTCTGAATAGGGTAGACTAACCAGTGAATGAACGTTTAAGGGGTCACAGGAGTCTTAAAAATGTGCAAAGAAGGTACAGCTGTGGAAATAAAAAAGTACCCACTTGAGGTTATTTTGGCCGTTAGTCATCCTATGGAATCGGATCTTTTTGACATTGTGATCAATTAACATTCTGAGTTAATTGCATGACACAAAATTTGCATAAGGGGTCATTTTCATATTAAAAATGTTACTAACTTTAAAATTTCCAATAGCAACACCCCTTTTTGAATTCATATTTCAAATCTCTGACCTATGTTAATACGAAATGCCAAATTTTGTTAGTTTTTAAGCATTATTAGAGGAGTTAGAGACGTGCTAAGTTTAGGTCCCATAATGTTAAATGAGATGCACATAAAAAACTATACCGATCTATAAATAATTAAGATAACGAAACGAATTTTTTACTGAAAAGAAATTATAATAACCCAAACAAAATGCATTCAATATTGGGGTATTTAAAACAATTTTTATATTTTTAAATAATTATTATATTAATTTTTTAAAAAAATATGAATAGAAACCCCTTAATATTTTTAAAGAAATAAATTTAAGACAAGAAGTTTAAGCGAAATCCCAATTTTTAAAATTTTTTATTCATAATTTGCTGAGTAAATCACATAATACCTTTTAATTACCCTTTAGGGGACTATGTATAAGATTACGAGTGTAATTGATTAATAAAGACGGCTTTGCATGCATGCTTGCTTGTCATTTTAGAGATGGTCCCCAAAATGTCCACAAGTGATTCGATTGAATAACTCGTCAAATATTCATCCAAATGAAACAAAAACTTAGATTTAAGGGTTTTCAAGAGTGCTTAACATTTCTAAGTTATTAAAATTGGGTGTTGCCATTGGAAATTTCAAAGATCGTAATATTTTTAATATGAAGACGGCCCCTTATGAAAATTTTGTATCGTGCAATTAAATCAGAATGTTAATTGTACACAATCTCAAAAAGGTCCGATTCTATAGGTTGACTTACGGATGAAATAACCTCAAGTGGGTACTTTTTTATTTCCACAGCTGTACTACAAAACATAGTTTGACCTTTCATGTCATTTTTGAACTACTCAATGTATAAGTATAATTTTTTTATATGTTTTTCTGCAAGATTTATTTATTATTAAACAAGTTTTAAAATGTATGAAACTTTAGCCAAAACTAAAATAAATGATATTAAACATGAAGCTATTTGAACACATTGGGATTAGGCTTGCGCGGCAAATTGTGAGGTCAAAATTGAAAAAATGACCAAGAAAATGACTTTATATTGTACAAATATGTACAGACAAGGACTTATACCTAAATTCTCAGCTCAATTTTAATTAGAAATTATTTTTTAAAAAATTTAAAATCAAAATTTTTAAATTTTTATTAATTTTTTTAGAAAAAAGTTCTTAAAATAATTTCTAATTAAAATTGAGCTGAGAATTTAGGTATAAGTCCTTGTCTGTACATATTTGTACAATATAAAGTCATTTTCTTGGTCATTTTTTCAATTATGACCTCACAATTTGCCGCGCAAGCCTAATCACAATGTGTTCAAAAAGCTTCATGTTTAATATCATTTATTTTAGTTTTGGCTAAAGTTTCATACATTTTAAAACTTGTTTAATAATAAATAAATCTTGCAGAATAACATATAAAAAAATTATACTTATACATTGAGTAGTTAAAAAATGACATGAAAGGTCAAACTATGTTTTGTAGTACCTTCTTTGCACATTTTAAAGACTCCTGTGACCCCTTAAGACGTCACGTTCGCTAGTAAACGAACACCAGGATATAATGACCAGGACAACCAACCATTGTCAGATAGCTCCCTACTACATGGGAGGAAGTCAGTGTTGCCAATCCATATAGTGAAATGATTTTCAATAATTATTTTTTTTAATTATATTTACCAAATGTTCATTTACTGGGGCCTGTTCACTCACTGGTCATTAGCCTACCCTATATTATTGTTCTCAGTTTGACAAGTAAGTTCAGTAGGACAAAGTACTACATGCTGAAAGTTCCTAGATACTGAAGCTCCTAGATACTGAACACGATCGCATTTTGGGATCCATAAGTTTTCGACTAATGAGAAATCGAGGCAAGGCACTCAACAATTAACATAAAATTAGCATAGTGCATTAGCATTAGGGCTACACAAAATTATCACGGATACCACATAGGTTTCTAGCTGGTAGCTAGAAGCTACTCGGATATTTAAGCTAGTCGGATACGATGTCGCCATCGCAATCGTTAAGGGCGGCATCGTACTCAGCGTTAGGACTTTGTAGGATATTTAACGTGCACTCCCTTGCACGGGGTATTATTCGTCGGACATATGTTTCGCTGCACGGGCCGTTTATAGGTCGGCAGTTATTTTAGCGATGCCCGGAACCTAACCTGTGACTTTTCGCAATGCTAGGCGAGTGCCTAACCGACTGGGCTCCTGGATCGACTCCCCAAAAAATTACTAGGCACGACATCTAATAAAGACAGAACAGTAACAAATAGGCCAGGTATAAAAGTTAACGTGTCACCTATCAACTTTTGTGGTTGAGTGGGCAGCTGAATGGTTACGGACGGAGCTGGCCAGGCCAGCAGGTGGTCGGGTTTAGTGTGATTAAGGAAGGTTTAGTTACTAAAACTTGCTGACCCAGCGGCGCAATGGTTAGGGTGCTAGCCTTTGGAGCTTCTGTGTCCGGGTACGAATCCCGATAAGGCATGGATGTTTGTGTTTGTCGGGTATATGCCGAGTACGTGCTCGCTAAATCTGTTGGGTTTGAAAGTCCTGCCTGTGGGCGGTTATTTGGCAGTTTCCCAAGGGTACAGGTCCCTTGAGGGACATGTCTGAATTGTGAAGGTGGCGCGATTGCTGGCATCATCTGTCGCGTATGTGTGCGTTGTGTCTGCCTTACTTGACGAATGTTTATAAGCGGGTCTCTGACCAAGCACACAAGCCTGAAAATATGTCTATCAACCAACCTATTACTTCTACAATGGGCCGATACATGGTGCTGTCACTCCAACTCAATTATTTTTGTATTTAAAAATCATACTTTTTTTACCCTAGGAAGACTAAATACTCTGGAAGACTGAACCCAACCTGGATCTACTACAAACGACTTGACAAGTTCATGAGCTACCCCACCCGCTACAGCCGACGCTTCGACGCAGAAGACGAGGCCTGCAACGACGATTCAGACTTCGCCGAGAACGACAAAAACGACCAAGATCCATGCACGTCGGCCGCGACGAACGGTTGGGACGACAACAACTGTGACGTAGATTCGACCTTGCCGGTGCCTGGACAGGACCTGCACAGTTATCGTCTGGAGTTGCTGGGGATAATATCGCATCAGCTTGAAGTCCAGAAGCAATCTCTTGCAGTGCAGGAGAAGGTTATCGCCTTGATGACCAGCGTTTTGCAAGCTTCTGGTTCGATTCAGCAGGCCCCAAACCCGAAGATTGAGTCGGGGTCAAACTGATGTAGATGACTTCAGATCATTTTGAAATAAAGCACAATGAATGGACTGTCTTTGTCGGATTAGTTTTAGTTTCATTTTTTTTTCTTTTAAGCTTTAGAAATTAGACTATTTCGTAATATAAACCGTTTTGTTAAACTATTGCATTTTGTTAGTATTGACCTTGAAACATTTGACAGTAGACGCTAAAAACTCCTTATATATCTTTATTGCGACATTATTCAACCGTTCGAGCAGTTGACTAATGTAAATCAATCTTAACACTTTAAAACATTTAAAACAATAAGTAATTCACGTTGGGTTGTCAAAATAAAGTATTTCTTTATTTTTTTCGTCTAAATATGCAAGGTTTGGTAAATAACGTATTAAGTTTACTAAAATCATTAGAGAGGGTCCCAAAATCTTGGACCCCTGAACCAGGAGCTATTACAATGCCTTACAAAAGCTCACGAAATATTTTCTCTTGGGGTTTTCAAGGCTAAATTGATTCGACCTTGCCGGTGCCTGGACAGGACTTGCACAGTTATCGACTGGAGTTGCTGGGGATAATATCGCATCAGCTTGAAGTCCAGAAGCAATCTCTTGCCGTGCAGGAGAAGGTTATCGCCTTGATGACCAGCGTTTTGCAAGCTTCTGGTTCGATTCAGCCATTCAGCAGGCCCCAAACCCGAAGATTGAGTCGGGGTCAAACTGATGTAGAGGACTTAAGATCATTTTGAAATAAAGCATAATGAATGGACTGCCTTTGTCGGATTAGTTTTAGTTTTAATTGATGTTTTATTTTAAACTTTAGAAATTACACTATTTCGTAAAATAAAACCTTTTGCTAAACTAGTATTGACCATGAAACATTTGACAGTAGACGCTAATAACTCTGTTTATAGCTATATTGCTATGTTATTCAGCCGTTCGAGCAGTTGACTAATGTAAATCAATCTTTACAGTGTAAATTGTAAAACATTAGAAACAATCAGTAATTCACGTCGGGTTGTCAAAATAGGTTGTTTTTTTTGCCTAAATGTGTAAAGTTTGGTAAATAATGTATATTAAGTTTACTAAAATCCTAGCGCCCCCAAAATCTACAAAGACCAGGAGCTATTACAGTCTTATGGAAGCCTCACGAAAAAAATTCTCTTTGGTTTTCAAGGACAAATTAAGTTTAACCATCATCCTGAAGGTTGGACCCGAGACAGTGACTAGTAATTTCCGCTTCATTATCAAGGAAACTTTGAAACGGTATTTAACGGATCTAAATAACGTCAATACATTAGACTAACTCATTTAAGGGGTCAGAGGACAAATGTGAGAAGAAGGTACTACAAAACATAGTTTGATCTTTCATGTCATTTTTGAACTACTGAATGTATAAGTGTAATTTTTTTATATGTAATTCTACAAGATTTATTTATTATAAAACAAGTTTTAAAATTTATGAAACTTTAGCCAAAACTAAAATAAATGATATTAAACATGAAGGTACTTGAACACACTGTGATTAGGCTTGCGCGGCAAATTGTGAGGTCAAAATTGAAAAAATGAATAAGAAAATGACTTTATATTGTACAAATATGTACAAGCAAAGACTTATACCTAAATTCTCAGCTCAATTTTAATTAGAAATTATTTTTTAAAAAATTTAAAATCAAAATTTTCAAATTTTTATTAATTTTTTTAGAAAAAAGTTCTTAAAATAATTTCTAATTAAAATTGAGCTGAGAATTTAGGTATAAGTCCTAGTTTGTACATATTTGTACAATATAAAGTCATTTTCTTGGTCATTTGTTCAATTTTGACCTCACAATTTGCCGCGCAAGCCTAATCACAGTGTATTCAAGTACCTTCATGTTTAATATCATTTATTTTAGTTTTGGCTAAAGTTTCATAAATTTTAAAACTTGTTTTATAATAAATAAATCTTGTAGAATTACATATAAAAAAATTATACTCATTTATTGAGTAGTTAAAAAATTACAAGAGAGATCAAACTATGCTATGTAGTATCTTCTTTGCACATTTTTAAGACTCCTGTGACCCAACTCGCTTGGTACGAACTATAATGGGTAATGTAATCCAGGTTGCCTATTTCTAGCCTCCTTTAGGAGCTTTAACACAGCCAATAACGCCTCGTAAATTAGAACCCTGGTCAAGTAACGAGGTCGACACCTGAGCGGGCACCCAACGGAACTTTGAGCGACATCGTACGCTGACGCCGTCGGGACTTTGAACTCCACAGATTTAACGAGCACGTCCGCCCCAGTGCATTCGGGCCCATCCGTCACGAGTTGGATTTTCTACTCTTTCCCAGTACAGATATCCAATTTACAGGATGACTGGCAGTAGGTGGGATTCGAACCCCCGCACTCCTGAGAAGGCTGAATCCAGAGGCGAATGCCTTACCACTCGGCCACGGACAGGCCTACGAACTATAAATAAATGTGATAGTGGTAGTGTAATCGTTTCCTGCAGCCTATTTCTAGCCACCATTAGGAGATTTAACACAGACAATAACGCCTCGTAATTGAACCCTGGTCAAGTGACGAGGTCGACACCTGAGCGGGCACCCAATGGAACTTCGAGCGACATCGTACGCTGACGCCGTTGGGACTTTAGACTCCACAGATTTAACGAGCACGTCTGTCCCAGTGTACTCGGGCCCATCCGTCACGAGTTGGATTTTCTACTCTTTTCCAGTACATATATCCGTTGCATCTTGAGATACCTCAGCATGCGCAGTAGCTCGAAAAACCCGACATCCCTGCTTCAAACCATTTGAACTGATAGGCCCCTCTACACTTCCTTCCTAACTCTATGATTCAATCTATACGGAACAAATATTTATATTAAGTTATATCTTTAAGTCAATGCAAATGGGAAACAGAGTGCAGAAAAAAATAAAAAATAATCAATATATCGTAAGCGGGTCTCTGACCAAGCACACAAGCGTGAAAATATATTTATCAACCAACCACAATATACATCGCTGTGTATATTATGTGATTGGTGCAACTAAAATCTGTCGTAATCAAAAATTGTAATTCCATTTACGATTTTCAAAACTACGCGCCAGTCTCCAATAGAGGCTATCCATAACTTTAGTGTGACGTAAAGAAAATCGAATCTCGAAGATCAAGTACTAAACCTGTGGTCCCAATATTTCTGGACCATCGCCTTGTTCTTAAGGTTGATTAGCATCCATCACCCTCTTTTAATTTTCATGTTATGCCTCATCATAATTTGAGTTAAAGTACAACTATACAACAGTGTTTTATAACACTTACTACACTCTGAAAGCAAACGAGTGAAATCCACTCCAGTAGAGAAGTGCATTTTCGACACTGGAAAGGAGTGAATATTAAATCAGACTGAGTTTAAATCACTCGTTTGGAGTGATCCTGTCAGAGGTTTAACACACAAAGGATCCCTCCAAGAGAAGAAGTGCATTTTCCAGACTGAAGGAGTGAAAATTACTCAAACTAAGTTAAAATCGCTCGTTTGTTTTAAGAGTGTACCGTTTATAAAAACAACCAAAGAAGCTTTATCCGAACACTTTTAAATAAAATTGAAAAACATAAAACATATATTTTAGAATGGTTTTACCGAGTTTTACTGTACAAAGGTACAACGTTATTTTAATTTCCCCCCTTTCAATACGTTTCACCCCTGGTTGCCCCTAAATTTTATTTTTTTGCCCCCTTGATAACAAAAATCGCCCGCTTGGGGAATCGCCACCAGGTTGGGTACCGCAGTTATATACCTCTAAAAATAAGCGCTGGCGCTGATTTGTAGTGCTGCCATCTAATGTGCAAAAGTTAAAAAAACATATTACCCGAAACATTTTGTTCAGATTTTAATAGGTTTTCTATAATATTCTACTGGTTCTTTATAGAAAAAAATTACTGTGCTAATTTAAAAAAAATAACGTAATTAAGCTTAAATATAAATATGAAATGAATTTATGATCTATTTAATGACATTTTTATGTAAACTTTGGAATTAATTATTTCATTCATGAGTAATTAGCCAACTTTATGATGCAAAAAATACATTTTTGATTTAAAAAATGCCTAGGTGATGTTCTACTCGATAAATTTTCGATTGATTATAAGCAGCTCGATTAAAGCAGCTCTAAAAGTACAGGAATGCATGCATCCGTCTGTAATTCGGAAAACCTGCCCCTTCACCCTAAGAACTTTTACACTAATGATGATTGTTTCACTTTAAACCATTAGCTGTACCTAAGTAATTTATCTCCAAAGCAAATGAATATTTGAGTTTGTGATGACATCACTTCTTTAAGTACATTAATATTAGAACTTTAAATTTAGTTCTTGTAAGTTTATTTTAAGTTAAAATAAAGACCTGAAACTTAACTTAGCTAGAAAGAAGAAGCCGACAGTATGACATCTTCAATAAACCGATTTTTTTTCTTTGACGATGTATTTCAATTCGATACGTCAGCCAGTTTGCCCATTGTAGTTATTTAGATGCCTATTTAAAAAAATAAAGTTAATTGTAAAAGCATTCTGTAATGCAAAATGTTCTCCGATCTCCCTCACTAATTTTTTAAAAATTAATTGTAAATATTTTCCAAATCAAGATTACCTTATTTACAAGTAAGTTTATGAATCTAAGTTCATTTGAAAACGAATAGAAATTCTGGTGAAAAACTCAGTGATCACTTGAATTGCATATTTGTGATATAATCAATCGAAAATGAAGCATCTTCTATTGAGGCGTGTAATTTGCCAATCAAGCGCGAAGCTAACGTCGTAAGTTTTATCTATGTATCCGGATCTTCATCCGGATCCGAATTAGTGATGCCACTCAATACTTGGTACGTGTCCTTTAAATCACTTGTCACACATAAACATTTAAAAATGCATTAATTTTTTCGGTAAAATCATGCATTAAATAGTTTCCAAAACATTCTATGACACATCGAATAAAAAATTTAATTGTTTATTTATTACGGTTCTAAGGTTCTAAGTTTCTAAGTAATATTGGATGAAATTATATAAATATTGGCTGACACTTCAATGGTAATATTTCTTATAATCTCACGCTCTTCATACTGCAATTGTTTGTGTATTTTTTGTCAAAGTTTTGCAACATAAGCTCATTTGCTTCTTTATAACGTCATGCGCTCCGATCTGCGTTTTCATTGGTTTTTTTTTTTCTTTTTGACAAAGCGTTGAAAGAAGCCCATTATAATTTTTATACGTTGCTGGTAAACAAAGTAAAAAAAATATAATTAAAATGTGCATATTTAATTCTAAATATATTTATAGAAAATTTGTGGCAATTCCAATTTATCTTCCTTGTAAACTGTTACACAAAAAGACATCAGACAGAAGGCTTTAAGTTCGTTTTATGAAAATTTAGGATAAAAGTTCAAAATTGATTAATTACAGTAGTATATTAACAAAAAGAACACATAACCATGCCTGGTAACGTAGATAAAAAAGAAAAAGTTCGTAAAAAAGATTCAAATTCTCAACATAGAAATATTGACACAACTGACGAGAAAAGTGATCCAGAAGACAAAAAGAAGCATACAACTGATGAAAGTTTTGAAGAAGAGCAGAGAGATCAACATGAAAATGATGGTACAAATAAGAACGGGGCACAAGAAGAAGACGGTAAGACCGAAAAAGGTCAGAGTACCACCAAACGTAAAATTGGCGAAAAATCTGGTGAACAACACAAAGAAAAGAATGGAAGAAGTAAGATTAAAACTCATAAAGCCAAAACGAAAAAATCAGGTCGATGTCTCTTCTTGAAGTTAATCGATGTAAAACTTATTTGGTATTAAAATTATAGCTCTAAATTAAAAATTAAGGTAATTTCTTATTATTGCTTCGTAAACGACTATTTATTTTATATTAGAATTATATCAGAGTAATATATAAGTATATTGTAATAGCACATAGACGAGATTTAGAGATCTGTATATTTTTACGCCGTCAACTCCATCGAAAGAAAGCAAAATAAAGTTATTTTTATGAAAGTGCACGCTTGTTAAAAGTGTTTTATGTTTTTGGAATATCTTAATGACGGTAAAGAGTTAAAGTTATTCACCAATGCATCGAGACTGGTTACTATATCATGTACAACGTTTGGGGTCGCCAACGAAGATAACATCGCCAAAAAAATTCACGCAGAACTATTAATTTTGCTACTTTTCAGTAATTTTTTGTTTGTAATAGAAATCATTTGTGTTTTCATTTCAATGAAATTGTAGTGTTTTTTCAAGTCGAAATTTTATAATATCGTGTGCTTTTGGCTACCAATAATTAACTTGAGGGAAATGCCCTCATAAACTATAATGTTCCCGTTTAGGACTCAATTTAACATCATTGCACGTACTAATACTCGTAAAATCGAAGAAAGTGATACAAACCCGTACGAAGTTTCACCTATTTTAGGTATTTTAAGTAGAACACTAAATATATAATGGTATATGTATTTAAGTTTTTTTTATGTCTTGTAATCGCTTTGAAAAATGAAAATATTCTGGCTATAATGACTATGAATTATTAAGTAAAGACGTCGCTATATATTATAATACACTTCTAGCTCGATTCTTGAATTTACAGAATAACTACCTATTTTACACCTATTCGAAAGTAAATGTTTTATATCATCTGCATCCATTATCAAGGCCCTAATATGAATCTAACGACATTAGTAGCGGGCACCCAAACAATCAAAGACAATCAATTGACACATTTCTCGCCTCATTCACACTACAAAGACGGTTTCATTGACTCAGCGCATTTTCTGGCCGAGTGCACTGATGAGATCCATAGCCCGGGACAAAATCTGGGTCACTAGAGAATTTTCCAAAATCCAATGATAAAGCGTAAGTCTCTGCATTAGTTTAATACTAGTGTAAAGATTTAAAAAAAAATAAGATTTAAATAGCATGGGTTCCATTGTATTAGTTAATTGGGAGTATTATTGGCGAGTCTTGGCAGTTTGGATTCTTGGCAATTTTTGAGAGGTAGACAACATATTTTGCATATACCGGAAGTTTATTATCGTCAAGCGTCCTTCATTAGAGTTCAAGGATGGGGTTAGTACATACATTGGACCTGGGGTTCCAAGGCTTGGCCTATAATGGGCCTCTCTCTATGCAGAGTGTTTGAAAGTATAATTTTCCATGGTAGGACATGAAAATGTAGTGATTTTGTCAGGGAGCAACTTCTGGATAAATATTTTAAATTATTTGTTTCGTCGCTCATTTACTCCACTTTTAGATGGATCCATTGAGCATTTTTTTGGGGTCGAATTTCCTATTTTAACCTGTATTTCCCCACTTTAAATTTTTTTAAACTCAACTTTAACTATCACCACATACTACATTATCATAAGGACTTCAGAAACAAACAAAACCTTTTGGTTGATGGCTATAGGAAAAATATTTTTTTTCTCTTTTAAAGGAAGCTTAAAAAATAACATTTTTCTATCACCATAAGCCAACATTATATTTCTTATTTGAAGCTAATTTGCCTTCAAACATTAGGCGGACGTAAGAGCACGGTTTTTAGGCAAATCTACTTTAAATTTCGACGCTGCTGCAGTCGATGTCGCTCTTAGAGTTTCGTCCTCGTCAATTACTCGAAATTACGAGTCCGGTTGTTTACATCCTATCCATGTTTGGTTCTAATGGCCTTTCTGGCTCTAGTGCCGAACCAAGATTCAGCCTTGTGTCAGTTACAGCTACGTCAAGCTAACGACCCGAAACGCGAATTACCGAAGAAGCTCGCTGAAAGTCAGTGGGGCATTGCACCTCCGTCCGTGACAACTGGAGCAGCTTTTTGGTCATCTTCACCCATATTCTCGTCTTCAAGGTGCGTAGAAACTTACAAGTTGTAACATTTCCTCCAACCCATTGTTTCTGACATGTTTATTGAGGGAGTCATGAAGGGTGGTATGTGTCTTGAAGGGTCATGGGTGCGTTAGTGATAGGTTCTATGTTTTGTCTTTTTGTGTGTCAGCTGTTTCATCCACATATGCTTAAAATTGGGTGCTTTTGAGATGATATGACCGGAAGCTTTCTATAAAAGTTTGCAATTTTATAAGAAGCTTCAATAAAATCTCTGTTATTCGTCTTGGTCCTCTTTTAATATTGCCACACTGTACAATCAGCGTTTAATTTAGTGTAGAATTACAGCATTGTTTTTAATTCTAACTAGGAATAAATCTGATAGCTAAAAATGCAAACTTTACCTTCATATAAAACTAATGATCATAATGCTGAAATATAAGGTACACATCCTCTTCGTAATATTTTGGGAATTTTGGAAGGAAGAAGAGGATGGTAAAAGCTTCAAATACAATAAATATTAATGATTTGAGGGGCTTGTTTAAATGTTTCATACGCACAAGAAACACATCTGGTTAAAATGTATTTCATAATTTTTTAGTTTGGTTAAATTCGACGAATTACGAACAGAATCCATTTGTTTTAATGGGGATTGGGTATTGAAAAATTAGACGATAAATATGATACGCAACTTCGAAATAAACCCCCTAACATAGTTAGATTGCGCTTCATTTTCTTTCTTAGGATCATCAGTCCCTTTCAAAGGCGATGGTCAGCAACCAACGAAATACATTAAATATTAATGATTTGAGGGGTTTGTTTAAATGTTTCATACACACAAGAAACACGTCTGGTTAAAATGAGTTTCATAATTTTTTTAGTTAGGTTTAATTCATCACATTACGAACAGAATCCATTTGTTATAATGGGGATTGGGTATTGAAAAATTAGACGATAAATATGACACGCAACTTCGAAATAAACCCCCTAACATGGTTAGATTGTGCTTCGTTTTCTTTCATAGGATCATCAGTCGCTTTCAAAGACGACGGTCAAGAAGCGCCCGTTTTCGAGAGATCAGCAAAGAAAGTCGAAGACGTTGATGGAGTCTTGCAGAAAAAGTTAGCTGAAATCCGCAAGAAAGAGCCGATAAACTTTACCAAATATAGAGAATGGGATGAGATAACTGAAGACGAATATTCCTTCATTAATAATTTACAAAGTGCCAGCACTAAAGAAGAAATGAATGAGCTATTAGAAAATTCACAGGTGATTATTAGTACTAAAGCTCTTTGTAGATTTTGAAGTTCCCAGTCCTTTAGAACTCTGACAATTTTTAATTTTAAAATAGAAAACAATGACTCATGGTAGAAAACTTACAGGAAAAAAAATGAAACTTGTTTTTTTTTCTAGCATATAATACAGAACAAATACAAATAATAACTTATTAAAAAAATTCTATCTTTGTCTATCTATTGTCTATCTTTGGAACGCAAAAGACCTATTTAACGTGCACTGAGTTTAACTCTGCTTAAGGTACTTCCGAACACGTTTTATACTGTCTTGGTCTGGAAAAAATCTATCTTTACTCTAGTCCCCTTCTAGTCTTTGATTTTTTGAAGACTAACAAGCTTATAGACTTTGTCTTAACTGAGGCTACACTGAGAAAAAAAAATTCTGTAAACATATAGAATTTTTTTTAGTAATGTTACAGAAATAACCAATTTTACAAAAAAAGTTTTTGTAATTAGGGTAAGGTGGGGTAAGTGGGCCATTGGGGCAAGTGGGCCACCCCCCTGGCATTTCCCGAATTATGGACGTAAAAAAAAATCTGTTGCAATATTTTTACGTATTTACCCCAATAGATGCAGGAAACATTATGGCATCATTTTCACTTAAGTATGTAACAAGGTACAATCCTTTTTGTGAAATTTTTTAAAATTGCATCTTTTCGTAATTCACGCCATCATACTATTTTTAAATTTATTTCCAAACGGTTCATGATACAAAACAAAATGTTATATATTTTGAAAGTGTATAAAACATAGTATCTTTTTGTAGTGTCATGTACTTGTGATGCTGATAAAGTTAAAAGAAAATTGGGGTGGCCCAGTTGCCCCGCGTTTGGGGTAAGTGGGCCACCACAATGGCGGGGTAAGTGGGCCACCCCTGGCCCACTAGCCACAACTCTTTAATATACTTAAAAAAAGTCATATTTACTGATTCATAGGGTTAGTCATATACACTATTCATAGACCTATTCATTGACATAGGCCAGTTTAAAATCTGCAGCCCTAACATTTTTTTTACACTACATGCAAAAATGACAAGATGAAAATTGATGTATTCTTTCTTGAAGTAAGCTTGCAAGCCAGAAAAAGTTGCTATGGGGGAACTAGTAAGGATACATCATTACTTTTTTTTTCAAACACTCAAAAAATCATGTAGATTATTCCACTTGCCCAGCCTTATCTCTACCAGTTATGTGTAAAAATATATTAGGGGGGTGGCCCACTTACCCCACCTTGTGGGGCAAGTGGGCCACTCGGATGACCAAAATGAAAAACATATTTTTTATATTTATTTTTTGCCAATTTGTGTTAAGGTTGTCATGGGTACAGTAATAACATATGAAAGAATGGACCACAAAAAAAAAAAGTTGTTAGGCCGATTATATCCAGTGGTATGAGGGTCTAAAGTTGAATTACGCCAAAAAGGTGGCCCACTTACCCCACCTTACCCTATGAACAGACATCTTCATTTCTGCAGTTACAATTTTTTTTCTAGTATTTGCAATTAGTTTCATCCAATGTTCTTCTATATGAAGTGTCACGCGCATCGCCACTAAAGTTTGGTTAGGTTAGGTTTGAATTATCGTCGCACTAGAGCTAGACGAACTAAAGTTTGGCCACGATCTTGATTCAAGACCAATCGCTATTTTAAATTTATAACTTAGTTGATCGTTTCAAATGAATTTCACTTCTCATTTCCTGACGATCTATGTGCCGTCATAGTACAGTTGGGAGAGCGTTCGATCCGACATCTAAAGGTTCTTGGTTCGATTCCGGGTTTCGGCAGTCTGCTATTCCTCGGTAGTGCAGTGGTCCCCCGTCTGTCACGCGTTATACCGGGGTTTGATTCCACGCCGGAAAAGCAGACATTTTGTTTTTTTTTTTGCAATTGCACAGAAAATGCGGTATCCATAAAATTTTATTATATAGTTACAGAAACATTACTTCTGTGGGATACATAAACTAGTCCTGTAAATCTACATGATATAAACATGTAATGTTAACAAAATATGTTCTATGTTTTTACAGCACTATTTTTAGCAATTATTTACTAGAAATTTTCTAGGAAAAGTTTTTTACAAAATATTTTTTTGTAAAGGTTCCAGATTTTTTTTTCACAGTGTATACCAAGAGGGCAAGTCAACAACAATAATGTATCTTCAGGAGTCTCAATAATGTGGCTCTTTCACGCTTTTCGTTGGACTCAATGCTTCCTCTTTTCACAATTTCATTGCTTAATATAACTATTGTTCCATTGCTTTATTGATATTGGTGTAGTTTTATTGCAGAATTCTACACCATTTAGACGCTTGGCTCTCATTTTAGAGTTGCCGTGCTATTTGGCAAATTTAATACCCTTCAAGTTTCATTTCTTGAAAACTACTTAGGGCGGGATCATACCGAGCAGGCAACTCATTGTGGCCGAGGGCGACATCTGGTGAAGATATCGGAACTGCTATGGGGGGAGGTTCAGAGAATTCGGAAACTAGCAAATCAAAATGCTTAATTCATTGATTGACGTTTTCATCTTATTTTTCAATCCTTCTATAAATAGCTGATTGGTCAGTTTTAAACTACCTTTCCTAAGCTCCGCCCCTTGTCAACGTATCTCACACCTCCTTCGAGAAATTCCCGCCGTCTCCCTGGGTGCAATTCTTCTGTATCTGTGTGCCAGTTAAAAAATCTGTCTATGTCTGTCTTACTTGACGAGGTTTATAGGTGGGTATCTGATCATGCACACAACCCGGAAATACATGTACCAACCAACCATTTTCCCTATGAGAAGACGGGATGACTCACTTAGCAGGTTAATTGAATAACGTCGCACGAAAGCTACGCCTGATCTTTAAGGCGTCACAGGAGTCTTAAAAATGTGCAAAGAAGGTACTACAAAACATAGTTTGATCTTCCATGTCATTTTTGAACTACTCAATGTATAAGTATAATTTTTTTATATGTAATTCTACAAGATTTATTTAATATGAAACAAATTTTAAAATTTATGAAACTTTAGCCAAAACTAAAATAAATGATATTAAACATGAAGCTATTTGAACACATTGTGATTAGGCTTGCGCGGCAAATTGTGAGGTCAAAATTGAAAAAATGACTAAGAAAATGACTTTATATTGTACAAATATGTACAGACAAAGACTTATACCTAAATTCTCAGCTCAATTTTAATTAGAAATTATTTTAAGAACTTTTTTCTAAAAAAAATTAATAAAATTTTTTTAAATTTTGATTTTAAATATTTTTTAAAATAATTTCTAATTTAAATTGAGATGGGAATTTAGGTATAAGTCTTTGTCTGTACATATTTGTACAATATAAAGTCATTTTCTTGGTCATTTTTTCAATTTTGACCTCACAATTTGCCGCGCAAGCCTAATCACAATGTGTTCAAATAGCTTTATGTTTAATGTCATTTATTTTAGTTTTGGCTAAAGTTTCATAAATTTTAAAATTTGTTTTATATTAAATAAATCTTGTAGAATTACATATAAAAAAATTATACTTGTATATTGAGTAGTTAAAAAATTACATGAAAGATCAAACTAAATTTTGTAGTTCCTTCTTTGCACATTTTTAAGAGTCCTATGACCCCTTAAACTCACCACGTAAATTCTAGTTTCGGTCGTAATCAGCCCAATCAAATCCAAGCTATAAAGTATCGTTTGGCAAGTTGTTACTATACTTATTAAAAAAGATAATTTGCATAAATAACAGGTGACTACAAAAAGGGGAAGCAGTTACAGTTGGTACAAAAGTTTATAATGTGACACCATAAACATTTATACCTGCCTACCTATTCTTGTAATCTCTGCTGGATGTTATGCCTAGTAATTTTTTTGGTTGGTTCAAAAATATTATCAGGTATGACATCCAACAAAGACAAACATTACCAGGTGGGTCGGGTGCAATTTTTTTTCCGACATTCGGATAATCATTCATGCTTTGGATAGTTGAAGTTCTACTGCACGCGGTTTTAGAATTTATATTAGAAGTTATTTAAACATTGTGTTATATCTATCTGTGGAATTTTGTCGACGTGCCTCGTAATTTTAAAATGCCGTCAGAAAGGCGATGCTTGTATCTGACTGGGAACCAATTCGTAATATTGTGCAAGACTATGAAACATTGCACCGCAATGGATTTAATGTGCACAAACCCTCTCTATACGGTAGATATTTGATTGATATTATGATTTATAGAAGGATTACATTCGATCCTGGCATCGGATTTCTGGGTTTGCAGGTCAACTTGTTTACAGCTATACCTGCGAGAAGAATGTATTTTATACTAATCTTGGTTTATTTGATGCTTTAAGGGGTCATAGGAGTCTTAAAGATGTGCAAAGAAGGTACTACAAAGCATAGTTTGATCCTTCATGTAATTTTTTAACTACTCAATATATAAGTAGGATTTTTTTATATGTAATTCTACAATATTTATTTAATATAAAACAAAGTTTAAAATTTATGAAACTTTAGCCAAAACTAAAATAAATGATATTAAGCATAAAGCTATTTGAACACATTGTGATTAGGCTTGCGCGGCAAATTGTGAGGTCAAAATTGAAAAAATTACCAGGGAAATGACTTTATATTGTACAAATATGTGCAAACAAAGACTTATACCTAAATTCTCAGCTCAATTTTAATTAGAAAATATTTTAAGAATTTTTTTCTAAAAAAAATTAATAAATTTTTTAAAATTTTGATTTAAAATTTTATTTTTAAATAATTTGTAATTAAAATTGAGCTGAGAATTTAGGTATAAGTCTTTGTTTGCACATATTTGTACAATATAAAGTCATTTTCCTGGTAATTTTTTCAATTTTGACCTCACAATTTGCCGCGCAAGCCTAATCACAATGTGTTCAAATAGCTTTATGTTTAATATCATTTATTTTAGTTTTGACTAAAGTTTCATAAATTTTAAAATTTGTTTTATATTAAATAAATCTTATAGAATTACATATAAAAAAATTATACTTATATATTGAGTAGTTAAAAAATTACATGAAAGATCAAACTATACTTTGTAGTACCCTCTTTGCACATTTTTAAGACTCCTATGACCCCTTAATGAAATATGCACTTGTATGGCACTTTTTTTTTGCTTAATCGAAATTGTATAGTGGTGTTTGGAATCGGTTCAGTTTGATCGGTGAAATGGTTGTTTGTGGTGCTTGGAATCGAAGAACACTTTAATGCCTTATTTTTTCTTCTCAAAAATATTCCACACAATTTTCTTTAAAAACTTACATTTTATTGCGATGTATATTTACATAAATTATCATACAATTATTTTTCAGAACAAAAAAAATTATATGTTTGACAAAAGTGTACTTTTTAAAATTTATTCGTATCCTTTTTTGAAAATTATAACAAATGTTATTGATAGATTAAAAAACCACATCATAAAAGTAATATTGAAAAATCATTGAAAGTAAATATATTGAATATGCTTCAAAATATTAAATTTTCGATAAGGGGACGTACATAAATTACGGCACGCTCAGAGGGGGAGGGAAGGGTATGCGCCAACATGAGGATCGAGACGTAACGATTAAAAAATTTCCAATTTTGCAAAGAAAAACTGTCTTAAATAAAATGAAGTTTTTGAAAAAAATTAAAATCTTTTTTTTTATAAGAGGCACTATTATAGTTGTGTAGTGTTTTTCTGAAGAAGACGAGCCGAAACTTGTATAATTTGTACAGCAACAAATAAACTATTTGCGCCAATAACGTGGTTTCTTTAGTGAATCCTCCCATGCTTGTTTCAAACTCAAAATGGAAGACACTTCAGAATAAATTCCCATTACTAAATATCTGCGATTTTTATCGAGCATTTAGAGTAAAATTGAAAAACCAATAAAATCACGATGGACAAAAGTGAAAACTGGAAACTTATATAATCTAAAACAACCAAATTACAATTTTCTTTGAAAATAATTTGGCAATCTGGATTTGAAGGATGCTACCTCGAATAATTCGCTATCTTTTAGGAGTTAGGGAAAATTTAATCTAATTGAAACTAATAAGGTTTAATGCTGTTGTTGTGATCATGGATATCCTATGGAAGAATGTTACCAGAGCGTCCGGAGAGGATGGACATCTTTTTCAACAAATTAAGACCAACATGTAGAGAATTAACATTGTATTGAACGCTGAGTACGATATCGCCCTTAGCGGTTGCGTTGGGTGCCTATTCAGGTGATGGCTCGTCACCTGACTGTGGTTCCAAAATACGATGCCCGTTCTCCAATAGCCCTCGCGTAGCTCTAGTGCGACGATAATTCAAACCTTACCTAACCTAACATTGTATTGACAAGTCAATCATCCATGCGCTTACCAACCGGGATTCGTACGCGGAAACTACTGGTTGGGATTTATACGGGATATTCGGTATGCCGAGTATGCAGCGATAAAGGTTTAATAAATTACAGGAATAAGAAAATGATGCACATAAAGAAGACAGAGCAGATCAGTTGGTTAAGGCATTTTTTTGCCTTAAATGTGAAAGGTCCCAGGTTCGGTCCAACCGCCGACCTATAAATCGTCCGTGAAGAAAAATGTCCGACGAATAATACCCCTTGCATTGGGAATGCACGCTAAATATTCTTATTTGTACCAACACTGCGTATGATGGCTCCTTGAACAGTTGCATTGGGTGCATACCCTGATGTCGACTCGTTACTTGACCGCGGATGTAAACTACGACGCCCGTCGCCAATAGCCCTCATATAGCTCTAGTGCGAAGATATTTCAAACTAACTTTACTCAACTATATTAGAGGGGCTGGGGAGCCCAGTCGGTTGAGCACACGCTTAGCATACGGAAAGTCCCAGGTTCGGGTCCGGGCATCGCCAAAAAGTAGCTGCCGGCCGATAAACGGCCCGTGCAGCAAAAAATGTCCGACGAATAATACCCCGTGTAAGGGAGTGCACGTTATATATCCTTCAAAGCCCTAACGCTGCGTACGATGTCGCCCTTAACGGTTGCGTTGGGTGCCTACTCAGGTGCTGGCTCGTCACCTGACTGTGGTTCTAAAATACGACGCCCGTCGCCAATAGCACTCGTGTAGCTCTAGTGCGACGATCATTCAAACCTAAAACTAAACTATATTAGAACACAACAAGACCTCGCATTGAGAGTGGAACCGAATCATTAATTAAAATCGCGGAAGATTAAAAATGAAAAGCTGAAAAAAGTTACCTATTATAAAACACGCCAATACTGCTACCTAATGCCAAAACAGATTTAAAACGTTATGCAAAAATCCTTTTTGAAAGAAATTGTAAATTATGCAACAAAAACTTCAAGAAGTACATGTTTTTCGGATTTTAACTTAAATTAATATTTCAACAAAAATATATAAGTCCAAATTTGTGCAATTGTTCACACTTTGTAATGCCTTTTTCTTAACTTCAAGTCCCTAAAGCATATTTCAAACTCTTTCAAATAAATCCTTTGGAAGAAATTAAAAAAGATTTTTTTACTAATTAAGAATTAGAATCCAATATAGAATGAATCAATGTCACTTATTTTTTTTAAAAAAGCTTTTAAACTGGATGCTATAGTAAAAAATCCATTTGTATTTTCGAAATCGGCGTCCAAAAACACACAATGAATTGAAACTTTAGCTTACGGAGCAGAAGTTAAAATTCGCAGACTCTTGAAATTGAACTACACGTACCTTATCTTATCTGAGTTTCAGCATCTTTAACTAAAAGGGGAGGAGCTAACTTTAGGGGGAGGAGCTTAATTTCTACTCCTAGGGGGAGCTACTTCCTGGATAAGACTGGATATTGAAAATTTCATAATTTCGCTGCCACTTTTCTACCCTAAAAATTGAGATATTTTCACACTTTTTTTTTTCATTGTGAAGGAAATTTAAAGTTCTACGTCTCTATCCATACAGTTTTTCAAATTTCGATCTTGTTTATATTGAAAAAATATTTATTAATAATCAAAAAATTATTTATACCAATTTCAAAAAAGTGTATGGATAGAGACCTACAAATCAGCTACATGTATCATATAAAAAAAACCGCTTGTAAAAATATTCAATACAGCCGGAGAAATGTGGCAGACTTTTTATTTTTTCCCCATAGGATTAACACAGAGAGAAGCCTTCGCTTGAGAAGCCGATTCTCGGTACTATTCCCCCTTAATATTCGATCGCAAAGACCTTCAACTGCTTCCTCTTTGTTAATCATTGCTATATCTTATAACTATTTAATTGCTAAATGTGTGCATTATTTGATTGCTTAATATATCCATTGTCCCATTGCTTCATTGATATTCACCAATAATTTTTATTAAAATCTTCGCACGAGTATTACTGCTAAATCTACATCATTTGGACGATTTGGTTCTCACTTTACAGCCGTATTTATTTGGCCTAATTCAATCTTCCGTTCTAGGAAGCTGCCTACCATTCGATCGCCAAGATCTTCAACTGCGTCTCCAAAGACGAGGAAAAGAAGCAGATTTTGCTCCTCATCTACGACATATTGGCTGAGGACATTGGTCGAGCGGAAATGATGAACGAGTCTACTCCGGAGGCCCGCCAATCTCTCCAGAACTTCATGAAAAACACCAATGACGATGTTGCTCGGCATATCGCGAGCCAAGTGCTGTCCAAGCTCTTCTTGGCTTACAACGGAAGAGAAAGAGTTGAAGATGTCGCGTTTTTACTGGATTTCCTGTATCAGAAGTTAGACGAAAACTTTCTATATTTGCAATCGGTGACAAGGTGTTTTCAGAGGTTGCTCCAGGTATACGTATATCTTGATATAAATAAGTACATATCGCACAATTCGTGTAAAAGAGACCCATCGCAAAAATACTTGTTTTTCAGAAAAATCGTCTGAAATTTATTTGTTTTCGATTGCGTCGCATTATAGAAAAAAAATAACGATTAGCTTACTGCATTCCAACTATTATACCAATAGATTTAATTTTGCTTTAATAGCTAGATATTTAAATTTTGAATACTATAGCATTTTCAACTCGAAAAGTTATGTTTGTGCGATAGGTTGCTTTTCCTTGTACAGTGCGATATATGTATGAATGGGTGTTTTTTCAACTCAATAATCTCTAATTCATCGCCTTTTAATTGCGCAAAAGTAAAATAATATTGACTTTCAGACGAATTCTTAGCAATTTTTAACCACAGTAGAATTAGTAAAGAACAATTTTATGCAAAAGTTTCAAATTAAGTAGTATTTTACAGCTAATAAAAATATAAAATATGAATATATTGATACAGAAACTTTGTTTTACATTAAGTTTTATCCCAACAGAAAAACTTGTGCTCTTAATATTGTTAAACCTTCAGGTAGATGAATACAGGAAGTTTTTGGTCAAAATGGGGATCCTCCGCAAGATTGTCCA
Source organism: Hylyphantes graminicola (assembly GCA_023701765.1). Taxonomy (NCBI): domain Eukaryota; kingdom Metazoa; phylum Arthropoda; class Arachnida; order Araneae; family Linyphiidae; genus Hylyphantes; species Hylyphantes graminicola. Next base: position 41,092,648 of record CM043119.1, on the reverse strand, counting down.
ACTCTTGACCAGAAATTTAAAGACACAGATCCAGTACCAACTTTGTTTCTGCATGTGGGTCTCGACCTTCGATCCTGATATAGCCGAAAACATGAGCAGGTTTGTATAAAAAAAATTGTTTTGCTTGTTTAAATAGATAACATACAATTACAAAAGATGTACGCTTTAAAAATTAACGCTTTTGCTTTTGCAAATTTAAAACCATGTTAAAATTACCCAATTGTTTTTTTTTCAGCTCTAATCTCATACCGATTGTTATGGACCTGCTCGAGAGATGTCCTTCAGAAGTTACTAAGCTGCCAAGAGTTGCCATAGCTTTGATCAGGAACATGTTGGAAAAGCCAGAAAGTGATAAAACTCAGCGTTACAACGCCTTACTTTTTATACAGTGCCAGATACTTCACTACCTGGATTTGCTTGAGCCAAGGATCAAGAATATCAATGACGAAGAATTTAGTGAGGATTTTGAAGTATGTTATCGATTATATGTCTTCAATAAACAACTTTATTTGTTGTGATGAATTGCATATATGTGTTTAGTGTTTAAGTCTATTGATGAAGGAAGGAAATCAATTCTAAAAAGGCAGTTTTTGAGTAAAGAGAAAAATGAAATAAATATAAATTTGTAAAAAAAATTAGTCCACACAAAATCATCCTTTAAAGATTGATTTCATTTTACATAAATAAAACAATTTTTGTAAACAAATTTTCTAGTACATTCAGCGGGGAAGTCGGCCTTTCAAGGAAAGCAAAACTGGAATGAGAGTAGTTTAAAATGGTATCGGTAAAGAATAAGTTTTGTTGTATAGATGACTAACCATTCTTAGTTAAACTTACTTTAAAGGGCAATGCAATTCAGTTTTTCTAACACGTTTTCAACGATTCAAAATAACACAATCATTCTTTAAGGTTATCTATACACTTGGAATTATCTCCCCACTCTTTTGGGACGCTTTATTATGCTAGAACACTTTGCGCTATACTTTAATACTAGTTGAAAAGCCATACAAGGTTTTCTGTGACGCATGCAATATTTATTCGCTGCTTCACATGTATCTTACAAAGTAGTAGGAGTCACCAGTAGTCAGAAATCTAAGTGTATACATACAATACCACCTAGATTAGAAGGCCGAAGAACTAAGCAACACAACGTCACACTAGTAGACCAATTTTGATTTGTTAACCAATAACGTCGTATTTTTAAGATGACGTCGCATCTTGATTCATCTTATCTTAAAAATTTATTCAAATACAAGATCTAGTAATGAATGATCATTGGTCAAAACCACAGAATTGGTCCACTAATATGACGTCAAGCATTTAGTTCGCCTGCCTTCTAATCTAGGTGGTATTGGTACATATAGCCCTAGAGTTAAATTATAAGTACTTAAAATATAAGTACTTAGTAATAGAGTACTTAAAAAGGTTTCCCTGTTTCAAGGAAATCCGGAATATCCTGGGCACAACAGTGATGGAGTCGAGTTCCTTCGAGGCGTACATGACAGAAATGAAGTCCGGTCGTTTGCACTGGAGCGTGGTCCACACCTCACAGAACTTCTGGGTGGACAATGCCGAGAAATTTAATGACAACGACCACGAGTTGCTCAAGATACTCATCAAGTTTCTGGAGAATAGCCATGATGCCTTGGTAAGTGGATGGAAATAATAGTCATATGAGGGCTGTAACAATACCACCTAGATTTGACGGCCGGTGAACTAAATGCTTGACGTCAAATTAGTGGACCGATTCTGTGGTTTTGACCAATGATCATTCGTGACTAGATCTTGTATTTGAATATATTTTTAAGATAAGATGAATCAAGAAGCGACGTCATCTTAAGATACGACGTTATTGGTCAACAAATCGAAATTGGTCTTCTAGTGTGACGTTGTGTTGCTTAGTTCTTCGGCCCTCAAATCTGGGTGGTATTGGCTGTAACCGAAAAAAAAATATGTACTCATTCCTGCAGTATCTGGGTATAATTCTAAGTTTTCTATTTTTATACACATGTACAAAAAATAACAATGCTCCCCTTTTAAAGTTAAAATTAGGTTTGGTTTTCAAAGATATATATTTTCCAAAGTGCAACAAAGAGAAAAAAACAGTTTTAAAACACGAGACAGTGTTTATTTCTAAGTACTTGAGTTCAAAACTGAAATTTTCCTAGGCATCTCGAATCAATCCATTGCAAAACACTCCGTCTCCAGATCTTCTTATCCCCTTAAATTTAAGTAATATTTTTTCAAAATTGCAGGAATAAATGTGATTTATTTGAATGCAATTGGCAAGTTCATAACTTTATTAGATTATAGTTAGCTAATTTAAATATCTGTTCTAAATAACCCGAAGTTCTTACTAATGGTACGACATTAACTGTTAGGCTACTTTTGGGCCACCCTCAATAATTACAATGCCATTTGTTGCCAAACTTTTTTATGCATAATTCTACTTTTCACTTAATGAAATTTCGAATTTAATTAAAGTTTTTCATTAAAGATATAAAAAAACGATATCTTTGTTTTTTACCAATTATAGGTCCTGGTAATCGCCTCTCACGATCTCCGTGAGTACATGCTCCAGTACGTGCGCGGCAAAACGATGGTGGAGTCTTTAGGAGGCAAGGACGCTCTTCTCAAACTGCTTGAACACAGGAACCCCGACGTCAAGTACCATGCCCTCAGGTGTCTCCAGATGCTGATGCTGGACAAGCACGATTTGTATTTGGAATTCCTGTCCAACAGCCGGAAGATGAAGAGGCCCCGCTCCACAGATGAGTGATCTTACACTGTTAAAAATTTAGCAATTGCTTTCACCAAAAATTTGGTTCCGAGTAGCCGCAACGGCTGTGCGCTGAAATGTTTCACCATATTTTCTGTATTTGGTCGAAACATTTCTCAGGTTTTTGGTTCCGAAATCTGAAAAATGGTTCAACTTAATACAGAAAATATGCTAAAACATTTCGCCACACAGCCGTTGCAGCTACTAGAAACCAAATTTTCGGTGAAAGCAAACACAAATAATTGTTTAACAGTGTAGTGATGAGCTGGGCTGTGTTGTAACTAATTTTGTATTTGTGTCGTTATTTTGATAAACGTATTGACTGATGCGTACCAGAGTGAGTACTATGTCTTCAAGTGTCGATGCTGGACAAGCACGACTTGTACTCGGAATTTCAGTCCAACAGCAGGTAGACGAATGGGCGCCTCTCCACAGATGAATAATCCCATTGATGACCTGTATTGTGTTGTAACTTCTTTTGTATTTGTGTTGTTATTTTGATAAACGTATTAACTGAGGCGTACCAAACGTTGTAACTTTTTTGTATTTGTGTTGTTTTTTTATAAGTGTGAGGTACTGTGTTTTCAGACGCCGATGCTGGATAAGCACTTCTTGTAGTTGTAGTTGCAGATCAACAACTAGAGCTGCTCGGTACCATGGAAAAGTCTTACTGATGAATTTTATTATGTTGTAACTGTATTGTGAGGAATAAAAACGTACTAATAGTGCTATACATTAATAACTATATATTCTGGCGGGAACCAAACAGTGTAAAAGGTTCAATACATTTAAATGTCTGCAAATGCTCATGTTGAATAAGCACTACTTGTACTCGGAGTTTCGGTCCAACAACAGGAAGATGCGTGGTACTATGGAGGAGAGATAATATTTTTTCATTAAGTGTATAATATTTTTTTTATATTGTGCAAAGTATATAATGATGCTATTTTTCATTCAGAGTGTTTTTTTTTAATTGTAGCTTTGTTCAGGGCCTGCTCTTCCATAAGGCCAGTTAGGCCCGGTCCTAGGGCCCCCATATTTTTAAGGGCCCCTAAATTTCAGTTTCTATTATGCTAAATGCTATAAATCTCCAAAATATCAGTGAACTAAAAAAAAATCTGATTATCCACTTCGTTTTTCGCTCAATTTTGACTAAGAAATTGACCTAACATGATAGTTTTGATCTATGTTTATAAGGAAGTCTATAAAATTGAAGCAAAAATTTGATACACATCGGTCTATAGCATCATCATTACTGGAAATCATACACAAAATTTTCCGTAAAAGGGCCCCCAAAACAGGTTGTGCCCATAGTCTGATATTTCTTAGAACAGGCTCTGGCTTTTTTGGAACTATTTGACAGTTTGGAACGCTTGACTCACGATCTAATAATTTTTTTCCCCTCAGAATGTCGGACGTTAGTTGATGTATTTTGTATTGTTAGCTCTCGCAATGGTCCTAAAAAGCAATCTTAGTAAGGACTGAAACCGCAGGCAACTGTTTAAAACGCTATTCTGTGGCTGACCAATTGAGACTTATAAAATATTTTGTTTGCTTTGAAATTAAATACATCACTGTTAGATCGCAGTTTGAACTGAAGAAAATGACTTTTAATTACGAGGGAGCGATTCATCAAACCTTCCTGATTAAACCTTGGAAAATTTGCTTAGGAAACGTAAACCATCCCCTGTATGCCCGCTAGTATGCTATACGTTTACCAAAATGTGTACCTTATACCTACTTAATTTACAACATTACTTAAACACGATGCGTATTTATAAATATTCCAGGGACCTTCGAATTGGCAGGCAGACCGTTTGCAAACAAACTTTTCAGAAACTTTCCTTCTTATGAGTTTTATGTTTGGCCTTTCTGACAGATGACGATGAGTTTTGAGGCGTACACAATGCACTGTTTCTCCATTCATGTGTCAGGCTCAAGACATGGCGGTCACGAAGCGTTTTGTTCGTTGAGGGTGGAGCATCCACTCACACTACAACTGGAGCTACCGCAGACCTTCATACAAAATTAGAACGGGAAATAGTATTAGGTCAATAATAGGAACATGGTAAATTTGCTTTAAAACCGATTTTTAAATATTGTTATTTTTTTTTAAATGGTCTCTTGTTTCATTTTTTTACTTAACCCTTTCTGTCCCAAAAATTTACTGCACTACAGAAACATCTGATATTCACAAAAGAAGCTTCTTTTAGGTCAAAAATAAGAGTTTTATAAGAAAAAAAATTCATTTTAATTTTTTATATGGTTTTTGAAATAATGCCAATTTTTTTTCAACTGTGGAAAACAACAAAATAAAAATATATGTATTACCTAAAAACACTTTCAGTTATATATTTTAAGGTGCCTGACCATATTATTTAAAAAAAATTAGTAATTATTTTAACCGAAATAGTTTAAATTGTGTTTTAAATATGTGGAACTGAAGTGAACTTATCAAAAATCAGGTCAAAACGCTTGTTAGCTATTTTACAAATAATAAAAAAAGTAGTTCTCACTTCTATTAAGATTAATGTAAAATATTGTCGAATAGAACAAAGTATGAAGAATCGAATGATGTGTGTTTGGATGCCGTAACGGGACATAAACATTTGGAAAAAATATTAAAAGTGATGATGCCAAATGGCATCACTGGGACTGAAAGGGTTAATAACGCCTTTTTGCATTAAATTATAATATAATCCTGAAATTTCGTGTTTATATCTCACTTAGAAAGGTTTTGAAGTTTTCAAAAGTCAGATCGGTAGCGTGTTAACTGAAATATGATTCTGTTACCTATTTTCCGTATACATGTGATTAAGTCGTTATAGTACAGTTTTTCGCTTTATTGATTGATATTATAATTAAATTTTGTTGCCAGACTTGTAATTCCTCATCACGTCTGTAAATTGGCACTTTTTATAATATTGACCCATAAATTGGTTTAGATATAATTGGGAAGGATAATATCATTATCAATGCTATAGTAAATAAGCATATAAAACATAGTTGACATATAGTACACTCTTAAAACAAAAGAGTGAAGTCCACTCCAGTAGGAGAAGTGCATTTTCGACACTGAAACAGAGTGAATATTAGCTCAGACTGAGTTAAAATCACTCGTTTGGAGTTATCCTGTCGGAGGTTTAACACACAAAAGGATCCACTCCTTTCGGGGAAGTGCATTTTCAGGACTGGAGGAGTGAAAATTAACTCAGACTGAGTTAAAATCGCTCGTTTGTTTTAAGAGTGTTTCTATATACAATAGCTTTTATCAATAAAATTTTGAGTTATGAATGCTATTACAATTTAACGATATGAGATATTTTTTTACAGAAAATTTCATTTGGTTTTATTCATTCACAGTAGGAAGAGATAAGCTAACCTAGTCAATAGACGACTAATTATTTATCTTAGAAATTTGTATACAATCGAAATGGATAGAACAACCGTCAGTAATTTACACAAGAATCCAATAAAAACGTACTTCCCTATTTTAGTTTAAAGGTGTGCCAGTAGTATATGAATTACATATTTTACAATAGGGTACATGGTTAATAACCTCCTTCCTAAAGATGTAAAAACTAAAAAAACGAATTTGTTCTGTTCTTTTTTACCGGTTATTTTTAATTTTTAACGGGCTGAAGGTTCGCATTGTGAAGTATCCTTTTCTATGTTTTGATTTCGCCATTTCTTCTAAACTTTTAGAAAGTACGATAAAAGAAAACACACAACTTTTTATAATTTGCGAATATTTTAAGATTTTTTTAAGGAAACTTTAAAGAAAACTTATTGGTTTTAAAATTAATGTAATATAGCTATAGAAAAAAGAAGTGTTATATATCAAGAAAGTTTAAATTAACCCTCTAATTCACGAATTTTTATTTTCATCCCCAAAAAATATATATGTTTCTTTAATACTCACACATTATGGGAAAAATACTAAATTTTTTTTAACTGCATTAGAATTTAAATAATTTCAATTTTTAAATTTTTTTCCATAGGACAAAAACCAACTGCAAAATTCCAATTTTGATAATAATGACTGGAAAACTACTAAAAATATTTCAAAATAACCCTTTTTAACTATGATTAATTTTTCAAAACAATTTATTAGTATTTAGTACTAATATTATTATACTTCGAATAATGCCAAAGATGTAATTTCACAAAAGTTAATAACCTCACTCTTTAATTTTGAATACACTTTTACTACTGTCATCTATGAGGATTATTAGTAACTAAAACTTTAAAATGAAATGTAATAGATGAAAAAAACACAGATTTGTCTAGGAGGAGCTCTAATTTAATAGAATAAAGTGGATTATGTTACTTGTTACCAAACGGTAACAGTATGCATTAGAGGGTTAATCTTGTAACAGACAGTGATCGAATTCTTATAATCTTTATTTTAATAAAAAGTAATAATAGGCTAGAAGTCAATTTAACATCTAAAAAATAGAATCCGAACTAATGGTAAAAAACCTTAAACAGTTTCTGTTATTTATTTCAAACACATTAAATAAATTATAATTTTTTACCTCTTTCGATGTAAAAAGCAGAGTTGTTGTTTAAAACAACAAATTTAGATAGGTATATATATATTTAAAATAACTGGAACCAGGTATAATACTTCTTATAAAATCACATTTATAATCCAACATCAAGTCCTTCCTCAATGAAAAGGTGTCGGTAGTGTCAACCAGAAGGGAAGTCCACTTAATAAGAGGTGATCTATGGAAATTGGAGAGAAGACAAACAATTGGAAGAAATCATAAAATGAAATTGCAATTTCGAATGTGACTAGAATATTTCAAATTTGGTATATTAACGTTGGAAGTATGGATGAGATTGTATTATATTTTTCAATACAAACACGGAAGAGATTGTTACGGTGTAACGGTCCAATAAGTGCAAATTGTTTACTGAAATTTGCTATGGAGGTATCACTATGTCTAGCAAAGTTTTCCTCTTACTGCTTAAACACTGGCAGGGGCTGTAATATTAGAATTTGTATTTTATCCCTCTAGCGCATGTTTTTTTTTTGTTGCTCAAAAATATATATTCTGATCTTTGATGACCATACATTACCGGGAATTTTTTTTTAATAAATCTCTTTGAAAAGGCTTACTGCTTAAATTTTTTTTAAACATTGACATCTTCATCGGCTTAGCATTGAAGGCAATGTATGAAATTTGAGTAAATTTTATCCTTTTATGTTGTATACAATATAAAAGCTTTTTCTTTTTAAATAGTTAACGCTGCATTTTAAAACTTTAATATAGCCTCCGATATTTAAACTATCAAGATTTATAAGAGATCCGATATTTTTCCGATATTTTTCTATCAAGATTTTAGATCTATCCAAGATCCTTCCAACAAATTAATAAAGTTGCCCAAAATCAGCAAATTAAAGTCCTAAAATAGATTAAAGTTTACGTTGACAAATGAAATGCAGTAGAGGGTTATAGGAGCTTTTTAAATAAGAACTATATTACTTAAAGCAATGGAATTTAAATGATTAAATTGAATTGATTAATAAGAATTTTTGGGTCAATGGGATTTTAATATTTTGCAACGTAATATAGGATTGAAAAAGCTGTTTTTTATATTTAAAATTCTGCTAATAGATTTGAGATTTTAATTTTGCATCTGCAGATCTGCACCCTTAAACCAAAAGAGTTCAATTGTATTCATAACTTTACCAGAAAGCAAGCGACAAGCAATGACAATGGTTCGTTTATGAAAAGCAAATGAATTATATTATTGTTTTAAACTCGACAGAAATACGTTTTATGACTAGATTCTAAATAGGTTTTTCATTTAAAAATAAAATCAATTAATGACTTTTTTTGGTTTTCATGATTATAAATGAAACTTTTCCAAATCCTCTAATGGAATTTCAATTAACTAAGTTACGTTGACCCAATGAATAAAATTGGAAGGACATAATATCATCAATTAAAACTGATGTTTCAGAGCCGTCATTTTGTTAAATGCAATACCGAAATCAAATTCCAAAATTACTGAAAGTTGTTGCCCGTGGACAGGTGCAAAAAGTGTAGACCGGTGACGGCCCTCACGCTTTTCGTGATTCTTGAATCAGCAACAAGAAGTTACAAGTAAAAATATGTAAAGAAGTAACACATTGCTAATTTTCCTTATTCTCGTTAAAATTTCCCTCAAAAACCGGACGTAATATATATTGTGTACTAGTTTTTCGGTAAAAAAGAGCAACATTATTTTTCAGAATGGTTCCAGGTATTTTCTGGAAAGGTTCCAGTTATTTTCCAGAAAGTTTCCAGGTATTTTCCAGAGAAGTTACTGGCTCTAAGTGGGATTGTTTCTATATTTTTGGGGAAGGTTACTGATATATTCCGGGAACATTACTTGTAAAAATTGGGCAGCTCTGCTGCCCATTATTTCCCAGTAACGTTCCTGATTTTTTATACAGTGATGATAATTGGCTAACGTTCAGCAAAAATAAAAGTCTTGTAGCTGAATTTAAAAAAAAAATGCATTTACAATGTCTTGAAATGTTTACATTTCAATCCCAATAACCAATCAATCCCAATAAGATTGGCTATCAATCTAGTTTTCGTAGTCGACAAAAAATCAAAGAAAATTTCATGAAAAATAACAATAATTTAAAACAACTGCCATTAAATTAGAACGAATCATCCGCATCCCCAGTGAAGGCTTCAGCTAACTTGTCATGTAGCACCTGCCCTCGCCATAGTTTCCCCAATTGAAATTAGTATAGGAAAGGATTGAATTGCCCTCAGGGTCTTGATGGGATTTCCAGCCAGGTTTTTAAGGTTTTATTGAACAACTCTCGGATCATTTTCCCCACGCTGGTTGTTACATGTATAAAAGGCAACAGAGCAACCATCCACATTTCAAACAGAACTTCTTTTCGTATGCAAGTTGCAGTGAGAGCAAATTGTCTGGAATGAAATGTTTCGATTGATAAATTAGTAGACTGGTAAATTTAGATTGATGGTATAAGGTTATTAATGTAATACTATTTATAAACGTTTTAATATATTTTTTCGGTTCATTATGCCTTTGGTCAGAAATGTAATTTAGTAAATTCGCAAAAAAATAGGTAGGTTTTAAATAATGGCTTGGAATTATAATGGATTGAATAGTGTATTTCATATACGTTTTCTGATATGCCCCCAATTATAATTTTAAAAGATATCGTTGAATCCATTAAAAGTAATCGTCAACATCAACATTTCCAAGCCAGGTGCGATATGACACGTAATTTATAGTATGTAAGTCATGGAATTTAAAATGTTGTGCAAATAATATTTTCTGGCTTATTGTTTTTGCACTATTAATGATTCATTTAAATGTGTTATATGTGAAATGCACATATTTATTTAAACTGCGTTTGTATAACGAAAAATTTGAATAAAAACAGAATTTTTCAGTTATTTGAAAAATAATCCTAAAAATAAATCTCATCAACGAACATTTCAGAAAATAATATACCTACAAGACACTACAGCATGAATATATGATTTTCCAAAGCCATATGCAATGCTGTGTTAAAAATAACATAATCTTTTTTTTTTTTTAAAATACAGAAAATTTGTGCTAACATCTATGGACATCAATGTCAAAAAGGAACATATTTTATGGAAGTTTTACACTTTTCCCGACAAAGGTTTTTTTTAACAAACAAATACTTGTGAATATTAAATAAATATTTTTTTTATTAAGAGCCTATTTTTCCCTAAATTTCCCCCTATACAATTATGTATAATATACAATATATATTTTTTATTTCGAAGGTACTTGAACAGTTACCATTAATTTACCACTAGCATACAATAAATGCACATAGATAGCTCAATAAATGCATATAGACATAGAAAAATCAAAATCTCAGCAAATGCGAAGCTATTTCATGCCTTCAAATAAAAGAAAATCTTTCTACTTTCAATCAAACATTAATGGTCCCAGTTTAAGTTCTTCCTAAGTTCCGGTTGACCGGTCACCATCATTCAAAACATTATTCCCTGACATCTCTTTCAATTGCATTTCCAAATAAACGTTTACTGATGGCAACTACTCTAATTGGCCCATGAACCTGAAAGTAGGGGAGACAATCTAGAGAACATTTAAGTTCTAGGTTCTTCAGAGCGACTTCATTTCGCCAGTTTTAACATGAGGACTTCGACCAACATTTTTACTTGCCATTTAAATCTATTTTTTTAATTAACTTTCTAATAATATTTTATCTTTCACATTGAGTTTTTGAAGGGATTTCGAAAATGAATAATTATTTATTTTATAGTTATTTAAGCAACTAGTTCCGAAAATGATACTTTATTATGCGAGTGGCTTTTATTTCACGAGCGAGGTACGAGCGAGTGAAATTATGACACGAGCTTAATAAAGTACTATTTGGAACGTGCTTGCTTACAATATTTTTTATAATGGCGTGCAAAAAAGTATTTCTACCAATGAGTGATTTTCATAACATCCTTTAGTTTCCATGGAGATATTCGAAAATGCAAAGTAGTGAAAGAAAAGTTGTAAAATACTTTTCTATTTTGAATCAAAATAGTATTTAGATTAATTAGTGCTACCGAACATAGGTGAAAATGAATTTGAAATGATGTTCGATCAACTTCCAGATTAAATTAACAAAGCAGCTAAGGAAGTTTGGTCGAATCTTCTTCCAGAAAAGTATTGTTTGGAGTGAAATTTGTGTTCTTACTTTTATCTTACTTCATTTCCTTTAATAATTTTTTTTATAATTGCGTGAAAAAAAGCCGACTTTTACATTATAATTTCAATATCAGACGCGTGCACAAAGCTAGACTTTTTGAAACAGTGAAAAAAAGTACTTTTTTTCACCCAAAAGCAGTGAAAAAAAAGACTTTGTCGCACTCTTTTTATAAGATGCCAACATTTCAAGTAAAATTTCGATTTGATAATACTCATAAAATCCAAAGATTTATCGATCTGCTGTATTTAAAAATATTATGCGCGTGAATTATTTTTGAATCAATGAATTTTTTTTCTCGCGATGAGAATATTTCTTAAGTCACGCCCTTCGAACTGCGAGTTCATTGGTTGCTTTCTTTGACAAAGAGTTGAAACACGCTTATTGGTTTTTTATAGCGTCACGCGCTCCGAACTGCGAGATCATTGGTTGTTTTCCTTGACATCTCTTAGTCTATTTTAGTCTAATTAGCACGTGAATTATTTTTGAACCAATGAGATTTGATTTTTTTTCACGCAATTATAAAAAATAGTGTATGAAACACGTGCGAAAAGCAAACTTTTTAAAACACGTGTCTTTATTTCACTCGCTCGTACCTCGCTCGTGAAATAAAATCCACTTGTTTTAAAAAGCATTACTTTTCGCACTAGTTGCATAAATATCTATTGTAATACTTTTAGTTTCCATGGAGATTAGAAAATGCAAAAGTAATGAACCAATAGAATTAACTGAGTTTCGTGACCATTTAGTTTCCATGGAGATATTCATGACATCATTTTGCTTTTCTACCAATCAGAAACTCTTATTTACTTTACCACACTAGTGCCGAAAGCCAACTTTTCGAAGACTGTCTGTGACGCAAGCACGTAAAGTGTCATTTTCGCAAGGATTTATGAATGAATATGATATAAAAAAAGTGAACTTTTTTGCACGTTGTTATAAAAAAAAAAATTACGACACACATTTTAATTTAAAAAGTCGAGTCAAAAACAATCTAGAGAACATTTATGTTCTTGGTTCTTCAGGGGTGACTTCATTTCTCCAACTTTAACAAGAGGACTTCAAACAACATTTTTACTTGTCATTTAAATCTATTTTTTTAATTAACATTCTAATAATATTTTTATAATTGCGTGAAAAAAAGCCGACTTTTACATTATAATTTCAATATCAGACGCGTGCACAAAGCTAGACTTTTTGAAACAGTGAAAAAAAGTACTTTTTTTCACCCAAAAGCAGTGAAAAAAAGACTTTGTCGCACTCTTTTTATAAGATGCCAACATTTCAAGTAAAATTTCGATTTGATAATACTCATAAAATCCAAAGATTTATCGATCTGCTGTATTTAAAAATATTATGCGCGTGAAGTATTTTTGAATCAATGATTTTTTTTTCTCGCGATGGGAATATTTCTTAAGTAACGCCCTTCGAACTGCGAGTTCATTGGTTGCTTTCTTTGACAAAATGTTGAAACACGCTTATTGGTTTTTTTATAGCGTCACGCGCTCCGAACTGCGAGTTCATTGGTTGTTTTCCTTGACATCTCTTAGTCTATTTTAGTCTAATTAGCACGTGAATTATTTTTGAACCAATGAGATTTGATTTTTTTCACGCAATTATAAAAAATAGTGTATGAAACACGTGCGAAAAGTAAACTTTTTAAAACACGTGTCTTTATTTCACGAGCGAGGTACGAGCGAGTGAAATAAAGACACGTGTTTTAAAAAGTTTACTTTTCGCACTAGTTGCATAAATATCTATTAATCTTTCACATTTCGTTTTTAAAAAGAATTCGAAAATCATTATGTGATTGTTTAGTTCATTTACTTATACAGTCCAAATCCTAACTGAAACTTGAAATTAACTATAACCAATTCAGTTAATAACTCCTTTTGAATTTTAATCTGAAATTTATATTATACGTTTAAAATATTGGTGAATTATAAAACTGTTTAAATATTATTGGTAAAGCTGAAATATACCAATTTTAATTTAACGTATCAACAACTTAATTATTGATTCTATATAGAACATAATTTTTTAATTTAGTGTTTTTTAATTATTGATGTTTTAAAAAAATTAAGCAACACATTTTAATTTAAAAACTTGTTAAATGACACGCATGAACCAACATTTTTTACAAATGAACCTGCATATATAAAATCATATAATATTCAGAATTTTCATATTGTTCGAGGCAAAATAAAATTTTGTATCAAACGCTATACAATCTGAAAAAAGAGTCAGTCTTCTAGCTATACCCTTCTGCCGCAGAGGCAGAGTAATATTGCCCAACATTCTAGGCAAAGACAAGATGAGGCAACTATCCCTTGTTTCAGGTCATGTACAAGAATAGCGAGCATCTCAATTTTCACGTCTTCTCTGCTTGTTGGAGTGTAGTCAAGCGAAACTAAACAATACCAAAGCAAAGGTCGCATGGGGGTGCCATTGACACAGTGTTTTCTTGAAGAAAATATTGTAAAAGTGTATTTGCCAATGATTGGAGATGTTCCCATATTTGTGTCAAGTCAAAAAATGTCGGCCGACTTGTGAAAGCTGATGATTAGTTGGGGCTGAAAGCTTTTGATTGGAAATATCCGAACAATGTAGTTCGGATTTGTTTCCATTGTCCTAGGTTAGGCCCACGTCGGGAGGGATAAACAGAGGATCTCTCACATTCTAACTGACCTAAAAATTTGCACGTTAGGTGGTCTATGTTGTCAGTTCAAACTATTTTTTCCAATTATGGAAAAGCATCAAACAAATTTACATAAGTTTCCGTTAACCTCCTGTTGCTCGTAGAAATAGAGTTTGAGCTAAACTTTTTCTTTCAGTAATATGAAACTTGCAATTCCATATATACTGTATTTTTGTAAACATTTTCAAATTCCTAATTACGAATATGTTATTTCTTCCCTATTATAATAAAATCGTTTGCTTTTATATCGATATTTGTTATTAAATACTGCTTCTAAAAATAAGGCATTTTTCCTTATTAAAATTGAAGTTTACTTTCCTTTTAAGCGACAATCAATACTGGTATTCATAGTGTCATGTCACTGTACGATGCTTTGATATGTAAATGTTAAATAATGTACCATTTTTAATAACTTTGAATCTTTAACACGTTTTTTATGTTTAAACATTTTAATATTACTATTTAATTCGGTGACACAGCCTTCAAGGATGTTAAAAAGTATGTTTCTTATGTATTTGATGCTTGGACCAAAGTTAACTGTACGGATCCTAACCGTGTCTTAATTGTTTAAAGCAACATACTTTTTTTTAATTTATAAAATATAGCATAAATGCTTGGAACCTATTCCTAAAAGTATAATACTAAGAATGCACAATGATTTTTAAGTGTTTAAATTGTTTTTGTAGTTAAATTTTCCCTTCTTTTGTAAAAAAAAAGCTTGGACCAAATTTACACGCACTAGCGATATTGCAAATTTATAATTTCTATTTTGAAGTATTACGACTTCCTGATGGTAGTTAAGAATTGCAGCATAAAAATGAAAGCATAACACTTTCATATTGAATATAACCAGTTATTTTTCGGAAATTTTCTATTACAAATGACCAAATAAAATATCGCTATTACAAATGATTATCAACTAAAACTGTCTCAAACAAAAAGTTATAGACAAAATATTATCCACGTCAAATGCATAAAAAAATCACAATCAATATAAACTTAAACCTCTCCCCCCTTTATCTGCAGTATGAAACAGAAAAGGACGAGTACATTATCAGTGAACCGCGTCTGAACGATCAGAATCATTTAATGCGGATTTTGTCTCGAAAAGAGGTACATCGATGTGGTCGAAGCTAATTGAAAATTCAAAAGAAAAATATAACAAGTTATGGTTATGCAAGTTGTTATTAATTTGTAAAGTTTGAGTATCTCATGACCTCGGGTAGAAGGCAATTTATATTACTATGCGTGTTTGTTGGATTGAACAAATAAATCTACTACTTTAATTTTAATTTTTAAGAGACATTTATTGTCATTATTTTTTATTGAAATTCTTTATACAATAATTATATTTATTAATCGTATCTTTGAGTAGCTTTTCTTTTCTAAAGGTAACGCTTGGAGTAAGCTTTACTGTATTCTCACTGTATCAGTAGCCCGGTTTACACTATTGACTGGACAAGGAAGTCTTAATGTTAATTTGCTTATTTTTAACTTGATTGCTGCCGCAAATTTTGTTCGGTGTGATTGTGGGCAACCCGTGACGACTACTCATCTTGAAGAGTGATTTGCAATAAATCATTTGAACTGCACTGTAGAAAAAGTACTGGGGACGTCACTTATTAACTTGATTTGTCTAATGGCCTGGCATTTAATTATACCCGGCTTAAATAAATCTTATCGGCCAATCTTGCTAGGAAAACGTGCCGGTTATAATAAATTTGATTTTTTATGTGACTTGAAAACTTTAATTAGATTAACAACTTTCGTGCTTTCTCCGAAAGCGCGATAAAACAAAGGATGATTGCATTTAAAGTTTTATCTATGTTAAAAATAATAAATACGTTTTTAAATTTCATTCTCAATAAGTTTATTTATAAATTTTCACAAGTTTACATTCATAATTAAGCAACAACAAAAAATCATGATTTACTCAATTTAAAACACATAGTCATAAAATGGTAAAATAAATTTAACAAATCGAATTTGGAGAATATCTTGAAAATAAATTTGCTTGTTTAAAATATGCTTTTTCTAAATTATTGATCAAATTATTTGATGGGGTCCGCCTTTAAATAGCTACTAGACACGGACATTCGTTAGCAATTACTAGCGATATAATTATAATTAACACTCTGCAGGCCCATGAATAGAGAAAGAAATTAGGGAAGCAAGCTCAAATTCTTCAGCAGAAAATTAACATTTTTAACAATTTTTATCGTTTACACAGCTTTAATGCTGATGAAAAATAACTGTAGCGTCACATAAATCGGAAAAATAATTGCAATATTAAAAAAAAAAAAATTGTCAAAATTTTCTGATTGCATATTGTAAATTATTTGTAATTTATGCACAAAATAATGGGTGCTGTATTTTTACTTACATATTAAATACTTGCATACATTTAAATTACAATTAAATTCCATTCATATTTTGTTATGATTCAAGGAAATGAAGTAAGATTACTAGCTTTATGTTCTTCCGTTTTCTTGATGCTAGGACACTCTTTGCTTCGAGAATATCGTAACATATATAAAGTTAAGAGATAAAATGAATTTTTGAAGTAGTTCAAGTTAATTTTCTACTTTATTTATATTTGAAATAGGTTTACGACCTGATCAGGTAGATAATATGAAACATTAAAAAACGTAAAGAAATTCTGTCACATTTTTTTTTTCTTTCGGACGATTTTCACGGATATTCACTCATTTTCTTTTTCTGGAACGAAACAAATCATTTGTTCGGTTTCGGCGTCTTCCGATTCGTTGAAGTTTCCTGACGTCACGTTCGAAGAGAGTTCTTTCTCTTCAGTTTATCTTTTCTTCTCAGAAAGATGTATGCTTCTCGAAAGAGTTCTTGTTGGTAAAATAAAAAAAAGAGATCGTAAAAGTTCTGATCTGTAAAAAAATGTTACTCTGGATACTTTTCGCAAACTTTATAACTGAAGGTAAGTAAACCTTAAAAATGCATTACATCTATTTATTTGGAACGTGATATTAAGAAATTACTCTTCTTATTTTAATGCAGTTTTATTGTTTTGAAGGTTTTTCTTTACCTTTTAGCCATATATTACTATTTAAAAACAAAATTTAATTTTTCGGCAAATTTTAATGCTGCGCACTTTTATTTTATGGTCGATCCTGAAATTTTTAAATTATTATAACTTTCTAATATTAAATAGAAATACTCTAAAACTTTTCTTTGATAAATTTAAGCTGTGTATTTGCGTTTGGAGTTTTTATGAAACTTATTAGTTATTAAAATATTATGCATAATTATAAGTAAAATAATAAAATTTAAGAGTTGTAATAAAAAATATACTCACAAACTAATGCATAATTTTTTTTGTACTTTTTAGCAAAAAAGTATCGTAAACAGCTATAAATAAATCACACAATAATAGTTATTTATAGAATAGTACTGTGAAACAAAATTTCGAAATATTTCAGTCAAATGAATTGCTTCTGAATTTTAATACTGTGTATTTTTAAAGTCACTAAATTTTCAGAAAATTTAGTAACATTTAAAAACAAGAAGTTCTTAAAGAACTAAAATAGCCTACTTTAATGTTACTTAAATACTTACTGAAATTCTAATTGGGAAACAACAGGTTCTTAACGGTTAAAATCATCATCAACCCTTTCTACACTACATTTATACACATTTAGAGAAAAAATTGCTAAACACATCATCCAGATTTAATTTAAACTACTTAAATCCAAAATCACTTTTTTTCCCTAATATTCTTTCGCAAGTTAACTTAATATTATTTATCGTCTGCTCGATTTATTTGGACTTCGAAGAATAATTAAATATTTTTTAGTAACACAAGTAATGAAACTTCTCCAAACTGCATTAAAAAATAAGAAATGTAAATTAAAACTAAGTATAATTGTATGTAAAAAAATATGCCTGTTCGCTTTCTTCCAAACAATTAATGAACATTCAAAGAATCATCTTGTGCTACATTTTATGACGTCAATACAACAGATTCATGAAAAAAAAAATTGCTACAAATATTTTTAAATAAATAAAGTTTCTCATGCCATTGTTGATTTGGCAACAATGATTCAAATGACTCAAAATTTAATTCCAATGCTAATTCAATGGAAAATTCGCCAATAGATAGTAGATTTACGTCCGTCCGGACGTAAAGACAGACGGATAAAAAGTAGGAAAGTTGGGTATCTGAGGTCACAGCCTTTTAGCAAAAAAAAAAAAAAAGAGCTCCGATGGATAGAAACGCTTTTATAAGGGGGGTACGGACAGACAGACGGTCATCGACCGCATGGTAATACCTACATCTTCATGTTTTTTAATTCTTCCAAATTAAAAAAAGAAAAGTAGGCTAAAATTGATGTTATGTAAAAATCAAATGAACTTTTAATTGTTTTACTTATTAATTCTCAAACAGGCAAGTTAGGATACGTTTATGAAAATGTTCTGAAAAGTAATTCACAATTTGTTAAAAATTCCTTGAAGTTTCAAATAAATTTAATGCTTCCTTGGCTTGGAATGATATTATTATTATTTATTTTTTCAAATATTTTTTTTTAGTTATACATTAAATTCAGAGAGACAAAACGTACAGGGGAAAATGCACTTTGAAACAAGTGTTTAGGGTAGATTGAAATTTAAAGCACTTAGAATGGACTTATATTTGATACTTTTTTTTAAAAAAGTTAACATTTTCATAAGAACATTTCATTGATATATTTTTATCTTGCTCTACTTGAAAAAGGCTGTCTCTTTAGCAATTATTACTTATCCCAAATAAAAAATTTTACCTGCCATATGCATTAAACTGCGAGATTAGAACTGAAAAATTATGAATAAACAGTATTTTTCAAATATTAAAATAATATTTAAAAAATTTACTTTCTTAATAAACTAATATTAAAATCACATTTTATCAAAAATATAAACTTGATTTTTTATAGCGATCACAGCAATAAAACGGGGATAAGCTAAAAAAAATCCATCTGTCGATATTTTTTTAGTTAAAAAATTAAAATAAAATACTCTTCGTTTAAAAATTAAAAATAAAGATTTTTCAATTTGTTATAACAATTGCATCTCAAACAAACGCGAACAACACAATTAAAAAAAATATAAAATATTGTTTACCTAACAACTATGATTAGTTTTGAATGAATCAAAGAAAGCCAAATTATAACACACACAAAAAAAAATATTTATGATTGTCTTTGTTCTTAAAAGATTACCATGTTTACTCAAGAAACATGCGTTATATATTTACATTAGTTTGGCCATCAATCTTTGCTGTCCAAATTCTTAAATCTCGTATATAAACCGAATGTTTAACAATACGAAATTGTATTTGACTTTAATAATGGTTTAAACCGTATATTAAACAATAGAAAACTGAATTTGCTAATATAAAAGTTTTATTCTGTACCTTGGATTGAAAGGGTCACTATGTAATGCACAGATGTAAATTGTTAAAAATGGTATTTTGAATAAAAGTAACAAACTTATTTTATTGATCTTTGTAGAAAATCACAATAATTTATACACTTAAGTAAAATGCAGTTCTGAAAAAATGAATTGAAAATTATTTTTATACTATAAATATTGCATGTACGGTCAGATGCTTGTTAAGTTGAACAAATATAGTTAAAACATAAAATTTCACTTGTTAAGCTATTAGTGTTATATAATGGGTTTAATTATAATTTATAAATAAAAAAGTAAGTTTCTGGTTGACATTTGAATTATTAAGACTTGATTCCGTGGATTAATATTGAGTTAATTAAACGATTACCTCACCTACACGGAATCAGTCTAGCTTTGTAAAAGCTGTTGTTGTCCGATCGGAGAGGAATCGTAGAATAAAGTCATTATACCTACTTGAATTTTTAATTGTTTTCTGGTATCCTAAACATATGAATTGTCTTATAATGTTACTACATAAAGTTATTTTTTTTTATAATTACTTGCTAAACAAGTATAATCGATTATTAATTAAATAACGTTAAATAAATAAATATTAAATAATTTAACCAGGATGTAAAATTCTACTAATTTAAAATTAAATTTTTCCGCTAAAAAAGTTAAAAAAGGTTTTTTTTATGGATTCCGACTATTTCCCAAAAAACAGGCTTCCTCTTTAAGTTCATTAGCGCAATTGTTATACCCTTTCTTCAAGGATGCTTTCAAAATAAAAAAGTTTTAAATGATTTGGAAAATTAGCTTAATTGTGAAAACTCTTTGAACACATATACGCTCTAAGAAGCTCGTTTTCTTTTTCGCAAATTTTCCATGCATCTGGAAGTTTAAACGTGTAACTAGGAATTTATAGTTTTAAACTGTATTTTGTAGACAGCGACTCTCATTCCTATATATGACCTTATTAAACTACAAAAATACATCTGATGTTTGAAATATTTATAAAAAACTATATGGGGGCATTACTTTTTATTTGACTATAACCATTTTGACCATACTGTTATAACCATACGATCAATCAACAAACATATCAATTTTCTATTTTATTTCCTTTGTAAAACTGCGGCATCTGCGGTTTGATGAAACATCGAAATGCATGACCTCAGCTAGTGGACTTGAAGAAGCGGATTTTTGTGAACCAAATTTTTCGATACATCTACTATTAGATCCAACAAAATAATCCGTGTAGTTTCCTTTCATTACTTCAGAATTTTCAAAATTAATCTAAAGAAGTATTTTGAAGGAATAATCCAAAAAAATATTTAATTCTATATTTTTTATCATTTCTCTTAGTTATCAAATACCAAGATTTATTAAGTTTAATATTTTAATTTCCGCTCTCTATCTCTCTCACGCACAGCATTTCCAAACATATCAATTTTCTATTTTATTTCCTTTGTAAAACTGGCGGCATCTGCGGTTTGATGAAACATCGAAATGCATGACCTCAGCCAGTGGACTTGAAGAAGCGAAGATTTTGATGTTAGCACTTCGCTCCATCGCTTTCCCACTCAAGGTTAATAGCTTATTATTCGGAGTTAAACTGTACTTACCGCAAAAAGAGCGTACTTCCTATTTCACGTTGTTTCCATATGAATTTTTGTTTATGTTTCCCTGTAATATTGCTAAATATTCACATGGGGAGATTAATGGGAAGTGTTTAAAAGAAATTCATCAGGAGAAAGTGGATTTTTTTTCTTGTTTGTTTTGGGAAAATAGTTTTTGAGAAATCCGACAAGGAATGACAATCTGGGAAATTTAAGGAAGTCAAAAAACTCATTAAAATTAGCATGTATAACTTTTGTCTCTCTTATACATAACAATTTAAGAAAATAATGATTATAAAAAACAATTTAAGAATTAATGTAGCTCATTTTTTAAAGAAATTTTAAAAACATTTTTTTCCTATAAATATAATAAAATAAGAACAACATTAATAAAAAACATTTGGTAACGTTTGTATACAGCTTCAAATAAACGAAATTAGTTGATAAAATCTCAAATCTTTTTACATTTTTCTTTACGAAATAGATACTCGTAGAAATAATGTAAAAACATTTTATCAGACTCCATATTGTTTGCATACTTACTTTGATATTCTCTTTATATAGTTTATATATTTGATGAAATCTCAAATCTTTTTAATCTTTCTCTACGAAATAAATACTCGTAGAAATAATGTAAAAACATTTTATCAAACTCCATATTGTTTGCATACTTACTTTGATATTCTTTTTATTGATTTTATATATTAGTGCGTAATAGTTATTAGAAAATCATAAGCTAACAACTAACTTTGAGGATGTATTTAGGATTAGCGTATTTATGCCTTAAATATACTGTCATAAAACAATTCAAATGTATAACTACGTTATGGAAAAGTCGATAAGACTGTTGTCAAAATATCAATTAGTATATTAACAAAATACTCTATTTCCTAAATAATTCCTATGTAGTTCCTTATAAATAGCGCTACAACTTCTTACATAATGAATGGAGTATAAAAATCCGATATAAATTATGCTTAAAATATAAAGCCATACAAATATATATTAACTCTTCGATATCCATGCAATCCTAATTGAGAAGTAACGCTAAAATAGTCCATAATAGCTTATTTAATTTTCATAGAAAACGGCAGGCGATAATAATCACTTTTCCTTTGCCATTAAATGACAAAGAACTTATTTTTAGATGTTTTTTTATTCAATTTAGTAACAATGACATTTCTCTAAGAGGGTTGTTGATATTTCATTGTTTGTTTTTTCATGCATATGGCGATTTGACCGCGTGTGGATTATGGGACACGTGACGTCCTAATCATATAATAACTATTTATTCCTTTAATAACAATAATATATGTATTTATTTTGTTTAGGACGTGTCAAGTAAATATTTTGCAGACGGTTTTAAAAATAAAAGCTAACTATTATTTGTAATTCGATGGAAGATTAGATTTGACATAATATAAACTTTCTCCTACTTGAATTATGTAAGGAGGACTTCTAAAACAGAATATAATAAATATTTTTCTTCATACATCTAGTAAATCAATGTCCAAATTATGGAAAAACGTTTTTTTTTTACGAAAACGTATTTTTAACTCATTATTTGCATAGAGAGGTTAAAAAGTTTTAGCTGAAAAAAATCAAATATTGTTTAAAATTTATTCAATGCATTTTTTCCAATGCCAAACAATTCCATGAAAATAATTTTGAGTACAATTCATTTAACGTTAACAGCTTCAAAAATCTTTTTCCTAGCATTTTTTGAAAATCAAATTACCTGAGACCCGCCCCTGAATCACTTAAAATGACAGAATGATAACAAAAATCACGCATTCAGATACATAACAAGGCAATTTTCCAAATTAAGGATCACGAAATTTCCGGTGAATATAAGGAAGATATTTTGTCAAACACATTTGATTACTACTTATCTACCTAAGAAAGACATCACACATCCATGTTTAAACTGTGAGTCTTTTGATTATCTCCATTGTGCTCTGAATACGAAGTTAACGATGCCGTCAATTTGTCTTAGCTGACAGAATACAGATGAAGAGACATGTAGGCTGTTTCACACTTCGACACATTCTCGAGACAAATGGTCTAGTCTAGAGGAAAGTAAAACATTCATGCTATTGTATCACGCAAAAGACATTGTAATTTTTTATTGGTAAAATTACAGCACATCGTGCTGTCACTTTTTAAATCACATCGTTTTAATGTTAGTTTTACAGCAAAGTGATGCTTCCCACGCTTGTAGCACTCAAAATACGTTGTAAAAGAGATTCTGTAAAACTACAACACATTATGAGGTATTTTACATCACAGCGTTGTAAGGTTTGTTTCATGACAAAGTGACGCTTTCTTAACGCACAGAGTCACATATACAATTCTTACTGTCACTTTTTAAATCACATCGTTTTAATGTTTGTTTTACAGCAAAGTGATGTTTCCCACGCTTATTCTGTTGTGGCACTCAAAATACATTGTAAAAGAAATTCTGTAAAATTACAGCACATTATGCGGTCATTTACATCACAGCGTTGTAAGGTTTGTTTCGCAACTAAGTGAAGTTTTCTTAACTCTTTCAGTCCCAGTGATGCCATTTGGCATCATCACTTTCAATATTTTTTTCAAAATTTTTATGTCCCGTTATGACATCCAAACACACATTATTCGATTCTTCACACTTTGTTCTATCAGACAATATTTTACATTAATCTCAGTGGAAGTCAGAACTACTATTTTTTTTTATTTAGAAAATGGTCAACAAGCGTTTCTCCTGATTTTTGATAAGTTCACTTCAGTTCCACATATTTAAAACACAATTTAAACTATTTCGGTTAAAATAATTACTAAAAATTTTTTACTAATATGGTCAGATACCTTAAAATATATAACTCGAAGTGTTTTTAGGTAATATATATATATTTTTTATTTTGTTGTTTTCCACAGTTAAAGAATTTTGGCATTGTTTCAAAAACCATATAAAAAATTTAAATGAATTTTTTTTCTTATGGAATTCGTAAATTTGACCTAAAATAAGCTTATTTTGTGAATATCAGATGTTTCTGTAGTGTAGTAAATTTTTGGGACTGAAAGGGTCAACGTACAGAGTCCTTACTCCAATACTGTTCAAACAGAGAAGATATGTGCATCCAATAACTGACAATCAAACGAACGTTTTCGCCGGTACCACACGGTAAATTTTGCATTATTTATTAATTCACAGCACTGGGCGATGGCAGCACTTTTATCATCACACTGTGAAGGTAAATTTCAAGATATATTTTTGAAGGGTATACGTAAAGAGAAGACGTACTACATTTTGTGTGTTGGATTAAGCAGTTGGGGTTCATTACTTTTTTATGTCTCAAAGGGAAAATGTCATATATGGTACATATATATTCCAGCTTGTGTGCTTGTTCCGAGAACCGCTTATAAGCTTTCGTCAAGTGGGACAGACACAGAAAGAATTTTTTACAGTCACAAAGAAATGAATAACACATAGACAAAAAAACAACATTTATTGACGGTCACAAACATCCATGCCTGACCGAGATTCGAACCCGTCCCCAGCAGCTCCAAAGGCTAGAGTCCTAACGATTGTGCCACCGGGGCGGCCAATGTCACTATTAATTAGTATATATGCTTTGACAAATACAAAGTGTGTTCGAAAAGTTCGGTGATTGGTCTAATAATAAAAAATCGGTTAGGATCTTGCACTCATGCAGACGCAGTGAGAGAAATGTCATCTAGAGAATGTCATTGTGTCTGCGCAAGTACAAGATCCTAACAGGCGCATTTATTTAATTATGAGATCAATCACCGAGCTTTTCGAACACACCTTGTATTTAAATTATTTTACACAAAATTACATTTAAATTATATTATACATTTTGCAAGAAATTTTATGCCCTGTAATAAATACAACCTAATACTTTTAGTTACTCATCTTTATATTGGTCAGAGAGTTTTAAGCAATTTTAAGTAAAACATAATTTAATATAACTCTCGAAAAATGGAATATTGCAAAATAATTGAACTACAATTAAGAAAAAAAACTACTCCTTCAAAATAGGCAGTAGGTTAGAGTGGCGAATTTTTTTGGGGCGGAAAATTTTACGACCAATTACAGCGGAGTTCGCCACTAAAAAATTGATGTAAAGATACGAATATTTTTAAGAAAGAAAAAATAATTAACATTAATGCGCATACTTTAAATGTATATATAGTACTAATATTTCATATTAAACATGATCGCTGGAAGAGCAATTCAATTGCACCCCCTCCTCTTGGATTTCGAAGTTGAAAGAAAAATAGTAGAACAGTTTTAAAAAATGTCGCCTGTTTTGCTTTTGATTTAGTGTTTAAAAACACATAGATGATTTTAATATGTGTATCTATTCTGAATAGCACATACCCTATTTTGCAGCTAACCAGATGTACCTTTCCCCTAAAGGGGAGAATATTGTGACAGGGGCGGCAAATCAATCGTAGTCTACAAGCGGAAAACCTTTAAATCTGCACTCTTAAAACAAACACTCCTAATTTAACTCAGTCTGAGTGGATTTCACTCCTCCAGACAGAAAATTGCACTTCTCTTTTTGGAGGGGATCCTTTGTGTGTTAACCTCCGACAGGATCACTCCAAACGAGTGATTTTAACTCAGTCTGAGTAAATATGCATGCCTTTACGGTGTCGAAAATGCACTTCTCCAACTGGAGTGGATTTCACTCTTTTGTTTTAAGAGTGTGGCCCTGCTACCTTTAGGGGAAGGTGGGTTACCTTGGACCTATTTTGACTTTTCAATTTTTATTTTCTTAATTACTTGCAAAAAAAGAATAAAAATATTTTTACTGAATACTTTATGTTGTTATATACAGCATATATTTATTTTAACTTGTTATTTAAATGATTTCAACTATTAAAAAAATAAATACAGAAAATTGTAATTAGGACCAAGGTACACCACCGGCGGTGTACCTTGGTCCAACCGGTAGTGTACCTTGGACCAATTATTAACAGGAAGAGAGACTCGATTTACAGTCCGAAAACCAATATTTATTAGCCACATAAAATTCAAAAATACATTTTACAACCTACTCTTATTTCTAGCCAAGATTGTAGTAATTGGTTAGGTTAGGTCATTTGGCTCAGTAAGGGGTTTTATTGTCTTAGTTTTTTTAGTGCCCTTTTGGCTTTTTCAGCTGCAATGCAATCTTTCTCGGGTGTATTCGTTAAAATGCAGCATAAAATTAAACTGTTATTTCATGCCATAGAAAAACATTTTTCTATCTTTCTGTCTTAAATTTGAAAAAAAACCTCAAATATTTCCCCCTATGTTTATTCAACTAGGCCTAAACGTAAAAAGGATCTTCTACTTAGATATTTATTATAAAAAATATCTTTTTTGATGCATGCAATAATTATTTTCTATATTCAATATGGTTAAAATTTTATAGGCTTCCATAAATCTAAATAATTAACTACAAAAAAAATTCTTTATCACATCACATCAAAATTTCTTACAAATTTCCATTTTTCTAGATTTACAAATCAGGGTTGCATATTAATAGCTTAAAATACTTAATTTTTCAAAGGAAAGAATTTACTTGAACTTTAAAAAGGGTTTTCAACAATCTGAAGCACATAAGACCTATAGTAGTGTATCTTGGACCTGTCCAAGGTACACCACTTGTATTAGGTTCGAGGTACACCACTTGGATATTAAAAATAAAATAGTTAATCACCAAGTTGAGGTTAGACTTAACTTAATTTCAAGCACAATGTTTTATAGCTAAAACTTTGCTTTATATTGCATAACCATCGTTTCTGAATAAACACTACACGTTTGAGTAAAAAATTACACTAAAGAATCTGACAAAAATTTACTTTTGAACTATGAATTTAGTTTTTCGAAACCTCTTTAATAAATTGACTTTTTAAACAAACAGATAGAACTTCACTGAGATCCCTGGTAGCAAATACTTTAACTGCATGTAATGTTGTTTCAATATCTAAGCTAATCGAGCTAGAATCAGCATAGGTTCGAGGTACACATACGTCCAAGGTACACCACTTACCCCTACTGTATAGGATTTTTATCGAATACAACAAAAGGATTGTAACTAAGAGATATCGTTCGGTTCAACTATAGTAACTTCATATGGACAGAATATGCATTTGGGTCAAAATAAACTTGGGCGGCAACTTCGCAGGTGGTGAGAGTGAATTTCCGCATTTGCATTATATTGAAATTTCTATTCTATTGACTTTTTACGGAATAGGCATTTAACAATGTTTCTTTGTCTCTTCCAGTCATATTGTGACGATTCATTAAATATAAACAATAAAATTAGGTCACCAATTAACTAAAAAAAAAGTATAATATGAATCACAACATTGTGTACCGTTACCGATTCTAGACAATATTTTACGTGCGTAGCATATAAATTGAATTAAACCAGCATTTGAATATAGAAAGTTTTTTTATATAACTGCACGTCTATTGAAAAGCTGGTATAGTATAACATTACATCAATGGTGTCATTGTTCCATATAAAGAACCTTAGGTAATGCGTTCGATTGAAGAAAGTTGTTTTGATAGAAAGTTTTTATAAAATACAAAATTGAACTTGAAGTATTGAATCCATATGAGCAATTAGGACGATCAAAACTTAAAAATATTTCAGATCTTATTTTAAAAAATTTATTCGAATAAATTTTTTTGTTAAGCACTATTTTTCTTAAATTTATGAAAATAAGTATGTTTAGTTTGGAATAATACTTTTTACAATTCAAACTAAATCGTTTAGACAACCAATTCTTTTTGAAAATTTTTAATTGTTTCTTAAAAGGAATTTAAAACTTGACAACAAACCTACTTCAATGAAATAAAATAACTAATATGCTGTTGGTTTGTTTTTAAATCTTTAATTGAATTTTGGGTTTAAATTTGGGTTAAAATAAGTACAATCAAAATGTTCTTCTTTCCGAACCTTTTAAGTACATAAAAAAAGAAATTCCTCAACTTGTTTTAAGGAACAATATTTTTTAAGGACCTTTTAGTACGATATCGTGCACGCAATAAGTTTTGGTCACATCTTCATTTTATGGATTTGTGATGGCTAGTTCGATACGACCGGTTTTAACCGGTGCTCATAGAACTAAAATTGGAACGGACCTCCCCATTTCTACAGAAATATTGAAGGTCATGACACTTCCTATGAGAGAACATTATATTTCAACGTGCGCAGGTACTTGCATCATTATAAGAGGATGTATTTCCTAATGAACTTTTTCATTTGGATTAATGCAAAAAAACATATTCCTTTCTTAGAAGATATATTATCTAAACTGTTTTAGTAGAATGACGTTTATTGCTAATGATTGGTGTATTAACAGTGATTATATTAACTTTAATGAGGGATTTTGTTTTTATTTCATATTTAAATGGCCCTGAACGAATGTTTTATTCAATATATAAGCATGGAAACTTTTTGAAAAAGAATTAGAGATTACCATTTCATTTTCCAATCACATTGATTTTATTTGTCAAACAAGAAGAATGATACCGATTTTTGTGTGTGTGATTTTTTATTTTTTATTTTTAATCTGTTTAATCTGTTTAAAGAAATCTGTTTAATCTGTTTAAAGAAAACTGTCAGTTAAATCTGTTGTATAAGACCTTAAATCTGATGTATAAGATTGAGTAATAAAGTGGGGATGGATATTTCTATGCATGGAATTAAGTATTTTGCCTTAATTTCAATAATTCATATTTCTAAGAATAATGCGCCTTAATTATAATCATTCATATAGTGGTGGCCAAAAGTGTGGACACTTTTTGAGAGTTTCATATTTTCAAACTTTGTGTGATTACAGAATATATTTATTGTATATCAAATTAAACAATTGTAATATCAAATTAAGAGTAATTTAATCTTTATGAGGACCACTCTGTGCAGATCGCTGAAGCCGTCTATGTGACCTTTGGTCCCATATAATCTGTATCCATGGACACAACATCATCATCATCAAAGTAATTTCATGTAGAATTAAAAATAAATACAGTATTACAATATCTGTATTACGAATAAGTTATGCAACTAAGAGTATGATCTGTCTTAGTTTTGCAAGTAATTGAACCACCAATATGTATTGCGATTTCAGCATAAGAGAATCCATTGATTGTGCTTGTTTGTTCAACTAAAATGAGCATAAATTTATTTGTAATACAGATACTTTAATTCTGTTTTTTTAATGAAATTCTACATTAAATTACATTCAACTTAATATTTAAATGTTTGTATTTAAGCGAAATTTAATAGATACAAGAACACATGTAACAGTTGAAACACATGAAACTTTCAAAAAGTGTCCACACTTTTGGCCACCACAGTGTATTTGTATAGCCAAAATGTCCAGGTCATTCTTTTTTTTTAACTTCGTAACTTTACAAGACACACCAATTTCAAACGCCTTCAAAAGATTTCAACCTTGGCATAGTTTTCAACCACGTCTACTTTCCGATCTTCTATTAACTTATGTTGATTAATTACTTTACCATAATACATCTTCCTAAAAAAAACCTTTTGTGACAAGAGACGGCTTTTCAAGTCAATCGAAGCGTGAAATCGATTATTATCTCATTATAACAACAACCTCCACAATCAGGGAGACATACGCTGGTGAAAAGAAAAATATTACTCAATTAAAAACAGGGTACTTCTAATTCTATTGTAAGGTGCTTGAATAGATGTTTGCACCTCCGGATTTTAATGACTTAACCTTGCGAGAAAATAAACTAACCTTCCCAGTATCTTTACCTATTTGTAAACCAGGCTTATGAAACTTACAAAATGTTAACTATACATGAATGCTTAGAAACTTAATCGTTTTATCAATAAATCATTCAACAATTAATGAATCTTTTTTTTTCTGTAAATATGAATTGGTTTCTGGCAATATGTCCTAAATTTGAAAATATAAAGTAAATAGAAAATAGATTTTTTTCATTTCTAATTACGAAATTAAAATGTTTTTTTAATTAACAGTGATTAACACAGCAAAATTGTAGAAAAGCCAAACATTATCGCGACTTCTTTACTTACCCTTTTGAAGTCTTCAACGTTATATCTCAACTTAACGATGCCTTAAAATATCTACCAAATTCTCTCTCTAAAGGTCATACATATTTTGCCTTTCAAAATAAATTTACGTCGTATTTTTCGGAACATACAGATTACTTAGCTAGATTTGTTAGTTTTTACTTGGTTTTTCATCCAAAAAAAATCATTGTCAAAATTGAAATATTTATTTCACACAGCTTTTTTTATATTACCATTTACCCTATCAATTGTCTTCAAATTCAAACGCCTTGAAATATTTAAGATCCTGTTATATGCAATCACCCGTACTTCATATCTCAAAACAAACCAATCCTCATCCTATGTTGTAATATTAATAGCATTAACAGGATATCCTACTCCATTAGCTTAAAAATTAAAAAGAGTTAATTTTCATCAAAAGCTCTTGAATGGAAAATAAGAATAAAAAAACGCACTTCAAACAACTATTATTCCATTTCAATATTAATGTATTCAGTATTGTCTTCTTTTTCATCCGTACTAGAATTTAATTCTCTTAAATCCAATCATCCATATTCCACATTCCAAAAACAAATCAATCATTTTTTTAAAGTTCGAACATTCATCGTCTCAGCAGGATATCCGACATATTATAAGTATCCATTTCCCCCAATTTCCTGAAAAAAGGCAAGTTGTGTGTGGGAATTAGACTACGATGGCAGTCGGTCACAGATCGTTTACTTGTGGAAGCCATTTTGTTTTGTTTTTTTTGTTTTGTTAAGAAAACAAAAAACATCAAAGGACGGAAGACAAAAAGACTCGCTCGAAGAGTCGATTTCAATTGCGTTTTATTTGTTTACCTATCTGAGATGCTAACTGTAGCCGACACGGGAAGGGATTTTATGTTTCAGTTCTTTGTACAGAAGCGTTGTAATAACGGTTTTGTGTGTGTTGAATGATACGAATAAATGGCGTAATATTGGCCCGTCCGTGGCCGAGTGGATAGGGCATCAGCCCCAGTTTTCAATCTTCTCAGGTTCGAATCCCACCTACTGCCAGTCATCCTATAAATCAGATATCTGACTGGAAAAAGTATAAAAATCGAACTCGTGACGGATGGGCCCGAGTACACTGGGACGGACGTGCTCGTAAAATCTGCGGTGTCCAAAGTCCCGACGGCGTCAGCGTACGATGGCGCTCGAAGTTCCGTTGGGTGCCCGCTCAGGTGTCGACCTCGTCACTTGACCAGGGCTCTAAATTACAAAGCGTTATTGGCTGTGTTAAAGCTCCTAACGGAGGCTAGAAATAGGCAACCGGAAACGATTACATTAGCGTAATATTAGATTTATAAGGAAAGAAATAAGTTAAGTTGTGTATTCTTAAAAAGTTATCGAGTTCTCATACTAGTTTTCTTCAATTTGTGCTATTAATATTTGAAATTGTTGATAGATATGATTTATCATATTTATGTAAATTTTTTAATTAAAAAAAGTATGGAAAGCGACTCCAAAAAATAAAAGAGTTTACAAATGAGAAAAGTTATATTTTTAAAAACTAGTTTTAGAAATAAAATGCTTTTTTTTAAGTATTGAATATGGGTAGATCTCTTCATCGTAATATATTTCTCTTCAATTTCAAACTCGCAACATTTTTCTCATGTTTACAAAGAACAAACAGGTAACTGTGAACACCGATGAGCACAGAATCCAAGAACACTGATGCATGAATGGAGTTCACCCGAAACCAGGCAATATCCAGGTTTCCGATCGACGTGTTGATAAAGAATAGCATCAATTTGGTTGTTTTGGTGACGCACACTGTGTGCCTATTTTAATGCAAATGAGTCACTTTTAAAGTAATTTCTGAGTCTTCTGAGCAATCGTAGTTGCTAATTCTTACTCCTTTAGTTTCGTGGAAAAGAAGTTGAATCACATTGTGCAACTAGTCCATCGCTAATTATTCGGGGTAACTTTTTTTAAGAAACCGTATTCTTAATTACTTTAGAAGAGTAAAATTAAATAGTAATTATATATATTTATACCAATTAAAATGTTTATTTTCTCAAATAAGCGAAACCAGATGAGGAAGTAATTATGATATAGTAATAACAATTATATGTTTTTTTTAATCAAATGAGCGAAACTATTTGAACTCCTCTTCGTTGTTTGTAAAATAAGCTTATTGAGGGTTCGGGGTTGTGGTCATCGGGGTTGTGGCTGGGATCGTATACGGGTCGGGTAATTGTCATGGGTTGATTAATCAGACCTTCATTTTTCTGGGTCGATAAATGAAAACTAATCTTGATTGGGAAGTTAACATATAGGGTTCCTTATTCAGCTATTCACTCAACATAGACAATCGTATGTATTGGTGCCTTAGCCCCCTATGAGTGACCGCCTTATGAGGTAGTATGCTTTGGCAGACTCAAACTATTTTTAAAAAAAACCGTATTCTTAATTACTTTAGAAGAGTAAAATTAAATAGTAGTTGAATAGTAATTATATATACTTATACCAATTCATAGGTTTATTTTCTCAAATAAGCGAAACTAGATGAGGAAGTAATTATGTTATAGTAATAGCAATTATATGGTTATTTTTATCAAATAAGTAAAACTATTTGATATCTCATTTGTTATCCGTAAAATAAGCTTATTGTGGTTCTTATGGGTTATGGTTAGTGCATCTGGCTCCTATTCCCCGGTTTCGTATACGGGTTGGGTAATTGTCATGGGTTGATCCGTCAGACCTTCATTTTTCTGGGTCGATAAATGAGTACTAAGCTTGATTAGGAAGTTAACATAGGGTTCCTTATTCAGCTATTCACTCGACAACATAGCTAATCGTATATATTCGTGCCTTAGCCCCTTATGAGTTAGTACGTTCAGTTAGACTCAAACTATTTTATTAAAATAATATTCATTATTATTATTGTTAAAAGAGCGAAACTAATTGATATATTGATCATATTATGCATAGATTTTTTTTTCAAAATATTGTCTGTAGCATTATTTAAAAACTTATATTTGTTTCAAAGTTATTCTTGCAAAAATTTTCACAAGGAACACAATTATAATTTTTACTTAAACTTAATGTAACTTTAACATTACCCTGGTATATTTCTCTACCTTAAGATCCTATGTTAATCTAACAAAACGTCTATTTCAACGAATATATTAGCTTACTTTACCGGAATATGTGATAAAGTTATTTATACTTTTACCATGATTGCATCACATGAACAATATTTACAAATATTGTAAAGGAAATTATAGAAATCAGGTGCATTTCAATTCGACTTAAACGTGACCCTCACTGTTAATTGACTATCTTAACCAGTCTTTTTTGACTACCAGTTGTGTCGTAACTTGGAACTCCAAATGGCGTTTGTGAATCAAAATACAAGGACGAGTAACAATGCATAACTTTAAGAAAACTATATTACCTATGAAGTCCTTTCAAGAAGAAATAGCATAACTGAGAAAACTCTTGTATAGTGTTTATCATTGGTGATGTCTGACACAAGAAAAATGAATGAAGGGTAGGGGAGAGTGTTGTACCTTGGGACGCTTGTACCTTGGGACACTGATAATTTCTAAGAATCTATTGGCAATATTCATACATTGTTTATTTCTAATAGTAGCCTTAACCAACAGACATCATCATAATAAAATTTAACACCAGCATCATTGAATTGATGAAATGGTGACAAAAAATAATATTTCATTACCCAAAAGTAAATATTTTTCTCATTCTAATATAATTTTCTACCTTAGTACTCTTACAAAAAGTCAACTGCATTTTATTTTCTTCATAAAAGAGAAGATTTTAAAATATTTTGGTTATGAGAAAATAATGATAATGCATTTGAATTGGCCACTATCTTGCTTTTATTTAAACCATGTAGTGTGTTGTACCTTGGGACAGTATTAATAATTTGATTAAATTCGTAATAATTTGGATAAATAAAAATATCTTTATTATTTATTTTAAGAGCAATTCCGCAAAACATGTAAAATACAACTCAGCTTTGATTTGGATATATTTTATAATGATTGAAGTTTGAAAATATAATTCTAGCAACACCTGATAAATCTTTTTCCTTCCGTGTGATGAAATGTTCTAAAGAGCAAATTTTCTGATGTACTTTGAAATAAAGTTTGTTTCCTGACACAAATTAGTTCAAGTGTATGACTATTGACTGAATTATAAAGCATGTCCCAAGGTACAACATGATGTTGTACCTTGGGACAGTTTATCCTCTCTACTTTAAATGAGTGGCAATTTTTTAATTTCAAGCTGCCAGAATTTAAAAAAATATATTATAGAGGAATATATTGGTGTGTTGAAATGCTGCTTTGAAATTTTTATTTTG
Organism: Hylyphantes graminicola; assembly: GCA_023701765.1. Classification (NCBI taxonomy): domain Eukaryota; kingdom Metazoa; phylum Arthropoda; class Arachnida; order Araneae; family Linyphiidae; genus Hylyphantes; species Hylyphantes graminicola. The sequence goes on along the minus strand of CM043119.1, from coordinate 41,057,988 downwards.
ACAATAATTATCGAAGAAAAAAATTAAAATGTAAAAATTGTCCCAAGGTACAACACTCTCCCCTATAGTTGTAAAACTCACATTCTCCAAGGTATTAATAAGATATAGGGCCCGCGGTCCATTCATTGTCGACTTTGTATAATTGAATTTACGATAGCCGAAGTCGTTAATGAACAGACTGGCCCTGTATATTAGTTATGCTTTGGAAAATGTAAGTTTTGTAACACGACCCTCTACATTTAAATATACAAGGTGGCCCAAAAGTAGACTTAAAGTTAGTTAGGTATACAGTTATTTATGCAGCAACAGTTTTTTCCAAAAGTATTGCTGGTTATTCAGTCAGTTGATTGCGAATTATCTCACATAACTGCAATTAGGATCGTCAACAAGAAGACCTCATAACTGAGCGGTACGGTTTAAGGCTCAGCTGGTCCATCAGGCGTTGTAACGTTGATCTAGGGATAATCAGCTGCCGAGACGCTTGTCGAGTGGACTTCTTTTTATATTTATGAATGTTATACTACACACTGTCTCTGCATTTTCATACTTTCAGATGGTCTTAAGGATACACGGCCGGTTCTCCTCACTCAGATTCCACAGCAATGGTTTACACTTATAAACAAAAGCACAAATTTTCCAACAACACAAATCATTTTATAGGATAGCTGGCAGATGGCAAGATTCGAAGTTTCAAACTCTGTAAACATTATGTGTTTATTCCTCAAGCATCAAATAAATATTCCGAAGCTATTTCGAAACTAAACCAAACGCAGTCCACCAATCTTTACTCTTTGGATCAGATACCCTGTAGTGCGACTTTATTTTAGCCAACCAACAAAACTAAGCACGACTATGTCAAATACCTGTTCTAAATAACCCAAAGTTCTTACCAATGGTACATCATTAACAGTAAGGCTACTTTTAAGCCCCTCTGTATATAAAGTTAAGTAGTAGATTTGCAAACTAAAGTAAAATTAGGTTATTCAGATGAGTACAGTAAATGAATCATCTAATCTTATTCACCTGCTTTTAAAAAACAAAACGCACTAACGATTTATTTATCGTAGATGATATCGAAATAGTTCATTCAAATTTATGTATTAAAATAAATACAATAAAAATTTTCAGTTGGAAGATTATATTAATAGTATTTTAACTATACAAAAAAGAGTTCACAACCATGAATAGATAGATAAAACACTCATGTTTATCTTTATAATTTAAATGTTCTTATTTAACTAATATAATCAATCTTCCGTTTCGCCAATTTTCTCATACTAATTCATTTTCAGAGCACAAAGTTTATAACACACGATATCTTTAGGCAAACAATAATGGACCGTAGCCTTCATTAAAATAATTTCTTAGATGGTAATTTGAGGTTTTATTTTTAAAACATTGTTTTATTTAAATCACGTGCTAATACTTAAGAAAAAGAAAAGTTTGTTTGTGTGCCCCATATCCAAATTAGAAATAGTTTAAAGAAACTACAAAACTTTTTTTTAGGTCAGGTACATAAACAGAAACGAAAACCGATAATGACAGTAAACTCTTTTCACTACCTGAATAATTACAACTGTCGAAAAGAGTTTCGAAGCTGGGAATCGTTGCGTTAGGATGCTACTGAAAGAGTTCTCTCATCTGAAACTTCTATAAATAGCGTTTTAAAGCTTAAGGAAAATATTCTAAAGCGTAACATGTTATTGAAGGTCAGGAATACAATTTCATTTTACTAATATTTGGTAATCAGGAGTTGCTCGGTTAACGTTTTAACTTTTTCTATAAGAAATCTGGAGCTTACTTCTACATATTCTAAACAAAATGTTCTAAAAGACTGATTATTTTAGAGCAAAAATGATCCAATTCATTACTGCTGTTACTGCAGTTTACCTTCCCACGGCACTATAGTAACCGCAGTAAAATTTCACCGTAAATATGGAGGCAGCTTCAGTGTCACTAAATTATCTAATTATTTGTGTGGCAAAGAAAAATCTGCAAGTTAAACAATTCTTCAAAAAGGAAGTACCCAGGGACGTACTAAATGTAAATTTAAAACTATTTTACCTCTCATCCCTTATAAAAAATCTCTCCATCAAAGTATTCTCTTTTTACCAAGTCATTAGTTGACAGCTGTCAAAACAATAGTAATTTGGATCCATTTTGTAAGCTTCAAAAGTAATCCTTGGAAGTAGCAAATTGGTCTTTATTTTAGACTTGTTTTTACTTGTCTTTACACTATTTCTACAAATAATTAATCTAAGATCATATTATTTTGAGAACATACAATACATTGAAGCAGTAAAATATTAGTCAATTTACAGCATTTTGCCACACCTGTGAGCATTTTGAGCCATGATTACTGTCAAGTCAAACATTATGAGATTAAAATAACGTTAAAATTATCTATTCAATATTTTGTAATTTAGTGATTGGTTGTCAAAACTGTTAATGTTCCCATTCAGAAAAAAAGGCTTGGAAAAGGCTGAAGTACATACTATTATGCATATTAAATTGCATTTAGTTACTCCATTAATTATAATCTCTAACAAAAGATAATTACTTCTTGATATACTACAAATTTGACTGTTTTTTTTAAAGAATCTTATATTTATTTGGCGATACATTTTAATAAATCAGCAAATATAATAACACTGAAAAAAAAAATTCTAGTCTAACTACCAGAATACGGTTAATCTAACCGTATTTTCTGGCTCATATGGAACACCAAAAAATGTGGTTTATCTACCAGTATCTGTTTGGTAATGACTTTATGGTAAAATTACTAGAAAAGTATGGTTTCAGTACCATGATGTTTGGTAGCACATTTGGTTTTATTACTTTATGTAATGGTTTATTTACCATATATAGTGGCTTTATTACTGTATGTAGTGGTTTCATTACCGTATATAGTGGTTTTATTACTGTATACAATAGTAATGTTGCCGTTCACTAAGTTAATATTGCCAAATAAGATTATGAAAACCACATTGTTTGGTAGGTAATTTGGTCTGTACACAAAGGTATCACTACCAAATAAGATTTCAATATTATTAAACAATGTAGTTTTATGAGGTAGTTCCTGAATTAGAGGAAAATAGTCTCCAGGGACCTGTACCCGTGGGAAACAGCGCAATGACGGCCCACAGGACTTTCGGACCCAACAGATTTAACAAGCATATACTCCGCATATACTCGGCCGGTCTTCAGTGACCAGGACTCGATCGCATAACCTTCCGATCCGGAAATAGATACTCTGACCACAGGACTCCCGATTGTACTAGTATAATCAGTTTAGTTTGCTTATATGACTTCTTTCGAGTTGTCACAAACGACTGCAACACAGCACCGTGTTTGATGAGTGAGATTTACCAAACGTATTGGTAGTCAAAATTTCAGCTAATACCGTGGTATTTGGTAGGTATCTTTGCGCTCAACATGGTTCGATCACCAAGCATATGGTAAAAGACCGATGCTTTCTGGAAATTAATTTGGTATTTCAACCATGCTTCTCGTATAAAAACAAAGCGTATGGTAAGCTTACTTTTCATACTTGTAATCTTACCAAACGTACGGGTAACAGAGCTATTATTTTAGATACCAGAAATTCTAGTAATGGGTTACCAAAACGAATAGTAGGGTTACTAATTGAATGGTTTAAGTACGTGGTATTCTGGTTTTATTACTATAAATACCATTACCAAACAATTATGGTTTATTTGCAAGAATTTTTTTTTCAGTGAATTATAATACATAACATATTCAAAACATATTATTTTCTAATATTAGTGTTTAGATATTTAATTTACATATTAACACTATAACATAATATATAATGTGTAATATATAATACAATATATTAATAATTATATACATTATGTATTATTATTATTTTTTCAATACAAAAACTACAACACAGAATATATAATGTAATAATATATTAATGTATTCTATAAGTAATTTAATTATATATACATTAACTATTTTCTTCATGTCCTAGCCTTCTCATGTGGCTACCCGGGATCTCCATCTCATTCAACAGTGACGTTTAATACTGATACAGTCCAAACCGGAACCGTTGCCACTTACAGGTGCGAACCTGGTTTCGACCTCCTAGGTCCCATCAGAAGACTCTGTGTCGAGAATGGGACGTGGATACCAGTGGGGATTCCCGTGTGTGGTAAGATTTTTTTTAATATTTGAATTTTGTAATTTTTATTATTTTCCATTATTTGAAGTGCTTTTCATGGTAAAAGCTATTTATAAATGGTTAAATTTGGTTAAAATAACACAATTTTCGTCATACGTCAAAAATGTAAGTTTATTCACTATATTGCAGAGTATTAAATGATTAAATTTAAAATATGTTATTACAGTTTGTCGCAAATTGCAACAACGAATCACGACACAGATTTTGAGTCATTCAAAGACATCTTGAGAATGTGAGTTTTTCATATAAACGATTCAGATATCGAATTACTCTGGAAATACTTTTAAGTAAGTTTTCCCGTCCGTCCAGAAGTATTGCAGTCGTACAGTCGTTAGATTTGTTAAGAAAATTTTTCATAACAAATATCTTGCTTAATGGAAACGATTTTGATAGGATTCTCTGGAATAAGGAAACATTTGCAAAAATAGTTTTCCATTTGCGACGTGACCATGAGAGTACATTAAAGAAAAATAGTAAAAAACTGTTTGTATTGAATCCGAAAGAAATACAAGGTTGCTCATTACTTTTCTTCTCTAATTATGTTTCCAAATACATATCAGTTGCGTTGAGCTCCTTCATAACATTTCAAAATTTATTGAATGATTTAGGCATTATTTTGTTTTTTATTACCTTCTAAAAAGCTTTACAAATTTCAAGGGTATTAACTTTAAGTACATATTTTCTATTTAAATTATATGTATAGCAATTTCAATGAGATTTTACCTGAGAAAAACTACAAATGTTTTTGACAAATGTGTACAAATCATCGATAATAGAATAAATCGATTTGCTATAATAGTGTCAAGTTAATTGTTGCTAATTGTGCTCACTATTTCGGAAATTCTTAAAAACTTTATGTCATTTGGTCTTTATAAAAGAACTTTCATTTATTGACATGTAATTTGCTAGGATTTTGGTTCCAATGTGCGTGTGCTTCAAAAATTGTCCCAATCCAAAATATACGTATTTTCTTAAAACATAAAATGTGTAGATTAAATTTAGTAATAAGCAATTTAGTAAATTTAGTAGTAGCATACTCAATTCTAAATATATCTGTTTTTGCGCTTTATGTATTACCTATTAGCTAATATTATAATGTGAATACATTTCTTATTTATCTTTAAACATACAAAATGTCTTATATATCTTTCGAACTATAACTGTAGTAAAATAATATATCTATTCAAACAAAACTTATAAAAAAAACTTATAAATAATATATCTATTCAAAAATCGGGTTTCCTTGCTCAAACTTAAAATTAAATGCAATTACTTTTATTTGATTCAATTCTAATGCCGATTTTATCTTTAAATGATTAATAAAGGTTTGGCCAAAAACTCTTTAGCAATTGAATAAACAATCACGTCTAGAAGTATGGTATGGTATGGTATGATACATATATATTCCAGCTTGTGTGCTTGTCCAGAGAACCGCTTATAAGCTTTCGTCTAGTGGGACAGATACAGAAAGAAATTTTTACAGTCACAAAGAAATGAATAACACATAGACAAACAACAACATTTATTTACAGTCACAAACATCCATGCCTGACCGGGATTCGAGCCCGACCCCAGCAGCTCCAAAGGCTAGTACACTAACCGTTCAGCCACCGGGGCGGCACGTCTAGAAGTATATACGCATTGCTTTAAAAACGCGTTTAAAGTTTCGTGCAAAGAATTTAACCAGTAACAAAGCTCAAAGTACTTCCTTTCTTTAATTTGATATTATTTACAATTATACAGCTTCCGAATAAATAAAATTTTCGAAAAAAAATTTAGCGTTTTCAAATTCTTTCTGTACTCGGCCTGAAATGGGTTAAGCTCGTAAATAACCCTTTGACTAAGTGTGAATGTTTTGTTTTTCGTCTCATACACAAAAATGCACTGGGAGTAATTGTCGAGAATCTATGGAGGGTTTGCCAATACTCCATTGTACATCTAAAATGTGTCGTTAATTCAACAACTCCGATGAAAGAAAGCCTCATTTCGTTAGGCCCAAGATGTCAATAAAGGTGGCCTTCAATTGCTCTGAAATAGAGCCATGCATTTTGTTCTATTCGGCGACCTTTTCCGATATGTACTGCGCATTGTGTACACATCTAACCCATTTTGTGGTTTGCTGGTAAAAGAGGCCGTTCATTGTGTAGCTCATCATTGTCATTGTAATCTAATTTCCGTTTCAAAAGGGAGAGAAGGAGATATAAAATATAAATTACTCTCGAATTTTCTTTCAAGACCGAGAAAAAACGCTTTCACTCGCAACAGAGCGTAGAACATGAACGTAGAACAAAACTGTCTTCGGAAACCGTGTCAGTAGTAGAAGTCGTCGAGTTCCTTCCTCCCTAAAAAATAAAAATAAAAGGTTAAAGACACTTTCTGTCACAGTAGATATTGCCATTGTTAGTAAAACAGTGGCGTATCTAAAAAAATATAACATTTTCAGTAAAACACACTGAAAAATGAAGATTTTAAAATAAAGCTATTTTGAAACAAGTTGGCAATCGATCGGTGTAATATTCAGGCTAGATTTGAAGTGTCTACACAGTTAAAATTTTGTTTTTGGTATCACGATAATAATCGTTCTAATTAGGGGAGATCGGCGCTAGTTTTCGCATGGGGTAAGTTTTCCCCTTATACAAGATATGAGCAGTTAGCAAGCGCCAAACGGCTGCTTGTTTTATGAAGCAACCCAATTTATGTCACCCACAAGAATTTTTGATTAGTTCGTGTTGTAAATATCATTAGAGCTGTTTTTGTGATTTTTACAACGTTGAGTGAATTTTCATGCTTACATAAAAACCTAAATCAAACGTACTTTTATTAAATTTACAGTTTTATCATTGCGTATACTAAAAGGTGACTCTTCTCTCTACTTTACTATACATTCGTTTTCAAATTAATTTAAAATGCTACTCGTCAAGGTACTATTAAAGTAAAAATATGACGACGGTGCATGTTTTCTAAAATTTCACGGGGCAAGTTTTCCAACAATGCCTTGTAGAAAAACGTACTCCAATCTTTGTAATTAACTTATTATTCTCAAATTCAAACTATTTTTATCTTATGAACACATAATAAAAAAAAGGCTTTGCTCTCGATTTAGATAATGACTTTTAATGAAACCCGTTAAAATAGTTAGGTATAATTAAACTGGCCCTTTTTTTTAAAAAAAAAAAGTCTTATAATCTGGGTGTACACTTTTGGGCTATTTTAGTTTGCAATAAATCTGCGTAAAAACTAAAAAAAAAAATTTTTTGAAATGTGTTAAATCTTTTTTTAAAAAATATTTGGAAAATTTGCTGCATCACTTTTTGGCCGTCTAAAAAATTTACCCCGCATTAGGGGCAAGTTTTCAAGCTCAACATGCTTGCATTTAACCACTTGCTACCAAAAAGTATATTTACTCTTTGAAAAAGTTGTAATGCTTATTTATAGATAAGCATGTGAGGAATACAATTACATCGTGTTTACTTCAAAATAAGGAACCGTAAAAAATATACAATCAAAATGAAGAAAACATGAAAGACTAGCCCCGGTCTCCCCTAACTGTAACGACAGTGTGGTGAATTGTTTCACCATGTTTTCTTCATTAGGTCAAAACCATTTTCAGATTTTGGAAACAACATCTTAAAAAATGATTCAACCGAATACTAAAAATATGGTGAAATATCCCCCCATAGTCTTTGCTTTGCAGCTACTAAGAATAATTTTATTTTTCGTGAACCCAAGCGCCTTATTTTTAACAGTGTGGTTGCAAAAAAATTCACATTCTCCGAAGTATAACTAAGATATAGAACCAGACCCTTCATTGGCGATTTTTGACTATCGTAAATTTAATTGGACGAAGTCGCCAAGAACGGCCGAACCCCTTAGTTATACATACTACTTAGAACCCTTAGTAATACATACTTAAAACCCTTAGTTATACTATATATGGAGAACATGAATTTTGCAATAAAACCGTTCATTTGTCTAATCCTTAATTTTTCTATATTGATATGCAATCAAAATATTAGCTTTCATTGATTCATTTTCAAATCGTATTTTTTTTTGTAAAGTATATACCACTTTTTCGCGTAATGTACGACGTCTCTCGTGTCTTTTTCATGTGTCCGAGCAAAGAGTTCTACAGGTCATTTACATAGAAAAAAATATAATTAATTGCATGCCGGAGTATTTAAGGGAATGCGGTCCGTTGGTTCCTATTTAGACGGAGGAGGAAGTCCGAAAAGAAACAAAAGAATACCTTGTTCTATATTTTGTTTGGGCCTTTTAATTATTTTTTTTAGTGTGATGTGGTTGAGTTAACGTTTGTTAATTTTCTAAAATATGTACGGAGCATGTTGGTATGCACTGATGAAAACGAAAGTTGAATGTATCTTGATAATAACATTGATTTTTTTCTTTTAAGTGGTACCTATTTTTTGCTTGAGGAAAAGTATATTGGAAGCTTGCATCTATTAACATGGCAAGAAAGCAAATATCGTTCACTTACCGTATACATATAATATATATTAACAATAGCATTGCATTTAGCTTCACTCATTTTTGTTTAATATCTAGCTGGTTTTGTTTAATACTTTACCAGGAATTTATATTGCTAGTAAACTAGCTATATTTTGCTTTTTCTAAATTAAAAGATGAGAAGAATAATTAAATGAGTGTTTGATTGTAAGATCTTTTCTTGAAGTAGTCATAAATTTATTTTAAAGAAAAACCACTTTACTTAAAATACTGGTCTTCTTAAAATCATTTAATAAAGCAAAATTATTTTTAAAAAAAAGCAATATATATTTATCTTTTTTTAAAATTTTTATGTTGGTAAGTTTTTGGAATGTTCAAGAAATAAAACAGAGCATCGGTTATTTATAGAAATGAAAGTCCCTTGCGAAAATTTAAGATTTTGTTTTTAGAATGAAGCTGTTTTAAATGTGCATACAGTATTTGGGTAGTTTTATCATAGTTTCCTCGACACATAATAATCAAAAAGTGTTTTGAATGAATACACTCTATTGAACAAGAAAAGAGAAAACACCATTGCTTCCTTTCAGTAGCCACCGAAACACGTTATTTAAGACGACTCTAACAATTAACAGCTGGTTTTCATTAAAACAAGAAACCGAAGACCCTTTATTTTCGCCTTTTAGAACAAGTTTTAAACAAACCATTAAGGTGTACAATGCAATTAAATTGTTATAAAAACACCACCTAAGACAAGTAAGGCAGCATTTTTTGTGTCTGATAATCTCCAATGATGACGACTTGGGGAAATCCCTTCCTGATCCGTTTATAAAGGAGGAAGGTCATGTCTCACGCATGATCGAACCACATGACAGAACAGGCCCCGGGGGCGATTGAAGATTCTCTGGTGGTTTTTGTTAGTCTAGTTTCCGTTATGGTCTGTGAATTTCACGGCATAAAGCGTCTTAGACTGTCTGACGCCATGGGAGAGGCCCCGCCTGTTACTGGGTCACTGGAGCATTTTTGAAATTTTTTTTTCAATGTTGAGCATACGGATGATGATTGAGAACGTGTCATCGGTCAATGTCAGGGATTCGAAATATTTTTGTAATGTTGAACTTTAAAAAAAAATGAGCTACAAAAGGTGTAAATGTTTCCTATACTTTTTTAATAGACTGAGGATCCTTCTAACAGGATTAGCAACAGATTTTAACTTACAACTTTACTTTACGGATATCAGCCTGTGCTTTTGCACATAGGTTATGCACTCAAAATCTAACTTGAAAATTTCTAGACACAATTAGGTTTTAGTATTCTAAAATAGTAAATTTTATGTATTAAGGGGTCACTATTTTATTACAAATTCTGGTATTGTAAAAATACAGCTCACCATTCAAAAGACTTTACAAGAATCTACCAATATCATCTTATTTTATTATTATTTTTTAATCGCATTACTTTTAGCACCTTTTAATATAGTTTTGAAAAAATTTGACAAAATATCAGCAGTTGCATAGAACCTTTATCTGACATCTGACCTTAAAATTTTCCAATTAAACTACAAAAAAAAAAAAAAAAACGCTTATTGTTCAGAAAACTTGCCAGCAGCAAAGAATAATTCACTTTAAAAAAAAATCTTAACAGCATTATTGGTCGAAATGGAAAAATAATGGGAAAACATTTCTTTGAGGGTCCTATTGTTTCAATAAAATGTCGCAAAGGTCCATTTAAAATTACTATGTCATTTCGATTCTGTAAAGTGTCATTTTGATTCTGTAAAGACAAATTAATGTCAGTATCCCACGATTACCCTTTTTATTCTAGATGTGAAAATGTGTATGGTACTATTGTTTTATGGAAATGTGTGTCAAGGCTTTTTACCCATGAATGGATCGAAAATTATATGAATATTCCATGCTTAAAAAAAAACCAACTATCTCATGCAGCTTTAATGAAGTCGTTGATAAAATGAAGGGTCTAAATAAGGGTTGCAAAACTCAGATTCTAAGAGGTATAACTAAGATTTCACTGGCTATAATGATAAAATTCAAGTAAACGAAGTCACAAATGAAGGTGCCGGACTGACGGATTCTAAATCTTAGTTATAGTTTGCATAATGTGAGTTTTGACACTTGAAACTTGTTTTTTAAAATGTTAGCAACCAGCTCTAGAGCTATTAATCGGACAATTAAAAACGATATTTAACTGATAATTTATAATGGGCTTTTTTCCACACTTTTTTAAAGAAAACGGAACAACTAATTTATTCGCTGTTCAGAGCGCGTGCGTTATAAAAAAAACCACTGGGCTTGTTTCAACTTTTGTCAAAGAAAACAAAACAACCAATGAAATCGCGCAAGAAGAGCGTGACGTAATAAGAAACATATTACCATTATATTTAATGAAAAGTTTAAAAACTTATATTGACATAAAATAACTATTTGAATAATTTTAGAGGTGATTTATTTTACGAGAATTAATTGATATTTATTTTCAAATCACCTCACAGTGCAGTAAAATGGGAGTTTTGGGACCAAAATCAGTATATCAAAAAATCTCTCATCCAAAATAATCTGAATCGCGAATATTTAAATGCTTTATTTGGTGATTTTTTCTAAGATGTATTATTCTTTGGTTTAAGCCGTTCTACACTCTAAAAAAATATCTGTAAGGTTACTAAGAATTATCTAGGAAACTCCGCTTCCATAAGTTTTTTTAGTAATGTTACATAAGAAATATGTGTATATATTACTAATTAAAGCTTAGTAAGTTATGCTAAGAAAACTGTAGTAGATTTGCAAGGGATTTTCTTGTATGTTTACAAAGAGACTGGTAGTAAACTGGTTACAAAAGTTTAAAACCAGAGGGCACCACTATTTTTTCTGTTAGTCAGGTTTTATATCGAATTTCCAGAGAAGGAGTAAGGACCGAACCCAAGATCCTCGGTATCCGCATGTCTCGCAACGTAGAACTGCGCGTTAGTCCTCGCTGCTATCGGGGACTTGCATTTTGATTGCGTGTAAATAAAGAGATTAAAATCTTGATCGTTAAAGGAGTTTTATGTTATTGATTAAGAAATTTTAAGATTCATTTTTTTGGGGGGGGATGTGAAGCTTTCGAAATAATTTAACATAATTTTTGTATACTAAAATAAAAAAACCCACGTTTTTAGGTTTTTTATTGTTGCGATATCGATTCGTCATAATCTCTAGAAAAGATAGCCAGAGGGCGCTGTAAGCGTTACATCAATTTACTTAGAATTGCTTAGTATTACTACAGTAGTTTCTTTAGGTTACAGATGATTTTCTAGTAAATGGTGAAAATCTGTAAAGTTACTAAGTAATCGTTAGTAAATTCAAGCCAGATTTTTTACAGTGTACGTAGCAGTTAATGTTATAAACCTGTTACACAGACCTGCTTTTTTTTTTTGTCTAAAAGCATTTCAGTGAGTATTAAAGTAGTAAAAGGAAAGAGGCTATTTTATAAGGGTTTTTTTAACTTCTTGTGTTGTTTAAAAAAGACGTATTTTTTTCATTTGCATTTAAGCATTTATTAATAAATAATGGAGTCTTTGTACAAGTTATTCCTTTTGGAGAAATTTTTGTTACTGTCTTTAAAGTTTTATTTCTAAAAAGCAAATCCTTTAGGTATGTTTTGAAGGTGATAGGTAGTTTGTATGTTGATATGAAATGTTTTACTTCTTTTTAATTGTGAGCAAAATTACATATTAATTCTTAGAAAGACAAATAAACTATTACTTTTAGCATTAGTGATAATTATTGAAATTTCAATAAAAAATAGTTCACTTAATTTTGATGGTAAAAAGTTAGCATTGCACTAAATATTTGGTGCTTCTTGATACTCCTGAATTTTGTATGAAAGAAGTTCTGAGTCACAGTTTCTATTACAAAACTATAACTTGTTTTAAATGCCTGTACATAACGCATTGCCAAGTTTTTGGAATAAATTCGATTATACAAATTATTTGTCTAAAGGTCAATTATTTATTCCATCTTGCGTCTTCAACTAAAGAAAAACAGAGGCTTAAGAGATTAACCTCATTGCTCTCGATCGTCTAAATACACTGGAAACTAAGTGGAGCGGGCATGTTCCCGCTCTCGTGATCCAAGTTGGATTTTTTTTAACTAGATTTCACAAAAAATACCTAACATTTTTCAGTGGTCTAGAAACGGATAAGGTTATGCTCCGATACTTTAAATTGATTAAAGTGTTAACATGTCAACGAATTTTTTTAAGTCTTAATTCTGTGTAGATTGGAAAGAGAGAGATTATGATTACATTGTATAGATTAGTTTATTACATTGTATAGTGTATCTAATTCTATCTAATATCTAATATATCTAATTCTGTGTAGATTGGAAAGAGAGAGATTATTATTATATTGTATAGATTAGTTTATTACATTGTATAGACTGGTTTATTATACTGTATGGATTGGTTTATTATACTGTATAGATTTTTTATATGACTATTATTTATTTATTTATTTATTAGATTATTATACTGTACAGATTTCAAATAAAAGTCTATACGAATGTCGGGTTAATTTCGATAGGCGACTTGATTTTGAAGTTACCTGTGGTTTCCGAATTATGCTCTTTAGAGCCTTGGTAATTCGGGATAGATTGCATATTTATGACTTTTGGCTAAACATACGAAAATTATCAATAGTGACGGCAATGCAAAAAAATTTCATAACGCTACTCCAGCTTAATGAAGTTACGTTACACCAAGTTTCCGTGGAAGTTTACTTACTCGCTGCAAAAAGTGATGCTTTCAACATTATAGCCCTGTTTAATACAAAATTTATAGAGTAACTTTACACGTCTGCTCGCTAATGTATTAAAATAATTGAAGAGATTAGTGGAAGAATGTGACAAAAAGGTGAAAATGGAGAAAATGAGCTTTAAAGTTTTTCGTTACCACTCAGATCTGTTAAAAACGAAAATTATAAAACGTAAAAATTATACGTTAATAAAGTTTTTGAAAAAAAAGAAACTTGTTATCGTAAGTTAGTTATTTCTTTATTGACACTATAATCTCTATTTTTTTTTACAAAAATGTCCTTTAGCGCGTTCTTCCACTAAGCTCTAATTAGTCTGTAATCTAAACTCCAAACATCTCCAATCCCCCCCCCCCTCCCAATTCAGCAATGAAAAGTAAAACAACGGTCTTTCGTACTTGTAATGAAACACGAAGAACCTAAACATGATTTTCTTCATTTGCTGCTTACCTGCACGCACACTCACCTCCATATCACAAGCAGATCGAGAAACCCTTCGACCCTGAACGGTCCGTAGCGCGTCTAATGAAGTGATTAACTTCCCAACTCCCACTCCACAATTACAGACATGTGTTCCTCCAGAGATCGTGATTAATAAAACCCCTAAATTAGAAAGGTTCCGGTTCCATGGCAGAGATTTGTTACAGTCCTTTTAACACAGTGAGGTAGAAAAATGAGGTATTTAATGGGATGTTGTATCTCGTACTATTAAAGTGTTGAAGATGAGTCTCTTTGCCTTATCTTGAGGATGTTATCTCGGAAAACATTTGTTTGAGGGGAAAATAATATTAATTCGAGGTACGTTATTATTTTAAATGTCTTCATCAATGTGGGCTTTTTCATATGGTTGTTCTAAAGAATGGGTATTGCATGGATATTGTCCGCTCTCGAATATTCTTGATTAGCTATGCAAGATTGACATGTTTTTGTAACCTAACACAATATCTGAATATTCCTAGCCACAAGTCAGCGCCTACTGCGTTTGACATTTTGTGATTTATTTAATTGATCGTCTATTGCTTTTTTCATCAAGTGTTTCTAAGACAATGAATTAATCATTAATTATATTTGTTGGTTAATTTGTCTATTAATTGATACATTTGGAATAAAATTGCTATAATATTACTAAGATTCATCGTGCAATATTATCATAGAGAAAATATTTCCATTTTGAAAGATAATATAATCATAGTTTAATGTGCGTTGTTATTGCTAGAGTTCAGAGAAATTTATGACATTATAGGATTGCTCTGCTTTTCCAATGAAACTTTAAACGTAATACAGGACAAGTTAATAAAGGTTTTAACTGTCTTGTTTGGATTAGGTTACTTAAAAGATAGAAGATAAGTCCTATACATTTTAACGAAATACATTTTTAAGAGCCGTCTTAGTAGAGTAATTTTTAACAATTCATAAAATAAAAGAAAGATAAAATTAACAAAAGGAAAATTTTAGTATGCCTTATACAAAAATTAACCCACAAGAACTACATTTAAAAAGATTTGAAACAAGCATTTCGGAATATATCTTTCAAAGTATTTATATATTTTTAATGCAGTAAAAACATCTGTAACCCATGAAAGCAAACAGTTAAAAATTTAGAAAATGTTTATTCAAAACGAAGTACTGACCTAGTTAGTAGGCGTGTTAAAAAATTACAAATAAGACAAGGCCAAGGTTACAAGAGTTATGAATTTATAAATTGCGTGACATCTTTCCTCATTTTTAAAGTATTTATTCATCAGCATGTGTAATAAATCTTTTATTTTCTATTTATTTCTCCTTAAGAGTGGGTTGACAGTTTGAGTATCAATCACTTCAGTTTCTCTTTCATGTGTGCAGGGGAAAAGTATTTTTTTTTTCTTGAAGTGATAACTGTTGATGTATGACATCTTTTTAGGATGTCTATGTCTGGCCTATCGTTATACAACAAATAAATGTTAAGGTTGAATAAATTTTCTTTTGAATAAATATTCAAACACACTTTACCTAACTTTATCTGCTTCATATCTTAAGACGCTCAAACTCTGTAGTGCACCGTACAATGAGATGAAAATTAGTGGTATTTAAAACAAGTCTATCTTTTTTATACAATTAAGTTAAACAATTAAGTCTTTACATAACTGTAGCTTCTTCATATCTTAGGGCGCTCAAACTCTGTAGGGCACTGTACCTTGACATGAAAATCGGTGTTATTTATAATTTATCAACGTTAAAACAAGTCTTTCTTTTACATACAATTCAATAACTGAGCTGAAGCTCTCCTAAGTCGTATGATTTAGGAATTGAATTGGTGTTAGATTCCTTGAGTGCAAGGAATCTAACACTAATTCAATTAAAATGTTGGGTGAAAACTTTGAAACTCTACAACGTAGCTTGCGTTTGTTCTTCGAAGTATTTTAATGTCTATTTTGGTACAGCTGTGGAAATAAAAAAAGCCCCACTAGTGATTATTTCAGCCGTTAGTCACCCTATATAATCGAACCTTTTTGAGATAGTGAACAATTAACATTCTCAAATAATTGCATGACACAAAATTTGCATAAGGGCCGTCTTCATATTAAAAATGTTTCTAACTTTGAAATTTCCAATGGCAATACCCAATTTTAATAATTTAGAAATGCTAAGCACTCTTGAAAAACCTTAAATCTAAGTTTTTGTTACATTTGGATGAATATTTGACGAGTTATTCAATCGAATCACTTGGACCATCTCTAAAATGACAAGCAAGCATGCATGCAAGGCCGTCTTTATCTATTAATGACACATGTAATCATATACACAGTCCCCTAAAGGTTATATAAAAAGTATTTTGTGATTTACTCAGCAAGTTATGAATAAAAAAATTAAATTTGGGATTTCGCTTAAACTTCCTGTCGTAAATTTATTTCTGTAAAAATATGTAGGGGTTTCTATTCATATTTTTTAAAAAAATTAATATAATTATATAAAAATACAAAAATTGTTTTAAATACTCCAATATTGTATGCATTTTGTTTGGGTTGTTATAATTTCTTTTCAGTAAAAAATTTGTTTCATTGTCTTAATTATTTATAGATTGGGATAGTTTTTTTTTATGTGCAACTCATTTAACATTACGGCGCCTAAACTTTGCATGTCTCTAACTCCCCTAATAATGCTTAAAAACTAACAAAATTTGGTATTTTGTATTAAAATATGTCATAGATTAGAAATATGGACTCAAAAAGGGGTGTTGTCATTAGAAGTTTTAAAGTTAGTAACATTTTTAATATGAAGACGGCCTTTATGCACATTTTGTGTCGTGTAATTAACTCAGAATGTTAATTAATCAAAATTTCAAAAAGGTCCGACTCTATAGGATGACTAACGGCTGAAATAATCACTAGTGGTGCTATTTTTATTTCCACAGCTGTACTGCAATTTTACATAATCGAAGTTCTAACTTATGGGACTTATATTTGTTCATTAAATAACATCAATTAAATACTTATAATACAGATAATAAATAAGAAGTTGTAAGCGTTATAATTGTAGGTTTTTTTACAAGATAAAATAGAATATTCGTAGAGCGAACATTCTATTCGTAGAGTTCTAGTCTCATTCGAAGTTCGTTCGTCAAGAATATTCGCAGCTTAGGACTGAAATGTGGTGCTGCCATCTATTGTCAAAAAAACGAAACATACATTGACCCCATACATTTCCCCACAGTGATGAACGTGGCGGCAGGTAAAGCCGCAATGCAGTCATCCATCTCCAGCAAAGGTGTGCCCCAGAAGGCGGTGGATGGCACCACCTCCAGAAACTACGGGGCCGACACGTGTACCCTGACGGAGGTGGAAGATACGCCATGGTGGTACGTCAACCTTCTTGAACCGTTCCTGGTGCAGCTGGTTAGGGTGGACTTTGGAAGGTCGTGTTGTGGTAAGGGATAAAAGAATTTTGCATTCAAATGAGAAAATCAAATCCACTTAATAGTTTGTTTCCTTTTGTTTAACTGAGACGTGCACATATGTAAATTTAAACGATAAATATTTATTAAATCATAGTTAGGTATGAAATGTAGGTTTTTCTGTCATGCTTGAATTTTGAAATATAGCCAAATTTAATTTAAATTTTAAAGAATAACACTGAAATACAGTGTTATCAAGTATAAATTATATTTCTTTATACGCAGGTGTGTTTTCACCTACAATAAACTGCTAAATCAATAATTTAATGTACATATCATCCTAGTAAAACGGTTATAGTGACCAATGTTCTACTAGTATATAATTATACATATATGAACTAAAATAATTTTGATATTAATACGATTACTTTCTTTTGAGCAGCCAATAATTTACAAGCAACAGTGATAGTGAGAGTAGGCAACAGCAGACCAGATTTGAGTGCCAATCCCATTTGCAACCGCTTCACTGGAAAAATAGGTAAATTAATTTAACTAACTTTACGTCCAAAACCGTATGCGTAAGGTTGATAAAAACATGTTATAAAGATGTTTCTTTTTTAAATTGCAGAAGAAGGTCGGCCATTATTCTTCCCTTGCACATCCACGGTTACTGGAGCATTCGTGAGCGTTCACGTCGAAACGCCCACACCTTCTAGTTTGTCTATTTGTGAGGCATTCGTGTATACAGACCAAGGTGAGAATTATTTAACAATACAGTCTAAGGTTGCTTACAACGATTTTTAGTTGCCGAAGTGGCTGTGCTAAGTCAATACAGTGTGTGTAGTTTGCACACACAACAAAGGTATGGTGAAGCAGCGAGGAAAACCGTTGAATTGTGAATCCTGCATTTTTTTAAATTTAGCTCTGCATTTTCATAGCAAATGTCATGCCTGAACAATGAAATATAGGGCCTGACTACCGAATAAGGTTCATGAAGCGCTGACTTTCGATTTTCAAGACAGATCTCTCTCTCTCTCTCTCTTATCCAGTTAATCTATTTTAAGATGTATTAAGATTATGCATGTGTTGTTATATTTTGTACAAATCGAGTCTATTACAGTTTGATGTTCAACAAATACTAACTCACAGTTATTCCTGAAATTTAAAGGAAATGTGAAAAATAGTTGGAATAGTTGGAGATTTTAATTGGAACATTGAAAGGGGACCCTAAGCTTATACGCGGTTCTCTGAACAAGCACACAGGCTAGAATATATATGTACCTATGTATGTAAGGGAACCCTTCGAAACATACTGGCTTCCCTTGAGTTGAAGTCTTGATTGGGCACTTTGAATAGTATACTTATCGAGAATATAACTTAAAAAGTTACTATTTTTTCAAATGCAGCCCATTGGTTAATTTGACGCAAAAATGTAGTAGTCAGAGAAGACTTCAGGCCCTCTGTCCCCTAGGAAAGTACAGCCTATATCTAGAACTCCATAGTTACAACCAATCCCAGTTTTCCTCACTATCACACTACATTTACCTCCTACTTACTTTCCAGTCGTACCAGTGGACCAATGCCCCGAATTCGACCAAGAGTCCTCAACCGTGGCCACCTACAACGGCAAGTGCTATCTCTTCTACCCCAACAAACCACGAACACTGGACAGCGCCACCAAGTTCTGTGCCTTAAATGGGGGCAGCCTCATACACGACTCTAGCCCAGCGCTGCAAGGGTTCCTCAGCTGGGAGCTGTACAAGAGGCACAGGAAAAGTCCCGGTTCGGACTACTGGAACGGTGTTCTGAGGAAGTCTGGGTCTAAGGGATGGAAGTGGGTCGATGGTAAGCAGTTCTTCCATTTTTAGGTATTGTCGATAGTATTGGTTAATATTATTTGGCTCAGTAGCTTGGAGATATACATGCCCAAGATCGCGGGTTCGAGCCCCGGCTGAGTCGGCAGATATCCATTATGAGAGAATAGTTGACGCGCTTGTCATATGATTACCCCTGATATATGTAAAAGATCCTTTGAGTACTCATTTGGCGTGGGTTCTCTTTGCAATTAAACCTCGGTATACTTTAACATCCACAAAAAGCTGGGATTCATTGTAAACTGAGCGTCAAAATTCTTAGCGAGAGCCGCCTAGATGGTGCCACAAAAAAATGGCTTTCAGTTCTGGGAAGAGTCTACAAAAGGCTTTATCCGCCAGAAAAGTGTCAGCTCCATTTAGGACCAAAAAAAATACTATTTTGATTATGACTATTCTTAATATTTAATTGCTTTACATCTCTTTTTAGGTAAAGATGTCACCATTTCGTTTTGGAGCCGTCCTCCTACAGACAAGAACTGCTCTCGGTTCGACGGTAAAAGTGGATGGTTGTGGTCAGATACGGAATGTGACAATGAACTGAATTATATCTGTGAACATAGTAAGTAGTAGATTTTTAGTATAGTCTAGATTCAGTCGTCTTAATTTCATGTATATATATTTTTTTAATTCTTGGGTATTTAAAAAGACTTTTCAGTTGTAATACTTCTTAATAACAAAGAATTAAAACTAATAGCAAAACTGATTAATTTATAAGGCTTTCAGGTGTTAACAAATATGATAACCACATCCATGTTTAAGAAACGCCTATAGTTAAAGTCATAGATTCCTTGCACAGAAGCCGCACGACAATGGGTTGGCTATAGAACGCGCGGAACAATCAGATGAAGACAAAATAAAACGGCTTAAATTTTCTCTTCTTCCGATTATTGCTCCGCGCGTTTTATAGGTCTGCCCATGGCCGGGGTTTCTGTGCAAGGAAACTATGAGTTTAATTATAACTACTAACAAAGATTTTAAAAAATAAGTAAACTACTACTTTTGGTAGATACTCTTCTTTTGTTCAGTATTGCACAGCTCTCGATTTCTGTCAGTCATGTTTGGTATTTCGAAAGAGCCCTGTGTGTCATTTGAAAAGCAAAGCAAATGGGAAGTCTCCAGAAGCTGTTCCAAGCTAAACTCCAACACCAATCCAGGTTTATTCGCGTGCTATACCCAGAGCCTGATTTCTGGCAGGGCAAACGGGGCACGTGCCATGGCCTGGCCACCACTTCAAAGGGGCCCCTAAATTTGTTTAAAAAAGATTTATAGTAAGGAAGTTTTATTTAAAATAATTGTCATAAAAATACTATTAAATACAATCCCTAAGTGAACCAAATGTCATTAATTGTTCACTATACTATCCCTTGTTATATTTATAAATTATGCCCTGGCTATGTGGAAATAAAAACACGCAGATAATTTAAATGCGGTATGACATATGTCAAATCTTATAAATTATTTTTAAAAAAAAGTGAATACAATGTTTGCACATTTATTTAAGATAATTTTTAGAGGTTATATTTTTGTACAAATTAATAAAAAATCATGTTCATAGATATATTATTGTAAGTGATGGGGGTCCCCAAACTAGCCTGTGCCCTGGACCCCAAAAGTTGTAAGTCGGTCCCTGGCTATATCAGTTTTTAATGTGAACTATTCCTTGATCATCATTTTCCATAAACCAGAAATTAATAACCTAACTATATAACATTATTCCTTTATTCTATCTAGGACCAGTGATTTGTAGTAAACCCGAGCGCCCAGCCAATTCCACACTCCTGATGAGATCCAGTACAGTTGGTTCTACGATTGAGTATCAGTGCAACCCGGGACACTTGCTTTTAGGACCTCAATCAAGAACTTGTTTGTCTACCGGTTTTTTCAGCGAATTTGCTCCTAAATGTTCATGTAAGACTGATTTATCTAAATTTCATCACTTAAAATATAATTTGCATGAAATAATTGTTATTGCATTAGTAATTGAACTTGCCATTTGTTAATGGTTTTGATACAAAAACTACTACTAAGATATTATAAGTAGATTATGTTTACATTTTAGGTATTTTTGTTTCAATTCAATGGACATTTCGAGGGCAGGGTTTTATATTTTCAAATGGAGACAAAGCTTTCACTAATATATGAAAAACTTAATGTAAAAAGAGAGATCAAGTACACAGAAAATTTTCCGAACTCGTTTCTTTTTTCGTAATAAAATGTTTAAAAAAGAAGATTGGCGTGAAATTTTTCAATGGTTGAGTTTATTTATCGTCGTACTAGAGCTAAACGAGTTCTATTGGCTTGTTTCAGGTGAAGTAGCACTTCTGGCTTTCATTCCAGTACATCCTTTGACCCTGTTCTCACATGACTGATTTACCAAAAGAGTATTGATGAATAACTTATTTTCATTTAACATTTCGGTTATCACATAAGACCTGAAACACTCCCATGTACATGAACCAAGTCAAGTAATGAGGCAACACCTAAGTAGATACCCCAACGCAACTTTTAAAATTCCCCAATAAATCTTGACCCATATTATGGCGAATAGCAATTCATGTATATAAATAAATTTAGTTTTGATTCATTTTTCATTTCTCTGTAGACCTGGAGTGCGGTTTCCCGGCCAACATCCAAAACGGAGGTTACACCCTGCTAAACGGTACCCGCCACTACCAGAGCGTCCTACAGTACTTCTGCCAGGAAGCGTACGTCCTGGTGGGGAGGGCAGAGCTCATGTGCGACGCAGATAGGAAATGGGACGGACCACCGCCCAGATGCGACCGTAAGTGGATTTTTAAAACTGTGGATTTGCTTTAACCAGCAACCGAGGAGGTGGGTACCACACTATCCAAATAGTTGTCGCTCCCTCTGCTATCTAAGTTTAATATCGTATTTTTTTTTAATATACACCTGCGACATATATACTCAAGATACTACATGTCATCAGTCTCAATCATCCCATGAAAGATGCTTCAATGTTAAGGAATTTAAGAAGATACATGACCCATTTACAGCCTATTAAGGGCCGAGATCTTCAATGACTATTTCAGCTTTTCAGACAGAAACATGAATTAACGTCAGGAGACTGAAACGTATTTTTAACAATGGTCTGCATTATAGCAAGAGTTTCGCTCCGTTGGTCTGACCATAGCAAAACCCCACTAGGTTGCCACTTTTAGTACTCATGGTGTGACTATTAAAAGAGAGATAGTATTTTAAAGATATTTAGATCGGGAGAGAAAGTATATTTAAGATATATTTAGAAATAGATTCTTCAAAATTCTGAGGCATGAAACAGAATTTATAAATTTATAGCTAATTTTGAGCCCCATACCTCATAGGCCTATTATTGGAGAAGAGTCTAGTATTTTTTAACAATAGTCGAATAAATTGAGTTGTGTTTTCTGTTAACAATAGATAACTTAAATTCCAGCTCTCCTGTGCCATAATCCCCCAAGCATCCCCAACGGCAACGTGACGGTGACAGTGAACACCACCGTGCCAGGCACGACAGCCCAGTATGCTTGCGAGAACAACTTCAAGATGATCGGCGACGAGGTCATCACATGCGATTCCACTGGCTTCTGGACTTCAAAGCCACCAACATGCGAACGTAAGGGGCACGGTTTTTGCTTTTGATTTGCGGTATAGGAATGAATTGTTAATTCAGGTTTCTTGTAGTTATTGTGAAAGCAAATAAAGTTTTAGTTGATAAACTTTTTCCACTTGGAGATATCTGTAATTAGGACATAGGATAGGATTAGGATGTAGGAAGGCATCTGTACATTATTTTTCAAATGAATAAATGAGAATATCATAAAATGAATGAGCTGAAGCTATTGTTTGAAAATATTCAAATCTGCAGTGTAACGCTCTCCCAACTAAACTACATAGAGTTTCAACAAATGGTTCAAATGGTTGTGTGGTTCCAGTCTAGTAAGATTTTAGTGGCAAGATAAAAAAAAATTCATTAACGCAGATATTTTTAGAGTAAAAATCAAAAAAATAACAGTACTTTTTTCTGTAAAATAAATAATTTTTTACAGTGTAGCTTTTTACCGGCTATTATTTTATTTATACTTAAAAATTTAGTTTTTCTTTCCTAGTTTAATGCAAAATAGATCATATCATAAAAATATAAAATTTAAATATTTTTTATTTCAGTTGATAAAGAAAAACTGTATAATGCAAGAGTGGAAAGCAAGCACAAAAGAAATCGAGCTTCCATAGCTGCAAGGCTGAACATGGGTAAAGTCATAACTCTATTTCAATAACTCAAACTCAAGGGTGTAAAAATGATTTTACATTTCAAATATGGCAAATCTAAAAGTTAATTCATTCTTTAACACATTTTATTCTATTTGAACAGGAGGAATCATCGCTCTGGGAATTTTCGGAGGATTCGTCTTTTTAGCCGTCATAATTTCCATTGTCGTAATCATAGTTAGAAGGTAAGGATTTTTTTTTGTTTTATCAGTAAAAAATAATAATAGAATCATTCAAAACTTGAACAGTACAAATATACTGCTAAAGACAGTATATTCAAAACAAACCTTGACTCGAACACTTCAATTTGATTAAAGAAGAATCTAGAAACGCTTAATTACAACTGTTAATAACTTTTAAGATTTTGTATTTAAAATAATACTTTCAATATTTGGTAGGGATACAATGAAGAAAAAAGTACACCTATGTCCTTCACAAACCAGCAGTTGACAATTTAGTGAAACGTTATTCAAGTTAACTCAACTGGTCAAGGTAAATAAGTAACATGAAAATAATTTTTTTTAGCCCAATGCAAACTAAAATACATTATCCCAAGACTGCTCACTCCCAGCAAAAATTAAAGAGCATTCGTTTAGACTGAATAATGAAAGGTACAGAAAAACCAAAAACAGATACATTACACTTAAAAAGTTTTTAACATCCTGTGTAACACAGGATATTGTCTCGTTTTCTTCAAGAAATAAAGAGAGGAAAAAATTAAACACCATTGACATGTATAAAGGTTGTGAAGTTAAGCGGGGAGAAAACAGTTAAACATATATTCTGGGACAACCAAAGTACTTTTATTAACATTCCCCAAGAACTGCATGCGGGGTAAACAAACATGTTCTTCTCTATTTTTTCGGTATTGAAATACATTAAACTTGAACCTTACACATATTAGATGGTAAACATAGCAATTCCGGAAATTTTTGATGTTACTAAACGGCAATTGATAATCGACTCTTTTGGTAAATTCGTAGAAATTATTCACTTTTACATAGATTTTCCGTTATTAACAATAATTGCCAGTTAAATATTCAAAAAAAAAGTTTAATCATATGTACTGTAACATGTTTATATATCGTTTCTCTATCCCCATTAGGAACTCCAACAGCCAAGATTCCCTTGAATCACTCAGCACCTACGACAGCCAGGGCAGCCGAGAAAAGCTGTACAACAGACAGCAATACTGGCCACCAGGACACCCGGGCAACCTGCACCCCCCACCAGTACTACCCCAGCGCCTAGAAGACCACCCAGAACAGAGGAAAGACCGGACGGACAGACACAGAGATCCGCCCGCAAGTGCACAGTACCACAAGCATCAGAAGCACCATGGGAAACATAGGGAAAGTGACGTAAGCTTGGAGACAGGGCCGTCTACATCGAGGTGGTGTAATAAGCATGATAAGCGTGGGGGGTATTGAAATGTGTTGGGTAGGTTTATTGTGGAATTTTGAAAATAAATTTTAAGAAAAAAAGTTTTAGAGAATTGTGATGCTTGAAAAGGATTAGGTAGCTCTCCGTTTCATTTGATTTGTTGGATGGAAACTTAAGTTTGTTAAGCGATTTATTCTTTATCATTTTCACTGGGAATTTCTTGACTCTATATAGTATACAGATTACCACAGACTCATTGTTTTAAATTTACACTATTAAATCAGATAAAATGCATCACGACATTTAGGCAATCAGCCTTTAAACATTTTTTTTTAAAACGTTATTAGACATAGAAAGGAATTTGAATTCTTTTTAAAATATAAAATGGCCAAATGTATGAAATATACATTTTTACAACTGAGGCAGCATACTAGAGTAAAGAGATCAGATCATTTTCAATTTTCTCTAGTGAAAATGTATAATTTTACTTAACTAAACCCATTTTTTTAAAACACTCATCCATGCATTTTTACTTGTTTAGATAACTTTTTTTCTGTTATCTATATCTACTGTAGACATGTTTAATATTTCATTCCTGTGATAAACAGTTTAATACAAATTTCTTTGCTTTCATATTCTGCTGAAATTCGTACATTCGCAATTTTTTTTATTGAATTGTGTTACAGTCTGTAGATGTTATATTTAAAATTATACAATTTGTAAATAATTAAGCAAGTAGTATATTTATCATTTCATGTGTCAATATAACTTATGTTCTGTACAATTTATTTAATTTAAGTATCTGTATAATACATGTAAATAAAATGTTATTTTTATTATTAAAATGCAGCTTTGGAGTTCAAAAACAATTTAAGAAACCACATCACTCAAATTTTGCATGCAAGGCATCTTTTTCTTTTGAAAAATTTATTAAAAATACTAATTTGTGTGCATATTAAATTGTGACAAATCAAAACTGTTAAACTTGATTGCTTTGTAAACATTCGTGCTTCGAAAGGAAATGCTGCAACACGAGTAAAGAAAATCAAGTCTTTTTCAAAATGCAAGTCAGGATATTTATTTACAAGCTGAAAACTTCATTATACAAGATAACTGATAAAAACTTTATCAAAGACATCTCAATACTAATTTACAAGGGTATGAAAAGGCAGCAACGGGAAGAGAATTCAGTGATTCATATATTGCATGATTTTAAATACAAAATCAAAATATAAAAGAAATTAATAATGAAAGGTTCTATCACAATCTGGCTTCACAAAATCATTTTGCATATATTCTCTATGACGAACACCTACACAAAAGTAGAAATAAGGACAGATAACAGTTTATATGGTTTAGAGACAACAATGTCTTTCTAAATTTATTTAACCTAATGGGCTTGGTAAAAAAACTTTTCAATTGACCTATCTAATTAATGACTCATGACAGAAAATTAAAATAGTTGCTTCTGAAAATCTTCTACATTAAAATTAAGGGTTTCCTATTATATTTAATAGGTAAAACAAGTGCCTAAATCTTTATAAGTAAAGACATTAAGACATAAGCTAGTTTCCAAACTAAGACTATTTGAAAATTAATTGGTCTTTCTCTCTTAATAAAAAAAAAAGAAATCAAAATTATAATAAGAAAAGCAAACTAAAAAGGTAAGTAAAATAATCTCATTTTGTGAAACATAAAATGCATAATTACATGTAAAATAAGGCCTTGCTCTTTCCATCTAACTAAAATTTCATTTGCGTCTCTTGTCCCTCTTTCGTAAGAAGTACTTTTTTCTGGGGGCTTTCTTTTTGAGAATACGACCTGAAAATCGCAGAATTTTTCTCAAAATTAATGAACATTTAGGGATGACTAAACATGTGAAATTTCTCAGGACTATGAAAGCAGAAAAGTAACCAATAAACAAATGGAAAGATGTAAAGATTGTAAAGTGAACATGATAAATAAACAAATGAAAAGTTTAACTACAGCAACTCCTGATTATTCTCAGAATTTAGTGGCAAAGCCAATTGGATAAGCTAAGGTGAACAAAGTATCCATAAGCAAACGATGACTACATGTTGAGAAAAAAATGGTGAATTTTTTTATCTTCCTTGAAAATGCTTTCTTAACAATTTCCAGTACAATCAAATAATGAAACCTTGATGTAAGAATTCAATTATATTGACAGATATATTTAAAAATGAAACATATTTACTGCATTTCAAAATATTTATCACTGATAATCAAGAGTGCACTGTAATTAATACTTTAATGCAGCAGAAAAACTAGATTTTTAAAACCATTGTAAGAACTAAAAGTATATGTCCGTATAAAAACTTTTTTTTAACCAAATGACCTGCTACTGGTAAAATTAGCATGGATACCGGGTAGGTTATAAATATTTATATTGGTTTTCTAGAGGTTTATATGCAAATGGAATATGAATATCACATTTAGGACATCCAATTTCAACTAAAATAAAAATATAACTACATAGTGACTAAACAAATGAAAAAGATAAAAATTAAAATAGGTAAAATTACTTTTAACACTAAAGTAATAGAATTAAAAAGAAATAAATATTAAGAGCTGCCTTGAATAGTAGTTAAGAGTAGGTAAAACCATTTTTTGCTGACAGTGGTGGTTTGATTGGAAATTTTACCTCTTCTTAGAACAGCTTTTTTTTTTTTGTAATCGAGAAATTACAATAAAAACAGAGTTAGAGATGGCAATAAAAGACTTTTAAACTAACTGGGCAGCAAACTGTTTCCCATTCAAATAAAATTTATAAGTGTGTAACACCAGTTACAGGGGAAAGACGATTCGACAGTAAGTAAATACTTTATATGAAATACACTTTCTTATGATTTTTTTTAATTATACATCTCTCAACATGACAAAAACAAGTTCGAGTAACCTTCCCATGCAGATTGTACATAGCACTTAGATGCATCAGTGTACATCTGGAGAAGAAGGGCTACACAAAAATTAACTTTAAGTACAAATTGCATAGGTAATAGATTTGTACATTATTTTATTTGCTTTAGAAATTTCTCGCATAGAAGAGAAATTAGTAGGATTGGATTATAAACTATAGAATCAAGTTTTAGAAAACTTGTTAAAAAAAATGACATCCATGGTTTTAGCATAAATATAAAGATTTAACTAGATATTTTCTTAGCAGTCATATACATATACGAAATTCATGTTAAATGAATTTTTATCACTTTAATAACCTGGCTGAAAGATTTAACAGTTAACTTATAACATTTAATATTTAAAGCGGATAATGAATAGTATATCTTACATGTGCAACTAATGTTATGTTTATATAGATGTACACAACAAATCAGTGCCCTTCTTAAAGGATCCGACCAAACAAATTTTGAATAAATTTAAATGGATAACATTGTTTAACTTTTCATATATATGACATCTATAAATGATTTATGAAATTAGTTTTATCACAAAACAGCACAGCACACAGTGTTACTATACAAAAAAGGCTCCAAAATCTAACACTAGAAATAAGGTGATGAGTTATAGATACAACTGAAATCTAGATCAGTTTTAGTGAAGAAAGAATATAAACTTAATTTGCTGTTAACAATCCAATAGTTTTGCATGTGCAAAAATACCTCAGAAACAAACTATATACATATTTTGACCAGATCCATGTAACCGCATTAATTTAATTTTGCAAACTAAAATGGTTGTCAAATAATTCTAACCCAGCACTGCTGTTTTGAAACTTTTTTTATTGTATTCCTGCCATATATGAATTTAAGTCAAATTTTTTTATTATTATTTCACAAGCTACTTTAATTCTGCCACTTAGCAGAAATGGGTCAGAGTTTCATCGTGATTTAACAAAAAATATGTATTTTAACAATTAAAAAAAAGTCCGGAATTATAACCTATCATGTTATAACATCGAATCATTTTTAAAAATTAAGATACAGAATTAAAACTAAGATAACTTCAAATTTTTATACATTTTTGCTGACTCGCTTTTGGGTAAAGTATAATCATACCCAAGTGCGTTTAGTTTTCCGGTCTAAACATATGAACACACACTTTTGCTGACGCACCTACCACATGCCTGTAACTTTTGGAAAGTTAACTTTAATACATATATATTATGTACAGCATACACCAAGAGGGTATTCATGGTCACCGTATGAGACACATGACACACACCCGAGATGGCCCTATGCAGTCGTCGTGGCAGAACATTCCGCAATTGCGGCACACGACCATAGCCTTGAGATTGCACGCACAGTTGTTGTCATTACCTGGGGTGCCGCTGCCGCTCCCTCGACTTCCGCCGTCTCCGGCACTCTCCACCATGCCGGAAGAGGCACCGTTGATGATGGGACTGGACTGGAGTAGGGAACGCGGTGGGGTGTCTCCCGCCGGTGTGCCCACCACGGTAGCAACACCGTTCATCGACGGGAACATGACACCACCCGAGGCAATGGGCAGCTGGGTGGAGGCTGGGACTACGGACACTGCCTGGCTGGGCAGGATGCCGCCGCTGCCACCAGTGCATCCCTCGGGCAGGTGGTTAGAATTCTGGAATTCAAGCTTGATGGCCTGGTGGGGCACGCTCGAGTCGGGTATGGAAAATTGGGAGTTCTGGAATTCGAGCTTGATCAAGGGGTGAGGGAGGCTCGAGTCGGGTACAGGGTTGGACTGGGGCCGGTGTTGTTCCGGTTTACTGAACTGAGGGAAAGACGGAGTGGATGCGGCCCGAGGGATAGAGGGACATTGAGATCCAGAAGCTGGTTTGCTCAGAGTCGTTGGAGAGTCTTTCGGGGGTAGTTGGGTTTCACTGTTAGAGTTCACACCAGAGTCAAAGTGGTCGGGTTTCGTCGAAGAACTGCTCTCTTCATTGCATAACGAGGATGAAAGAGAGACAGTTCCTTCACCACTGAGGGTTGGTGACATTTCGTCTGTTTTATCGCAGTCGGACCTGCCGTCGTCACTTTCTGGTGAGTCAAAGTAAACAATGGGAGTCACTTTTGAGCGTCTGTAGTACGACTGGCAACTTGAGGGTCGTTTTACAGAATTTACTTCGGGGGACGAGCTCACGGGGGTAAAGTTAAGAGGAGCACTGAGAGGACGATCAGGGGGATCAAAGTGCTTAAAGGGTATGCTGGAGAAGGGTTGACCAGTAAAGGTGGAGAGTTCATCACATTCATTTTTACTGTCAGAAGAGGATTGCGTTTGGTTGCTGATAGAAGATGACTGAACTTCATCAGAAAGTTTTGGTTTATCATCAGTACAAGTTTGCATAGTTTCAGGAATAGAAAGTAATATCTGTGCTTCAGTGGATGCTGAAGACTGCATGTCTTCATCAGAACAAGGCAAGAGCCTAGAATTATCATATGGCAAAGGCTGAACTTCATCATCAATTAAAGGTGAAATATCCATTTTATCACTAGCTACATCTGAAAACTGGGTACTATTGTCTATTGAAAAAGAGGGCTGTATATTATCAACAAGAATAGATTGTGAATTATCAATCATATGTGAAGATTCTGTTTTATCATCGATACAAATTCCAAATTGAGTTTGGTCTTCAGCTGATGGTGAAGTTTGAATTGTGTCATCAGTTGAAGGCGAAGTTTGCATTGGATCATCAATTGAAGGAGAAGTTTGTATTGTATCATCAGTTGATAATGAAGTTTGTATTGTGTCATCAATTGTTGGCAACAACTGTGTTTCAACACATGGAGAGTCAGAATTGTCAACCTCTTTGTTTTCAATTTCAAAACATAAATCTTGTTTTTGGTCAGTTGGTGAGGGTAAAGAATCTGTAGACGAGTCTGAATTATCTATACTTAATGATTTGCTATTAACATCTCCTTCACCTAAAATGTGCTTTTCCGGTAAGCTTTCTTCAGCAACTGTTGGATCATCAGAAACTAAATTTTCTTCCTCGCTTGTTGGCATACTCAATATGATTGTGCTGTCTTCATCAACTACCTGAGAGTTCTAAGAATGAAAAACTAATTAATATTACCGAATGATTTTTACATGGAGAAGATAGAAAGTCTCACATTATTCAGAAAGAAAAAAGGTCAGATTGGTGAAATCTACAAGTTACTATAGTGCAGAATAAAAGTGATACTATTAACTCTACTTTGTTCACAATGAGTGATTTAATTATTTGATATTCTTTAAGAGAGTCAAATAGCCTAGATCAAGTCATTAAACCACAGTTCCACAAAAGGTGGTTGCCATTCACAATCTGAACCAAAAATTATTTTCCATGCCTCGGGAACCTGTACAAAAAATTAAAAGTGAGTAAGGATAAAATAGTCATAATGAAAAGATCTAAGGTTTTTTTTATTATTTTTTCAATAAGTCTATAGTTCTTTCTTTAGACCTAGTTTAATTATATTTTATTAGAAATGAACTTAACATTGATAAGAAATAAAACAAAAAATATGAAAAATAATTGAGAAACAACTTAATTGCATTGTTATAGGTATATTTTAGACATGCTTAAAAAATTAATAAGCAGTTAGTTTGTACTATACACTGAAAGTGAATAATGAGTGAACATAAAAACTTACATTAAATGATGGCTGCAAGCTTGAATCAGAATCAAGACATTCAGCAGGCAAACAGCACATGTCAATTTGCAGAGAACTTGAAACCATGTTAGTTTCAGCAGCTTCAGTGTTAGATGTTAAGGAAATGGAATTATCACAAGATGTTTGCTCCAGGGATATTGTACCGTTGTTAAAGCAACTTTCCTCAGACAAATGCTCCATCACAGGTGAAGAACATCCAGGAACAACGATATTCATTGAATTGCTAGATTCCATATCCTCAACCATTTCACTGGTTATCGGAGAGTCTTTAGAATCTTCCATCAAAGGCATGGGTGAAACAGAAATATCAACAGAAGATTGAGAAGGTACAAGAACTGCAATGTGTTCCCATTGAGCACCCTCAAGGGCACTTGTTGATGGTGAAACCTCTTCCATACTTACTGTAGAAGCTTCGGGCGCAGTGGATGATTCTTCTAACCTACTGTCTAATGGTAAATCATCAAGCAGGCTTTCTGACGGTGAAACCTCAATCATACCAGCTAATGCTGAATCCTCTGGTATATCTGCCAACTGATCTGATGGTGAAAGTGCAGCACAATCAAGTGAAGATTGAGAAACAGAAAAATCCTCCAGTTCTGTTGCTGGTAAGGACTCCGATGCTACATCTGGCTCTTCTATGCTCGTGGAATCTGCTGCCATAAGAACAGGAAGGTTGAGATTGTCTTCGGCCACGTCCATCTTGTCATCTTCGGCAATCTCTTCCTCGATGAGGAAGGAGACTTCATCGTTAGTGCAAGCATTAGAGGTTGTAATAGCGCTGTTAATAGTAGACGACACAGAGTTAAGCGAGAAGGTAGGAACAGTAGAGGGGAGGCATGTAGTTAGCAGCAATTGGTTTGTGGAGGATGGGGCCTCAAGGTTACAATCCACACTCAGAGAGTCAATGTTTTCGATGAGGGGAGTTTCAAGGGGGGAAACATCTGAGGAAGTAACTGATGACGTTACCATGGAGGTTGTGTCCCCTACTTGCGGCTCTACTGAAGTAGTTTCGATTGGGTGTTGGGGCTCTCTTTTGTTGTTGGACTCTAAGGCAGCCTTGCATATCTGGTAAGAACGCTCGAGCGTCATCCCATCATTGCGTCCAGAACTCTTGTGGACTGGGATCGAGCGTATGGTGATGGGAGGAACTATACTTTGGCTTGGTGCCTAAAGGAAGAGTTGATAGATTTTATTGCATTTATTTTTTGCTTTTTTTATGAATATATCAATTAATAAATAAATTATATAAAATCATTTAAATTTGGTGGCTTTAAAAAAGGCAGTATAACAAACTGAAATAGTATTTATCACTAACTTTAGATACATAAAGGAAATAGTTTTAATTGAACAAAAGTTTTCTTGCATTAAATTTCTAGTCCTATAAAACTCCTATATTTTCAATTTAAAAAGAAATAAAAAGGGGGTTACTTACAGTTGTTTGAACATCTGTTACTGAAAGGGAAATGGGAACATCCGATGATTCTGCACCAGTATCCTAGTAAAAAAATTCTTTGTCAATAAAAAAAGATTATAATTTCACAAATCATATAACTAAGTTAAGGCGTACAACCTTTTCCTTTTAACAAAAATTAACTATCAGACACTAAGTGTTACATTTCAAACTTATCTCCACTAAACAAGTAGTCCAATTTAATAGTTGGTCATAAAAACAAAAAATTAGAATATAAGTTTTTATTTTTAATATTGTCCAGAATTGTCAACTATTTTTTTCCTCACAAAACTTCTTCGTAGAACATGCCCCATCTTGAAAAAAGCACATACAAATTTATTTTTTCAGTTTTCTTCAATAACTCTCAAAATATGCAATTAAATCTTAATAATTTAAAATTCTAAAGCCAAATAAATTTTAAATCACAAAGACCTCATTTGAGTCCGATACGACAAATAGTTTGAGATACAGTGCTTCAAAGTTAAGCAACAATAAAAAAAATTAATCGGGGGCCTTTTCCACAATTAAGACAAAATATTCCAAGAAGTAAATTAGGACCATAGTCCAGGATATTTTTAGGTCGATGAGAAGGGACCAGAGCAGGACTTACATCTTTTGCAGCATCCACCTCATCAATGGATTGGGCTGGTGAAGGGGTGGACATCACGGAGGATGCGGAGGGTGAAGGACAAGGGGAGTGCTGAATAACAGCCTGGAGTGATTCTTCAGAGGATTCTATGGTAAATAATGAAGGGAATTAGCATTTGAATCGGTGAGTACAGAAACCACTTCAGTCAAAAAATCCGAAAACCCGTTTTCAATGAAAATAAGGGTAGAAAGGCAAGATGCTTGTTGGGTACAAAAACTACGTTAGTCTGTTGAGTAGTTCCGTAAATACAGGACGTTTGTTTCGAGTGTTGAGTGGAGAAATAGAGGAGGAGTTATTACGTTTTTTCTCCCTCCTGAAAAATTTTAAATTTGTGACTGACGTTGTTTCCGCACTCACCGATTCATTTATGA
Organism: Hylyphantes graminicola; assembly: GCA_023701765.1. Lineage (NCBI taxonomy): Eukaryota > Metazoa > Arthropoda > Arachnida > Araneae > Linyphiidae > Hylyphantes > Hylyphantes graminicola. The sequence goes on along the minus strand of CM043119.1, from coordinate 41,024,047 downwards.
AATCAATTGTTAATGTCAAACAATTCTTAAATCATAAATAGCAATTAAGTGTTTATCTGCTAAGATGCAACATAAACTATAGTCAAGTGGTCATGATGATACTTTAGTAAGCACCTCACAACTTCATAGCGACATTATATGCAGTACCAGGATACTTGCTAATAACAGAATTATAGTAAAAAGATATTTCAATCGAGGTTTTTTTTAATGTGCTTGATTTGTTTATAAGTTAGCCGTGTTGAAGACTGTGTTTAAAGAAATAGAGTGGTGCCAAAAAGCTATCCATAAAAGTTAACGACATACAACCATTTTCCAATATCAAAATTAAGAACATAAAATATATGAATCATACAAAAATAACCTCTACTTCCCCAAAAATAAAATACAAAACGAGATCATTGACTTAATTTTTTTAATTAGCCTGAATTAGCACATTTGCACGAAATAAAGGAATTGGGTTGGTTTGCTGGAACATCAGAGGCCTTTTCTCTACAACTATCATAAGCATATGAACCAGGGCGGTCTTATGTTGGTAAAACAATTTGCAGAAGAAAAAAATATGTTCTACTTACCTTGCGATTCTGATGAATTTGAAGAAGCCTCAATCACTTTCAGTTTCTTGGCAGGTGGACCATAAAGATTTTCTGTGTTCTCTGCCATTGTAGAAGAATCCATATGTTGAACTTCATTATAAAGTGGGGAGTCCATACACGGGCGATTCTCATCAGAATTAGAGAGGGCCTGTTTCCAAAAAACAATTGTTAAACAAAGTAGACTAAGTTTCCACTCTATATTTGATTTAAAAATTAAGAAAATGTTTTTAGACCCTTTCTTAAGATTAACTAACATTGCGTAAATTTGGGATGTTATAGCACATTTAAATTATAACTATAAGAATTTAATTTAATGAATGTTATTGACATGTTTCCTGCATGTATACATACTATGTTAGAATCAACATATTACTTTTCTTTAAATTTAAAAGAATTGAAAACTGAGACCACCCTTGGTTTAAGTTTTAATAACTCAGGGGGAAAATCAAGTGACGTTTTATGTATTTTGTATAGGTAGGGCTTCTGGATAATAGAATTTTAAGGGTTTGTCCTAGACATTTCGAACAAAATGCTGAAAACCCAGCATTTATACCAATTTGCTAATAAATCTATTGTTTTCAATTCAGAAAAGCAATTAATTTTTGTAAAACAAAACGCTTTAAACAAGGGCTCGAAAATTATATTGCCCGACATGCCCGGGGCATGTAAAAATTCCAATCGGGCATGTATTTTTTTGCCTCACATGCCCGATTGGGCAAGTAAAAATTTCATCAAAAATACCTTTCCATAAATTAATTTAAATAAACATTTTGCGTTTTAATAAATCCCCAACATATCCAATCGTTGCTTCTTGAAAATTTATAATTTTAATCTTAAATCGAAATTAGTTACTTCACAATGTAACTGCTTTAAAAAAATGTATGCGTCCAATCACGCATTTCAGTTTCAGCTTTTGTTATTCTTGCCAAACTCATGCCTGGGTACAGCTTTCTTTCCCCTCCTTCCCCTTTCGCTCGGCCTGAGCTTGGGCATGTAAAAGTTTTATTCGGGCTTGTATTTCTAAGACATGCCCGACAGGGCATGTAAAAATTTTGAGATTTTTCTAGCCCTGCTTTAAACATTAAAATACATTATTTACATTTTTTAATGCTTGTATTTGTAATTTTCAATTATCAATAAAAAATTTACTGCAAATATTTTTAGTTACAATTAATCCCAGTAGCAGAACTTTCTGAATGTGGCTGCAGCATGAGATGTTAGGGGGAAATTTGGCTGTAAGAAATAAGGATCCCCCCCCCCAGCGTGATTCGATATTATTGATAGCTTTAATCCTACAAAACTCCAGGGTTCGAAATTAAGTTTTTATGCCAAGTGGACGAAGTCTTGTGGCTTAGGTGCACAAATATAAATATGTGCATACATATAAAATAAAAAACAAGTTAAACATTACAAACTAATAGTCATAAAAAATTAATTGACTAAATGCAAGGTTTTCGCGCTTATAAAAAGTCATGAATTTTTTGCATAGGATAAATTTTGTCATTAAAAGTCATGAATTTGAACAAAAAGCTACCAAAAGTCATGAAAATCAATGTATTTGAATAGCTGGAGTTCCGCAATTTTCAGATCCCCGGAGTTCCGCGACTTTCGGACGGCCGGAGTTCCGCGAAATTCGGACCGCCGGAGTTCCGCGACCTTCAGACCGCCGGAGTTCCGCGGCCTTCGGACGGACGGAGTTCCACGACTGTCGGACCCCCGTAGTTCCACGACTGTCGGACGGTCGGAGTTCCGCGAAATTCGGACCGGCGGAGTTTCGCGAAATTCGGACCGCCGGAGTTTCGCGAAATTCGGACCGGCAGAGTTTCGCGAAATTCGGACCGCCGGAGTTTCGCGAAATTCGGACCGGCAGAGTTTCGCGAAATTCGGACCGCCGGAGTTCCGCGACATTCGGACGACCGGAGTTCCGCGACATTCGGACGGCCGGAGTTCCACGACATTCGGACGGCCGGAGTTCCGCGACCTTCGGATTGCCGAAAGTTCGGCAATTTGGCCGCAGCCCCCGATCGGGCCGCAGCATTGCTGCCGTGCTGCGCGGTTTCTGCTACCGGGCAATTAATGTTTAACTGTACAAAAGTACAAAAGAAACCAAGATTTGATTACTTGTGGGAATAAACTCTGTTTAAAGATGACATTTAAGGTAAATTAACTTAAAATTAAGACAATATTTCTATTTATTTATTAATCTTTTTTACATTTTAAGCAGTATATTAAGCTCAGAATATATATTCTAGCTTTTTAAGAAATAATAATTGCCGATTGATCATTGTTACGCAAACAGATATCCCAAAATACATACATCTTGCTCCAGTTCACGAAGGTGCCGCAAAGACAATCTGGTAAGTCTGCTTTTTCGAACAACTGGCTTAATCTTGATACTTGGCATGTGCTTCGCAGGAGCTTTTATTGATTTCGACTTCAGCTGGGTATTTATTAGAAATGGTGATGGTTTCGCTTGATCGGGAAATTCTGTCAAAGACCTAGAAGGAGATATTTAAATATTATATTATAATAAAGATTAAAAAACCAGCTCAATATACTAAATGCCTTGTGCCATGCATTTCAAAAGCCAAAACCGTCAACTGGCAAGTAATTAAAACTTATAAAATATAACATCTTTCAAATGATGTGTCAAAAAGATTATAATAGTTTTGTATTGTGAACATGCCATCTTCTAATGACACTGAAGAAGATTGCATTGAGCTAATTTTTTAAGTTTGTCTCAAACTTGAATTTTAATAAATACAACAAAGGCTTCATATAAGAAAATAGGTAAGTAAAATTATAGCTTTTTTTGTTTGAAGGTAAACTAATTCTTACTAAAAAGGTAACCTAACACTAAGGAAATAAAACATGCATAAGAATTTAGGGGAAACTTTGACTAAATAGGGGAAAAATTTTATACAACAAATATCCATCATAATAAAGTAACTTATCTTGATTAAGGGTTTAGCGCACCCTTTGGCAAAACCGACATATATTCACAATAAGCCAAACATTCTGATCCAAAGGACCAATGCCATAGGTCCAATTTTTTGCCAATTTCTAGCCAGAAATAGCAAGAATGGAATCCGAAAACCAATATATGACCTTTTGCTTACCACGGATTTTCGTAAAGAACCTAAAAAATAACTTTTCGATGGCATGTACAGGTTAAACATTGTATTTGATTTATGCTAATTAGAAACATTTTTGTGATAAGCTCAGTCAGAATTCATCATATTATAGACAGTATAAAACAACAATTTTAAAAAAGAAAATTAAATATATAGAATTGAAATTACTTACGTATGGCCCCAAACAGGTTCAAAATTATGAATCTAAAAACAAAATTGTAATCAATAAAGGAAAATAAATATAATTAAAGCTTTGTTAGCTTCAACAGAAATTAAGTTACTAGGTATAATAAACATTTGTTAATAAATTGTAGTGACAAATTGAAAAAATGTCAGTAACGTACAATAAAGTACACCTGTATCAGTAGATATTATTTGTATATAAAAATCAAATGCAATGGATTGCCAAAGCCATATAACTTTTTCGTGAAAAATTTCGCAACCATTTCAAACATAATTTTTTTTTATTAGCAATCAAAGCGCTAATAAATTCTTAAAATGAGTGTTAAAATCAGGGTTTGCCCCAGAAAAAACTTGAAATTGCAATAATTTAAAAACAGAACTTTGTAATTAAATAATTTTAATATAAACCGATAATTTTTCATACAAATCTACTCTTAAAATTAATTTTCAATGTCGCATTGCTAATTATTTAACCCTTTCGTTACTGAAGCGCCCAAAAACTAAGGATTTGATAATGTTATTCCTATCAAATATTACGAGGAAGCAAAAACCTCCCGTGGTGAAAGGGTTAACTTATGAAAACAATACACATCCTCATAAATATACTCAAACTTTGCTAACCTTCCACGGATCCAGCCTACTGTGATCCCTTTCCGCCTCACCCTTAAGCTTCATTTGGTTTTCAGGGGTAAATTCCCCCTCTTGCAACCGTTTCTTCCATTCTTGACAGGCACGAGCAAAGAACTCGTTGCTTAGGGCAGTTCCGGTGAGTCTCACCGCATAGTCGGAACCGATCATTCGATCGGCTTGAGGTAGCAATTGTACCAGTCTGTACTGGTAAACAGAAGGTAGGGATGCAAAAGTGTGCTTGTTTAGAAGAGCCTATATTCAATAGAATTCAGATTTAGTCATTTATTATTTGTATTCATTAAATTAATAGCAAACATTTTCATTTTTAAAGAAACTCAATAATACACTAATTAAACATGAAATTTTTCAAAAAATAATTCAAGGATTAAATGCATAACTTCTGCACTTTTGAGGAAAGAGAGTCCAAAATATAAACATTTATGTTTCAAGAATTTCAGGAGATTTGCAAATCCTTCTAAAGCTTAACAAAGTGTGCTTATGTTGTAGGTTTAATAAAGATTTAAAAAAAAAAAAAAAAATCAAAGAAGTCAGAAGCTGAAATTCTTGTTCAGATTAATTGGCTAAAAGTTATTGCAGGTAACTTTAAATTTTTTTTATTGGAAAATATTAAAATTTAATATTTTAATTGAACTTAACAAAGAAAATTAAGTTGGAAAACGTCATAATACAAAGTTTCCATAAAAATTTAATTCACCAACTTTCTTCAAAATGTATAAATTTTCTTAAAATTAATATTATAGAAAAAAAATCTTCAAAAATAGAATTAGAAATGATAAATGCAGAAAAAACTTTAAAATATTATTTAAACAACTTATGATTAAGTTTTTAGCAATTTGCAATGAATAAATTACAACAGTTTGAAAGCAAACACTCGTTTTGAAATGAAACCAAATTAACTGCTATTTAGTGAATGTTTAAAACATAGTTCTTTCTTACCCTCAAATTTGTATTCACTAGTATAGAATCTGGAGTCTCAATGTTAATACAGCCTTTTTTAGTTTGAGCAATTTGGGCGGCTGAAATATAGAATATTATATTAAAAAGAGCAAGTTTCTAAGAAAGATACATAATAATACTTTAGAATTAAAGAAATAATAAAATAAAAAAAACTGAGCTCACTTACCTGTACTAAGTTTACGATTGGACCTCTTCCTTGGCTAAAAAATAAAAACATATCAGTATTTAAAAATGTATCTAAAATGTTATATTTAGTAAATCCTAAATAATTCTTCACGTTAAATTACTGTAAAAAATAGAGTAAAATCTACAATATAATTAAGGAAAAGGCAACTGCCTCAAATCCTTTTTGCATCATGTTCAATATATGGGGCAATTTTTAAGGAACATTATAATTGATTTCAAGTTTATCAACTATCAGTATTTTGACAAATCCAAGATGATTTATAAGCATCCTAGCATTTACATTTTAATTTCAACATGCCAGATTTTTTTAATAATTACATTTTAACTGAACTTCCTATTAATCTAGGAGGATAAAATTTTAAAAAGAACATACAAATATCACTTGACTTTCGCTAAAGTAAAATCTTTTTTGGGTGGTGTAAGTAATAGCATTGATTGGTAATTACAGCTGATGTGCAGAAAGTTATTATATAAATTTGAATTCTTCGAGTCTCAGTAAAACACACTATAATCTATCCTCTGACAATTTAAACAAATGCTTGCCTTAAAACTAAGACCAGGAATGGATGCCAAGAGTTCTCTCATTGTTTGAGGTTTGTGGCTGGTACTTTCTCTTAGGGATGTTTTTTCCAGCGAACAACGCCACCTTTCTTCTGGAACACAACCTATAGACAAGTGTTGATTAATAACTTCCTGTGTTTGATATAAAATATTTTAACTAATTATTAAATGTAATAAATAGAAATATACTTGACAAACTATAATATTTTTGGTTCTACTAATTCAGGGTTTGAAAAAAAAAAAACGTTTTTTTTTTATTTTTAAGACCAACCCTGGTGGGTTTTATTGGGCTTTTTAGGGCTTGATTGATTTTTTTTTCCAAATTCAACCTTAAGTCACTGTTTGGCTTAAATTTGAAGTATTTTAAAAAGAGAACAATTTCAGTCAAGAGATAAACTCATTCCAAATTTTTAAAAAATTAAATTTAAAAGTAAAATGAATTTTAATGAAAAATTAATTTTTAACAACGATTTAGGCACTTTTTTCGAATCTTAATACTACGAAATGAAGCGAGTTTGCATGATAATTTTTAATTAAAAAATTACTTAATTGATTACAGAGTTTTACTTTGATTTAAGGAGCAATGACATTGAACCAGCTTTTTGTCTTTTCAATTGCAAGTACTTACGTTAGTATTTCATTGTTTTAATTTTATTTTTACAAATTTAACTGAAGTGAACAAAGTTCCTGAATGAACTAAGCGAAGGTTATCAGGTGTTCAAATTAAATTGTGTACTATAATTTTTCAGGAAAACAAAATACTTTTGTAACTGGCCATAAAAAATCATAAACTCTTTACTTAGCTTTACTACATAGTAGCCTTTTTTACTAATACAGTAAGATGCATCAAAGATGTAATCAAATATCTTAATTTTGAATTTGAAAGATATTTGTTTAGTTTTTAGTTTTTTTTATTTAAACAGGGCTGTTATTTTAGATAAAACCTTGAAAAGCCAAAATAGAACCCATTTTTTTTTTTGTAAACTTTGCTACAATTGCATTCTTTTTTCTTATTCTAGTAAAAGACTTGAATAAAAACACTTGAAGAAAAAATGTAAACTTACAAATTTTTTTATTCTGTGTTTACCTTTGAAATTAAAAAATACATTTTCTAAAAAAAAATCATTAAAAAAGTAGTAAATTATTAATACTTTTGAAAAAAAACAAAAATACCCACTTGAGAGAGGGTTTTATTAGTATTTTTTAAGAAAACCCGCCCGTTTTTTGGGGGCAGTTGTGGGCGGATCACAAACAGTGCAATACTAATTCTAAATTACAGAATAAAAATATTAGGTTAAATCGATACTTGGTTTATTGACTCAATATGTTTCAAAAATAGCATAGTCTTTCAGCATACCCATATTTAAAAATACAACAAATATAAGCACCTATTGATGGAATGCTAAATAAATATCAATAAAGTGCCCAATTTAAAATAGAATGGAAATATTAAACTTACACTCTCAACACTCAAACGGACCAGCTAACTTCTCTGTGTATACAAGATTTTTAAAAGTTTTGTAGGCACAATGAGCACCACTAAAAAACTTAATATTTCTCTCTTCAAAAACCTAGCTAATGGTACGTTTTTCATGGACATACTTAAAACAATTACAAATCTGTTATTGTCAGGTTAAGTTTTGGTTTAATAGGGTAGCAGTTGCTACTGACCATCGTCACATTATGTCAACAAAATGTTATCCAATCTACATAAATGTACAGAGGGATTTGTTTCAAAACAGCATGTTGATTGTGATGGTCACTTTGATTACGATGCTTAGGAAACCCAGACTTTAAATCAAGCAATTCTGTACCTTCTCATACAACCAATGGGTGACTTACCTGCCCCAGTAGGTGCTGGTGGCAGTGATTTCATGATGATTCGAGGTATAGGAGGAGGTGCACTGCCACTAGCAGCAATAGCTGTGTTTCTTCGTCGCCTTTTTTGCTGCTGGCGTAATGCATGTTTGATGGCCCTTTGGCTGTGGCTTTGGGAAACCTGATATCAACAATGAAAAGTATTGAAAAACATATATACACCTGATATGGCTCAAGAGATAAATTAGAATTGAATGTTACAAAAATATTTGATATTTTTTGTTAAATACTACAACACACTATAATTAGAAACCAGAATTTAACAGTTCATTTTTTTTAGATTACTCATTCTCTGGTTGATTTTCGAAGCAAGATGCTTGTAGCAACACTAATTCTCAAAAACTCCAAAGAAAAGACATGTATAATAAGAAAGTATCATATAGATTACATTCACTTATCACGTAATGAAATTATTTGAAAAATATTAGGGAAAAGTAAACCTAATTCACATGCTTTTTTTTCTGTGTCATCTTTATCAAGTTCACATTGAGATTATAGCTAATTTGAGATTTGTATAAAATTACATTAAAATATAAATGATCAAGGTTAATCATACATAACCAATTTCATTCATGATTCCAAATCCTCATGACACATTTAAAAGGCCCCCCCACAAATAAACATTCTTTTTAAGATTTTTCGACAGATAATATTTTTCAAATATTAAATTTTGTTTACATCATAATTTCCCTTTTGGGAAAGGTTAAAGATTCATGTTTTTACCTTTTTTTAAATAAATACAATGAAAAACAAAAGTTTAATTGGTATATTTAGCCTTTTCATAAATATGACCACTTATCAGATTTAAAACTAATTAACAAATAAAACAGTTTTCAAATTTAGGGGCTTTTTTAAGCGTGTGATAATCTAGCATTTAGTCTAATCTTGTCCTCTATTTCAATTCAAACACAGACAATACATTCTATCACACCTCAAATCTCTCCCACCTAAGTTGGAAACTTGAGCCGAATAAAAATAACCTCATAACGGGCTACAAAAGGGCTATTGGCAAGGCGGGCGACCACACTAAAGTAACAATCCGGTATAATTTGTCTGACTTTTTAGCTACATAGATTGTTTATAGGTTGGCAGTTACCTTGGCTGGAGAAGTTACAGCTAGATTAGCAGCAGGAGCCTGGTTGCACTTTTCCTTCTCTGCTTCCTCCAGCTTTTCCCCATTCATTCTTCTAATTCTTGTGTAGTACTCGTTTTTGTAAGCTAAAGGCTTTACTGTGAGCTGGTCCCCTTTGTGGAGAATCGAATCCTCTTGGGGAAGGTTGACAGCAGAGCTGGATAAAACGTTCTTCTGGCCGGGAGGTAGACGTACATAGAGAACTGGAAGAAATAATGGAAAGTTTTGTTAACATGCATAAGAATGCAATCTCAGGATTTACATTGACTACATACTTTTATTTTAAGAATTCAAAGTCAAAGATTTATTCTGTGCATCGTTAGTATATTTTAATACTAAGAAAAATAACTATTCATTATATTTTTCCCCGATTCTATATTACAAGGGTTTCTTAAAACAATACTTAAAACTTTCAACAAAAATTGGTTATATTGATAGATAAAATGTCACCTATCACCGTGATGTTATAAACAATACTATGATGGGCAAAGTGTTCAAAAGTTTGTTTTGACAAACATCAAATTTAAGTTTTCAATTAATAATTTTTTTAAATACATCTTGAAGGTTACACACATTTTCTCATTACAATATGAAAATACTAATCAATTTCCTCATTAATTAAATCTAATACTGTACTTTTCCAATCAAACTTCATAAAACATGAAATCAAAACTAAAATCTTTCAACAACAATAATTCATACCACGATCTTTTTTCCTACTAATAGGTGGTAGAGATGTTTCAGAATCGTGATCAGAATCACCAGGATCATATTCTTGACCACTGTCCTCTTCATCCACTTCCATTCTTATTCCTCCTTCAGGGATATTGCTCTAAAATCAGACAAACCAATTTATTTATTACCAAACAGCTCTTTAAAAATTGAACAAAAAATGTTGAATTTATATACTTATTTATTTAGTTTAGTACAATTTATCTTCTTTAAAAAACTCCTATATCTAAATTATACTTTACAGCATGCGAGTTTTGCAACAAGACCCTTTATTAGTGTTAATGCTTACGGCAAGTCCAAATACACTGGTGCATCCATCAACCCTGTAGAACATTGCTTCTGGGCCTCTAGAATGTACATGAAGCATCGCATTTAAGCATGCCAAAGAGGCTGGTCCACTGTAAATACATTTCAATACAAACTTACATAAGAAACAAATAACATTTACAACTCATCATATGACGACCAATTTCATGTTCAATACATATAAATTTAATAAACAAAAAATATTTCAAGATATGAACAAACAGAAACATAATTTACATATTAAAATTTCAGTTTAATATATACAGAAATTTTTTAAGTAAGGACAAACTGATATACAAACAAAAAGAATAAAAGGTAGGTTCTGATGTTGTACTTAAAACAAAAAAGATATTTAAATATGAAGAGTACAGGGGAAGAACCGCTTAATTTCATAGAAGGCTTTCCATAATAGCCTCTTTGGTGAGGATAGAGAAATCACCTAAACTGGTGTAAAGAAACCAGTTACTAGCTTTGTTTATCTTTCGTGGCAGAGATCAGTACATACGAGTCACTTTTGTACTGCAAATGAAGAACCAAAAGAAAAACCGGTTTAAGGTTGCCTGTCTGCCAAGCAGACACAATTAGGGAAAGACTCTAAAGAAATCAAGCGGTTCTTCCCCTGTACTCTTCATATCTGATGCTTAGAACAGTTGTTGAAAGGTAGTAGGGACAGAACATATGGAAATATACATATCAAGGCCCCTACTTTTCATATTTGAGTATTTTATTTAAAAAACTAGAAAATATACTTTAAAAAATTTTATATACATTAGAATTTAAATCGTAATATTTTACATGAGAAACTAAAAATAACAACTAAGACACACAACAACACAGTAAGCATTGATAAAATACTTTTATATTCCCGGTCAACAAGATTTTTCAATTGACTGCTTGAATAACTAATACAAAACCAACTTATACTGGTATATAATTTCAAAGTAATTTAATATGGACAGTTCCATAACAAGTAGAAGATTATTACCTCACATCCTTTAACCCTTTAGCACGGATGACATTGAATATATCTTTATGACCCATTGGTGTTTTAGGGTACAATTCCAAGGCCTAGTTTAATGAAAAAAAAATTATTAAATATTGTTAATAAGTGTACCGATTTAAAGAAAAAATATCTTCAGAATATATATTGTAAATTGTTTGCTTCACACATTTATGTTAAGTTGCGTCAAATGTTATTCAATTTTTTTAGGTTATTAATATATAGAACTTTGGGATTTCATGTGGATTTTATTAATGTACTGGAAATGAATTTTAATTGGATTAATCTAGTGTTACTGTGCTGCTAAGAATAGATAAAAGTATATGAAGAAAATTTGTACACTTATAAAAACAGAATTTGAAAGCAATAAAAAGGACAATCTCAAAAACATAAAACAATGTAAAAAAAAGGCTATATATAGACTTGGCATGGTATTGCAATGTAACATAAAATATAGTTTTATTTATTACGTTAATAATTGGGATTACTAAAAAAACAATGTACTGGAAAAACTAACGTGCATTACATTTCCTACGTTTTTTTTCCGTTACAAATGTGTTTCATGAATATAAAGTTAAATTTATGTCACAAAAACATCAATTTCCTTTTAAGTTCCTTTAGTTGTATTGACTAAAATTTTATAATTTTTCCAAAAAAAAGAATAAAATTATATGGAAATAATAAAAATAGAGCCATACATAGTTTTAAATATTCTATATACAGCTTTTAAATCATTATTATCAAGATATTCGTATCTAGTTGAAAGAAGACACTACTAGTATTGGATGTAAACATTCGTCAACATTGGGCTAACTGAACACAGAAAGTTGATGTTAAAGTCAGTATTTAAATTTTTTTAATCAAAATTTTCAAAGAAAAGGTTAATTTGTTTAATGATAATGCTTCAGATCTGATGTACGATTTAAAATCTTAAACGCATCCTAAAACATAATCGCATTTACATTAGTCTACTTACGAGCTTCGCCGCTTCTGTCCAAGTTCGAACTTTCTTTTTTCTTACTTGTCTTTCTTTCGAAAGTTCGAATTGCATTTTTCCACAAACACTAATAACCATTAGTGAAGCATGTAAGCTGGCAAACGCCAATACAAAAAAATAATATTAAAAACGCAGTAAACGTAAGCACTTTGTCAAAATCACCAAGTCAGCCATTACGTACGCCATGACACTAATAAGACAACAATGTCACGTGACCAACTCTAGAATATAATTTATTTTTTTGGTTTTATATTCATCTGCTTCTAGTATTCAGTACAAAAGTAGATTGAAAAATGCATCTAATGAAGAAAATTAAGATTTTTTTCAATGCTTCAACTTTTTTTAAAGTATATTTTTCTTATTCTTTAAAAGCAATGTCAAAAAGCATAAAGAATAAGGGCGCAGACGACTAGTGATAAAACGAAAGTAAAATGTGAATGGGTGCGGGACTCATAAACATTTATTCTCAAAACAAAATATAATATCCTTTAGATATTCTTATATAAATTTAAAAGACCTTTTAATTTTCTTATGTGTGGATCAGTTAACGTCCATTTATAACTCATCATTATACAGTTTTTTATGTGGGGTTTTCCCCAAAGATTTTTCCCCTGTCAGGTTAGGTTTTCATTCCTGACGTCAATATTTTTTGTATTTGTTGTAATGAAATGAAACAGTATGCTAATAATTTTTTTAAAAATCTATTGAAGTTCGATGGGGTTATAAGTTCCCTGGTAAAAACCATAAGGACATGACGGACCAACCATAACGCGTTTGTTTGGTTGAAAAACAGCGCACTAGACCTACAGAGGGCAGCAGGCCTCAAAATTTTCCGTACGTGTACCCCCTTTCAATATTTTCGCTTTTACTATCGTGTTTTAATTTTTTTTTCTGTTTGAAAGATATGACATGTGATATGAAAGATGTGACATCAGGGACCTAACTTATATAAATTTGACTTTCCATCAGAAAGGAAGGCGTGTCCTTAAACTACGGTCCATGAATTTCTCTCAAATACCGATTATATTTTATTCGATTAGTAGGGCGGGTACATATATATTCCGCCTTGTGTGCTTGATCAGAGACCCACTTATAAGCCTTCGTCAAATGAGACAAAACACAGAAAGAACTTTTACTGACACAGAGAAAATGAAGTACACCAAGGGCAAAAGCAAGAAATCGAACCCGCAGCAGTTACAGCACGCAAACTGCTATCGTAATGGTCTGCGATCCAATGGGATAGACAAACTCTTTGGTAGGCACTAGAACCACTTAATATTATCTGTGACTTAGTAGGCATCCAATCACCAATGCAAAGTGGGGAGATCGTACGCAACGTCTGGTCTTGCATTTTTAACGTGATCTCCCTCTACAAGTGTACTCCTTCTATCCGTCGGACATTGTTTGCCATGGTGTTTAATAATACATAATTAGATAATGGTTTAATTCCCTTCATATGCCGTCAAATACTGACTGAATTAACTAGTGAAAAGACAAATAATTATATATCTCTATTAACCCTTTAAGTCCCCAACTATCCATTACATTAGGCAGATATATCTTTTTTACCCCCACATTCAAAGTGTTTAAAAATTATTTATTCAGTACACCCGAAAATAAAATCGATCCACAGAAATCCCCCCATTTTAATTAAGGAAAATGAGATAACTGAATAAATTATGAGTGTGCATCTTCAAGGTTAAGGAAATAATCACAATGGAATTTTGTATCACACAAATTTATTTATACATTTTCCACACATATAATTACACCATTAAAGGACTGAGCAAATTTTTATATAAAAACATAACGCATATTGGAATTATTAAAAGTATCATGAAAATCTAAAAGTAAAGCAAAAAATACATTAACATTTTTAATAAAACTTTTACTTCAAACACTTCTATTCAAATCAGTGCGTTAAAATAAATGCATATAGAACCAGTAGTTTATTTGTATAAACAGTTTTAAAAGAGAAAAAAAAGTTAATTTTTTTTTCTTAAAATGCTCAGACAACTTTTTAATTGCTTAAAAACTTCCTTCTTTATCTACAAATTACTTTGATACACTTTGATAATTTTAAACACTTACCAAACTTTTTTTTACATATTTTAAAACATGCGCTTTGTATGATGTTTTTTTAATGCAGTTTTATAAATGCTTTAAATATGAAAAAGTATATGATGCAATTATCTCTGAAAATGGATGAATTTATCAAACTTTAGATTTGGTGCCATTGCATTGTCATCGATTGATTCCCAATCTAATTATTATTATAATTTTTTTAGAAAGTATATATATATATATATATATATATATATATATATATATAATGCAAATAAAGTTAAAAGAAGAGTTAATGATCCTAGTTTTGAAGTTTTTGATGTTCTTAGTAGAAAGTTTTTGATGAAGTAATCTAAATTAAACTTACAACTTTATTTTTAAAGAAAAAAAATAATTCATACTAACTTTGAGCACATTTCTTTGTAAAGAAATTTTTAAAAATGGTACATAAAAAAGCATCAAAACATGAATAAGATGCCTGAGCATTTGTATGATTAAAATATACCCTAAAAATATTGTAAAATTCTTAATACAGTTAGTTTAATACATAATTACACACTCTACTACATTATAGACAAAATATTATTGCCAGATATACAGCCAAGGTGTGCTATAAGTTAAGTGACATTTGCATTTGTACAGAAATCTATTTGGATAGCTGCCATTTAGTTTATTTTCTATTCAAATTGTAAATGGTTATTAAAAGGGAAAAGATAGTTTACTATATTGTCTATTAAATAGGTTTTTAAGAACTTGAGTTTAAATTTTATTTTAACTGTGCTTGTATTCTACACATAAAGAAAAACAATATAGAAATCCAAAAGCAAAACAGTGCAAAAGGAAGATTGCAAAATGTAACAAAATTATTACTATAGATAGTGACGATCTATCATTGTAATTATCTGGCCTCAATATTTTGTATATTTCTCAAATAGAAAACAAATTGTTTCCTATTGTTATTGTTTAAATATCATAAATATTTTAACCTGAGCAAGTAAGTTTTATGTATTTAACATATACTTATGATCAGCAAATATTACTAATTATTATTTGTAATATCTTTACAGTTAAATATTACTATTGTTGCATTTTTCATAACCTATGTTATACAGAGATTTGACATTCTGTGCTTAGCAATCAATATTTCAGGAACAGTGTAATGATTGTTTTTATGTAAAAGCAAAATTCTTCTTTTTTTTTTTTTACGAATACGCTAAGCTTATAATTGTATTCCTTATAATTGCATTGTAACGACAATGTCTTTCTCCTTGCCAAAAATTGTTAAAAAATTGTATAGTTAATTTTTTTTCACAGAAATATAGGAAATTTATATTAAATTGTGTTTTTTTCAAATATTGTCAGTGATTTTATTAAGCATATAGGTGCAATAAGCAGGTACAGCAAAATAAATTTAGGCTGGACGATTGGGTTGGACAAGCGCACTTGTGTTTTTAAGGCATGAAAGTTATTGGATGGTGTATTTATAAAGCTATTAATCAAAATAATGTAACTGATCAGTTTTTTCCCAAATAACACAAATGTCAGTCGAGAAAAATATAAAAAGGCAGGTATTTCATTCCAAAACAATAAAACTTAATAACCTTTTAAATATATAAATACTAAAAATAAATGCATACAATTATCAAAATTCTTACATATTAATGAATTTAAAATGAAGTTCTGGTCATAAAACTCAAGGAAGACATTTATAAAAAGTTTTCTCATATGAAATATAATTCTTTTCAAATATAATAAATATGTTTATAAATAAAAATAAATTTTCAACAAAATTATCACAAATTACAAGTATACAATACATATGGAATAATAACATCAATAAAATTTCACTTATGGGATGGTAAGATAGGGAAATAGGAAAAAGCAGTTGGCAGTCATTTAAAAATATTTTCAAAATTGTAGTAGCAAATTTCCATGAAAAACTGAATAAAAGTTTACAAAACCTGTACAATCCCAAATAAAACAATAGTAAAATATTGTGCATATTTGAAATATACATATAATTTCCTCTAGCTCATTTTGTGTAAGAGCTGAAGCATGCAGTTTCCAATCTATTGTTAATATTTGAACACTAATAGATAAGATTTAAAAAGTGGCACACTAAAAAAATATGTATAAGGACATGCACTGCATAAGTAATTCAATCAGTGAAATGTCTGTAATAAACCGTAATGAAATTTAAAAAAAAAAAAAAAATTCCAACTATATTGGAATATTAACACCTATCCATATATATGACTACTCTGTGAAAGAAATATAGTAACTTATAAAAATCTATCATTTTTATAAGAGACAAAGTAAAATTACATAAGCAATATGCTTTAAAAAAAATTTGAAGCAAGTTATTTCTTTTCTACTAGGTATGCCACAGCTAAAAGTATGGATTAGTAATAACATGCAGTATCTATTTTTTTATGTATGATAGAAGATTGAAAAATTCAGCGACTCAAAATTCAGATACTATTTTGTTTTGTAAGGGGATCAATTGATGAATAATTTTATTATAAATGTTTAAATGGTAGCATTTACATATTGCAGTATATGTCAAAGAGTTTTTAAACCTATTTTTAACATAGTTGTCGAAATATACATAAAATAATTATGTAATAATTGAAATAAAACTTATTTCATTTGCATTAGGTATCAAAACATTGCGAACTCAGGATTCATTAATTTGTGAACGGTTTGATAGGTTAAGAAATGTTAACTTAATAAAAGGTAAAAAATGCATACATATAGATTAAAATATATACAACGTTAAACATTTTTTACATATTACAAGAAACAGTAAAAGGAATGAATTAATATCACTCACACAGCACCTAATATAAAGTAGTCCAGAAATAACACCTAGAATAAACACTGTAAATCTCATTTCAGTAACAAAAAAAATAGATGTTAAAAGAGTAAAATAAATTCAGAGATATTCTCTTTTGGTGGGGACCAATTAAACTCATGACCATGTGTACAGGCCTTTCTAGGTCAGAGTTATCATGCTTTTCCTATAGCAATATAACTGTCACTCTGGGAAAGTGCGAAAACATTGACCTTTATCCTTTAAGATGCAGATTGAATAACAGTTTGTAAATTTATTTGGCAAAATCTGAGATCATAAATCTTTAAAGCCATTCAACCCTCTACAGCTATGACACTGCTTATAGAGAGTGCTGATTAAATACAAGTTTAGGCGATGGAATAAACACTACATAGACTGTATACATTTGTGTATGGCAACTATTTACAACATCAAGTTTTTTTAAAGGTTTACCTAAATTTAACACCTAAGGCGATACATCATGCAACACCAATAACAACCATAACAGATGTTAAAACCAGAACAACACTCGTAAACAGTTGTAACGATTTCCCAAGTTCTCCATACAACTAACACAATGGAGCTATGCAAAAATCTCTTACAGTAAGCACCTTTTATTAAAAAAAAAGAAAGTCTTCGAGATGCAGGTAGAAACAACCAGTAGCTCATACCAAGGAAGTTCAATATTAGCCAGAAGTCTTCCCAAAAGGAGCAGTTTATGAGATCGCATGAACACAATGTGTGTGCAATAACTGAGCACTTGTTTGAGGATGTAGGATGTGGTTTGAGCTACCAGCATGTTCCTTACCTGCACCGCTTGATGCAACGAGATTTTGTCTTCATGTTATACGAGCACCAGAGGACCAAATACTGAGCAATCTGTACCAGGGGGGTCGCACTCGCCTTTGTAGTTCCAAGTCCTATGAAGTGTACCGAATAAAATTGGTAGACATGCATATTGCTTTAACAATGTGGGATCTGATGATTAAAATTACATTATGTTAACACTTGGCTAACATGGCACTCTTTGGTAGTTGATGCACATAGAGCTTTCAGGCAGTCAAAAGGCAGACAACAACTAGGGGAGTTGGAAAGGACAGCATGTTTGCATGAGAGCAGTGCGATTTTTTTAATACACATTGCGTGTTCATTTGCGTAACCAGTTAAACCACAATTCTTGGGGGGACTTCTGGCTTTAGTTGTTTTGATTTCTTTAAATCACTCCTTAAAAACTTTAATCAAACAAATCGACAACTCCAGTCAAATAATTATGAAAAAAGCTTTTTAATGATTAAAACTTCTT
This sequence comes from Hylyphantes graminicola, assembly GCA_023701765.1. Taxonomy (NCBI): domain Eukaryota; kingdom Metazoa; phylum Arthropoda; class Arachnida; order Araneae; family Linyphiidae; genus Hylyphantes; species Hylyphantes graminicola. The sequence continues at coordinate 41,005,537 of CM043119.1, read as the reverse complement.
AATAAGTTTTAAATAATAAAATAGTTTAAATTAGAAATAATTTTCTGAAAGCAATGCAAATATGCTTTTTGTTTTTCAATTAATATAATTTATGCCTTTTGACTGCACTGAATTCCTATGCACAAACTTGGTGATTAATTGTATCTGCTTTTTCTATAGAAATGTTCGTATTTTTCTTTATAAATGTTCAGAATAAAGTACCTCATTGAATTTAAGAGGAATTAAAATTTTCTTCTTCAAACTTTTCACATATTTCCTCATAGACAGTTTACAATTGCTTTAACACTTTTACATTACCTTACAAATTCAATCTATTGATCACAAATACCTCAGATCTAACCTTCTCTAATACAATAGCAATTCACACCTTAGACAATAACTTTAAATGCATTCTCTATAAAAATAAGTTTTTCTAGTTTTACAAATTCACAACAGACAAGATCATAGATATTCACAATATAACACAAGTAAATGTTGTTTGAGCTTTGGTAAAAAATAAAACTCATTCCTTTCTTCACTGATAATGAAACATTAAAAAAGATGCATAAAAACTAAAATATACGTACTCTTTGAAATAGGTAATATATCACATAAAATTGAAAAATCACAAAGTTTATAATATAACATGAAATGTAATAAAAATACAGTTTTCATAAATAATTATATAAATCAATACTTAAACGTGTATAAGAAATATAGTAACCAATATATAAGTTTATAACGCCAATAAGTATTTTAATAATTAATAAATTGGAATTCTGAAAAGAAAAATATATTCAAAGCTGGCAAGGTGGCAAACTGCTTAGCATAGCATCTTGCAGCCAATTTTGATATTGCCTCAGAGCGGAAACCATCTGCAATATCTAAAAAATGTTTAAAAAGTAATACATTGTAAAACAATTACAGTTAAAACATGCATTAATTTTCATAATATTTAACCATTACTATGAGATTAAACTTAGAACTGGCATAAAGAAAAATATTTTAAGAATTATTTTAGCTTAGAACGGGTTAACGTTTTCTTCTCAAAACTTAAATTTTATAACCAAAGTCTTCAACTACAAGTAGTAAAAACATTATTTGTTTCACAGTACTTCTAACACCAAATACGATACCACTTAAAATGTTTGCGTATTGAATGTTTAGGTATTGCGTATTGAATGTTTAGGACAGATTTGTAGAGCAGGTAATTATCAAAAGTTCATTAATAATTTGAAATAAATAGAATTTTTTGATGGTCTCTGTTCAGGGTTGCAGAATATGTCCCATCTGGCGATCCTAGATGGGGGAAATTTGATCCATTGGGGAAATTTTTTTAGAGAAAATATTAAATTGATTTCGATTTTAACAAACAATTACGAAATTCCTTAACCAGACGTTTGTTTTCTATAGTCATTGAGTACCGCACAGTTTCATACTTGTATATTTAGGCTGAGAAATTTAGGGCAAAAAAAAGGGGGTCTAAAGAAGCACATTACCTCAAAATTTCTACAACTTTAAAGCCACTGAAACAATTGAATAGTTTTCCCCATTTTCGGTTTATATCAATGAAAATTGAACTTTAATTTCAATGACGAACAAGTTTAAATAATAAATTTTAATGATATAAAAAATGTAATGAAAATTTGAAGATGAATCGACTATTCACTCAATAACAATTGAATTTGAATGAAATGGTACAGACTCCAAAGCCTACAAGAGAATAAAGTTTAATCACTTAGACTTCACAGTTCCCCATCCATCACATACATTTCCAGACTCGTCTACAGCAACTATCAAAAATCTCAAAAACATATCAGACAAAATTCACAAAAATACTCACACATTCCTACACCTTTACGACAGCATAGCACTGTCTTTTGACGACTGCCGACTCATGATATCCTGCTGATAATCTCGACCACAGACCGAATCTTCGTCCATGTTCGACTCCTGTGGCACTAGAGGGGGACGGTGGGGGGCTGTAGATGAATCTGGCTGCAGGGCTGTCTTGCCCCGCTCGGGCGAGCTGGAGGAAGCTGTGTTGAAGGGGCTCACGATGGGCACTGTGGCCAGAAGCAGGGGCAGCCCAACCACAGAGTTGGCGAGCTCGCTCTTGGAGGACTGGGGCTCGCTCTTCTGGGGAGGTGGGGAAGGATTGACGGCACATTCCTTCACATGGAAGTAAGATGCATTGTCTTAAGGTTTTTTTTAAATGTACTTTATGGTGAAAACACTGTCTATAAAAAGTATTTGAGAGTGTCTTTACTTTCAATTCAGGATTTTGTTAAAAAGAACCAACAAGGCCAAAACGAAAATTTTTATAGCTGTACATTGTACAGCTATATAAATATATAGCTGTACTTGTCATACTATTTGATTAGTGATCTATTATATAAATAAATGAGTTAAGCATTCTGGGGGGCTAAGGTGGGATTATTTTTCTAACAAGCTAGACAATTTAATAATTTACATGAACGAAATGATGATCAATTTTTAGTGACCAGAACATCTGACAATTTATTAAAAAGATATAAAAGTGAACTTAGTTTGCCTTTCTAGGGCAAGGAAGAAGGAATCAAGTCAAATTCAAAAGAATACAAAATATAAATACTATACTTTAATAATACTGTATTCTATTTTATCATAGATTAAAAGTTTGACAAAACAGTTATTTTACATCTACACTAATCTAAATCAGTATAAAATGGATTTGGCCTTGAATTATTAATTCAACCATTAGTTTTAATTTTATCAAGATCATTTGCCAGGATGAGTATCCAAATAAATAATAAAATCTATGATTAAAAAATGTGTGTCTTTAATCATAAAAATGTTCAAAGGGTATACGAACCCTGGAGGGAGCAGAAGGGGCGACCGCTGTGACGGGTGGAGTAGATCGCTCACGGGGAGGTCCATACGTGGAGGTGTTTGGCACAGTAGGAAGGCACCCGGTGAATACGATGGTGGTGTGCGGGTGACCCAGTGGACGATCCATCAACAGAACCCGTCGTATCCATCAGATCTCCGTCTTGGAATCTCCTGTCCATAGCTCCATCGGGGAAGTGCAAGGATTTAGCATGGGTGGGGCTGATTGGGGCTGGGGGTTTCCACGGGGCGTCGGGGCAGTGCGAGATGCTTAGGGCTGGTGAGCCCCTGCCAGACGCCAGAGAGTCTGTGTCGTCATCTAAACCGACGAATTTAAGAGGTTGGGCGTGGGATTTTGCTTTCGCAACCGGTTTGTGGGGCTTGTTGGAGATGGGGACAAAGGCGCTTCCCGGGGCGTCGGAGCCGCTTTCGGTTCCGCCTTTGTTGTAGTTGTCGGATATCAGTTTTTCTGTCTCTTCTTTGTATAAGCTGTCCTTCTTGAGGATGGAGCGTTTTTTGGCTGTGTCGGAGCCGTTGAATTTTTTCATGGAGGACCCTCTTTCCAGGGATCCTCCGAATAGTGGGCTCTTGTTACCATTCTTTTTACCTGGTAGTAAGGCAAAATTTTAATTAAAAGATTAATGTTAGATATTTTTTCAAGGATAAATAATGATACATTAAGTATTATTAGGTTTAAATATACATAATAAGAAATAGATGTTACAAAAAAAAAAAAACTATCATGCAATGGAATTCCAACATAAAATATATATCAGATTGAACTAACAATGGGTGTTTTCATTTGAATTTTGTCACACACTTAAGAAACGTTCACAAATAATAGAAATAAATTGGGATTTCTAAATTTAATTTTGCTTTAAAGTTGTTGAACTCTTTGTATAAAAACTCTTTGTAAAAATAAAAGGTTATCCTGATCAACTGAAATTCTAAATATGTTTATCTTGGCTTTGATAACAACATGATGCATTACAACAACCTGTCTGGCATTTATAATTAATATAAAAATATTTCTTTAAATTTGTCGTCAAAAAATGCGCTTCCTCAGGGGTTAAGGAATAACAATATAAAATCAGCACTTTTTAATACAGATGAACACTTCAAAAAAAAAAAAAAATTAGACAAAAAAAAATATAGTCTGACAAAAACTAAATAATAGAATTAAAAAGACCCAAAACCCACCCCTGAATGAAAAAGAGGGCTTGATCCCGAACTTCGATTTTCCCAACGAGGTATTGCTACCTTGTCGGGAACTAACGTTGCTCGTCACCGAATCCAGAGACGACTGCAGACTAAACTGTGTCGAATCTTGTGTCTCAAAGCGCGTTTTTGGCCTTCTCACTTGGAAGTACCAAGGCTTCTTGGTAGTAAGAGCAGGTGTTAAAGAAATACTCTCTTGCCGAGGGTCTGGTGAGGTGGGGAGAGAGGAATAACCTTCTGGCGTTCTTCCAGAAGGTTCCTCGTAGCAGCTGCCACTGTCGGTTGAGGAGGAACTGTAGGTTTTGCCGATGGGGGAGTGCTGGGGAAAATAGAAGTGCTGGACTGTGTTGCCTGCAGGGTTGGGGGGAAATGTTATAAGTTGGTATAACAGGAATATAAAATGTAAATGGATACTTAATAATATGCAAATTTGATGATTAAAGTCTTTACTAATTTAAAACAAAGTTTGCAAGAATTGAGACTTAGAAATTAAACTTTGAAGGTCAAGAAAAATATAATTCAGACATTATAATGTAAATTTTTTGTTTTTACGTGTAAAAAATCCTTAGGTATACTTTTACAGTCAAATAAACATAATAAAACTTTGGAAACATGTTGGTATATAAACATTTTCATCAATATATTTGGCAGATTAAGATATTATAAATCCAAAAAATCATTTGTCATATTATTCAAAAGTTCAACATTAAACTTTTTTCATATAAATAACAATATTAACAAGTATCTTAAAAGTCAAACAGTTTTGGACTTGCTCTTCCTGTAGAAAGGGTATCAATTAAAACATTCTTAAGGAAAAGTTTTGTCACCAATGGTTGTAGAACTTTAAAACCTCAATTTTATTATAAGCAGGCAGGAGGAAACGACAGCAAACAATACTTTTTAGTGTTACTAATGTCCAGTGTCCAACAATGTCAGGCAAAATCCATTAGTCAGTTGACACAAAGAAAGTCTAGAACAGGAAGGGGACTGGTGTAGATGTCTTCCCTTGAAAAATCTTAAACACTTCAAAAGGGAAACACTCTAACAGATGTTAATTCAGCAGATCTTTGATGGTGATACACTTTGTAACTAGGAAACTCTACCTGCCATAAGAAAAAAGACAGGCCCCTAGTGCGCCCACTGGCAAGTCGAGATAAGGAGACTGGGCTAATGAGAACAAGGGAAACCTGGGGACTGGTGTACCAGAATCCATGTACTAGCTATAGGTGGGAGGGACATGCCAATCCTACATTGAATTTGATGCTAAATATATTTATCTTTATGTATTTATATAAAAACTTTACAGTGAAACCTCTAAGAGCCATCATTCCCCGTTCCATTTTAAATCGGTCTTAAATGGAGGTTGGTCACTCCCAGATTACAAAAAGTGAATTAGCTAGAAAGTTGAAATGTCATCGGATTATTAACCATTACAAAATCTATTTATCATTACGTTTATTTATATTAATTCACAAATAATGAACACAAAATTATACTAACTCATTTTTAACAAACTAGTGTGAACTAATTAAACCTTTTTAAAGTAAGAAGAAATTTCTGACTGTTTCTTTCTTATTTTTTTTTATTTTTCCCAAATTACCCCTTAACTAATTTATTTTTTAAATCAGAAAAAAGTCGTGTTAGATAAGATATTTTTTTTCATAAAATGGGATTTGAAACCGGTCTTTAGGGGAGTGAAATCCTGTCTCTCCCAGAGTGGTTTGTAACATTGAACACATAGGGGGAAAATCGATGCCTTGAAAGTGTTTATAAGTAGTTTTGGTCGGACATAGAGTTTTCATTGTACTTAAAAAAAGCATTTCCGCTTCTATTCTGACATACCTTCTACTTTAGTGGTTTGCGAGGACTCCTCCAGCGGGTTGATGTACAAGTTGCTTGAGTTGTGGCTCTGTGTGGGCCTGGGTGTCATGAAGACATCGTCAGAGGCAGACAGATCGGCGAGCGAGACACACGGCTGCGAGTTGCAGGTCGCGTATGTGTCGTAGCTCTCCATGCTGTTGACGTCCCACTTGTTGATGGTTTTAAGCTCTATGTTGCTGCTCATCAGATGACACTGCGCTGATGGCTCGTGGTCAATGAAATCTTTCACATCCTGACAAAAGAAGAAGGGTCTAAGTTTTGTATACTAGTTAAGCCAGAGGCTTTAGATATAAAGGACTGCATTGGTAAAACTAAAGGGTAACAAATCGAGTTATGTGAGTTTTTGCTTAAGTCATATATTTAGACTAGAGGAAATTGGCATAACTATAATTATCACAACACTTTTACTTTAAAATATTACAAAATAGGCATAAAATTTTTTTAAAGATAAAAATTGAGTATCAAACATTTATGTTGCAAAACCACAATAAAAACAACTTTCACATATACTTTTCTTTCAGTATTATTTTTGGCAATTACCATGTTCTAGACAATTTGTATCATAGATGGTACATGCTGCATTTTTTAAAATCAAAATGCACATCATGCTAGTTGATTAGCGATCTATTATATAAACATATGAGTTTAGCACCCTGAGGGGCTCAGGTGTGATTATTTTTCTAACAAGCTAGATAATTTAATAATTTGCATGAATTCTATATTTTTTTAAAGTCTGTAACGTCTTAAAGCAGGTAAAATAATCATTTTTTTTTAAATACAATACAACATTTTCAAAAATTTAGTTCATATGAAAAAAATCTCACCTAGTGAAAATAAATGCATAAATTTGAATTTTGACTCATAATTGATATTTAAAGTTCATATAATCATTTTTTTTAAAATTAATATTTTGGTTTAGTTAAGCAAATCAAATTCATTTTAAGTTGGTTGAATGCGTTCACATAAGAGTTAAGGTCTAAATTTCTGTTTTAGCTGATTAAATAAGTACCAAGGACACCTTAAGAAAAAAAATTAAATTACTGAAATGTATTTAAGTATATAAGTGTATAAGAATACATTTTCAGTTAGTGACAAAGTACACATTTTAGTTTCTATAAAATTTAGATAAAATATTAATTTCCAAACCGATGAGACATATCCATCTTGATAACTTGGAGGAATATTCGACGTGTTCAAACGATTCATATTAGCATTCGATAGTCTGCTTTCGTTGGGCTGGCTCTGTACATCAATAAGGTTGTTGGGATTATTAATCAAGGATTGGGCCTGAGAGTTCTTCCTTTGAACATTTCCCATACTTTCGTCCAAGGAGTGATCAAAGTTTTTGTAACATCCTGCACCTGTGTGGATTCGTGCCGAATCATCCCCAATGCTGGTGGTATCAATCTGTGGAATTTTCAATTTATATTATTGTTATTTATATTTTTAGTTATATTTGAGTAATCTTTGTTCATTTTTTGAAAAAATGAGCAAACCTGGACAAGCCCAAAAGGAAAGCTTCAATAAGCGATCCTACTTGGTTACATACAAATTATTGGTTTAACTTTAAATCATTGCTTTTTAACAAATCTTAATAATTGGAACTTTTTGGAATTGTTTGGACTAATAATTGGTAACATAATTGGCTAACTAATTGGAACCTGCTTAATTAACTTTTATTTTAAGCAGACCAGATTTGCTTACTAGCTCTATTTCAGACAAAATAGTTTTATTAATTAATACCGTTAAACTAATAAATATGAATGTAAATAAGAATTTACCTATAAATTATAAACCAAAAGCACTATACATTAATTGCAATATCCTTTGTAATAAATTAAATTTTTCAGAGACAAAATGCCAAATGTTACTCTATATGCTGTAAGATTATAATATTTCGGAGGATATTTTAATCAAACTTTGATATTGTATAATTCATCATTTGCAATTTTAATGGGGTATGCACAGTAAAGCCTAGACATTTAAAAACCTAAAGAATGAAATTAAGTGGGTGTTGGAAGTGTTACCTGACTCTCATTATGGCCACTGTCAACCAGAACATCAATGAAATCCATACTTTTGGCAAAAGCGTCTCTGAGATTGACCCTTTGGAAGGCCACAATGCTGCCTTCCTTGCGAGCACGGTCAAGCGCCTCCTTGCGCTTGAGGGCTTTGTCTCGCCTCATCTGATTTTGATAAAATTCTGCAAAATTGTTGACAATGATTGGAATGGGCAGAGCAATGACCAGCACACCGCAGACGCAGCAGATGCTACCAACTAGTTTCCCTAGAGGAGTGGTCGGGTAAATATCACCGTAGCCGACTGTTGTCATTGTGATACTTGCCCACCAAAATGTTTCAGGAATGCTCGTAAACTTAGTCTCCTTCTCGTCTTTCTCAGCAAAATATGCAAGACTTGAAAAGATCATGACTCCGATGGCTAGGAAAAGCATCAGCAAACCCAGCTCTTTGTAGCTGTTCCGCAGTGTAAACCCTAAACTCTGGAGGCCAGTGGAGTGCCTGGCCAACTTTAGGATACGAAGGATCCGCATAATTCGGAATATCTGCACCACCCTCCTCAAATCCTGAAACTGATCTGTCTGCTTGTTGGTCTCGATGGCGAATGCCACAAAATAGGGCAGGATGGCAAGGAGGTCAATTATGTTGAGGCCCCCTTTGAAGAACTTCCACTTGTTGGGGGCCGACATGAAACGTAGCATGTACTCGAGGGTGAACCACGTAATGCAGACCGCCTCTACGACGGCCAGCTTGGGGTTGTCCTCGACGTGGCCGTCCTTGTCCTTCTCCTGCAGCGCTGGCAAGGTGCTTAAAGTAAGTCCGATTGTCGATAATACAATGAATAGAATGGAGAGAACTGCTACGACCTGGAAGTACACATCAGTGGGGCATTAGGGGAAGGGGTCTATTTGTAAAGCACTAAAAAAAATGACACTAGTCGATCCTACTATCCTGGAAAATTCACTCGGAGGGTTTGTTTCCTAATGTATCTCAAGAATGTCTAAGCGATGATCCGGCACATAACAAAATCATAGGAAACAGCAAATAAACAAGCATATACAAGGTGAAGCTGAAAATTGGCATATGTTGCTGACCAAAGACTTGCACACCACAATATTTTGAAATTCTATCAATGAGCTAAAAGCCTTAAGTCATTCAGTTACTCTGTTACCTAACAGTTAAGAGATGAAATGTTGCTAATCAGAGACCTTTAAATAATGCAAACGATACACATGTTCAATGTAAATATAAATAAAATGTATGTACCAATATTCATTTAGCAATCAATTTTTAAAGTTCAACAATAACCGTTGAAGATTAAATTGTTTTTAGATATTTATTGGGACATAGTATTTCTTCAATCTCTCTGTTGGTCTCCATCTACATATAGTTTGTGGGCATTTGGTTCATTTTTGAGCATGTTTACCTATTAAACATGCAGGATACAAATTTTTTTTTTTTTTTAAATAGAAATATGAATTATAGAAACATTTTATTTTCTATTATATTTTCTATTACAAATTACTTCAGTCTTTGACTGATTTTTTCCTTTGACAGTTTTTAAAGAATTGAATGAGTTCATTCCAAGTCATACTCATAAATTACTGAGTGAAACATTAACAATTCAATTCTATGGCTGACAAAAGTTTTTTATGGCTTAGGAGGTGCATTTAAAGGATTTCCTTTATAAATGTTATGGCATACATGGTCATAATTGTTTGCTTTGAAGCATTCGCCTCACAAAATTAAAAATTTGGTAAATGCAAGACATTGTCTAATTTGCAGCTTTTCCTTAACAAATGAATAAAAAATACAAAAAAAAAATAAATAAAAAGCAAAATGCAATAAACTCACGGAGAGTAAGTTACAAAGCAGCACAAAATCAGCCATCAACAACAACATGCAATTTTTCAGCAGCAATGTTTTTTAGCTGTGCTCCATGGAATAAGGGAGTTGTGTGGGGGGGAGGGAAGGAGACATGCGGAGGTAGCAACATCTGAAGCTTCTGTAAGAGTACGATCGTTGCTCTGCCCATTCCAACCAACATCAAATGATGAACGACATTGAAGGCATTGGTGTAAGAAGAAGATACGTTGCATGTTACTGGAAAACAAGTGAGACATATGAACAAAATACATTGATTAGACAAAATAAAACAAAGCAAGGCTTCAGCAGGCTTTTCACAACAGAAAAAGCTCTTTGACATAGTTCTTAAGTTTTTGTTTATACAGATTCAATACCAAAGAGTGCTGTTTATTTTAAACAAAAATAGCAACTGCTTGCTGTAAACACACAGTTTCAAGTTTAATACATTTATTAAAACAATGCATAAATTAGCCTTAGCATGCAAAATATGATCCATATTATTTTTAAATCTTTGAACATTTAAATTTCTTAAAACTGGTTTAGCATATAAATGAAGCAGTTGATTTCATAATTTTTTTTATATGAACTTAGACAGACAAGGATTTTTCGGAAAATTAAAGGAAAAACTATTATCTTGTCACACTTGTAATTTACTTTAAAAAAGAGAAAAAAACTATATATAATTGCATAATTAATAATTTTATGTATGGATTACTTTTTATTGAGAGAGCTTTAATAGTATAGATAGTGATCAAAGATATTGAGTGTTACGTTACCTGATTTACATTACAAAGTTTACTTTTAACAAGAATAAATATTTTCCATATAACATACCAAATAATAGCCCAGGCAAAATAGTTTTTTGTTGTTGGAACTAATTGAAAAGCTTAGTGGGAGAATGTGCTAAGTAACAAAATGTGAAAATGAGCTTTAAAGTTCTTAATGCACTTAGATATGTTAAAACTAGTTAAAAAAATATATACTTAACTAAAAGTTTATGAAAAGGGGGAACTTGTTATCATTAAAGAAGGGAATAACGTGTTCAATTGATGCAAAATCTCATATTTAAAAAAGAAGTTCCATTTAGCATGTTCTTCTACTAAGCTCTTCAATTATCTTGTAGCTGAATTTTTTTACAAAATTTATAGAGTATCTTAAGAGGTCTACTCCCTCCTGTAAACACCAAACCCTTTCGAAAAATTCCTATAACTTAGTTCCTTTTCAAGTAAATTAAGTCATTCAAGTGATGATTTGTTCTAGGAATTTTCTACACTATCATCCACCATTTTTCACATTTTGTAAATAAATTAAGGGATCCCGGTGCTTACTTTTTTTGCAATTACTCTATAAATATTTAAACTTAAGTAAAGTTTAATATTTTCGAATTATGGAACAGTTTTAGGCAGGCAAGTTTTAAAAAAAAGTGTATTGAATTATTTGAGTAGTTACCAAGTTATAGCGATTTTTTAAAAGGGGTTCAGAGGAGGGGGTCCTGAGTTTCCTCCTTCTAGAGAGAGAAAACGCGGGAACTTAGTAGAAAATGTGCCACTTAAAACCTATGCTTGCTTAATCTCTTCAGGCCTCACTGGTGCATAAGGCATCCAGCCTAAAAGCATCAGTCATCCTTCTCCTCCAAGCCACACAAGTTTTGGAGTGGGATCTGGCATCCTCCAAACAGGATAATCATAAATTTTGTAGGTCTTTTTGAAACTGTCTCTGCTTTTTCTTAAAATTGTGATAAAGTTTCAGATTGTCTCCTTTTCTTTTTAAAAGAGACAATCTAAAACTTTATCACAAGTGTAAAAAACTTGGCTTCTAGAGGATTAGTTCCAAGATGGAGTCTTTTCTGACCTTAATTGACAAGGTTATAAGAAATGTTTGCAGAATACAGCAAGTGCTTAAAGTATAAGGTTAACTTTTACACATATAATAATGATTAGTAAAAAGGTGAATATTAATGCAACACACCATGCAAAATAGTACCAGTCAGAGTTTAATAGCTATAAATAGAGATAAGAGATACTAAAAACATTTATTTTAACTGAATTATAATTTTAAAAATCATTTGAATAAAAAAAGATAATATAGAACCTTACTTAGCATAACACAATTTAGTGTAATTTAAGTTTTTTTTTAAATGCTTGCAAGTTTCAAACTTTGATGTATTCAAATGAATAATATTACTTTTAATGAGAGTGTGTCAAGATCTTTCTTATCGAGTAAAAATACTTTGAATAAAAATAAACAAATCCGTGATACATTGTAAATTATACTGGTCAAGTTAATGCTTCACAATAATAAAAAGAGGCAATAGCAGAAAGCTTCAATTAAGAGGATCATATAAAATATCCTAAATCTGTAATACGACTATTAGTGTACTTTTTGGTCTCAATTGTACTGCTGTACATAAAAATTAGTCGGGATTAATAAACAAGAATAATGAGTTAATATTAACTAGAACAAAGATGAAACTTTTTAGATGTATAAAATAGTTATCTGTGTTATAAGATTTATTATACTTTGCTAGACATATCATGCTATTTAAACCTGTATGCTTATTTGGAATTTCTCCACACTTGCAGAATGCAGGCATGTGATGTGTAGCCAAGTACTTTGGTGATTTTCACAAAATTAGAATTATTCAGGGAAACGAATATAAATATTAAATAGAAATGCTGTTTGATATGTTTAAACTAATGCAACAATGTTATAATTGTTTAGATATACTGTTTCAATGATGTAAAACAATTATTTAATGGGGGAATAAAACTTAATAGCCCCAAAATTTTTTTAAAAGTACAAAAAAATTAAGTCCCCCCCCCCAAAATATGTGAAGTTCTATTGCATAAAGAAACTGGTAGGGAGAGGGACAACTCATTCAAACACCTTAATATGCTCTTTATATTCTTATGACTTGAGTGGGGTGACTCATTACAGGCCAAGCACTGCAACCCCTGGTCATCTTTAACCTCAATGAAGGCCAATTGCTTATAAACTCAAGCATTTCCCCAGGGCCGGCCCTAGACATTTTGGCACTCCGGGCAAAACCTTAATTTTGCGCCCCCCTTACCCGTTTTTTTTATATTATTTTTTATGTAAATCTCATGCGACCATATCAGAAAGTCAAGAAAACATTGAAAGAAATAAAAAAAAGCGTTTCATTAAAAACACAGTAATGAGTTAACAATATAAGCAGTTTAGCACTTGAAACAACATAACAGTAATTAATACTTGCCACAACTAAACTAATATCCCATATTTTAACTAAATTCTAACTAACCTAAGTAATTAAAATGCCCCTTTTCTAACTTTTCTTTCTGCAAACTCACTAACCAGTGATTTCAAGTCTAATTTGTCACTAATTTGATGTTCAAAAATATTATACAAAAGGCTGAAATAATTACTGTGAGTATTTTGCAAATTATATCTGGTTTTCAAAGAATTTGTTGCTTGGGTCTATACTGTGAAAAAAAATCTATTTTGTATTTTTGTCGGAGGTTTTGAACAGGTTCATTCGGGCCCTCATACAAAAAACTTTCTTGTTTTGCTTCTGACAGGATGACGTGTTGTGGTGGTTTCGAAATTAGCTTCTACGTCAATCTCTTAATCTAGCTCGGTTGCTTCGAAAATGATGCTTTCCAAAGTTTGATCTGATCTCAGATTTTCAAAGAGTTTGTAGTTGCTAAGCTAAGCACATCAATAGCTTGTGACATATCAAAATTTACAGTTTGCATAAGTTTGCTGATGGGGTTAATTTGACTCAAAAGCCTCGTCTCTGATCATATTATCGATTTCTGAATCTTCATATGCTGTACAAAGCATCGTGAACTGGAGCAGAGCTTTCAATGAGTTGACTCGACTGTCCAATCGCGTATCACTCAATGGTTTTAAGGTGTAAGTATCAATTTCAGTAATATTTCCCCAATGAAAAGAAGAGAAAGGGAAAAAATGTATATAACTTTTTGAACAAAATTGAAGAAGTTGGCTGCCTCAAACGAGGATTTATGCATATCGTTTACAACCAAATTTAGCGAATGGCTGCTGTAGGGAACATCAAATTCTCTGGGATTTATATTTCTGATTCATGTTTGAACTCCCTATTTTTCTCCTCTCATATTGGAACCATTGTCATACTTCTTGACCGCGCATGTTTTCCACTCTAAGCCTATTTTTCTCTAGCTCTTCTAGTAAAACCTCCGACAATTCCTTAGCTGTTGATCCCTCAATGTGTAGAAAACCCAAAAAATGTTCGTTAATTTTAACTTGAACTTCAGACTCTGATTCCTGTATGGAGACACATCTTACCACAAATGCCATCTGTTCTACTCATAGAGGTTCTACTTTACTCTTGCATCGGGAGTATAGTCAAGAATCACGGAATAATACTTGGCCTTTTAAACTTTATGCTCATTGATGTAGTGCTTTATGTTGTCATGCAATAATTCAATTATTTCATTTTGTATAGTTTTCTCTAGATATGTAGCTTTGATTTCTTCTTTATTGAGGACTCTGAGAACATGTTCCTCCATTTTTGGATCAAACTCTGCCAAATAACTGAATTTCAAAAAGTTTCCACGCACGCAGATAAGAAATCGTGAAACAATATCTGAATGCCTTGCACTTTCTAGCTATTGGTTTTAACTTATTTTCCTTATATTTTAAAAGTAGCGCGCTGCATTAATTTTTTTAAAATTAACTTTTATCATACATTGAGGCATTATATTATGAAACTGTTCGAAAACAGTTTTCAGCGATTTTAGAATTTTTGATTTTGGGAAAACTTGTAACTTATTTTTTTATCAGTTTATTTTTTTATTTGCCATGATTTCGGCGCCCCTAGATCATTGCGCCCCGGGCGGCCGCCCGGACCGCCCTGCCCTGGGGCCGGCCCTGATTTCCCTAATAGGTATGTTTTCATCCTTTTAAGCATTGATACAGTAGTACCCAAAATATTCAAATCTTCATGCAGAGCATTATCCCATTCAGAGAGAATGTGAAAATATCTCTCCTCTACGAATCCACATGCTTTACCGAGAGGACCATCTTTTACACCCATACTCACTCTAGCGGCCAATGAAGATGTCGGTTTTTCTAAAAGGTCCCACAGGCATTTCCTGTAGGGTGCACACCGCCCAATCCCAAAGTCCTCTTCTTCACTTTGCCTCAGAGATTCCGCCTCCTTGCGCATCTCTTCGTAGACGTGCTCCTTCTTCTGGTGGTACTTGTGCTGGCAGCACGACTCCAGGTAGAGTTCGTCAATGCCCCAGTACACGAGGTCGTCGCTGAACGCCAGAACGCACATCTCCTCCACCAGGTGGAGCTTGCCCGTGCGGTAGAAGTTGATGATGGCCCCGAAGGACCTGGGGTGGCGGTCGAAGAAGTACTCGTTGTCGACTAAAGAATAGTCGTCGCAGAGCTCCATGATCGCCTCGTGGGTGTTGGACTCGCGCAGCTTGCCCAGCCGGGTGTGGGGGAGGTGCTCTAGGGTGCGCCAGAGCACCTCGTGCTTCACGCCCCCCACATTGATGATGACCCGGCGGTTGAGCGCTTTGCTCCGGATAATCATGAACGACTCCTGTGGGAGAGACGTCATGGACCTGCAAAGATACAGGGAGACCATTTACGTCCACCATCAAATACCAGCCATTTACTTGAGTTTGTAAAGAACATGGGAATGAGGAAGCAGGAATGTATTGTATTGAACTGAGTGGAAATAAACTGTCACCTTTTACCTCCTTCAAAAACAATAAGTTTTACGGAGTTAAAGACGGGTTTACTCCGACGATAGATTTATCCAACAATGTAATCACTAAATAGATATTTTAAATTTAGCTTTAATTCTGTTTTTATTATTTTAGTTTATTATTTTGATATCCAATAAAAGTTAGAACAGCACTAAAATGAAAACAAAAGTTCTTCATCGGCATTAAGTGCTACTTATCTATCTATTGTTGGAAAGAAGAGCTTTAGTGCAAAGATGTTAAAAGCATTATCAAAGCAACAAGACATGACTGAGTAAATTTTTAAGAGGAGGGCCTATGTTAAAGATAAGTGGTGTTTTATGTACGAGGGACTATGTTGTTATGTTTTACTTAACTTCTTCTGATAAAAAAAAGTTTAATTCTGTTTCAATGGCAATATATGCTGTAAGCATCTAAGCTAAGAGCTTAGATAAGCAATTCTATATTAGGATAATACAGCATGGCACTTTTAAAAAGGGCCTCAAAACGAATAATCGATTATTGACTGTATGTTTGAATGTTTCACTGGCAGTCCTTCCTCTTTAATGGATCTGTAGAAAGAATATGATCGCCAGAATATGGAGCTGAAAATTCCCACCAGTAATCTACTTAACAACTATTGCAGTAGAATAAAAGCCAAATTAATGAATCTCTACCAAAGTTAAACTAGCCTTTTGCAACATATTGTCTACCAAAAGAATCCAAAAGTAGAGATGGGTTACTTAGGCTCTTAAACTACTGTAATAGTTGTTAAGTAGAATACTATACCATTTCTAGCCAGAATGTAAGCTTCGAAAAGACTCTTTACCCCCATTTCTTCACTGGGTTTCTAGAAAAAGGGGGAGAACATCGCTTATGTAATCTTAGCGTGCTTGAGGTTTACAATCAAAACAGTTGGTATTTCCCCATGCAGGGTGGGGAAAAAACCGAAACAGCTATTAATCACCCTGTTTCCAAGAAAACCGCACTCGTGGATGGGGAGGAAATGCTTTCCAAGCATACATTCTAAACAGACCTACTATAGTGGGATATCACAGTGTCATTAAAGCAATCTTTCTGTAGAGTACCTGCAGGTATCTTTTCCAAGTATAGCACCTGGATCTCCCGACTTACCTGGATGCAGCGCGGTTCTGCTGCTGCAGGGGTGGGTAGGCCTCCTCGGCCACTCCCGGGAACTGCGGGTGTGGGGTCATGTTGGGCTGGGTGGAGGAAGGGGCAGGGGTGACGGTCTGCTGCGTGGCTGGCGTCAGCGTGGAGAACCCGGAGCTCGCCTTTTCCATCTTGTCCGAACTGGTCATTCTCATCGCCCGCCTCGACTGGGCGGCATGAGGCGACCGGCGGTCACTCTGACACACGGAAAAGACAAGCGGATGGACGTTCGGTGGTGGGGGGTGCACGACGCTTCTTCATCATCGACGGTATTATGTGACTGGGATCGACAGGACCTTGAACTCCAGGAAGTGCGTGGTGACATGCTTCTGCATTATGGCCGTTCCGGATGACCCCATCGACCAACTGAAAAGGACAAAAGATATTAAAATGTAATAAATATCAGATATATTAAAGAAAAACATGATTTTTATCGGGTAGCATTGCAGCAAAATGTGAAGGGATCTGATTGGTAATGTAGTAGTAAATAGAAAATAATACTTTGTCAAGCCATCGCTTATCATCCTTATCTTTTTTTATCAAGTCATTCTAACTTTAAGATAGTAATTATGCCATATAATAAAGCATAATGAACAATGTTTTAAGAAGGCCTCACAAAGCAGAATCAGCTTCGAATTTTGGCATTAAAAATTGCTGGTAAATATTTTTTCTTTTAGTTTCTTTTTTCAAATGCATTGGAGCATGTGGTGTAAAATAGAGAGACAAAAATTGGGGTACACATCAAGGCCTAATATATATAAATGGCCTGGGCAAAACATATTTTCTTCATAATGTCCCATTTATATAGTTTAATCTTTATACCGGCGTTATATACGTCTAGCAACTTGCTCGAGCGGTTACCTTGAGAATCTCAAGGTAACCGCTTTATGCGTATTTATTCGAAAGCTCGCTGAAGTTGGATCTCAAGGCCACCAACCCAACTTTTGTCGGTTTTTTTGGTCAAGATCAAAGGAAAGGTTGCCATAAGGAAAATAGCAAACATATTGGCGTGTTATCTCTTTTTTAAGTGATCCTTCGAAAAAGTATGTAAACATCGAATTGAATTGTATTGAGTTTTTCTTAATTTTTTTTACTTAAAGCAGGACGCATTCAATATTTTGATAAAATAAAATTCAATCACATAAATGAATGAAATTCAAAATTTGACACTGTAAAATATGTTGATGATAAAATGCTTTCTATGTTAATAAAAGTATTGAAACTCTTATTTATATCTTACCCGTAATCAATACAATTAATTTTTAAACAAGATTTTGTATTAAAATACTGAAACCTGGTTGGAGTTAATAGCTTAATCAGTTATTTTAATACATATAATTTCTAAATTTTTGGCAGACAATACTGAAAACACTTTTTTATTTGACCTGATTTTAATCAGTAATACTCCGGCATTAAAAGTTTTAAATATAAGTACGGAAAAGGACAGTCATCAAAAAAACAATCCAGAAAAAAATGTACTTTCCTATACACTTAAAAACAAAAAAAATTCCCCGTAAAATATTAGTAATGGGCAGGGACCGGCAGCAAAGATACCAGTCATGCCCCGTTAAAAAACAGTCATGTCCTGTTTTTTTTTTTTTTGTTTTTTTTTGTTTTTTCAAACAGTCATGTCCCTTAAAGATGGTATAAACAGTTAAAAACTGTAAAAATACGGAGATTTGAGATAAGGCCCTTTATTTAGTGGGTCAAACCGTTTTCCACCAAATACGGCTGTTGCACTTAAAAATTAAAAGTAAGTAAATTTACAGGGTTTTTTTGCAGCATAGGGTATATCTTATTCTAGTAGTGGGGCACAAATACTGGTACCAGTCTAGAACGCTGTGGCTTTTTAGCCTTTCTCCCCATCGAAATTTGACGTGTCGGGGAGCGAAATTTACGGGGGCGGGGGCTTTCAAAAGAATATGGAGTGGTGAATAACCTCCTCTGTTTATAAACAATCCGAGACATGGGGATTTTCTAATTACCTCTAGATAATTATCTAAGCTCTCTAAATGTAAAACACAAGCAGCAATCAAAATTTCGTCATCCATAATCTAGTTGATTTTAAACAATGAATAAAATCGCCGAGCTACAATCTCACTCGCCAAATTCTCGCCAACCAAAGGTCGAATCGCTAGAGGTCAAAGCGCTTCCAGCGTTACGTTCAGCGGCCGCTAGACGTATATAAACCCAGTGTTATGATTGGACTATGCTATTTTCACAACTAATAATATTTACACATTTTCTCTTTACTGCTCAATTTTAAGCCAAACTTATTTTTACTTGTAAGTGTCTGTAATAAGCTATAAATGGTACATTTCAACTCATTTTTGACCAAAGTGGAAAGTGATGGTTTTCTACATAGATACTATAAATAGTAAAAGCCCCTTCAAATGTTATTGACAAAATTAAAGTATTGAAAGCATTTTAAGCTTGGCTTTTGATTAACGATGGCACATATAAAGGTTTACGAACATATACAATTGAAATCCTTCATTAGAGTGAAAAGGCATACAATCATTACACTATAATTTTATCATATGCTTCTAAATTAAAAGTATTCTCAATAATTACAATTAATTAGCTTAGCCAAAACTTTCCATATTCAATCATAAAGGACAAAATGGATAGGGTTTATTAGTATAGTTACTCTAAACAATTTTATTTGAAAAGGTTTTAAACTTCAGATCATTGTGAATAATTTTTAAAAACACTAAGATTTGCTTGTGTTTTTTAATTATTTAAAATTTTCTTAATATAATTAAACAAGGTAAACAACCGAAATATCAATTTAAAAATGCAAATGAAGTAAAATTGAAAATCTATAATCATGAATTGTTCGTGCTTATGATAATAAGAAGGAGGCACATTTTAATTTTAAGGGCAATCAACCACAATTAAAAAGAAACTTGGGCCAAATCATTTACATTCTAATTATTATTGGAATTATTATTACATAATTCCAAATTATGTCCATTATTAACAAATAACTAAAACAAACCATGTAAAATAAAATGTCAGTTTCTTTTGACTTAAAGTTATTATAACTAAGGAATAATTTCTACTTCTTGGCAATTGAGTGTTTAACATCGTTGTTAGCAAATAACTCATTTTTTTTTAATTAATACTGATACTGCGCAACATACTATTTCAAATATGTATTTAAAAAACTTAGAGTGAAAAATAATTTTACAAAAATGATAAAGAGAAAAATGGTATAAGATAGAAATTAAAAAAAATACAATTTTACTTTAAAATAATTTAATAGTTACATTTTATTATTATATAAAAGAGGGGCCCTTAAATTCATTGCAGTTTTTTTTTTCGAGATAATTTATTTAAATTTTAAACCTCAAACGTGACAAATTTAAAAATATTTGCTCAATACTAAACTTCTAGTTTAATATACAAATATATACAAGTGTTTCTCACAAACATCAAAAAAAATATCCATTTTGATTTACGAATTAATTAGTTTTGTTATATATAACCAAATAAAGTAAAACATAAAGTAAACAGTAGTAAGATAATCAAAAATAAAATCATTTTATCGGATAAATTCCAATGTCAATGTAAGGCACGTAACAAAACACACATAAATGAATCCCACGTTTCAGTGCAGAAAGGGCTGAAGATGCGATCCACAATCTGTTCGACTCATCACTATGAACAAGGGGATAACACCCCCACGTCAACAATCAATAAACACTGCAGTTCCATAACAACAATCCTCCTCAGTCCTCACCCGCCGGTGAACCACCTCTCTATTATCCTCTAACGATTCGAGAACAATCCAGTCGGTCATAACAACATAAATAACACAGCAGTAACCCTATCACAACAACTTACTAAATTCACTACAGCAGCAGGGATCCGTTGATCGAATCTTCGGCAAGAAACGCAGCAGCAGCAGCATCCATGATCCGTTTCTTCTGACTGCGCCCGCCTTTCTTTCCGGATGTCTCGCTTTGACGAGCCATACAATCCTATCTGAGAATCTAATTATATAAAGGGGAACGGGGGGTCGACTATAAGAGGAAAGGGGGTGCACTATGGAAACGAAAAAGAATGATCCACTAAGTTAGGAGCAACAGTCTCTATCTCACTCTTCCGTATCCCCGACTACACTACACTGCCTCTCTTCTTTGCCACAGGTTAGAAACAGAACATGGTGCCTGAGTACCGAGCAGCGCTGCTGATGCCGCGGATCGATTCTCGGTACTTAGCGGATATAACGTGTTTATTCCGTGTGTGTATCGGAGAAGAGATGGGAAAACGGTAAATAGTTATTTGTTCAAAACGTGTTTTGTTATTGGAATTGTCTAAGATGTAATTGAAAGTGGTTAATTGGATTAAGAAGGATGTTTGATCAGAGGTTTGAAATTAATTTCGGGGTTGTTAATGTGATATGGATTTATTGGATAACATGTAATTATGCGGTCGAATTCGGGTTAAATTATATTGGAAATCAGACCTTTTAGAAATGAAGACACTGTAAAAATATATTAAAAATATACATTTTCATTAATAAAAATTTTATAAATTATCGTGTGCGAGAATTCACTATAGTAGTAATAATAGTAGAAAATGAAAAAGCCCTTTTTTTTTGGGATACATATTAAAGATCATGGTTTCTTTGTTAAGTAATAGTTTACTACAATAGAAGAGAATATATGCATTTTATTTAAGGATTTAGTGTATAATTTTGAAAAGAAAAAAATTAACATTTTTCTAAAATTTATAATGATTCATCAAAATATCTCAAATAAGAGAAACCTAATTATTAATTTCCAAATAAATGTAAAAAGTTGAAATGACTACTTTTCAACAAACAAGAGATAATCGTGATTGACTTTCCGAAGAAAAATATGAGAGAAATAAGGGAATCTAAGAAGTATTGCGTACATATGGAATGCGAGAGAATATATTAGTTCCTATCATATGTATAAGTATAACGTATAATTTTATTTTAACATATTTTTTTTTTTATTTTGGGTAAAAACGAAAAGGATTAAAAGCCTTGTTGAATACAGAAATTTGCTAGAGGTATCATTCATTTCAATAGTTGTAATATGCTATTTTGTTCGAACGCTTTTAGAATTTCAGAAAAAGGTTCAAATTTGCCTTTGTTAAGCATTTAAATAAAGGCAAACATGAACGATTTTTTGTATCCACCATCCGCCGTAATTTATAACCAGTGTCGACAACTGAGTAGGCACCCAACGCAACTTTTAATTAATTATTCTGAGGCTACGTCGATTCGTCTGTCTAGGGAATAGGTTAGGATAGGTTTTGAATTATCGTCGCACGAGGGCTATTGGCGACGGGCGACGTATTTTAGAACCACAGTCAAGTGACGAGCAGGTAAAAGATTTACTCAATTAAAAAAAAAGTAATCCAGCGCATCTCGGCACACTTTAAATTTACAACCATTGTCAACTGTTCTCACAATTAATGAAACTAGTAAACCTCTCCTTATAATTAGGCGTGGATTGCATTCAGGGTTCCACTTAGCAGGCTGATTCATGGACGACATTATTATCACCACAGGACAGGCATCTCGGGGATGCAAAATCATTTCGTTTTCATTACGCTGAATTAGCTTAGAAGCACAGCTTCCGAGACATTTCCCTTCAGATTAAGATGTTAAATCAAAACAATATATTGCGTCTCACCAGTTCTTTTGAAATGAGCAGAAATGCTCTTTTTTTTAATGTATTGAAGGCATTAGAAAGTTACTTTTAAAAGTTACTCTGTTACAATTACAACTACTTTATTAAAACAAAGGAGTGAAATCCACTCATAGAATAAGTGCATTTTCGACACTGGAAAGGAGTGAAAATTAACTCCTCTCTCGCTCCTAATCGCCTTAAAATCACTCGTTTGTTGTTAAGATTGTTGGTGGTTTAGCGAAACAAAAGAGTGAAATCCACTCTTATAGTGAAAATGCATTTTCGACACCGAAAGGAGTGAAAATTGAATCACCAAAGTGAGTAAAAATCACTCTTTTGTTTTAAGAGTGTACTTTATTAAACAAATGTTACTCGGTTACAGTTACTTAAAATAAAAAGTTACTATAGTGACAGTTACTTAATACGAAAAGTAACTAATTACAGTTACTTTTAGAAACTTCAGGCTATACGTTAAGCTAAGCTAATTGGAATTTATAATCATCTTACCGTTTTTCAAAGAGGAAAAAGTTTAAAAAATATAAGAACTAGCAAAATACTGTAATTGGAATAAAAATATGTATATAATTTTAATGGCATTTCATAAAAAAAAATTGGCATCCGACAGCCTTAGGAAAGTAACGAATAAGTAAAGAAATTTTTCGTTATCCTTAAAAGTAACTCAGTTACAGTTACTTTCTGAAAAATCTAACGGAGTTACATGGCATTACCTAAAAAAGTAACTATATTATATAGCGCACGGCATTACAAGTTACGCGTTACTTCAGTCTCTTATGTTGGTTATTGAATTTAGTGATAAACATTATTTTGGTTTCATTGTACTAGTATATATTTTTCTTATAAATATTTCGTAGTATATTAAGATGCCTAATTTTATTTGTTTCTTTGGATGGAATTTTAAAACATTTTCTGTAAGAGTTATTATTTATATAATGAATCTGTTTAAAAAAAATTTTAATTGTCCATAAGACTGTCCACTTTTTAAAACCCCAGCTTTCCTCTAATGTACTTTATGCTTAGATATTATTTTTTGGAATTAAAAATTCACGCCCTGGTTTACGGGGATGTTCCCACGCCGAAAAGTCGATTTTACCTAAATACTTGTTCGATTTTATCCCTATAAATCAAAATTCAAAACTTTTGTTAATTTTCTTTCGCAAATTTAATCGCTATTCATTAACGTGAAACAAATTCAAATTGCATTGATAAATGAAGACACGTAAATTGAAACTGATCAGCTTTTAAAAATGGAATGCCCTGATGCCACTTTCTGAGCAAACAAATAATATGAATAATCAATCACATTTTATGACATTATTCCAAGCTGAATTATGTGACAAAAATAATTTTCCTTCATATTAATTAAAAAAAAATAAGGTTTCTCATGCTATTGTTGATGTGGCAATAGCGATTTTTTTTGTCTTAAAATTACATTTTAATGCTTTTTAAATGGGTAGTTTGTCGACATACAATTAGACAGACGTACAAACTGACAAAAAGTATAAAAGACAGGCGTGTGATCTTATAAATTTCTAACAAAAAAAAGTTAAGATTCGACGGGTATAAATGATTTCGAAAGTGTGTACGGACATTTTCAGTCGAATACCCAATTTTCCATTTTTTTTTAAAATCGAATAACAAAAAAAAAAAAAAAAAATATTAAAGGTCAAATATGTCTATTATGTTTTTCCAATAATCAATTCCAAAAATAATTTGAGAAGTTTTTAAAGTTGTGTCGTAGTCTAGTGAGGGATATTGACAAAATGGCAAATGACAGTGATTGCGCCCTCTTAGGAGGGAGAGTGTAGGCTTTATAGCCCATTACCCAGCTCGCCAGAAGAGACACACAAAGAAGGACGACACAAACACTCAGACAAATAACAACATTTATTGACAAGCACAAACATCCATGCCTTTACCGGGATTCGAACCCGAGTCCAGCAGCTCCAAAGGCTAGTACACTAACCATTGCGTCGATTGGCCGGCAGTGAAGGATATTAATACAATTAAATGAGCATGATGGGTGGTTATCTAAACACTTGCACACACACACAAAATGAAGATCCCATGTTTTAAAAAAAATTCTTGCATAATTTCATTTGTTTAAAAGAGTTTTTTTTTGTTGCAAGTAGTAAAGCATATCGTTCTCGCAAATATTTGTAATTTGATTCGAATATAAAATTAAATTTTGCACCCTTTCCCACCAATTTACTTCTGGAATTTAATATTCAAGACAGGATTAATCGCCATCTCTGTCCCCCACCCCAACTTTATTTTCTTTTTATAAGTAACATTCTCCACCTAACTTCTTTTTAACAACAAGTAGAATCACGAACTGCTCTCCAAAGAAAACCCTTATCACATTTCTCCACCTCATTTTTAAATGAAGTGATACTGGAATGTGACATTAACGACGTTGCTCCACGGGCCGCTGCGTTGTAAGGTTGCACTTGGTGACCCCAATGGTGATCTTTTAATTGTAGAAAGTAGATGCTGGAAATCAGTTCTAGTTTATTATGTTAGAAGGATTAAAACTTTAGTAAGATTGAGCTTCAAACGCAAAAAAAATTTTCAGTTGAAAAATATTAATAAAATCCAGTTATTAGTTATACACGAGGCTATCTGAGCTTCTAATATATGAACGCGTGCATAAATTAAATTAGAAATGATTTATTTATTATTTAAAAATTATTCGAAAAAAAAATCGGGGATTTTTTTTATTTATAAAGAATGTCTTAAATAGTTTTTACACAATTATATCACGATTGATAAGTTATAGTGCGATATTGATTTTTATAATCAATCACGAAAATGTGGTTAAATTTGAGAATTTTAAACAAAAAGAAAGTAGTCAGAACTTTGCACACTGAATGCCCCCATTTCCTTTCTGCCATCTATCTAAATTATTCTATCAATTTCAGTTGCTTGAGTAATTGAGATTAAATGCATTTTAAATATAACTTGGCCTGTAGTTTGATTTTCTTAGAGGAAGGACCAATACACTGCACGCAAGTTTTGGGGTAATGTGCATTTTGGTACATATTAGATTGTTTTAAGATGTGTTCCAACGAACAGGGTGTTTTTTTTTTAAATTTTCAAATATATTTTTATCTGAATTCAGTTAAACTTCAAACTCTAAATTGGAGGGATAGTGCGTTTAGAATCAACCACGAAATTAATTCATGCAAATTATTCATATATTGCCGTTTCACTTCGAATAAAATTACTAACTTGAGCTATTTAGTCCGAAACTCCTTAAAGATGATTTCAGTAGTTTAAGGGGTCTAAGGAGTCTTAAAAATGTGCAAAGAAGGAACTACAAAGTATAGTTTGATCTGTCATGTAATTTTTTAACTACTCAATATACAAGTATAATTTTTTTTATATGTAATTCTACAAGATTTATTTATTATAACACAAATTTTAAAATATATGAAACTTTAACCAAAACTAAACTAAATGATATTAAACATAAAGCTATTTTAACACATTGTGATTAGGCTTGCGCGGCAAATTGTGAGGTCAAAATTGAAAAAAAGACCAAGAAAATGACTTTATATTGTACAAATATGTACAAACTAGGACTTATACCTAAATTCTCAGCTCAATTTTAATTAGAAATTATTTTAAGAACTTTTTTCTAAAAAAATTAATAAAAAATTTTAAATTTTGATTTTGAATTCATTTTTAAATAATTTCTAATTAAAATTGAGCTGAGAATTTAGGTATAAGTCCTAGTTTGCACATATTTGTACATTATAAAGTTATTTACTTGGTCATTTTTTCAATTTTGACCTCACAATTTGCCGCGCAAGCCTAATCACAATGCGTTAAAATAGCTTTATGTTTAATATCATTTATTTTAGTTTTGGCTAAAGTTTCATAAATTTTAAAATTTGTTTTATAATAAATAAATCTTGTAGAATTACATATGAAAAAATCATACTTGTATATTGAGTAGTTAAAAAATTACATGACAGATCAAACTATACTTTGTAGTTCCTTCTTTGCACATTTTTAAGACTCCTTAGACCCCTTAAACGATAATATATGTTTCAAAATAAAAAAACTAATAATAATGCTAATAATAACCTTTCTTACAAGTATATATTATTATCATTTTATTAACAGGGCTTGATTTTTTTTTGAAGAAATATTACACCATGGAAAGTAAATATATACTTCACACGCAAATCAAGGTTAAATCATATGTAAATGAAACGCTTAAACAAAAGCAAATCAAAGCAACAATCGTCACTTGATGCAAATTATTCTCACACTCGTCATACATTTCTTTTTTTCATATTTATTACTCTAGGGGCCTACATTAGAGTAATACAGAACGTACGTCATTACCTAAAGTCGAAAAATCCACGTAACTTTTGCACGTAGAGCAGAAGAAACGTGATCTGACGACTAAGTGAAAAATTGGGCGTAGAGAAAAGTGCATTGGCTGTGGTTAATAAACGTCAGTCAAAAGCAACAGTAGGAGACAGAAGCTCGTCAAATATGTATCGTGATAAATGTTTCATGAGTTTTCTCGCCAAAGACTTGTTAGTTGTCATCTGTCGTCGAAGTTAGCATAAATTCGCTTGGCTTAATTCAATGAAAGTAACTAAAACATTAGATGCTGTATGGGTTTACATTAAAAAAAAATCTATTTCGAAAAAAAAAATCGTTGCTACATAAAACTTACACATCGAAGCAGTGTATCTCAAATTTCAACCTACAGTTCGTGCGAGATAAATACAGAAATTTTTTTTAATTGCATTAGAATTTAAATAATTTCAATTTTTAAAAAAATTTCCATGTGACAAAAACCAACTACAAAATTCTAATTTTGATAATAATGACAAGAAAACCACTAAATATATTTCTAAATAACCCTTTTAACTATAATTAAATTTTCAAAGCAATATATATATATTATTATACTTTGAATACTGCCAAAAACGTAATTTCGCAACAGTTAATAACCTCACTATTTAATTTTGAATACACTTTTACTACTGTCATATATGTGGATTATTAGTAACCAAAACTTCAAAATGGAATGTAATAGATGAAAAAAAACCCCCCACATTTGTCAAGAGGGAGCCCAATTTTAATAGAAAAAGTGGATTATGTTACTTGTTGCCAAACGGCAACATTATGCATTAGAGGGTTAACAGTGTACTAAAAATGTAATTTAATACAACCTTATCAAACAATTAAGAGAATTGAGAAGAGAGAGATGTTATAATAAAGGATGAGGAATCGATCTTCTGGTGTTTGAACCAAGTAGAGCTTTTACAAGTCGCGTCGTCTAGCATAGGAAATAAGAACAAGAAGTTGTTAAATAACTAAAATTACATAGTTTCTTTTTATTTTAACTACACTGTAAAAACAAGGGAGTATTATTACCCTTGTTTTGGGTTTATGAAATGCTAAATAAGGTGTAAATACACACGACTTGTGGTGTCAGAACCAAAATAGGTGTTATCATTCACTCAAAATGGTTTTTATTTAAACTTAAACAAAAATTGGTGTTAACATACACCAAGAATTGATTAACTGTAGACTTTCGACGACATTTTGGAAACGAAGCACCAAATTCGGTGTTACAGATCGAGCTGATTTAGCAATTCTGTGGTTGTAACGGGAAAATTAGAGCTGTGTTTTGATAATTTATTCGTGATGTGCATGGTTTGAGTTTTAGTTTTGAAATAGCTAGATAGAAAACTTATTTCAGGGTGCATTTATTACTTCTAAATGATTGTCTGTGTGTTTACACTCAGTTAGCCCTAAATAACAGCATGAGTTTGATTTTGATGATGATAAATCGTGTTTGTCTTTGCTGAAAATTCAAAGTAAGCGGAACAATTATATTTATTCCTTATAAAGATAAATGAAATACTACTAAATAATTTAATTAAAACTTCAATAATAGCAATTCTGGTTGGAACGAGTAAATTAGGGTTGTGTTTATATCTTAGTGCGAGTATACAATGATTAAAAGATATTGAAATGATAAGTATAATAACAGTATTTTCCCCATAAGTCATTTAGCTCATTGACATCGGAATTGTTTCAGTGATGAACTTTTCGATTATGAAATCCTCATTACACTTTCATAAATTATATTTTATTTACGTTATTTTTGAAAAAACTATAAAATAGTTAAACTGAATTTAATTGCACAATATTATAGCTCTATAGATAGTTGAGTAACAAATTAAACTATGTCTGTCCATACTATTTATATATTTCATTCACGTTAAATTTCCTAAACATTAATTTTGTTTGCATTATGTTTTTGTATAATATTTGTACAGTTTCATTTTATCTTTTGTAGTATGGATAAAGGTATCCTCGTTGAGTTCAACTAAAGTAGCAAATCAACACAAGTTACAAAATTAGTTATTTTTAACATTACAATGTTTGTTGTTTAAGTTTTGTAAGAAATCTATTTACACCAAAAAGTGTTTTTAAAAAATAACCATTTTATCCTTTTGATTCTGAAATTAGTTACCAGAACACCCTGTTAGGTTGCAAGGTGTTTAAGTACACCAAATCACTGGCGGCGTTTTAATACACCAAAAATTGTGGCAACAGAGTAGCCACCAAACGTGGTGTTTCTACACACCAGTCATATCGGTGTTTCATTACACCGATTTACTGGTGGTGTTTCCTTACACCACTTTTGGTGGCTACTTTGTTGCCACCATATTTGGTGTGGAGATACACCAAAATTATTTACAGTGTACTCATAGAAATTATCATAGCGCGGACGGACAAAATGTATAAGATAGGTCCTATATACACTGATTTTTTTAAGTAACTGATCATTGACTGATTTCCATATTTAAACAAATCTTTCAACAAAAAATTGAAGAAAAAAACCCTTTAAAAATCGGATTTGAAAAAAAAATCGAAAGGAGTCGATTCACTTTTAAAATTTGTTGTAAGTTAGTAAATTACTATAACCTTTATAATTATTTCATTCAACAAATACGGTTATAATTACATGCTTTGTCAAAATGTTTTAATGGATTGTTTCTATGTATAAAATCATTTTTATTGGGTCTTTAGACGTTTCTACGCATAATACAAATTAAAAGATAGGGGGAGATTAATATTGATATTTTGTGATTTTCTATTTAGGAGTCTTTAAAGATATATTTGTCAAAACAATTATCATAACAAATGTTAATAGTATTTTGAACTTTTTACGTATCTTCGCATTTAAAAACTATTCTCATGCAAAACAAACCTTTACATAAATAAATACACATTAGCTTACTTATTAAAAATTTGAAATTTCTTTTATGAAATTTAAATCCCTCGACTTAGTTAGAAGGAGTAAAATAACGCTTGAAATGAAACATCAAACATTGTAATTAACCAAATGAGAATTTAGAAAATAACCCTTTATATAGATTTCTTGTAAAAAAAAAAAAAAAGACAAATCAGTATTTTTGTTCGTTTTTTTTTCATCCTTTATAATTTTCCACAGTAACTTTTCATATCTGAACTAATGTTTCGATGATATGTAAATGCAATGAAACATTCTTATTTAATTAGTTTAAATATAAAAGCATACTACTCCTAAAACTATGGTAATTTCGTAATGCTTTCCTTCCTATTCCCATTATTGTAATACGTGCGCCTTTAAAAAAAGTTGTTGACTATCTTGCCTAGCTGCCGATCGAGACAAATTGCTGGTTCTTCAACCTATACAAATCTTCAAACTGTTCAATTATTAACAGCCAAAGAATTGATTTTTCTATCAGATGGTTAAAATAAGGTTAATGCATTCCCTACTTCAGATCGATCCACATCTTTGGCTAGAGATATTTCAGTCTTTCGGAGTGACTTCGGTCGCAAGAGATAGTGAGAATCGAATCATAAAATTCCGAATTTAGAAACTCAAGGATTTCGAACAAGTCGCTATTAATAAACTTATTAGTTATTCAAGTGTTAAGTAAAGATAATTGTGATTGATGTCTCACTTCTTGAATATTAGTTAACCTAATATATCTTTGAAATGTTTACCATTTTTCCTCAAATTATTTTAAACTTGACCGCTCATTAAAATAACACAATTCATTTGCTAAACAAATTTTGGTCGATAATAAATGATGAGCACACGGTGAGAAACGCTTGATTTATTAGGAGTCTTCCTGTAACTGGGTCTGCTTCTGGGCGGACATTGGCAACAGGAAACGGGTTTTTCTTTCGGTTCTTCAACGTACAAACGTGCGACTCTTGTCAACTGATCTCTGGCGCGAATCAGGGTTGCAGCAAAAGAAAAACCAAGCGAGTAACCGGTTTCTTTACACCAGTTTAGGCTGTTTCTCGCTATCATCGCCAAAGAGGCATATTGAAGAAAGCCTTCTACGAAATCAAGCGGTTATTCTCGTGTACTCTTCAAATCTTAATTACATGCAAGTTTTGTGTAAGAATATACTTCTGTATGCATTTTGAAAGTTAAATGATAACAAACCAATTCATAAATGTTCTATGTAACCAACTGTTGGGTAAGCGACTGTTCCAAAGGTTAAACTTACACAAAATGAGCATAACTTATAACAGAATTAGCTCCTAACTAAAAATCATTAAATTATTTAATTTTTTAAAGATAATACATCTTCTGTAGTAGAGTATTTAAAAAGACTTCTGCAGGAGAAAAAAAAACATGAAGTCTATAAGTGGTAAAAATTAACAACTTATAAACATGAAGTCTATAAATGGTAAAAATTAACAACTTATAAACATGAAGTCTATAAGTGGTAAAAATTAACAACTTATAGGGCTTCATGTTTAATGCATTAACTTGTATGCATAATGTGTACATAACTATTTTTATATCAGACCTCATGTTTAATGTATTATTTACTATTGTATCAAATTAACATATAATTAGTACTGTTCACTGAAAGAAATATATGCGTTACAAGTTATATTAATTGTTCGAAAACGATCACTTTGAAAAGAATAAGTAGAATAAAACGCATATTGTTTCATTATACAGTCGATGAATAGGTAGTAGACCGTAACTTTTTATATGCAGATTGCTAGATTTGAATTTACTATAAACACTTTTTTGTATAGATAACATACACCATCAGCCATTCTTTAGGAGTCCATTCATGCAATTCTTTAGGATTCTTTGAGATTGCTATACAATTTTAAAACAGAACCTTGAATATGTTTACTAAGTTTATGACACGCTTCCTTGTGCACCATGACATTACGAGCTTTAAAATCAAAATAATAAATTACTTTTCATTAACAAGTCAGTCTAGATAACGAAATAACCAAATGTAAAGGCAATGTAAATGAAACTGCATAATAATAAGAACAAAGCTGACATCCATTTTAAGTGAATGAAAATGAAATAGCGAATAATTACATGGAAGGGATGGAATAAAATTAACTAGAACAAAAGATTATGGAATGAAACAAGGTGGAATTTACATAACTTAAAGACAAACAGGGAAACTCGTCATGCATACTAAAAGAACACGATTTTCGAAAAAGAATTAAAGCAACGGATGCTGAGAAGAATATAAAATTTTCTTATTAACAGCTTGCTCATTCTAAATGATGGATGTCATTTGTATATTCATATGAATTGTGATTTTTAGCAAATAGTTTGAATATATTCTTTGTTTGGAGGAAGTTTAGAATTCAGTTGACTTTTTAAAGATTTACTTCACAAGTTCAAGTATTTTTCAATGCTTAACTTCATTTAATTAATGAATGCTTCTGAATTTATTCCCATCGAATTGCAATGAGAAAACAAATGCAATGATTTTCGCTGGAAAAGACGCGACTCTTTCAAATTACTGTTTAATTACTAAACTGAAAACTGATGTATTTTGAAATTGCATTTTTGAAGGCTGAAGAAAAGTCGGTATAAAACTTTTAAACTGAATATGTTTGAAAAATATTTAAATTTGATATTTTCAAGACTGACAAATATTTTTTCTCTAAAAAATCAAATAATTTTAAATAATTTTCATCCACATATGTAAAGAATAAAAGACTATGGTCATAATATACCAATTTTCTAGAGTAAAATAAAATATTTGAATAAGTTTTGTTTGCAAATTCGTAGTGGAAATCACCTTGCAAATTATAAAATTTAAGAAACATTAAAAAAAAATTGGATGCCAATTAAATAAAATTTTAAGTATATTACTTTCTTATATGATGAATATTATGCAGTGAAGATTTTTGTTATGTAGGTATAGCAGAAAATTTCTCTGCCCTGGCCCATAAATTTTTAAAAAATTAAATATTTAAAAATAATTTTCAAATTCGTTTTGTAAAAGAAAAAGAATGCGAGAATAACTATAAAATTTAATTGTATTTAAAACTTAAATACAAAAAGTAAAAAGAAATATCGAGGCTTATATGTGTTTTGACATAGATATTAAATTTAAAGTATT
Source organism: Hylyphantes graminicola (assembly GCA_023701765.1). Classification (NCBI taxonomy): domain Eukaryota; kingdom Metazoa; phylum Arthropoda; class Arachnida; order Araneae; family Linyphiidae; genus Hylyphantes; species Hylyphantes graminicola. The sequence goes on along the minus strand of CM043119.1, from coordinate 40,972,690 downwards.
TCGATGTTTCAAAAATATAATTTTGCTCAAAATGCAAAACAATATAATTTTTTATCAAATATTTATATAATATTTTGACTATATTTTTAACATCGCATTTTCTCTGATTTTGAAAATAGGCATTACTCTTTAAAAAAAAGTTTCATGAATAAAAAATTGTGTGCAACTATGAAAACATTTTACCTGCGTTTCAATTCCTCTTTCTGATTTAAAACACAATTCTTTTTAAGTACTTTTACTTTTAAGAATACTTTTTGAATACCAAGTTTAAACCATTTCAAATGAAAGTACGACCTTTAAAAACACATACAAAAGAATATTCTAGCGCTTTATTTGTGAGATAAGGTTTTTCCTTTTCCTGTTTCGTCCGGTTTCTTTTCAATTGAACGTCAAGAAAGAGTATTTTGCAAGAAGTGAAAAGATACCTTAGAAAAGTTAAAACAACCTTTTAGCGTCCTTTAAAAAATGTTTTGAAAGTTAAGGTGTAATGATAAATGTCAAAGTACTTTAGCTTGATTACGAAACACAAATATTTTGTTTTAATTTTGTTTTTTAAATTAATATTTAAACTCTATATTTTCGGTAAGAAATTTGTTGTAATGTATAGTTAGAAGTGATATTTATTTCGAAGATATTTCGTATTATAGAATGGAAAACTGGAAAAGCATATAAAAATAATGTTATAAATTTTTAGTATTAAATATAAGTACACGTATTGATATCTATATTTGGGTTGTGATGAGTTTAAATATCACCACACTAGAGCTACAGAAGGCTATTAGCTTAGCAGCTTGTAGTCGTAATTTAGAACCCGCACCTGAGTAGGCGCCAAACTTTTATCATTGACATCCGAAGGAGCTTATAATTTTGTTTAAAAAAAAGAAATAAACACTAGTTTCTATCTAAGTTAAATATATTTTGATATTCTGATAAATACCACTACGTTAGAACTTCGGCATGGTGTGTACTATTCTACATGGTATGGTATAATACATATATATTCCAGCTTGTGTTGCTTGTTCAAAGAACCGGTTATAAGCTTTCGTCAAGTGGGATAGACATAGAAAGAGTTTTTACAAGCACAAGAGACACACAAATAAAGGACAAAACAAACACATAGACAAATAACAACATTTATTGACGGCCACAAACATCCATGCCTGGCCGGGATTCGTACCCGACCCCAGCAGCTCCAAAGGGTAGCGTCCTAAAGATTGCGCCACTGGGGGGCCCTATTCTACATGTATTTTGGCATCCAATCGTCCACCCAATCAGCTAGCATCCAATCTTACTGGTAAAATAGCATTAAAAATTTTAGTGATCATAATTCAGTTATTCATTTGAATTTTTTATACATTTAAAACAAACGTGTCACTGTTATAAACCAATAAAGTTTCTTTAAAAAAAATATCAAATTTAACATGAATTTTGAATTCGTATAATATAAAAAGTAATCTAAATTTTTAATACATAAGAATGCTATGAAATATTTAAGTGCACTCATTTTTTTACGCATGTATGTTTTTTATACCTTTTATCTAAAGTAAATTTAACTTTTATAAGCATAAGAAAAGTGTCGGATGTGCCAAAAGTTGGGAAACTTTGGTTGAAGTTTATATTAATTTATTTCCGCACTTCTCAGGTTTATTCTTGAAATATGTCTTGACAATTTATCGCGCGGACTTAAGGTTTTATTTTTCTAAGGACAAGATGAATGCGAAAGACCGGATGGTCCAATTCAGCTCTTTTTTCGTATCAAAAATGAATTTTAAGATTTTATTTGCTTACCGAGAATTTAAATGACCTAATTTCGTTGTGTTTGCTTTTTTTCTCTTTTCTTTCTGGCATTGCTTGTGATGAGCTTCTTAATGTACTGGAAGAAAAGCGAACGTAAGTGCAATTGGATGCACGCCAAAGGAAAAGGGAGATTTTAACTGCAGTGAAAAAAATTTCAGGTAATAGTTAAGAAAAATCTGCGAAACCCGATATAATGATTAATAATGTATTAGAAAATTGTGTAAAAGTTTAAATTGAATTAAAAACTAAACTTTTGAAAACTGCTGCAAATATTCATGGAAAAGAAATAATTTAATTTAGGCCAAATAATAGTGCTCTATTATTTGTGTATTTTACCTTGTAGCACGAACACTTAAATCATAAATGCAATTGATTTTTTTAAAAAAAATATTTGTTTCAAGAAGAATCTTTCACATATCATTATTTTCAATTTGCAAGTTTTGTGGTAATTTTTTAATGTATTGCTACTAAAAAGTCACGACCAAATGATTTTATGCGATATTATTGTCTTGTTATATTTTCTTCACATGTTTTTAGCTACATTATTAGGAAGCATATTTGAGTTAATAAAATATGTACACACAAAGACTTTAGTTTTTACACACATCCAATCATATAATTTTAGATTAAAGACAATGCAAATATAGGGTAGAATGAGTAAATATTTATGTAAAAGAAACACAGAATATTTAAGAGTTTTCAAAGAGTGTATTGTAACTTTTTAAAATAAATGAATCTTACTCTTAGCAATGATATTTACGTCTGATTTCTTATTTTATAAATTACTTTTTAGTTATCAGAATTATACATTTTAGATACTAAATAATTTTTTTAAAACGTAAGACTCTGACAATTTTTTTTTATGTTAAACTGAGGAGGCAATTATTATGAGTTTATTTTGCCTGTATGTAACGTAAAGCATATATTACGTAAGTATTAAGCTATAATTTCTTAGCATATTAATCATATCTAGTAAAATTATAATGACATATAAAGCAAGGCTTATTAAGATAGAACTAATTTAATGGAACAAAAAAAATAAAAGAATAATTTCAAATAAAAAAAAAAGAGAAGACCAAGGCATCGTTTTGAGTTTCTAAAGTGAAAGAAGATACTAAAACGCTTGGTAAACCATTTTTTTTTTAAATTTTGCTCAAAGAATTTGCTCAAAGAAACTCTTACTTACACTATCCCTTTAACAATATTTTTTTTAATGATTCCATTAAAGAATCCCCGAAAATGAATATGATTTTTAAAAAAAACCTGCAGTAATAGGATGGGAATTGAATGTAGCTGTTTTTGTACACCTATTTAAAGGTTTGTATTTCACTTTGTTTTTATAAATAAATTTTTAATATTTATCATTGAAATTGTAAATAAAATATTTTTATTAAAAAATAACTATAGGAAAATTTAATTTATCTGAAAGTCTAAGTTTGGCATAATTAAAAAAGAGATTCTATTAACGAGCACGCATCGTCAAAAAAAAATATGAAAAGTAATTATAGTTGAGATATAAACTCTATTTAAAGACTAGTTTAACGATAGTTTTTCGTCTAGACACTAGACAGTAAAAAGAAACAAAGCAAAAAAACCTTTGAAAGACAAATATGGCAGAAATTATGTTTTAGTTGAAATTTAAAACTTTAGCCTTTATAAAATAAAAGTTTCACATTTTTCTGTTAGCAAGAATATAACGAATTCAACCATTTTAATTCAAGATGTACCCATAATAAAAATTTTGTAATAAAAATTTTGTTTTTGTAATAAATTTGTTTTTGTAATAAAAATTTTGCTAAGAAACGTAGAATTAATTGAACTATTAAAGGAAGATACTAAATGGTACTGCTCCTTTAATTCGTATAGATTTCATTTTATTTAACCAATCATAAAACAATTTAATTTTTTCAGTCAACATTTCATAATTCGTTTTACTACATCTCCTTTATTTCTCTAGGTCTTATATACTGAAATTAAAAAATCAAAAGTATTTTGACAGAATCATACTTCATTTGCAATATTATATCTTTATATGCTTGCCGAAATTTTCCAAGAACTTTTCATTTCTTTTGCCGATGATAGTATTTAAAGGAAGTTAAGGAATAAGTAAGGCAAATATATATAAAAAAAATATTTTGAAAACATCTATAAGAACTTTACAGAAAAGCAGAGAGATCGTTTACAGTTATTTTGCTTGCGTGTATATTTAAAAAGTTGACGCTAAAAAAAGTACCAAACTCGATATTTAGTTTTATATTAAATTTTAAAAAAATACTAAACTATTTTTCGTCGAAAATTATTCAGTAATTATTATTTTTATACAAATAACGAATGGTACAAGTCAGCTGCTTCGGTACCGATATTTATGAAGAGCTTGAGCATTTTTTTTATTACACACACGATCGTGCGAGCCCGGTTGGAAAGGGTTATTACAATTGCACTAAATGCCGCAGGAACGGATATAAATGAGAACAGTTTGACTCCAGCAATCTTACATAATTATTCTTAGAACTGCAAATAAATATTACAAACAATAAGAATATTAATTTAATTTGTGTGTGTGCTAAAGGAAATTAAGAAAAATAGCAATTTTCGCTTTCAAAATTTTTAAAATTGCAATTGAATGCCGTGTTTGGCGATTTTATTCCTCTATGGTGTATAAATCTTGTGTGGAAGCGGTTCTAGGTGACAGTTACTTTCACAAATCTGTAATTGTGCTACTTTATTTACTTAACGAATCAATTATGCCGATTTAAATACATTTTTGCAACAATTGGAAAACAATCTTTGTAATTAACTCGTTTGATTGCAACAATGCGTATCAACAATGAAAATTCGAAATTTAATATTGTTTTGCCATTCCAGCTGCAGATTCCACAAATTAAGTTGCGTATTTTGTTTCTCCCAATTAAATTTATCTGATTCACAAGAAAATATGCATATTTAATAAAAATCCTTATTGAAATTGAAGGAAGTTCAATGATATAAATATAGGTAAGATTTGATTTGATTTTTTTTTTAAGAATAAGATTTGCATACTTCGCGGATATATGAAGCTCTAATACAAACTGTAAATTGGCGCAATTTTTGTTGTTTCGTTGGCGACTTAGAATTTCTTTTATATTAGCTTTTAGAATCTTTGAAAATTGGCAAATAGAAGTTAACACACATTTTAAAAGAATTGGTTTTCGAATTCATTTTTGTGTTTGTTTTCTGGCGACATACCTTGATTTCTTCTTGCGCCAAACAGTGTACTATGGAGCGGTACAAAAATGGTAATTAAGAAGTCATTTTTTAAATTAAAATTTTTATGACCTCACACGCTAATTAAAAAATTAATTAAAAAAAAGGCTAGGTACCTTTGCTTATTTTAAAGTAACATTATTTTTAAACTAATGTTCAATCTCTATTGAAATTGTATTTAAACTCTCCAATCCTAAACTAACTATTTCAAAAGTAATAACTATTATTAAAAATACGAAGCATGGATAAATTTGTCGGACCATTTGTTTTGGAAAATAAATTAACAAATATGCATACATATTACATATATATTTTTTAATCATAAAGATATTTTTTTACAGGAAGAAGATTGAGATTACCTTGATATCCCGATACTCGAATAGTGTGATTATGTTATTATCATCAATAAACATCAGAATTTACTTAACAGAAGTATCCACAATGAGATGAACCTCTAATTCATTCAGTTTGATAAGTGGGCAAAAATGAGAGAATACAATTGGCACATCCTCCGGAGTTGCCACACTGTAAAAAAAAATATGTAACCATCACAAAAATTTTTTTTGTAAAAAACTTTTCTAGAAATAAAATAGTATATCAAATAAAAATAGTGCTGTAAAAACACAAATAATATTTTTAGTTTAAATTACATGTTTATATCATAATGATTTACAGGACATTTTTATGTTTACACATCCCACAATGTTTCGGGTCTTGTAACAAGAAAATTTATTTTAAATATTTTCCTTTTTTCCTGCAAAAGAAAAAAACAAAGAAAAAATTTTCCCTTTTCCCCTAATCCGACCCACAAACCCCGACATCCCGCGTGGGGGACGGGGTAACTTGACCCACATACTACCGAGGAATCACTACCCGGAACCCTGGATCGAACCTGGAACCTTTTGAATGTCCATCCAAACCAACTCCCAACTGATTCGGACACAGATAGTCAGGACCGGGAAGGAGAAGAAAAATGAATTGAAACATTAAAAAAGTTAAAGAATGAATTTAAGCGGGCGGAGATTGAAAATCACGATGAGGGGCCAAACTTTAGTTATAGCTCTAGTGCGACGATAATTATAATAAAACAAACAACACTTTAGCGGCGAAGTGCGGATGCGCATTCATGTAACATGAATGGTTGTAATTGGTTGAAACAAATTGAAAATTAAAATTTTTTTTTTTGTAACTGCAAAATGAAGATACAGAATTACACACCTTTTTTTTTGTTTTTTTGGTTTTTTGTTTTAACAATACTAAAAAATTAAAAAATTTCAATAAAATTTTTGTATGTTTGCATTTCTCATTGCAAACATGCAAAGAAGTATTATAATGCCCTGTCCAAGTCAACAGCAGTATTTTCAAGAATGACGACATAATATTATTAAAACTATTTCGCTCAAACTTCTCTTCTAACAAATACATAGTGATGTAGAGAGAGGAACCAGATCTTAGCAATAGCAATGACAATGATAAAACTGCTAGTAGTTTAAAAAAAAAGTACGTTTAATTTCGGTTTGAATGTAAGCGTTACTCAAAGAATTACTCAACGTTGAAAAAAAATATCGAAAACAGTTCTAACGATAATATTACAACACCAACCGAACAATGATACTCTGGTTGACATAAAAGGCGTTGTTTCATGAATCAATCAGCCAGTTAGCACCTCGATCCGAGCGGCTCCTTTACAATATAAAGCCTGGCGGAAAACTTACCCCATTAGCCCCCTTTCCCCACTAAATACTATTTTTTTTATTTAAACCAAAGTTTTTTTAATTTTTCCATGAAACTTTTCCTAAATCTTATTCATTCCCCACCAAATTAACGAATCTCGGACAACTAACCAACATCTCTGCCCACCATCCCTATACATTAATGGATTTCAAATCCTGGAATTCATCACAAGCATTCCTGGAATTCAAAAGCAGGAGATTCCCAATACTTTCCTGGAACTGGGATATCAGCCCACCCAACAACACCCGCGCTCTCTCATGTCCATATATTAGAAGTAAAAGGGACTGCCAGCAATAGGCTTTGTACAGGATTTCGTACTATTTTCTTCTGAAGTACGGATTATTCTGACACGGAAGCGGCTACACACGGAATCTCAAATCCGGAGAATTCTCCCGTTATTTCTAGAAACAGGATAAAGCGGGAGATCTTTCTCTTGTGGAGACTTCTTTTCAGCTTGCAATCGATATGTTATAATTTTGAGTTATGTAGACGGTAGATGGGTGGGTGGTGAAAATATCGTTGTATCATGTTTTTTTTTCATAGCAGAAACGATATATGAAAAACATTTCAGAGCTCGGTTTCCAATTTTCGTAACTTATCTTTTTCCGATATTTAAAGAGGGAAGAATTGATTGAGAAGTAGAGGAAGGGTTTCTCTTTAGCCTCTTGGGGGAGGATATAGCTAATAGTAGGGACCTGGCTTGTTACAGTTGGGTTTTACTTTTGTTTTATTTTTGCGGCAACTGAGAGATGTGAGTAGATAAGTGAGTCACACGCTTGTTACCGAATGAAAATGAAAGAGAAAAAAAAGTTCGGTCGCAATGTAGCCAAGAGATACAATTACGGAAAGATCTAAAGAAATTCAATGTTAATCTTCATGTGTTGGATAAATAAATAGATTATTAACATTTTTCGAATCGACACTACATTCATAAAGTAAAAAGTGAAAGGTATTGTAATCGTTCAGTCTGCCTGTCCGTGTCCGTCACCCAGTTTCATACCCCTAACAACAAATGCTACAGGAAAGTGTCATACGTCAAAAATTCAGTGCATCGAAATTCGAAGACGTTGAAAATCTCAAGAAAAAAATTCGAATTCGAAGTTCTTCAATTAGTCGTCAGAATACTGCAAATTTAAAAAAAAACATGAGAAGCCATTTTTATTAGCATTAAATGACCATTTTAATTTACACAGCAATCGCCGATAAGCTTTATTTCGTTTAAATAATAAATCAGAAGAAATTTATTTTTGTGACATAAATAAGTTTGAAAATGCGCCGGATATATTTCAAAAAGAGATTGTTTGATTTCATGTTGATTTGGATTTTTTAGAATCTATTTAAAAGCAAAGATAATTATACCTATACATTTATTCTTTAATAAGAAAATGCTAAATTAATTTAACTATAATATAAATTAATTTAACAAACGATAGGAAATAATTATTGAATTTTCGAAAGAAAATGTATAAAAACTAGCAAAATTTGGTGTCGAAATGTTTAATATGGAATTAACACTGTATTTGGTTTCCTTTTTTCCTGTTTTACTCAAATGTTGTGTGGAAGCAGGCTAAGTGACAGATTCTGTTACAAACCAACTAGTTCTATGTTTATTGAGTTAGTATCTCTAAACTTGTCCTCTCAGAACAAATTATCATGACGAAATTCGTATGATTCCTTGTATAACTAATAGAAAAGGCTTAAGAAAATACGTACCCTGAATAGTAAATCATTTTCCAAAGATGTGTTGATATGATAATCCCAAATGAGGTTAAAACCTGGTTGCCCCATTTAAAACTAATTTTATGAAACCCCCTTTTCTTAATCTGGCAGGACTGTATTTGTCTAGTCAAAACAAGTTTTTCATAATGTTCCTAAAATAATAGGTCAAAGAAGTTTTATTTAGGGAATAATATCTTTAATTTATTTAGCTACTTTTGGGCTATCAATGCATAGAAGAATCGTATAAATAAGGTGGTTACTTTTTAAACAAACGAATAGTAGCTTTCTTTATGTTATTTATTTTTACCCTACAGTATATGAAGAAAGTTGAAATTCTGAAGTTCTATTAAGAAACAATGATGTTCTTTCTTTTGTAAACCAAAAGTATATTCAACCTAAAAGTTTAAAACTGAAAGAGCTAAGAAACAATTTTGAGTTGAACTAAATAATTTTTAATAACAAGATTAAAAAGCTGTATATAATTTTGAATTTCTACTGAACTGAATATTCGACTGGATGGGACATTTTCGAGATTAGATTTAACAACGGAACTTGGGACCATTTGATTCTGCCATCAAGTCCAATCGAGCTAATTTTAACCCCTTAATTTTTTTTCTTTAAGAGATGAACTTCTAAAACAGTTGTAATTTAATTTTGGTCTTTATAAGATAATATCAATTGTATATTAAGAGTAGTAGTAGAATTTGCGTAACACTGTTTAACTACACTCTTAAAACAAAAGAGTGAAATCCACTCCAGTTGGAGAAGTGCATTTTCGACACTGGAAAGGAATGAATATTAACTCAGACTGAGCTAAAATCACTCGTTTGGAGTGATCCTGTCGGAGGTTTAACACACAAAGGATCCACTCCAAAAGGAGAAGTGCATTTTCCAGTCTGGAGGAGTGAAATCCACTCAGACTGAGTTAAATTAGGAGTGTTTGTTTTAAGAGTGTACACTCTTAAAACGAACGAGCGATTTTAACTCAGTCTGGTTAATTTTCACTCTTCCAGTCTGGAAAATGCACTTCTCCTTTTGGAGTGGATCCTTTGTGTGTTAAACCCCTGACAGGATCACTCCAAACGAGTGATTTTAACTCAGTCTGAGTAAATATGCATGCCTTTACGGTGTCGAAAATGCACTTCTCCAACTGGAGTGGATTTCACTCTTTTGTTTTAAGAGTGTATATGTTTTTTACTAAAATATGTAATACCATAATACTAATTTAAACTTTTAGCCTAATGTTTAAAAAATAGTACTGTATCGAAAACAAAACGCCTTAGGAGGTAAAAACAATTTACATTTTAAGTTTAATACCTGTATTTGCATATAACTATATTCTTTTAATTAAAAGTCGCAATAAAATCCATATTTTTAGCTTAAAATTAAAAAAAAATGGTTATGTAAATAAAAAAAGCACATTACACAATAACTCGTTTTATAAACAGTTGAAAAAAATAACAACACAAACTTTCAAACCCAATAAGCATTACTTTTTCCATTTCAAAAACCAAACCTAAACAAATCCATCACCAGAACTCCAATTCCCAAAAACCAAACTTTCCCAAAATGAGCACCACCAAAACCAACGTAACACGGAAGCTCACCCGCCAACTAAGCACAATATCAAGGAAGTAAAAGGAAATATAATATTAAAAAGGGAAAAATACTCAAAAGAAATCCGTAAAAGAAAGCTATCTATATTTTTACTACAATATGAACATATTACTAATTAACTTTTAGTCTAAATTTTTTTTTTAAAAAAAAAGGATACTGAATCGAGCAACAACACATTATAAGGTAAAACAAATTATGTTGTACGTGTAATACCAGCATTTGCAAATAAATTAAAATTTGTAATAAAAATCCGTATTTTTAGCTTAAAAGATTTGTAACAAAATAGTGTACTTAAAACCTATACCCATTAGATAACAACTAATTTTATAAACAGTTGAAATAAAAAATAATACAAACTTTCAAACCCAACATACAATTCCTATTTCCATTTCAAAAACCAAACCTAACCAAGTCATCACCAAAACTCCACTTCCACCAAACCATCCCCAAAAACTAACTTTCCCAAAATGAACTTTACCAAAAACAGTGTAACACGAAAGCCAACCCACCAACTAGCAAAAATAACACAAAAGAAAAGGCAATAATAACACAAAAAGGGGAAGAAATAATCAGAATAAATCCAGAAAAGAAAGCTATATTTTTACTAAAATATGAACATAATACTAATCTAGCCTCATTTTTTTTTAAATATTACGAAGTCGAACAACAATGCATTACAAGGTAAAACACATTACATTTGACGTGTAGTATACCAGTATTTGCATATAACTATATATTTTTAAATTAAATTTTGTAAAAAAAAATCTAAATTATTAGCCATGCTTTAGCTGAAAAGATTTATAAAAATAGCATTGTACCTAAAACCTACCCATTTGCTAACAACTAATTTTTATAAACAGTTGAAATATAAATAACAACTCAAACTTTCAAACCCATTACTTTTCAATAAATCAAACCTAACCAAGTAATTACCAAAACTCATTCCCCAAAACCCTCAAAATCCCCAAAACCCTCATGTAGCTCTAGTGCGACGACATTTCAAACCTAACCTAACCAAATCGCCAAAACAAAGTAACACGGAAGCCCACCCGCCATCTAAGGAAAATAATAATAATAAAAAGGGGGAAATACCACAAAAAGGGAAAAAATAATCAGAAGAAATCCGGAAAAGAAAAGGAACCCCGAAGATCGATCCCTCAGTGGGGCTTTACAGAAAAGGTAATAATAACACAAAAGTGGAAAATAATCGGAATAAATCCAGAAAAGAAAGCTATATTTTTACTAAAATATGAGCATAATGCTAATATAACTTTAAATTTTTCTCAATTTTTTTGTCTCAAGTTTCTTAAATATTCAAAAATCGAGCAACAACAAATTACATTTGACGTGTAGTACCAGTATTTGCATATAACTATATTTTTTAAAATTAAATTTTGTAATAAAAAAAATCCAAATTATTAGCCATGCTTTAGCTGAAAAAATTTATAAAAATTGTATTGTACCTAAAATCTACTCATTTGCCAACAACTAATTTCATAAACAGATGAAATATAAATAACAGCACAAACTCTCAAACTCTTTTTTTTTTTTTTCAAAAATCAAACCTAACCAAGTCCATCACCAAAACTCATTCCCCAAAACTCATTCCCCAAAACCCTCGTGTAGCTCTAGTGCGACGATAATTCAAACCTAACCAAATCGCCAAAACAAACGTAACACGGAAGCCCACCCGCCATCTAAGCAAAATAATAATAATAAAAAAAAAGGGAGAAATACCACAAAAAAGGGAAAAATAATCAGAAGAAATCCGGAAAAGAAAAGGGAACCAAGAAGATCGATCCCTCGGTGGGGCTTTACATCACGTGTCCTGTAGTCGTCAGTGTGTCCCGTGCCCCGGCAGGCAGGGCGTCCTTGCGGGAAAGGTCGAGGTCCTTTCGCGGGCGGCCCCGAAACAGGGTTGAATGGTCGCAGGGGTTCGGTTGTGGAATTGGCTTTGATGTGATTGCTGTATTTGTTAGGTTGTTTTCTGATGATGATGTAAGGTTTCATTTAAGTTAAATTTAACTTTAATTCATTTAACTTTAATCAGTTTAACTTTAAACAATTTAAATTAAATTTATTTAACTTTAGTCCATTTAACTGTAATTCAGCTCATTTAACATTGCTTCATTTAACTTAAATTCATTTAACATTGTTTCATTTATCTTTTTTTGCATTTAATATGAATTAATTTATCTTTAATTCATTCAAAACAAATTCATTTAACTTGATTTAATTTTAATTCATTTAACTTGATTTAATTTTAATTCATTTAACTTGATTTAATAACTTAATTTAATTTTAATTCATTTAACTCGATTTAATTTAAATTCATTTAACTTCATTTAAAAAGTATTTTTTTTAAATCTTTAGTCTTTAAAGCAAACGATAAAATTGTCAAAGTTTCATAAATTTTAGTGGAAATTAAACTGAACGCAAAAAAATACGATGAACATAGTCTACTAGTCTAGTATACACTAAGAAAAAGGTCATTAAAAGCTAAAAGAGTGTCCAGTCTCAGGTGTCACGTTTGATTACACCAGTTTGACTGTAAAGTTTCCCTTTCTGCAGATGATATTTTTCTAAAATTGATATTTAGTTGTGGAATAATAGTGACTATTAAACAGGCTTTTTTTTACAACTACATGGTTGGTGTTAGTTGGTTTGCAATGGTATGTTGCTTTTTCTGCAAGCCCAAAAACATCAGGGTTGAACAGTCGCACAGATTTAGCTGTATTGTTGCTTTTCCTGAAGATTTTCTTTCTCTTATACTGTTACTTGTGGAATTTTGAGGCAAAATAAATATCATACCTCTGATATATTTACAACTGTATGTTTGGTTTAAATTGATTTATATGATACGGATAGTGCTTTTTTTTCTGCTGGCAGCAATAAAACACCAGGATTTAAATAGTTTGAATGATCACAGACACTGCGAACTCGCGCTTTTTATATAATATTTTTCTTATATTCATGTAGGGCATTTCAGGGTTTACTCTATTGTATTGAATATTATTTTACAAACTGTTTTTCATTAGATATTCGCAGTTGGTATAAATAGTTCAATAACTCTATTTAAAAAAGGTTCTAATATTTTATTGCGAAATTGTATTTTTAAAATAAAAATATATAATCGACACAATTTCAAAAAATAGATTTTTCAAAATTTAAGCCAGTTACATTTATCTTATATAAAAAAAAGTTTGTAAAAATGTTTAGTACAGCTGAAGTAATTCTTCTTAGAAAATTATTTTCTGATATTGCAGAGGAGACTTTGGCTTAGAGACTCGACTTCTAGTCTCATGCTCCTTAAGACTATCGTCTTACCAACCGGGCATGCAACTTTCACAAAATATTTCTTAAATCTCTTACCTAAAAGTTCCTCCCTAAAAAGAAAATAAAGTCAAATATCCACTTGAAACTTACATATTAAAATAATAAATTCTTCAAATTGTGTTCAGTTAGGCTTAATTGTCCTTTAACTGGAGAGAGATATGCATTCCAATGAATAAAAGGATCATCAAACTCAAAGTTTAACACCGATCATGCTTGTAGTTAATCTCCCTTTGATCTCTTTCTGGTGAAATGCAATTTCCGGGACATCGAGTAATGCACACGCTACACTTCAAACACACTAAATTTATCTCAATTATCCATTGGCGCGTTGTTGATGATAATAACATGTTAACGACCGTTAATAATGCTTTTATGAATAACTGGATTAAAAAGCATTTGGCCTCTTTGACTTAAATGCAGTCTTTGCATTATGTCTCGCAATATTAATGAATATTCATTGGGTTTATGGATACCAGAAAAATAAGTGTCGTAAAATTAAGATGCCTTTTAAAAATTATTTCTCCCAATGATATAATGCATGCATTTTTGGAAATTTAGAGAGTATTTATTTTGATCTTAAAGTAGCTTAGATATAATTTTTAAGTAAGTAAATTTATATGGAACCTTGAGTAAATTAATGTTAGAAATGTGAAAGTTTTATTTTATTTTATCTTATCTTAACCATGTGCTACTACTCCTTGTGCAAACGTTTCTTCTTAATAATTTTTAAAAAACTATCAATACCAGCTAGTTATAAGGAATTAATTAATGAAATTAGTCCTGTATACACAATAGACTTTCCTTAATTGTAAATATTCGAAGACTTTAGCTAAAAAAAACGAAATTATTCTTTTTTTCATTCAAGGAAGCGTTTGTATTTTAATAAATATACAAATACAAACATTAAGTAACCAAAAGTACAAATTTAAGTTTTAAGTTTTCTTTTGAATATTTGGGTTTTTTAAATTTCTATTTAATATTATATCTGTTTATAGATTTTATGTGAGGCTCTTTAACAAAATTTTCATATTTTTAACAGTTCCTAAATTATTTAAGAAAAATGAAAAGACAAATTAAACATTCCAAAATTAACCAGGTAATTAGATTTAATGTGCGCATTTATAGTCCAAAATATTTGTATTTCCCACTCAACTAACTCCACATACCATTTTCAAACACTTTATAAACATCCCCAGTAGTTACGGAACGCTTTTTTTCAAAAGCTCTTTTTGAACCATTGCTTATGGCATAAATTGTTTTGTGCTGAATAGAATACCTAATCAATTTAAAATCATACTCTCTACAACGAAGCCTTTGTATTCCAAAAGTTTTCGCATTATCTCCTAATTCTTGCCAAAAGTGAGTTTCGTCTTCCTATTATATATTAGAAATGAGCAATTTCATTTGTTTTTGGTCAAGTCCTTATCGTCTAACAGAAAACACAATATTAAGTTTTGCGAGACGGTTTAATTAGAAATATAGCAAACATAATTGAATAAACTGACAATATTATCAACACAAAGGATGTGCTTCTAACAAGTGAAAGTCTTAATTGGGTTTCCGAACTTTGGCAGCGGAATCGACGAGTATTGCAATTATTTCTAAATGGCGCTAGTTTTGAGTATTAATAAGGCGCTCTGTTTTGAAATAATTGATGCTTGGGGATGTTATTTGCTCTAGGAATTACATTTAACTTAAGTTATAAGTGGTTTTAAATAAATGTGCAATTGTTTGAAGCTTGTTCTGTTGGAGATGAATTGGCTTAGCTATAAGAGCTCATTATTATTTTTTAATGTAAATACATTGATCTACATTAATCTGAAATAATCTGAATTAATCTGAATCATACATTAATCTGAAAACTTCAAAACCACAGAGTATTAAAAACTAAATTGCTAAACAATAACATTTTGTTAATGAGCAGTTGAGCACACTCACCATAATAATTTTTTTCGTAATTAAACTGTTGTAAATTTTTTGAATTACTATAAGTATATATCTAAAGAAACATGTATGAATATATGTAAAAAAAAGGTTTTACTATTGCTATCATATTGTATTGATTATGATTATTCGGAATAAAGTTAAGAAAAGTTGAGTAAAGTGCTTTACCATGTAAAAATATTCCCAGCTCCGATATTCTTTTTACAAGTAACTATTCGTTTAAAACAAATTATTTGACTTGTAGCTAAGTGCCCTATATGTTTTAATCATTCCTGACTGGCCTAATTTTACCTGCACGATACAAAGTTTCTCTAGGCCAACGCCCAATTTTCTGTTGCTTTTAATCAATTAACCAAAATTAAAGTAAATGCTACTTAATGGATTTTTAATGTAGCTTCTCTGTAATTTCAAAAATAAGATAATTCCTTGAAAGTATGAATATTTTAAAAAAGGCTTTAGTTGTTGTTTTAAAAGTTGCAAAGTTAAACATTTTGGTTCTAAGTAGATTTTGAAATGAGTTTCCTCGCTGTTTTCTTTGTTGTTTATTTTTAAGTGATATTTATGTACTTTAACTAGAAGCAACAAAAAAACAGACATTTTGTTTCAAATTCGGACATTTTTAATGAAAGTTGGATATCGCATTAATAATAAAACCGGCCTATCGGACAAGGCCTGCATAGATTATTTTGTGCATTTTCAGAAAATATCTGCTTGAACTAAAGTAAGGACACAACTGTTGTCATTGAAAGATAAAATTATCGCTGACAAATAATAACAAGGATATTTCCTGAATTGACAAAGTGTTTCTGAGGATATGACAATATTGAATTAAATATGATCAATAGCTTTGTATTTTTCACAAATTTCGAAAAATCACGTTAAGAAAAAAAAAATGTCACAAATATTTTTAACAGCATAAATAGGTTTCTGCCATTCTTCTAAAATTTTAAGGGAAATACTTTAAGAATTTTTTTAATGCGTACTTATTTTTATCGAAACAATAACTAATTAAAAATTGTTGTTTATTTGATGTATATAAGAAATTGTTTTGTGGGAGGTATGCTATTAACATTATAATGTGTGTGGGAGGTATGCTATTAACATTATAATGTGTATTGTGTTATCTGAACAGATTTTTGATACATGACTTTTGTCTCTCATCATTTTCTTCATTTTTTTTAAGTACGTTGTAAAATTTTAAGTTTTTTTTTATAATTCAAGAAGAAAATGTAGTATGTTCCCAATTTACTAAATCCTTTTCATTCCAAAGGAAATTCCACAAAATTCATAAAACACCAAAACGTTTATTTGGTTACCAATATTCTAAGTAAAACTCAATCGATTTATATTCAAGTAGGTTTAAAAAATAACAAAACTTATTAGCATTTTAGGATGTGGAAAATTAAAAAAAATAGCTCAAGTTTTTATATTGCTTTTATTATTTATTATTTAATACCCAAGAGAAAGTTTATTGTGCAGTATTAAGATAAAATAATTGTTAGTAAGCAAGTCTTAGTTATTTAAAAAAAAACCGCAAATTTATCCTTAACTGTAGATTTTGGGTATAAGATACACTGTTAAAACTGAAAGTGACATTTGCGACCTTCAGGCGTGAATGGCGGTGTCTCATCCTAGGGGTGCCGTAATAGCACCCCTATGCTATTCACAAGACCGAGGTTCATCGACGCAAGGCGATTTGAAGCCTTGAGGTGCAAATGGATCCACTTTTTTTCACCCCGGATTGAAAAATGGCCTCATTTTTCACCTTCAGTTTTAGCTGTGTTGTGTAGCTAGCGGAAAGTAGGTTACATTATAGCAGCATACTTTTATATTTCTCTGTTTTGTTCATTTGACTCACGGACCTTCTCACCCTTGATAATGTCGGCATAAATATGTACACCAGAAGAAAACTAATTGATGTTTATTGTATACTTTGATTAATTTAGTATAATAACCTTTGAAAATTAAACAGTCAAGTAAAAGATTGAAACAAAATATTAGTTATTTTGTTGAATAACTTTTACTTGGAATGCCACTGCTTACTTTCATGAACGTTCTTTTTTAGAACTTATCCCCTACTATGGCATCGATCGGAATAATCCCTAAGACACCCTGGCTATCTGCTTTTGTTGCCGAAGGTTCCCTACACTGAATGAAAACATAAAAATAAAGATTACAATAGGTCTCTTTTCTGCTTGTTTATCTGACATTTGCTGGTCCTTGATATGATTGTAAATAAAGAACTTTAGTCATAATGCAACGAAGTTTGAAGTTTCCGACCTGGTGTAACCAAAATTTAAGTAATTAATATTAAGAATATTTGAACTAGTGACAGAAAAGTCTAACTAGTTATTAGAAGTAATTATAATTAAACTGATTATTAAAAATAATATTTGTTTTAGTCAGTAAAAATCAAATTATTTCATTAGCAATGAACCTAATTATATGGTTACTATAAAAAACTCAAACTCTTATTTCTTAAAGTTACTAATTTGATATTAGTTAACAAAAGGATGAAACAAAATGTCCCCCAACAAATCTCTTTGCTCTCAAAAAAAATCTTTTCTGCACACAAGGCGCTCTTATTTTTATTTTAAAAAGGAAACGTCATTTTTCATTTACATTTAAGTCTTTATTAATGTATAATGATGTCTTAATACGAATTATTTCTTTCGTCGAGGTTTTCTCTCGTTGTTTGTCCTATGAATGTCGAAATTATAACTCAATTCGTTATGTTTTTGAAGATGATAGATAATGTCAATGTTGTATGTTGATATAAAATGTTTTGCTGATATTAAAGTGTGAGCAACATTACATATTTATTCCTCTAAATACAAATAAGTTTGGTAAACTATAATGAATAATTATTGAATTGTCGAAGAAAAATAGTTTAATTTTACAGGTCAAAAGTTTAATACAAAACTAAATACTTTGTCTCTTTTTTTAGACACATTGGGAGAATTTTGTGTGGAACCGATTTAAAGATACAGTTTCTGTTACAAACCTACTAGTTTAACAGAAATATTGGCTAGAACCTTGGTTGGTTGGTATACATATATTTTTGGCTTGTGTGCTTGATCAGAGACCCGCTTATAAACCTTCGTCAAGTAAGGCAGACACAACACACACACTCACACGCAGGCACACACATACGTGACAACAGATGCTGTCATCTATCGCGCGCCACCTCCACAACTGAGACATGTCCCTGAAGGGGAGGGAAATAGTCTCCAGGAACCTGTACCAGTGGGAAGCTGCGCAATGACCGCCTACGGGACTTTAGGGCCCAACAGATTTAACGAGCACGTACTCCGCATATACTCGGTGGGTTTTCAGCAACCAGGACTCGATCGCGGGACATTCCGATCCGGGGATCGAGACTCTGACCACAGGGCACCTTACAGCCAGCTAGATCCTTAATAAAAATAATTTATTAAAAAGTAGACCTATTTCCTTTTTTGCACCTCAGAGCCAGAGTGACACATCTGAAATGTTAGCTTTAGGGTTATATACATCTTTATGCCCCTAAATGTACGGATTTTACGCAATCATGCACGCCCTTTATTGATGTGCAAAACATTTTTTAAGAGAACAGGGGGACGCCATTGTTCTTTCAGCATCCATTACAAGAGGACGGCCATTGTGGTAAAGGGGAGAACTCATTAGTGCGCCATCACACATTTTTCATGCACGCTTTCTTGGAGATAAGTATTTAATTAAAATTAAGATGCCGGAGTTGGCCTCTCTAACCGTCTTGATTGGATGGAGGTTGTATGAAAGTGGGATGACAAAAAATTTGACTTTTTTTATGTGAATGGTAATGGAAGTATTTGTGAGAACAGCTTAATTACTTGTCATAAAATGATGGAGATTCCATAAATGAAGAATATTTTTGTTCTTGAATCATTTACTTGGAATGGCTTTTGGTGCAATTTTGTTTGAAAAATGATGAACAGAAACAGAAATATGGATATGAAGAAATATTTCATTTTACGGTAAATGGATTGAACTTAATTTCTTAATGAAAACTTTAGTCAAGAGTATTTTACGAAACATGTTGTATAGAAACAGAAATATGAGAAAATATTTGGCTTTAGAGGAAATAGATTGAGCTTAATTTCTAAATAAAACCTTTAACTAACAGTATTTCTCAAATTTTAAATCAATACAAATAAAATTTAATGCTTGTTTGTGCAAAGACTTGAATTTTCAAAAGTTCTTCACCTGTTCATCACCTTTTTTTACCGTTTTAGTCCAGTTCGTTTTGTACACATTGCAATAGATTACGCTGGGGAATTTCGTTGTCATTCGATATTAATATATTCTTTTTTTGCATATTTTATAGTTTAAAAAAATCGACAGAGGATAGCAGACATACAAAAACAGACAAAATAAAAGGTCAAAACCTTGTCAAATCAGAGTTATAAGCATATAATTTTAATATGAAAAGCCTGTTCTATCTCTTTTCAATTCTACTTGTAACCACTAATAAAAGGGAAAAAAAACATTTTCAAAAATATCCCACAAACTACCTTTTTCAAAACAAAATATTTCTATTCCCAAGAAAAACGAAACCTAAATCACCAGCGACATAAAAGACCGATTTCTAAAAATGGATTCCCTTGGCTTCTATTTATCGTTCTTTTCCGGATCAAAAAAAGAAAAGAAAAAAGGGCTTCGGAGCATTTTATACCATCTCCGGTATTTCTCCGGAATGCGTGACATTTGCGATTGAGGAATTCATCGAAGAGATAACCTTCAGCGTTCGATCGATTGATAGCTCGACACGATAAAATGTCGCCAACTAAATCTCTTTGGATCCGTCGCTTCCCGTCGTAAAGGTGAAGTTTCAATTTGTGTTAAGTGATGCGTCTGTTTTTACGTTCACGTGTCTTCAACCCTTTAAGTGAGTTTCCTTTTTAACGAGGCTGCTTTATAGTTTCAGGCATGCATATTTAATTTATAACTAGACTTCAAAGTTCATGGGGTTATGGGGTTCATGGCATTATCTGTACCGTAAGAGAAATTAGGCATATTAATAATGATTTGACTTAACTTCTAAAATGTGAAAAATAAATAATACTGTTAAGTAAAAATCATTTTTATTCTTTTTTGTCTCATTGTTTCTAATTTTTTTTCAGTGAAAATCTAACTACGTAAAGTTAGAAAAAATATAAATGATGGATGGTTGCCAAATTTAGATTTTTCATTTTTTTTATAGTAATTTTTTGAACACACTCATTTAAAGTGGAAGACCTAAGTTTTCTTGACAGTAACCTAAAAATATCATTTGAAAAAGCTAAACTATTTTTTATGTTCTTCCCGATATTATATACGACTTAAAATCGCCTAAATATGCAATTGCACAATTCTATTCTACACTGTAAAACAAATCCAGTACATTTCAAGGCCAAATATCCTTAAATTAATGTCTTACCCGCTGCGATGTTTGCCTGTAATGTGCTAAAAGAAAAGGTATTTTAAAAAGTAAAATTACTTTGCTGTACTTCCCACATCTGATGGAGCATGGCACCATCTTCGCATTATCCACATGGGATAACCGCTATACCATGGGTAGATACACATTGTAAGTTGGTTTATTTAAAAATTCACTTAAATAGCAAACTAACTTTGTAATGATGCAATTAACAATAACATAGTTATGCTAAAAATTCGACTTTCGACCTATCAAAAAAGTATAATTTCGTCTTTTATTGAAAAAATACTACATTAAATTCACTGATACACTGATTCTTAAAAAAATTTAAACTCAGCATTTTAAAGTACGATATTAAAAGTACATTACATGGTAACGATAATTACCCAATAAGTTTTTCTCAACGCTTAACCAATTTTCAGTAGCAATGAAAGAATTATATCCCCAAACCAGGAATTTTTTGTTCGTAAGTTTCGAAATATTGATCGAATTAAGTCAGCATCTAGTTTCGTACTTTACTGATAAAAGGAAGAACTAAGATTATCTAAGTACGAAATCTTATACTTTTTTTAATACATAGTTTTACATAAAGCATATGATAAGTAATCCAATGTTCATGTAATTCGAAGAATTTTTTATCTTTGGTAATTAAATGACAGAATTTGAGGAGAGTATTGGTTTTAATAATTCATTTTATAGTGTATGTTTGTCGAAATAAGTAAAGTATTTTAGATGTTATTCAGTTGGAGAAATTATATAGTATTTTATAATTTCGAAAAGATATAATTTCTCATTCTGCTACTTTTTAAAAAGAGGTTATCCCCTTAACGGTTTAATTTACGATTTCAACAAACAAACAAAAAATCGATCAATTAAAATGAAACGAAGATTGGATGGTTGGTTTTAAGTTTATTTGATATATTATGCTACCAAACTAACGAAATACGAAAAGTTAACGATAAAGCACTTAGTAGTAGTTGACGCTTATCATGTCAATAGATATGTTATCGGCCTTCTACCCCCATCAAAAATACTTAAATATTTACATTGTTCCTTACCAAAATAAAAATTAATGACAATAAGAATGCTTCAGATGAAGTAACGCTCTTGTTTCCATTTATCATTGTACTACGATTTCATTGGTTGCTTCGGTTTCGCTCTCAAAATGACCGATATAGATGAAAGAAACTTTTCTTTCTATGCAAGCTTTATTTAACAAATGTTTTGAACATTTCTCAGCACAGCAAGAATTTGGCATTTAAAAAATTTAATAAGTAAAATATTTAAGAAAAACTTATTTTCGAATAACAAAACAAGTATTTCCAAACAACAAATAAAAACAAACCGTTGGAGCTGTTGCCATGCACGACGTAAAACACCCTAATAGTCAGCTTTCCGCATTCAAACTAAGCTAAAGGAAGAACAACCTTAACAGGCGCTACGATGCATGTGGGGGAAAAAAGAATAAGGATGGTTAAACCATTCATATGAATACAGTAAAAATAAAAAAGAACTACATCTCACACGTAAAGTCTCAATAAAGATAATTTACTTTGAGTTTCCTCATTACTATGATTTTATATTTAAATATCTTAAGATACACTTTAATGCATTCCAAAGTACATTTAACGGTAAATGTACTTATTAAATGAAGCAAGGAGATATTTTATGCACACACAGAAGTAAAAACTTTAGTTTCGAAACTAACTTTCAAGTCCGTATTCTGAAGAGAGTATCAAATGAGCACTTAAAAAATAAAGCAATAATAACCATTGGATGCATGCCAGTAGAAACATACAATTTAAATAACCACAAAAACCACACTCAGATTGAAGATGATTTATCGTGACTAAGTATATTATAAAGATTGAAAAAGTAAAAGTAAGAGAAACGTTAAGTTTGGAATAAAAAAAATATAACATAAATAAAAACCCGATGTATAACAATTTCTTTTTCCTTAGAAAAACTATTATTTTTTTGTTCGTTTGCACTTCTCAGTTTCTTTTTTTAGGTTTTTTATATGAGAAAATTTAAAAAGAGAAAAAAGTTGGAAGATGCCATGTGAACTTGCAGGATGCGTTACCGGGATACTCTTTTTTTCTCTCTTAATTTAGAATAAGTATCTAGAAAAACACACACATAAATTCAAATTTTATATAGAAGAAAAACGCATTTCGAGTAAACAAAACGTCAGTTTCTTCTACGTGTTCGGCAGTGTTAAAAAAAGAATTCTGGTTTGCAGAATATATCGATCTCATAACCATGTTTTCTAGAGACCTCGTCAAAAATTTTACGTACAAGATAAATATGTATTTTCTTTCTTGTATATATTTCATCATTAGAATCTTGTACTCTTACTGCATATATATTTTTTTATAAAATTGCTTCGATTTAAAAGAACCGAGAAAAATATATATACTTGGAATCAATGATAATTTGGTTGCATTTGTTTGAATGATAATTTGGAACATCGATTTCGAAGAATTTATCAAACCGAACTACCAAACATCAAAATTGCTCATACAAACAAAACTATCAATTTTTATTTAGTAAATATTATAGGTTTAAAATTTATCAAGTTTTTCTATTCCCAAGTACAAGAGATAAACAAATCATGACAAAGAAAGAAGTTCTAGATAAGTGAAATAGTTGAAAGCATCAAATAAAAATTGTCCTATAAGATTCTATATCAAGTACATGCATTAAATCTACAATCTGGTTAAGGGGGTTCAGCACCCCAAAATCGGTGAAAAAATAATATAAAATTATTGACTTAAAATACTATTACAACCTTTATTAATAATGTCACAAAGTATCAAGACGATTGGAAAAAATATTTTTGACAATATACAACATACCGAACCCCCTTAAGTGCCCCTGGACAATGGGAAATAAGTTTTTTAAATTTTGAAGGCAATGGATTAACATTTATTTCCATGACTTTGCAATAAAACTTGGCGAAATAAAACTATGCTATTTTTATATTTCAAAACTTTTATAAACTGCTTATTATAAGCTAATGCATCATAAAAACACCAAAATATCGTAAGTATTAATACATGCTCCGATACAGTTCATTTCCAATAAACATTGAATAATTATTGTGCAATTGTAAACACATCACTGAGAAATTCATTATACCGATAGCAAGAAGTAAATAAACACACACTCCGTAGATGCGCATCAATAATTCAATAACCTCTTGAACAACTATGGAGAGACAATTCCCGCTAGGGCTCTAAAGAATAAAGCAATCATGAAAACGATCAATGAAAACCGATCCATCAAAATAGTACTCACCCACTATAACGTAGTTAAGGGAATCTTTAATAACGAAGGGAATAGATGATGAAGTAGTAACGACATCTTATTTTAACCAGATTTTTAATGAAGAATAATAATCGTTTCTTAAATTATTGAAAAAATATATTTTCTTGATTTTTAGTTTTTTCCCACCCAACATTAGTTTGTGTGTTTTATCTTAGACATCGTTTAGTTTGTAATTAAGTATATTTTTTCGCATTTAATATCTTCAGAAAATAAAACTCGTTTACAATGGCTTTCTTATAAAAATAGTTTATGTGTAACACGTTCATTAAAAAAATGGATTAGAGATGGACTGAACAATTATAATACCTTCCACTTTTTACATTATAAACTTAGTGTGGAAGCTAAAATGTCATTGGGACAAAACTATTAAAGGTTGAGAAAAACGGACACAAAATTCAGGTTCAATATCAAAACCAGCGTAAGAAACACATTACCTTTGTAAAACATTCAAAACTAAATTTTCGAATTTTATTTATATTTTATTTCGAACAATTTTTTATATAGCCAAACAAAAAAACGTGAATATCTCAAAAAGTATAGCTGTTACGAGAAAAATGATTTCATATTTACAATCTGGGATCCAAATATAACTTATACCCAAATATAACAGTTCTAAAATCCTAGGCACTAATACAGCCATGTGTTATACATAGGAATAAGTATTCGGACGGAAGGGGTGGGGATGTATCGAAAGTCGGAGAGACATAAGGTTGATGAACATAAGGAAGGTTACGCTTTGCTTAACCCAACCTTTGCGTAGAGACAACAAAATTTTTTCCATAGTAATATTTTCTATCTATAAATATTTTTAATATCTAGATAATATGTTTTCGAGATATATTCAAATAAAATAACAATTTGTCCGAAAATGTTCAAAAAGCAGAAAATAAAACAGGAAGAGATACAAACGATTCTTTAAAAAAAAAGCAAACCCCGCAAATACATCAATTTGTCCTACTCATTGAGTGCAAGTATATCTCTATGGATTGTTCACTTTTCATTTGCGAAACGAGGAGTTATTTCCAAAGGTCCCTCACCGTTCATTACCTGTGTAACGTATGAAAAAGGCCATTAATCTTCCCCCATAAAGTTATTTCAGGTCTGCGAATGACCGTTTTTAAATGGAAGGGGATCGTATGAAGAATTATCACATTATATTTCAGCTACTTAGAAGCAGAATGAAATAAGTGATGTTGCACTGTGAAAAGTTACGTTTGGGTCGCAAAGCTGGTGAAATCGTATGTACACCAAAAAGGGAGGAAAGTTGCACCACAAAAGCGAGTTAATGCACAAGTGGTAACAAAACAGCTATGCAAATTATTTGTGGAACGTTACTCCAAAAAACTAATAGAAACAAGCTTTATGAGATTACATATATATAACCAACTCTTACTCTTTACATAAGAATAGCTATTTACTAATGGGTTCAAAAATGACTAAGTAACAACATTAACTACTGTAACAAAACAACTATGCAAATTATTTGTAGAACGTTACTCCAAAAAACTAATCGAAACAAACTTTATGAGATTACATATATGTAACCAACTCTTACTCTTTACATAAGAATAGCTATTTACTAATGGGTTCAAAAATGACTATGTAACAACATTAACTACTAAGAATATAATTTTAATCTAAGGTTTCTTGTACACCAAAATTTATGATGTAACGTTACTCCGTTGTATGCTGACATTGGTTTTAACAGAGAAAAAATCCACCAAATTTTTACAGTGTGCCTCTAAGCTTAAGGCGGAATTTAACTATTTTTTATAATATAACACTATACATAACTCACCCTAAAACAATATAAATATCTAATACATAATATTTCTTTTACATCAAATTATAGTTTTCGTTGAAGTGAAGAAGCCAACGTAGTCTCCATTTCGACCATACCCTAGAAATAATAAAAACCCAAACAATTTTCTTCCAAATTAGTCTGATAGGTGAAGTTCAGAATTTCTTTTATTAGTTACCGAAATGCGATTCCCTTACCGATTTTTCGTAAATATGTGCTTGAGACGATATAGAATAGTTAAAAACTATATTTTTAAGTTTAAAGATTGATTTTATAATTTAACTTATAATTATTTAATTAATATTTAATTTCGTCGTTAGATCTGTAACGCCACTCCACATCTGTAAATTGTCACATTTTATAATATTGACTCGTACAACTTTATGCAATCTTGCTTCATTCTGATTCGAAGCAGATCATTTTACATCCACCGCATATTCATACTTAATTCGAAAGAATTTTTTCATTGTTTCGGATGGAATATTGAAGATCTATAATTTACATTGAGGTGATGAATGAAATTACATTTGATAGAATTGTAATTGGTGAAATTAAGCGTGGCCATGAATAAAGTTAACTGAGCATTAATAAAAACTTAAAGATTAAAAGGTACTGTTAATGAAATACTTAGAAATAAAATTTATAACAAGAAAAAAGTCAGTATTGTTAAATTCTAGTAGTACAAATTTTATAAATTTAAAATAACTAGCCATTTTTAAGTTCTAAGTGACATGTCTGCAAGTTTCGAAGTGGTATAAGTACTCACTAACAAATAAAAAGTTTACATTTATCACGCTATCCGACAATCACTTTCAGAGTTGTTCCATAATTGCTAAAAATACTAGTATAAAATGTACTTTTATATTGAACTAAAGGAAATTCTTTTAATGCTCCTTTTTTCCTGTCGTATAAAACTCTAACAAATCGCATCCTCCTGTCAAAAGTTTCTCACTCAGAAATCTTTTTCATTTTCGGAAATAGAAATCGATCAGTGCTTTTTTTTCTTAAATCGCTACGAGGTTCAAGGTCTAAATAAAAATATGGATGTTTTAAACTTCGTGCCATACTTTTGATTGAAGTATCAGATAAAACAAATTATGGTTCATAAGCTCGTGGGTGCGGTCTTTTTTTCACTTTCGGTAAGATAATTTACTTTGCTATGGTTTATAAATCAGTAATCCATCAGTTTTATAGGTTATACTTTTTTTTATTACTTACCTTTAGAAAGTACAGAGTCTGAAATAGGTTCT
Organism: Hylyphantes graminicola; assembly: GCA_023701765.1. Lineage (NCBI taxonomy): Eukaryota > Metazoa > Arthropoda > Arachnida > Araneae > Linyphiidae > Hylyphantes > Hylyphantes graminicola. The sequence continues at coordinate 40,945,482 of CM043119.1, read as the reverse complement.
GCTACATTTGAACAGTTCAAGATGCGTTAAGGGGGATCGGATTTGGATAAAAAAGGTTGACTTTCTGTTTTTCCTTCATTTTATTCTGCTTATCTTAAGCTTCAATTTAAGACCAATATTATCAATTTCTGTTTAGTGGTTTTCTTTTTATGAGCATTTTTAAAAAACGCTTAATATCAGTTCTTATCTAAACCTTTTCATTTGCGTTTTCTGAAATATAATACTTTTCAACAGCTACTAACATTTTTCTCAGGAACTACGAAATATATCAACGTATTTTGTTTTGTTATTTCTTCCCCATTAATAGCTCTTTGATTTAACGAAGAGCTTTTACTGAGGAATTTTTAATATCTCTTGCTCAAAAAAAGTTATGTAACTTTATATGTTTTTTTTTGTGGTTTTCAATGCATATGTTTAAAAAAATCATCGTAAAAGTATTTAATTTTGAAATATTCTCAGTTTAAATCAAAGAGCTATTAAGGAACAAAATATCTATAAAAAGTTTTTAATGATAACCTCATATAGTTTCTGAGAAAAATGTTCTGAAAGTAAGGTAAATTAACATGGCGAGATAGAACCATCCGACTCCCCATTAGTTAATTTATGATGTTTGTCAAAAAAATGCGATTTTGTTATGTAAGAATTACTATTGATTTTAGAAAAATATCATTTTCCCAATTCTCTTTAACCCTTTTAGTCCCAATGATGCCATTTGGAATCATCACTTTCAATATTTTTTTCCTAACAAGCGTTTCACCTGATTTTTAAAAAGTTTACTTCAGTTCCACATATTTAAAACACAATTTAAACTATTTCGGTTAAAATAATTACTATTTTTTTAATAATGTTTTTTTTTCTTATGGAACTTTAAACGATAATACCTCTAAATTATATTGTTTAATAATACCAGAGTTCGAAATTTACGGTCTCTAGTCGCAGAATGTGACATCTTTCAAATTTTCGATAATAAAATAAATTTAGTCGTAGTTATTGCGACTAGTTTTAAAAATAGCTGATACTATACTTTTTTTTGTCAACCTTGTACTTTTTTTTTTGTCAACCCTGTTGTTGTTGTTTTCAACAACCTCGCCAAAAATAATCTTGAACTAACAATTCTTCCCCAATTCTTAATTTGTAAAACTTTAATGTGATCATAAAATTTTAAAATTTGGCAGTCCTAGAATCACACAACCCTGGCGATCTTAATTGCAAATCTTCGGTGAACTCTAAAATTTTCAAATAGCAGCTATTGTAAAATCCAAATTTTGCATATAAAATTTAGAAACTCTGGCGATCCCAAAACTTTAAAAATTGAGACCACCATAATTAAAAAAAAACGACTATCATAAATAGTAATTTCTTAAATTTTAGAACTTACAATTATCTTAAAATTGTGAAACTTTGATGATTCTATGAGCATGCAAATCCAACTTTCAAATCGGACAGTTTGGAGAATTTGTTTAATAGAAAGTATTTTTTTAATAGTTTAATAGATTCTTTCAAAAATGCTCCTAGGTAATATGCATCTTCTTCCTAGTTTCTAAGTTAATAGAACAGATGGTCCCTAAATTTCTTTATACAATTTCGAGCACTACTGATAATATATAGTTAATTAGACTACAATAAAAATAAGAAAACTAGTTATAAGACTTTTTGGAACTAAACTCACGACTTACGCTGTTTCGGCACAAATAAACTGAAAAATTGCTTAAAAAAACTGAAAAAATATATATATATAAAAATATATATATATATATATATAAACAAACAAGAAGCTATTTGTGCATAGAAAAAATCTGAACATTTTACACAAATATTTCTAAGACTAGACCTAAAATTCAAAACAATCATTTTATTTTCAAATTTTTGAATCGTAAAAAATTGAAATAACAACACTTCAATGCAAAGACTAGTCACTTTATTTTGAAATATGATATTATACGGTAAAATCTATAAATTCATTTTATCTATACATTAAATCAATAACTCATTTAACAAACAATTTCAGCAAAACTATATTATGAAGAATTAAATACAAACCAATTACTGTTCAAACAGCATTTTTGTTAAATTTAATGCATGTAATACTTAGGTTATGATATAAAAGATTCGTATTTTCTATGTTTTACTCATGCATTGCTTTCATATGAGAATTTGTGAGAGGTTACAAAATTACAATGTGGAGGTGAATGAATGAAATATTGGATTTGAACTTGCGGCGGATAGCTCTAGAAGATCAATTTTTTACTGGTGCTTCCTTTCTTCTTGTAATGAATAAATAGTTTCAATTCGATCAACCGATCCGAATAGAATGACATGAGAATAGAATTACATGAACCAAAGCTTCAAACAATATTATAGTTGATTTTCTGGTGTTTTTTTTTTTGTATCATCTCAATTGAATGATCTTAAAATTAAAATTCAAGATTTTTGTATATTAATGGCGTTACCATTACTTCTTTTATGAATTGAATAGAGGCCAGACTTAAACAGCTTTCTATGCCCAATACATTGAAAACTTCATCTAAAAAAATAACAACCTCTTTAATGAATCCAATGATACATGAGTTTTCCTCAAAAAAAAATAAATAAATAAAATAATAATAATAATAAAAAAATGAAGCTTATACAAGTGAAATTGGCGAAGGGTCACGTAATTTTGCAATGCGGTGAAGTGGTTAGGCCGAAAACGCTTGAGGTGGCACACAACGCAACCTAGTCACGCCTCTAAGACTTCAAAACAGTGCATTTGAAGAGCACCAACTACGCAAATCAATTGTCGTATTTTTTTGCGTAATCCATTTACAGGATAGCAAAAATGGCTGAAAACGAATGGGTGATTGAAAACAAAATTTGATCTCAGGTCTCCTGACTCTGATGTTAACGCCATCCATGTAATCAACCAAGTATAAAAGAAGAAGAAAACCCGTAAGAACCTGATCTTCCCAAACATGAACTATTTAACAAGGTGAATAAAAATTGGTTCAGGTGTTATATTTATATAGACTCAGATGATACACTACCGTTCAATATGCAATTCTAATAGTTATTAGCATTTATAAATTTAGATTCAATAGTATTTTTTTTATAAATTGTGCACGCTGGTATTAGGAATGTAAAAATAGTGAGTGTGCTTGGTCGATTGAGCTACAGTTCAGGTAGTGTGTTAGAAAAAGGTAGTGCGCAGATCAGAAAAAGCCTGAGGACTGAAAAATGAAGAGTACAGGGGAAAAAAACCCTTCATAGAAAGGGAACCTGTCTGTATTGAGGTCAACGTGGCGAGTTGAGGCGCTTTCTCCCTCAGTTTTTCTTCCGCGATTTAAGTTTCCCTCGATCATCGAGATAATAAATCCGTGAGCTGCTTGATAAGAACTATAGCAAAAACTGGTTGCTTCACACCAGTTTAGGCGATGACTCGCTATCGTCGCCAAGCAGACCTGATGCTGAGAGACTCCCAGGCGGTGAAGGGGTTCTTTCCCTGTACTCTTCAAATGAGAAGTTTCTGTTGATGTACCGATTTCGGGATTTTCGACTGAGTGATCATGGCTTAATATATCTATTTTGCCACATCCTTCTTGCTTAAGCATTGAGCGATGCTTAAAAAATAACTCAGATTAGATTTAATTGCCAGGTGCCATATGATTCAGTCATCAGGCTTCTTTCTAATCTAGGTGATTAAGTAGGAAAACAGAAACTTTTAAAGCAAGAAATAGATTAATCAGTCATTTGAGAATTGAATAATATAGAAATATTTCAAAACATTTTTAGCTTTAAGGCAGGTACTTTATCTTGCGTGTTTTAATCTTAAATAAATCACCAATTTTATCGTCTCCATGGACAATCACCATGAGCATAGTAGATACTTGAAATTTTTTTAAAAAATCATAAAAGGAACTTAACTTTCCCAATGGATTTAAAATTGATAGTCATTTCTCAAAATACTGATTCAATGATAAAAAAAAGCTAATAAAATCAGGAATCATAATAGAATTCAAATGATTTGATGAATAATTATTTACAGACAGAATATACCAACATCAGTGTAGCATATTGTTAAAATGCATATAGAAAAGAAAGTCATAAAGCAATAAATTTGGCCATAAAATGATTCAATCTTAAAAGAAATGTACACATAATAATTTTTTATTAAAAATATGACGAATTCTTGCACTGAAATATAGCACCCAATGTGAGATTTTAATGTTCTATGATTTCATTGTAGTGTCGATGTATTTAGTTTTATATGAATAGAAACCTACTAACTATTTACATGCCTTAAACTACACATTACATGTTAAGTCATTCAGACAAAAAACACTACTATTGCATAAATTTAACGCTTTTATGATACATGACAACACTACATTTATGATATGATGATATGATAGAAGGGGACATATACTCATATAAAGAATTTTCTTAAATATTAAACATAAACAGGTCATCCGTATTTAACAAAATGTAAGGAGTTTCTAAAACCACTTCAATTTTTAGAAACTGCAGTAACAATTTTTTTAAAAGTAATTCTGAAATTTCTATTTTTATAAATCCAATAAATTATTTATTCTTTTGCTTCATAATTAAAATTGAATGAAAGTATTAATTAGAATGGATTAAAGTAAATTGACAATACAAAGAGCTTTGAATGACAATAGAAGAATTTTTTTACTGACCCAAATCAATTAAGTGATATTTTTTCAGGTATTATTATCGTAAATTATTTGCAGAAATAAGTGGAAAATAAGGGCTTTTTGACGGATAAAGTAGTTTAAAATCAAAGAGGTTAAATATAAATCTAAGGGCTTTGCTAATTTAAATACATAAGAATCGACTTTTTTTGTAAATTAAAATATTGTGAAATTATAAGAACTTTTTAAAAAAATTTTTAGGCGTTGAAGAAGTTTTAAAGGCAACCAATAGTAGAAGAAATGAAGAATCTAAGAAGAAAATGATAATCAGCAGTAAAAAAAAAATTGAAACCAAATTTATTAGCTTTGGGTATTGAAATCTCAAAACTTATTTTAAAGAAATTTTTTTAAGGATTTAAAAGACTTGAATAACAATGCATTGAGCTTATGCATATATATAATTCAAAATAAAATAAAAACTTTAGATAAATATAAAAGCATTTATAAAGTATAATAAAATTTGCATTGAATAAAGTAATACTATATAATATAAAACATTACCCCATACTAAAAAAAATGTACAAAAAGGCAATAGGCATCTGAAACTCTTATATATACCTCCGTGACATTTTATGAAAAATAATATAGAATAATATTACGTATATGTTTATACAAATAAAATTTATACAATTTATAACAATAAATCACACCTTAATAAAAATACAAATTACAACCAAAAAAAAGAAAGCAACCTTAGTTTGGTTAGATATATGCATACATATGCATTTGAAATATTAAAACTTAATGATTGACTAAATTTTTTTTGACACATAATAAAAATTTTGGAATATTTTTTTTATGAAAATAGTGCTTTAAAGGTGATATCCATCCTAATTTGAGCATATTTAGTTGCTGAATCTTAAAGAGCATAATTTATTGCTCTGGATACATAACACATGCTCACAAAAACAATATCTCTGATCAATATATAATAGATGAGGAAATAAAGCATTTGAAGGGGGATAGTTCTCTATTTGAATATGTTTTTTTTGTTTAGTTTAGGTTTAGTTGAGTTCTTGTAATTTTTAGCTCATTAACCTAGAAAAAATATACGCTGTGAAACAAATACAAGATCTGTAACAGACTGCACATGAGTTTCTTTATATCATTCATACTCCAATTATAAAAACTACAACAACAAAATCCCACAAAACACGACAGGAAAAGGAACAGCACTTGTTGAAGACATCATGACGAATCTAGCTGCCACTTCACACTTATGATATGATTTTATAACATTGATAGTGGTGGGTCTTAAGTAATGGTACCGATGCCCCTAAAGCATATACAAATAATTAAAACTAAACAACTATTCAGATTTTTTTCAACTGCATCCTATGTTATTGGAACACATCTTTAAATATATAATGAGGTAATTAAATGCAAAATTATTCTGTCTGTAGTGTAAGTCCCTGTGTTTAAAAAGTGATTGATTATACAACTTTTAAATAACATTGAACAAAAAAAAAAATTTTGAAGTTGATCTACATTATTTATACTAAATGTATGCAATGTATTTTATTTTATTTATTTTTTTTTTTAAAAAAATTTAGCTTTTTCTTACCTCCTTACTTACGTGACTTCCAAACTTACTTACGAGTTAGACAATGTCCCAATGAAGGTAATAGCACAAGCATTGAAAAACACTGCACTGTAGATTTGAATTCCCAAGCTGCCTTTCATCAATGGAATTATCAAAAACTAAACATAAAAAATTCATGACTTTTAAAGGGGCCCCTTAAATAGTTTTATGACAAAAGAAGCTTTTTATGGTTATTTTAAAGCCCAAAAGAAGCCTGTCTTATAGAAGCAAGATATCTTCAGTAGAATTGAAAGCCGCTTAATCAGACCATTCTGGAGTAAAAAAAACCATTGTCTTCTACAGCTGCAACTAGAGTCCCTCAATATCAACTTATACCTGTAGGAACATAGTCCACAACATAGTATTTTCGGCTAGTTGGTGAATGCTTCTTTACACTCGAAAAGATGATTTATTGCCAATTAGTGCTCCACCAGGACAATTGAAGAGCTTAGTGGAAGAACGCGCTAAGTGATAACAAGGTGAAAACGAGAAAATGAGCTTTAAAGTTTTTCGTTCGAACTCGGATACATTAAAAACAGCACTTATAAAAGTTAAAAATGTACTTAATTTAAAGTTTATGAAAAGGGGGTATCATGTTATCTTTAAGGAAGGGGATACCACGTATATCAACACAAAAATCTCTTTTTTTTAAAAAAATGTCACTATCACGTTCTTCCAGTAAGCTCTTCAATTATCTTGGCAAACGTAGGTTGTCGTACTGCCAAAGTCATCACGACTACTGGACAAAGCCAATAACTACGAACCCTACCTTCAACAAAGGGGCACACATATCACTACCCAAGACCCACCACACGTAAACCCTTCCGCAAAACCCTATCGATTCACCCACCGCCGCATGGTGTCCTCCCAATCAGTGTTGCACCCTTCCTCATCATCATCGGTGCGAACGTAGCTTTCGTCATCGGTGGTCAATGACGTGTGGAGTTGGAAAAGGTCCAGGTCCTACAAATGGAGGGATGGATGTAGGACCGAATTCCGGATGGTTGGTGCAACTTAGGTGACAAGGGTGCGAATCTGGGGTGGGTGCAGGAGAGGAAGGGTGAAATTATAAAATAATACATAGATTAAGTGGATGTGGTTAAAAATGGGGCTGCCACTGTCGAAGGCTTTTGGGGCCATCAATTAATCATGTGATGCGACTTTGACGAATTTTCGACCTTCTCAGTAATCTCGTTTGAGAATTTTCAAAATTCCTATTTTTTTTAAATTAATTTCTTTTTTGGTGAATTTTAATTGTTTTTAAAAACTTCAATATTTTGAAATATGGTTTGGAAATCCAGATAAATATTGTCATGTAAAATTTTGCTAATTTTAACTCTAGAAACATAATTTAATGGAATATAACTATACTTTTGGCAATTTTAGATTGATTTTGTGTGCAGATAATTGTGCTTTTTTTGCGATAGTTGACGATAACGTCCTCTCGTTCCCCTTATGAGATTTGGTGAAATTTAGTTCGACCCCTCCTTCCCCATAAACACATCACGTAATTTATGGGCGGCTCCTTTTAATTAGTTTGGTTGAATTAAAGTTGCAGTAAAGGTGCACAGGGGCTATTGGGGACGGCCCTCGTAAATTTGCATCATGGTCAAGTGACAAGGCTGACACTTGAGCTCTAAAGGTTTCGATGCACAGGTAAATGCTCAGGAGCATTGTCCATGTTTAATGCTTGTGTTATTCATAAGAAACAAATAGGTTTTAAATCCTTTTTTCTGTAGATCTCATTACATGTTGTTTGATTCAAATAAAGAATTATGGTTTAAGAATGCAGTTAAGAAGGTAAAAATTAATGTAAGTGCTTCAAATGCAGAAATTGAATTCCCAAAGTGATCAAAGTTGTTAAAAACACAAAAGAGAAATATTTAGTTCTAAATTTACAGATAGCCTATAGTATTTTTCTGACTACTCTTTTTTAAAAAATCATTTGAGGGTTTTCCAATCAACAGTGGCAACCCTAGTTAAATAATAACAAACATGAAAAGGTACGATACAATAATCATGCACATTGGGATGAAACAATGTTGTGACAGTGAAAATAAAGATTGTGCAGAAAAGCAAAAAAGACAATCAAAACACAAAATGCATTTAAACACAATTTAATAGATATTTCATAGCAGATATTTATTATTTAAAAAGGATAGTTTTAGTATATCCGTAATTGCTTTAAAAAAGTTCATAAGATTTTCTTATTAAAAAAAAACTTGGTGTGAATAAAAGTTACACAAATATCTCTGAAATGTCTTGCTCCTTTTTAATTGAAACAATTAGACATAAAAATTCAGTTATAAATTACTTGATTATTCATGTATACAAAAATTCCAAATTATAAGAAAAAATTCAAAGCAGATTTAACTTGAATGAATGTACAAATATATAAGTGGAACAAGTAGCCAGGTGCAGTGATTGCGTCAGGTTTGAAATTGGCTCTTTATGTTAAAAAAAAAACTATTATTTTAAGTTTAAAAAGCTTTACTTCATCTAATTAACCATACATTTTTAAGATCTTTCATAAATAAAAAATAAAAAAACTGTGGTAAGACAAAGGAAAAATTAAAAAAGAATTTTAATAACACTTACTCTGGGATCGTTATCATATAGCTCTTGTTATTTTCTTCCTGAATTGAGTTTTACACAAAAGCTTTACTTCATCTAATTAACCATACATTTTTAAGATCTTTCATAAATAAAAAATAAAAAAACTGTGGTAAGACAGAGGAAAAATTAAAAAGAATTTTAATAACACTTACTCTGGGATCGTTATCATATAGCTCTTGGTTATTTTCTTCCTGAATTGAGTTTGTGTCTTTGTTTGTGGAAATATTACGAGCTTGGATTTCTTGCAAAAAATGGTTTTCCTGTGCCCTTTGCCTCTCCTCACGCCAAAGTGTGCTACCACCTTCTAAACTCTCAATGGCACTTTCTTCTTCAGTTTCAAAATCTGAGTAAAAGAAATAGAGTTAATACATTAATGATTTGTAAGACAAAGATTTGTAAAATTAATAAGGTTGGCTCAATTGTAAATACTATAAACTGTTGAAAACTAAAATTACCTCGACTACTACTTAAGACTTTGTTGTCTCCATTGCCATCTTCATCTTCCGATCCTGAAATTTAATTAGATTTATACTTTAACAAACTTTGTTTTTAATGACATACGTTAAAAAAAATATTCAAGAAGACCATATATTTAATGTTATCATTTAAATGAAAATGATTGTGTTAAAAAAAACAATTTAAACAAAAGCATTTTTAAATACAGTCAGTTTATTATTGTAAGCAACTTAAGCACTTTTGTATACTAAAATTGTGTTAGAACCCAAGAGAAATTTTATTATAGCCATGATAAATTTTGTAGCTCAGTAGAGTGTGTGGAGTTTGTACCTGCATTTTAACATGCACAATACATCAACTAGTTTATTTAACTTCTTTTAATTCATTAATGGCTATACTGATTCTATTCATTGATATTAACTTTATCTATTCATTGATGACTATCCTGGAGTTCCACGCTACATTGGTCGTATTGGAGTTAGATGGCAAGTCATGGGCCAACTCAGCCTTTCATTCCTCTGGGTTAATGAAAAAAGCTGGGGGAAATTCTGCGAAAAATCATGATCTGGATCAACAAAATTGAACCATTATGCTTGAGCTAATCACCAGCAGTTAGACAGCACAAGATTTTTCCACACATAAGTCAAACTTTTCTCAAATGCCAGCTACTTTACTTACAGTAAAACTCACATTAAGTTTGCAGCATGTAAATGTTCTGCCGAGAAAGGGGTAAATAGTTCTCATTTCCGAGTGCAAGAATTGAATAAAAAAAGGTATTTCACACCCAATAAACCACTTTATTCGTTATTTCAAGACATATTTGTATTAGTTTTATTAGTTTTTTTCAGTTAGAGTGTAATAAATTATTTTTTCTTTCAATTTTGACGTAACAAGGCGCACAAATATCAGAGAATCTCAAAGGGGCAGCCAATCAGAGCAGGCGGTGAAATTTCACCACCTGCTCTGATTGGATAGTGAGGTTTATTTACTCACGACGTTTCCTCCGCAGCTGCGCGCTCAACTGCATACTTAATCTGTGGTGGACTGTAGTTCTATATAATTTAAAACAAAACATAAACCACTCACCGGAATTAAGTTCTCTGACCAGGGACGACATCGCATTATTAACAGATTCTGCTGCGACCAGTAGATCGTTCCTCAGACTCCTTGTCTCGTAGGCATTGACAGTGGCTGGGTTGTTTCTTGGTGCACTAGCGCTACTTTCAGAGGTGGGTGGGTTGGTGCCCGGTGTTGTAGGGGCGCTACGAGAGGATGCAGGGTAGGGGGTAGAGAGAGGGGGAGATTTGGAGGTAGATAGGGGGGAGCTGTTGGGTGTGGAGCGGGGGGAGGTCTGGTGGTTCTGTTGGAGGAAAGAGTAGAAGAATTGTTAAAACTCAACCTTAAATCATTTAAGCTACAACTGAGCCATAGCTCTTTTCACCAAATTTAATGATATAGAATAATTGCTAAAAATTATGAATTATTTCGTGTTAAATGTGCTTTTTAAGCTTAAACACTTCTTTGGGGTCCGGGAATTTTGTTTCCTCTAAAAAACACCAGTATCCAACATGCCAAAGTTCTGGGAAGAATTGCAATAAAACTGTTAAAAAAAATTATCTTCTACCATACTTCGCCAACATAGTCTAAAAGAGCTCTACTCAGTTGTGGCTTTGACATTTGAACGTTTACTGTTGTTAAAATGCACAGTAACATTTGAAGTGCAGTAAATTAAACTATTCATGTTTAGTAGCAACGAGAATTAAAAAGTGAAGTGAATTTTGGAGCTAAAACCTAATGTTTGCATTAAAGATAAGTGTGATATTGCTAGGTTTGTTTTCTGTAAATTCAGTATCATCATTTGCAAAGAAGAGTAGAAAACTAGAATATGCCAACTCAATTTTTAAAAAATTAAAGAATGCTATTGCAGTTTAATAAGAGCCATCAAATAGCCAATACCATCTCAATAAACTAAAAATTAACTACAAAACTATATGCAGTTACTTTGAGCATCTTCATGAGAGCCTCCAACTGAACCATGAGCTCCCTCCTGCTCTCCTGAAGTGTGGACAGGTGGCTCTCAAGTTCTTCCTTCCTTTGTCTCAGGGCTCTCAGCTCATGGATGAGGGTTGGGTTTTGCTCCTTGGACAGAACTGCATCCTCTTGCTCTTGCTGTTTCCGCAGACGCACAATTTCCCGCATTATTTCTCTGGAGGAATATTTATAAATTTGAGTAAGAGTGACTTGTAGAGTGACTACATATACAGGTGAAGGCAAATAAAAGTGGCCCGGGTCTAGAGATAGAATACGGTGGAAAAGCTTGCGAGAAAAAAAACTCAAGAAGCTGCCTGAACTGTTTTGCATTGGTTGGATCGGAATGAGCTTTTCACATTAGCTACGCATAGACGACTTGCTTGTTCAGTCGATGTAGTCGTATGTGTATGAGAGATGTCGATAAGTTGAAATTTTGCAAATCAATTTAGAAGGTTTTTATTTTTTAAAACAAAAAAAAACACAATCGGTCCTGAGAATAACGATAGAAACGATAGAAATAATCAGGTTGGGAACTTTTCTGATCGGCTCTAAAATAGCTTGCTTATAATTCTCATTTTAACCCTCTTCAACCTATTTGTAGTTGCGGAAAATAATTCACCAAGCATTTGTTTGGGTTTTAATATTGTAGCTTCAAATAGGCTTTGTCGGCAAAACTTGTTTTTTTATTGGTTTTTGGCTTTTGGCAACATTTCAACGTTATTTTTTTTCAACGTTGGCCCTGTATTTAACATCAAATGCAGTACAGTGTTCAGGGAAAAAATATAATTCTATATACACTTTCATTTTATTGTATTATTGAAGTTTTAGTCTTGTAATCGACTCAAGTCTTACAATGAGGGAAACCATTTAACAGATTAAATTTTTTTAACTAATTATTTTATATTTTTATGTTACAATGTAATAAAGATTTTCCTGCCACCCATTTATGAGGGACTACTGAACAATAAAAAAAGAATAGTTATCACACTTTATTCTGGTTGTGTTAATAGTTGTCACCAAAAAAATGTCCTGCTCATAGTTGTAAGAGGGAAATTTTAATTATCACATAAAATGCTGGAGATTTTGCAGTAAAAATTCAAAAAACAGGACATTTTACATTTTAAGACTCTTTGAAACAGGCAGAACAAAAACCCAAATAAAGTAGAACTATACTAGAAAATGCAGTAGTCAAGTAATCCTAGTAATTAGTGCCAAGTAGAAACGTCATAAATGTTAATTTACAGTAAAATACTGCTATTAGAAAATTTACAAAACTTTGCACCACATTATGAATACAAACTTAACCGTTTATAATTTCATTAAAAATAGGCTAATAACCACCAGAATGAGCTTAAATACCATTAACATAAAATAAATGACTTTTAAAAAATGTTGTAGTTTTTAAAATATCATTCAACCACATTGTGGCTACCAGCATAGTTACACAGCTACACTAGCACAGCAAGCTACAAGAGCATACAATATGGCAAAATTAGTTTACAAACATATTGTCATTTTCAATTTACTACAAAAATTATATGCTATGATATTGCTACTATGACAACCAACACTTTTGCTAATTATAATGATAGGAAAGTAATTTATAATATTAAATAATTATTATAATGATTAAATAATGTTAAAGAGCTTATATTGTACCTATTTTTAGTTTCAAGTTGAGCAATGAGATCACGCTGACGTGTAGTATCCATATTTAAACTCAGATCTGAAGGACTTCTCATCTAATATTGGTACAAAAATATACATACTGTACAAAATAAAAAACAACAACATGTAGACAAATCATAAGACATTTGTAAAACTTTTAGTTTGGTTAATACATATATTTGCACAACTTAATGAATACCCAAAATAGTGAATAAGCAATGTTTAGACTCTATATTACATTTGTATGTACTTAAGAAGAAACCACTTTATTCAAATGCTAACTTATCCAAGCATGTTAAGCAGTTTATAGTTTAAATTCTAATTGAAAATTATATTTGTTCTATTTTAAATTAATTCTATTCTGAGTTTCTTTTTACTATTAAAACCCAAATTTGTACTTACAGTACTTCTTGTATCTGCTAAACGTGCAGCGTATCGAGCAATTAACCTATGTTCATCATCACCTCTATTTGATTCTAAGCTGAAAAACAGAAAAATAGATTTTTATATAGACAGTAATTATAAATTTGGTACGATAATCATAAAAAGGTTTTTTGCAAATGAAACCTATGCAAAACTAATTAAGAGCTAGCTATAAATCATTACCTTCTAGTTGTTGATCTGCCATCTAATGAAGACATATCAAACGAGTTATTAGTAAGATCATGGAAACCATTATGGCTGGGAATAGGAGAAGGAGGCCTACAATAAGAAATTAAGATACTTTCATGCATATACACTTCAGTTAGTTTAAATTATTGTTGCATTAGAGCTCCACAAGCATATACATTTGAATATGTATCGTTTTATATTTAGTATAATGGGGCAACCAACAAACTCCTATAGAAGAATTGGGGTTTCAAACATAAAACTTTAGCCTAAAGTTATACTCCTTCGGATTATGATACAAGTTATAATAAAAACTATATAAATGATCATATTATGATTTGAATGTATTTTAAGTATTTAATTTTTTGTGTTAAATTTAATTAATGTTTTCAAAACCTATTCTTAGAAAAGTAAATAGAATTTTTAAAAAATTATGTCTCATTCTGACTTTCAATGAATATTAGTAGCAAAATAGAAGTGGTTTGACTTGTATCGAGTGCGACAAAATAGTTTGAAACAATTTACTTACACAATGTGTTGTAAATTTAAAGTTTTTTCTGGTTCTTCAGGGAATCTTGGGATTGAGCTGACCTGTTTCTCGGGTACACACCGAAAAGATTTTTTTAGAGAATGACCCAATTGCTTGCTTGGAGATTTCTGTTAAAACAAATATATATTGAGTAATTATTAATATAATTAGGATCAAATAAGAGATTCCAACATTATATTTGATGTAGATAAATAATGAAAATGACGGCAATATACTACATACGTATCCCAGAAAGGAAAAAAAACTTTAGAAAGTAATGTTGTTCTGAATTGATATCATAAATGGTTTTACAAACACATAGGTATTGCATACATTGTTGAAATATAATTAACTACATTTTACAAGATAGTGAATAGTTTTTATGACAAAAAAATAACTACTAAGGTTATGATAAAAAAATTATTCGTGTTTGTTTATAAGTTTATGGAATTTGTAAACCCTTAACTGCAAACTTTGCTGCGATTACTTTCCCTTATTTTACCAATAAACATAACACAAATCATTTATAGGTAATTTCTTTGTAGTAATAAATAGGATATGTATATTTAAACATTGAAATCAGTTGAAAGCAATAAAAATTATAATTAAAGAAGCCTTAAAGACCCAATTTTTCATTTTCCAGGGACAAGAGAAAAGCTGCTTTTTGAAAGAAACAGATATATATGGCTTTCAGTTTATTTGTAGAACCTAAAAAACAAACATACATAATATGTGTACTCTTTCATTTCGTGCTGACTAGTATGACTTCCTGATACACGACCCCTCCAGAAACAGTCTTGACAAAGTTGATAGTTATAACACTTTTGACATCTATACCGGAAACCCAAAAACGCCTCACGGTTACAACCATCACATTGCACAGGATGTAGCACTGAAATGAAAAAAAAAACCATCTGAGGATAGTAAAGCAGTTAGATAAGCGAAATAAGTAAAAAAAAATTATATGATGCACTTAAATGATTAAAACTTTAACATAATACACTCATATTTTCAGTTTCATGAAAAATAAAATAAAAAATTAACCGTAAGTATAACTTTCACTAAGCTTTATTTCATTTTGCATTTATATGGCTCATGAGTAAGTACTCATGGCATGGTTCATGAGTACAGTGCAATAATACTTATAGCTGTACTTGTCATGCCTTCCTACCTAAACAAAATATTACAAACAGGATATGTATATTTAAACCAGTGGTTCCCAACCTGGGGGCGATCGCCCCCAAGTGGGCGATTTGTGTTATCAAGGGGGCAATAAATAGTTTGGGGGCGATAGGAGGGCGATGAGTAGGACATTTGCCTCAAAGACTTGCGTATGAAAAAATAATAATTGATATAGAAAAAGTGAAAAAAAAATGAATATAAAAGTTTTCAACATTCATTTTTTTTTTCTTTAATTTTTATTGTCAACTCTCTTAAATTTTCCAGAATTGAGTTTAAAGATCTTAGTTAATTATTTTCCTTTCATTCTTTGAAAAAATCTAAATAAAAATAGAATTTTTTTTTCTATTTTATTTAAGAGTAACCAGATAAATCTGCTTTGGTTGTTTTTGTATATGGTAGTTGGTGTTTGAAATGATAAAATTGCTTTATTAGTTGCACTTTAACTCAAATTATAATTGGACCTATTAAATATATTAAAGGGGGGCGATATGTGTTAGTCAACTTAAAGAAGGGGGCGATGTTACAGAAAAGGTTGGGAACCACTGATTTAAACATTGAAATAAGTTGAAAGCAATTAAATCTATAATGAAAGAAGCCTCAAAGACATAATTTTTCATTTTCTAGTGACAAGACAAGAGCTAAAAAGCTGCTTTTTGAAATAGACAGAATATACAATTACACATAGTTACCATTTTCTACACTTGCTAGCCGATGCAGAAGGGGTAACCATACAAGGCATTGAGGTGCAGGATCTGACATAATGATGTCGAGGAAGTCGTTAACAGTAACTTTACTTTGCTAGAAAATAAAAATAAAATAAACACACTTTTGCATGGTCAAAATGTATTTGAGGGACATTTTAAATATTTCAGTTACAAAAGAATTGAAAATTAAAAATATTGCACCTGATAGTAATGGTAGTGAATTTAAAATACAAGTTCAGATATGAAGAGTACACGGGAAGAACCGCTTGATTTCTTTAGAGTCTTCCCGTAATTGTGTCTGCTTGGCTGACATCGGCGACTGAAAACCGGTTTCTCTTTCGGTTCTTCATTTGCGGTACAAACGTGTGTGTCGTATCCACTTATCTCTGACGTGAATCAGGGTTGCTGCGAAAGATAAACAAAGCGAGTAACCGGCTTCTTTACGCCAGGTTAGACTATTTCTCGCTATCATCCCCAAAGAGGGTATGAAGGAAACCCTTCTACGAAATAAAGTGGTTCTTCCTGTGTACTCTTCATAAGTCAAAGTTTAACTGATAAAACTGATTATATTTGGTTTCATTCGGTGAAATTAGTGTTTTAAAACTTAAAATTATACTAAAAGAAAAATAAACAATCTTACAATCAGTCATTAATTTAGAAAAAAACAATGAAATGTTTTTTAGGATAATGAATACTACATACCCCATCAATAATTGTAGATGGAAGATTATCCCGATAACCAAATGTAGGAGATTCATGAACTGAACATGGAACTTGCAAAATTTCTCTCAAGAAATCAGCGAACTTACTTTGAACCAAATGACCATTGATGTCACAGATAAGCGAAAACATATCTAAAAAGAAAATATTTAACAGAATCAACATTAAAATTCAATAAAGTTTTGTTGTGCATATTTGAAAGTAAGCTTAATATAATTTTTTAATTTTTTTTAACACTAAATAATTTAAATGTAGAAGAATTGTAACTTACATCTAAGCTTGTCCATTAACTTTCCAGAGCACATTGTAGCTAAGGCAATTTTTATAGAAAATACTCTAACTTTACCAGTACTATCACTGTTGAAAAAAAAATAGAAGGTAAACGTTTTTAAACAAAATATTTTGAACATAAAATAAAATTAATTTTTAATATTTAAATTATTAGATTATTAGCATAGATCTACTTAGATTACTTAGATTATTAGCATAAGCTAAGTACATGGAGAATCTTAAAAAAAGGCAAAACATTTCAAGAAACATTTTTTAAGACAATTAACTTAAGCTTCACATAAGAACAATTTATTGAATTCAATTTATAAAAATAAATTATAAAATTTATTCAAAGAAACAGTGCAACTTAGCTTTTGAAAACACCAGTTAAAAAATTCTCTAGTGTTTTAATGATTTGGAAAAAGGCATAGCAAAGTACACCACCAAAGCAAGTAAAGATATTTGTTTCTAATATGATTTTTATTTGCTGTTTTCAAAGTAAAACATTACAAGCAAACAACCACATAGATAACAATTATTACTTAAATTTAACCAATAAGAAATATAAGGTAATGAAATTACCAATTGTATTAAAGTCAAAATACCGAAACATAGATCTGAAATATTTTGGTGGGTACCGATTCTGAAAAAGTGGATTTTTTTCACATTGTTGTCTGTCTGGCTGTCTATATGATAGATTTAATATTTGGTAGGCGAGTTCATAGCACCTGTTGGACGTCATAACAAGTCTTTTGAAAAAATCTTGCAAGCACAAATGGTAGCTCTAGAACTTTTAAGGTTTTAAAGGTATTACCGAAAAACAAAACCTTCTTGCACAAATCTTTATTCGAAATCAAAGAACCATTTAAATTCTTTTTTAAAAAAAATCAACACCAATAAAAATTAAGATTTTACAAATAATTTCATTGAGCTCCGAATTTAAATTATTTCTTTACAGCTAAAGTAATTTATTAAACTAAAGTATTTTACTACAGCTAAAGTAATTTACTATTTCAATGACACAATCATAGAGACATAGTTGACAGTTTTCATATCCACTTTGATTTGGTTAAACCCAAGTTGTAAAATCTTCAAGAAGTAAGAATGGACTTGTTTTTAACCAAAATCCAACAGTAAACTATTAGCAGTAAGGTTAATTTTCTATTTCAATAATTTCAATTTGGCAACTAAAACACAGACATTTTATAGCGTTCAGACAGAGACACAAGTCACTTACGGGTCATGTGCAGACACGAGCCAATTGAGCAATAGAGAAGTACACTGGTCCAAGTCGATTTGTTGGGTGGCCGGAAGGCGCTTGTTCAGCTGGAGGTAAATGGAGGACACTAATAACTCAAGCTTAGCATTGCTTATTTCCATCCGAGGCTCCAGGGAGTTCAGGTTATTTTCACGAAAAGCTTCGATCACGTTCCATATGTCTACCGAATGTACTGTTGGAAATATCATAAGTTAAAAATAAATATTGTATATATATTAAACAAATTATCTTCTTAAAAAAAAGTGAAAACAGTCTCAAACATCATGCTCTAATATAAGGTTGTTTAACAAAAAGTTCAAAACTTTTTTTTGAAGTGTTCAAAACCCCCCTTAATTTGTTTTAAAAAAATGGGGTACAATTTGTCCGTTAAGTACATGGAGATGCTTTCAAAAGTGTATAACTTCAGTCAGTGATTAAGTGAAAAATAAAAGTTAAATTCCTATATAATTTACTTTGAATTTAAAATAAGAACCAAACTAACCTTGTCAAGATCCGAGACGATTCAGAATATATAAAAAAATTAGTTTTATAAAAAAAAAACAAAAAAAAACAGTGATTGTTTATTTTATACATACAATTAAAAATATTTTTTTTTATTGGTAAAATTATTTTTAAAAATTTCCTCTGCATTTTAAAATTGTCTCAGTGCATGGTGTGAGGAACAAAGGATACAAGTGACTTAAAGAGTACTTGAAATTACATTGAAGTTTAATACTAATATAGCCAATTTAAATCCAAGGAACACAAATTATAATAATCAAGAATAAACTTACAACTAATTCGCTTTTGGATAAACCTGAGTTTACACGCTGTCCGATATGAGGAAAATTTCATTACATCAAAGTTTTGAGCCTCTACAAAATTAAATATATGTTTGTTAAAATATAAATTTATGTTATAGATACAAAAAACTCATGCTGAAAAACATAAGTTCGACTGGAAGTTATACTTACTGAGCTCCGCCATAAGATGGCAGTAATCTGCACTTGGTCCCTGAGATCCAGAGCCGTAGCTCATGTTGTCAGTGTATTGTATGGTATCCATTAAGAAAAAAAAACGAACTAAAATTAAAAAAATAATTCATTATCAGTTATTAAGCAATTGCATTACAGATATATATAATACATGAAAAAAATTAAATAAAAATAAATTAAATAAAAAAGTAATTTTTTCCACATTAAGCCTGTAAGATAAATTCGGAAAAAAAATCCTTATAACAATAAATATTCCATCACAGTTAATTATGTATAATTAAATTGCAAAAATATCTTACAAAAAGTTACAGCAAGTGAAACTTTGACTGATTATAGTTTTTACAATTTATTTTTTAACGAAGTTCAAAATACATTACTTGAATAAAAATACCAGTTTAAGCAAAATGTTGAAACGATAAATAAATTTATGCGAGAAATAAATCCTAGTTTTCAGAAAATCTATCACTTTAAATTTTTTACTTGCATTTTTGTAAAAGGACATAAAGCACAAGATATTTTCTGAAAATTTAGGAAAAAAGTCACGGCGTAAATTTAAAAACGATGAGTGTTTTACATTTAATGATATTTTTTATATTCAGATGTAAATGCATTTGGCATCTTCTATTACTTTGTAATCAAAGAATCAATGCACCTTCTTGGAAATTCATTTTATTCCTTTCTTATTCATTTTGAGTAGGAGTTCAGCATTCATTATGATATACTGTTTCGAACGTGTGGGGTTTTTTATTAGTTAAGAAAAGAATGAATTTTGGCAGACATTGTAAAGCTTATTGCCTTTGATTTATTTCCTTTACTAACTTTCTGAAACCATTTTTTCTTAAAACGAATTTATTTCAATCCTAAAATACTTAAAAGTGACTTTTTAATACTAACAATAAAAATATAAATGTAGATGGAAGTTAAGTTTTTACAAATCTTGCGCAAATGTCTAGTTTATTTTAAAAAAGATAACTCACAGTCGTTTATCGACTTTTATCGACATTAGATCTTATATAAAAAATATCCAAACAAATTAAAGCAACTTGAAGATTTTCTCAGAAAATGGATATAAATTCCATTTAAAAATACAAAAGTATCTTTCACTAGCTTATATGCACGGCATTACACGGGTGTACTTCTAATAACTGTGACTTATATGTGTATATTATGTAAATTTTTACTTTACACCAATGCTCCCCTCACCACTTTCGAAAAATAACTTCATAAATGAAGCATTTTGAACTCAATTAATTATCTTCTAAATTTTGGAATCTGTACCTCCAACAGTCGTATCAGCTAGGACGTTAATATTAAGTGAGTCAAGACCTCTTGCTTTATATAGATAATCTGAACACAATTTAGAAACTAAACAGATTAATTTTATAATAAAAAATAATCAAAAGTATGACTAATAATAAAAAAAAGATTGATATTAACACAAATTACTTATGAAAAACAACGTTTCCGAAATAATTTCAATTTTCAATGAAACTCAAAACGCGATTTAACCTTAGGCGTCTTTCAAATCTAATATGAATAGTTTTTGCATTTTTACAGTGAATGATTATGTAACTATACGCCACAAAGAATTATCAATGACATATTAATTGTAAAGATTGCTTAATTTCTCACAATTATGAACATTCTATTCGATTTTTTTTAAAGGCAGCAAATTCCTGTTATTGAATGTGCAAAACTCAAAAGGCCGCTTTCTAAATAAACAATAAATGATTGATAATTCTTAAAATTCAATAGAGCAAATGGTAGAGAAGCTAAACACGGAGATTTTTAATTGATTGTTTTTATATATTGTATATAGATTTATCTTAGACATTCGTGCATCATCAGATGTTCTAAGACAAGGGATCACTTCCGTTAGCCATAAAATTAGATGCCAATTAATTTTCCAACAAGAGGAAGTCTTGCCATCTTGCCTTTCATCAAACTAATTGAACACGAGAGTTATGCTCTGAAGGTCTGTTTCACCGCAAGTCAAGGTGAAATTCCAACAATGTTTCTTCTATATCTTCTAAAGAAAGCTAACTTAAAAATTAAAAAAATAAACCCTTAAACCATCTTTAAAGATTCCGTCCACTTCATACTTTCAAAAGCGTGGCAAGCCGAAAAGACTATTTTTAGTATGAGCGTCTTTTTTAAAAACATGTCTGTTTCACTAAACCCAAAAATACAGAACATGCGTTTTTGCTTAAAAGACACCACTAGAAAGTTTCGTACTATAGCTTTGTTCTATAATTATACACTGCTCAAAACCATTAGGGGGAGACTTTTTAATTCCACTTTACTTAACTTCCCAACCCAACTTTTTAATTTTTATAAATATAAAATGAAAAATTTGTTAAAGGTTGCATAGGCATTCGAAATGAAATAAAAAAAAGACAGGGAGAAAAAGAAATAGTTTTTTTTAACTTAACTAATGGAAAGGGAAAATGGAATATAAACTTTTAAACTTTTATTAACACTTTTTTTTTTTTTTTTTTTTTGTTACCAAATAGTAATGATTTAAAAATTTTTAAACATCTAAAAATGCAAGCATTGAAAAATTTTTTATTTGTTTTATTTTTAAATTTATTTTAAAGTTTATATTTTTATTTAGATATTTATTATTTTTATTCTTCTTAATAGTATTCTCTTCAAAATTACGTTATTCCATATAATAATGTAACGATTAACGTTTAACCGTTGCGAATTAAAAATCACAAACTGATGAATACATCCTGATGATGATTAATGGAATAATCAAAAACGCGATAAGGGTTTTAATTTTGATGCTCCCTTGTTGTATTTGTAGAACACAAATGCTGCAGTATATACCAAAAGTGGTGAACTGGCAAAGAGACCATCATACATCTCGAGGAATATATATATATTTTTTAATTAAGGTTTTATTTATTGAAAGTAGACAAATGCGAGGAAAGGGCAGTACCAGATTTTCTATAAGGACTAAGACTACACTCTTAAAAACAAAACGCCCATTTTAACTCAGACTGGAGTTATTTTCACTTCTCCAGTCTTGAAAATGCCTTCCCCCGAAAGGAGAGTGGATCCTGTGGTGTTTTAAACCACAGGATCTCACTTTCTTAGTGATTGATTTTAACTCAGTCTGAATATTCACTCCTTTTTCCCCCGTCGAAAATGCACTCCTCCTTAGTGGATTTGGGATTTCACTTTTTTTAGTTTAGGTGTGTAGGGCCCCGAAGTTTTAGGATTCCCGAATTTCCGTAACTGTTATTCAAATTTTTAGGGACCCTCACTATTTCAGTATATACATTTTACATAATTTTGGAGCTACAAAATATTTGATCATACATAGCATTTTATAAAATAAAAGCTAGGCTTTGATTGAAACATTGACCTAGTATGATTGTCTGACCGATATTATTAGAAAACATATAGAAGGGTTGAAAATGGAATGATTGCATCCTACAACTGGCACAGTCAAACATACGCTAAAGTTACTGAAAAAAGCTAGCCTAAAGGTTTATACAATAATAAATATGATAGCTCGATAAAGCACGAAATCCATTAATGGCTGGTCAAAACATGACAACATTGTTTAGTAAAAATTAATAGTAAACAATGAATTTAATTTAAAAAAATGTGTTTGTTTTTTCGGATAACTATAGTTACTAGAAGTCTCGCTAATATGAAATTTCGAATCAAAGATAATGAATTCTAGTCTAGAATAAATATGAACTATTACTAAAAAATTAAACTCCTCGGCGCAACAGCCCGTTAGTTGACCAAGGCCTGCCGTGCCTATTTGGGCCTACATGACCAAGGCTCTGGGATGCTAAGCATAAGTCCCGGTTAGGCGGTCGACCTCACGCCGAATCCTAAGTGTTTAGTTCCCAAACATTCTTGGTACTCATTAACTTTGATCCCCAGACCTGTGGCATGGCAATGAGAAACACTACCACTAAGCTACTGGGCCTAACTGAAACTATTTATTTCCATTTCAATGGAGCTGCAATATTGGCGATCAAACCTTTACAGACTCGGCATATTCCCCAGAACTGAGAGCCATTTTTTTTTGTGGCACCATCTAGGCGATCTCGTTATACCAATTTTGACGTCCATATAACAATAGGGTCGCTCGATGGGCACGGAGTTGAGTTGTCCATCGAGCGACCCTAGATTACAATGAATCTGAGCTCTCTGTGGATGTTAGAGCATGCCGAAATTAAATTTTGACGAGAGAATCCAAGCCAAATGGATACTCCAGGGACCTTTTACATGTCACATAATCATATGACATGCGCGGACAGGATTTTCCCATCCAGAAAATCCGTCGATCATTATTAATTCTAGCATACATAAAATCGTTTATTAGATTTAGTGAAGAGTTATTTAAACGACCCCGGGAAATCGATTTTAACAACACACTTGATGAATTTAAAACTCATTTAAAGAAACTTTCATTATCAGTGTATAACACTCAGAATGAGTCACACAGGCGTCATTTATTTTTTGAAAGACAAAGAATGACAACGCTGTGAAGCCGATTACGATTTAAGATCAGAATTCCTGGAAAAAGAATAAATGACAGCTAGGCTCTTTCAGAGGAAACAATGGGGTTTGATTTAAAGCCAAAGAGGCACTTTCGTACGCTGAGAGTAAACACACTTCAAGTGTGTTTGTTAAAGACAAAGTTTGCTATTCTCTTCGAATGACAGCGAGTAAATGTCTTAAAATGAAATGAAAATTGAAACAGTGCCTTTTCTTTCATTTTATTAGGAGATGAGGAAAAATAAATTTTCAAATAGAGTTAGAAAGAAGCACACCGGGTATTATTTTCAAAAAAAAAAAAAAAAATAACTCATTATGCTCGGCAATAAAAAAACGGGCATTTGGGCATATTTTATAGCCCCTCAATTAACTGATATATGGATGGTTTGAAAGGTTCCAAATTAATTCACAGAATATTTTTTTTTAGTTTTAAATAACGATGCATATTAAATGGCAAGGCTAAAAGGTGCTCTCCTCCTTTTGAGTAAACTGGCTCATAATCTAATTATTTTACGAAATACAGTGAAATGCTTCGCTATGGGAGAAGTTATAGAATGTTAAACAAATAACTAATAATTAAAGTTAATTATTTCATGACTTACAGCATCACTTATCATTTGCACATGCGCGATTTTCTAAAAAAAAACAACCTTAAATAAATGTCCGAATGGTACTGGGAACTTGCACCAAATAAGTCCGTAGCAATTTTTTAACTTCGAGTGAAGTGGGAGTGTAGTTTCAGTCGGGGACCAATGGTCAAAAACACTTTTTTTAGAATCAGGACCCCAAAGCCTAGTGAAGAAAAATGCAAAATCTCTAGATTGGGCCATTCCACGGTCACGTGTGGGACATTTGTACACTTATTTCACTTATAAATTGTTCTATAATACATTTAGCATTGAAAAGTATTAACTTATTAGCTGTTATTTTTTTTTATTATCAAATGCATAATAATTCTTCACATTTTTGATACTAATTGGATGTTCTAAAGTATTAAATAATTAAACTATTTATACTAATTAAAACATGTGTCCCACGTGCGGGACAGAACTGAAATAGCAAAAATGTATTTTTTGAAATAAAGTGCAGAATTTAGCTATTCTCCAGAATTATTTTAAGAAATGTATTTTTTTATCATACAAAGTGAACCTTTATAAATGATTTCCAGTAGTTTTTTGTAATATTATAAATTTAATTCTTGTTGTAATTACTTTTTTTTAGGTTGGGATTAGACTGTCACATGTGGACACCTTATGAATTTGTATGATGTTCCCACTACGTGACATCAAATAAAAAAGCCACTTGACTTGCTTTTAATCCATTTTAGTTAGACCTTCAATAGTTAGTCATTACAAACATAATAAAGAGTTATTGTCTGACAATAAAATAAAATTTGACAATACAAATAAGTTAAATTAAGTGAGAAAATACACCTTTTTAATGAAATACAAGGAAAATACTAACAGTTATAAAGATTTACAATTTAAATGATCTTTCATTGAATTTAAATTGCCCTCCGTTGTTTACAACTAAAGGAGGATATTTTTTTTCTTTTACAATTTATTGTCTATTATACAAGAAACGACAGTCAGGAGGAACTGGTCATTTAAACATCCCTGATGTTCCTTTTGTCTCGTGCATTTACAGATACTTGGATGTCTTGGTTTATAATACCCTTGTGTCTCACTACAATAAGTTTTATTATTATAACAATTACAATTACCCAGTCCCCTTATCAGAGATATAACTAGGTCATGCTGTTTTTCTTTGGGAATGATGACTTCTTTGTCGAGGGCAATGGATTTGTTATTTTCCGACCATATTACATGATATTGTTTTATCCCAGTAAACAGTTAATACGTCATCCAAGGCTTGCATTTTTCTGTTTCTTCTATTATCTGTTCTTCATCTATGAAAAATACCTTAGTCTTTGTTAAGAAGCCAATTCAGCAAAGTATTTTTGCCGATCTGAAACGGACAATCCCACTTTGTGACATCATTTTCTGTGGAAAACTAAGCGTTTTGCATTGCCACCCTACCTCATCCACGACGCCTTTGCCATGAGAGGTTTCAAAATATTTTCCGTATAAAAGTTTTGTATTTTTCTGTTAATAATCCAGTTAACTTGACCATAAATTCGCAACTCTGTACGATGGTCCATCGCTATATAAATTACTTCCTTTTTAGGAACATCATCCCACATTCATATTCTACAAATTTTCTATACTTCCTTCAGTTCATTCTTTTCTACTTCACTCATCTGTTTCATTTTCTTTCCGCCTTAAATCACGAAATCTTTTGTTTTCTTCATTTTTGGAAATCTGGATTTCCTTTCTTTCTCTATTTCTTTTTCATTCTTTCAGCCCTCATACTTTTTTTTTCTTTCTTTGACTTTATATTCATTCTATCTAGCCTAAAATACATTGAATAAACTAAGAATACAAAGTAGAATAATTTTGAATCAGACACATAAAACATTTTCTTTAAATCGTCAGTCATTAATTCAACAACAACAAAAAAATATCCAGATATAATTTCTAGAAATACAGAATTTATATCCTGGTTCAAATTAATTAGAAGTGCAGGTTTACAACTAATATTTATATTCAAAGTTAGTAATTTGTTTACTATCAATTAAACAAAAAAAAACCCCTCACTTTTTTAATGTTTTTTAAAACTTACGATTTGAGATGTCACGTGTGGGACAAAAGAAAATCTTAAAAATTTCTAAATCTAATGAATACTACTTAAGTGCAATGTGTTTTTCTTAAAGGAATGATAAATCAATGTTTAAAAATAAAATTTGAAGGCATAATAACAATTCATTATATTAATATGGAAAAAAGAACATCTTTTCTGTCACGTGTGGGACATTTGTTTTCCGTAAAATAAACGATTTATTTCTTAAATTAAATAGATTGTAAATTAATAAAAAGGTAGGGAAAAATGAAAACAAATACTTACTTTTTCTTTGTGCAATTAATTAATTGATCAAAATGTAGTTTAATAGTTCAAAATGTCGGCTTAAAAAGTAGCTCCACGTGGACATGAGCGGTCTATTCCGAACAGCAATTTTTGACTCCCTGTTGCCACTCAAAAAAAAATTATTATTTATGAAAACACTTCAAATTCAGTCAATTTGATACCTTAACTGTCAAATAATATGAATATTAGTAAAAGATAAGAAGATTTATTTTTTAATCATTTGTTCCCACTTTTCATGGAATGGCCCTATTTCAGATTTTCGATCCTATCGCGAATTTTCCTTGGCAGCTTAAATTGATAGTAAGTATTTAAAATTTTATTAAAAATATGACTGCCAATGGCTCCAAATGAAAAGTTAAGTTCTTGTTTAGAAAGACAGGCGGACATATTTTTTTAAAGGACAGTTTTTAAAGATTACTTTGATTGTAAATAATAAGCTATTGGCGATGAAAACAAAAAATTTAAAATAAAACTTTTTCTTATTGTCTAATCTTGAAAATTGCATGTGATATAAACTTTCCAATAAATTTCAAGAAACCATCAACATAAAAGCGGGGGAGTCAAGTATAAATTTCACTCGTTTATCACGATGATCGTAACCAATTAAAATCGCCAAAATAAGACTATAAGGTTTCAAGTAGTGTAAGACACTCATTGATAAAAATGGCGCCAAAGATACTATGCGGGATTAGACAGCGATGACATTTCCCTCTTAAGTAGTTATTAAAATGCAACTTCACGTCTAATAAAAAAAAAAAAAGTTGAAACACCATGAAAGGAAAGCTTCTCTATACATTATTTTCATTCGTAGGAGGAAATGCTGCAGATGGATGGTGGATAATAAATAAATCTGATAAATATTAACGTTAAGTGAGTGTGTGTAACTATAAATAAATTACGAAATTATTCTAATTGAAGGCAAATTACACCGATTTTCGTTTTTTTAATTGGAGGTCAACATAAAATACACTGCTCAAAACAATTAGGGGAGCACATGTTTTAAACCCTTTCGCTCTCCAATAATTCCTTTGGGAATCATCAGCTTGTGATTTTTTTCTGACTAAGTTAAATTCGCCACTTATGTATCGTTAGAATACATCGTTAGATGGAAGAATAACGTATTTGAAGAATTTAATATTTTTTTATATTAATAAAAATATGAAAAATATGGTAAAATAAATTTCACTTTAAAGCAGTTTTAGAAAATAAATTGACCTAAATTTTTCATGCTTGCATTTTTTAGATGTTTAAAAATATATTTCAACTATTTTTAACAAAAAAAGTTTTGAAAAAATTATTGTTATAATTTTTTAAAAAGTTATTATTCCATTTCCCCCCTTTAAATTTAAGTATTAAAAACTTAAGATTTTTTTTCTCCTGTTTTTACTATTTCATTTCGAATGCATAGTGAACCTATTTAACAAATTTTAGATTTATAGGACAAAAAATTAAAAAGTTGGGAGTGAAGTTAAAGTTGGAATTAAAAAGTGCTCCCCTAATTGTTTTGAGCAGTGTAGATAAAGTTCCATATTTCTCTCGATTCACCAAATTGATTAATAGAAAATGATACAGGAGCTTTTTAAGCGGAATTTATATAATCATCAGTAGATACAGGGCTAGCCAAAATATTATAAATATTAAATGGATAGAGAGAATGTTAACAGAAATTTGATGAAAAACTATTTTGCATTGCCTAATAACTTAAGAATTGTTTAATTAACAGTGAAATTTCATTTATTTTAAATTTGGGGAATCAAAGGGAATCTGATATTTAGCCACTTATCTCACACCAAATCTAAGAAAAAGAAAACAATTCATAATTTTAAAATGCTTTCAGAATATGATTTTGCTATCTACTATATATATATATTTTAAAGTACCGCTTCAGAAAACTCAAATGAATAATATATACGCCCCAAGATATCTTAATCTAGAATGTAAATATAAAAACAGGTGCTTTTCGACATAATTAGCCTTTTTTATGATAAAATTCCTTGGAATTAGTAAAATATCAATTATCTGTCTATCTATATCTATCTATTAAAAGATAGGAAACTGAAAGTTAATTTTAGTGGAAATAATAGAACAGAACTTAAAGCTCTAAAATGTAAATAGAAGAATTTTTATATCATAAAAATTTATTGTGTAAAAGTATTATACATGAAAGATTAATTTTTAGCAAAACTGAAATATGTATAATGGAAAAATATAAAATTATAATTTTATTAATTGGTTGAGATCTATTTGAAAAAATATTTTTATTTGTAGCTATAATATAAAAATATATTTATAATAAAATGTATCCTTTTTTCAGAACATACCAAAAAGTATTGAAATTAAAAGCAAACAATAAGCTCTTTATTTTAAATTTGTAAAGCAAAATGTTAAGAAGAAAATTACATTTTTATTTAATTAAACATAATCATTTTAAATTATAAGGTGATGGTGATTCAAACATTTACAACATTTTTATGTGTTTAAACTCAATTCGATTCTAATATAAACTGCACTCCTTGCCAACCTAAGTTGGGTAAATAGAAATAAGATACTTCAGCTCATGTAAAGAGTTCCATAAATTATTTATGAATCCATCCAGAAAACATGTTTAAAACATTAATTTTGTTTAAGGTCTAACAGATTTCAATATTATTTGAGAAAATTTGGTAATTTTATCAGAATGAAAAGTGTATTTTGGTTAAATTTTATTCAGATCATTTTGTACGTAAATATCTTACAAGAGTTTCCAACTAACGGACTAATCTAGCTTTTTTCTGTTCCTTTTTATTCTTTGTTTTTGCCAAACTTAGCGTGGCATGGAGTGTAAGCAACTTTTTCCTTTTATAAATAATAAAATTACAGACTACACTACTTAAAGCTGGCCACATTTAGTCTAACTATATCCAGTATTTACATTTAAGATAGCTAAACTCAGCCAGCCCAATTCAGTATCTAGTTACATTTCCTTTATTTTGAAGGTTAGTACACAAAAAGCTTAGAGATACCTGGCCTATTCTTTAAATAAGTAGGTTTGTAACAGAATCTGTCACTTAACCCACTTTAACACAACAATTGTGTTTAATAGGTAAAAACGCGCCAAACACAGCATTAATTCTATATTAAACATTTACATGCTAAATTTGGATAGAAATGGCTTTGTATGCTTTTTAAATGAGCATTAAATTTGGCAGTTTTTTTTTAAATGATTGAAGTACTTTGAATTTTAATTATTTTATGAAATTTTGAATGCACTCCAATTTTGATACGCTGAATTTTTTGACGTATCACACTTGTCCGTAGCATTTTTAGTTTGGGCTAAGAAAGTGGGTGACGGGCGGATAGACGGACGGACTGAACGATTATAATACCTTCCACTTTTTATGTTGCAAACATAGTGAGGAAGCCAAAATTTAACCAACCACCCTCAAAACATTTGCAACAAGAGTACATATCACTAATGTCATTAGGTAGGATTTATACCAAGCAGATTTTATGGCATTACAAAGCTTAATAGAACTGGGAATTTTTTTTTTAGTTTAAGAAAATTTCATGTTAAAAAATTAAGATTTGAAAGCATTTAAATTGTTTTTTCATTAATAAAAAACCTAATGAATTCAAAATCTACAAAATCCTGAAATATGCCAAGGGTCTTTCTAAACCAAATTCCCGGATTTTCTACCTTCTACTGGAAATCTGACTGAAATATCAACCATGCAATTTATTTTTAATTGTATTGGAACTGATTTAACATAATGATCTGTTCTCTACCATACATTGTCAAGAAACCCAAATACTAAAATGCATAAATATTCCACACATGTGGAAGGTATAGCAAGCCTATATCAGATTTCAATCTCGACAAAAGTAGCTAATAAACAGACTGGCCATTACATCATAGCTGTACCATTGCATTTATTAAATTTTATATCTAAATCCCAATAAAGGTAACATGACGATAAGACTCACAAGTTGCATGATCCACAATTTTTTCTATAAAGATTTTTATTTGTTTTATAATTTCATGGAAATACAGCACTGATGCTAATGCTTTTATAACGTACAAACTTTTAAATCCTAACCCCTGTCAGTACTTAACATAATTTTCTTCCAGTAAAACATTTGTACTCTTCCATGACAATTTCCCCTTCATGAGAATCAGTTAAATATCTTAGAATTTAGGTCAGAAATTATGGTTAAATAAAAAACATTCTTACAAATGATAACGGCAGCAAAATAATTTTTTCCCCCAAGTACAACAGTTCTACCTCTCGGAAATAGATCAAACAGAAATTAAGAATTCAGTTTAAACTAAAGTTAAAAGTAAATTACTCGATTTGATTACTGCAGTATCATATTTTATAAAATGTAACTTAATTGAACAAAAGTTAACTTATATATATTAATGTATGATACTAAACTATGAAACGTTTATAGCACATTATTGTTCGTGATACGCAAAGAAAACCGCTTGAAACACGGGCCGACAGTAATATAGAACTACTTGATATAAACCCAATTACGATCCCACATAAAGATAGTAACATACCTCATAAAATAAGTGGATCTCTATAACAATGACAGATCATGGGACTTAACTTTTAAAAGTTTGCATAGTTTATGCTTCTTCGATTTATTTTGCTTTTAAAATTCTATTCCTACTAAGTCTACGATTGACAATTTACCTTTTACAACAAAACAAAAACAAAATTTTGCTTATTCCGCTTGATGCCACTTTGTGTAACATTTGCTAATAGTAAAAAAATATTTGGACTTAAGAAAAAAAAAAAGGGAAAAAATGAGGCAGTGATTTGAAAACTAGCTAATCAAGCATGAATTTTAGTTTAAATTTTCTTCAATAACCTAATTCTTCAATAAATCACCAATTATACTCCTTAAAAAATAATTCAATATTATTTGTACTAACTGTAACTGAATGAAAGGAGTAAACTAAAAATTTGGTCTGAGGGCTGTAGGGAGCCGAACGGGTTTCATGAGAGGAATGATCCCACCGTATGGTTGCCAGAAAAGCCACAAAATTCACCTTTACAGGGTAGCTAGTTAGAACTGTTTTTCATCTTGTTGGCGCTATATCTGAAAGTTTTTACTTTTGTTTTGTAATAGAGTTGTGCTGTTGACATACTGATAAAAGAGAAAGTAAATATTACCTGGCAGGATAAAATTTCTTAAAATAAATGTAGAATGAAGACTAAAAAATATTTTTTTAAAAATATTTTAACAACATTATTAGTGTTAAAATAACTAAATGTGTTTAACATTTTTGAACAAGATGATTGATTTTTTGTATATTTTTTTTTCAATAAGCACTCCATTTTCTTAGTTTTTGCAACGATATAACTATGTCAATTAAAAACTATGCTATATTTTACATACAGATTTTTAAAAAAAGTTCAATAGTTTTTTTTTTCAACGTATTTTTTGTGTATGTGTGTTTGTAGTGGGACGATTTGTGGGACATTCACGGCCATATCCACCTGAGCTTCAATTCCAAATCGCTGTGGAAAACAAGCGGTTAGACAGGTTTGAGCAGTAGGATAACATTAGCACGTGGTTTGAGAGCTGTGTAGGATAACATTAGCACGTGGCTCAGGAGCTGTAGGACAACAAACCGCGTGACATCACATGAATGTTCTCCATTCCTAACTCAACTCGCTGCGTTAGTTTTTGTTGCTGCGTAAAATGTTATTTAGTAGTAGGATTATCGAATCCCTAGTTTTTTGATGACTGAAGACATTATCTGCAACCAAAGTACTAAGGCATCAAGAAACAAGAACTAAGGATTCCATAATGCTATTCCTATGGCACGTTATGCGGCAAAAATAAGTTACACAGCGGGTTGAGTTATGAATTCGTAGCACTAGAACTACGCTACACAAGTGGTATTGGCGAAGGGAATCGTAATTTAGAACCACAGTCAAGTGACGAACCGACACCTGTGCAGGCACCCAATGCAACGTTTTAAAGAATGCATCGTACGCGGCGTAGGGACTTTGGAGCATATTTAACGTGCACTGCCTTTAATACACGGATTATTCGTCGAATTATTTTGTCTACTCAATCCGTTTACAGGTCGGCCAGTTATATTGGCAATGCCCGGGTCGAACCTGGTACTTTTCGCATGCAAGCCAGACGCCCTTGCGGCTTCCTTCTTATATTAAAACTTACTCTTGCACCCAATGTGTTTAATACTTGTATTCTTTCTAAAATATTAACGATCGCCCTATATATATAATTAATAAGTATTATATGGATCCAAAGAAAATACATTTGCTATATAATTAAAAATATTACCTAAAAATTAATACCTAATTTATTAAATTGAAATACTCAAATACATTAATTAGATATTTTTGTCAATCACGTTTTAATTATAGTCAGATTGAATCTAGGAAAAGGACGGTGCCAGAATAAAATCGGAGGAGAGCCTTCCAGTTCAGCTAGAAGTTCTTATAGGTAATTAGGGAAAGAAAGCGGGGGGTAGCTTTTTTATTATTTTTTTGGTTGAATACTGTCGTAGCTAAACTAGAGCTATTGGCGACGCGGGATTGCTTTTTGAATCACCGTCAAATGACGAGGCCGACACCTAAACTGGCACCCAATCCAACCTAATAGCGACATCGTACGCGGGGTCAGGACTTTGGAGACCATGACATTTTTGAAATTCACCAGTCCCAAATGCACAGCGATATTCATTGGCGATTTTTTTCTTCTCCAGATTTGCATGGCTAAGATGAGGGCAGAATCCTCTAAGGTGTCTTCCGTGGAATGTCGCCTTAACCCTCACGCTGACCCTGAGAGTAGGGGATTTTCCGAATAGATTAATTTAAAGTCAGAATTATAATAATTAAACTTTACATATGTTAATTTTTTTTATATGAAAATAAACTTCACACTTCTGTACTATATAAATTCACTAATGTCTTCCACTAAAACACATGTACATCATCCGTAGAGTTGAGAAATTCAATTTTGTTGTATAATTTTTCAAAAGAATGCCTCAATTTCGCAGATTTTCTATTTTTCCCCTTTTGCATTTTTGGCAGCCTATTACAAATGCAAGAGGCTTTGTTTCGCTACATGGCCATAGGCAGATACATGGCTCTGTACAAAGGCTTTGCAATTTTATAGAAAAGATCTTATAATTCAAAAACTTTCATAAAAATGAGTTTTAATTAGTACATGAGCTTGCAAGCTTCTTTAGTTCAATAAAAAGATATTGAACAAACTTTTTTTTTAAAAAAAGGGATAATTGTTTGGGTACTGTGTGTGTCGCTTTAAGCCTCTTGAATATAAAATTTCTTGTTTTGATTATTAAAAATATCATTGCAATATTACGGATAGAAACCAATATTAACTTCAAAAATGAAATATGACCTTTTGCCTCACAAAAAATCTTAATGAATTTAATAATTATCTGTTTAGAGGGTAAGCAGTATATGTGCATCTATTCTACTTGTTGGTACCTGAATAGAAAAATCATATCAAGCAAAATGATATTTTAGAAGTCAGCTTGTGAATACATACCTTACTGCTTTAAATTATGCCCTTTTATCAAGAATAAGTATAATACTAATTGAAAATCAAGACTCATTTTGGATAATTTCTTTTATTAAAGATACATACAGTAACAGTTTGGATGATAGAGAATATCAAATTATTACTTTTTGGTTTCAGAATAAATAAGAGGAAGAAAATTTTAAGTATGAATTACAGTGGTGGCCAAAATTGTGGACATTTAAAAAAAGTTT
Organism: Hylyphantes graminicola; assembly: GCA_023701765.1. Lineage (NCBI taxonomy): Eukaryota > Metazoa > Arthropoda > Arachnida > Araneae > Linyphiidae > Hylyphantes > Hylyphantes graminicola. The sequence continues at coordinate 40,910,899 of CM043119.1, read as the reverse complement.
CATATTTTTCAACTTTGTTTAATTACAGAATATATTAATTGTATATCAAATTAAACAATTGTTTATCAAATTAAAAGTACTTAATCTTTATGAGGACCAGTCTGCAGATCGCTGAAGCAGTCTATGAGACCTCTTTGGTCCCATTTTAGCTATGTCTATGGACACAACATGATCAAAGTAATTTATTGTAGAATTAAAAATAAGTACAGTATTACAATATATGTATTACGAAATAAGTTATGCAACCAATAGTATGATCTTTCTTAGTTTTGCAAGTCATTGAACCACCAACTTGCATTGCAATTTAAACACAAGAGAATCCATTGTTTGTTTGACTAAAATGAGCATAACTTTATTTGTAATACAGATACTTTGTTTTTTTTTTTATGAAATTCTACATTAAACTACCTTCAACTTAATATTAAATGTTTGTATTTCAGCGAAATTTAATAGATGCAAGCATACAGGCAACAACTGAAACACATGAAACTTTAAAAAAAAATGTCCACACTTTTGGCCACCACTGTAGATGTTTATATACAAGTATATAAATTAATAAGTACTTTTTTATTCTTAACAAATAGTGCACATTAATTTACTACTATTTGTACAATATTCCTAGGTAAAAAATATTTTATTTCTTCAAAATTAATGTTTTCCTCATCGTCTTTCTGCCTTCTTACCAACATTTATTTTGCAGTCTTAAACTCATTTATTTATATAAAAATATTGTAAAAAAATGAATCGGTGAGTGCAGAAACAAGGTCAATCACAAATTTCAAATTTTTCAGGAGGGAGGAAAAACGTAATAACTCCTCTCTATTTCTGCACTCAACACTCGCAGCAAACGTCCTGTATTTACGGAACAACTCAACAGACTAACGTAGTTTTTAACACGCATCTTGCATTTCTACGCTTATTTTCATTGAAAACAAGTTTTAGGATTTTTTTTTGACCGAAGTGGTTTCAGCACTCACCGATTCAAATGTGGATTGTATACTTTACTTCATTACTTCTTTAATTAGATGAATATTTGTTATTTTAGTTATCATAAACATAGTCATTTAAAGGACATATTTCGTAACTGAATCTGCAATCTGAAACAAATTTATGAAAAATAATTATCAATATCCTGTCGAAATGAATGTCCCATTTTTTAAACCTGTTTAGTACAATTCTTCACATGCAGATGCTTTTCAACCGAGAAATGAATTTATGACTGAATATTCGATGAAATTGCTACAATGAACACATCAATACTACAGAAACCTAAAAAAAAAAAATAGGAATATGAATACCAAATTCAAATGACATTTTTCTCTCGCTCTTGAACTTTCTAGTCAAACAAGTTTGTACGTGAATACACATGTAATAACAATCTATTTATTTTCTTAATATTAATGAAAGTGTTGTTATTTACTTACTGCTATGAATAATGTAATGGGATTCCAAAAAATTGAACTGCTATGATAGGCCCACTATTCTATAGGGTCAAACCACAGGAGCTCATTCATTGGGATATATCCCTTTTTTATTTATGAGTCATTCCACGTCAAATCGACCAGCCCAAAATCTTCATGTCACAGAATTCAATCTTGATTTTATTCCAAGTACAAGAGACAAATTTATTAGACACGTATTTTTTATTTTTTCAAAATTTTAAGAATTAAAAAAGTTATGATTTTTTAAAACCGAAAAGTTAAGCCTAACTTTTTCTCATTTAGCATTGCGGTCTATGGGAAATTTAGTATTTTCTAACGAGTATAACTAAAAAGGGTAACCTGGGAACAACTAACAAATTTTTGTATAGAATACTATTACTAATGGTAAAATTTTGGTAAAGTGCGCTGTTGTTCCCAAAACTCCTTCTACCAAAATTATTTTTTTAAAAGTAAGAGGAGAATAACATTAGTTAAAATGGAGAAATGGGTACAATAGGTTTGTGTTTATGACAGAATATGTGCAAGCGTGTTAAAATACCATACCGCGTTGAAATGCCATAGCAAATATTTTTAAGCACTTTGTATTATTGAAAAATGTAAATCCCTTGTAACTTTGAAATTTCAATTAATATTTATATTAGATAAAAAAAATATTATAAATATAAGTTAAAATTTGAAAGGAGGAAAAGACTTAAATTTTTCAATAACAGGAAGTATTTAAAAATGTTTGCTATCATATGAGAAAATTTAATATTAATACTTCATTTAAAAAAATATAGTCGCTTGCACATATTCTTTCATAAACACAAACCTATTGTACAAATTTCTCCATTGGAACTAATGTTATTTTCCTCTGACTTTTAAAAAAATAATTTTGGTAGAAGGAGTTTTGGGAACAACAGTGCACTTTACCAAAATGTTACCATTAGTAATAGTATTCCATACAAAAATTTGTTAGTTGTTCCCAGGTTACCCTTTTTAGTTATACTCGTTCGAAAATACTAAATTTCCCATAGACCGCAATGCTAAATGAGAAAAAGTTAGGCTTAACTTTCCGGTTTCAAAAAATCATAACTTTCTTAATTCTTAAAATTTTTAAAAAACAAAAAATACGTGTCTAATAAATTTGTCTCTAGTACTTGGAATAAAATCAAGATTGAATTCTGTGACATGAAGATTTTGAGCTGGTCGATTTGACGTGGAATGACTCTTATACAACACTTTCAGAAATTCTTGTTACAATTCATAATACTTCGGACATTGAAAAATATTTTCACTTTGAGAAATTTTAGCATTTAAGAGTAAAGCAAATTTTTACATCAGACACTGAAATATTTCAAAGAAATCATACTTTCATACTTGCCTCAATGGCATTAAAATGTTTTGAAAAATTGTTTCAAAATGAAATAGAGGAGTAGAATTGAAGCACTATTATAATAATAATAACCTTTATTAACACACAAACAAATTAAACATATACTAACACCTAGAGGAAAGAAGTCCTGTTAAGGCTCCAGGATTTTTTAGAATCTATTCACTTAAACTATCACCAATTTTAGCCCACTGAGTTCTATTAGTGAAATAAGAGATAAACCATTTAAAGATATCCATCGCCTCAAAGCCTGTTTTTTCTAATTTGTAGATTAGTAGGGAATTAATGACATTGTCAAAAGCCTTTTTTATATCCAAAAAAATAACTACCATAATTTTGATATCGTCAATATTTTTGTAAATATTTATTAATAAATTATGCAATAAATTCTTAATCTTATTTAGTTATTAACAAAATTGTACTCATTTCACGCAAAAATGCACTCACTTCACAACCTTTCTTAAATTTTCCGGAAATGGAAGATAAAATCAATTTTTCTTCTGAAGTAATTGATGCCTCCAAAGATTTTAACAATACATATATAAAGCAACTCTAATGTCATTTACTTTGAATGAATAAATCATCCTTATAGCCAGAAATATCATTTACATTAAAAATTAAATCGAAACATTTAATTGCCAAAAAAGATTTTTTTTTTTTTTTAAACAAGAGACCCTTTTTAGTTACTAATGAGATTTTCAATTTTACAATTTTTTTTAATATAGGTATTTCCCCCCCTTGTTAACAGAAAATTTTGCGGTTCTTAACATAAAACAGAATGCAAATCTATATTTAAACACCAGAAAAAATTTAACAAGACAAATCGTGAAATTTCAAGAAAAATTCTGGCATTGCATTCCAATTGGACTTTCAAATGACTGCATTATTATTTTCAGACTTAACAGCAAACTCAAAATGGGATGAAAATTTATTTATACTCATTTTACCTGGCATTTATTCAAGCAATTTGGTTTCTTCACATTACTTCTGATACCATAGTACTTAAACTCTAGTATTGCTCCTAGTCGTCACTTTTTTCAGCTTCCTAGAATCTCTTGTGTATAAAGGTATATTCATTTTGCGTTCCTCCAATTTATAAATTTCTTCTTTCAAACGGGCAAATGTAGGAAAACCTCTCTGAAACTAGACACATCCATCTTAGAACAATTTAATAAATACAGAAAATAAATTAAATAACTCTTTTAAGTAAAACAATACACTTAAAAATAAAATACAATTAGTTACAATAATTACTATAAAATAAAGATAAAATTAACAATGCAGTTTTTTTTAATAAATTACCAGCCAAAAACAGCAAGAAATGCAATTTTATAAAAGAAAATAGTTATATAGCAATTATTGTTATGATGCTGAATTTTTGAAACAAATATTCACATTCAAGTCATTAGAGTGTTTCTGTGCTGAATTAAAAAATCTCAATAATATTTTTGACAATAAAATTACTATATGCACTAAATCGAACAATGACAGAACAATTAAAGAGCACAGAGAACAATTCAAATAAAAATAAATAGCTATTTATAGGTGGTGCTCTAGAAAGGTGATGACACTATTCGGTCACTTTTCCAGGGAAATAAAATGGTTATTTTTACGGATAGCTCCTCTGATAATTATTTTAACAGAGGTGGTGTGGGCATACTTGTCACCCGCCCTTCTAGTGTTAAAACTGAACTCAAAATTCCTACAGGCTTAATTGCATCGAATTTCACTAGTGAATTAATTGCAATTAAAGAAGCCCTTTCTTTTTATACTTCATACTGAAGACAATTTAAAGGAAGGCCTAGGTATGCATCTCAAAACCTGCCCTCGAAGCCATCCATAACGGTAAAACCAACCTAACACCACAAGGCATAAATATTCTCTTCGGCCAAATAAACTCCAGTGGATCCCTGCCCACATGGATATCGAAGGAGCGAGTATGCTGACATACTTGCCAAGGAAGTTCGGGATTCTCAACGTTTCTTCTGAGGATGCGAACGCGGCAGTCAAGCTTAGAATTTTTATCAGTGCTTTTTTGGCCACATTGGCTGAATAGTGGAATTAATTTTTTGTAAAAATTTCATCATGGTTTCATCATTTGAAACATCGAAAAATTCTCCAACAGGACTTGCTTTCTTTTTTGATAGACCTAAATACTTAAGTTTTTGTTATTTCTAATTTTAAATCAAGCTCTACTCAAGTTGTAATTAAGTAAAAAATAGTTATACTTTATCTATCACAATTGTAATTTTTTCACTAAAAGATAAAAAAAAATGTAATTGTATAATAATATTGTAATCCACGGTTTTATTATTTTTTCTAATTTTCATTCCACACCGAATAAACCTACTTCTGTTTTTGTTTTCATACTTCAGTTTTCAGGTTGTGATTTTACCAGTGACGCTTTCTAAAAGTCTTGTTTTAATAACAAACAAGTACTACTTTATTGTGTGTTACTTTAACTAAAACATTAATAGCTATATTGTATTAAAATTATTGTGTGATTGTGCACTTATACACATAATGTTAAGTTGAAATTGATGAATAATAAATACAACTTACTCAGATCTCTTAAAAAAAGTAAAAATTGGTTTAGGTAGGCCGAATATTTGGTATTCGGTGCATCCCTATAAATTACACTATAATCCTATCAGCTGTTATAGAATAGCAAGATTTAGTACGGGCCATTAAAGGGCAGGAAAATATCTTCAGATCCATCTTAACACTTCAATACTATACTTTATAGTCTCCAGACCCATGACCTGGCAACTTGCATATCATCAATGCTTTTGGCCCTAAATAGAAATAGCTTTACATGGACACTATAACAACAGCTTTTTAACCCTTTGTACTCCAGCCTTATAGACAATAGTAGGAACCAGTAACTCCAGAGCTATACTGAGATAAACAAGCGAGTCGCAGAAATAGTGACAACAGATTTATTCCTAACATATGAAATGTCACAAATACGGCGACACGACAACAGAGTGCAAAGAGTTGAACGCAAACTTTCACAAATTATTTAAGAAAGTAGCATAGTTTAGCAACAGTACTTCCATTTAAATATTTAGATAAAATTATTATTCACATTTAATAGTACAATAAACATATAATTCATACAACATGAACAGGGAAGAAAAGAATTAAAATCGCTTTGGAAACATGCAAAACTTTTTTATCGAATGCAATAAGTTGTATAACAAAATTAAATAATTTGATCAAATTACTCAGATTATTTATTCTACAATAAGAAACAATTTATATAACGGGAAAAGAAACAATAAAAACAAAGTAAAAACAATTATAGCCGCTATGAATATATTACTTAAATTATTTAGCCAATAAATATAAATATTTAAATATTATAGGAAATTAAAATAATTAGATTAAATCATTATACAGATTTATGTACAGTAAACAAATAAGATATACAATACAACGTTTGACAGAAAAATAAGAATTTGGAAAAACAATTAAAGTCGCCATGGAAACAGATACCAAAATTCATCAGCAAATGCGATTGATAGCCCTCATGCTAAATTTAAATAATTAGATAAATTATTAAATTAATTATAAAAAAGAATAAAATATATATTTACCATGCGTCCAGCAGAGCAAGGGCAAATGAGCGCGAATTAAATATCGCCAAGACTGAGTCAACACTAAAAGAAGCCAAATCTAAAAGCTCGCCAAGAACCAGAGCCTGCGGCGATGAACTTTGTGGCTTTCTCAGGTGCTCCCATTCCTATGGAATGTAATATCGGTAGGGAGCCTAGTGGTCAAAGGGTCTCAGCTTGAGATCAGAAGGTTGAGAGTTCGAGACCCGGTCGCCACTGAAGACCTACCGAGTATATGCGGAGTACGTGCTCGTAAAATCTGTTGGGTCCGAAAGTCCTGTGGTCGGTCATTGCGCAGTTCACCATGGGTACAGGTTCCTGGAGAAAATTTCCCTCCCCTTCAGGGACATGTCTAAATTGTGGAGGTGGCGACAGATGGCAACATCTGTCATATGTGTGTGTCTTGTGTTGTCCTACTTGACGATGGCTTATAAGCGGGTCCTTGCGACCAAGCACACAAGCCTGAAAATATATGTCAAACCAACCAACCAACCAATTTGGTCTGCTTGTCTGCTTTCTTTCAGTTTTGTTGTTTTTATATTAAAATACTCAATTAACAAATTTCATAATTTTAAATTTCCCAATGCTAAAAGTTTAAATCTTTTTTCACTAAAAATTGTTAAATATATTTAAAAAAGGACGCTTGTAGTTTTTTTTTTTTTTGTAATATATTGTTTGGATACGATATCAGTGTAATACTGCTTTTACTCTCATTTAAAGAAAGATTACTTTTCTTTTCTTTAATATTTTGAATTTAATGTTGTATCATTAAAATTAATTTTTAGCGTTGATATCGTTTTGTGTTGATATTTGTACTAAACAACTTTTCTCTTAATCATAATACCCAATCCATTATTTAGTGATAAAGTAAACTAATCACAAAGTATATAGAGCATATATCTCTTAGATAGTTGATTTTAAGGCATTTTTTACGTTTTCGCTTAAAACGGCATTCATTCAGTTTTTTAGTATCATGATTCATATTTAATTTTCTCAAAATATATAGTTAAATGTTTTTATTACAAACTTCTTTATTTTAAATACAATTAAATTTATGCACTTTACAGATCTAAATGGAGACTGAAGCAGACGACATCCCCCAGTTAGCAGTAGAAACAGAGAATGTCCGAAGACAAAGTTCTAATTCTATATCCGACATCCAAGGACCATTAGTTCCAAAAGAAACATATTCAGAGGCCACTACAAAAGTTGAAAATGCCCCTTCTCTTCCACCAATACCAACAGAAGAAGAAGGAACCTTCAAAAGGGTTGAATCCGAGTCGAAGTTTGGGATTATGGAAACTGTGTCCTTAGATTTATCTATACAGGAATCTGGTAGTTCAGATGCAAAAGTAGTGGCTGATGATCCAGAAAATGTGGCCGTTCAAATGAGGTCTTTGAGTATGAAAGAGAAGGAAATAACTGAGGCCAAGGAGGAGGCACTGCAACAAGGACCTCATGTAATTGCATTGCTTAAATATCATCACTTAAGTTCCCACATGTGTTATCTCACTGTTGTGACATTCCTTTTTTTTTTGGATGTCAGACTTTCACTTAAATTCTTTAGAATTAATTCAAATTAGAAAATAATAATAAAATCATGTAGAGTAAGTTTGAGGAAGCATTAAAAATCTATTGCAATTTTTAAATAAAAAAAATCAAAAAATGTTCAAAGTGCATTCTTATATATTAAACTTTGTGCTTTTTCATAGTAGTACTTAATTTTTGCTTATGCTGAAATTTATTTCAAATTAAAATTGCTATAAATTCTACGATTACAACACACACATTAGAAAAATCCCATCTTATTAGTAGTCTCCAGTATAGAAATAATAAGCTCCTAGAAATACATTTGAAATAAATCCTCCAATAGTTTTGGCTGGGCGTTGATAAGCGAGTCAGTCAGTTAGGACTTCTTCCTTAGATACAGATTAACATTATGAGAGTTAAGTAAAAAATGATTACTTCTTTTCACTACATGAACTTTAAATTTCAACTTATTAAATCTTTTTTCAAAATTAATCTGCAGTAAATGGTTGCAAGAGATTTCCGTTGCTTTGAATTTTCAAAATTAAAAGTACTTAAAAAATATTTTTTTAGTTAGGAGGTACTGAAAAAACCTGATAGTTACCAGACAGGTTTATACATCTGGATAAATTTATGTCATCCATATAGATGGTTGATACTTAATTTTTAAAGTATTGAAAGCATTCTTAGTTTATCTGTAGAAATAATTAAATCTATTGCTGCTAATTTTTTATTTATTTCAGTCTGCCACTGATACAACATTGCTGACTAAATATTTTGGTACTGATTCATCACAGCAAGTAAAAATCGACCCAGAAGGTATTAATTTCTTCAACGCACTTGCAGATAATGCAAATCCTCCAAAATCTCTTGAACAAACTGTTTTGCCTAATTTTGTTGAAAATAAAAATGATGTTACAGCAAAAAGTAATGAAAAGAAAACTGAAGTGGCACAAGAAGTACTGGAAGATTCTTCTACAGGTATAGTTTTAAAAGCTTTCAGAAGTTAAGATTTTTCATATTATTAACTTAGTTTTATAGCTAATTATTCTTTTCTGGATAATCTTATAGATATTTTTCAACTTTAGTTTAATCTTTTAAGATAATTTTTTTTTTGAAATATTAACATAAACGATAAGAAAATGATTCTACAAAAGTAAAGTACATGTTTGATGAAGGGTAGATAAAATTTTAATAAAATAAACCCATCCATGTTTTGTATTAGTTTTCTTTAGAAAAATAAACTATTTATAAGCTGCACCTTATTAGCTGTATAAAAAGTCATCATTGATTTGACATTATTTTATTAATATTAAGTAATATGATTTGCTTTACATATTTCCGGAAGTGATGAAATATTGTATTGTAAATGTGGTTAATTTTAAAATAGTTTGGAAAAAATCTTATCTAAATCCCATAAATCCCATTTGAATTTTAAAAATAACTGCATTTTTAATTTAAAAAATATTATTGCTTTTCCCAGGATGACATTAAGTTTACTTGACATTTTTTTTTTACAGTAGCTCAATATTTGATATTAAAATTTTTCGCAAAGAAGTTTAACAGCCTTTGGTTGCTAATTTAAATACATACATTGTGTTTTTGAACATTAAAAAAATGATTACATCTTTATTTAAATAGTACTTCTCTACCAAGATTGCACTATAATAATACCCTGTTTCAGAAAAAAGTGACAACAACCCTGCCCCAACTCTTCTCAAGTTCTTTTCCGAAGACAAAAGTGGGAAAGACAGAGATGGAAAAGCTTTCTTTGATAAAATCGCTGAAGATAAAACCGCAATTAACACTCCTGAATTGCGAATGAATGAACCAATACTGAGCAGGAACATAGAGGAACCCTTTTTAAGTGCACCTGTATTAAGTGGTGAAATAGAAGAAGCTTGGATACCCTCGGAAAAGACTCTTCATATATTGGTATCTGTAATGACTTCAAATGCCTCCATAACATTAGATAAAAGTCAACGTACAATGCCTGGAGTTGTAATAGATCAAGAAATGGTAACTCTTTCTTAAATTTTTTTTACTGAAGAGTAAGCTTTAAGATTATGACTGTCATTGTTTATCAGAGGATTAAAATAAATTATTGTGCATTAAGTGTTAAAGATGGATTAAACGGTTAGCATTTTATGCTTCTTCTTAGATAGATAAACCTTGACCTTCTGAAGGATACCAACGTATAAACCCATCACTTGAATTGCAGGTTTTCCAGCAATGCACATAATTTAATAACTAATAATTAATAACTTTCTTAAATTAATAATTCTTCCAATAAGTTAATAATTCTTCTAATAAATTAATAACTTTTAAATATCTTTGTCTTTTAAATATATTTAGAAATTTAAAGTATGGAGGAGTCATTTATTATTATATGCTATGGAAATAAAGTTTTTTATATTTAAAATAATTAAATTTTCAGTTAAAATTTTTAATTTTAATATCATGCAGTGAAAACAAGTTAACACTTCAGCCAATTTGCTTATCCCTCAGAGGGTTAATCCAGCTAATACATGCAATTGAACTTAAATAATACTTTAATTGGGGTTATTGTATCAGTATTTACTTCAGACATATTTTTTTTAGTTGGATCCAGTTAAAAGTCTCTTGCTTGAATGCAACTCTCCTCAAGCTCAACAAAGAAAAACATTGACTGCAAATGATGTTACTGAAGATGAAGCAGGATTGCAAAAGTTAATGGTAAGTTATTTAAAACATTTTAATTGCATTCTGTAGAAAGTTAATAAATTAGAGGCTAGTTTGAATATTATTGCAATTCAGCTACATGAGAGCTATTAGTGACGGGTGTCCAATTTAGAACACAGTCTAGTGACAAGCCAGCATCTGAGTCGGCACAAGTTTTAAGGGCAACATTGTATGCTATGTTGAGACTTAGAAGCATATTCAATGTGCACTCCTTTTACATGGGTATTATTTGTATTACGTTTTGGTTCACAGACAGTTTATAGGCCGGCAGTTATTTTGGCAATGCCCTAACTCGAACCAGGGACTTTTGGATGCAAGGTCAGAGCCTTACTTACTGGGCTGCTCACCCTCAGAAAGTTAATAGAAATCAACCAAACACTTTTAATTTTAGGAGGCTTTCTGATGTTACATTATTTAGAAAAATTACTATTGTCTGAAGTCAAATTGAAATTAAATATAATTGTTTGCTGGATAAGGTGACCTGCTTCGTATTTGAATATGTTTTGTGGTTAATGAATAATAACATGACTAAGCTTTGAAACGCAACCCAACTTTAATAACCATCCTAACATCAACAAAACATAAACTAAAAAGGTAGCTGCACATAAGCACATAAATCATATCAACTAAATCAGAGAGAGTTTACAAACATAGTCGCAGTTATTAAATACAGAAAGTGACAGTCACAGATACAGTGTGAAGTACTGTAATTTGCATATGCAGAATTTGCATACCAGATCGGCCACAATTGTTTGCTTTTATGTGTATTTTAATTTGAAATTGATTGCTCTTCAATATGCTGTTTTAGGAAGCAGGTTGCTACAATGCTGCCATCAACCTTACAAAACACCTGTTAAAAGCATGTGGTCAAGGAGTTGGTGACGATGGCAAGCCAAGTAATCACACACCTTTATCTCTAAGGGTAATAATTACATTTACATATTTTATCTTTCATTGCATTTCTAATTATTTTTGTCAATGTGAAGTTTATTAGTGTAAAAACTTTTTTTCCAGTTGTGGTATGTTCGTTTGGCTTTATTTGTCAAATTGCAAAAGTTTTCTTATGCGGAAGTAGAAGGTGCCACTTTTGGGGATTTAGATAAACCAGATTTATATTATGAGTTCTATCCAGACATATATAAAGGGAAAAGAGGTAACACTGAAAAATTCTTTATGTATTTATGTAATTTTATATATTCTAGTTTCTAAACTCAAACTTGTTTTATGTTTTTTTTTTAAATTTTATTTTGTATGATTTAGGTACAATGGTGCCATTTCCCCTGAGACTTCTTTTAGCTGAACTGCCACAGTACCAAGGAAATCATCAGGTTGCTATGGATAACATGTACAAAGTTCTAAATATTATTCAAAAAGTAAGAATATTGAAATTATGAATAATAGTTGAAATACTGAGTTAAAGTTCGATTCATTGCATATATGCTGCCTTAATTTAAATGCATTTTACTTTAAAAGTTCATTTGATTTGTGTTTTATTTTATTGCGGCAAATGTCCAAAATCTGGAAAAATTGTGCTGTTCACCAGACTTCAACATACACTGTCTATATGTAAAACAAATAAACTTTACATAGGGTAGACTAACCAGTGAATGAACTTTTAAGGCTCTACGTTCGCCAGTGAATGAACACCAGGATATAATGACCAGGACAACCAACCATGTCAGATAGCTTCCTACTACATGGGAGGAAGTCAGTGTTGCCAATCCACTAGTGGAATGATTTTCAATCCTTATTTTTTAATTATATTTACCAAATGTTCATTCACTGGAGCCTGTTCACTCACTGGTCAGTCTGATTGACATAAAACCACATAATAAACATGAGTACAATGTGTAAGTGCTAATCTATGTAAAATTTGTCATGTCCAAAGTCCTGATCCTATAAAGGATCTGCTTGGGACCATCTTTGGCATAACTTATTATGTAACTTAGGTTCATAATTACAAAGTTATATATTAGTTGGGTTAAAACTCTATGCCTAATATTGATTTGCGTAATTAGCAGCTACAAATAGGCAGCCTGAAATATTAACTATCTAATTGGCTGAAGAGTAACCTTATTTTCCCTATATAAGATTAATATTTAAATTTTTAATTGAACATTTAATAAATTTAATTTTTTTAATTGTTTTTCTGTAGCAGATGTTTATTAATAGCTCCCCGATATTTTAAATTTCAGTAACATTTTAAAATTTGTGTGTTGCTGGAAAACTTGATAGTCAGTTGACCATTTTATACGTCTGTATACTTCAGAGGGTTAACAAATGCAATATGAATGCTTGAAAGATTTGTTTAAAAAATAGTTGGCTATTTCCTAATATTTTTACTTATTGCAGCGAAGAATATGAATAGATTGTTTTAAATAATTAGAAATGAACATAGAAATTAATTTCAGTAACATTTGAGGCCTCTTTTGAAGTAAGAAGTAAACAATTTTAGTCATTTATTAATAAATTATGATGATATAGTACATCTTTTTCAGATGATAAAAAATTTGCAAAATGGTTGTGCAGAAGATGGTAGCATGATAGAATTATCCGAAACTCGAAAAAATGGTAAGAATATATGACCATGAAACACAATAAATTGGATAAAATAGTTCATTGAGTTCTAATTTTAAAACAATAAAAGATTGAAGTTGATATATATATATTTTTTTTGGTTAAACACAATTCACAAAAAAATTAATCACTACATTATTATTTGCAGCCTCTTTAGATGTCTGGAATAAAAGACAAAAAAGGGTTTTGTACTCAATTCTGAATTGTGTTCTTTCACAAAAGGTAAGTTAGAGATTCAATGGTACAAATACTTTTCATGGCAACAGGAAATTCAACTGGATAAGTTATTTTCTAAACTTAGTTTTTAACATCAAAAACTAAATTTTAAAAATATCGTGTTTGTATAGTTAAAAAATTTTAATTGCTTTCATACCAAATTATGAAGTATATTGTGGATCAAGTGTGTTGCGTGACAATTTTAAAACTTTACTGAAACATTCATTTAATTTTTTTTAATGACTTCTCTTCAATAAAACTCTTTTTATTTGTTAAGGATTATGTTGTTGCTGTTTCTATTATGAAAACATTGATAAGTATTAGTAAAGATGAACAACCTGAGCTTTATTCTGCATTAGGAAGAATATTCCTACAGGTATAACTTTTCCTATTTAGAACATGAAAATATAAACTGTAATGTAAAAAAAATGACTTAAATTTAATTCAGATAAACTGCAGACAGACTGCAGATTGATAGAAGACATAACTGAAAAACATTCTCTCAGAAAAAATATTCTTCTGGTTCATTTTTTTTAATCTGTAAAATTTCAAGATCTATAGATTATTGCAACTTTTAAAATAGCTGCTGGTTAACAGTGGTTCACACAATAGTTTTATTCTGCAATTGTAGCACTGTAGGAAGGACTAGGATGCCAAAATATTATTTTTGGAGATTTGACAAATTTCTTGTGTATAAAGTGCAAGGCATAATTTTATTATTTATTATTCGCTCAAAGCTTTAATTAAATAGAATGGTAACAAGTTTTTTTTATTGTAGCTTGGAGATGTAAAAACTGCCCAAATATGTTTTACAAGAGCTGCAAATATGGCTCAGAGTGAAAACTTAAGCTTCCAGGCAGAAGAAAATATAAATAAGTATGATGCACCTTTTGAATTATTATTTTTTAAAAAAAGTTTTGTTCAGCTGGGCAGAATCAAATTAACTTAAACATGTTTCATTAAATTTTTTCACAGAGCTATGCTAGCGATTGCCCATAATAATAATGAAGATGCATATAACTATTATGAAAAGGCTTTTTCCATTTGTCCTAATAATGCCATGGTAAGGAATATTTTTTTATAAGAAGTCTTTTTCAAACAGGTAAAAAAATATGTTTAAAGTTTTTTTTTTATTATTTGCAATGCAAACATCTAAGGAAATGAAAATAAAATAGCTTTGCTTTATAACAGCTTTAAAAAAAAAAAACATAACCAAGTATTAAAATTTTACATGTTAATATAGTTCTGTTCCTAGTACTGAACTAAACTCCTTGGTTCAACAGCCCATTAGTGGGCCAAAGCATGCAGTGCCCATTTCAGCTTTCGTGACCTAGGGCTATGGGGTGCTAAGTATATGTCCCAGTAAGGTGGTCAGTGTCACGCGGAACCCCCAGTGCTTACTTCCCAAGAATGCTTGGTATCCATTTTATCGACCCACTTTTGGTATGAAAGGATGGGTCAACCTCGTCCAATCCGGTATTCGATTACTGGACCTGTGGCATGGCAGTGCAAAGCACTACCACTAAGCCACTGGGTCACTTTCACACTACTATCCTTTAAAAAATTTATGCAGAAAAATTTACCTAACAGTACTCTGTGCAGAGATGGCTTTTGCCCATTAAACCTTCCATGGTACTGTAACCAGATATAGTGTATAATGTGGCTGTTTTTGGTGTTTGGCTTACCCCAATAGTCCCCAGATTTCATAGCAAATTAAAAAAAATATTAAGCAAGCAGTCATTTTTTAAAAAAATAAACGATAGTTTTTCTATAAAAAAATTAAAAATTATTTTAAGTTTTGTCTTTTTGTTCATATTTGTTGACAATGTACTTAATATTTATTTTAGATCCTATGCAGAACCTTAAAATGCTGCTTTGAAATGTAGTGTTAAAAAATAATTAACCTTAAAATGATAGTTTATGTACATACAATTTTGTTTCTAATTCAGCTGGCCAACAACATGGCAGTTTGCTTACTTTACATGGGACGTCTAAAAGAGTCATTGGCCCTTCTTGAGCAAACAATCCACAAAGACCCATCTTCCTGCTTGCACGATGGTCTACTATTCAACATCTGTACCTTGTATGAATTGGAGTCATCTCGATGCGCCCAAAAGAAACTCGCCATGTTAGAGCTGGTTTCAAAGCATGTTGGGGATTCTTTCAATGTGGGATGCTTGAAAATACAGACAGCGACAAGAACATAGTTTCAAATGTTGATTAAATAATATGTAAAACAATATTTAATGTCTTTGATTCGAAAATTGATTTATATGGGGTTTTTTTATTTGTGTATGATTTTGAAATATTTGTAAACTAAAGTTGTAAATAAAAATTCTTTTGCTATGACCCAGGTCCTATTTATTTGCATTAAATATTTGTGTGGAATGTTCTTAAAACAAGGTATTATTAATCTATGGTCTTGAAATAAATTGTTTATTTATAAAATTTTTTATAAAAATGAGTACATTAAAAACATAAGCTCAATCACCATTGAAACTACTGTTACATGCATGGCATAAGCGATTTCCAGTACGCTCAACATGCTCTCTGCAATAGATATGAACCTTTGTACCACAGCTTACGCAGCTTGCACCCTGTCAACATAATTAAAAATAAAGTTATACATAGTAAAGGCAAAATGAACAAAAATAATGACGATATTTATTATTTTTCTTTTAAATTTAGTAGAAATGCATTGTAGTTTGATGAAAGTAAAAGGACTAAGTCAAAATTAAAGTAGGTAGTAAAAACCTTTTTGCATTGCATAACATTTAGTCTTAAAATATGGTTATTTTTGCAAGGTTTGGAATTTTTATTACATTTCTTCAATTTGAGAACAATGGCAAAGAATATTTCAGGGCAAAAGTTGGTTATAAAATTTCTTTAAATGTGTGGTACATTAAATTAAAGTTTTGCTTTTATGTAGCAATTTTATTATATTTGTAAATATAAAATAAAAGTAAAATTAGCAATTTAAATAGATATTTCTATGTGCTTATTTCTTTAAAATACATGCTAATTTTTAGTACATTTTATATTGTAAAAAAACTTTGATAAATAATCTTAAACATGTTTCAATTTTGACATTTTTTCTCAGTACAAATGTTTTACAGTTTCCTCCCTCTCAGATTAGATTATTACTGAAATTTTAAAGTTACTTCTTAACTTGCATCATTTGAGAAATATAACCAAAATATTTAGTTCTAAAAAGAAAGATACATACTTGAAATACAATATTCTTGCACCAAAAACAATTTGTTATACTGTTTTCAAAATTATGTTTAAAGAAATGCTGCAATTCGAAAATTGCTCTGGTACTAAAGAATACATAACCTCTTTGCTAAAATAATAATTTAATAAATTAATAACTATTTATAAAAAAACATTAAAAAATATAAAATAATGATTGCTTCTATACATAACAGTTCAAGTATAGTACATCAGTTTTAATAAGAAAAAACATTAATGCGCTTTTCTTAACTTTCATTTTTTACAAGTATTTAACATAATTTCAGAGTTAATTTTTTTCATTTAACAAATAGTTTTAAAGCAAAACCTGTTTGACTTTTTAAGAAAATGAAATAAAAAAAATTAGTTTGTAATTAAGTTATGCAAATTGACATTACAGTTGACTGCTCCAAATGCATTACATTAAAATAAGTTTATTCAAGCTAAAACAAAAACAAAAAATTACAAAGATTAAAAAGAATACAAATGTAAAAAAAAATGACGAAAATTGGAATAGGCAACAACAAAAATTTTATAACGAGAATAAATTATTAACTTCATAATAGTATATTAATCGGAAATACAACTTGCCTCACACAACCAACCAGATTCTATAAACTTTTTTAATATATTATCCACATCTCTTCTTGAAACTGTTTTAGTGAGTGTCTTGCTGATATCATCTGCAAAGTTTAAAACTGTTGTTGAAGAAATTTTTCCTTCTTCTGACTCAACTATGGAGGAAACCTAGAAAGATATAAATATCTATAATAAATTTCTACTTTCAATAACCTAATATGAAATAGAAGGTCATGAAAGTATTGGTTTGGTTTGAATTATCGTCGCACTAGAGCTATACGAGGGCTATTGGCTATGGGCGTCATATTTTAAAACCACAGTCAAGTGACAAGCCGACACCTGAGTAGGCACCAAACGCAACCGTTAAGGGCAACATCGTACGTGGTGTTAGGACTTTGAAGGATATTTAACATGCACTCCCTTAAATGGGGTATTATATGTCGGACATTTTTGGCTGCACGGGCCATTTATAGGTTGGCAGTTATTTGCCGATGCCCGGACCCAAACCTGTGACCTTACGCTTGCTAGGCGAGTGCCTAGCTGACTGGGCTCTCCAGCCCCTGGTCATGAAAGTATTGTGATGGGGTAGAAAATCCTGATTTTGAAGATTTTGCGTTTTTAAACGTTTCGGATAGTGCTGATTCAGAAAAAGAGGATTTTGAACATTGGTCCATCTGTCTGTCCGTATTCACTGCATAGCTCAAATTAAGAGAAAAACTTCAAATTCAGTACAAATTCTTTGTACATGACGGACAATATAATAAGCACTATATAATAAGGTTTGAAAGAAAATCACTTGTGTGCAAAGGGTAGCTGTCATAGAACTTTTGTGGTTTTAAAGGTATTTCTGAAAAACAGAAAGTAACTACAGACTTTATATTTTGGTTGACGAGTTCCAGGACGTCATTATAAGGATATTTTTTTTAAAAACTTTCACGCACAACTGTTAGCTGCCATAGAACTTTTTAGTTTTTAAAGTAATTCTTTGACTTTTAGTTTTTATTTAAAGTACAGTAAACTCCCGATTATCCGCGGAATTGGGTGGCGCGGCTTCCGCGGATAAGCGAATTCGCGGATAATCCGCAAAAATAAAGAAAATGCCTATCAACAATATTTTTTATGGATTTCATTAAAAAGTAAATTACAGTAATCGTATATAGCATGTACAAATTTACTTACCTCAAAATGTCTATTACTGTCGTTTCTTCTATGCCACACTGCAAGCACATTTGATTTTTAGAGGATTCGTTTTCTAATTTTTTAATGAGTTGTAGTTCGTCTTGAATTGTCAAGACAACTTTTTTTTAGTTTCTTACGCATTTCGCTAGTATCAAAATCACATAAAGCAATTCAATTTAAATAGCGGGCAGTTTATTTTACAAGTGACGCTTTTTGACAAAAACCTGTTCGTGATGTGCACCTGGCCGAACACCAGGTTTCCTAGTCATTCTTATTATAATCATAATGCATTCGTTGTTCTTGTTAAATACATTTGTCGTTCTAGAAAGGAATTCGTTGTTCTTGGATTTCTTTCCAAAGATTTCATTCTTCCAAAAAGTTTTGAAACAAATTCAAATTCATTTATCGCGTTTTTTTTAAAAAAATTTTATATTTGAACTGAAAAATGGGCAAAAGTGACCCGCGGATAATCGGGAGTTTACTGTATTTTTATATTAATTGAAGTTACCTTATAAGATATACTATAAATACCTTTAAGTATATAATTGAGTTATTAAGAGGTAACTGAGAGTCGTGAAGCATTACACAACTAAAAATTTTACAATAAAAGGTACACTGCTATTACAAGAAAGTAATAGTTTTCAAAACAAAACTGTTCTAGAATCAGCAAGATTTTACTGACAATTGAAGAGCTTAGTAATGGAAGTACATGCTAAGTGACATTTTTGAAAAAAGAAATTGGGATATTTATGTCACTGAACATATTACTAACTACTTTAATGATAACTAAATTCCTCCCTTTATTAACTTTACATTAAGTATAAATTTTACCTTTGTAAGTGCTGTTACCATATGTAAGCACAAGTGTAAACAAAAAACTTAAAAACTCATATTCTCATTTTCATCTTTTTGTTACAGCCACTATGCTCTTGATTTGTCCATGCACATACAGTGGTGGAAACTGATTTATGAACAGGAAGTTTTTTAACAATATTTCTTTATTAAATGCATATTTATCGATTTAAACTTCATACAATATGCAGGCTTTGTATTATAAAATATACACGTAAACGACATTTTATATAAATTTGTGAACAATTTCTTTTGTTGATATTTTAGTTTCAGCATAAGGAAATTGATTTATGAACTTTTACATTCAATTGATTGATAATGATTCGATTGATAATTATTTAAACCACTTTTTTTTGTTAATGCTTTTTTGATTTTGATTTTCATAAGACAACCCGAAACTTTGGATCTTGTTTTGGTCAAGTAATTTTCCGATTTTAATGATTAAGTCCAATCTACTCCATAACTGATGCACACCACCATGCTCCACTTGAGTAAATTATTCAAACCAACTGATCTCAGACATTTTCCTTGGGGTTTAAGTCAGGACTATTGGCAGAATGATCTAAATGAACAACACTTTGTACATTAAACCAGTCTTCCATTTCGTTTGAAGTGTGGTTACTTCCATGCATATCCTGCATAAAAATATAATCAAAAGCATAGTTTTGCCATGCAAAAGGTAGCAAAGAATTTTCTAGAACTAAAGTGCAATAAAGTGTTGTTAACGCCCCTTTCAGAAACAATACCTTGTTTCTTCCATCAAAAGATATCGTGGCTCAAACCATAAAACTTGACATGTAAGACCCAATTAAAACCCGCTATTTACATACTTTTTGACTGAAAGTATTAGACACACTGAATAAACTGTATTAGCATTAACATATATATTGTTTTTATCTAATGAACCCTGAGCCTCATTCAAAGTAAGCCTTAATTGGCTATTTCACTTATCAATACGATTCAAAATACAGTGAAACCCCGAAACTCGGGACTTTAAAACTCACTGTATGAATTTAATATTCATTTATCAAACTCAAAAAGATGAAAGGTTCATTGGAACTCATGATTGGTACATTAGGTTAACTTGAAAATTGTATTTAAAATGTACTTACAATTTTCTTAAAAAGTTCCAAATCTAAGCCCTCATATTCAGATGAAAGTCTGGAAATGGGAGTATCAGCAATATTTACAAGGACGTAACATTGCTTTGCAGTTAGTTCATCAATTCCTTTCTTTATTTTCATATTTAGAGGTTGTAAAGCACAGTTTATTTTTTCAATAAAAATTTTCAAATCTCCTTCTGGAACTGTAGGAATAAAAACAAATATTAATCCTATATAAGTATGGAATGTTTGTAATGAAGGTAACAATTGAAAAAAAAATTGTTTTTGGTTGTCACTTTCTCTGAGAGATTTTAATTTTTTAAGTTGACACCCTTACATAAATTTATTCAAGAATCAAGAAAATATGAAAGTTGGTTGAAGATGTTTAAAGTAATATGTAGCTTAGAACAAAACTCAATTTACATTCGAAAGCTTCTTCGAAAATGATAGAAGGTCCAGAATATTAATTTGGAACCAATCTAATAAGTAGCTTTTCTACTGATGACTGCAAAAGTGATTGAAAGTTAACTTATCATAAACCACCATCAGCAACCTGCAGCAATTGGGTGACTTTTTGTAGTTCTTCGATCTTTTCCAAAACCCAAAATTATAAAATTTTTCAAAAAAAAAATTTAACAAACTTTTTCCTTGTATTTATTTTGCTGAATGAAAATTGTACATATTTTTACGATTTTTTTTATTAACTGTAGTTAAATGACTCAAATAAGCAGCTATCCGAACGAGAGTTCAAATAAAGAGACAAAAAGGGAAAGTTATACGAATCCTGATTTACAAAAAATTACTAGCTTACTTCAAAGATTCAAATTAAGCGAGTGGCTTTTATTTCATGAGGTCGAGTGAATTATAGGTTGAGGGAAATAATGAAAAGAGCTTAATAAAGTATTATTTGGCATGTGCTTGCCTACAATGTTTTTTTATAATAACGTGCAAAAGCGTGAAATTTGTGTTCTTACTTTGTGTTTTTTAATTTCCTTTAATAATTTTTGTAGTTTCCATGGAGATATTAGAAAAATGCAAAAGTAATGAACGATGAGCCAATAGAAATAAGTGAGTTGCATGACCATTTAGTTTCCATGGAGATATTCATGACATTTTGTTTTTTTGGCACCGTCTATGAAGTATCTATTTAATATCTTTCGAATGTTGAAATCAAACATGAAATTATTATTTATTCAAAGAGTGTGGTTATCAATTCAATAAATGATCCTATTCTCGAAATATTTATGGCGTTATTGATATTTTTAATTAAAAATGATAAAGGTACTTTTCATGATTTTTTTTGTTGAAAACAAATATGGAAAACAAAAACACATTGTTAATGCGATTTATGCATATCGAACAACTTTTAAGGCTGTTTTGTTTAAAATAATCAAAAATTAAAGAACAGTTTATGACCACAATTATAAATATACCTAAGGGCGAAGTTTAAATATTAAAATATTAATATCGATCCCTACTACCCAGAATTTGGTAGAAGGGTTAAGTATGAATTTAAAAAATTTAATACCATTCACAGAATCATGACATTTTGTGTGCAGCATTCGGACTTCGTCACTATCACAAACTTTTTTAAACATAAAAGCTTGCAAAAACATTCGGTGTTGAGCTTGTAAATCTCCCATTTTGAATTGTAAAAAGTTTAAGGAAACAAAACAAGTTAATACTTTCGAAAAGTAGCAGAATTTTGAATAAGTAGAAGCAGTGACAGAGAAGTAGCTCTTTTTGTCTTTTTGACTTTTTTGGTTCAAACACTTTCGGTTGCCTTTTTCATTTTACTCGCCTAAAAGTGGAGCTTTAGCACATTCAACTACGCTTAGCAACTTGTTATCGAGGAGGTGTATTAGTTCTTGCTTGATTAAACTTAATGCATGTTTATATATATTTTTTAGCTTTATTTTTTTTTACAAAATTCATAATTTTTTAGCACGTCTTGCTTACTTTAAAATTAATAAAGTCTGAATTCGATTTTGGTCTTTGGCAACATAAAAAACTAAACATTCAATTTCATTCTTGTCATCATGGCGTTGGATACTGCAAGTTCGCTTCCTCTTCCCGGCTTTAAATTTGACAATTATTTAAGGTATATCTTTATTTAATATATATTTTATTATTTATTCTTTATTGTCTTATTCCATGTGCAAAAGTTTTGTAAAAAACTTGTGTGTTGACTGTTGTTATCTACCTCATTTGAAGTTCCAAGTTTTAGACATTCGCTTCTATCCAGTGGCCAGGTTTTGAATTTTAGTTTTCAATACTTCGTTTCAACAACTTGTTTTGGTGTTTTTTTTTTTAATTTTCAAATTAGCATTTAAACATTAAAAAAAAGGTGACCACGTTATCTCATTCTTGGTACCCACAGATTATGTTGAAGGTTTGTTTTTCAAAATAATTATGTGTAATAATGTGTTAAGTTTTTTAAATAATAACCAATTAAATTAATGTATGAAGCGCGTCAATATGTAACTGGTTGTTAATTGCATTAAAAAATTGTATATGCACAATTAATTGTTTTTTTTGGAACAAAATTTGAGTTTTTTAAAAGACTATTTTTGTAAATTAATCTATATGATTGTTCCTAAGAAATGAGATTGCTAGTTTTATGAAGTGCTTTTTCCGGTTTTTTTAACCTTAACTATATACCTTTTAAGGGTTAATCCTAGCTCTCCTGCCCTAACAACTTTTTTGGTGACATCCGAAAAATCACTTTTCGAGCTGCTGTCTGCTTGCTTTTTTTTTTGTAACCTTAAACCTGGTCCCGATCAGCTTTTGAGCACATACCACATTCTTTTATCATCTCCTTTTTTATTGCATGATTTCCAGAAAGTTATTTATTAGCCTTTAAAAACTTGCCAAAGTTGTACTGTCGCTGAGCTAGTGACGAGTATATTGCCCCTTTAAGAAACAGTTAAATGCTCTTATGTTGCATTTTTGCCTTCCTAATTAGATGTGGACACATCAAGTACAATTGAACACTTACAAATTAGTTTACATAACTATAATAAACTGCACAACTTAAAGCATTTTTTGTGTTTCATGAAATGATGAAAACTAGCTTCAAATAACTATTTTCATTAGGAATTCATTTCTAACATCTAAAGGATTTCCTGCACCGAAAACCCAGAAAACTGGAACCACCATCGCTGCACTTGTTTACAAGGTGTGTTATTGTTTAATTTTTTTGAATAAATATACAAACTGGTATCAGTTAACAAATGTATCTTTGATAGGTGTGTTACAGCCATAATATAATGGCGGGTCTGTTAATTGGTAATTTTTTTTGGCAAACCTGAAAATGTATGGCTGGGTTCTTATACCTATCCAGCAGTATAATATGCATTACCATTTTAGGCATCTTCGTTGCTTGGTAAATCTAGGTAACGCAAATCGCTATCTATATCGTATCAAGACCGGCCATTATGTCATAAAGGTAGTTTTTGGTTTTCATAGTTGAAGAGCTCAAGTGCAAAACAATTTAAATCACTTTTTTGCTTATGCCATTTAACCTCTAAAGTAACTGGCCTTTGGCTGTATCATATACTGGCTATTTTAGACCAAAAATGGCATAAGCAAAAAAGTGATTTAACTTGTTTTGCGATTGTCTTGTTTTCCAGTAGAATGCCTTGAAGATGACAAAAAAATATGACAAAAATGTTCCTCCCTAATCTTTAAATTAGGGACTTAATAATGCAAAGTAAACAAAAAGTTTTGACAATTTATAAGTTTTTTGTGTTATGCTCTCATCTTTAACCTATGTTACAATTGCAACTATCAGTTTGGCCACATGCACTTAGTGTTTGCAACTCAATCTTTAACATTTCCATGGCATGAAAGACAGAAGCGTAAAAAAAAAATTGAAACAAAATGTATGCTGTCATTATTTTACTCTTTGGCAATGGGAGGTTCCGCATTGAATCCTTTCTCATAATATTTCCTCCGGCAATGAACTTAAGTATAATTTGGTCAATGAATGTAAATTTCAAACTATCCTTAATTCCTAGAAGAGAGTTTATAAATCTGTTGCAGGAATCTTCTTGTCCCGATAAAAACAAATCCTGGTTTAAAAATGTGTGGACGCCGCTTGAAAACCATATTATAGATGCCCATACCATTATCCTACAACGTGGCCATAGGTGCCCATGCTTTAAACTTTCTTTGACAATTTTTTTCATTGAGAGTTTCTGTTAAGTACATATAAATATTAACAAAAGATGTATTTTCTGTTTTATTAGGATGGCGTCGTTCTTGGTGCTGATACTCGAGCAACCGTTGGAAGTATTGTTGCTGATAAAGTATGCCATAAGATCCATTATCTAGCGCCCAATATGTAGTAAGTGAATATACAGTAAACTCCCGATTATCCGCGGAATTGGGTGGCGCGGAATCCGCGGATAAGCGAATTCGCGGATAATCCGCAAAAGTGAAGAAAATACATATCCGCGAAATTCTTTCTGGGTTTTATAAAAGTAAATTACAGCAATCGTATAGTATGTACAAATTTACTTACTTCAAAATGTCTCTTACTGTCGTTTCTCCTATTCCACGCTGCAAACACAATGGACAATTCCCGTATTTTTTAAAAACACTTCAAAACTATTTTTCTTAATAGACAAAACAACGCTGATTCCAAATATCCTGGTTAAAATATCGAAAAAAATTTGTTTAATTTAATATTTAATTTTAAAAACTCGTAGAAGATAGTTCTTGTTTTAACCGTTCTGCTATTGGTTGGAGCGGTTGTGACGTCACCATTTATGTTCGTGGGTTTGTTTACTGTTTACAACGGCGTGCAGACGACCTATCTAGAGTTTTCAATAGATTTCTTATTAAATTTGTTTTAGTTCTTAAACGTTCGGATTTTTATTCTTTATTTTTAATTTACTATTATTTTTTGTTCAAATAGTCTTTTTTCTTCAATTTATTTTGATGAAACCAGGCTTTTTCAAAGCGCAGAGCGACAACTTACCCAAAAGCTGCGTTATTATCGAAGTTTTGTAATCACAATCGAAGAATTGTGAACACAATCGAAGTTTTGTAAAATCATTGTATCTAAATTTATAATTTTATTTAACAACTCAAATGCATGTCCCATTTATACAATCTTTTTTTTCAATTTAATTCCAATAGAAAAACCCAAAAATAACTAAATATAAGCTATTAATTAATTACTTTATGTAATTAGAACATTGATTCCAAAGCACTCGTGCTGCCATCTATTATTCAGATATTTACTGTGGCTTTTTACTATAACTTTTTGAACAACAAACAGTTATGCAATTAATAACTCAAACATTAAAGAAAAGTAGCTGAAAACTTAAAAAAAAAAAAAAAAAACTTAACTTTTACAATGAGCTATTCTCTATACTTTCTGGAAAGCAAGTTGTCTACACTACAGCTTACGATTTAGGAGAAACAGGCACGTCGCATAGCCTTACTTGGAATATTAAAAAAAAAATCTTTTCTGGGATAGTAACTGTAGTATTATGGCACTCTGGAACTATGCAATACCGATATGACATGTTCAAACAGTTTTAACAAACAAAACTAATTGTATTGTATACTTCACAGTTTCAGTTTCACACAAATGCCACTATCAACCAGAGCTGATCGGAACGAGTTTTGTAAAAGCTGACGTCACAGCGTTTCCGCGGGCTTTTGAGTGATTTTCGCGCGCTTCTCGAAAGCTCGACTTTGAAATTGAATAAAAAAATAAATACGCATCGGAATTTTTTTTTGTTTGGACTAATATTTTTTTTTCGACATCCTTCATCGAATAAAAAAATAAAAAAAAAATGTGGGAATTGTCCATTGATTTTAAAAGGATCCGTGTTTCATCTTTTTAAAGAGTACTAGTTCGTCTTGAATTGTCAAGACAACTTTTTTTCGTTTCTCGCGCATTTTACTGTTATCAAAATCATGTTAAGAATTCAATTAAAATAGCGGAAAGTTTATTTTGCAAATGACGCTTTTTGACAAAAATCTGTTCGTGATAAGCACCTTTTGGCACCCACCAGGTTTCTTACAGTCATTCTTATTTTAATGCATTTGGTGTTCTTTTTGTTAAGTGTATTCGTCGTTCTTTGAAATTGTTTGTCGTTCTGAAAAGGAATTCGTTGTTCTTGGAATGCATTCTTCCAAAAAGTTTTGGAAAAAAAAAATAGATTTCATTTATCGCGTTTTATTAAATTTTTATATTTGCACTGAAAAAAAAGGAATGGATAGTATATCGCGGATAAACCGCAAAGCGGATAATCCGCCCGCGGATAATCGGGAGTTTACTGTATTTGCCTAGTAACTGCATTTGTATTATTATTACAGTTTTAATTAATGATATTTCCTTGATTATTTATAACTTGTTTCCATTTCATTAACCTGGTTATATGGACTAAACCTTATTCTTAATTTTTACATGATTCATATCTTTCTGAACCAATAAATCATCACAAATTGATGTTTAGAATTTAGATTTCCTGCAATAAAAGAAAGAAAGAAATTACCCTATTGTCCAAAATTAAATGTAAAATAGTTATAATCATGTATCTAAAGAAAAATATAGAAACAACTATATACATGCATTTGATACTACTTTTAAAAAATAGTTGCTAAGAATTATAAAAATTTAACTTAGGTGATTTGTGTTATTGGTTGTCAGCTTTACTGAACAGCTTAATAAACATATTTTAAATTCACTGAAAAGTAACCTACTCTTACTCCATGAAAATGATCTCCAATACAAAATTTCAAGTTATTATTTTATGATTTCAGTTGTTGTGGTGCTGGCACTGCGGCTGATACAGAACAAGTGACGAGGCTGATTTCCTCTCAGCTGGAGCTGCATAGATTGGCAACTGACCGGGTCGTGCCTGTTAAAACAGCTGAAGCCTTGCTAACTCAACATCTTTTCAGGTAATATTTTTTTTAGGATTTTTCAAAATTTAATTGACTTTCTAGGGTTGTTGCTTGATAACGTAAACCTTTACATGAAGTCTAAAGACTATCTACTAAAAAAAAGAATATCTCTTTTCGACTGCTTTTTTAGGGGAAATTTCTCCTTTCAATATTGGTATCAAAGACAGAAAGATTTTAACAAGTTGTACAGCTGGGGAAATAAAAAAGTACCCACTAGTGATTATTTTGGCTGTTATTCATCCTATAGAATCGAACCTTTTTGACTTTGTGAACGAATAACATTCTAAATTAATTGCATAACACAAAATTTGCATAAGGGGGCGTCTTCATATTAAAATGTTATGAACTTTAAATTTTTCAATAGCAACACCCCTTTTTAAGTCCATATTTCACATCTATGACATATTTTAACACGAAATACCAAGTTTTGTTAGTTTTTAAGCATTAATAATGGAGTTAGAGACATGCAATGTTTAGGGATCGTAATGTTAAATGAGTTGTACCTAAAGAGCTACCCCACTTTATAAATAATGAAGATAATGAAATGAAATTTTTACTTAATAGTACTTGAAATTTTTACTTAATAATTAATTTTTGATATGAAGACGGCCCCTTATGAAAAATTTGTGTCATGGAATCAACTTATAATGTTATTTTTTCATAAAGTCAAAAAGGTCCGATTCTTTACGATGACTATCGGCCGAAATAACCTCAAGTGGGTACTTTTTTTATTTCAACAGCTGTACCAGGGGTGTTAAAGACCAGAAAAAGTCAAGGATTTTTTTTTTTTAAATTTCTGCCCTAGCCTCAAACATTTTAAAAATCAAGACATTACAAGGTCAAATCTGGAGAGTTGGCAATCCTGCTGTTTTTTTTTGTGAAATTGGTCCACTCTATTAGAAAATAAGGAACTCCTAATACATATTTATTGATATGCCAGATTTATAAATATAAAACTTGGGCATCACAAAAACTTATATCTTGGTTTATTGAATAGTAATTTTATGGAATTATATTATTTTTCATACAGGTACCAAGGACATGTTAGCGCTGCTTTGATTGTCGGTGGAGTTGATAGGAACGGACCAAGTGTTTACACTATTTCCCCTTGGGGATGCTCTTCAAAACTTCCATATACCTGCATGGGATCTGGTTCTATGGCAGCTATTGCAGTGTTTGAAAAGGACTGGAAAGCTGATTTGCCTGTAAGTAGCTGGGACAGTGGATTCTTTCTTTGTTTCCTATTTAGTTTCAGTTGCATCAACTTGGACATGTCATTGGAAAAAATCATTGAAATTATTTTATCTTTTGTCAAGAAATATTTATTAGTATTATTAATTATATTGTGAAATCAAGTTTTAAATTTTTGTGTTTGTGAAGAAAGCAAAAGGATTTTTTCCTGTAATTGATTTAATTTGGTTATATGTTTTCCCAGTAGCTTTGCCAATTGAATCGGTTATTTCAAAAAACAGGAGGAAATCCCTTGCCTGGTTTTTGAATTAAACAACTTTCACGAAAATTAAGAAATTTTGAATATTTTTACATTAAACAATGTATTTTCCTCAACAAAACCTACAACTCACAAAAGCACAGTTTGAATTTACTTTTTTACAGTTTTTCTTAATTAATTAAAAACAAACCAAGTTGTTGTTTTGCTGATCAAATGAATCGTTTATTTCACTTTCAAACAAATCATGCGAATAACACTCAAATGGTGTTTTTTAAATGAACGATTCAATTGATGTTAGTGATAATTTCATATAACTTGATCAATTGAGGTCCACAGAGCATCAAGGTACACATTTTAAACTTGGCTTGAATCCCGAAATTCAACTTTGAAGTTCATTTTATGGTATACCAAATGTCATATAGATTTTAAAAAATTTATTCAATGTTCACTAATTGCATAATGAAATACTACAAACATTTATATGTTTTTACAGAGAAAAAAAGTTAATATGCCATCCAAGTTTTAGTATCTGCTGTCATAAATTCCCACAGATATTTGCAGTTGTAAAAATTACCTTTTAACAATTATGGTGTTTTAATTGGTACAATTCTGTTTTATGAAATATTTGTTTATTTGGCTTCTCGTTTCTTTACCAACTATTCATTCTAAAACAAATACTAATTCCTAATTTTAAAAATTGTAATTTCTAACAGGGTATAAATTAGTAATTTTATGTACTTTTTGTATGTAATTGTATAAGAACACAAAAAAATTACTGTTTTGTTCTTCTAGTTGGAGGACGCTAAAAAGCTAGTACGAGATGCCATTATTGCTGGTATTTTTAATGATCTAGGATCTGGAAGTAATGTCACTTTATGTATTATTAACAAGGATGGAGCTCAAATGATTCATCCTTATGAAGTAGCTAATGTTAAAGGAGAAATGTAAGTTTTAAAGCATAATTTTTATGAAAACAATTTATGGTATACCAAAACCGAGCTTAAGTTTGCAGCAGAGAAATGTAGTGAGCAGAGGAAACTTGGTAAACAACCCGGCTGGCGCCGCAAAATCGCGTACTCTGATTGGCTGCTCCTTTCGACCCTGATATTCGTGTGCCCTCAAAATCGAAGGGAAAAAATAATTAAAATAACACTCTAACTGAAGCTTAACTAATAAAAATAATAAATTTTTATGTCTTGAAATAACAAATAAATTTGTTTATTGAATGTGAAATATCTTTTTGTATTCGATTCTCGCACTCAAAAATGAGAACTATTTACCCTTTTTCTCGTAGAACATTTGTACACTGCAAACTTAAGGTCGGTTTAGGTATAGTAAACACATACACTAATTTAATGCTTATAACAATGATGCCTAATGACTTTTTTTCCTTGAGCCATTACCAAAAATTAATATGTTTTAATTGCATTATACACTACATATTTACTAAATTGTTTTATATGTAAGGACAGATAAGATTTTTGACTAATATAACAAAAAATTTTGGATTTAGTGATTCCATTATAGTAGAACTTATTTTTAATAAAGAGCCATTGTTTAAGTTCATTTTTTTATTGAAAAATATCTTAATTTTATTTGTTTGAACCACAATGATGCTAACAGTTTTTATTGATTTTTGAGACTTTTGTAAATTCCCCGTGAAGATATTAGGAATCACTCCTTAGTTACCATCTACTTATTTGAATAAAATTATTGGAAAATGTTTTATTTCAATTACAATTAAAGCACGTCAGAGACATTCCCAAAGGTGACAATAAGAAAATATCAAGAAATGCTTAATTTTTTTAATGGCTATCTGAGTAAAGGCATTGTTTTTAACTTGTATTACTGCTAGTTGGAAGTATACTGACTTTAGGCATTTTCATAGTAAAATAATACCATATTACAAGTGTAAGAGAAGTAAACAAAATCAAATATCTATATACAAATCATCTTAAACATGTTGGATGGACTATGAACCTTACAAGAGAACTGGTAATATATGGTTTTGGCAGATGATCAGAAAGAAATATATTCTTCATTCTCATTAAGGGGGTTCAGTATGTTGTATATCGGTAATGTTAAATTGGCCAATTGCAATGTACCTTTTCACAATAACTACTGATCAGATCATCTCAAAATTTTCTGTTTGTGTTATACCATCCTTATATATTAATCTGAGGTTAAAAGTTTTTTCTAAATAATTGTTAGATTTTTTAAAATAAAATAAGTTTTAAAGTACCCAAAAAATTATGAAATTTTTCACTTTTTTGCCCCAGAAAAATTTTTTCACTTTAGTTTTATTAAAATTTATAACCTCAGATTAATCTATACTATGTACTACATCATATAAAAAAAGTTTACGAGAAAACATAGCATAGTTTTTGAGAAAAGGTACATCGAAGTTCAAAAAATGAAGTTCTGAGAAAAATGCATTTAAAGTTTTTATTGTTAACCCATTTCCTTACGAAGCCATGACATTAAAATGGCTTTTAATGTCAAAAATATTTTTCCAATCGTCTTGATACTTTGTGACATTATTAATAAAGGTTGTAATAGTATTTTAAGCCAATAATTTTTGTTTTGATTTTTTTCACCGATTTTTGGGTATTGAACCCCCTTAAAGGTTGCTATGATTCTAGGTATTATGTTATTTCCGACAAAAAGAAATGATATAAAGGTATTTTTTACCAAAAGTTTTAACCAAAAAGGCCCTCGCCAGATAAGACGGTGAAAAATGCCCCCATTCCAATCGGGCTAATTTTTTTTCTGAAAATACCTCATAGTATGGACAATTTCTCAGCCAAGTTTCAGCTCAAAAATATAACGCATTTTTGAGTAAAAAATTAGTTTTTTTTCTTTTTAAATTGATTATTCCCTGAATATATTTGATAAATCCAAAAAACTACTCATGAGTTTTTAGATAACATTGAGTAGTATTCTCAGAAAAATCCGCTCATAAATCTGATCGAGCGATCATTCTTAAAAATGCAATTTTATTTTTCAAAAAAAAAATTTCATGCCAAAATCGTTTGGTCACAACTTAGGATTTTGTCTCTACATATTCCTCTATTATCAATCTATAATATATTTTTTTTTCAGATTTTTAAAATTGTTGGACGATAGTTTAAAAAAATAATTCTTAAAGCCTGATTTTTTTGCTCTAAAATCCATAGATTTAGAAATAGCATGCCCACCGATTGCGCAATCCCGTACAACGCAATGATGCGTGATGAATCCACATTTCGTCGTTTTCGCAATGCATCACGGGAAAGTGATTCACAAAAATGGTTTTTCCGAAGAGTTACATACAATAAAAACTGCATTTTTAACTTGCTTCTTTTGTGAATATATACCTCATGCCTTACAGAAATTATCAATACGCATGCAGCTATAAAATTATGCTAGCAAAACTTGTAAAAAGTTTTAATTAATTAATATTGAATATATATCTTTTATTAGTCGAATTATCTCATGGTGCCATCTGTTGGCGTATGGCATGCCATGTGCAAGAGCTTGCGAACTGCCTTATGGGATAATGGTTAACAAATGGCTTCACCTTTCCCCCTAGAGGCAGATCTGCTACTTTCTAAATCTATGCTAAATTCTTTAGTCCGAAAGAAATTCTCCCAGATTGAATTTCCCCGCCCTTGTTAGGAGTGCCATCTGCCGAGTAAGTAGTGCGAAAAGTCAGGTTTTAAGAATATTTTATTTTTTTTAAACTATCGTCCAATAATTTTAAAAAATCTGAAAAAAATATATATTATAGATTGATAATAGAGGAATATGTAGAGACAAAATCCTAAGTTGTGACCAAACGATTTTGGCATGAAATTTTTTTTTGAAAAATAAAAATGCATTTTTAAGAATGATCGCTCGATCAGATTTATGAGCGGATTTTTCTGAGAATACTACTCAATGATATCTAAAAACTCATGAGTAGTTTTTTGGATTTATCAAATATATTCAGGGAATAATCAATTTAAAAAGAAAAAAAACTTTAATTTTTTACTCAAAAATGCGTCACATTTTTGAGCTGAAACTTGGCTGAGAAGTTGTCCATACTATGAGGTATTTTCAGAAAAAAAATTAGCCCGATTGGAATGGGGGCATTTTTCACCGTCTTATCTGGCGAGGGCCATTGTAAGATAATTTTAAAATACCCTTTGATATTCAAATATTTAATTTTTTTGGCATTCTTGAACATTCACCACACAGCCCAGATTAATTGTATTCAGACTGTTCCAGCTGGTAGAGATATATGGCTCTTAGTTCTGAGTCTGCCTTAAGCCTAGGAGCTGGGGAGCCCAGTCGGTTAGGCATTCGCCTAGGATGCAGAAGGTCTCAGGTTGAGGTCCGGGCATTGGCAATATAAATGATGTCCTACAAATGGCCTGTGCAGCCAAAATGTCCGACGAATAACAGCCCGTGTGGAGGGAGTGCACGTTAAATATCCTATCCTTCAAAGTTCTAAAGCTATGTACAATGTCGCCCTTAACTGCTGTGTTGGGTGCCTACTCAGGTGTTGGCTCGTCACTTGACTGCAGCTCTGAAATACGACGCCAGTCGCCAATAGTAGCTCCAGTAAGATGATAATTCAAACTAAACTGCCCTAAGCTTAATATGCCAAAAGTAGTTCTGTAATAAAAATTTAAAGCTTAAAAACTATTTTAATTAAATATGAATGTTACTTTTCTTTTTAGACAAGGATCATACAAGTTTCCTAAGGGCACAACTGCGGTTTTGACATCCCACACCCGGAAATTGGAAATAGTAGAGGAAGCAGTAAAGAAACTCACTGGTGAAGATTCCGGTGATGCTATGGACACTGCTTAACTTTATTTTACTTAATCTGGTATATTGTGTACTTTCAAGTATTGTATTGAATTCTGCTTCTAAATAAATTTTTAAAAAAGATATATGATTTTGTGTATTTGTATTGTAGAATATCTAGTCATGTCAACTGCATTACTAACTACAAGATTGAGATTGTTGAATGTGTTATGCGTTAAAATACTCTGTAGTGGCAGCTAGTGCTATTGAAATCCATTGCTGTCCACTATGCATAATATGATATTGCATGTATGTTTTTTTAATAATTAATAGAAGCATAAGAAAAGTATTAAACTTTTTTTTATACTAACTCAACTTTCAAGTGCTAAAAGAAACACAATTTGCAAATTTTCTCTTCATCAACATGTCTCGTTCGTAATGGAAATAACTTTTAAGTACCCACATAGCCATTCATTATCCAGTAGACCTCTATAAGACGTTATTCGGAAAATCCATGATATCCATTAGAATTTGAGTTTACCATCCATAGACGTCTTATAGACATCCGTAGTTTCCGCCGAGTGATATCTATTAGGAATCTATTTGACAGCGATATTCTAGACATTACGGACGTGTTTTAGACTTTCTGGATAAATTCGTGCTATGGTGAACGTCCATTAGAGGTCAACAAACTCCATGAGCAGCCTCATGTACTTTGTGGATATCTATTAGACCAGCCCTAACAACAAAACATTTCTCGACGAGGTCTAGAATATCTAATAAATATACCAATTCTAGACATGTTGGATACATTTTGAATTTATGGATCTGATAGAAAGTACTTAGAACAAATAGTTAAAAAAATGCAAAGATAGGTGGCGCCACTAAGGAATTTCTAAAATGGGTTTAAAAATTATTTTATTGTTTGAAAATGTTATTTTGAACTAGATTTATTTGTTGGATTCTCCTACTGAGCGTATAACTTCTTTTACAAATTTCTTCATTTTCAATGCTGGGAGATGCTCCAAGCGGGAATCGAACCATGGACCTTCATACCTTTAGAACAGCGCGCTATCCGTTATGCTACGGAGACTTGGTTTATGACAGTACACTTAGGTTCTTAACGAGAAGTCAAATACTTGGCAACTAGGGAGGTTTTTTTTTTAATACTATGAAGTTCCATGAAATTACTTAGATATATCTTTGAACCAATTTATTTTAAATTGCTAGATTTTTTAAAACTTTAAACTCATGCTTATAATTTTTCAAAAAATAAAAGTTTCATTAAAAGGAACCATATTGACATTTGTTATAAGTTCAAGTGTGTTTCTTTGCTTTTTCATTATTTTATCGTATTTTTTTTTATTATTTTTCACACATTTCATTATTTAAACTTATAATTAGTATTTAAAAATTATATATTATATCCTATAAAATTCAAAGCTTCTTAAAATCGCAAATAGTGATGAAGAGTTATTTTAAAATAAACTTTTGCGTAGTTGGTTCCTCTTATATTGTTATTATTTTCTTTTTAATTTTCTAATTTGTTTTTGGATTATTTAATATACATACTTTTAGAACCTCCCTTTTTATAAAAATTAGATACCTAAGAAAAAAATTGAATTAAAAATGAAAAAACCACTATTGATTTGTTCATTTTTTTTCATAAAAGATAATCGATTTTTTTTCCTTTCGCCGACTTTTTATGATTTTAGTATTTTTTAGAATGTTTGAATTTATAAAATTCAATTACCAAAGAAAAATTAAAGTTTAAAATGTAAAAAAAAACCATTAATTTATTCACATTTATACCCATTAATTTAGAAAAAAACACAGACATAAAAATGAATTTACAAATCCAAATTTTCCATTTACCACAATCGGTTTTAATTATTTATTTTTTTATAATTTTTTAATCTGTTTAATTTCATAAAGTTTTCAGTTTAACTCTCTAATGCATACTGTTGTCATATATATATGGCAAAAGTCCACTTTATTCTATTAAGGTAGAGCCCCCTCTCGACAAATGTTTTTTTTCCTCTATTACATTCCATTATGAAGTTTTAGTTACTAATTACCCTCATAGATGACAGTAGTAAAAGTGTATTCAAAATTAAAGAAGAAAAAGTTATTAACTGTTGTAAAATGTCGTCATTGGCAGTATTCAAAGTATAATAATATTAGTACTAAATACAAATAAATTGTTTTAAAAAATAATTATCGTTCAAGAGGGTTATTTTAAAATATATTTAGTTGTTTTCTAGTCATTCTTATCAAAATTGGAATTTTGTAGTTGGTTTTTGCCATATGGAATTTTTTTAAAAAAACTGAAATTATTTAATTTCCAATGCAGTTAATATTTTTTTCAGTATTTTTCCCACAATGTATGAGTATTAAAGATATAGATATATTTTTTTCCGTAATGAAAAAAAAAAATTCATGTATTACAGGGTTAAATTGGAATATTTCTTAGGACGTCACGCTCTCTAAACTGCGATTTCATTGGTTGTTGCGTTTTCTTTGAAAAGTGTTCAAATAGCTCATTGGTTTGTTTAACTGCGATGCCATTGATGGTTGTTTTTTATGGCAATGTGTTGAGAGAGAAATAAGCCAATTTCAAATATTTATTTG
The DNA here is from genome assembly GCA_023701765.1 of Hylyphantes graminicola. Lineage (NCBI taxonomy): Eukaryota > Metazoa > Arthropoda > Arachnida > Araneae > Linyphiidae > Hylyphantes > Hylyphantes graminicola. The sequence continues at coordinate 40,874,702 of CM043119.1, read as the reverse complement.
TGTATGCTCGAACTTATTTTTTGGCACTTATCGGCAAAATAAGATAGTTCTCGAAAGTTTCCAAGAGAAATTAGTATATATTTTTTTTCATATTCTACTACCAGATTGTTTGAAAATTTAATTTAATTAAAAAAAATTGCATAATGAAATGAAACAAAATGTGTTTATAGTCATCTCATAGTTATTACTATTTTTCAACGAATGAAAGTTTCATTAATATTAACCCTGTTGACTTTGTTATAATTTTTGTGTAAGTTTCTTTGTAAATTTTCATTATTTCATCGTTTTTTTAATGTAATTCCAGAAGCATTGCATTATTTATTTTAATTGAATATTTAAAAAATCCAGAAACAAATTTCAGGTAAATCAAGATTGCAATGCATAATTTTCAAATTTGACTATACATTAAAAAAATCTTTGTTGTAGGCCATCGTTTTTTTTTTTTTTTTTTTTTGTCATTTTTTTAATATAAAAAATGCCGCAACTGCCGCACCTCTTAACGAAAAATACACGGACTAATTAAAATTAAGAATGAATCTAAATGTTCAAACCCTATCGTTATTTTTGTTTCGTTTTAAATGTTATTCATTATTTACTAATTACTATATTTAAGTTTAAATAATTTTTTGTAGTTACATAATAAACGAAGAACAATTTCTCCTCCAAAATGTTTTGGATACCTAATTAGAAAATTTAAAACATAAAATAGAAAATCATTAACTACAGTAGACTCCCTCTTAACCGGCCTCCGTTTAACCGGATCTCCGCTTTAACCGGGCTAAAAAATTTCCACCCTTAAAATGCCAAAAATACAAGTTTTTGGTTTCAATCGGTTTTCGGTGTCGTTTTTTTTAAGGTATGTAATCAAATATGTAAAATACTACTAATAATATATAAAATAACCAGTAAAATGACGTCTATTTCAATTGTACAATTATTTCATAAGGCAAGTATCATCAATAAACAAAAGTGCAATCAAATAACCATCTAAATTTCAATTTATTTAATTTCTCCGGTTTAACCGGATTTCGTTTAACCGGCTTACCCTCGGTCCCGTTTAAGCCGGTTAAGAGGGAGTCTACTGTACTTTAAAAATGTCTCAACTACAAACAAATATTTTCAAAAGATGTTTTTGTTTGGTCCAAATAATTTAAATAACCATACGCTAGATGGTGCTGCAGTTTTTGACAATTTGGCGATCATTGAAAAGAGATATATTTCAAAATCTGGTAATCACACCCTTACATAGAACCCCATTGACCATTGACATCCTGCTCCACACTAATTGTCGATGTCCTGGCCGGAGATTTCTTCCAAGAAATTTGTTCCCCCCTTTTGCCTCCAAGGGGTGAGGGAGATTCACTGGGGGTTATACAAAGGCTGATATTTAGCCCCACCCAGTTCAGTGGCAGTTATCAGCTGTTTAGGCAATTAAGTAAGAACCTGTTTGAATCCTGTTTCCAGTTTCAATTAGAAAAGAAAAGAGATATCACGGGATAAGAATATTTGAAACAGACGTTTTTGGTGAAACATTCCTGCTTTTTGTCTCACTTTATAACCTAAGCTGTCTCAATGTGTAACTTTGAGAAGGCTATTGGCTTTGCAACTTTGCACTACCCGCGGATCGGAGTCTAGCCAAAAATGTCTTTTTGTTACAAGTTATAGTCCCGCAAAGTCCTGAAAAGTAGGAAAATATTAATAAAATATAAGTATTTTTGTGAATACTCTCTTCAAAAACGTTCAAATTATCTTAAAAAATTATAATAGAAGTAATTTAATTTAATATTTTATTAATCTGGATAATGCTAACTATGTATACTAGTAATGTATCAGATATTAGAGTCTTTCTATATTAATATTAGTTATGCCGGTTGTTTGGAATTGAAGAGGAGGGGCATTATATAAAAATAGTTGTAGGCTGATAGCTTATAAGAATTGGAGTGTTTTGAAATTATCTTCCACAATAAGTTTATAACGTAAAACGTGAAACGTTTATAATTGTTCGGTCTGTTTGTTTGCCCGTCACCTAACTTCATATAGAAAATCACAAGTTTCCAAACAAATGGGTTACTTCATATTGAGCAAAAAAAAAAAATCATACAATGCTATATTACCCACATTCCACTTAAAATACTCAAAACTAGACGTATGATTTAAAACTTTAAAACTAAATATTTAATCTCCCTTTAAGAGATAACAAGAAAAATCCTTATTTTATACGTTATGTCCTCTGTTGCCACTTTGTCAAACGAAAGAGAAACTTTATTTAAAATTTAAATATTTTTTTAATGTTTAATATTCCAGTTTAGGTAATGGATAACGTCATAGTATATAGCACAATAGAGCTATTTTGATGGTTCATAATAAGTGGGTTAAGAAAGCGGCAGAGATAGATTTTTTTGCATAAATATTTTAGCGTTTTTGTTGTTAACTTTATACTCTAGCGAATTAAAGAAAGATAATAAGATTCGCGTATATTTTTAGAGCAGTGGGCATGTTTCAAGCCTGTAGTGGCACCCGAAATGCTGAATTAAAATAATTTGTTTCTGAGCCACGATTGGGGAATCAATGTTACGTAACAGAGCACCGATCGAAGAAAGTACATGGAATAAAAGCTAAAAGTAAATTCGTCACATGAAACTAGCCAATCTATATCTATAAAGAAACCAGTCCTGACTGACTCGCATATCAATACTATTAGAGGTACATATTTCAAATTTTTTAGGAGCTTATTATACTTTGTACTGCAGGCATCATTTAAAAAAGCATTTTTAGAAATTCGAACCGAAACGGGTCTAGGAGGACAAAACGGTAGACTATTTCTCCTTAGGAATAGCATTGGGAATTTTTGCGAAAGCTTATTAGTCAAATTTATTGTACTTGGTTCCAATAATATTTCCTAATTTATTTTATGCTTGAAAATCGTTGTTTATTTTAGCTGTTTGCAAATTAAAATTACACGGAAATATCGAGGAATATTTATGTACAAACATAGAGTTACTTCATAACAATAAAAACCAAATAGGAACCAATCGGATATCCAAGTTTAAGAAAATTTTAATGCTGACATCAGCAGGGGTTGGGGTGGGTTGCCAACAATGTCCTGATGGAAGTGATTCAGGTCAGGGGATCGATTGGCCTGAAGTAAAAGTTAAATAGTAATATACAAGCCACCGTTATTAAGGGTAACCCACCCTACTCCGGTTGTATAAAGGCTAGTTTTACTATAAGTTTTTCTTCTTTAAGCTGCAAATTAATTAAGCGAATAATAAAGAATATCAATTTAATTTGCGAAAGAAAGTAAATGAAGATAGGCATTAATGGCGATTAATGTTTAAATTAAAAAGCAAAATGCTATGTTTGGCGATTTTGCTTCTAGGGTTTATTAGCTTCCACACTAGGTTTATAACGTAAAAAAAAGTGGAAGGTTTTACAATCGTGCAGTCCGTCCGTCTGTCACCCACTTTCACAGAACGAACCGCAAGTCTCACAAACAATTGAGATACGTCATTTTGAAGCAAAAAATCAGTTTAGGCTACATTCCAAATTTCATTAAAAAAATTTTAATTAGAAGTTTATTTAAAAATTAACTAACTAAAAATTTAATCTACATTGAAATAACAAGCAAATTCCATTTTTATTCAATATTTTCACTGTTGCCATGACATCAAACGTACGATAAACTTTTATTGAAATAAAAATAAAATTCTTGAAAAAAAAATATATATTTGAGATATAATTTAATTTGGATTGTTGTAATAGCACAATAAAGTTATTTTGATGGTTCAATTTATGTGTATGAAGAAAGATGCATAAAAAATATGCAAATTTTTGCTTTTATTTTTAAAGCTACAATTTTACTAGTTTATGTTTCGAAATGTAAACTTGTGACTGCAAAAGATCTTATTAAAAAAATCCATCATTATTCTTCGAAGTTCAAAAAATTAGCAAACGATAAAGATTAATTATCAAATCTGCAAAAGAAGTTTAAAGAAAACTATCAATTTTTGTTTAGTATGGTATGGTATGATACATATATATTCCAGCTTGTGTGCTTGTTCATAGAACCGCTTATAAGCTTTCGTCAAGTGGGACAGACACAGAAAGAAATTTTACAGTCACAAAGAAATGAATAACACATAGACAAATAACAGCATTTATTGACTTTCACAAACATCCATGCCTGACCGGGATTCGAACCGACCTCAGCAGCTCCAAAGGCTAGTACGCTAACCATTCAGCCACCGAGGCGGCAATTTTTGTTTATAAAAGTTTGACTTGAAGGTAGCCAAAGGCCTGTTTGGCGAATTTCTTTCTGAGGTGCTAGTGCGTTTCCTGTTGAGCGTAAAATGTTGTGTGAAGCGGTCTGCAAGTGACAGATTCTGTAACAAACCAACTTGTTTATCATCTGTGGAAGTGAAAACTCCTCTAGGTTGACAACTACTGTTACAATTATACTTTGTTTAGATTTAAATTCTCTTTGGCACGTTAAATACGAGAAGGTATTGCAAATCTCTAAATCTAGACATGGACAATTGCGGATGCTCACTATACCCTCTTCCTTTGCATAACATAAACTGGTTTTTTTTTCAATAAAGCTAAGCTTTCTAAGCAAAAATGGGATAAAAGTTGCAGATCTACCTGCTTTTCATATTTCTGACCCTTTTGGTGTCTATTGTATGGTGAACTTATGCAGAACTTAAGAACAGAAACTAGTGCTACGAGAGCACTGAAAGGCTTCTGTCAGAACTTAGTCAAACTCATTTTCTACCTGCTTAAACTTAAAGCACATATATCTCAAAACTACTTTTTTTAATTGGCGGGTAAGAAAATTAAATAGGTTTTTAACAGATTCGTATGAAATTTGATATGCGTATTCTCTTAGTATTAGTTTCTAGTTGAACCTCAAAAATACTAAAATTTGTTTAAAAAAAAACTACTGTTTTTTTACCCAAAAAACACTGAAAAAAAAACGGTAAACGTCGAACTTCTTTCATTCAGAATCGGGCCAATAAATTTTGATTTCTAATCAATGTTCTAGTAGTTTAAAATCTCACCGAGGGATGCCTTTTGCCGTGAGGGTTTTCAGGAGATTAGTTACTGCACCCTGCGGCGGCCATTTTGAAAAATAAAAAAAGACAAAGTAGTTATTTCAAAACGATTCATTGATTCCTTCCTTTTTAAATAAGTCTCTGAAAAACACGTCACCATTTCAGGTGGTTACATCTGCCCCTCCTAAACGAAACTGCATTAAAAAAAGTTTTAATGCGTAAATTACAAAGGAGCAATAAACATACATAGGTTTCGAATTCAAGTTTTCGATGCAAAAAATGTACATTTGTTGTTTTAGTAAAAAATAACGATTGCACCACAAATGCAACCGCGAATAAGATCCTTAATTCATAACTACACATTTGGGAAAAAAATAATCAAATTTGAACTGAATTCATCATTCGAAAGATGTCAAAAAGTGATAACAAGGTAATAAAAACATTGTTTGAACGTTAAACAAGTTTCGCATCATTGAAATAAGCCTAGAAATTTTTGCAAATCATTAGTCATAACTCCCTTCTGACTGTTTCATTTATCTCTCATTGCAATAACAGCTTATTTAGGCGATTTAACTACAACTGAGTTAGTGTTATAATACATAATTTTTCATTAGCAAAATAAATCCAAGGGAAACGTTTTTTTTTATTGAAATTGTTAGGCTTTTAATTTTTAAGGATTTTTATTTATAGTGTTGGGTTTTTGAAAAGAGCGACGAGCCACACGGTAAATTGAAGAAGAACCGCTGCTTGCCCATAGAGAGTTCATAGCAATAATAATGGCTAAAAATATGTAACTGTAAAAAATATACCAGTTATAAATAAGCTGATAGAGTGCAATAATGTAAAAATGTCAACCATTGCTAGATTTCCAAGAGTATTATTTCTTTTAGGACATTATATGGAAAGTTTATGCAATAAAATCTTTAATTTTTTTTTCTATACTCTCCTCACGATAGAAGAACGTTTGTCATTTGGCTGGATTCGATCCCGAATAAATACTTATTGAAAGAAGATTAAAACACTCACAGCAAGCACATCACAGACTACTCACTTCTAGACTCCCTTGTCCCTTCTATCTTTTACGCCGGGGAGAACTTCGTGTGACTGCTTGCCCGAGGGCCAGACCAGATGACCCGGTCTAGACGCATTGCAGGGGGTCAAGGTAGTGATTAGATGAGTCAAGACATTATCTGGTCATCTGGATTTGCTTATGACAGATTTCGCGATAAATTATTTAAATGTAAACTTATTTCAATTTTATTTATGGCAATCTTTTAAACTTTTTAATATAACAATTTTATCAATGGGCCCATTCAAATTTTTAAAGCCATTTCAAGTATCATTATTGCTCTATTTATGTAACAATATTTTATTAAAAAAGAATTACTATTTTTCTAGCCTGTTCATATGTGCTAAAAAAATCAAACGTGTCGGGAAATCAAATTACTGTTTTCTTTTTTATGTAGAAATTCATTATAAAGTTTAATTTGTTCATATGATGTTTGAGGCCTGGCTTTTATAACGAAATTCTTTTTTTTTTACATATACATACATGGCTTTTCAATTCGTAAATTAATCGCTCTCGCACTTGCAAGAAATTCGTTCAACTCGTTAAACAAAGCTTACTTTGTGAACTAGTAGTATAATATTCATGCATTTTGTGCGAAAAGTAATTTTTTTTTTGGTACCGATTAATAAAATTACTAAACTGATTTTTGTAAGTTATAAAAATTCACATTCAAATTATGTTTAAAAAAGGGTTTTAGTATTTTATAATCAAATGAAGAGAAGTATGTTTTGCGATTGGCATAAGAAATGAACTCCAAATAAAGAATATTGTTCAAATTAAGACATTCCTACCAATCAGAAAGCCGCCTAATAAAGTATAACTTTCAAAAAGAATTTTCCTATAATCAATTACTATTATTTATTTATCGCATTAGTGTGCAAAAGTTACTTACTAACACGATTACTTTAAATGCTCGCAAAGCTTGTTAAAGGCATTACTTTTGCCATTATTATTATTTGAAAATTTTTTTGCTCGATATTATAAAAATAACTATTTTTAATAGACAATTTTCTGATATTGAGTGGCAACATATATGCTTCATGAAGATAAATTTATTCTCAATCCTCGATTGGTGAATCAAAGGGCAGCATGGACTATCCACTCGTGGATCCCGGATATTTCTCACTTCAGAAATTTCTCATGTCGGAAATTTCTCACAAAAAGACTCATTCGAATGATTCTGTCACAGGGACCATCCACAAACGACGCCACGCTAGACAAGGGAGTGAGGAGGGTTCATATAGCTGTAATTGTTTGTGGATATGGATTGGAGTGTGTGTCGGAAGGGGAGGTTGGGGGGAGAGGGGCTGTAGAAATGTGGCGTAGAAAGGAGGGGAGGGGGACTTTCCAAGCTATGTTCGAAAGTAGAATTAGAACTATTAAAATCGAACTATAATGGATATAAAGAAGAAGATATATGAAGAAGGATATAAGTTAACGCGTATAAGTCTTATAAAATTTCACAATTAATTACATTGTCTACTCAGGTTATCATAAAGATTAAATTACGCCTTTAGCACGTGATCGCCTATGAAAATAGTTTAATACTTTTTCAAGGAAGAAAATGAAAGCCACGTGGCAAAAACATTTTTTTTTGTTTGATTAGAGTTGCACTAGAGCTACATGTGGGCTATTGGCGGCGGGGTTTTTAATTCTTGACAACTGTCAAGTGACGTGGCCGACACCTGAGTTGGCATTAAAACTTAAAAGAGAGGCATCTTGGTGTTATAAAATTTCACAAATAATTGAATTGTCCACTAAGGCTAAGTTAAAATGTAAATTGTGCCTTAAGGTGGCGATCACCTTTGACCGCAATTTTCTGAAAATTCTATACATAACTTTTGTGCGATTTTATAATTAGCTATGATAATATATAAAAATAGTTTTAAGAGAGTAAATCATAAAAAAAAACTTTTTTCAGCATTTGTTTGAATAGCGTTGCACTAGAGCTACAAGTTGGCCATTGGCGACGGGCGTCGTATTTTAGAACCACAGTCAGGTGACGAGCCGACACCTGAATAGGCACCCAACGCAACCGTTAAGGGCGACGTCGCACGCAGCGTTTTTTTTATGTTAAGATGACAAATGAAAATAGTGTAATACTTTTTTTAAGAAAGAAAATAAAAACTATGCGGCAAAAAATTATTTTTGTTTGATTAGCGTTGCACTAAAGCTACAAGCGGGCATTGGCGATGGGGGTTTTAATTCTTAACAACAGTCAAGTGAAGTGGCCGACACCTGAGTTGGCAAAAAAACTCAAAAGAGCGGCATCTTGGCGTACAAGCGTATAAGTGTTATAAAATTTCACAAATAATTGAACTGTCTACTAAGGTTTTAAGCTTAAGAGTTAATTATGCCTTAGGCCGATCACCTTTGTCAGCAATTTTCAGAAAATTCTATTCCAACCATGACGTTCAGCGATTTTATTATTAGTTATGAATATAAAAATAGTTTTAAGAAAGTAAATCATTAAAAGAAAATTCCGTATTTGGGGAAAATTGTAGTAAAACATGTTAAAAAATCACGCTTAAGCAAAACATTATGTATGTCAATTTTTTTTTTGCATCGTTTAAATTTAAATATTCTTGACAAACATTAATATAGATTGTGAACTAAAATCATTAAGATATCAGATCAGTGTCCCTTTTGTCAAACCATTACAAATCACCCAGACCTGTTGCTCAACATTTTTGATTTTCCTAATTTTTTTTACCATATATCTCATAATACTAGGTGAGTTCAAAGCCAAAGTAAAAAAAATTTGAGCTCATAATTTTTTTTTGGCGGTCATTTTAACTTGCTTCAAAGCGATTTTCAGCTGAAAACTGCTTTTGCTTTAATGCATATGTTGATTTTATAGATTTCAAGACGAAAATTAAAAAAAAAAAAAAAAAAAAGAAAATGATCAGAGTGATTCTATAAATAGTTTGCCAGCGCATAATATTATCAAATTAGTGCGGAAACGTTAGATAAAAAGATCACAACTGAAAAATGAAAATTCGCTTGGAACGGGAGTTTTAGCGCTGAAAATGGGGTAAAAGGAGAAGAGACTCGCCTTAGATATTTTTTTTTTTTTCCTGTATAAACCAGTTATAGAACAACTTGTTGTCGAAGTTTAAAGATTGAGGACTTTAATTTAATAATTAATTACTTTTTTACAATTTTTCAAAATTGCTGAAAATCGTATTTTCGCCATTTTTAAAGTAAAATATCTCAAAAAGGACTGAGTGATAAAATTTGAAATTGATGCAGGTTGTACAACTTTGTAACATAAACATGTAATAAAAATTTTGTATTGTATTTCTTGCTGGTTCCAGTGCTTCAACAATGGTAAACAAATGCATTTTCCCACTTTTAAGGTCGTATATCTTAAAAAGTACTGAGTGCAAGAATTTGAAATTAATAAAGGAAGTACCTCTTTATGACATAAACATGTGACAAAAATTTTGTACTGTATTTTGAACTAGTTTCCAGAGATAGAGTGCATCAAAGTTGGGCAAAAACTATACAACAGACCCATCAAAATGTAAGTTTTCAATGGTAAAATTCTGTGAATGGAATGCGGATATTTAACTGAAATATGAAGCGAAATGTTCTAATCATTTAATAAATATTTAGACAAGACAAACTTAAATTTAGGAAGAATATTTTTTTGTAAATTTATCTTGCCTAAATTAAATTTATTAAAAATTCACTAAAACGAAAAAATTCACTGAAAAAAAAAATAATACGTTTAGAAGTAAGATTTTAATAAGCAATAATGTTTTAGTTAAACAATTTTTAAATATTTTGTAAATATTATGCATCAAAAGAATTAAAAACATAAATTTAATATGGTAAAGTTGTAATTATATGGCTTACTGGATTTATATATTGAGTCGGTATCTAAAGATTATTCTTGGACAAATTAAAAACTATACTGACCTGCTTTTGTTAATTTATTCTTATTATAATACTTAGATGCATGAAAAGATAACTTAAGAAAAGTCAATTTTAAAATATTTGAGGCTTTCAAAATAATGATTAAATCCAGTTAAATTCTTATATATTACTGCTTTACATTTGAGAAGCTTATAGGGAAGTTTCGTATAAGCCATGATAAATTTTATATTAAAGCTTTCTATATGAATCAATTAAAAACGCATTCTTTTGTATCTTTAAATGCAATAAATAAAGTTTTGAGTCAAAACATAGTTAACTTTTTGATTACAGTGAATGATAATCAATGTTTATAATTACTAATTAGTAACACCAGTCTTTATAATAAGCCAAGTCAGCACATTTTTATGTTACATTAAATGTTACTTATGTTTTTATTAAGAAAAAACGTTCTTTGGCCAATTGACAAGAACCCTCGCTTCTCGCAAAAACCGGGTTTAGAATTGTTCCGTAATTACGACTGTCGCCAAAAGAATCCCGATTCTCCAACTCCCTCAGGGAAGTGGGATGGTCCCCCCCCCCTACCAGCAAGCCACTGGAGCAAGTTGGGGGGGGGGGAGGATTCTTAGAAAATGCCCTTTCTCCAGGGCATTTTCTAAGAAGTGACCAGGGGAAAAGGTGGTTCCAGATGTTGGCAGATCGACACTCACTAATTAGCTAGGCGACACATTGGCAGGTGATAGCCAAATGTGGGGTGGCCATAATTCGCTTTCATCGTATTCGCTCATCGTTGCGATCAAGCAAACTGTCCAAAATTTTCGGTTTGTGAAACTTTTCGGAAGTTTTTGCATGGTTATTTTATAAATTGCAGTATATATATATATTTATTTTAATTACGTAATTAGTCCAACCATTTCCAAATTTCCCTGAAATCCCAAATTTCCCTGACTTTTCAGATGAGTGGGAATCCATTTAAATTATTGATTTAAAATTTATAAATTTAATACCACTTTCAAGTATTTTTTATGTTTCATCAGAAATTTATACTTCTTTTTTTTAAAGAAAAATAGTCAGTTGCAAAGAAACAAACATTCATTAACGTTTATTTTGAAATATTAATGCAACATTTTACATTTACATAAAAGATCACTAATTAGCATTTGCCTTATGTTTGGGTAGAAAATAAAATTCATTTGGAACTGGATCCAAAAACATTTCACTGAAACATAAATAAAAAATTTGCATTTCCTATCATAGTACTCGTTTGCGATATTAATTCAACCAAATCTAATGGGTAATGTAATGTAATCGATTCCGGCTGCCTATTTCTAGCCTCCTATAGGAGCTTTAACTCAGCCAATAACGCCTCGTAATTTAGAACCCTGGTCAAGTGACGAGGTCGACACCTGAGCGGGCACCCAATGGAGCTTCGAGCGACATCGTACGCTGACGCCGTCGGGACTTTGGACTCCACAGATTTAACGAGCACGTCTGTCCTACCAAATCTAATACATTTTTAAGAACTTAATTGTTTATAGTGGGAACATCAAGCAATGTTTTATTTGTCTTGAGGTGTAATCTCGTATGTTTAGTAGTGTAGGATTTGATCAAGTTAATCCTCTTTGACATTTCATTGTGCAACTGATAGAGAAACGTTATCTATAATAATAAAAGAAAGAGTCTGTCTGTGTGTCTGTCTGTCTGTGGATCGCAAAAAAAAAAACCTACTTAGACTGCTCTAAAAAATTCGAAATTTTTAATATAGGTTCCTTTTAATACCTACGTGTGCACCTGAGACTTAGTTTTTTCATATTTGATTGTGATTTTTAATTAATATAATTAGTTTAAAAAAACGTCATCCACGTGGAATTGCAGGCTCTCAGGGACCATAACAGGGCTTGAAAATACATGGACCGGGCCCAAACGGGGACTTGACGCCATCCTCTATTAGTTTGATTGATTGAGTTTGATTGAGATATGCACTCGCCCTAAGGCTGCTTCATCCTCTATTAGTGTTTGCTTTTTTAAGTGTGCATGCGCCAACACGAATTTAATTTTGTTTTGATTTTGAGTGTATTTTCACAAGTAAGCATGCCTCTAAAATTAAGCAATATGAAGTTAACGGGTTCCCATTAAGGCGGGACCATACTGCTAGTATTTAACTAAATATAAAAACAAGACAACAGACCACAATCTGTTTTAACATGCACCATATCTGCTTGCATGTAGTCAGTTAGATTCGTTTAAATTCTTGACCGTTGTTAAGAATTAAAACACTCATCGCAATAGCCCACTGGAGTGCAACGGTAATCAAACAAAACTTTTTTTTCGTCTTTCATTTTCTTCCTTAAAAAGTATTACACTATTTTTATATTATTTTAAAATACCATCATGTACTTAAGGCGTAATTTAATCATTAGCTTAACCTGAGTCGACAATGTAATTAATTGTGAAAAAAAATTATTACACTTATACGAGCCAACTTATATCCTTCTTTATCTTAGTTCATTATAGTTCGATACATTCTTAATTCTTCTTTCGAACATCGCTCAGAACGCTCCCTTCACCTCCCCCCCCCCTCCTCATCCTTCCGACATACACTCCAATCCATATCCACAAACAATTGAACCCTCCTTCCTCATTTGTCAAGCTTGCCGTCATTTGTGGATGGTCCCTGTGACAAAATCATTCGAATGAGTCTTTTTGTGAGAAATTTCGATGTGAGAAATTTCCGACATGAGAAATTTCTGGTTACCATCCACTCGTATCAGATGCACACAGTGACAATTCCTGAAAAGCGCGGTTTTTGCGTACCATGGTTTGCGAAGCCCTCTCCCCGTCACTGAACCGTGACGGTGATTAAAAGAATGTACCATGTAAAAAGATAATTCCGTTCTGCTGTTGTGTGACAAGACGTTCGAAGATTTTCGTGGCTACTTTCCGCGTGGCAACTGTCCGTATCCCTGACAAGACGGTTTTGAATTTTTTATTTTATGCAAAAAACTATATTGTTTAGTTTTAACTCTGGTATACAGTTTTTTTTTTTTTTGAGATTGGGGTTTGAATATTATTTCAAAAATATATTTATTTAAATAAACCTTTATTTGATTTTTTATGCTTCACTAGATTTACTTTAAAGATATTACTTTTTTTAAGTTAACAAATAAAAAAATATTTATGAATGATCCAAAAAAGGACTTTTATAAATAATTGCTATTGCACTTAAATTATATTTGGTTGGAAATTATGTTTTTTTTTTGTGTCGATTAACCTATTTCTTCAGAGAAACGTCATTACTAGTTTAATACTCTATGTATAGTGTTTCGTCACGACAAATTACAGTTTAATATTCCGGAATATTAGCAAAAAACCCTAATAAGTTGCTTCATGGCTCTTATATGACAAATTTAAAAAAAATACAAATTAGATTAAGATATATCATTATGATCGATTTTCATTCGACCCGAAATTGATATTTGGCAGTTTCCCTTTTGGATACAATTTACATATAAATGGGTCGGTCAGTTTCTGCTGAATATTTTTAATGAACCATGAAAATTTAAATAGCTTGCTATACGTATAAAAGTTTTGTTGAAATCAATGCCCGGCATGGGAGTTTCGGTGTCCATTACACAAACAAGTCCCCCCCCCCCCCGCTCTCCCTAACATACATCGATATATCAATGAACGTGATTTTTTTCATTTTAAATTTTGTACCAATAAATAACCTTTAACTGTTTATTATCTATAGCGCCTCGCCTCTGAAAACATCAGCTCCACTTAATTGGATTTTTTTGTGGCAATGAATTTTTTCACATTTTCCCCACAATATTATTCCTTTTTTTTTTCAAGCAAATTTGTAAGGCACCTCGAATGACGGTTCTGACCACGTGTCCGTTTGTTCTGCCGGAAATCAGGCTCAAGTTGAAGCAGAATATTTATCTGATTTGTTCGATTTCATTACTTGGAAATGTAACATAAATAATCAAATTAAGATAGGTCGCTGTATTATACCTGGCGCGTATCTACAGGGAAATTTGGATTAAGTCAACTGATCCCACTGTTGTATACGGGCAATTCTACCATAATTTTTAATTTTATGTCCCTTGTGCATAACTTTTTAAAAAATTAATATTTCTTTAACATTTTTTCTTATTGTACTAAAAGACTGGTAATTCTATAATTGCAAAACGTAATTTTAAAGCAAAGAAACTCCAAAAAAATTTTAGAAAACAAAACAATGCAGAAAAGTCCTTACCATCGTTGTGTCCCGAATGTCAAATTTTCAGTTTAGGGCTCAATCTAATACTTTTTTTAGCTAAAAATTACATTCATTTGGATTTTAAATTGAACTACTACTGTAGCTTAGCGAATTAATTCCATTGAATTTTGGCTTTTAACATTTATAATGCGTTTTTCTCGTCTCCTAACTTTGTCCCTGGGTTTTGGTACATTCACTGACCTCATTCCTAAAGTGGTGAAGAGAGGCACGGATTGAGCTACAGTGATTCTTCAAACATGCAAATTGTCTTGCAGAAAACTGATATTTCAGTTAGTAGCCGCATATTTTTGCTAAAATTCTCCAATAAGCCCAAAATTAAAAAAAAACTCAGTGAAATTGGCTGCGAGGCTTTATTGCTTTCCTTACAGTCTCCCAGATTTAAGGTTAATTTTTGCTTGATAATTGATTTTTTTTTCTATAAATAGTTCAAGTGGAGTACAAGAAGTAAAAAAATCCATTTTTGTTAAACTGGAGTTAGTTTCAACGCAAAAAAGATCTGAAAACAGCGTGAATGTCCTTTCCTTCCGTTCCTGACCTTCCGATCCTTACCGTCGTAATGATCTAGGGATGGAAAATCGAAACCAGTTTCAAGACTAACCGGTTTTTTGAGATTTCGGTTTCATTGAAAAACAGTTAGTTTCGTAAAGGCCGGTTTAGACCGGTTTCTTTAGAATCGGTGTTTTTTAAAAACTGTCATCCCTTATTATATTTTTTTTTTGTTTTTTACATAGAAGCTTTGCTAAACTTCTTTTCGTAATTCTAAAAACCTTATAAGCCGTTTGATGAACATTTAAAAAGATTTTGAAAAAATAAATTTTACAAGTTTTTTAATACCTGAAATAAAAAATTATGGTTGAAACTGCCCATACCCTTGACCAGGCCGAATCAGCAATCAGGCGAAGTAAGCAGTGGCCTACAGGCACTCCATTTTTTAGGGTCCCGCAGCTTTCAAGTGCCCTATCAAATTTAAAGGTATTTTTTTTCCATCACAAAGTTCATCTATTATTTTTTTTTATTTAAGATACATTTTTTTTGAATTTTTCATTCAATCGGGAAGTATACAGGATTAATACAATTAAAAATCGGGACAGAGATTTAATGAAATTCGTGAAACAGCTTTTAAAAGTGCATTTTATTCGTAATATATCAATAAATTTCCACAGTTTTTCGCACCTTGTCTAACAGCATATTTATAAGTTGTAAACAAAGAAAAGAACCTAACTTTTATTAGATTAATTCCTTGAGGGAAAAAGTAATAAACAGATTCAATAAAATGCAACTGTGTTTGAACATTGTCCCTTATGTCCCCATCAGACACAGCGGTTTGATTCACTATTTTTAAAATTTAATAATTTCCAATAGTATTTAAATTATAAAGTATTTGTGCATTTTTAATTGACGTTTCTTATAAAAGGGTGATATTCCATTTAATTAAAATTATTTTTTACAGGCTTGGCACCGAGTGTTAATTATTTTGTTACCGATAGGCTTTCGCTGTAATTAAAAAAAATTATTTTAATAAAAAGTTTACGTATTTTACAAAATACTGCCGTGGCCAGATAAACTGCCGTAACTTTATAATGACATGGACCATTGTTGCAAGCACTTAACTTCTCTTACCTTTAAGAAAAATACTGTAAGTCATTTTTTTTTTTCAGATCAACAATAGTACAACTCATTGTTGAGGATTTCGTATGATTACAGAAAATACTAAAAAAAAACTGCCGTAAAGCATTAAATTAAAGTCAGAATAACGAACTGAGAAATAAACCTAAAAACTTTAATCAATTGTTAAAAAAACTCAGATACTTAATATAAATAGAACTTTGCTCTATAATTAATAGGAAACAAATGCGCATTAAACGATTATTACACAAAATTATTTCATCACTGTATTTCTAAAAAATTTAAACCAAACCATCTTATAAAAATATGTACTAGAAAAATTTAGTATTTGAAAACTCGTATTATGTTTTATATCAAGGATCAAGTGATGGGGTTGAGACTTTAGAAATTCGTTTTCGGGGGACACGTCAAAATCTACTGCCTACAGGTCCCATCAATCTTCATGAATGAATGTCTGCTTCTTTGTGCTGAATTTTAAAAAATCCCATTGCTATAATTAAAGGTTACCTCTCCTCTGCAACAGATGGCATATTTGTTCAAGTCGGCTTCTTTATTAAAACCACGTGGTGGTTCACGTTGGAACCTCCCCCCCCCTTCATTCACCACGGACCCTTTAAAAGTGTCCTCTCCGACTTTCGAATTTCCCTGGGGTCAACCCCTAACCAACTCTATCGCCGTTTGCCCGGCAGACAGTGCTCTCATCAATCAATTCCTAATCTTAGCACGGCAATGGTTACAAGGTTGCCATAACAGTTGGCCGGTTGGCACTTTTTTTCAGGTTTAGGCGCTTAAGTAGTGTACTTGTTTTTTTAACCTAAACGAATGTTAGTGCTGCCATCTATATTAAAACAAAGTAAAAGTATGTTTCCCAACTATTAGTAATTAAAATATTAGTTATCAATCTTCGGCATATCATAATATGCCTTTCTATAAATTAATTATATATATATATTATAGCCCTCATAGATTAAGTTTACTTAAAATGGACTACTAATGAATATAAGTTGAAATCTCCATGTTATGTTATATTTATAGACATCATACGACATTTCTAGACGTTATGGATGTGTACGGATAAATGTGGGATATGCGCATGTAAAGAAACTAAAAGAAAATTCATTGCGAAAATCTATATGTTTACGAAGAATCCAACCAAAAACCAATGTCTTCGAAATCCTTGATTTAGACATCTAATAGAAATATAATTTTGGTAAGTCGAAAAATTATAGCAACGTGCACGTCTAGTAGATATCCAGAATAGCGATGTCTAATAAATAAGAGTTGATGCTCATCCATTAGAAGTCCAAAATCTCCAAGTCTAAATTAGTCCACACATAGATAGCTAATAGATATCCAAAGAATAGATTTTGTGGATAGATATGCAATAGATGTCCAAAGGACATCTAGAACGGCTGATGGATCCTGTAGATTACCAATAGATATCTTGTAGACAATTGTGGCTGTATGGGTAGTGACGTCCACGACATCTGACATTGATTGGTATGTTGTTTCATGTAGTGCTTGGTTAATTGTTACATGTAACTTCTGTTACAATTTGCGAAGCCTGGGTAATTTGATTTAATAATTTTCTACCCAATCTATCAACTATCTACGATAGCTTCATGAGAAATTAAGAATATCAAATGTAGCCTGTGAGTGTCAGGGATTTTTTAAAATATTTGTGTAGGTTTAGACATTGAGTCCTCCCCCGGGGCGGACTTCAATTCACACCGTGAGCGGAAAAGTGACCTATCGCCCAAATACGACTTTTCCAATTGTAAACACGATATTTAAAATTTAAATAACTACCGATTAAATCAATTGGTAGAATACTTGGAATACAGTAAGCGAATCGTTATTTTTTCTACAATGCAATGGAAAAAATAAACTTCAAACGATTATTATTATTTTTTTTTTTTTGAAAAATTAGTATTTTTGCAATAGGTTCTTTTGCCGCGTAAAGTTCGAGTTATACTTTATCTGGACTTAAACTGCCACTGCTTTTTTAAGCCAACTATAACGCTACTTATTTTTAAGAATAGAAATTTATTAATTTAAAACGGAATTTTACAGATGTATATTGCTTTCCCAGGCTTAAATTCTGAGTTATCCTTTGCAAATGGATCATAAATATTAATTTCAGAAACGTGAATACATGAAACATTCGAAACAACTTGAATGTTAAAAAAAACCCTTCTAGTCCAGGCAACGAAGGCTGAAAAAAGGGTCTAGAGGGAAAGTTTTGGAACAACAATTTTTGACTTCATAACTTTGTTTAGACTAGTTAGGAGGTAAACATATCAAAAGTCCCCGCCCTAGCCCCTGTGCTAAAGGGGGGAGGGGGGGTTGAATGTCCCATTTTTCGGTTTTTTCGCTTATATCTCGAAAACTATGAGTTCTAGCTATATAATTGTATTACACAAAATGAAAGCTGATTAAATTTGCTACAAGCTGCACCCTCAAGTGTTTTAATATCTTGTATAGTTTTCGAGATATCCGCTCTTGAAAGTCAGTAATTTTGGAGAAAACACTTCTCCCCCCACATTTTCCCACTTTTTTGACCGGACAACTCTTCAAAAATGCACCGAAACACTAAATTTTGGCCCTAGATTGGTAGAGAATTTAATTCTTTTCAATAATATATCTTATTTTACTATTTTATCTATTTTCCTTCAAATTTTAAAGCGGTTTCAGTGTTGAGTGAAGATCGTACTGAAAGTCCCATAGAGCTAATGCATAAGTTTTGAAATCGCAACTTTTGGAAAACAATTTATTTGCCATGTTATTCCATTTTCATAAGGTATTAGAATCATCATACCATCAATTTAACACAAAATTGAAAGGAAAATAACATCCGGTTATTTAATTATTAATTAATAAAGTTTTAAAATAGTGGCGCCATCTGCTGTATATGTTTGAAATTTTAAAACTTCAAAATATATAATTAAATAACTAGATAATATTTTTTTTGTTTCAAATTTGTTTCATTTCGATGTTATGTTGATTCCCGTACCTGGATAAAAAGGGCTAACATGGCAAAGCAATACATCTGTGGAAGTTGTTATTCCAAAACTAATGCATTAGCTCTATCGGACTGACAACCCCTCTTATGTACACTTATTCTTACTGAACGTCTAAATAACACTTTTACTCATTTTGTAGGAACGTAGTTACTTTAATATTTTATCTATTTTATTTCATTCGTCAAACTCCAGTGGGAAAACTGTCAGGTGCTATTCATGTTCTTCATCTTCGGAGTCAATTTGAAGGACCCCATTGATGCTGTTCCAATGGTAAGTTTGGCATGCTCTAGGACCTTTGAGGCTTGCTATTTTTGCTGCTACACTTGAGCTGGCACAGTCTTTCTTACATCATCCGAACATAATTTTCAGAACATCGTCAGGTGCTGCTGCTAACTCACTGTGCACTGGGACCAGCAGAAGAGCTATCGACTCAAGAAGTCGCAGTCGGTTGATATCCTTTTCACTGAAGACACCAAGATAAACGTCAAACAAGATCACTTTCTGTCGAACAATTTAAATAAAATGGTCTCATCAACTTACTTAAGGTGTAGCTTGAGGACAATTGAATGTAGGACCCTTCGAGCAGAAAGGAATGTGGACGTTCCGATAGTGGATACGGCATACGGCTGTGATAATGTTGGAAATGACACAGATGCTTATTTTGCTGGCACGTTGTTATACTTTAATATTTTGTGTCGACCTTACAGTCCTCTTGATGGCTACAGCTGATGTGCATAAGGACATCGGTTTCATAAAGCCTGGACGTGGGAAGACAAAGGATTTATTCTCATCCCAAGAGTTACAGCAACTGGGTTTAGGACGTGCTATTTTTGCAAACACAATAACTGGATGCGACACTACATCTTTCACATTTCGAAAAAGCGGGATCGCATTTGTGAAGTTGTGTACGAAGTCGTCAGAAGTCCAGAAAGCAGCAGCGGTCTTTTCATACCCTTCCTTAACCACATATCAGGTACAAAAGGCAGGCAATACCTGCATCTTGTGGTGTTATGGGGCTCCAACGAAAGAGGCCTTCCCCAATGCCACAGGTATAATTCACTCTTGAAATCCGGAGCCGCCATCAAGCCTGATATATCGTCTTCTTCCCACCGAGAATTCAGTAAAACAGTATTCCCTCTGAATATTACACCAAGATGAGTTGTGGCTGGGAAATGGCCTGCCTCCTCTTGTGTATGATTGGAAGATTGAGAATAACTGCCTGATGGTCAAAGTGCACAGTGAGTTAGCAGCAGCACCTGACAATATTAAGAAAATAACTTTCTGCAGAAACATAAAAGTCTGTGCCAGCTCAAACTGGTAGCTGTAAAAAATCAAGTCTCAAATGTTCCTCAGAATGCCAAAATTCCCAGGGGACTAGCCTCAAAAGGGTCTCTCAAGTTGACTCCGAAGATGAAGAAGAACAGGGGGATCATCTGACCGTTTTCCCACTGGAGTTCGAGGATTGAAATAAAATAGATAAAATATTAAAGTAACAACGTGCCTACAAAATGAGTATCAGTGTTATTTAGACGTTCAGTCTAGAATAATGTACATAAGAGGGGTTGTCAGTCCGATAGAGCTAATGCATTAGTTTTGGAATAACAACTTCCACAGATGTATTGCTTTGCCATGTTAGCCCTTTTTATCCAGGTACGGGAATCAACATAACATCGAAATAAAACAAATTTGAAACAAAAATATTATCTAGTTATTTAATTATATATTTTTGAAGTTTTAAAATTTCAAACATATACAGCAGATGGCGCCACTATTTTAAAACTTTATTAATAAATAATTAAATAACCGGATGTTATTTTCTTTTCAATTTTGTGTTAAATTGATGTTATGGTGATTCTAATACCTTGTGAAAATGGAATAACATGGCAAATAAATTGTTTTCCAAAAGTTGCGATTTCAAAACTTATGCATTAGCTCTATGGGACTTTCAGTACGATCTTCACTCAACACTGAAACCGCTGTAAAATTTGAAGGAAAATAGGTAAAATAAGATATATTATTGAAAAGAATTAAATTTTCTACCAATCTAGGGCCAAAATTTAGTGTTTCGGTGCATTTTTGAATAGTTATCCGGTCAAAAAAGAGGGAAAATGTGGGGGGAGAAGTGTTTTCTCCAAAATTACTGACTTTCAAGAGCGGATATCTCGAAAACTATACAAGATATTAAAACACTTGAGGGGTGCAGCTTGTAGCAAATTTAATCAGCTTTCA
The DNA here is from genome assembly GCA_023701765.1 of Hylyphantes graminicola. Taxonomy (NCBI): domain Eukaryota; kingdom Metazoa; phylum Arthropoda; class Arachnida; order Araneae; family Linyphiidae; genus Hylyphantes; species Hylyphantes graminicola. Next base: position 40,853,543 of record CM043119.1, on the reverse strand, counting down.
ATTTGTGTATTACAATTATATAGCTAGAACTCATAGTTTTCGAGATATAAGCGAAAAACCGAAAAATGGGACATTCAACCCCCCCTCCCCCCTTTAGCACAGGGGCTAGGGGCGGGGACTTTTGATATGTTTACCTCCTAACTAGTCTAAACAAAGTTATGAAGTCAAAAATTGTGTTCCAAAACTTTCCCTCTAGAACTCTTCGTTGCCTGGACTAAGGCTCCTATAACAGGGGAGCTGGCGCGATCGCCATTTTGAGTCAAACAGTTGGCGAAATTTGGCGGTCTGTCGTTGAAAGCAATGTTAACAATTGCAAACTTTGATAACACGCTGTAGTAAATGCAGTTCAAAAATGCCATGAAAACTGCCGGGAATCATTTTCAGGCATCTTACTTTAATGAATTAAGAGAGAGAAATTGCATTTTTCGCTCATTTTTACCCCTTTAATTAGAATTTCTTTTATGTGCGCCACGCGTTGGCAATGCAGCACTAACTTGGCGACTCACAATAAGGTTATGTCAGTTTTTTTCGTCATCTGAAAATGACCTTCAGTTTTGGCGATTAAGCGTAACTTGGCGACTTTGGATATATTTTTTAAAAAAATTCATCGTGTAGTTATTTCAGATATTATGAATAATGTTTGCTTTGTGATAAAATTGTACCTTTATAGAACAATACCTAGATTTTGAAATGGAATATATATATTTTTTTAATTTCATATTTGCTGTAAATTTTTATAATAATCAAGATGACTCTACGGCTACTCAAAGGCTATCTTTTTTTTTATTGACAAGTAATAAATCTTTGTTTTTATAGAATATGTTGCATTAATATTTACATTTCATACAAAACAAAATAACTAAAATAAGACCTTTAGAAAAAAAAATTGTATTGCAGAATTTCTCTAAACATACAAAATCCATTCAAATTTTTTGTTTTTATTTTAACCTACAATTTTTTATATAATACAACAATGAAATAACAATTTGTTTAACTTCACTATTAAGGGGGAATGGAAAGCGCTGGACCACCACGGATCTCCAAACTCAAGTGCCTCAGTGTTAATCTAATGGGAAAAAAAATTATTTTCTCTGCCTCACTTCTCCAACTGTACTGGATTGAATTATTTTAATTAATCTTAATATCATAGTTTAATCTTATTTGTTACTTCAGTTTCATTGGTAAAAATATTTTTAAAAACAAAATTTTAAGATATTTAACAAAATTACGCATAAATTTATCAAGAAAACAAACCAAGCCTTTTCTTGTATAAATGTATATTTTTTCCTCGCTTTTGAACAAATTTTTTTTAAAGCTGAATTTATTGATGACCATTTGATTACTTCTTTGTATTTAATAGTTTTTCAAAAAGTAACTTTTTTTTAATGACTTAGTTATTTTGTTATAACTTATTAAAGTACTAAATTATATTTATCGAAGGTTTCCAAAATTGTTCAACAGAAATTTCTCTATCACCCATTATTTCAAGAAGTGCACTAAGTTCCACATTAACAAAAACTTACACTATGTGTTATAAACTACTCTTTCCCCCTGAAATTCTCGTCAACACAAATTTCTTCATTAATATTCCACATCACATTATGATGCAAATTTAATTATCATTAAAAAAAAAAATACTTGTAGTTAACATAGAAAGCAAAACAATAACATCAAAACTTTATTTTTATTGACATCTAATTTACACATGTTAACTAGTATAGGAGCTTGTTCATCTTGATAATATTGGGCAAGAGCTCGTTTCTCTAAATCAGGGGTTCCCAACCTTTTTGCACACCCGCGTACCACTTGACTTTTTGAGAAATTTTGGCGTACCACGTACATATTTAAATAAACGTTATACTTTAATAAACGAAACTCGTAGTTACTTTTTGCTTGTGAAAAAATATCAACATTGGGAGTATGGTGGTACTTATTGTGCTTCTATGTTCATTTTTAATGCACAAAGCGTTCAGAAAATCCATTCTCACCCTTATGCTCTGTGTCTCACATAAGTAACTCGTTACAAATGGCATCAAAAATAGCGCAGCTTAACGGAAGATCAAATGGTACTCAGATTTACAAAAGATCCAGAAGTTAATAAAAGATTTCTCTTTCAAATAATCTTTCATGGAACTATCTTATGTACGATCGATAAAAGTTTCACGAGTACCACTTGAAGTCTTTCGCGTACCACCGGTTGGGAACCCCTGCTCTAAATGACAATAGTTGGTACTGGGTACATTCGTAGTGCTGGAAAATAAGAACACAATGATAACTCATCAGCTACAACTAGATTATGAGCAACATAAAATTCATAGGGTTCATTTACTAACTAAAACTAAACTTCTCGCCACAACAACCTGTTAGTAGGCCAAGATATGCTGTGCCTATTTCAGTTAATACTTGACAAGGTAAGAGCTCTGGGGTGCTAAGCATATCTCGAATCGGTGGTATAAATTAAGCATAACCCCAGTGTTTAGTTCCCAAGCAACTTGTTACTCATTTTATCGATCCACTTAAGGGATGAGAGGATGAGTAAACCTCACCGAACCTGGGACTTGATCCCCAGACAGACCATTTTAAAAACTCACCAACATGGCGACCTGCCAAACTTGTGTGTTTTTCTGTTGTCGGAATTCTTCACTCCAACACATTAGCCCTTGTTAAACCAAATTGATTGTTAAAACTTTACTGGGGCTGCTGTGACAAAATAAACCAAACTTACCACACAATGGGCAAGTAGTGGCAGTGTAGCAATGCGGTAAACATTTGTTTGGGCTCCTGAGCAGTCATGTTTTCCTTAAAAAATATCAGTATCAACCATGAAGCCACTTACGCACAGTGGCTTTCGCCAGAAAATGCTGCATGAACACAAAAAAATATTTATCGCCTTCTAGAAAACTGTTTGGTCACCACTGGATAGTTATTGACACAATTTCTTATATATAACTGATATTTTCTTTGAAACGAAGTGATTGAAAGAATGTGTATAAATTCGGGTGTTTGCCTTACCGAGGTTTTGTCAGAACTAGCTAAGAATGTGACTGCTAAACACAGATCGTCCCAACTGTTGCAGAATTTCTTCTGTTTTGACTTGTATTGTGCTATGCAATAAAAGATGTCTCGTAACAAGAGCTCAGTTTCTTCAATGCAAAGGAGTACAGACTAGAGTGGTGGCAGCGATACCGGAGAAGAGTATCACGATAAAACAGGAGAAATTCTGCAACAATTGAGACAATCGATGTTTCGCAGTCACATTCTTAGCAAGTTCTGACAAAACATCGCCAAGGCGAACCCCGAATTCACACTCTCAATCACTTCAGTTCAAAGAAAAAATCAGTCATTACAAAAAAATAAATATTTGCAAGAAAGTCACGTCATTATAATAACTAAATAAAATTTTAATTATAAAAGAACTGAATTTAAATCCAAAGTTTAGATTCGATCAAAACAAAAACCCATTTAAAAATAATCTTAAATTATTTAATGTGTGTGTTTGCTATATTAAAGGATGTTGTTGTTGTGTGCCTCTAGGGCATAATAAAGGGGGCTAAAGGGCATTGCCAAAAGTATTGAAACAAATAAAACAAAAATAACTTACTTTTAAAAAGCATGGTGGTAAAGCATGATTGTTACGAGCTGTTACAAAGTGTCTCTGACTAAGTGTCGAAGATCACAACTTCCATTACCTAATAAAAAAAGTATAAATCAATAAAACAGAAAGCTAACACAATTTAATTTCAAAAGATCATATTATTCAATCAATGTTGTAAAGTATGTAAATGTTGCAATGTATGTAAAAACGATTCTAGAAATAACTTGTTGAAGCATTGCATAGTACAAAATAAGAAAATTTTTAATATAAATAAACCAAAAACTAAATGAGAATTATCTGGCACATAAAGTAGTTCTCATTAATCAACAACAAAGCGTTAAACTACTGCAAATCCAAAACAGATTATGTGCAATACTTCGAACTTTTTCAGAACTGTTGCAGAATTCAATGGTGTCAAGGAACAATAACGAGAGTAACTATAAAACAAGTCAGATGACTTGATTTGACATATAATTCACTGCTTCGAACCGTGTCAACTGAATCCTTTTTGCCTGAACCCTAATCTTTGGCCTCTTACTCATTTGAACTGATTAATTAGCTGAAGTTGAGGATCACAAAATGATTACCAAATAAAATGCAGTCTGTCCATACAATGCACAAGTAATAAATATAATACTCCTGATACCAAAATACCATATATTCCTATAATCTAGCTTCAGGCATGGATGTTTGTAATCTTCTTAGGTAGCAAACCTTCATGATTCTTATTTGCACCTACGAAACTGTGTTTTAATCCGTGGGTTACTCATTATCAATAGAGGGTTTAATGTTTGCAAACAAACCGGTCCCCCTCTGACTTCCGGTTTGGGACCGGAACTTTGATTTTATCCTTCTGCCGCAGCGCAGTGTGGTAAAATAGGTGTTTTGAAAAATTAATTTGTCCCCCAAATATAATTTGAATCATTTGTATTTCTATACTATGTTATTTGACTCAAAAAGATTACAATTTGAGAAAATCATTTTAATCATCAGATGAAGAGCAAATTATTCAAAATTCTATTACAAAATATCATTTTTGGCCCAGTTTTTTCAAGTTAGTGCTTTTTTACGTGTTGCACCTGGAGAAAACAGCTGATATTTTTTTTTTGTTTTTAAATTAAAATAAATATATCACAACTAATACTTAAAGTCTTATTAATTAATAAAAATTATTGATCGTAACTACGACTCTTATTTTTAATTTGATGGTAAAGTCGGTTGCATTTGTGTTTTAAATTCTACTTGATGCTAATCAATGTTTAAAATGGTCAACAACCGCTGAATCATTAAAATCATTTGTTGAATACTACGAACTCGGATGCTGCATAAAGTTTATTAAAATCTAGGCATCCGATTCAACACTTCCACGTTCGTTAAAAACATTTCCCAAACTATACATTCATTTTATATATTGTACAGTATATTAGTTTTCTTGAATATATTGTATAATTTATTCATTTTTATACAATCTCGAACGCATTGCAAAGCGATAGCGGTGTTCAAAACATCAACAAACCCGTGAACCGGAATATTTCTAGGTAGGTTGGACAGACTTCCGAGTAACAGCGCCACCTGCGAAAGTTTGTGACATTAAACCGTCTATACAGCTGTACCAGAAATTTAAACAAGTCAACTAACTATGAAATCATAACAATATAAAACTCACTCATTAGAATTTTGCATCACATTTGGTTTGAGTTTTCTCCAGTCATCAGCTATAATGATTCAAACTGGCTGTCTTCAAAGTGATCCTAAAACCAAATTATTTATTGCATAAATAAAATTAAGGAGATTAACGGAATGTTTTACTGACACTGTCTACATTTTATTTTATTAAATTAAATTTAATATAATAATAATAAAAGTTGCTTTTGAAACATTGTCCTTAAAATTTTTTCAACAAAACACAAAACAGCTTAAATAAACAATGAATAAAATATACTGGAATAGTAGAGCTTTAATTATAGAGTATCGTTATAAATTTTTTAATTTAATATTGTGGAAATTTTTCTATCCTAAATAACATTTCCAGAACATTTCTGTACAATACACAAGAAATGTTTAAAAATTGCAATTACATATAATACAGTAATTAAAATATGTAACATAAACTGTGTTGATAGCAAATAAAAAAGTTATTAGATTAAAATTTTTGTAATACGTTTTCAGTTACCAAGGCTTTTATAAATAAAATTGGCAAAGTTTTCAAAACAAACTTAGTTGACGGCGGAGTCTTGGCGACGAAAATTTGTTTACTTCAGTCTGAGATATAATGCAACCCTAAATATAATGTAAACACGCTAAAATATTGAAATAAAAGTATTGATGAATGTAAATATAACTATCATCACTAAACCTATTAAAAATGCCTAACCGTTATTTATTTTACAGATTTAGAGAAATTTTATACCCATTATAAACATCAACTTCAACTAGACAACACAGCGAAACGGGATTATAAAACAAGATTTAAAACAACGCCAGCAAATCAAAATTTAATGAAATGATACACAAAAACTTGAAATTTAAGTGTTATATAATCGTGATTACTTTTCAAAATGAACTTACCTCGCATAAAACAGCATTTTTACCTTGTAATCCATTTATCTGGAGTCTCGACGGCAATTCTAAAACCATAGTGGCGTCGTTTTTGATCACCTGGAAATGTAAATTTATCTCGCTTTTTCGAAGCGTCTTTCGAATAACATGAAATGAAGCAAAAATAGCTATGCATCCGAGTATACACGATGATTTTCAGGAGAATTTGATACTTATTTTTAAAAATATAAGGGATAGAATGCTAGCACTACGCTCGTTATCCATCGTGTAGAATATAAGAATGCGGCAACCCTAATGACTCAAAATGGCGTTCGCGCCGGCCTCCCTTTATAGTGGCTCTAGCCTGGACTAGAGCCGCCTGGACCACAGACAAGAATCTAACCAGACTGCGCATTTACGTAGGTGAATGAGGCGAAAAGTCTCCACCCCCCTGGCGTAGTAACGAATTAATGTGGTAGGGGCGCTACAAGTATAGTCGTTTTATGGCTGCCTGTTTTCAGCTCTTTAAGAGCTTTAACGTAGCTAATAACGCTTCGTAATTTAAAACCTCAGTCCAGTGAGGACAATTGTTACTTTTTTGCCTAGTTTGGAACGTTTCTGCTTATTTTTTACCTCCAAAAGTGGATTTTAACACAACTATAAACGTTTTGTAACTCGTGTAATTTTCGCTTTTCTTAATAGACTGCGGCACTAGACCAGGGTTCCAAATTACGAGGCGTTATTGACTGTGTAAAAGCTCAGAATGGAGGCTAGAAATAGGCAGCCAGAAACCATTATATTAATGGGCTTGTTTTTGGGATCTGGCAAGAGCTCCGCGGTCTAGTTTGCACTTTTCTCGAATTACTTTTGGTTTTTTTTTTCGAAATTGAGTTTTCTTTGAATAATTTAATTTCGTTGTTATATTTAAAAAATAACAACTTCTTGCTGTGCTGTTGGTTGTTTTAATAATTTAACAATGAAAACTTGCATCAAAAGAAGTTGGAATAATTGGTTTAAATATATAACAACTATAATATTCTTAGATAATTCTATTTGGAATACCAAAGCAAATAGAATGCAAAAGTAATTCGAGAAAAATGAAAACAAGACTGTGGAGCTGTTGCTAGTTCCCACATGAAACAAGCCTTGTTATTTAATTTAAAAAGTGAATATATTATTTATATATTTACTGAAATATATGATAACTACTGTTATAATATTTTATATATGACAAAAAAAAATTAAGTAAATATGCAAGCAGAAATTACCACAAAACAATGAAAAAGAATTTTAAACCTTTAATTTACAATTCCAAATTTTACATCTGTAAAAGGGTTTTTTGTATTAAAAATTATAAATATCAATTTCAGGCATATATATATATTATATATATTAACCATTTCAATTTAACTTTTCCAAATAATATTGGAATATGTTTTTCAGCAGAAAGGAATTAGTAATAATGAGACCGCATCTCAAAATAATAAGTATGTAGATAAATTTGCAATTAATAATCAAGTTTTAAAGTTAATAAAGCATTTACAAGTTTTGAATTCGGTGTTTACAAGTTTTGAAATGGTAAATATAGTAGTTTTTCCTTAAATGGGCTTTTCCTTGTTACAAAAACATTAATATTTTCTTTGCTTATTATTCTATAACACAGCCAATTACAGTTTGTATAATATCAGAACATACAAGAAGCTAGAAATAATGTTATTACAAATAAAGTGTCTGATTATAAAATGTTTTTTTTTTCTCAAATAAATTAGAGTTTGCTTCTAGAGCAAGTAAAAATAACTCCATTTCTCTAAATAATCCAATGATTAAGGGGGGGAAATATGAATAATTTACAGCCTACAAGTTCTTTACGGAAAAAGGCATAATTTCTGATAAATGTATCAAAACATTGTTTAATCACTAGTAAATGTATTGCGGCACTTTTGTAATCACAAACTTATACAATGTAAGAAAACAAATGCAAAATATTTATTTTTTAAAATAAAGTGATATATATTTTTAAAAATAATAACCAAATAAAAAAAATAACTACCCATCCAAAAAAAGTCAACTAAAAAAACATCTCAATTCTAGAAGAACGTCATAAAACCAAAATATCTGTTAAGTATTTTTATATTCAGCTTAGTAATATAAAGCAAAATTTTATTCGTAGGTACCTACACTGTATGCTAAATTTTTTACTCAGAGTAATATATTTAAAAATAAACTTATATATAGGGAGAGGCATGCAAGTAATTTTGTACAATTCAAGGAATAATTGGCGAAGTAGGGAGTAGGTGTTCCAACAAATCAGGTGTTAATTGGCCCTTTGGAGATGGAGGTTATGGAATGAGTTTTCACACAAATAAGCTCAACTATTTCTTCATCCTATGAAGAAAAAGCTTTTTTAAACACAACACATCAAAATTATGAATAAAAATCCACAAATTTTTTAAAATGCTCTAAAGCGAAGCAATTAATTTACAATATATATTGTTAGACCTTAAATTCTAATAGCCAATATATCAAATTATTTTTTAGTGAAATGAAATAGTAAGTTTTGAATCAAAAAGTGCTTATTGTTTGGAAATATCAGCTCTAACTATACAGCTAAACAAAATTTTTTTTAAAAAAAATTAAAGAATAATTAGGTACTAAAAACACGTAACATTTGACATAAGTTAAAAAGTAAACAATTTAATGAAATTTATCTAATGATTTTTATCTATAATGATTTTTGGAAACTGTAAATTTATCCTGCCTAAAAAATTTATTATTTTGGGAGTAGAAATTCCTACAAATCTGGTGGTAACTGGTCCATTCATATAATATATTTAGAAGGGATCATTAGGGAGCACCTGAGTAGGCACCCAATACAACCATATTGCATCTATCATATTTAATGTGCACTCCCTCTACACCGTTACATTCAATGAACATTTTAAGCTGCACGGGCCGTTTATAGGTCATCAGTTAGGTTATTTGTTTAAAACATAGTTTTAAAAACTAACAACAATAATATTTTAACTCTACATATATCTTAACTTATTTAATAAAGTTACACGAAAAAAAGTGCAACTCATTTAGTAGTTAATAATTTTAAATGAAAAATAATTACCGAAGACTTAAAAAAACCCAGATGCTTTAGGTATGTTAAGCTACATATATCAATAATTTTCAATACAAAAATGACCAATCCTTCTTAAGTGATCGAGCATTTAGCGCTGATGAAAGAAAACTTACAAGAATATTTGAATAAATAAAATATTTAAAACACTTACCTATCAATATCCTTGGGAACATAAAATAATTTCATTAAATAAATAAAAAAATATGTGTTTTGACGAGAAAAGAACGCAACAATAACATTTTTCTCCAGGCCTCTCTCGAGTCGCAATTTTCTTCTTCTCCGCAATCCATTTCAAAAGTAGCGCGCAAGCGCGCATTCATTTATCCAAGTTTGAGCATAATTAGTACAAGTTGCGCGCGCCCCTTGGAGTCGCGCGCAGTTTTAACCAGTGACGTGATCATTAGTTCGAAATTAATCTGCTGGGTGGCCGGTGACGTCACTCTCTCAAAAAAAATTCCGATTGGAATGTCTGTTTACAATGATTGTCTGTGGCCTGGACTATTCGTGCTACGGTACTACTTAGTTTTTCTAATGCGATATTTTGTGCTGCCATCTATGTTCAGAAAGTATAAATACAAATTGACCCTACAAACAATTTTTTGTTTCTGTTATATTTTATGGTCTCTATCAGTAGAACATCACTATAAGAATAGTAAATTAACTTTTGCTTTACTTTCAAGTGTTATAAAATTAAGTTTTTCTTTTTCAAAAAAAAAAAGTATCGGGTTTATTTGTGAATAGTGAAAAGCTTATTTGCAAGTCATTAAAGATTTTAGATTGGAAAAAGCATCAGAATCGCCTTTTAAAGAGAGTATCAGGTTATTTTTTTAAAAAAACAACTTCAAAAAAATAGTGAATCATTGCATAATTTTAAATTCTTCAATGACTTACAAATAAGCTTTTCACTATTTGCCAAAACTTGTTTATATAACACGTTAAAACACAAATAATAAGTTGGTTCTAGAAAAGATTTTATTAACGAGTTATTTCATAAATGTAGATTTTAAACTTCTGATGTTTATTACTTTGACTTTATTTTTTTTTTGTATCTTAATTATTAAGACTATTTGCAAGACAACATTTTCGTTTACACATAAAAAAAAATCTTGTGTCATAGTAAAAGCACACATTTTCTCTTATCTATCCATTTTTGAGTTTTTCTTTATAGTGTATCAATTTCCATTAAAATTCACAAACATTTGCTTCCCAAATTGCTTTGTGGTGATTCTTTTCATAGACTCCTTTATTTTCACAAGTTTACAAGGATTAATATATTATGCGTTAAATTTAGTTTTATAATTTCATTTAAATTGAACCCAAATTTAAGGTTCTTCCTGGCATTAAGTTATTTTGTTACTAAAGAAATTTTAAGAAATCATCAAAGTTTATACAAACCGAAAAAAAGAATTTTTTGCTTGACGTAATCTACTAAATGCTAGTCTGGATTCTCTACGACTCTCATGGCGGTAAAAATTTGTGTTTCTAGATATAAATCCGTATATCATAAAATGTTATCCGAAGCGCTTTTTAATAATTTGCAATAACATCTGATTGAAGTGATGTTATCCAAAAATAAACAACATGCGAGCGCTTTCTTTCTTATGCTCAACTTCATTAGAAATCAAACTATTCGGGTTTTTTTTTAGATGATGTATCTGGAAAAGCCATCGGTCCTTCTTCAAAAAAAATTGTTAGTATTGATTGGTTTATTTTTAAGTTTAATAGATTGGTTAAGTGTTATGGGCATATTATTTCTTTTTACCTAATTTGTTTGCTCTTTTAAAACTTTATTATTCAATTATCATTTATATTTCATTTTAATATTCTTTTTTTATCATGCTTCTTTTTTATAACTCGTCTAGATACCAGGAAGTGTTTATATCATTGATAGATCTCATTATTAAATGATTGCTTTTATTATTAAAAGTAATATTAGAACAAGAGTTAAGCATTATTTATATTGGTTAATAAGGAATAGAGTCGCAGGTAGTAGAGAAGCTAAAAATGCTTATTTCGAATAGTTTAGTTTAAAGACATAACATGCAAGGCGGCTACATGGGGTCAGTGGGAGATTTTTTTGTAAGTCAGTTTAAAGATGAAAAATGGCAACGGATTTTGAAAATTTGTTTTCAAGCATACAAATTACATGAAAAAAAATTGTTACATCCATTGAAAAGTTTATATTTTAATATACAATAGAGTCCCGGTTATCCGAAATTCGACTTAAGCGAAAGGCTTCGGAATTATTTTTTTGTGTGCGATAAAATATTAAGTGTATGCATAAATAAATACACAAAAATGCGTACTTACAAAAATGGATTTATTTCTCAAAATATGCAATAATCTTTTTTTTTACTGATCAATTTGGGTTCGTTTTAAAACACAGCCTTGTCCTACCTTCTTTTAAACTTCTTAAGATTTTTGTAACGAGGCGAACACTCTATGTAGTCAAATTTTCTCCGACAGCTTTTTTCTAAGCGTGAAGTGGATAATTACCGATTATCCGAAAATTCCAATGGAATCTCGATTAACAAAAAGTGCTCCGGTCCCGTACCTTTCGGATAAGCGGGACTCTGAATCTTTTTCAACCAATAAATATATTCAAAGATTCTTAAAAATGCCCATGATATATTAATTTCGTACTAATATATTTTTTACCGCTCCAAAAATCTTACTTTAAGTGATTCTAACGATTTAATCATAATTACTTTGGACTTAAAAATACCGTTTTACAAAACTATACATTATCCTAGATCAATAATATATTCACTAAACTTCGCAAATAAAAAGTCTTTTAGACTTTTGTCCATTGCACGCCGTTCTATTCGAAGTGCCTATTGTATTGCATTGTTTATAACTGCAGAATAACACCCCTTTAAGGATCGGATAATTTACAAGAAAATGGTCATAAAAGTTCCTATTTTTTGTTCCTGAAAATTATATAAAAATAAGTGTACGAACAAGAAAGACTATATTCATCTTTCGCTTTTCATTTGCTTTCAGCCTGAAATTTTATTTTACATAAAAAAAGTTTTATTAAAAGCCAACATTCAGGGTTATTGTGAGTTGGCGCTGGTTTTCTAGCAAGCAAGGAAAATTTCAAAAATCCTTGTTTTAAACATTAAAAACAAATTTCTAAATATATAAAGATTAGCAACTTTTTTTTATTGTGTTATCAATTTCAAAGCATGAAATGCACAAGGTGAAATGTTTTGCTTGCAAAAGAAACGGTTTAATCTCATTGGCGTATTTATACTGAACACCTCTAGCTCGGATAAATTAGGATAAAGAAATAAAGGACGAAAGGATAAAGAAATAAAGGACGAAACCTTATCCCACCATTTTCACGGGAGTGAGAAGGAAGGGATAAAGAATCAATTTATATATTCATTTGCTTACCCTTATATGTTTATTATACAGACCAAAGCTTCTAAATATCATTTATCCGACTTTGTGCCACACAGATTTGTACTTCCAAATCTCAAAATTGTTTTTTTAGCTTAAAGCCACGAAAGTACGGCCCCAGCTATAGGTCAAACAGATGCCCGAATTTTCCATGCCTGAAAAACCTACAAAACACCTAACCTTATTATTATGAAAATCCCTGCACAATCTTCGAGTATTCCAAGAGCCCTTATTAAGTCGCCACTTATCCCGTCAATATGTCCAATTTCGAACGTCGCCGCGAAGGAATTTCGTTCTTAAAGGAACAAATATTTGTTCTTGTGACTGACTTTACTCTCTCACGCTCCGGGCTCTGTACCACCAAAAAGGGATGGCTTATTTTGATAGGAAGAGGTGACATCCGTCGGCCATTTTTTGACGGTTAACCGATTTGCAGGTCTTGCGAGTAACTGCTTTTTGGCGCGCACAAGGGATGAACTTTTACGTTTTGATGTGATTACGCGACCATGAAAGATGGAGGAAATGATTTCACGGATCATTTCTGCAGTTACTTATTTATGCGATGATTGATTTTAAACATGCGTTTAGTTAAGTATAGGATAGTTTTCTGCAATTGTGTTGTTGGTCAGCATGGTGCAACAAATTATTTTAATAAATGTGTATTGTTGATGAGTACTACATATTTGGCAAAATATGGGTAACTGTAAAGGAAAATTCCACGAGGTTAGCATCACATCTCGGCATTGAAAACTAGATAACTATTATAAAGAGTTCACCGGTGGTACTTAATTTTTTAAAAAACTAGATAAGTTGATTAAAAGAAAAATAACTTCCATTCTGTAATAAGCAAGTTCACATATCTAGTTCAAAATAGAACCCATGTTGAAGTTGGTAACTTGTTGTAATGTTCACCCCACAATACATTTAAAATGAACCATATTATTTAAGAAGTATTTTATTTTTCGGAGATCTTTGTTAGCAAATTTTATTGTTACATTAATTAAAGTTCGTTGTTGTTCATAAGAAGAACGATATCCATAAGTTTGAAGTGAAACAAAACATTTTAATGTAATTTAAACATGATATATAGCGATGCTCATGCTAATAGTTTTGTAGAATTAAATATAAACAGAAAATAATAAAGGATTATATACATATGATTGAGAATCATTATTTTATTTAAAAATAAATCCTTATTCATACCTACTGCTTTCCCACTCAATTATATTTTTTAGCCTACTTTGACTATCATTCTTTCATTCAAAAGAATTTTTTTGAGAAATGGAAAGATTGCCAAGAGAGACTGTCCGCCTGTACCCTCTTTCAAAATTTGGTTTTATACGTTCAATTTTTTTAAAAAAAACTTTTTTTAAAAAGATATGCCATAAGAACCTATTAATTTATAATTTTTATCCGTTTGTCTGTACGCTGTGCCTTCCGTCTACCCTTTTACAAGAAGGTCTATGATTTAACTGTCCTAGTTAAAAAAAAAATTAAAGTGTGACATCAAAGACCTATCTTTTTTACTTTTTGTCCGTCTGTATATCTAGCTTTTGCCTAAGTCTGTCCATTTGTCCTTTACTAGACGCTCTTTTATAATTTCTCTCCTAACCGTAAGATAGTAAAAATTATATTTTTATTAGAAATACTACCTTGATCAAAAAGTTCCCGGAATAACCACCATGAAGAGCTCCTATTGTTTCGATTTGAGTGTTGCTTTTTTTGTTAAGTTGGTACATTTGCTGTTGATATTCCCTCCAAATCTTAGCGTCATAGCTTGACATTTGCAAAAGTTACGTAGCCAAGATTGCTTCTACCTCTGTGTGTGTCGGCGATTTTTTAGAAACGGATTTAAATTCCAACAACGAAGTGGTATCAAAATTTTCGGACGAATGCATAGGCAATGTTCGAATCTTCCGATGTATCTCTGAGGGTTAATTTGCTGTTACTGACCAGCATATATTTTATTTTATCAAAAATGTTTTCATCGGTTTTCGATGTCGATGGTCTGAAACTGCTTTCATCATCTTCGATTGACTCACGACCACTTTTGAAACGCTCGTGTCACTGGTAAAGGACCGTTTTCTTCAGAGAATTGTAGCGAAAACACTTTTCTAACATTTTCAACGTTTTCGCGCCATTAAATCCGCTTTTTAAGTAAAATTTGATTCAAGTTCGTGAGTAAAAAAAAAGCAAAACTCAAATCGAAGCAAGGGTGCTCTTCACGGTGGTTATTCCGGGAACTTTTTGATCAAGGTAGAGGTAGTATAAGTCATAAGACCATAAAGAGAGCGAGTTCACACAACATAGGGTTGAGAGATTTTTAATTCCACCATTCCACAACTTATTTAGTGAAATAAACACACTAAAAATTTAATTAACCACCCCCGGGACAATATTGTCTCTAAGCGCAACCTGACCTTCCCGTAGTCAGGGACGAAAACAACATTAATTGAATATTGAATAATCATTCCTAGAGTACTTTACCAACAGAACTATCTCTCCTCCACCCTCAATGTATCAGTCAAATCAACACACGAAAAAATTCAATAAAACTATCCCGTGACAATATTAACTCATAGGCCAAAACCTGACCTTTGGCGAAAACAACAAGTACGTAATTGAATAATCATTCCGCTGTTTCACACTGATGGCGCTGTCTCTCTCTCCCCCACACCATATTGTCCGCGATTCACTAGACAGGAAGAAGAAGAGCAAACACATCAATCCCTTCGGACAACATCCACTGTTCAGCCTTGGCGGTCATCCTGGCGTGACCGGTACACGCGTTTCTTCTTCTCTGCTGGGCTTCAGGTTCGATGAACCCCTCTCTCGTCAAAAGGCTGGCGTGTATCGGACCCTTCGATCTTCGAATGGTCGTTCGGTATTGCACCCACTTCTCGCCCCCTCTAAATGGAAGGATGAGAAAGAAAATAAAAAGGTGTGCTGTTTATCATTCGCTTGTTGAAAGGAAAGGCGAATGAGCTCAATCGACCGCTTGTCTCCAAACCAAAGTGCCTCAGTGTTAATCCAATAAGCCAAATTTCTCCGGCTGCATTGAATATTTTTACAAACTTTTTTTTAGGATGAATGTAGATAACTTACAGGTCTCTATAATCATACTTTTTGAAATTACTTCGAATATTTTGTGCACAATTATGCATTGAAAATTAAAAAAAAATTGAACTAATTTTTAAAAGTGGGATTGTCAAAACCTATAAGTCAGCTACATTTATCACGTCAACATACATTTGCAAAAATATTCAATACAGCCAGAGAAATGTGGCTTGAAAAATTGCTGAACTGTATTTTGTTGGTGCCTCAGTATTTTTTTTATCCTCTCTGGAATCTCTGTAGAGTATGGATGAACGATATAATTGATAATCATCTAAAATAATGAAAATTTTTGACTATTCGCATAACCAGTCAAGTGACAAAACCTGACCGCTTTTCCTACTAAATATTAAACTCCAAAAATTTTGTTTTAAATTTTTTTTAAATTTGAAAAATTATTTTCATGAAGCAAATCAGTTATTGAAGGAAAAATAACAACAAGAGACAACAACTAGTTTTAAGAAATATTAGAAATTTTTCTCGATCACAATCCGATTGAAGATTTTTTCCGTATGCTTCTTTCAATGAGCCGCAATCTTTCACTCAAGCGCGCGTTGGTTCTTAAGCCCAGAAATGGCGGGTTAAGACCATCAACAGGCTTGTCGGCTTAAAACCGCGTTATAAAACCCAAGACCCGCTATTTAGACTCGTAATCTTCTCGGGATTAGAGGAAACCTCCAAGACCTTTTCACGCGAACAGTAGTGGCGGTCAGCCTTGTTGATCACGCTATCTCGAAGATAAAGTTTCTTGTTCCATACTTATGGCATGCGAATTCCCAACAAGCTTATCTTAATTTTAAAATTTCTGGACTCTTTTTTTTAAGCCTTCAGAAGAAAACATATCACCCTAAGAGCCGGAAGATGTAGCTTTTGACGAAGAAGAATACATCGTAAATGGACACTGACAACCCATAAAACTACTTTAGTAGAATTTGGGATTGTTCTTTGATGGAAAATAGTATATGGTCGCCAAAACAGAGTATTAACGTTCATGGGTTTAGTGGAGCTGATGGTTAAAGGTCTTGACCTCAAAAATAACTTTTACAAAATTACCGTCTTTGTGTGAAAAAGAAATGTTACATTCTCGCAATGCACCAAGAAAGTTGTACTTAAGCCCCTCAAAGCAGGAAAGAAGTATTTATTCTTTCCGAACAAAAGATAATGGGGATCGTAAAAAATTCTTTAAAATCATAAACTTCAAGTATAAGCCCAGCTGTAAAGTTTTATAGATTTGGTTACTGTACATTAAGTCAACTGTAAATTTACCCATTCCGCCTCCGTTAACCGGATATGAATAGTTTTCAGAGGCCAAGTTTGATGGTACATCGGAATATCGGTAATAAACTTATTTCTATACACATCAATGACTTTTCTAGTAATGTGTGGGAGGTAGTCTGTGTCAATCTTTTGCACAGTAAACTTTGAACCATTGCAGGATATTGCGAGGCGTTTATACAATACTGTTCAAATGAACCCGCTCAAATTATGGTTACAATGATAGGTTTGAAAATTGGCAAAACAAGTATCAAAAACATATTAAATAGAAATGTATACCTACCCATCATATCCTCCTACACTAGATATCAGATAAGAAAACTAGATACTCAACTAGTAAGACTTCTTTATTTGTTTCTAAATAAAAACGTTTTGCTTAATTACTGTGGTAAATTATTCGCGTCACATATCTTTGTTATATCACAAATTAGTTCACTACATTCGATTGGCATTTGTATTATACAATATCAATACATTTTTTTTCATTAAAAATTAAGAATTTACACTATGTAAGTTTTTAAATGCAGGGAATTCAGTAAAAATATATATGAGCTTTTTTTGGATTTTTGGAGTTCTTTGATATAATTGGATATTTCTAGATATTTGATTGTTTTCTCCAATTGACGTCTTACGCTTTTAATTCTTGGAATGGAAGCATGACTGTAATTTTACCTTTAACTTATATCATTAAAATGAATCCATATCTAACTTATTATCACGCAACTCAAATAAATAAATAGTTTAATCGTTTCAGCGAAAATCTTCAAAAACCTCGATTATCATTTCAAAAACATTTACCACATTTTATCTGAAATCTCTCACTCTCAATGATTGACTTAATCTGGATAAAAAACGACAACGAAAACGGATACTCAAATTACATAAGATATCGACCAAGCCGCAATCAATCAATCAACAATTTTTGTCCTTTACTTCCTCTTTTTTGACACTTATTTTTAAAAAAACATTTCCTCATCAGACACGAGAAATTTACCATCGACGCATAATCTAAGATCGTTATTTGGATTAGAGAGAAATCCGTGAACTTTCTCACAAAAGTCGTCTTTTTAAGGCGTAGTTCGGTGCTTTTTACTCTGCTGGTGTGATGCGTTTGGCTCTTCATTGTCAGGTGAACTGGTGCACGAATGGAAATAATTATTATTTAACTATCACGCGAATTCGATAAGGGTGAGGAGATCTCATCGCGGAATATGTCCCCTTCTTTTTAACTGCTCGTCTCAAGATCAGAGGGAACGATTATATTTTAGGAGTTTTGACAGGGCATATCGTTCATCTACAAGCCGAAATTAGCTTGGTTTAAATTAACGTCAAACTAGACATACACGACGGCTATTGTCGACGGCATCTTGATTTTGAACACTGACAGCGGTAGAAGTTTAGTAAAGTTTGAAGTATCGTCGTAGAGGGCTATTGGCACGTGGTAATTTAGAACCACAGTCAGGTGACGAGCCGACACCTGAGTAGGCACCCAACGCAACTGTTAAGGGCGACATCGTACGCAGCGTTGGGACTTTGGAGCTTATTTAACGTGCACTCCCTCTACATGGGGTACTATTTCGTCGGACATTTTTGGCCGTACTGGCCATTTATAGATCTTCAATTAATCTGGCGATTCCGGACCCGAATGTGGGACCCTTCGCCAACAAATTAAATGCCTAACCGATTGGGCTACTAGCACACCTCCCCCCCCCCCCCCTCCCTCCCCCGTATTAAAAATAAGGGAAGTCACTAATGTTGCTTTTTTAATCCTTCCACTCCCCCCCCCCCCAAAAAAAAAAAAAACCATATATCCAAAGTTTTTAATTTATATTGGCAAAGACTCCAATTATGTTTAATAAATACTCTACATCTTAGTTTTTTACGTGGAGGTATGGGTTAAAATTTAAATGTAGAACTATAAAACTCATAACTCTCTTCTCTTAATATTTAATAGTTTAGATGAGAGATTTAGAGCTGAACAATTAGCTAAGTGTCACCCCGATGATCTCTAGGTTTATTTTTTCTACGTATGAGAGGCTGCATTTGCAAGGAATGTAGTAAATGCTCCTGGCATTAAAAGTATCAATGGGGTCTTACAGATTCGGAATTTTGATTTCTTGGAAGGAGAGAAAATTAATTTAAATTTGAACTTTTTATAAATGTTTCCAATGATATTACTGCTTTGAGGATAATAGGGAATAGCAATTAAATCAGTTTATTTTCCGTCAGTAGTGGAAGTGAGATTAATTAATTTAAGTTAAGGAATATATTAAGAAACAGAATTGTCGAAAATAAATCAGTCGCTTTTTACTTATACTCACCTGAGAGTTTAGCACCGGTACAATGTTTTCAGCCCAATTTGTGTACTATTATGATCAAATAAGACCTCCGTTTCTTGCGAAACATGTCTACTTTTGCATAATCAAACTATTTGCGCCAAGAATAATAAACGTTGGTCTACTACTCGCGGTTCAAAATAACAGTACCCGTTACTACTAGTTCGTGGGTAACACTATTGCAACGTTAATTCAGCACTGTAAACAATTTTCACTCTTAAAACAAAAGAGTGAAATCCAGTTTGTTTAGAGTGTACAGCACGCGTACAGTAGTCTATCGCCCATAAGGTGTGGTGGAACTTTCAAGCACATGTGTATCAACACTCTCAGAAATAACACTTTCATTTTTGACGATTCATGAATCCCCAAGCCTCATTTCGTTAATTTTGAGGATTGCTTCATCAAACTATCACGTGACTTTGAGAAACGCGAATCCTCACTTTTACGATCGTGATTTGACGATTCTGTATCTTGATTTTGAGGAAACTGAATCTAATTGTTGTACTCACATGCTCAAAAATGACAAAATATTTCTCTTGATTAGACGATATTCAAATCCTCATAAAAATGACGATTCAAATTTCCTCACTTTGAGGAAACGAAAACTCGGAGCATTTGCCAGTAAGCGAATCGTCAAAATTAAGGAAAATTTCGTCGTTTTTGAGCATTCATTTTTAAGAGTGAACTACGATTAAGTTTGAACCCCCGATTGGTAGAAAATAAAAACACTGACCAATGCAGCAGGTCTCGGCGTGTGCGCCTTTCAAAGATTAGAAACTAAAATGTAGTGCTGTAGAAGTGTGTTTACAGCAACAGATGCCTGCCAATGAATGCGTTGTGAATTTTGTGGTAAGGGCCGTCCATTGGCGCAAGGTAAGTGAACTAGCCTTTGGAGCTGCTGGGCCTCGGGAATCCCGGTTATATGCATGCAAGGGTGTTTGTGTTTGTCATGTTTGTTATTATTCTATGTGTTTGTCTTTGTGTTTCTTGCTCTATGTGTATCTCTGTGACATGTCTCTTCTGGCGAGCGGGGTAATGGGCATATAGCCTAAGCCCTTCCCCCTCTAGAGGGCGCAATCACTGTCATCAATCATTGTCATGTGGTAAGTGTGCTGATTTTTTTTTACAGTGTTTCAACTTCATTGTTCGGTTTTCCAGTAAGGCACACACTCATTCTCTTCATTTAGATTAGATGTTTTATGTGCATCGGTTCAACATTTTTCATAAATATATGGTTGCTTCTGCCACACAATACTAAATTAGCACTAGGCATTCTTCCTCTTCCAAGCAAATGAAATAAAACCCCGTTACATCCACAGACCGTGACGGGCGGAAATTACCGTTCTACGTACAGCTTCGCAGTTATACAAACTATGACCACATGCCATTCAAAAACCTCAATAACGGAAATGGGTTCCACAACTATTGACCAACGTGTCTTACACTTTATTTTTGTGTTACTTTATTTATTTGTTTGTGCTTTATTATATTTATAGAATTTTTTCTCCGGTGTTAAAGATTTGTATTAAAATGAAAATTTTGAAACATAACTTTGCAAGTTATAGGGAAACAAATAATATAAGAATGAACTTTAATTGGTATAACCTGGTGTTTTCTTGGCTCATTTAAGATGTAGAAGTGATGCTTTTAAAGTTGGTAGGTCGAGCATGAAGATGGTCAGTTTGGATGATAAAAATTAATAATAATTTTTATTTTTGAAATAAGGCTCTCTTTTTAGGACTCTAAATAAGATATATGTTACAATATTGTTTGTGTGAACTTTCTCAATAATCTAGAGCACGGGACAAATGACCGCAGATTTGGTATCAAAGTGTGATTATTGTGAGCTTTGTTACGGCGTAATAATTTTGAGATGGCATACTACCTTTCCTAAACTCTCTTTAGCTACATTTTTAATTGTGAATCGTCTCATCTTTCTTAAATACCATAAATGTGTTTAAAATTTTAGCAACATTAAATATATGCATTTGTATCTTGATCCTCGCCTTTCAAGAAATACTAATGTACATAAAAACGACAATTTACAAAGTGAAACATAAGAAATGGGGCAGAGCCAACTCCTTTTTAACACTTCCCTTTTCTTTCAATTTTTATCATGTACATTATACTTCATGTTTGCTGTTCAAAAGCTTCAAAAGTTTTATAATTTTTAACAATATCACGTTTGAAGGATTTAAAAATTTAAAACATTTAGTAAATTGATACTTTTCTGACTGATACTCGATTTGGCAGTTGAGAAGCTAGGAAATTTCAGAAATACGACCAACAAAAAATAAAAAAATTTAGTCTGAAACCACTAAAAATCTGTGTGGGCTATTTTGTATAAATTCTTTATAGTTCCAATGTTTTTCCACTCATACACGCCGTCTATTGTCCTAAGTCCTCATTTTTTTTACTAAATCAACCAACCAATAATGGGTGTTTGGTGCTAGCTTACATAGACTAGCATACAACAGACCGGGGCTCAAAACACCATGACTTATTTTTATTTTTGATGGTGCTCTGTCAAATTTTAGTGGAGCGTTACTCCGTAAATCGTGCTCAAATCGTACATACAGAGTACTTACTCCTCAAAATCAAAGGAAGCGTCAAGCTTTAACCGATTATGTGGTGTAACGTTGCGGTTTAAATTTGGTGGAACGTTTACTCCGTGAAACGCATACTGCCCCTGATCTTGCTAATTTCTTCTTTTCTCATACAAAAGCCAATTGTAAGTCACTATTTCCCACAAACGTATTTTCCATTAGTTTTATGGAATAACGTTACACCTAAGTTTCACATTATTGTGTCAGAAAAAAGCTACCGGGATCTCCGTTACATCATCATCATTCAACAAAAGCTGATTGTTCCTAGTGCCCTATAGCTAAACCCGATAGCTCAGATTAGACTCCTTCGCAGTAATCCATTTTGCCGCAGTCTGATGGTGAGTGACAACCTCAACTCCGTTGGCCTGATGGCCCTTTAGCACGCTCCAGTGAATCTTCACCGACTTCACCACTTTATTTCGCTAGAATCAACGGACAGTCGTGGAAGGATAAAAAAAAAAAAAATTTTTTTTTTTTCAAATTCGAGTTCGACTCGCTAACTCTTTTGTTGCCGAGGGTCCCTCCCACGAATCTGTATTGAAATGTAGCAAACCGAGGAAGTTCCGGAGGAACACGCGCGTCCTTGCAAAGGCTGACCTGCTTTCGACGAAGGTGGATGAATTAATAAAAAGTCCCAACAAATCTCACAAAAAAAAAAGAACATCAAGAGTGGAATACGTTTAAAAATTGAGGAGGAAAATTTTTGACCGTAAAAAAAAAAAAAGAAATTTATCTCGCACGCATGAGTCTTTATGCCTGATGATGATGCTCTTTTTAAAGAAAAGGGTGCAAATGTGTTGGCTTTTTTATTTAAAGAAAGACTTTCCAAGAAATTGTTTTTCGCGTTATGTTTGAAATGTCGATACGGTGTTGGAGTATTGTTCTGGAAGAATTAATTATCCGTCGATTAGTTTCTTTTCGAATGCTATCTTTTTTTTTTGCGATAAGAAAATTTTTCTTTGTTGAATCCAGGAAGACGCGTCTCACTCGAATGGTATCTCTCAGTTCACACTTATCTTGCTAAGTTTTTTTTATGAATTTGATTTCGTTGATGTATTCATTCGACACTGAGACGGATGGATAAGTCAAAGGAATGCAGACACTAAATTTTAAATGAAACGATTCTTTAATCTAATATTGTTTTGGTTGAAGACCATTTTTTAAGGTCTTAACAAATAAATGAATGTAGAATGGCGTTTTTGTAAAGATAAAAACAAAACTAAATTGTGCTAAACTTGAGAAACTTTTTTAATTTTATTTCAAAATCTGTTTTTCTGATAATTTTAAGGTTGAAAATAAATATGATTAAAATGCAAATTTACCGAGATGAATTTAAATACGAATTTTCCTTAAATTACCTATTGTTAGTTTTTTTAAAACCACAATAAACTGAAAAACTTACAACGAGGCTTCCATTAATAGGGTTTTCAACTATTAATTAACTTATTTTAATCTGAATTCATTTATAGATGACTTGGATTTTACATAAATTATTTAGCGGCTATTACTAAACTTTCGTTCATTTATTTTGCCACCCATCAACTATCAAGTCTATAATAAACAAATAGTCAGTAGTTAGTTTTTTAGTCAATTATTAGTAGACATTCGATAGTTTTCCCACACAGTTTGCAATTTATGTTCAACGAAATGTTTTATCGAAGTCATATAATTCATCTAGTCAAAACTAACTATAGTAAAATAAATAATAGAGAGACACATTTAAAGTGTAAGAAGATTCCCGTGATTTATATCTTAGTTATAAAATAATTTGCCTAATCTGCAATCATCTTACCGGTTTGCAATATTATCCGATGTTCCTTTGTTCATCAAATCAAATCAAAACAATCGACGTACTCTAACTAATAGCCATGCACAGTTATTTAATAAACAGCTCTTTCTATCTGTGCTCTTGTAAGACAGGAAACAATTATTTCGTAATAATCGTACTTAATTCCAATCATTACATCATAAGAGTTGCTCGGAATTCATTAAACGGCAACAACGGTGGGGCTCAACATGGAAGTGTAAACAAATAGATTTGTTTTAAACTGTTCTGACGTCACGTTTCATCGATCTTTGATGTTTCTATTGTTTTATGATTTATATACGAACATAGAAGTAATTAAAATCATTGTTTATTCGTAAACAATTAATTTTGATATTTTTCGATAATTAATGAACAAATTGATGAATAAAAATTAATTTTTCGAAATTTTGCTAACATTTAATAAATGTAAAGATAAAAGTTGAGATTGTTGATTTTAAATTTTTTTTATACCCAATGTGAACTATTATCTGTCATAGAATTCAGTTGTTATTTTAGTCATTTTTATTTTTAATTCCAACTAATCTGTGATCATAATTTTTTCTCTCTTTTGAATAAATATTTAGCTAAAGTAAATATTATTTTAAAAAAGAAATTTAACTTTGAGATTAGAAAGGAAGATAGTTACAGTAAAGTTTTGTAATAAACTTTCTTGTAACATTATACAACAGAATGAAACTTATAACTGTTTTTGTTTCAACTACTAACAATCGAATAATACTCGTGACCCTAGTACTTGTAGAACGTCATGATGAGGTTTTCGAGAAAATTGCGCATGCGTAAGGATTGGCTACCACAGTATTATTTTGATTTTAAAGATGCAGAAAAACTAAAAATGATACAAAATTGAAATTTGGTACACATGTTAACAGTATCTGTCAGACTTCATAATAAAATGCTTGAGAAAATTGCGCGTGCGTAATTGGTAGCGATCAAATAATATTTTTAGTTTTGAAGATTTTGCTAAAAAATGAAAAACGACTCATACTCCAAATTTGGTACATGAGTTCCCAGTACCTGTCAGACTTAGTGAAAATAATGTTTGTTAGAAAATCGCGCATGCACAAATTCCAGCTGCCATACACCATTTTAGGTTTTAAAATTATGGAAATTAATTTATAAGATAAATGATTACCTTTAAATGTGAGATTTATTAAATGGTAATATAGCATTACACACCTCCATTTTTCGCCGTATTTACCTTACCCGTGCAACACCAGGCATTTTAATTAGGAGCAATAAAACGCAAATAGTTTTTAAATGCGGGTCGTCCCACATTTGGAGTGCGAATATAGTGGGCGGTCCTTACAGCGGCATGGGTGAGCGGCCAAATCAAACCCGTCTCGATCAGGTGCCTCTGCCAGGTCGACCGATGAGAGAGGGTACGAGGTACTTGCCTGGGTTTACTCTTCAAATGCCTCTTATATAAAGAGATATTGAAATATGATGGGAAAGTGGAATCGTAATTTTCCCGTAAATTTAAAAAAGGGACATAAAAATTATTTAGTTTTACGGCAGATTAATTTAAAGAAAAGTGCAGTTATCTTTAAAGCAATTACTCAAAAAAAAAAACTACGAATAAAAATTCATACGCATACAAAATTTTTCTGATTTTCTACATATAAACTAAAGGAAAAGGGCAGTTTTTCTGCAATTGCAGAAATCTTATATAATACTATTTCCAAAAAACATGAGTGATTTGTGGCATTTTTTTTGAAAATTACTTTTAGCTGTGATATCACAGTGGAATTGCTCTTTTTTTTAATATAAAACTGAGGTATATATACTATTTTCACCTTTTCATCCTTTTTCGAACAACACTTATTGCTTACAAAAGTATTCATTTTTAAATTACATTATTTTTTAACATTTAAATATTAGTATGCCTTGTTTAAAAAAAATTTACAGACATGAAATTTATAAAAATATTTTAGTATTAATTAGTCGTTAAAATTAAAACTTCATACAGTAAAAATCGAATAAAAATATCTCTCTTTTGTGTTTTCGACCCCAAGGAAAAACTTCGATATTATTTTATTTTATTTATATTTTATTCATTATTATATTTTATATAAGGTAACTGAAAGTAAAAATGTACTTTTCCTTCTTAATATACATAATATGTGTTGTTTTAATATAAGAATTGTGTTGATGACATAAGAATATAGGTTTGTGTTGTTCCAACATAAGTAATGATAGCGAAAGGAGACTTTTATTTTATTCATGCGCGATTAACAAAACACTGTAAACTCTATCATTTTCTGAAATGCGTATAAGAATATTATAACTTATTCATTTTTAAAGTATCGTAATGGTTTTTTTTTTTAAGACGTTAGTATAGCTCATTATCCGAAACATTAAAGAGTGGATGCAGAACTTTTTGGAAGAATACATGCGTGATGTGCCTTCATCATAATTTTTGTGCGAACCATAAGCATTGTTATTTAATACACTACTTACAGAGAAAAACATTCAACGCCAGATTTGTTTTTGTGAGTGTGCACTTTACTGAGAAGGTGCATTAAAAAGAATTTGCTTACCCTGTATTGCGGGTGCACATAAAAAGTTTTACCAATACAAAAGGGAATTAATAGCTTAGTTTACAATAAGTTGAAAAATAAACAAATAGTTTCTTAAAACAAAAATAACTTACTCGGTTGTTTGAGATTTCGTGTTTACACGAGTTAGTGATTTGAATACAAAAACAACTTAGTTGAACAGAAAAAGATCACTTTTAAATTTTTATACATGGGCATTTCCACGCGTGACTGACACTACATCAGAACGATTTAACCAATTTCGTTTGCATATTTCATAATTATTTTTTTATTTGTGAAAAAAAATATTGTATGTCAGTATACCCCTGAGCATATAGTATTTTTAGAAAATCATTAAAATTTTTTTAAATTTAATATTTAACTAAAAAATAATAAAAATGTCCTGATGTGACTGACACTACACGACAGTTCGTAGATTTTTGGCTATCAGAAAAATTCTAATTTCTTCTGATTGCGCAGTAAATCAGCATTCTACCACTGCTTATTTTAAGTATAAGGTTTCAGGCTAAATATATTAATTGCAAAAAAGTATTAAAATACCATAGGAAATAAGTTATTAACAATTTTATGCGTGACTGACACTACATTCATTTCGTGACTGACACTACATTGTGAATTGTATCACAGATATGAAATTTTAAGCAATAATAACACAACATATGTAAATAATTTTGTAAAAAGGAGTGTTAAAAATTGCATAAATGGTAAAATTATGGTTAGAAAAAGTTACACAATGTCTTCTAAAGTAGGTTTCTGGTAATTTCTTGAACTCTAATTTTTTCTTCAAAATGCAGTAAATCATCATTTTACCAGTGCTTATTTTAATTATAAGATTTAAAGCTAAATCATTTAATTGCAAAAAAGTATTGAAATATCATAGGAAATAATTTATTAACACTTTTGTGCGTGACTTACACTACATTCAACTTGTGGCACACTTCATCATGTGAATTGTATCACAGAAATGGAAAATTTAGGCAATAATAACATAACATATGTAAATAGTTTTGAATATAGTAAGTTAAAAGTTGCGTACTTGGTAAAAATATAGTTAGACAAAGTTACACAACGTCCCCTAAAGTTGATTTCTGGTAGTTTCTTACTTCTTTCTTCAATAGCATTTTCTGAAAAAACTTCCTTCTCAGGCCACGCAAAAAGACCCCCGACCATTGCAGATGTTTCAGTTTTATTGAATAAGCAACTTTACTTAACATTTGCTCACAAAATATTTAACGATAATTTAACTACAAAAGGAAATAAAGCTCTTTTTCCAGCATCACGTTCATTTTCAAAATTTTGTTGAGAGGTATTTCTTTTCACAACATTTAAATTTGTTTAATTAACCGTGTAGTATTTTTGGGGAATTTAATGAAACATTGGCAGTTGTTTTAAGTAGGCATTTGTTTAATTTTAAAAAACGAAGCAATTTTTGTGTGTCTAGGAATTGGAAGGTTTAACTTCCTTTAATGGGCACATATAATTTAATCTACCTATTTTGCCCTTTACACAGTTGTCAGAAATGTATAATAGTTATATGTTTGGGCAGATTTCTTGTGCAAAGTGAAAAAATCTTTAGCAAAATGTGGGTCAAATTTCTTAGAAAGTGTGACTTCCTCCCCCTCCTCACTGTATCACGAAGTCCATCAATTGGTCCTTCACCATGTTTGAATTCAAAGATGACCATGACTTTTGGAAGAGAATTACCAGACAAGGTTGTCAAACGGTTGGAGGATTGCAATAGAGGTGTATTACCTTTAATTGAAGTGTTGTCGGTAAAGTGGTTTTTGCTTTCATTTTCTTTAAATTTTTAAAATTTATCCCGTCTTAAAAACACCCCCTTTGCTCTTTTCTTTCTTTTAGCTGTTGATATAGCCATCTTAAATCAAAATTATCAAAATATAAGAAATCTACAAGTATTTAGCTAATCTAAAACATCTAGATCAAAAAGAAGTTGTGACTAGCACTACATCGTGACTGACACTACAAATCTAAAATGTGTTATAAATAGAGAAAATGCTTTTTATTTTAAAATTAAAACGGTTGGAATTACACAGAGGTTACTATAGTAAGAAAATATCGTAAAAATTTTGAAGTAAAGCCTCATTTTAAAAAGTTATGGGAACTTTTATATCTTTTCGTGACTGACACTACAGTCAAAAATTAGATTTTTATCTTCCTAATTAAATATCTTTTAGTTATAAATGCCAATTAATAATGTGGTTTTAACATAGTTCCGATAGTGTATTTTAATAATTTTACCAAAAAATCTGGTAAATTGTATTTCTTATCTGAAAATTCAAGGATTCAAAATGATGCAAGAACACGAGATCATGTTTTCGAAACAAAGCGGCCATTTCGAAGCCGCTGTGTTGCCAAAGACGAAACAACAATAGTGGATGATACAAAAAAATAAAATTCAAATCTTTCTAAAGCAAATATAAAAGAAACAATTGTGGGGAATTTTTTTTTTTGCAGTCGTGGTCTCTTCTGACGTGGAATTACCCACATATATAATTATATAGTTTAAAAGTCTAAAATTGAAAACATTTGAAGTAAATTCGAACTCTATATCCGATCACTATCATCAGATGTCCATTCTTTCCTGAAATAAAATATAAAATTTTTTAAAATTCAAATTAATAAAACGAATGTCTTCTTAATCCACTCTATTTGAAGAGGAGGGTCGAAATTTATTTTAAAACAAATACATCACATAAAGTGCACCAGTAATAAAATAAAAAACAATTCTTTGTGTATTCTGTTCTATGTTACCGACGCCTGTTAATTATTTTCTTAGTTTCTGTCTCGCAGAGCCATTTTTTATAAACTTGTTGAAGTTTTAATGAAGCATGCAATTTGATAATAAGATAATTCATAAGTGTTTTAAAAAAAACAGGCCATTTCGTCGGATTTTGTCGGCTATTTTTCATACACAACGTTAACTGTGAGATTTAGACAAATGTTTTTATTCTATTCCCGTGATCTGATCTCTAAATATATTTCGTATAAATTTGGCTTTCAGCTTTGTTTTTTTAAAAACTAATTACTACGTACTCGAATCGTATGTCTTCAAGGCAATATTTATCGTACCAAGTAATATGTATCGTCTAATGTGTCATAAAATATTAAATAATGAATATTGTAATATTCTATTTGAATGAAAGTTCTTACATTCGTTGCTTTGTCATGGTATAATTTCGTCACGGTTTGTGGATATAAATTTATTTTTTGTACGTTCGTCCATTTTCTTATTGCACCGATGGGGATTTACCGTAAAAAACGGAAAAATATTACATTTACACTTTTATTCTGCGTAGGTAAGACCTATGTATTCACAATGTAGTGACGCATGATATTTCTTAGTATTTTTATAGGATGTAATAAAAACATTGGCGCAACATTTGAAAGCGTGGTCAGAGTTATAACGAATGTCTAAAAAAGTTATTACCTTTGTATTGCTAGACAAGTGAATTTTTTTCAAGGTTGTAACTCCCGTATCGTCAATTGCTGCTAATTGTACGTGAGACAAAACTTTTCAAAATTAACGCAACATAATATGAAAACCATTATTCTACTAGATAAAACCAAAATTTATCATGAGCATGACTATCCTGTTTTTTTTTTTTTTTGGTTAATGTTTTTCTTTTTTTAAAGTTAATTCTACATCTGCCATTGTACCTTCCAAACAGCCAGGAAAAAGCCAAATATGTATGGTTATTTTCACTGCCAAATTTTAAACTTAATTTATTTAAAATAAAATATATTTTTAAGGAAACTATAATCAGGTTTATTTTGAAGGAGAAACATTTCCAGAATGAAAAACATTTCCAGATGAAAAAGTTCGTTATGACTAAAAATTTGCAAATTATAAAATTTAAAAATTGAAGATTATTTAAGAAGACTGATGTTCAAAATACGAAAAAAGCCGGGTCTAACGATCGGAGGGTTGGCGATGGAATAGATGACAACTATTTTTTTCTGTCATATTTCGAAAAAGTAATATCTTAATCGAAACAGAAAGCTCCCTCATGCATAGAGTGCATTGGAAACATCCTCTAATTTCGCACTTAATTACAAATTCGAATTACGGATTTCATGCTTCGTGTTCCTCCTAGTGTCGCCTGGTCGAGTTCCGTGGGAAGACATTTTGAAAACAATTCTTAAATTTATTGCCGCCGAACTCGGGAAGATAGACCATAAAGCACGACCTGGCCTTTTCTGCATACTCTTCTGCCTGGTCAAGTGTGACCATGGTTTTCTTTCGTGTGTGTGTGTGGACAGTTTCTGATATGTAATTGAAGCACGGTTCTCCGACATTTTGAGGGTGATTGAATGTGCGATTTATTTTCTAACGAACAACGTAAAAATACATTATGCATGGAAATAAATGTTCGATAATGTTTACTGAAAGGCAGGTCAATGTTAACCATCTAATGGATGCTGTTGCCATATGGCAACACGTAACAAAATACACTTTATTCTATTAAAGTATGGAGCTCGCTCTAGACAAATCTGTGTTTTTTCATATTTTACATTCCATTTTGAAGTTTTAGTTACTATTAACCCTCATAGATGACAGTAGTAAAAGTGTATTCAAAATTAAAGAGTTAAGTTATTAACTGTTGTAAAATTACGTCTTTAAGAGTATTCAAAGTATAATAATATTGTACCAAATGCAAATAAATTGTTTTTGAAAAAAAAATGATTATAGCTCAAGAGGGTTATTTTAAAATATATTTAGTAGTTTTCTAGTCATTCTTATCAAAATTGGAATTTTGTAGTTGTTTTTCGCCACATGGCAAAAAATTTAAAAATTGAAATGTATTTAAATTCCAATGCAGTTAATTTTTTCAGTATTTTCTCATATTGTATATGAATATTAAAGATACAAATATATTTTTTTGGGATGAAAAAAAAAGTAATCCATTACAGGGTTAAGAAAATACAATAATACTACTACTAATTAAGATTCTTCTTCTCCATCTTTGGCTATGTTTGTGGCTCTTCTGAATATTCATCAACTTTCAATACATTAGGCATGCTTCAGGTCTTTAAGAACAACAGAACTGCAGAATGAAGATACATTCTCTTTCGAGCCTCAATTGCTGAGGCAGGAATGAAAGTTGAAAGATTCGCTAGGAACAAGGCAATTATTTTCAGTTATCACTATTGGAATTTTAATGATATAAAAATATTTAAAAAAGATAACGTTATTTACACCGATCAAGGAAAATGCAGGAGTGGAAGCTGGGAGGAATAACCTCACTTGAAACAAGCCAAATATCATTGAGGGATCAATTTTAAACTAGTATTCAAATAAGATAATTATTTGCTACTTCTTAAGAAAAATGGCCGATCTCTGCAAAAGTTAGAAATTATTTATGTACTTTAAGCAAGTAATAATAAGAATAAGAATAATAGTAATAATATAAGTAATAGTACTGCTACTTCTAATTATAACAATGATAATAGCGACCTCTCCCAAAAAGACAACCATTGAGAAGTTAAGTTCATTTGTCAACATGAAGATTGAAGACCTTATCGTTCAACCTTTTTTAATTTTTTTAAAACTTAATTTGAAAAAGTTTAAATATATATTCTGATGCGATATTGGACAAAAATCAGTTAGTAAAATAAGCCATGAAATTATTACATAATTTTTAAAAGTTAATGATAACAATAAAAAAGCAGTAAAAGTGTTCCATTGTATAACTGCAGTCAATTGGTGTGAGTTTTCATTCATTCTGCAATTAGTGACCACTCTCATATAGACAACAATGAGAATCGAAGTTCATTTCCCTACATGAATCGTGCAACTTTTCTACTGTTTTTAAAACTTTATTTGGAAAAGTTTAAATATATATTCTGATACGATATTTGACAAAAATCAATTTGTAAAGTAAGTAATGAAATTATTACATCATTTTAAAAACTTAATTATAAGAAAAAAGCAGTAAAAGTATTCTATTGTAAAACTGCAGTCAATTTGGTGTGAGTTTTCATTCATTCTGCAATTAGTGACCACTCTCATATAGACAACAATGAGAATCGAAGTTAATTTCTCTACATGAAGACCTTATCGTGAAACCTTACTACCTTTTTTAAAACTTAATTTGAAAAAGTTGAAATATATATTCTGATACGATATTGGACAAAAATCAATAGTAAAATAAGCCATGAAATTATTACATCATTTTTGAAAGTTAATATAACAACAATAAAAAAGCAGTAAAAGTATTCCATTGTAAAACTCTTGTCAATTTGGTGTGAATTTTCATTCATTGAGCAATTAGTGACCACTCTCATACAGGCAACAATGGGAATCGAAGTTCATTTCTCCACATGAAGACCTTATCATACGATCTTGGCCATTTTTCTCCAAAGTAACGGAAACAACTTATTTTTTTCCCTTGACCTTCCTTATTCCGAGGTGGCCCACACAACGCTTCCGTCATCCAAAATTACACGAAAATTATCCTAATGGTATTCCTAACAGTACTTTGGTTTCGTTTGTTCACCGCTCCGAACCCGAGTGACATCCATTGAACTTGACCATCGAAGGGAATTGTACTTTTATTCAACAAAAAAGTGTGCAGCCGATGCATTAACTGTGACCATACTTTTTCTTTAGGTTTTAGATCGAAGGTAGCAATGCCTTTTTTTGCATCGAGCTTTCCTGTGTTATTATTGGATTTTAACTTGTCAAATTATCTTTACAGCCATCTATAGTTATAATTTCACAAAAAAAATGTTTTCCTGGTTCAAAAATATCTTTGAAGCGTAAACGGACTTGCATGCATAACATATTTATATTGCATATTTTTATCACAATTATTTTCTCACTGAAACTAATTGGTACGCTAATGAAGAACTTAAATATCTAATTAAATAAAAAAAATTCGACGGGTTGTTTTATAAGAATTATCATCATACTAGTTTAAATGTCAATTAAGCAGTAAATATTATTTTTATAAGTAAAAAATGCCTTATAATAGGCTGCTTTGCTTAGGGTCAAGATGATTTGACTTACTTAACAGGCCAGTGAATTCTTTAACATTTGGCAATTGGAATTAAACTGTAATTGCATGCAGCAAAAATATGCAATGATACATTTTTAGCCTACTTTTTTTTTAATTCGAAGAATTAAAAAATTACTTATGTAAAAAAAACTTCAAAATTTAATGCTCATTTAAAAAAGCATCGGAAGCCATTTTTATTAGAATTAAATCACCATTGCCATCGCAACAATCCCGAGAAACTTTAATTCTTCTTGACAATAAATTAAAATAAATTTACTTTTGCGACATCAATCAGTTTGAAATGACGTTTGTTAACATTTGATAAAATGATGTTAGAATTTTATTTGGTTAAATGGCAATTAATTAAATTATAATTTTGTAGTTCGCGTTTTTAAAAATATACCGTCCCTTTCAGGCTTATACTGTTATTGTTCTTTCCTTTTGAAAAACCAAATTAAAAGTAATAATTCGCCTTAAAAAGCAATTGCTATTTTCTAAAAAATGTTGTTCGATTTTACTTTTTATTTTCGGGGAATTTAAAACTTGATCAAAAAAAAGTTTGAGGCCAAGTTTAAAGACTCTGACTCGCCTAGATGTTTATCAAATTGAAGTAAATTGAATTTTGATTGCTCTTTCGCATAAAATAATTCGGAGAATAATTCGATAAAAAAAGACAACAGATCCGCATTCGATCAATTTTTATTATTTATTTCCAATAGGTTGCGAGTAAAT
Organism: Hylyphantes graminicola; assembly: GCA_023701765.1. Classification (NCBI taxonomy): domain Eukaryota; kingdom Metazoa; phylum Arthropoda; class Arachnida; order Araneae; family Linyphiidae; genus Hylyphantes; species Hylyphantes graminicola. The sequence continues at coordinate 40,819,413 of CM043119.1, read as the reverse complement.
TATACAAAAACAAAAAGTAACGAACTTTAATGTAAAAATAAGTAGCTTTTCCTCTGAAAATGTAGTTATAATTACATTTGATTGACATGCTTTTGATTTGTTATCAGGATTATGTCACTATTCATTGATTTAAAAATTGTCAATCCCACCAATCAATACATCTAATAAAAATAAATGTATCTTGCGTTTTTTAAAAATTAATTTATCGACCATTAAAGTTTCAGAGCTTTGGTAGAGTAATAATAGCTTTTGATCTCAAATGATAACGAGTGATTTTCATTTATAATTTGAGGAGCTTTTATGAGATAATTCAAATTTGCGGTGGAAAAAAAACAAGACCACCACTATTACTCATATTTTTTACCATGTAACTTCCAACTTGAGAAAATAAATTTGTTATTTACACATGAGAAAAAAATATATGTATAAATATATATTTTAAAACCTCCATGTCGTGCCCACAATTTAAATTATTTTATTATGTGTCATTATAACACCTTATTATGTAAAATATAACATTGTAAATGTATAAAATATTGCTAATAATTGAAATTTATTTAAAGTGATTTAATTTTTTTAAATTTTAAATTCATTATATCGATATTTCATTTTCCTCTTATCAGAGAGCAGTGATGTGCTATTTGTATTGGGTTTTTAGCTTCCACGTTACGCTTATAACGCAAAAAGTGGAAGGTTTTATAATCGTTTAGTCCGTCTGCCCATCCGTCTGTCACCCACTTTCACAGAACGAACCAAAAGTCGCACAAGCAAGTGGGATACGTCATTGTAGCAAAAAATCGGGCTTGGTTACATCCCGAATTTCATTAAAAAATTAAATTAGAAGTGTTTTTAACATTTAAATAACTAAAAATTTAATCTACATTGAAATAACTTGCAAATTACATTTTCATTCAATATTTTCACTGTTGCCATTTCGTCAAACGTACGAGAAACTTTATTTAAAAAATGAAAATAAAACCTTTGAAAGATTATTTATTTATGTGATATAGTTCGGTTTGGATCGTTGATCGTTGTATGAAGAAAATGTGTACAGAATTCTAATTTTGCAAAAAAAAAAGCAAAGTTTTGCTTTTATTTTTAAAGCATCAGTTTTACAATTTATATATTTTTCGAACTGTTAATTGCATTGTGGCGACTAAAAGATATTTATTAAAAAAAATTGCATCAATATTCTACGAATTTCAAACAAATTTAGCAAGCGATAATGAGTAATTTTTAATGGGGTTGTTTCACGGAGAATCTGGTAACAGCTTTGCGTTCATGTTTTCCTATTTTAGAATTTTTTTTGTTTTGGTTAAATTGGTTGGTTGGGAAAGACAATCAGGTTTGTGTGCTTAACAAGCACACTAACCTAAACATAGGTCACCCAACCAACCAGTTTGACCAAAACAAAATTAATTCAACGAATCACCTGCGCATGCATATGTAAAGGCATGCGCGCGCACCTATTTCGATGCGCGTGCATGCCTGTACAAATCGTATAAGCATGCGAGCGCAGTTGTGGTCGTTGATGTCGTAGTCAGGACACCGCATTGCAACGTCTAAAGTTTCTAAAGTAGGAAAACAAGAACGCGAAGCTATTGCCAGATTCTCCGTGAAATAACCCCATTTGCGAAAGAATATTAATGAAAATAGTTATATTTTGGCGTTTAAAATTTTGAATTAGAAGTTCCTGTTAGGCGAATTTCTTTCTGAGGTGTATAAATAGTGTGTTTCCTGGGAGCATAAATATTGTGTGGAAACGGTTTAAGAGACAGATTCTGTAACAAACCTACTTGTTTAATTATTTTGCAATTTATATTTTTTTTATGTTTTAATTACTCAATTAGTTGACTTTAATCAATTACTTCAAACAAAACTTCCATTCATTGAGCCTAATTAATAGTAGTTCTACTATTAATTAGGCTCAATGCAATTAATTGAATACTTTGCATGAAAGTTGAAAATAGCTTTCCTAATCTAAGCTAGAGAAAAGGATTACAACTAACAAACCATATCGAAAAAGGTTAATGGTGTGTTTTAACTAGAGACTTAAATGTATTTATAAGTTTATTTTTAGCATGGTTAGTTTCAATTTTAATTAATGTTCAGCATAATTTATTCGCCTAAAGACTTTCAATAAGGGCAGAGCACTTAAGATCACACATAAAAAATGTCTGCATTTAGCTACCTAATTCACTTAAGTATGACACTGCAAGGAGAATTATGGAGTGTTTTCAAATTATCACATTGAAAACAATTGTTTAGCATCTGTTTTATAGCTATTTTTATGTATGGGGAAAGTTTCAGCTCTTATGTGCAACAGAAATAAAGTTTTAAGAATTAAGTAATTAACTATATTCTTTTAAAAAAAAAGGTACATTTTTCTATCTGGAGTGATATGTGATATTTTTTGTAAAATTCCTGTTAAAGCAAAATATGCAGTTTCTATAGCTATTTAAACTTTCGGTCCAATGATTTTTTTAATATATATATTTTAAAATTTTGTTTAAGAATGGTTATTGAAATTTTCGCAAGATATCATCAGGGAAAATTATTATTCTTAAGGTAGGCGAATACTCAAAAATCCCCCCAAATTCTAAAATGTTTACTATTACTTTAATATTTTCCAAATTTGGCATAGTGATTTCAAATATAATGAGCAATGCTATTTAGGCAATTTTTTTTATTTGAATATAAATATTTATTTTAAACGGTGTTTTTTTACTAAAAAAAGAGGTTTGCGCTAACAAGTCTACCACATTGAATTTTCCTCCTATAAACATTAATTATGAGTAAAATTCTCCGTTTTGAAGTGATACATGCAATGACCCTCTAGAGTTACATACAAATTACAAGAAAAGAAGTTATTAAGAAAAATGTCATGAATTTAACTAAAAAAAAAAGATTTTTTCGATTAACTTACACTTGAACATTAAAAAAAAAAAACCTACTATATTTGCTTCAGATGTTAGAGGCTTATAGCACAGATAGGGGAGAGTGTTGTACCTTGGGACAATTTTTACATTTTAATTTTTTTCTTCGATAATTATAGTCAAAGAAAAATTAAAAAGCAGCATTTCAACACACCAATATACTCCTCCATAATATATTTTTTTGAATTCTGGCAGCTTGATATTAAAAAATTGCCACTCATTTAAAGTAGAGAGGATAAACTGTCCCAAGGTAAATATGATGTTGTACCTTGGGACATACTTTATAATTCAGTCAATAGTCATACACTTGAACGAATTTGTGTCAGGAAACAAACTTTATTGTTTTTTCAAGGAAATACACAAATAAAACTTCATAATTCAAGAATAATTTAAATTATACAGCAAAATTGCAAGTCCAAATTATTTAACATTATATGATGATACAATATGCTTTTCTGTCCCAAGGTACAATACACTACATGGTTTAAATAAAAGCAAGATAGTGGCCAATCTAAATGCATTATCATTATTTTCTCATAACCAAAATATTTTAAAATCTTCTCTTTTATGAAGAAAATAAAATGCAGTTGACTTTTTGTAAAGGTACAAAGGTAAAAAATTATATTAGAATGAGAAAAATATTTACTTTGGGGTAATGAAATATTATTTTTTGTCACCAATTCAATGATGCTAGTGTTTAATTTTATTTGGATGATGTCTGTTGGTTAAGGCTACTATTAGAAATAAACAATGTGTGAATATTGTCTACAGATTCTTAGAAATTGTCAGTGTCCCAAGGTACAACACTCTACCCTATATATTGAAATAGCATCTGTAAAAAAATTCAATTCAATTAAAAACTTTTTATACTAGAAGTGCTGGCGTAAACCCCCTTTTTTAGGTGAAAAACACCGTTTAAAATAAATCAATTATATTTAAATAAAAAAAATTGCCTAAAAACCATTGCTCATTATATTTGAAATCACTATGCCAAATCTGGAAAAGATTAAAGTAGTAGTAAAAATTTTAGAATTTTGGGTATTTACCTACCTTAACTTAAAATTATTATCATTCAAAAAGTGATGGGAACAAGGAAGTGCCTCGTAAACAATTCAGAATTTTATGGTGCAAGCAATCGTTAACCGATGGATAGCTCCGAAATAAGATAAACGAACGTTTCGAGTGAAACACATGGAGCCATTAGCCACATAAAAGAACAAGCCATAGATAAAAATAAGTTCGCGTGAAAACGGTATTTCACGTTAAATCTACCAGCGGGTGACCGAGCTCTGCTCGGAGAAAATAGGTATCGAAGCTAACTCGAAGATTTAAATTTTCAATTGTGATTTATCAAAACAATCATACCATAAGAAAATTTGTGAAACCATTGGTGAAAAGATAACCGGTTAAAGTTAATGTGACCTCAAAAAGTGGGACACTCCATCACCCCCCCCCGGTGTATTTTTTAAGTATTTTTTTAAGCACATAATAGTCCCTTCACACAATGACACACTTGGTATAAGAAAGATAAGGAAGGCGCGTTCAACAGCAGCAGTGGCTCCAGGCAAACAGAAACCATACTCCACCAATTTGTTGATGACTTTAGCTTCATTTAACAATTTCTAAAGACGTCATAGCGTTTTATAACGATTATTCATAAAAAAAGTCTATTTTATTTACAATTTCCTCGTTTTTCGGGACTTTGCGGGACTTTTACAAAAAAGCGGGACTGTCCAGCCAAAAGCGGGACGTCTGGTCACATTAGTTAAAGTGCACCATTGTAAACAAAGTTAGAGTTTGGAAAGGGAACTATTCTATACAAAGGTAAAGTTTTAAAAGTCATAGGAAATGAAATGTATTTGATAATTGGCGTTTCGTTGAAAAGCAACAAAAATGTCGAAATGTGGTAAACATTTCATTTCATACTTCATTCAACTCGATAGGTATAGCAACCATACGTTAAATTTTCAAGATCGCCAAAAATCGCCAATGAACAGAATAGAACTGAAATCGTCTGCTGATTGGAACTAAAAAAATATTCATGTTACCATTTCTGTAAAACTCAATAAAGTTTAAAGCAAGGTTGAATTTATTTAAATTTGAAAAATTAAAATCTTAACTAAACATTTGTAGCTTAAGCAGAGGCTTATATCTTTAGCAGATGGCATCAGGAAAGTAGCCATTATGGCGAACTAAGTTTGAAAATATCCTATCTGTAACTCCGAACTGCTTGACCGTAGCGCTTCAAAACCTGTGCCAATCGATTCGTCGTGGCCAAAACCCCCAGACCCCTAAGTTTACAGTAGTTTATTAATTCTGGGGCGATTTTCGACTTGGCACCAATTCCTCGTATTATAGTATAGTTAGAGTTTGGAAAGGGAACTATTCTATACAAAGGTAAAGTTTTAAAAGTCATAGGAAATGAAATCATGAAATGTAATTGATAATTGGCGTTTCGCTGAAAAGCAACGAAAATGTCGAAATGTGGTAAACATTCCATTTCATACTTCATTCAACTCGATAGGTATAGCAACCATATGTTAAATTTTCAAGATCGCCAAAAATCGCCAATGAACAGAATAGAACTAAAATCGTCTGCTGATTGGAACTAAAAAAATATTCATGTTACCATTTCTGTAAAACTCAATAAAGTTTAAAGCAAGGTTGAATTTATTTAAATTTGAAAAATTAAAATCTTAACTAAACATTTATAGCTTAAGCAGAGGCTTATAGCTTTAGCAGATGGCATCACGAAAGTAGCCATTATGGCGAACTAAGTTTGAAAATATCCTATCTGTAACTCCGAACTGCTTGACCGTAGCGCTTCAAAACCTGTGCCAATCAATTCGTCGTGTCCAAAAACCCCAGACCCCTAAGTTTACCGGAGTTTATTAATTCTGGGGCGATTTTCGACTTGGGTCCAATTCCTCGTATTATAGTATAAGATAAATCACAAAAACTGAGAGTAAGAATAGAAAGGACACAATTTTAGTTTTCCCTTTAAGATTAAATTTTCTCATAAGCTGAAGCATCCAAAGACATCGTTCTGAATAGGACCTATTGCCAATTCAGTGTTGCTAATAGTGGAGATCTTTTACGCGCGATATAATTGATAAGATTATTGAGGTAAGAATCAAGGAGAGATGCTTCAGCTTTAAAACCAATGCCAAATCCGGTTGTCTTAGTAAAGTTAAGCTCCTTAACTTGTTACGCCCAAATGTTTTGCAAATTATTTTGCGGTACGTCGAATAAAATATAATTGATAAATAACAATTTTACTTGCTCGTATGATTGGAAATTTGTAAATCTTTGATAATTCAGATGTAGTCTTGCAACTTACAATTGCACAAATTATCAGTAAAATATTTAATTCATGATAGATAAAATGTTAATGATGATATATAATAACAATACAAAATGTTATGCTTCGTATGGAAATCTCATTGAGAGAAGTGGAACACGATTTTTTCGATTTGTTACTCATTGCAAAGTACAAAATTAGAAATTCTATAGAATGCCCGATCCTGTCGACGCAGTATACATAATACAAATACTGTACACTTTTAAATAATAAGTCAAGTCAATGTATATACATCAATTGAAAATAAGTCAATACTTATTAGTATTATTTTTATTGGTACTCATTCAAAAACTAGTGAATGATATTTGATAGTTTTGCATACTTTTCAAGTAACATACGTATATCATCAATTTGGTGACTTCACTTTATCTCGAAGCAAGCATCTTCGCATTATTCTAACCACCATAGATATGATCAGCAAAAGCTGTAGGAATTATTGTGGAAAAGCAAACGGGTGCCGATGCCATTACGGCGTGTGAGAAAGACCTAACCCTCTGCTAATTTAGTGGGTGCACTGCGGAATGCTGGAGGAACCGTTGAAGCATTGCAGATAGATGATGGTTTATTCATCGAAAACTGATGATTTAACTGATTTTTTTAACTGATTTATTGGATTCGTAAACTTTCACAATCGTCAAAGTATAGAGGGTTAATCGATTATCGATTTGTATCGTATGAGCCCCATCAAAAAGTGAAACAGTTTTTGTTTTGGGGAGTATTTGTAGTGAAGGTGAGGATTTCGAAGAGGTGAAAAGAAAGTTTAATTTTTTGTTGAGGTTTATTTAACTCTCGATTAGATTTAAAGTAGATATGATTTGAAAAGTCATCTGGAACAGCGAACTAAAAATACTTCGATTATCGTTAATGTATTTCTGTACTTTTGAGCCTATTAAGGCAACCCGGAATTTCGAAGAGATACCGTAGTCTGTAATGTTAAGTTAGTAATTTGTTAGAATGGCTTTTCTGAGAATCTATAAGACATATTGGTGTGAAATTTTTTACAGTGTTTCATTAAACACTTTCAAAGACTTTAACATGGTATTTTGTAAAAATAATACTTAATTACTGAGAAAAAAATTCTATGTCAAGTATCAAAAATTACAAAAACAACACTTTTTCCCTTTAAAGTTCTCTTTAACTTCTAATGTCAATCATTTTTTCTTAAACCCCATGTCTATGTGTTAGGCGTATATCTATGAACAAGTCATTTTTTAAATTTTGGCTATATCTGTTATAGTTTCTGAGAAAAGGGAATTCGAACATTCAAAAACTTAGTTTGGAGAAAATTGGCTTCAAAGTTAAACTTTTCCTACTATAACTCACTTTCTTACTATTTTTGAAAAAAATCGTTACTGTATACTTACATAATTCCAGTACTATTTCATTTCATCGTGCAGAATATTTATATAATTCCCGTACTGTCTCATTTCATCATGTTTTTATTAAAAAAACTTATCTAATTCAGTTTAATTATTAATATTAAAATTATTTTTAAGTCATTAACATAAATAAAATAACTTTTAAATTAGCATTACATAAATTTTTTAAAATTTATTTATTAAAATTCATTATAATGACTCTTTCCTATGCAGATAAGAATACTTATTGTAAGAAAACACATTTAATCCGAATCAGGGCAAATACTCAACATGAATACATTCATTATATAATAAAAATTGCAGTTAAAATGAAAATTCTACATCGTAACGAAATTTCCAATCCATTTAATACAACGTAATACCATAACGTAAAATAACGTAACACATAAAACTTCCTTGTAATAATAAAAATTCATCATAAATACGGTGTTTATTTCACCCCTTTACAACCAATTTGCGGTTAAGGTTTACAACCATTTCATATCTCCGACACATACAATGGCTACTGTTTCCACCCCCAAAAACACAATCGAATCTTCAAATCGCGTAATCGGAAATTAATTGGACGTTAGTGTCACGAGTTTAGTAGATAAAGAGCCAATAAATTTTAAATGCCATGAAAAAACAATAAAGGAAGTATGAAAGTTTGCTACTGTACAACATGGGTGCAGAGATTTATCAAGTCATGTCTCCTTGCGGACGTGTTATGCAAAATAAAAATTGTTAAGACGAAAGGGGGTTGTGGTAAAGGGTTAAAGCCATGCAGATAAAATTGATGGATGGTTGCGGAAGAGCATTGACAGTGAGTATAAAATTATACACTGATAAGTATATAGTAGAAAAGAATATGACAAATAAAATGATAAACAGATTAATATTATACGCATTAAGGTTTCCACCTACGTTGCAATATTCGCTTTGAGGCCAAAAGCTACCCAAAAGAAAATAACTGTTTAAGTTCAATGTTAAATGCTTAAAAAGCACCAATGTTGTACAGAAGCAAGATATCATGCTAACAGTCTTTAAATAGATGTGACTAACTAAATTGAAAGGTTTATTCCTTTTTATGTATGCCTAAAAGATATTTCTTATTATAAAGATTCAGGAATGATATTTCTTACAAAAGGAAATTAACAATTTTAAGTGCTTTTAGTTAAATTAGGCTTTTAAAAAATATAATTTTTAATACAATTTATGACCAAAATGGCTAAATTCTTAAAGAATGTAACGGTATAAAAATATGTCTAGACAATTTGATTTTTCAACTTTTAATTAGCCTAATGATATTGTTTATTGTCTTTGATAATGTGTACTTTTCATCGTAGAAAGGAATAGAGATATGTAGGAAGTCATCGAAACATTATTCTTATTTTAAATGCAAGGGAAAAGTAAATTAAATATTCAAATTTAACTTGTTTGTTTCTCTATTAATCGTCTCTCTTACCTTTAACTAACCTACATTTAATATTCGAGATAATTTTTTATTCAAGTTCAACACTTTAAAAAAGAGTTATTTATACCTTGTTTGAACGCAATGGTCACTTTAAGCTTGTTTATACGGATTTAATTAAAATAATGACAGTCATTAGGACAGCAGTTAAACTTCAAGATTGCTGGCATTACCCTTTTATATGAACAAATGAAATGTTTAAACCATTTAAAAGTCGATTAGATGTTTTTAAAAGCTAAATTGGTATACCCTGACTCAAGCAATTAGGGAACGTTATTCTTAAAAACAAATGAACCTCGACTAAAACCGACGAATAAAACATCATTCTTTTTTTAACTACAGTATTGGCCATAATGTATTAGATAATTTCTTTAAAAAAATACCTCGTCCGATTTCTCAAACAGTTTCGGTCAAGTTGTTTTTAAAATTTTCAGAGAGTATAAATTTATTTTTTTCGAACATTAGTCTATTATGTCAGTCATGCATTTACAAAGGAAATAATAGTATTGGAAAGATAAAAAAATTGTATTGAATAACCTCATGAGTCAAAATATGTTTCGAATTTTCATTGTATATTTAACTTTTCATGCGGAAATATTTGATTTAATTTATTAACTCTTGTGAGTTCTAATTTTTGAGACACTTTTTTTAAAAGTACACAAAAAATCATTGCTTTTTTGCGTTACTTTGATTTTTTTTCTTAAATGCTTAGAAATTTTAAGAGAAAAAATATACGGTAATTATTTATATAATATTTAAATTGGAAGGATAATATTATTTTAATTGAGAGTCATGAGGATTTGAAAATAAGAATAGGATGTCATTGCTAAAGAGTATAAAAATTTGCAGAATTTATTTTATACAAATTAAAAGCTAATCATATTTTGTTACTTTTGATAATTTAACATTTTGTTAACGATGATTTCAAGCATTATTATAAATATAATTTGCAAAGGGAATATTTCTTCTGACGTCCCGCTCTCTACTGCGGTTTCATCGGTTGTTTTATTTTCTTTGACAAAGTGTTAAAACAGCTCATTGGTAATTATAACGTCACGCGCCCCGAACTGCGATTTCATTGGTAGTTTTGTTTTCTTTGACAATGTGTTGGAACAAGCTAATTAGAAATCGATAAAAAAATATCATTATGGCATCAACTTTTGCATAAATTTATTACTGCTTATATTACCTAAAAAGATATTCACGATAATTCAATGTCCTCCATCTCTCCTACATTACAATGGAAATTACATTACAATTATTACATTGGAATTAGATACATTATAATGAGAATTTCCTTACATTTAGATAAGTTATATGGATAGCCAAGATTATATAGTTAACAAACATTGGTATTACTTAAAAAACATAACCAAGGTAAATGACTTAGAATCATTGAGTAAACAAAGAAACTTTGATGTTCGGAGTTTTAAAGACGAAATAAAAGCATTCTCCAGCTCTATGTTTTTTTTTTAAAAAAAGAAACTTTTCTAACTAATAAATCTTATAGAAACCTCAAGTTACTGGCAACAAGTTAACAAGGGAGGGCGTTTACCAAGTGGCCAACCATAAGTTAATAGCAATATCTTTCCTTTATTCCTATTATGAGTTAGTTGTGTTCCTGCGGAGCATTTTTAAGTGACAGGTTGTTTATTATGAATGATGCTTCTTGAATAGGTCTATTGTTGGGAATTTCAAACAAAGAGAACTTTATAATATTCGTGGTCCGCTTTAGCAAAGGGAATTCACTTTTTAAAACTCTTTAACAAGTAAGCTATTAATATTTATGAGAATTGTGAAACATGGGCGAAAGAGTTTGCTAGCTTGTATAAATAATGTTATATATTATCATCTATATTGATAAAAGTTAAACGGACCAATGGCTAATATGATTTGAAATAAAAATGCTTCTTCTTTGTCATTGTATTTAAATTATATAATAGCTTTGCAATTTTAAATTGAAATGCAAGAATTAACCGTTCTTCAATATTAATTCGTTTTTTTTTTCTATTCATGGAAGATTTAATACCTGTATCGGATTTTTTTTATTTTGTTTTGTTGTAATAACTATTTCTTATTTTTCTCAAGATATATTATTTTAAATTTTTAGTGCCTTTCAAGAAAAATAAATATTATAAAGCAAGAAAAAAACCCTTTAAAATGAAATAAAAATTTAAATTTTAATACATATGACAAGTCTAGTTTCCTGGAGAAAAAAATTAAATCCTGTTTTGAAAATTTCACCGCAAAATTGACAGGTGACATTGTTGTAAAACAATTGTTGTTTCCAAAAAATTTATAAAAACAATTTTCTACATCTTGATTATAAATCTATAATAATAAAAATGAAGTTTTGTGTGTGTGTATGTGTGTATGTGTGTATGTCTCTCCGAAACTCACAAACTAGACATTTGTTTGACTCGTAACTCGGCACAAATGCGTAGTTCCTACTTGAGTTACAAAATAAGAACTTTCAGAGCTCAAAGTGTTCTATTTTTAGAGAAAATTCGAATTTTCTGGGAAAACTACACCACTTTGGCTCAAATCCGACCATTTCTTTACTTTCCTGATGCCACCTGAAGAAACAATTAAATAAAACTTTCAACGAAAATAAATAAAATTGAAAATGTTTATTTTATTGTGTTGCCATAACTTTCAGAAACTAAATTCATTATTTGAAAATAATTGATATGTTTCAAGTGACGTATTTCCGACAAGTCTTGATTCCTGGATTTGTTATGGGTTTAGTTGATGATTTCATCAATGATGGTTCTGTTGATTACGAATATGCATGTTCAGGCAATAAATGTGTAGTTAACCTATAAGTTCTAGAGCTGCACATTAGGTCTTTATTTTCTCGCCAAATAAGTTGCCAATCCCGCCAAATTATAATAAAAACTCCCCAAATGGGCAAATTGTTTGTTAAGCTATTACTGAACAATGATGGTTAATAATGGTCATCGCACGAGCTGCATATTAGGGTTTTATGTCTTTACTTTTTCGCCAAATACGTTGCCAATCTCGCCAATTCATTGATTAAAACTCGCCAAATGAGCAAAATGTTTGTTAAGCTGTTACTGAACTATGATGGTTAATAAAGGCCATCGCACTAGAGCTGCATATAAGGGTATTATGTCTTTATTGTTTCGCCAAATATGTTGCCAATCTCGCCAAATTATTTATTAAAACTCGCCGAATGGGCAAAATGATTTTTTAAATAATTTATAAGCTGGTTGGATATGCTAAGGTCGTTGTGTTAGAGCTGTATAATGGGTGTGTTTGTAGCTATATCTATTTTCTCGCCAAATTAGTTCCCAAAACGAGCCAAAAGAGTTAAAAGGTTTTATGTATTTATGAGGGAATTGTGATGACATTTATGAGTGCATTTTACAGCGTATTTTTGATTTTAGAATATTAGGGCAATGAATTGAGATTTTTTACTTGATAACGAGTGGGAAGAGAATATCTTAAGTTTCTGATTTTATAACAGGTTATATGGTACACATACTTGGATCGATTTGATATTTATTTAATCCGTAAGTACGGGTATAAAATTTGCTAGTAAATTACTAAAATATCACATTAACGTAACACAATAAACACATTTAACAACATATCTACATCAAATTCCCAGATGAGACCGATAAAGTACTCTCACATTCACATCTGCCCATCGTACATCTCCATCCATTGTCTTACAACCAGCCAACAATGTTTAAAAACTATTATGACTTGCTTGGCAGTTTAATTTAATACCGGCCACCAGGCAGGCAAACAATCCCAACGAATTAAGGCAACATGACTCTCCGAGCGGACATAAATTAACTTGTCAGTGTCCAGACTATAGCTACAACACAAAGCCGCTGTTGGGCACCCAACTGGTTACACGATTGTACCTTTTAGGATTATTTTTTGATTGAAAGGCGAAGGCTGCAATTGCATAAATCAAAAGAACTCTTTTTGGTAATTAGCCGATGCCCGGTGAGTTCGGATCTTTCTTGGTCGAGGTTAAGACTCGTGTTGATGGTAATTACAAGATGAGGATAAAGACAAATGGGGATTGGACGTTATGATGTTACATTTCGTTTCTTGTTGTTGGAGTTTGGAGTAGGAGAGATTCCAAACTTCGTCCCGTGTGTGTAGTCGACATGGTTTTCCTAGTACACTCTCAGAAATAACACTTTCATTTTTGACGATTCATGAATCCTCAAGCCTCATTTCGTTAATTTTGAGGATTGTTTCGTGAAACTATCACGTGACTTTTGAGTAAACGCAAATCCTCACTTTTACGATCATGATTTGACGATTCTGTATCTTGATTTTGAGGAAACTGAATCTCATTGTTGTACTCACATGCTCAAAAATGACGAAATATTTCTTTAGATTAGACGACATTCAAATCCTCATAAAAATGACGATTCAAATTTCCCCATTTTGAGGAAACGTAAACTCGGAGCATTTGCCAGTAACGAAATCGTCAAAATTAAGGAAAATTTCATCGTTTTTGAGCATTCATTTTTTAGAGTGTAAAAACAATCGACTCGCCCAAAACATGAATACCTAGAGACCATCGAAGCCCGGGACCACATTTCCAAATATCAAGGGGCCCCTAAAATCTTGTCGAGGTAGCCTACATTTGATTAATGTTGACACTGATTGAATGTATATTTGAATTTTATTCAAATTGAGTAGATAATAGTTATAAGTTCAATAAATATCAATTCCCTTCAGTCCTGAAATGCAATGATAATGGGTACTAGTTATGTTTAGACCAACATTGTATGTTTAAGCCAACATTGTTAAGTCAACATTGTATGTTTAAGTCAACATTTTTAGGGGCTCCAAAATAAAAGGAAGGCTCCTCTCCAACTGAAATATTTTTTGGGATCTGGTCCAGTCTGGCCAAAATCAGTATTTAACTTTTTTTAAGAAGGTTTTCCAAGCCAAGAACGCTTTTTTTCTCTCTTCTGAAGAGAGTCAAATGCGGTTTTTCACGGGCAAGTCGATTGCTTAGCGATTTATTTTGTAAAGAATTAGATCCTGCCCGCAGCCCTTTACTGGATATGCTATAAAATTTCCCCAAAACAGTGATCGATTCATTATCAGTTAGCACTTCATTTTTGAACAGTCCACTATAGTACAGTTCATTATTGATCAGTTCATTATTGAACAGTTCATTATTCAACAGTTCATTGTTGAACAGTTCATTGCTGAACAGTTCTTTATTGAACAGCTCATTATAAAACAGTTCATTATTAAACAGCTCATTATTCAACAGTTCATTATCGAAACTTAATATTTGTATAGATAATAAAAATAAATCCGTCCACTTGACGTTTTTTTGTATACAAAATATATTTTACCAATTTATTTATACTTTGAGTATTTCTTTTAACGGAATATCTTTAACAAAGAGACATCCTTGTTTGGTCAACATCTAAAACGTTAAATAGACACTTTTTTCCGCAGTATTTGTTTTGTTTTTTCAGCGTTACAAGGCTTTATCAAAAATTATTTAAGTCTTTTCGAAGTTATTAAATTCGAGAAAAGAAACATAGTGACAGACTTGTGCAAATACGGCTTACCATTCAAGATGACTCCGATGGTTTAACATAATGAATTTGGCTGAAATCCCAACCATTGAAGCTCTGCAAGTGGAAAAAGAGCTTAGATACCCTTGCTTCAATATATTCAACGTTGTGCGTTTCGTGCAAGAAGTTATGCAAAATATTTTGTCTTCAAGGTCGCAGGATATGTTTAATGGTGTTAAATGACGATAATCCTCTGAAAATCTTTAGGACAAACATTGTCATAAAAAAATCAATTAAAAAATATGTAATCTGTGTCCATTGTTGAGAAGAATGGATATGTTTGGCACATTCTGTCGACCTAATACACTGACTTACTATTGACATAATTAAAGTTCTGTATGGATTTTCTATGGTGAGATCTTAACCTAAGAATTCATGAGAAGTTATTCTTGCAATGTTTCGAATTACAACCATTCATGTTCTGTAGTATGTTCTGTTCTGTGTTTTGTAATGTATGTTAATCTACACATTATTCAATTGTGACCCATCGACTTTTATTAACGTTCATATTGCTATTCAAAACGTAAATTTGTAGTTAAAATTTTATTAGATTATGACTGAAGTCTATTGAATAGAACTTAAATGTCTGTGATCATCTTTTGCTATATTCTAAAGCCTTTAGGTGTGCTGTAATTTTTAAGCAAATGTGCCCCTGCCACTATCCAGTTTGTATTCCCGATCAGTAGGAAAAAGGGAAAAAAGAACGCTGACCAAGGTGATGGCGTGTTCGCGTGCGCAAGCTGAGAAATTACAGCAGAGGTGCTGTATAATTGTTTTTACAGCACCAGCTTCAAAAATACAACAGAATGTCACATGAATATGCCGCAAATGTACTGTATTTTTGCTGATTTTTTTTACAGTGCATGAACACACAGTGTCATATTTAACTCTGGATACAATAAAGTGAACTTATAGTATAAGTCACACTCGCATAAAACTTTTAATTACTTCAGTTATTAAATAATCCATTATAGGATACCTTCATGGATCTTTCAAATAAATGTTTAAGTGCATTTCAAAAAACAATTCTGTAACAAGCGTATTATTCTGAAAAATAAGCTTACTTATATGGAAATTATTAAAATAAATGGAGATATATGGAAGTCATTTTACGCATAAAAGAGCACGTAATTTTTTTAAAAACACGTTTACCAGCAGTTGTGCTATATTCTAAACCCTACAAGGTGTGTTGTAATTTGTCAGCTCATGTACCCCAGTTACGATACACTTTTAACTCCCGATGGTTGGGGAAAAAAGAACGCTGACCATGGGTCACAGCGTGTTCGTTTGCTCAAGCAGATAAATTACAACAGATTTTTTTGTAAAATCCTGTTTACAGCTCCAGCTGCAAAAATACAACAGAGTATCACATGAATATGCGGTAAATGTACTGTTATTTTACAGATTTTTTTACAGTGCCTTAAAGGAACTATAAAATAAAAGTCCAAAAAAAGCCATAAGCAGACACTGTTTAAAATCCTTGCAATGTAGAATATTTTTTTTACTTACTTATAATCGAGTTCCAAAAATTTTACATAATTTTTTTTGCTTACTGAAGTGTGAAATACTTATTTTTTTTTTCAACTCATAAACTCACAGTTCCCACATTATTAAGGAAGACTCAAGACTTGATAGTTAATAATAAAAAGAAAATAAATCGAAAATTATTGGAATTACGTTTGAAGCGTAACATCTTTATTTACTTTACAAAGCGAAAATATCACATGTTTTTTTAAGGATTTACTATTATCATTAAATATTTATTAAATAAAACTATTTTACTTTTCGTATCATAAAAATACCTTTTTGGTTTGTTCTTTCAGTTCACTGCATTTAATTAAATTTCTTAGAAATTTAAAGTTTAAGATTAATACAAGCATTTAAGGTACATAAACAATGGTGAGAAAATAGAAGTGTCGAAAATATGTCAACTTTGATTTAACAATAACATAAACTTTGATTGTCATTTAGATTGTTTGATGTGTTTGTTTAGCGAATGCTAATTACTTATTTCTTTTTGAACTTATGTAATCTCTTTGAGTCCCTTAAATATATAACAAAATGTGAGCTATTATTTAGTTCATTCATTAAAGATTGTTATAAAACAACCAACTTAATAGCATCTATAAATTTGCATCATAAGTTCATGATTTTTGCATTTAAAATATATGTTAGAATTAACGAGTAAATCAATGCAAATGTGGTACTTAGGATGCAAGCGTTTTTATTTGTTTTGGAGTATTATGCATATGAGAATGTGTATAGGATATGTATTTGATAATACTTTATAAAAAACCATCACAAGAAACCTTAAATGAAAAAAAAAATCAAAAAATTGAAAATTAAGGTGATTTATATATTATTATAGTGTTCAAACTGTAGTTTTTATGAATTAATTATAATGATCCATTATTTTATTTCCAACTATGCAGAAAAGGGCTTAATATTTCATTTAAAAACTGCAAATACATAAATTTAACAGACTTTAAAAAAATATGCAACTTTTCATCACTATATTAAGGGAAATAATTATTCTGAACAATAAACTTAAAAACTTATTAGTATTCTTATTTGCGAACAAATTAGCCATATAAATTAAAGTTTCAGTTTTTAGAGCGATTAAACCATTTCAACCAGAAGTTGCATTGGTTAAAGCATTCTGATCTCTATTAGATATGGCTAAGAAAACGCAGTTTGCACTTGATTGGTTTTTAAACTTGCACTTTTTTCAATTTCCAATATGTTTCAAAAGTTATTATGGTCCTCTAACATGCGTAATTTACGTTTATGTCTAGATTTTGTTTCGCTCTCTCGTGCACAATATGATACGCACTATCTCTTTCAAATGCGTCATAAATCTTATTTTAAATCTTTCGGCAACAAGGTTCATTGAATACCTTCGTTTCCAAAAACATTCTTATCAAAAATTCCAGAGCATTTTTTTAAAGAGACACTTTACACAGACCATTAAGACAGCAACGACCTTCTTCAATAAGATAGCCGCAATAAGAAGGAAAAAAAACTCCCTCAAAATACAAAAACCATTTACCAGCCCATTTCTTCGCCAACCCTCCATCGCTACACGCTCGGTAAAAGAAAAACAAACCAAACCTTAACACTTTGAGTTCATTTGTCAAATGAAGCGTCTCAAAGGGCTCAGCCCAACCACCCAAAAGTGTGAAGCCCGCCTTAACGATAGGACATTCACGTGGAAAGATACGTCTTCATCCCAGTGTTGGTGAATGGAATTACGGTGATGACCTCCAACCTGCCAACCCCCATTGAATATAGTCTTGCGTTTGGAGAGGAGTGTTATGTAAGCTGGAGGAGCTGATGGTTGCCAGAAGAAAACAATGGTGAAATTTGTTTGTCAAATGAAACTATGATCGCTTCATTTATGTACCCCAACAAACCAAATGACACATAATGTGGCATTAAGTTGCATTCAATGAAGTTAAAAAACAACGAAATAAATGAATTTCGAAATTACACGAATGAAATTTGACACACGCACCAAGTCACCAAATGCTTCTTTGAGCAGGTTTTATCATTTAACATATTAGAGTGTTGGGGATCATTCATCAGGATCTTCTTGGAAGTCCATTGCTGGTCATGGACTTTTTTTAACTTGTTTTATTTCATATGCAACCAAGTCTTGCTCCGCAATAGCAACATAAATAATTTTTTTATCAAAACAAAAATTAAAAACTTGTATAAGTAATTGTATTATAGTGTAAAACTCCACAAACGGTCATTATTCCCGTTTTTACCAACCGATTTCTAAAAGATTTAAATTCTGCGTCTTCCAGCACACTCAACTCATAAAATCAATCATTCTTTCTCAACTCATCATTAAGGGATTTGGCGATTTTCAGGCTTCAATATTTTCTGGCCAAGCAACCTTTCATCTTCTTCGACCTCCATGGGTGTAACAATAGCATTTTTTTCATTGCCATGCGCCGAGGTTATATCATTCTTTTCCTCCCCCCCCCCCCCCCAATCCTTCTTTTACCTTCTTGAAGACTATACTGGTTGGGCGTCGTAAGGCGAAGAAGAATTTCGCTTATTATTTTTTTATTACTATGCTACACGGCAATTAAGTGGCCATCGAGAGTTTTAAAGAAAGTGAAGCAATATGGTGAGGCACTTAAAAAAAGAGGGACAATGGCCCTTGTTCACAGTGAATAAAATTACAGTTGGAGGTTCTGTTGTTTTGGTGTTGCTTTATTATAAATTGATTATAGGTTCGATTGCAATCGTTAATGGGCGGTTGGAAAATAGAAGAATACCAGCATTTACCGTTTTCTTAATTGATAAATCTTATTCACATTGCGCTGTTTTTGGAGAAAGGTCCGGAAAAACATCTATAAACATTGAGAAGGTTAACAAGTTTCCTACGTTTTAATCACACCCTATTACCATTCTGCATAGTATAAAAAAAGTCATTAATAAAGCGAAAATAAAAATATCTATAAACGATTTAATGAATACTGGAAACACAAATATATTAGTAAGAAATATCGCAAAAATGTGACCCTGTGTAGTTGAAACGTAACTTGATGATTGAAAAAAAAATGCAAGAGTAGGAAAGTATAATTTTTTTAAATTTTCAGCTCTAATCTCGCCTTCTCTTATCCCTAGCATTTGACTGTGCTATTGAGCTATAAAAGAGCTAAAGAATTGTCGAAAAGTGTTTTGGTTCCTATAAAGCTCATAGGTATTATTTTTTCTCGTACCTAATAATGTAACAAACTTTACATAAATCATATAAATTTACCCAACAACACACTATTTAAATTTAAAATAGCATCGCGCGCACGATCAGACATGAAACTTCATCTATTATATTATCCTCGTACATGTCACTCAAACCTTCATTATTCTACTGCTATACAAACTGCGTCAAAAACAAAAACTTCATTTACTAAACCTTATAATAACATCCTATTTAACATTGAGTTAGTTTCAAGAACACTTTGATTGTAACGGTAGAAGATCGAAAGTAATTTCAACGTGAACTCGAACACTCTTACTGCCACAAGCAACCAGCATGAAATTGTTCCACGCAGTTATATTTGTTTTTCACCAATTTATTTAAACAAACATGTTATATAATTGTTCCAACAACAACTTTCATTAGACAACTATGAAGAACGGAAATAGCGAACTCATTTCCTATAAACAACCAAGCTCTTATTCTGAGACGTAACTATACTGTGTTAAGTTAGTTGCAGATTATCGGTTGGTATCTGATTTGATATACGACAATGTAAATGATCTTGATTTTATTTGACCCTTTAAGAAAAGCGGTCAGATGGCGTTTTAAAATTATGAGCATAAATTTTGGGGTTTCTTTTTCAAAAAAAAAAGAAAGAAAAAGAAAAACATGAAACAGCATCAATGCCAGCAACCCCTTAAAAACAAAGTCATTTTTATACAAATAACGAATGGTACACAACGAAAGATTGGTATGGTATGGTAGGGTACATATATATTCCAGCTTATGTGCTTGTTCAGAGAACCGCTTATAAGCTTTCGTCAAGTGGGACAGACACAGAAAGAATTTTTACAGTCACAAAGAAATGAATAACACATAGACAAATAAAAACATTCATTGACGGTCACAAACATCCATGCCTGGCTGGGATTCGAGCCCGACCCCAGCAGCTCTAAAGGCTAGAGTTATAACGAAAGATACATAACGAATGGTACATAACAAACGGTAAATTTATCGCGAGGGAGCTCTACTTAAATATAATAAAGTGGATTATGTTACTTGCTGCCATATGGCAACAGTATGCACTAGAGGGTAAATACTTACTAGACAAATATAACGCTCAAGTGTCAACAAATTCTTTACTAGTGGAGAGAAAAAGATGTCAGATTTAATTAACGTCTCTCGTGGAGTCATACTTTTAGTTTTTATTAAAATATATTTCATAAATTTAAATTATATTTTAATGATGTATCGTTAAACTATAAACCCTGTAGAATACTAAAATATGAAAAAGCGAAAATGGTTTTAGAGTAAAAAATCTTTTATCTTCTAAAGTCTCTAGAGAAAAATTTCTCTTAAGCACTATCTTCCTTTTTTTCTTAGGATTAATGTCTGAAATATTTCCTTTATAAATCCAAACTTATTTTCTATTATTTTACATTATTAAGCTTAAAATTAAATGTTTGATCCCAAGAATCAAGTCTCCCCATTAGTGCAACTAGTATCACAATCAAAAATGAAGATTTGTATTGGGATTTAAGCAAATTTTGTTTAGCAAGACTGAAAGTGTTTGTTTAATTATATATTTCTCTAAAAAAAGTAAACTTGTGCATGAACTCTTCTTTTCAATAAAAGTGTGACGCCACCAAAACAAATATTGTATAACTACATAAATAGATAGTAAAAATTTGATTTTTTACTAGCTTGTATTTTTAATTAATTACTTTATCAGTGTTGCTAGTTTTTTTTAAATTTTAGCTGCATATTTGATGGGATTTTATGGATATAAATGGACAGCACAATAATGAAGGATCCACCTCTGCCCGTTTGGGTATTGTGAGCATTAGCCAAACATGCTCCCATACGGGTTACAGAAAGAAACAACTTCCTTTATTTTTGGTGAAACCACATTTTTACTCATCAGCCCATTTACAATTATGTACATTAAAATTTATCCTTTAAGACAAATTGATCAAAATAACGAAGAAGATATATTTTAAAGCAGAAGGATATCATATCTACAATGAAAATAATTTTACATTTATTTTTTAACCTTTTGATGGGTTAATGAGTATTGGAAAGGGTATTTGTCAAAATTCTTTAAAAATAAAGAATAAATACCATGTTAAGGATTGAAATAGATTGAAACTAGTGGGGTTTTAAGCATAAATAATTTTTCAAGAAGTACTTATAATGGTGATATATTTTTGTTAATTTATTTTATAGTTTTTCATAAATATTACGGGGCTGGGGAGCCCAGTTGGTTAGGCACTCGCCTAGCACAATTTTGTAGGCTTATTCAATTAGTTGAATATTTACTTATTCATTAACCTATTGAGACAGCAGCAAAGCAAAATACTACATGGGATGCAGGGTCGGGTACATATATATTCCGGCTTGTGTGCTTGATCAGAGACCCGCTTATATAAGCCTTCATCAAGTAAGACAGGCCCAGAAAGAATTTTTACTGTCACAGAGAAAGGAATCTACACCCGGGGTAAAGGCTGGAATCGAACCCGCATCCGTTACAGTTCGCAGTTTGCTGGCGTAATGGTCCAAACCACTCTGCCATACGCAAAATACCACACATACATTCTTCATATAATTATATATTTCAAACTAATCTAAATTAAAAAGCATGTTTTGCAATGAATTTTTTAAAAAAATAATGTTTGATATTTGGTGAGAGATCCACCAATTTAGCGAAAGTGAGGTCTTAAGCTTTTTGGTGATATCAATATGCGAAAACATTTCTTTAGAAAAACTGTTAGTCAACAATAGTTCATTCTAACATACTTATCATGAAAAATGTAGTTAAAATTTACTGTTTGAAAACAATCAAGAAAAAAGATTTTTCGAGAACTCCCAAATCGTATTGTCCTTCTTTCTACGTCATTTATCATACAAATAAACGACTAATAGCTATAGTCCAAGTGTAAAAAGTGATTTTCAGATCCTCTTTTTTTTATTATAGCTTTTGTACAAAATGATCCGGTTAAAATGGAAGCAAATGAGAAGTAACATTGAGAACAATCTTTTTTTTATTATTGTAAAATTAACTCTTATAAAAAAGGAGGAGGAGGTGAAAAAAGGTGTTGCCCGTCCCAGTTTAAATAAATATCAGCCACAATATTTATCTTAATACTATTCTGCAGTCTTCTTTTTCTTGATATTTATGTTTTAACGTGGGAAAAAGGGGAACCCTAAACAAATATCTATTGCTTCCAGTTCTCCAAATACCATGAATCTCTTCACAGACAAAAGAAATAAGATGCATATATTCCTTATGTAAACATTTTTTGCCAAACAATTGCATATTTAGAAATATGGATGTGAAACCTTGGAGTACTATTCATAACTAGTGGGAAGTTATGGACTCCGAAATTCAGCATTTTTATCTATCCTGAAAACTGCAGCGTATACCAGTTTGATAGAAAAAAAACTCAATTCCTGAACTTTTGAAAAGCCCCCTTTCGAAATTTTGTATTTTCTTTTGTAACTCATTGCTTTTTCAAATTGTTTGTTCCATATCTGTTCTATGATCTGTAGTATATGCATGTTATGTGGCTCATTCCTTGGTACATGCTGTAAGTTTAATTGTTTAATTAAAAAAAAAATTAGAAATATGTTTTGCAAGTAATTCTGAAAAAATTAGCTTTTAACACTTGCTGAGGGTCACATCGATTTAGTAGTCGAATACACATTTTTGTGAGCTATTAGTATACAGTCAATATCTGTCAGTTTTTTGTGATTATAATAATCCGTTCTTACCTTTCTTTAATCCAAATTCTATATATCTATAAAGAAAAAGTCCTAACTTACTGAGTGAGTAACGTATCAACGGCCAGTCCAAACTACTGAAGTACATATGTTTAATTTTAGGAGCTTATTCCTTTTGTTCTGAAGATGTCGTTTAAGAATCGATTTTTTTTTTAAATTCGAGCCCAAAAATGTCTAGGAGTACAAAACATGACCCGATTTCTTTATAATAATAGCTTTAAGCATTTTTGTAAAAATATGATCATTGGAAGTTTTTAGTTTAAAGGAAATTTCATCATCATGAAAAATTAAGTAAAAGTACAAAATAGCAAACACAAGTTTAATATGTAAGAATGAGACTTTAACATTATTCAATTTGTTTACATCTGTAACAAAATTAAAATGAGCTGAGTCTAAATATTTTAAATATATTAAACAAATCGAATAATCTTTTGATATAGGAATCGGTAGTTTATACATTGTATAAAAAATTCAACCGCAGTAAGGCGGTGAAGATAGAGGTTAATAGAGCTATTGCTACTCCAAGTGGGAGGAGATGGGTTACTCACACCACGCTCTAGTGCGACGACATCCAAACCAACACAGGTAGGGAGTATGCCACACACACAAAAAAAAAACGTCACGCCATCCTAACCCTCCAGCACAGACTGGACCAAAGTGAGGACTGGTTGTCACGACTCTACAAAGGTTAGGACAAAGCAATTCTAAGAGGGAGGAGAAGGGTTTCTCACAACGTGCTCTAGTGCGACGACAACCAAGCCAACCCAGGGTGGGATTATGTCAAAAAACACGTCACTCCTCCCTAACCCCCCAACACTGACGACGGACCGAATGAGGAATGGTCGTTACTACTCTGCAAAGGTTAGGACATTGCGATTCTAAGAGGAAGGAGAAGGGTTCCTCACAACACGCTCTAGTGCGACGACAACCAAACCAACCCAGGGTGGGAGTATGTCACACAGAAAAACACGTCACGCCACCCTAACCCCCCAAAAGAGACAACGGACCAAAGTGAGGAATGGTCGTCACAACTCTACAAAGGTTAGGACATTGCGATATTCTAAGAGGGAGGAGAAGGGTTCCTCACAACACGCTCTAGTGCGACGACAACCAAAACAACCCAGGGTGGGAGTATCTCAAACAGAAAAGCAAATCACGCCACCCTAACCCCCCAACGCAGACGACGCGACGGACAAAGTGAGGACTGGTTGTCACGACTCTTCCAAGGTTAGGACATTGCGAATCTAAGATTGAGGAGAAGGGTTCCTCACAACACGCTCTAGTGCGACGACAACCAAACCAACCCAGGGTGGGAGTATGTCACACAGAAAAACACGTCACGCCACCCTAACCCCCCAACCCAGACGACGGACCAAGTGAGGAATGGTCGTCACAACTCTACAAAGATTAGGACAGAGCTATTCTAAGAGGGAGGAGAAGGGTTATTTACAACAAGCTCTAGTGCGACGGCAACCAAACCAACCCAGGGAGGGAGTATGTGACACAAAAAAACACGCACCCTAACCCCCCCCCCCCAACGCAGACGACGCGACGAACCAAGTGAGGACTGGTTGTCACGACTCTTCAAAGGTTAGGACATTGCGAATCTAAGAGGGAGGAGAAGGGCTACTCACAACACGCTCTAGTGCGACGACAACCAAACCAACCCAGGGTGGGAGTATGTCACACAGAAAAACACGTCACGCCACCCTAACCCCCCAACCCAGACGACGGACCAAGTGAGGAATGGTCGTCACAACTCTACAAAGATTAGGACAGAGCGATTCTAAGAGGGAGGAGAAGGGTTATTCACAACAAGCTCTAGTGCGACGGCAACCAAACCAACCCAGGGAGGGAGTATGTGACACACAAAAACACGCACCCTAACCCCCCCCCCCCAAAGCAGACGACGCGACGGATCAAGTGAGGAATGGTCGTCACAACTCTACAAAGGTGTTAGGACATTGCGATTCTGAGAGGGAGGAGAAGGGCTACTCACAACACGCTCTAGTGCGACGACAACCAAACCAACCCAGGGTGGGAGTATGTCACACACAGAAAAACACGTCACGCCACCCCAACAACAGACGACGGCCAAGTGAACCGGCACCACAACGCAAACAGAAGTACTTCACGCATCGCCCCTTCTTTCGCTCACCTTCCCTATAAAAACTCCGATGCGATTCGACGGTGGCTTCTTTTTTCAATTCGGTTCAACAGGTGCAAAGGGATTGGCAGAGGTTGGATGACTGATCGGCTTATCCTCAGCTTCTTTTGAATGTGGTGCGCTGTGGAGAGACATTCGGACTCCGGTTTTGGAAGAGGGAGGACGTTTATTTTGTGCTGAAGGTTTCCGATTTTTGGTTGAACTTGTGTGAAGATAGACTTTTTTCGTCTTTCCTCTGGATCTGTGGAAGATTTGTTTGCTTGTTAAGGAGGTAAGGAAATATTTTTTTTAAATATTGTTATAGTGATTTAGATGCTTTGTAATTGTTTTTCAAATGAATATTCTGGTTTTAAAATAGGGAAACATTTTCTTCGTCAC
The DNA here is from genome assembly GCA_023701765.1 of Hylyphantes graminicola. Taxonomy (NCBI): domain Eukaryota; kingdom Metazoa; phylum Arthropoda; class Arachnida; order Araneae; family Linyphiidae; genus Hylyphantes; species Hylyphantes graminicola. The sequence continues at coordinate 40,793,654 of CM043119.1, read as the reverse complement.
TACCATTAGTATAAGTTTCCTTTCCTTTCATTAGTAGAAGTTTAAATATTGCAATAGTGATTTAGATGCTTTGTAATTGTTTTTCAAATGAATATTCTGGTTTAAAATACGGGAAACATTTTCTTCGTCACTACCATTAGTATAAGTTTCCCTTCCTTTCATTAGTATAAGTTTAAATATTGCTATAGTGATTTAGATGCTTTGTAATTTTTTTCAAATGAATATTCTGGTTGAAAATATGGGAAATATTTTCTTCGTCACTACCATTAGTATAAGTTTCTAGTACAGAAATAGCATTTAGAATTTTTCAATTGTGTAATTCAATTATTCTTGTAATTCAAAATTCATTATATTAATGAATAGTTCAAAAATACCTATGGAAATTCTGAAAAATCATTTTAGAAAATCATTTTTATTTTTATAGTGTTTTAGAGATATTTTTTCAAATGGGCCCATACAAGCTCAAATTTTGGAAATTTCCACTACCATTAGTATAATTTTTCCAGAAAAGAAACATCATTTACAATTTTTTATTAAAATTACTACTTTGGATGTGTAATGAAAAATTCGAATTCTGAGAGCACAACTATGTTATATTTTATATTTATTTCATTGATATTCATATATTATTGCAACGATTTAAGAATATTTATAGTTTCTTATTTCGATCTTTCTCAAATATTTTAAATAACTTTTTTTTTAAATATCTAACTTACACTTTTGGATGCAATTTTTATAAATAAGTGTTACCCCTTGCAAATTGTTAAAATTGAACATTTAAAGGGACAATTTTGTTTGATTTGATAAAAACAAAATTTTATTATAATTTTTAACTGCGCCCAGATTACAGTATAGATGCTTTAAATTTTAAGTATTATCCGGAATTCATACAAATATGATAGTTTTAGTGCTAATATCTTGCCCTGCTACGTAATGTATTAAATTAACTATTTGTTTTTAACGTTCTGTTCATTCACCATGAGTAATGCAGGAAAACTATTGTCAATTTTATATTATAAATATTTTTTTAGTTAAAATGTTTTTTTAGAACCATTACAATATTATTTTAAACGTCTTACTTTATTTTTAAACTTTTTTTTGAAAATATTTTATTTAATTTTTTGAATATAGTAAAATATGGATTACAATATTTCACCAGTAAAATTGCGTCCTTTGAACTAAATCTTAATGCAAATGTTATATAATTACGTACCTTTGTATACATTCCATGCATGTATAAAGTTGAGCAAAATAAAAGAATAACGAACAAAAAGATTGAAGATTTCAACTTCATTAACACTTAGTAGAAAAATGATCGACTTACGATGCTATCACAAAATATAACAGCCTTTATTTTACTTCATTAAATAAATATAACTATAATTAGCTTCATATCCTCGGTTCAAACATGTCGATGCTACAAAAATATTGAAAAAAGTGTATACTTGATTTCATATTAATTAAACTTCTGCGCTTTTTATCACTCATAAAACTCATAAAAAACATTTTAAAATAGATAACCTATGATAACATTTAAAAATAAGTATTCTAACTATGAAATAACTTTTAAGTTGGGTTTTTGTAAACCGCAAGGTTTATTTTTTAGATTTATTTAACTCTTACGTCTTATCTAAATATCTTTTTAATTAAGGCGGAAATGGACTTAATAAAATGTATATTAATTTTCGATTAATTGGATCCTTTTATTGTTTGAAAGCTCATTTTATAATTTTTAACTTTGAGACAGTTTTGAAAAACCAGTTGTAACGGAAGAATTTAATGAAGTAAATGAATATTAAAGCAAAGTTCAACTTTTGATGTCATTGAATAATTCAGTTAACGTTTTTTTTAAAGTGGGATTTTTTTTGCCCTTTCTAATCTTGGTGTACTGTTAACCCTCTAATGCATACTGTTGCCATATGGCAACAAGTACCATAATCCACTTTATTCTATAAAAGTAGAGCTCCCTCTCGACAAATCTGGGTTTTTTCATCTATTACATTACATTTTGAAGTTTTAGTTACTAATAACCCTCATAGAGGACAGTATTAAAAGTGTATTCAAAATTAAAGAATAAAGTTATTAACTGTTGTGAAATTACGCCTTTTGCAGTATTCAAAGTATAATAAAATTTGTACCAAATACAAATAAATTGCTTTGAAAAAATAATTATAGTTCAAGAAGGTTATTTTAAAATATATTCAATAATTTTCTAATCATTCTTATTAAAATTGGAATTTTGCAGTTGGCTTTTGCTACATGGCAAAAACTTTAAAAATTGAAATTATTTAAATTCCATTGCAGTTAATTTTTTTAGTATTTTTCTCATAATGTATGAGTATTAAAGATACAAATGTATTTTTCGGGACGAAAAAAAAATCATGCATTACAGAGTTAAAAAAGAAACTATCAAAAGTGTACTAGGTTGTGTTCTCTAAAAGTGTACTATGTTCTAATTTCATTAGAAATACTGTATTTTCAAAAGTGAATTATCTCTTATTTGGGAACAGTTAAAACTGAAACTCTCGATAATCAGTAAGATGATGTTCTCATCATATTGTGAATATTACATTCTTGAAAAAAAAAACGCAAATACTTTAAAATCTCAAAGTTTTGATATCATGTCTGAAAATTCAACAGCTTCAATACCTATTAGTTACTGATTGTGAGATGGCATAGTTAAAAAAAAAAACACGACTATAATTGTCTTGGCGTGGAGAATGCTATTGTGGGTCCCTATCCCGAGTAAGAGGTATAATTTTTTCTAAATAAGTCATAAAAATAAGAAGGTTTATGTTCTTAAATTTAAAAACAAAGAATATGAAACTATGATAACCTACTCTCCGATATATCTCTTCTATAAATTATTTTCTTGCATTTATTAACTGTATTTTAAGAACTCAAAATCATACAAATGAAATTTTTAACTAATATTTGTATTAAAAAGCAGTAAAACCTAGGGGAAAAAATAACCAGAACTGCGAAAAAAATTAAACTCTTGAAAGTTTCGATGTTTCTGATCAAAGACATCTTAACTAGTTATCTTCATACGATGATGATTATTATTTTATATTTTATTACTGTTTTTAATTAATTAAAAAAATGAACATACTTTGATGACTACTATACGTTCAAATTAAAATATATTTTAACAGCTTTGACATAGTATTCAATAGGTTATTTTGCTTTTACTGGAAAAACAATTGATTGTTTGAAGCAAAATTTTTCTTGTCAATGGTAATAGGCTTTCAAATTTTAAAATTGCATTAATTAGGAGCAAAACCGAAAACTATTGCAAAAATTATCGCTTTTATATTGAGTTGAGAATGTACTAGTTATAATACTTTCCATAGTTTTTTTTATGTAACAAGTGAGAAAAATAACTTTTTAAAATGATAGGAATAATGTTGATTAGATGAGCGAAGAACGACACGAGTCTAATATAATTTCTCAAAGGTATAAAAAATAATTTACTCACGAGGTTTGGATACATAATTTTTAATTACGCAAAAAATACCATAAACTTTGAATAATACAAGACTTTAACGTCAATAAATAGTTTCCCAAAGGTTAAAATTGTTTTTTAAAAAAATTTACCGTGATGGTTATGGTATTTTTTATTGTCAAGTGAAAGATACTTATAGATGTAGTGTGGAATAAAACAACGCGAAAGAGCTACTTTTACGCATAGAGTAAGTGGGATTTTTCTGCATGGAGTTATACAGACAAATTTAATTTTGTTCGTATTTTATTAACTTCATCAACAATTATCAATTTGTCATTCAGTCAAACGACTTTGACTGTAGTACTGAATATTTTTAAAGTAGTGTATAATAGTGTAGTGTTTAAAATAGTATATGTGTATTTATAGTTTATTCCAAATCATTAAAAGTACAAAAAGTCTCATCAGTCCAGTGAATGGAGACTCAAAAAGGGAGTTTACCATACAAAAGGTCCGGTATCGCTATTTTTTATATGTTGTGGGTGACACCTAGGTAGTAATATTTGTGAGTTTTTTCGTCATTCTCGTTTTATTGCTTTTTCCGCCATCTTGAAAAAACCGTTCGAAATTTCGGCCATTTTCCAGTTTTTGCCTTGCAACTTTTGTCCTAAGAATTTTTGAGTGGAAAGTTTCTGCACAAATTGTAGAAAATGAAATTTCTTCAAAATAGATAAGAAAAGTGTTTTGTATGACAGTTACAGAGCTACGAAGCGTCAAAAAGGGTGTAAAATCGAGTGTTACGAAAACTTTTCACTTTCCAAAATTTTTCACTTATTATCGCCTTAACTCACATAAGACTTCATTTTAGCAATAAACAATGATTTTGCAAGCCGTATAGGAAATTTTATTTTTTATAAAATACACTCAACAAAAATAAATGTCTTATGGATTCCAAGAAGAAAAGTTACATTAAAAAACACAAAGAGGGGTTACTTTCACCTTCGATACTTTGTTTTATATTTTTTGTAACTATAATTCTTTCTCAGTGTATTTTTTCAGTGTTTTTGCGAATACAAAACATGTAGAAAATATTTTTTCTATAAAATGGTTTTTTGTGTGTTCCATGCAATGAAACGCAATGGAGCTACGTCGTACGAAAAATGGAGCAAAATCTTGAATTTCGCCAAAGGAGTGTTTCGCCCCTTTAAATCCCAATAATTAAAAAAGAAAACTATATTTTAACCGATCATAATTATTCTGAAACTTGCGGACACCATCATTTCAGATATTAGTAAAGGTCTTCAAAGTAATTTTTGATTCAATACCGGAGAATTTTGGCACATTTTTCGGTTCGCAACTCTACTTAGAAATTAATTTAAGGCTTCAGTTCAGACGTTACCAAACAAGCTGGCGGGGAGCTGGGAAACACGCTGGGATATTGCTTAATCTAAAATTACCTAAAATAATATTTTTTATTTAAATTCTATGTTGAAAGGAAAATTTTACTTTAGTCTCATGTAAATTAAATTATTTTTCGAAATCATATGCATTTGTTTAAATGAAAAATACACATCTTCGTTTTTCTAAAAAATGGGCCTAAATTATTTGATATTGAATCTAAAATTACTCTAAGACCTTATTAATATCTGAAGTGCTGACGTCTAAAAGTTTCAGAATAACTATTTTATAAAGTGGAATGGATATAAAGTTAAAAAAAACCTCTTTTGGCACTGTTTGAAAATAAATATTTGCACCATTTTTCGTACTACGTAGCTCAGTTACATTTCATCGTATGGAATACACAAAAGAAAACATACTGTAGAAAAAATTATTTTCTACAAGTTACTTTTTTTAAAGAGTATTTTTTTTACTGAAAATTAATTTTGGAAATGCGACTGAAGGTTTAAAAAACTAGAAGAGGGAGAATCGAATTCTATCGGAAATAAAATTGTTTTCATGAAATATCATGCTCTTACTTGTAATAGCTTGATGAAAAAAATTCTAATGTTCTTGAGGATTAACATTTTGAAAGGCCGGGGAAAAAGCAAAAATGTATGTTTTTTCTCAAGGCATAAATTTTAAAATTATTTTATTATTAAAACATATTTATTTAGAAAATTCTCGTATGAGTCCTCACTTAAATGGGTCTGATGGATAAAAAAAAACTGCCAAAAAAATAGTCTTGTGTACGAGACAACTTCACAATAAATCTGCCGTATTTGAAATGTCTCGTTCGATGCCGCTACAGTTTTCAGTGCCAGCTCAGGTGTAGGTCTCGTCATTAGACCGCTGTTTAAATTCACAAGGTACACAGCTCTTTGCTATAAATCTACTGTTACAACATCAACCGATACAAACTTGCTTCGGTCACACTAAACTGAGAAACCATTACTTCGTAAAAAAAAAGCCATCGTTGTCTTCCATAACTTCTTCAACCTCGTCGTACTCTCTCATACGAGACACCAAGGGAAAAAAAATGTCAAGATCGCATCTTTGTCCGGAAGCGAACACAAAAGATGGCCGCCGGTCGAGCATTTACACCCATTGACCCATTGCGATTGTCGAGACTTCTCGCCAAGTGCTCGCCATGGCCCATTTACTCCTCGCCGGACCTACTCACATAATTTTACGAATGTCTTCTGCTTCCAGGCGTTTCTTTTGGACTGTTTGGGTCACCAGAGACTGTTAAACAGGGAATTAGACACACCTATGGACATACTAAACTAATAGAAGTAATTAAGAGTCTAAATATTTTTAACCACTTAATTTTACGGATATCTTCTGCTTCCAGGAGTTTATTTTGGACTAATTGGGTCACCAGGGATTGTTGAACAGGGAATTAGACACACCTATGGACATACTAAACAATTAGAAGTAATAAAGAGTCCAAATATTTTAACCACTTAATTTTACGGATATCTTTTGCTTCCATGTGGTTTTATTTTGGACTGTTTGGGTCACCAGAGATTGTTAAACAGGGAATTAGACGCACCTATGGACATACTAAACTAATGGAAGCAATTAGGAGTCTAAATATTTTTAACCACTTAATTTTACGGATATCTTCTGCTTCCAGGTGTTTATTTTGGACTAATTGGGTCACCAGGCATTGTTGAACAGAGAATTAAATACACCTATGGATGCTCTAGACCAGGGGTTCCCAACCTTTTTGCACCTGCGTAACACTTGACCTTTTGAGAAATTTTGGCGTACCACCAGACCTAAATATTTTAATAAACATATAATGTTTACTCTTCTAAAATTGTTCAAAGGTTTTTTTAGTAAAATTCCTGAGAAAACTTCGTATTTAATTATGAGTATTTGTTTATTTATTACATGCTAATAAAGGAGAAATAAAATGATTAAAATGGTATCAAGTTACAGTTTTGTTTATTACTCATGTGTCCAAAAACATACAAATAATAAATAGTACAAACTCAGCAAAATCCGATCCAGAAGTTGAAGATTTCCCTCTCTAAAATAATGTTAATGTTTAATATAATGAGTAATGTGTCTGGTGCTCACTGCACATGCGTACAGAAGCTATTGATAGTATCATGTTGCTCACATTACTCGCGCGTACCACCTGAAATAGTCCCACGCACCACCAGTGGTACGCGTACCACCGGTTGGGAACTCCTGCTATCTATAATAATAAAAATGAAGTTTCGTATGTGTGTGTGTATGTATGTCTCTCCGAAACTCACAAACTAGACATTTGTTTGACTCGTAACTTGGCACAAATGCGTAGTTCCTACTTGAGTTACAAAATAAGAACTTTCAGAGCTCAAAGTGTTCTATTTTTAGAGAAAATTTGAATTTTCTGGGAAAACTACACCACTTTCTCTCAAATCCGACGATTTCTTTACTTTCCTGATGCCATCTGAAGAAACAATTAAATAAAACTTTCAACGAAAATAAATAAAATTGAAAATGTTTATTTTATTGTGTTGCCATAACTTTCAGAAACTAAATTCATTATTTGAAAATAATTGATATGTTTCAAGTGACGTATTTCCGACAAGTCTTGATTCCTGGATTTGTTATGGGTTTAGTTGATGATTTCGTCAATGATGGTTCTGTTGATTACAAATATGCATGTTCAGGCAATAACTGTGTAGTTAACCCATAAGTTCTAGAGCTACCGTTAGGTTTTTATTTTCTCGCCAAATACGTTGCCAATTCCGCCAAATTATAATAAAAACTCGCTAAATGGGCAAATGGTTTGTTAAGCTATTACTGAACAATGATGGTTAATAAAGGTCATCGCACGAGCTGCATATTAGGGTTTTATGTCTTTACTTTTTCGCCAAATACGTTGCCAATCTTGCCAATTCATTGATTAAAACTCGCCAAATGAGCAAAATGTTTGTTAAGCTATTACTGAACTATGATGGTTAATTAAGCCATCGCACTAGAGCTGCATATAAGGGTATTATGTCTTTATTGTTTCGCCAAATATGTTGCCAATCTCGCCAAATTATTAATTAAAACTCGCCAAATGGGCAAAATGTTTTTTTAAATAATTTATAAGCTGGTTGGATATGCTAAGGTCGTTGTGTTAGAGGCGTATAATGGGTGTGTTTGTAGCTATATCTATTTTCTCGCCAAATTATTTACCAAAACGAGCCAAAAGAATTAAAAGGTTTTATGTATTTATGAGGGAATTGTGATGACATTTATGAGTACATTTTACAGCGTATTTCTGATTTTAGAATATTAGGGCAATGAATTGAGATTTTTACTTGATAACGAGTGGGAAGAGAATAACTTAAGTTTATGATTTTATAACAGGTTATATGGTACACATACTTGGATCGATTTGATATTTATTTAATCCGTGCAAAGTACGGGTATAAATTTGCTTGTAGACCAATAAAAGTAATTAGGAGTCTTGTAAGCGTTACGTGTGTTGAGGTACTTAGTTGGAAAGGTTTAACGATCAAGTAAACAAAGGTAATCGACGGCACCGTCACGCTAAAAGGTAATCGATAGGTGTTTTTAGATGGTGAGTGCAATCTGTAAATGAAGTGTTTAAGAAAATTATATAAAAAGTTAAGCATCGGTTTTTTTAAGACGGTAAGAGTATAAACTCGTTATTTATCAAACAAATGTAAATTTAAACTAGGTTTTGCTAATAATTGGAAAAAATAAACGGTTAAAATTTGTTGATGGACACGTTAATTTAATGAAAATTGAGGTTTCGAGCTTTAAAATTGCACCTTTTTTTGGAAGCAGTAAATGAACAAACTCATTTTTTTGTGATTAATTGCGCATTTTAGCACTTGTTTTATACCAAAAATATCTTTTAAATTAACCTCAGAAAAACTTTTTTGCAGGACTTAAGAAATCTGTTTAACCTTGCTATGTGATTATTTTATACAATTACCGAGTTACTTCGGTATTGGTATTTTTGAAAAGTTTAAATATTCTAGTTTATAATAGAAAATATAGTATTTTGAAAAATGCAAAACTATGATGTGGAATGAATTCAAACTTGGATGAGGATACAGACGTATAAGATTTTTTTAACAACACAATACAACTTATAAATATGCATTTTTTATTTATAGAAATTTAAAAGTTTAAAGTATCAATGAGTTTTAAAAAAATTAATTTTGCAGCAAAGGGTTTTGTTAATCTATTATTTTACTTAAAAATTCAAAAATTTATGTTTAAATCTGAGGCAGTGAAACGAAGTTACGCTTGATCCAAAACGTTTACCGTTCTGAGGACTATGATATCCATATACGGTTCTGCAACATCGGCTTAGGTGCTAATTACAAATAACTATCAGTGGCTAATGGATAATGTACGCCTTGTGAACATCCCAAGCAAGCTTGATACTCATTTATTGACCCCGAAAAGACCGAAGGAGTAGTTGGAACTCTATTATTTTCATCTAACTATTTTTTCATCCCGTTTCGGCTGTTGTGAGTCCGTATGTTAAGAGGCATTTTCAAAACGTAAATAAATCAGAGAAAATTTAACAAGGTAGAAGGGTAGGTTACATTGAAGTATTATTTTTTAAAAAATTGTTTCGCTTGTTATTTAAAAATTGATTTTGTTAACCTATTTTTTGTCGAAATATAACTAAAATAAGCAATATTGGGTTATTAATATAGAATTATTAAGTTTTTTTTAACCCATATCGGGATAGAATTTTGTAGTTTTGTGCGAATTTTTTAAAGTTTTTGTTCAGAGACTCCCAAAAGCGAAAACTGTTCTCGAGAAAATTATTTTTTAACTAACAGAAAACAAAGAATGTCCAGAAAATTGCATATTTTTCAATGGCTATAGATGATTTATTTGTTATCAAAAGATTTAAATTTATTTATTAATTCAAAAAAATATAAATAATAAATTTTAATGTTGTACCTGGTCATGTAAAAAATGGGTAATGATTACTTTTTGTCATGCTATGTAAAAGTTAAATATGTGATTCCAATATTTTAAGTTTCAATTTATAGTAACTGTAATAAGTGTGCAGGTTGATAGATTTCTTGATATTTTGTGTGTGTTTTGAAAACAAGTTTCAAAACAAACAAAATTTAAGGCTTTAACACCTAATTCCTTTTAAAAAATCATATAGTTTGATTTTCGAATAAAAAAGTAATTCTTTGCGGTTTTAATATAAATTTAGGAAACTTGCAACCATAGAAAAAAAATTTGATACAGACACAATACCATCATCAAGTTTTTTGCTAAAATGTATTTGATTTATATTTATTTCAGAAAATATTTTGTGTGTTTTGAAACCAAAACCCTCGGAACTAAAATTATGTGTTTTTGTTCTAGGTGCACCTAGAAACTTCTAGTCAATGGACAAAATGGGGATCCTCACTTTGTTTATTGCGGGTTTTGTTCTGCTTGTGGATTCGAAAATGGCTGAAGGTATGTCAAGCTTGCTTTAAATTTTTTACCAAAAAAACTACAAAAGAGCAAATGAGAAATTAAAAAAAATTACATATATAAAATTGTTTTCGACAAAAATGTCTAAAATATGCATGTTAAAACAATTAATCATTCAATACCTTCAAATCTGTAGCACCATATCCAAGCTTGTAAATTATGAAATTCAAATTTTTTTCAATTATTTAAAAATCCCAACATATTCATATGTAAATTAATTGCAATTATATATGAAAGCATCTGTTACTAAAACTCAAAAACTCTTTTATTTTCCTTTAATACATCATTTAAAAACTAATTACTAATAACTTACAGCTCAAACCCTTCATTAACTGAATAAAACTCAATTTTTTTAACGACAATTAACTGATAAATGAAGCTATGATAACATCAATCAAAATACGAATGTGGTTGAATTTTAAAAAAGTATGTTTGTATCAATCAGCAAAAAAAAATCGATGAGCATTTCTTTTGTAGCATGTGAAAGAAAACATCAATTTATATCGAAAAAAGTTAAAAGCGTTTATTGCTTTAGGGCAAATGTCCATTTTTCGTGAATAGGGTTATACTTTTTTATACTATACTGCAGATTTTATTTAAAATTTCCGAAAACCGGTTATAACATGCGGTTGTAATAACATCCTGTTTTTGTGGTGAGAAATTTAGATAGAGATTTACCTCTATCTTTGGGATAGAAGATAGATAATAATTATTGTCAGAAATAATCTTACTTTATAAAGTTAGTACTTATTTAAATGTGAAAACCTAAGGGTTAAATTTTTAGATGATTCATACTTTACCTTTTAAGACCCGAGCAAAATCCTGCACGTATATTCTGATATATATAATCTAAACATATTCTGGATAAAAATATATGCTAAAAAGTATGTTTTTCAAATAAGTTTTAAAAAAATGTTTATAGTTATTTAGGGACACGCCTAAAACTCAAAAAATACATTTTTTTTTACAACACACATTATAAATGCTGCAAAAAAGACAGTATCACTTATTCACTTAATTGTAATTAACATATTATTTTAAAATTGCTTTTAATTTCAAAATGCCTTTCAAATTAGTTACTAAGAGAACTTTTTGAAAAGTTTGAAAACAAATTTAAAATAATTTTTTTAAGAACTCGAAATAAATGACCGATACTTGTAATCAAAGACTCAAAACTGATATTTGGATCTTCTTAAATCGGACTAGGTCAATTTCGGAACTAATTAACTTATTAATTGTTTGTGGGGAGGTTTTAAAAAATGTCCCCATGGGGACGCCAGGTCGCTAGAGGTTAAAGAATAATAGAATACTTTAGAAGTAAAAATGTTAATTAATATTTTTAAAGCAAAAACTCTTGACGCTATCCACAGACCAATGGAGTTAAATCAATTTAACAAACACTCAGATGCAGATAAATGTCCAGTAGTTTTTAAAACTGCATAATTAAATGCATTGTGCATCAGGAACTAATTAATATGGTATCAATTATCTTTTGTCATCTCGAGAGCAACATATAAAAAAATAGGATAAAAAAACACATAAAAATTTGTTTTTAATCATCTTGACCTTAAATATTTTGAAAACTGAACTGGCTGTATATTCTTTAGGTTAAAGAAATCATTTCAACTAAAGCTAAAGTTAAGCAAAAAGTTTATGCATGCTTTAATTTATTAAAATACGAAAACTTTGAAATTCAGTGTAAATGAAATAAGATGAAAACAGTAAGGATTAGACGAGCTTTATAAGAAAAAGTGCCTTGATACTTGCCGAATTATTGAGAATTTTCGAATTTAAGCAAAAATAATCAAATATTTGAAACTTTTAAAATACGGAAAATATCTTCCTTATTATATTTTAAAAATACCAACAGAAGTATGCAATTGTTTCACGTGGCGTAAACTCGTTCCTGCCTTCATTTCTGGATTTCCTTGGTGTTTTCGTTTATTGGTGGTATAAGGCACAGTAAGTTCCACCCTCTATATATTGATTAAATAATAGATACCTTATTTTAATTTCGTGGTTGAGAATCAAATAAAACATATGCCCATTATAATTAATCAGAATGCCAATCTAAAATTATATAATATTTTTTAAATATTCAAACGATAAGGATCAAACTTTTCCAAGATGAACTGTGATTTTAAGATGGAATAATTATCTACGAAGAACTGCATTTAGAATTCGAAAAATCGGTTAATCGGAATTCGACCATCTTAAAAGAGTACCACACAAAACCCGCTATAGAACAGAATTTAACATTCAACTCGCCTTGATGAGAAACGTGAACGAAGGCAACCTTCATCAGATACAGCTTCATCAACTAACTACATTTTCCTGACAATAACGGTACGCCATTTTTTTGCAATCTATAACAATGGCTGACCAGCTGGAGGTTTCTCGAAGACACGACTTCAATCAGATAAAGAACAGTTCGCTCGTTACATATAGTCTCAAATTCCTTTCGTCCTATTCATTCATTTATCGAAAATTACCATTCTAGAATACTTTTTTTTCTTTCTTCAGATTTGTGATAAAGGAACGTGGTTGTTTAGCGGTCACAAGTATATTCGGTAAGGCAACTAATTGCGATGAACTTGAATAAGGAATGGAAAATATTAAAAAAAATTACGTCTTTCATTTTCCTTTGCCTAGATAGTGGTGGGAAGAACAATAGAAGATGGTCGACTAGTTGATAATTTTAGGCGTTTTCTTTTCGCCCGAATGTTAATTTGGTGTTGGAAGGAAGTGCGCCATTTTTAATGAGATTTGTATGGAAATTTTCTTGCGTTACATACTTATAACTTATATTTTCGTTTTATCACTTTCGCGTAAGAATTTCGAAAATTATTTACTTCATAGCAAAATATGTACCAATAAAAATGTTCAATGTTAGAAGATGGCATAAAAAGTTTAGAATTTGTCTTTATATAGCATTTTAATATATTGATTCCATTATAATTTTTTTCTTTAAAACATGATTTTTATTACTCTAATATTTGTATGACATTTTCTGCGTCACAAATCAAACATTCTAAAAAAATTATCGATTGTTTAAATAAAACAAATATATTACCTGTCAAACACATGCGAATGTGCAATGGTAATTATGTTAATTATATGGCAGACCATTGACATTGGCTTAATGACATTGACACACATTAAAAAAAACTTATTTTTTAAAATTAGTAAAATAAAAATGATTGTGCACAATTCAAATAGTTAAATCTATGCATTTAATTCAAATATTTTTTTTAAAACTTATCTAGCATCATAATAAGTTTTCCAAAACAAAATTCCAAACTCGATTGATCAGCAACGAATAAAATGCCACCGCAAAACATTTCAAAGAACAGTACCGTTTGTTCTGATAAAAGGTTTTTATTAATATGGAACGTGGCAACGGCATTTACTTCATAAAAACACACAGAAAAAAAACCCCGAATAATAAGAGAGAGAGAGAATCGCCCCACCGCTGATGCGTTCACTCTCACAATCGGAGGTCACTTCCTGGTAAAATTTCTACGGGACTTGCAAATGAACGCCAACACCCTTCGAAGGATGCGATGCAGAACATACATTCCCAGTTTTTGCCTGTGTTTCGGGGCAAGTTTAAATAGTGCCTCTATTTATTTATCGAACACAATGAGCTCCGTTGTTTAATGTGGGGCAATCAAAGTAACATTTCCTTTAACTTGGCCTTTGTTCGAAGAGTTGTTATAACTCTTTCATTTTTTTGTTGTTCGCATTTGTCCGTGCACTTTTGTCTTACAATTTACAATCATATTTTAGGTCTGACAATCGGCAACTTCCCCTGAATATATGAACTTCTTATAGAAGTTGAGAATTTGGAAACTATGTCTGAGTAGTAAAAATAGGCATTTTTATATGAAGAGTTGCTTTTGGATTGCGTCATAGTGAGGTCATTAGTTAACGAAGCATAAAAATTAAGCATAAAAGTTGCCTTTCTCATAAATTTTTGTACAATTTTCAATTATTTAATTTACTAGACGATATATATTTAATTAAAGTAAACACTTTGGCTATGTTAGTAAAATAAATATACTTTCTTCCAGATACTAATAAATCTGATTTGCATCATTATTTTTTGTTTGCATATATCCAATTTTTGAAAGGCAAATTTCCTTCTAACTTTCATTCATGCATCTCCTTCGATTGAGACTATGTTTCCACGTGACATTATTCACCAATCGCAGTTCTTAAAATAATTTATTTTCATTCATCGTTTGTGTTGCAACTCTCGAGACCTCAAACATACGCAATAAATGAAATTACATTAAGCGAAATTAATAACTAAATTAGCAACCTGAAATCGTAAATTTATTTAATAATTAGGTCGATTTTAATAACAATAATTATCATCACTAAATGATCCATCAAATATTGTAAGATTGCTTTATTTAAATGTTTCGTCGAAATAGAAAATAAAATGATATTGAATAAACTACATTGCCATTTAAGTTGCAATGTATGCTATAAACTTCATTTAGCTCTAATAAGCATTAAAATACTTTTTAAGTTGTAGTTTTTGTGTCTATTTATAATGTAATTTCAAAGGAAAATATGCAATTTAGATCTCAATAAAGTTTTTTTAAAGTTAAATTTCATTTCTCTTAGAGAAAAATACTAAATATATATCGTTCGGAACGATCGACCAATCGAAAAAAACTTTCTTTCTTATAAGAAAAAAATCTATAAAGAATACAATTTTCTTCTTCACGGTACCTTGCTGATTCTTTTTTTGACAACGAATCAAGATGGTCAAAATCCAGCGAACTTTTTTAACGCCTTAAGAATCGTGTAATCGTCTGCAAAGGCTTCTTAATCTTACTTGATGCCCGATAAAAACATCATTTTACAAGACAATTCTCCACTCTCTTCGCGGATTTCCGCGTGCTTCCATTTAAAAAGAACTGTCATTACGCACTTTTTCGTTGTTTTTCCGCACTCGGGGTTGGGCAAAACAATTGCAGTTAGCGTAGATGGATTGGTATGAATATTTTTTTTAAACACAGTATTTTTCTTTTCAAGTGAGGATTATTTGGTGTTATCGAATACGCCCATGACGAAGAAAACTTTTTTTATGGCTTTTGAAGTGGATATTTCTGTTTATTTTTGATGATTCACTTTCAAGAAAAGGTTTAATATCATTATTTAAAAAAAATGGTTTCAAATTTAAAAAATAGTTACACTATACCAAAGTCACCTTTTCTTGGAAGCATTCAAATCTGGTTGGTTCATTGTTTCGAGTATCACAAGAAAAAAAAAGTAATTTCGCTTTTAACAGTGGGTAGTTTTTATTGTTATTGGTTAGCGCAAAATAATTTGTTAATGGTGGTTTTTGGTTAGCGCAAAATAAGTTGTTAATGGTGGTTTTTGGTTAGCGCAAAATAGTTTGTTAATGGTTGTTTGAAGGGGAAAAAAATCTTTTGAGTCCCAGTGGGCCATTCGAAGTAATGCATGGAGGATTCCATAACATTTAAAACTTTTTTGATAGTATGAATGTGTTTTAATTTTTAAACGAAACTTTTCTTGTTCAATATATTTTAGGAATGCAACGTATTGCTGATTAAAAATTAGTAATTCCAAAATATGTTGTTGATAGTTTAAGGATGAACATTCTTAATAAGCGAATTATTAATTAATCTTTTATTTAAGATCAAATATGCGATATTAATTACGAAAGACAATGTAAACAAAATCGTATTCGCAAATGACGAAAAAAGTTACCGGAAACAAATTTGATTCGAATGTTAAATAGTTAGTACAACATATTATTTATGAATCTATATCGTTTGCTAAAGGGAGTTTGTATTAAGACTCTGTTCCACAATTCGTGTGCGAGCGACCTGAACAGCTTTTATAAAGCTGATTTGTTTAGTAGAAAAATTTAGTGCAATTTGGGTAACATTACTAGTTAATTTATAGCATTAAAATAGTTTCCATTACTTAAAAGTAGTGGAAATTATTTTTATGGAAATTGTAATCTACAATTATAATTTGTGTGTGTTTGCAAGAGAAGTGCATAAATTAGAATACCCGTTCATTAGTGAGTTCAAAAATACGTACCTAACAACATTTATTATTTAAAATGATTTTATTACAAATTGTGTTGTGCATAGTTTAAAATTTGGTGGAACGTTATTCATGGGCTTCCACTATTATTATTTTTTTGTATTAACATTCCTTCAAATTTTTATGGAGTTAGTAGACCTTTCCTGCTTTTTATTTATTTTCATAACAAATTGTTATATCCTTATCGGAAATAAATAATTTTCAATATCAACCAAACATAGCAAATCTATGCGAAGTAAATTCATTTCAAATGTATTTCAAATGTATAATTTACACGAAAATAAAATTATCTTTAAAAAAAATCTGAATACGAAACATATTTCTAAAGTGTATACAAAATGTCAAGTATTACGAAGCAGACGATGATGTTTTGCCTCATAAATCCATTACGAGCAAATTAGCATAATGAGCCACATTTTGGGATAGCTGGAAGCCGTAACCGTAACCTTCTTCTTCTTGGGTGATCGGATAATCGGGGGCCTGGGATCGTCACGGGCCTCAATTAACCGGCCTCTTCCAAATGCTTTTGTTTCACACGATTGATTCCGAGCGCAGACCGCGAGTGCGATAGAGCCGGTTCACTGGCTGCCGGGGAACATGAGCTCCTAATTGTTTTGGATGTTCAAGAAAGAAGCGATGTATTACTAGATGGTTTAAAAGTTGTTATGTAAGTTTGATGAACAAATACAGGAAGAAAGTAGTCGACTTTACTGTACATATACATTAATATAGTATGGACAGACTGTAAAAGTATGAAATATAAAAGATAGGTCTTAAAGTAAAGCCTGCAAAATAAGAATTTTGAAAATATGACGGTAGAATGCTGAGGTCCTAAGATAGAGTTTAAAAAAGACGAGCGGAAATATACTATTTGTAATTTGTTTAATAATTTTGCTAAAATATCCTAATATTTTTACTTTGTTAATTTGCTTCTTCAAAATATTTGATTCTTTAATTTTAATTCTTCTAGCTCTGAATTGTGTTTTCGGATAATTTATTTTACACTCAAACAATTCTGTAAGAAGAAAATTTGTTTGAAATCTGACTTATATTCAAATCCACATCGGAAAAAAATTCGACATTGAAAATACTTTTTTTCTTTCTTGAACTTGGTTAGCCTATTTCTACGCAAAGTTGCAATTTTTTTTAAAAAAAAACCTAAACAGTCTTAAAATGAACTCTGCTCCTCTTGCATTAATAAAAAATAGAAATTCGATTATAATAAAAAGTTAATAACATATAATAATTAAAAAGAACAAAAACCGAGAACAACAACTCATATGTAATCGCATAAATGATAAATAAATGAGGTACTAAAAATAATAATATTGGCTTTTAAATTGCTACTGCAATTAGCCTGTAGGGATCAAATAACCATGATTGAAAACTCCGGCGATATTTGAGCGATTACAGACGTTTAGAAAAGTCGTAAACGTGACAATTGAAGACTCGTGAGACATTACGTTTCGGGTAAAATGACAAAGATAAAACGTTTCGGCATCACGAAAACTTGCAGATGAGAAAGTTTTTATCTACTTGTGGAGAAATTATTCAGCCGAATAAGTGGGCTTCCTGGCGAATATCCTTTAATAAGTATAGTTCGTTTATGACATTACATTATTTTTAGTGGCATATATAATAAGGATATGGCGATTAGCTTCCGTGAAAAAAAAATTATCATCTTTTTTTTTCAACTTAAAATGTTTATTTTTTAAGATTATGGGTAAAAATGTATAAAAATTAGTTAAAGTTAATTAAATTAAAGTTTTAAGAGAGAGGGTACAAGACAGAGGCCAAAACTTAAAGTACAAGACGTGGCAATTATATACAAATGGTCATTTATTTAAAAATCCACATTGAAATTAGTTTTAATTATGCGATTTGATAACTGAGCTTACATATTACGTTTTTTTTAGCATAGTTAAATGAAAAATATAGAACTAACTTTTGTAAAACAATAAATGAAATAGGAATAAAAAATTTTACTTTTCCTAACCAAAAACCTTTTTTCACATCTTGCCAGAGGCTTCTAATCTAAGACTTTAAAGTAAAGTAGTTTAAATAATGGCATTTGAAATTAGTATTTTCTCAAATAAGTAACAAAACTTAGAACCTAAGACTATTAAAGGCTAATTCCATGCTGGGATTATCCTTTCTATAGTCTAAATCACGTATGTTAAAAGCAGATTATTACTAAAATGTTTAACATTAAATTAAAAGTTTAGTAGTATAGTTGATATACATTTACTGCAACTAAACGATGGAATCTTCTTTATTTAACTTTGATTTAAATTTATAAGGCTTATTAAATTTGACTTACTTCAAAAGTCTTATGAAGATGGAATTAGCCTAAATTTTCCGGCGAATTTAGGTACACGGTGGTTCCAGATACACGCATATCCCCTACTATACATTAAAATTAATGATTTCAATTATGTAAATTATATATACTAAGGTTACATGAAATTATTTACAATCATTATATTGACAACAGAAAAACTTTTATCGAATAAAATATTTTATCTAAAATTCATGTGTAAGTTGACACTAAACTGCCAAAATGTTTCGGATTAAATAAAAGCTGAAATAAATATGTTTTAGTGCTTTCAACCTTCTGAGGTGTACAGTCGTATGCCGTCACCTGAATGCCAGGCTTTTCGGCAACACACATAATTCTTTTGTTATACATATACATTCAAATTTATTAAACTTTTGAATTTAAAAATTGGGAAGAGTCATTTATTGTCATCTGCTGTTAAAAAAAAAATATATGAAATATAAAAAAAAAATGAATTTTCAGTTAAAAATTTAAATTTTAAACTAATGCAATGTTATCAAGTTTACATTTAACCCAACTTGCTTATCCTCCAAAGGTTAATACGTATAAATATTTTTTATACGTTTGTATTTTGGCTTTATAATAACAAGTTAAGCACTTTTAATCCTGCAATTACATTTCTAAAATACATTAATAATATTTCTATGCTGATACAATTCTGTGCATTTTCAAAAGTAATACCAGCTTGCGCTTTTACATTTCTCTCACATATTTTTAAAAGCTTGAATGTTACGCTCAAAGGGGGTTTTGTTGAAAAATTCCACATAAACATAACTTATAATCCCCGGTTTTACGCCTGTAAAAACCTGCGTGACCGAGACCAGAACTCAACAATTCACCGACTCTTAATAATCCTAATCCCAAACTCTTCCGACCAACCCTACCATTTCCAATGGGAATACGAAATATAAAAACGAACACGTTTTTTTATCTGATCTTTACAACACGAAGGGATTTTTTTTCTTTCTTTTAGTGTAAGAATTTCTTTTATGTATATATTTTCTAAGCACCCCTTTATCTAGATTTTGTTTAATTCTGGTAAAATCCGTTTTTCTTTCTAGTTATGTAGCTTTTCGATTTAAAAAAAAATGAAAAAAAAAAAAAAAAAAACTAATGTAGGCAGTAATTTCTTGAATTAGTGTTTAAGATAGAGAATCTATAACTAAATTTTCAATCAAACAAACCAAATCCATATTCATCTATCCGATTTAATTTAATTCTAACAAAATCTGTTTTTCTTTCTAGTTATGTAGTTGTCGATAAAAAAAAGTGAAAAATAAAAATAACTTGAGACAGTAATTCCTTGAGTTAACGTTTTAGATCGGGTAAAAATCAAGCAAAAATATATTTGACTTTTGTAGATTATAAAAAAATATTTGTATTTGCTTTAAGTACAATATGTAGAAACGGCCGTTTTGCATTTCTTAATTTCTCCAGTGGTTTTTTGTTGCACTAATTTATTTTCATAACATCTGAATATTATATGTTTATAAGTTTTTAGGTGAATACAATTTCAAAACAATAAAAAAATCGTTGTTTAGTTTATAATAATGCAATTTTTTATACATGTATTTAAAAGAATGTAGCAAAAGCTGATACATTTCTTTAAAAAAAAAAGCGGAAATATTTTTTAACAACTTCTCTAAAATAGTCTCAAATCTTACATCGTAATTCCCACCTGTGGGAAACAAGGATTAGCACAAATAATGGAAGGAGGTCTGAGTCTGCCACAAGTTCGCTCGTCTGTTTTTTTCGCTCTGATGCATCAGTCGAGGTAACATGCATTCTTAAAAAATATATTGAAAAAGTCGGTGGGATTTGCCCTAGGTGAGGTTTACGATGTTCGCGGTTACAGTTGCTGATCCGATGAACGATTTGTGTTTACAACTCAAAGTCAATAACAGCCTAAGTGGCACAACTCAATTTTAAAACTGTACAGGAGAGCGGGTGAGATAGCACAGGAGGCGATACATCTAAATACTTAAAGGTATTTAATCTAAAAATGCATCGTATTTAATCTAATTGTATCGTATTAATGTAATCTAATTTCCATCGTATTTAATCTAATTTGCATAAATACTTAAAAGTATTTAGATGCAAATCTGATAAGCCTATAAATATGTGTTTTTGACTTAACAAAATGCTGCTTGGTAAAATCTTATTATACTTATCCCAACATGTAGAATACTAAGAACAGTCAGAACAAATATGTATTTATATTCAAGCGCGAATAAATGGCACTCCGGAAAAACATATTTCAGGTGAATTGCTTAAAACTTACTTTTTCCGTTGAATTCATCATATACTATGTCCAACTGCGACAATAAAAACTGACAAGAAATGCGCGCATGGAAATTCATAAACAATTTGTACATGCATGCGCGCGCACCTACCTCGAATGGTACAAATTGTATATGCTTTTCCGTACGCGCGCATTTCTTGTCAATTTTTAAAGTCGTAGTGTGGACATAGCAATAGAAAAATTACGAACCAACTGCATTAAATATGTTAAATACTCATTAATGGGCATGTTTCACGTCGGGAGAGGCAATGGTTCCAGCGATATTGTTTTCAATTCTTGGTTCTCCTGGAATTGCATTCAATTTAAACAATATAGTAAAATGTTCGTGCCCTACCAAAATGAATGTTGTATACAAACTTTTCCTTGTTCGTAAACCACGTTAAATTGCTGTCTCACAATTTCGCTTTCTCTGCATAAAATAAAATATCATATAAAATATTCTAAAAGGAAGTTTTAAAACAGCATTAACAATTTGGTACTTGAAATGCAATGGAATTAATACTAATAAATTTTAATAAATAGCAAAAAAAAAGAAAAAATTTGCACGCAACGAACTCTAAAATAAAACACAGCATTAAAAAAACACGATTATTTTGAGAGTGAAATCGAAGCAACAAATGACATCGCAGGAAACAAAAAATTAAAACAGGAGAGTTACATCTTCTGAAACAACCCCATTTAATATTTGTTATAATTTAAATTTCTAATATTGTAGTAATTTTAGCCCGAAAAGTTAAATTTGTCCAATACTTCCCGTGCAGTTGCGTATGCCACTTTGGCGCTGAGTTATAGATATCATAAGACACGACATTGGCATTCTTAGCAGATAAGACGTTTTGTTCTACATCGTAAATTATGGATTTTTGTAAGATTATATAATGCTTGTGAAATTTCGTTCTTTTTTGTAAACTATTAATTTTTCGGTTGTTACCTTCAAGAGTAATTTTATTTCGAATACATTAGTATTTGTCATTTGAATGGTAAATTTTGATTACTGGGAATGAAGTATTCAATGTTTTTTTTTTATATTAAATGACTTTTCTAGGTATGTAATAAACTTCCGCACATTTTAAAGCATTGTCATATTTTCATGAAATTGAATAGATCTTGTTTGTATGAAATATGCACATATGTAAACTAGCGAATTTTTTTTTTAACTTTTGAAAAATAAACATTTGTCAACACAGTTATTCATTCAGGAATAATTAAAAATACCATATATTTCGTCTCCAACATGATTGTTTTCAAACAATAAATTTTATTCTATTAAAAAAGAACGACGAAAACTTTTTATGTATTATGGTATGGTATTTTACATACATATTCCAACTTGTGTGCTTGTTCAGAGAACCGCTCATAAGCTTTCGTCAAGTGGGACAGCTCAGAAAGAATATTAACAGTCACAAAGAAATGAATTACACATAGACAAATAACAACATTTATTGACGGTCACAAACATCCATACCTGACCGGGATTCGAACCCGACCCCAGCAGTTCCAAAGGCTAGAGTCCTAACGATTGCGCCACCGGAGATGCTGATTTTATGTGAGACATATAAATAACTACCTTTCAAATTTATTAAAATGTGGAAAAACAAGTATGGTATAAACGCTAAACGCTATCATGTATAGTATAAACGCTAACTAAAGATCTACCTATTCACAATAAGAAAGAGTAACCATATAACTTTAATAACATGCGTTATAAATTACATCTCACGTGCACAAAGACATCTTTACTTCCTAGTTATTTTATTTAATAACGTTACGCCCATAGCATTTGTATAGTTGAAAGCAAAAGAAAATTTAAATGTTATCCCAAACATTAAATATATGGTAGTACAATTTATTAAGGGTACTTGGAATGCACTTTTCAAAGAAATAAATGAAAGTTTCTGCATCCTGTTAAGATAGTCTTACTTCTTAAAAATAACACCATGAAATGAACTGCCTACCATTTAACATTTGATGTGGCGTTTTCTGAAAGGATTATTAGATTGTATGAAAATAAATAAAATATTTAAAGAAAATTTCATTAAATTCTATGCATTTTTAAAAAACTGTGTTCAGTGTTTTCCAGACTTTTTTTTATAATTTGTTCAAAAAACGTGTTTAGACCATTTCAATTAATATTATATATAAATTTTTAGAAAAATCTTTAATTCTTAAGAAAAGTTCATTTTTAGTCTAAGATAAAAGTTCAAAAGTAACTAATTAAAATTCAAATTAAGTAGTAAATTATTAAGTAGTAGAAAACAATGTTTAAAAAGATGTGATAACGTTAATTAAAGTCCAGTATTTCAAAGGATATTCAAAATATTTTTTATACTTTCTGCTCCGTGTTACTAATTATTTTAGTGTATTTTAAAAGTGTTGTAATACTAGAACATTTTGAATTTGATTCTTTAAATATAATCGCTGGGACTGAAAGAGTCAGAAATGAAGTATGAGATATTTATTATTTCAATTTATTCAGTTCAAACCTGTGAATAAATCAGTTTAAATCATCGATAACTGATTCATCACCCTATTGAAACAGAATTTTGTTGCCGTGTCTTATTTCATAAAGATGGTAGTTAAAGTTTCCGGGAAGATGTTTTTGAATTCTTAAAAAAAGAATGAACACGAACACACAAGCAACTATATTTTATTAAGGTAGGCGAGTACCCAAAATTCTAAAATTTTTACTAATACTTTAATCTTTTCCAAATTTGGAATAGTGATTTCAAATATAGTAAAGTAAAAATTTTAAAGTAATAGTAAAAATTTTAGAATTTTGGGCATTCGCCTACCTTAATAATACAAAAGCCTCCGATGAGGTTTTGGAATTTTTAAAATAAGGAGGAACATGAACATCAGGAACACCCAAGCAACAACGTTTTACTCACAATATAAACACCCATGTTCTTAGCAACCATGATTAAAACCCAGTACTTATACTGTTCGGAATTTGAAATCCAATATTAATCAACCTTCTTTGTAAATACAATTTTCAAATCCCAACCCTATTGATTCTTCAACAGGCAAAGTGACATTCGAGAAGCTCACCAACCAGGACTACTCCGGCACCGTGTACTACACCGTGTGGAACGTATCTCTCTACGAATGCCTCGGGTGGTGCAGGGATGAACCTGAGTGCGCAGCCGCAGCTTTCTCCTTCGTGGTGAACCCTCTTACCCCTACGCAGGAGACCACGTGTCAGCTGCAGAACGACACGCAGGCAAATAGACCCACTGCTTTGCCGCAGAGGAGCGTGAATACGTACTTCTTGCCAAAGCTGCAACTGAGGACTGGTAAGTTATCAATGGTGTTTAGGGATTTATGGGTATAAGTTAGACTGGAGTGACCAAGTTAGCTTGGTAATTAAACAATGGGAGTATGGCGCCAGTTTGATCAAATGCAGTTGAAGACGGGTAAGTTGTCAATAGTGGTCAACGGATATTATTTCACCGATTCTATTCTTATCTCAGAAGAGCCATTTGTTCTTGTGAACGGATTGTAGGCAAAATTACTTAAATAATTTGCTATTGAAAGGGTTTCTTCAAAACAATTTGTACTTTAACCTTAATTTAACTTTCCGGAAAAAAAATGGCTAAAAAGTTTCATGTTCGAAAAACAAATAAGGAGAAAATAAATAAAAATCAAAAATAATTTCAAACGGTAATTAAAATTACATTTACATTGACTTTGAACTACTATGAGTGGGTCAAACAGTAGTTTAATTCTGGTAAGACGTTAATTTTTAATAACACAAGTCTTTTAGTGGAATGCATAACATTTTTGCGCAATAAACGTAAACTCCCGATATATAAAATTAAAGTTACTAAAAGAAAAGAAGAAAATCAAAATGTAACAAGGTTCTGTATATACTTATTCTTTTCTTATGATGTTGCATTGCTGCTGAAAAGAACCAGAGGAACGATAGTGCAATTTATTCCTTAGTACTAAGTTTTGCTATAATGCGAAAAAGATTTACTTTAAGTTGGCTTTTCAGCAACAAGGCTACATCAATAAGAAAACAAGATGTACAGAACCGTGCCGAGTTTAGTTTACTGTTATCTTTGATTTTATTTTTGCTGTGTAGGCATTTTGGAAAAATGTACCGTTATGCAATAAAGACTCAATAAGAAATATGGTTAAACTAAAGGTTGAAAAGTTAAATAATTTCGCTTTGAAATTAATTTGGAATAAAATAAAAACATTTTTAAAAAAAATACTTAATACTTTAAAAAAAATACTTATTACTTGTCATATAACAATAGAAAATTTTCAAGAAAGTTTAAAAATGCTGAACTATGTTACAATTTTAAAGATTGCAAACTTAGTAATTGTTTATATATATAATAGTAATACATAATAAATATTTGTAGGACTCAAATTTTTACTTCTTTACCGTAGTTACTTGAAACTTTAACTGTACTAAACCATATAAGAAAAAAATATGAGAGGTTCGATACAAATCCTCTTTGTATCCGTTCCCATGTCAGAGAGTATAACCCTATACCCTTCACCGTAAAAATCTATTCACCAGCCTGAAGCTTTAGTTTTTGGTGTAGTTATCCCAAATGTATATAACTTATTTTTCAAACATGAAGGAAAAGCGGATTTTTTAAATACATGCCTGATAACCCAATATCGGATAATAAACACTCAAATGCAGTAGAACTCCAATTATTCGAAACAATAGGCAGACGACTTAGTTTCGAAAATCACAAAAAATTTAAATAATCGGATTTTTTTCAAAAACAAGTTATAATTTAATTAAAAATAGCCTTGAAAGAAAAATACTTTTTAAAAAGAAAATGCAATGCTTTTACAAATACAAAAATTGTCGACCAACAACAGGCTAGAGGCCCAACAAGTTAGGTCCAAGAGTTAACAATTTCTTTTACCAGTTCCCACTAACTATCAAGCTTCTTAATGAATTCTTTGTCGCTCTTCGAAAGTACAATATATTCTGGTAATATTACACTCTCAGAAATAATACTTTCATTTTTGACGATTCATTAATCCTCAAGCCTCATTTCGCTAATTTTGAGGATTGTTTCGTCAAACTATCGCGTGACTTTTGAGTAAACGCGAATCCTCACTTTAACGATCTTGATTTGACGATTCAGTATCTTGATTTTGAGAAAACTGAATCTCATTGTTGCACTCGCATGCTCAAAAATGACGAAATATTTCTTTAGATTAGACGAAACTCGAATCCTCATAAAAGTGACGAATCAAAATTCCTCACTTTGAGGAAAGGAAAACTCGGAGCATTGGCCACTAAACGGCACCGTTAAAATTAAGGAAAATTTCGTCGAATTTGAGTATTCGTTTCTGAGAGTGTATTCCATTGGGGTTAGGATGATTTTAGTGCTACTGTACAATAATACCATTCTTCCATCTTTCTACAATTACAGAAAGCGTGTGCAACCGGCTCTGGTCCTTCGAGCGTGTGCCCAACCAGAGCCTCCGTGGTCTCGAGAACGCCATCATATTCACGTCCAACAAGGAAGCCTGTCTGTCCGCCTGCCTAGGGGAAGCCCGATTTGTCTGTCGGTCCGTCGAGTTCAACTATGTCACCAAGGAGTGTCGCCTGAGCGAGTTCGACAGACGATCGCCTGGAGTGTACGTGCACATGGTGGAGTCGCAAGGGGTGGACTATTTCGAGAATGCTTGTCTGCAACGTAGGTTCTTTTTGCATACACATATTTTTACACATTAAAAGTTGACACTCTCAAAAATTATTTCCAAGATGTTCTCATTTTATTGTAAAAACAATGTTCTAAAGAGTAGACTCAAGTAAAAAAATCTCAAGTCAAGTTTGAACACTGTTTAAAATGGAACTATAAAAATTTGAGTACTTAGAAGTTCTTATAATTGTGCCATGTTTTCAAAATCAAAAACTTTAACTTAAGAACTTTCACTTTAATTTAAAAAGTGAGTTATATTTCACAAAAATTTATGCAAATCTGAACACAGTTAAAGAATTGATTCTCGATTTTGAGAATATAGCTTCGAATACATTTTCCTCAAATTTGAGATCATACACGCTCTTGAAATTCACCAACTTTTTGTAGCTTGAATACCCACTTGTTACTAGCTAAGGGATAGCATAGTTGTTTTACATCCTGTGCTACGGTCAGCTTGGGTTTCAATAACATTGACAAATCCTTAAAAGACTCTTTATTTAACCCCTTAAGACAAGAGTAAAATCCTACACGTATATTCTCAATCTTATACGAATATATGCTAAAAAGTATGTTTTTCAAAGAAATTTTTTTAAAACTTTTGTTTATAGTTACTGAAGGACGCGCCTTAAACTCTAAAAATACACATTTTTTGTGGTATAAATGCAACAAAAAAAAAGGCCGTATCACTTATTTGTAGTTAACAGATTGCTTTAGCATTGCTTTTAATGCAAAATGCCTTTAACATTAACCACTAAAAGAACTTTTTGAAAAGTTTGAAAAAAAATTAAAATGATTTCTTTAAGAACTCTAATATCGTATTGACCCTCGTTCAACTTCATTTTTTCAAGAAGTAAATGACTCATACCCGTAATCAATGGCTGAAAACTGATATGTAGTTTTTTTTCTATCGGACTAGGTCAATTTCGGAACTAAATAACATGTTAATTGTTTGTAGGGGAGTTTTAAATTGTCACCCAATGGGGACGTCATGTCGCAAGAGGTTAAAAATAACAATTTGTTTTCTTTTCAGCTGACAAGGTTTGTCGTGGACCGAAAAACTACGGTTATGCTCCAGTAAACTTACCACAGGCATCACTAACTTACTATATCGACCTTAACTATTACTTAGACAAGCAGATACTGGTAAGAAAATATTTTATTAACCTTACTTATCTCTTTACGCGCGCGTCCATAATAACTATCATTACTTTGGTATTTATGTTTGCTAATCCATTCACTCCTAATAATTCAGTTAAAATCATCATCTTGCGATTTTTTGCTCACTAAGTTAATCTCTCACTTATTTCTAATAACTTTTATTAAATTCCCCACACATTTTTCTATAAAGTTATATTTTCTTTTTGTATCGTTAGATGGAATAATCATGTATTTGGAAGGATTAGATGATATTTATTTCAGTTAAATGAAAATATGAGAAAACGCGGTAAAATAAAATTCATTCTGAAATAATTTAATTAAATAAATTAGCAATAAATCCTTCATGCTTGTATTTTTAAATGTCCAAATTGAATTTTACATATTTTTAGCAAATGAAGTTCAAAAACTACTGTTTTTACTTATTCAAAAGTTTAATTCTAAATTTTTTTCATGAAATTGTAGTGAAAAAATTAATATTTCATCCCTGCATTTTACCATTTCATTCCAGGTGCATAACTAATCAATTTCTTAGATTTTTAGAACAAAAATTAAAACTTGGGACTGAAAGGGTTAATAGTAATACCTTTAGTTTCATTTTTGACCTTTTCCATTATAAAAAGGCTTTATTTTTTATTAATTATATTCTGTGAAAATATATAAACAACTTCATCATTCATATCGAAGGTATGAGGTTGTCCATAAAAAATAACTTGAAAATTTTTAGCACTTTGTTTTTTGTAGCTTGTGTGGTAGATATAGCTAACTTGCCTTAAATTTAAGTTCAAACATAATTTTTGTTAAGATCGGAAGATAATTTAGGGTATAGAAAGTAAAGCAACTCTCGGACATATGAATGTTCTATGATAGTGACATATTTACAGTCTTCCAACGGATTTTCTAACACAGTTCGATGGTAATTTCGATTTAAGAGCTATATTTCAATTTAGCTAAACGTGGAAGTGTTGAAATATTTTTTCTTTAGGAGTTTGCTCCAAATAAAATAACAACAACAACAGTATAAAAAACAAATTGAATACATTTTAAATAATTTATTGTATAAATTACAGTGCAATTTTTCCCAATGTTGAAATTTAATTTATATGTTACGTTATAGTATTTATTATTTCTTACGCACTAAAATAACGTATTCTAATGTTCATTGTGTCTAATGTCATTTAAAAGCACATAGTTGTTGAGATATAAAATGCAAATACATTGCTTAAAGTGAAAATCATTAGAAACATTACAAACACATTTTAACAGGATTGATAACGGTCTTAAAGTTACGGAAACCTTTAGAAAACACATGAATATTTCTGGGTACCAATACAAAAGAAACTAGTTTTCAATGTTATATCTCGGAGTTTCCTGAGTGACCAAAAATGAAAACAATACCACTGCAACCGTTGCCCTCCACGCCGTGAAGTAACCCCATTCAGTACACTCTTAAAACAAAAGAGTGAAATCCACTCCAGTTGGAGAAGAGCATTTTCGACACTGGAAAGGAATGAATATTAACTCAGACTGAGTTAAAATCACTGGAGTGATCCTGTCGGAGGTTCAACACACAAACGATCTACTCCAAAAAGAGAAGTGCATTTTCCAGACTGGAGGAGTGAAAATTAATCAGACTGAGTTAAAATCGCTCGTTCGTTTTAAGAGTGTAAATTATACCTAAACAATTCCCGTCTTCTTAGGTGAACACTCGCCAGGAGTGTCTCCAGCAGTGCTCTCTGGAGCGAGAATTCGTGTGCCGCTCCGTGCTGTTTCGCGCCGACCCTCGCACCAAGAAGGCCATGTGCAAGCTCTTCCACCTCGACCACATCATGTTCCCCGATGGTGCAGATACGTTCACCACCCCCAACCCGTTTCCCTTGCTGGATACGGGAGATAGTTCAGGGGTTTACCTGGAAGCCATCTGTGCCAGTGAGTGATAACTTCGAAGAGTAATCTCCGATCGTTAGACACGGCTTTTCCGTATTTTGTGCATCAGTTTTTCATATGCTATGTCCACACTACGACAATAAAATACAAGATGCGCGCGCATGGAAATGTATACGCAATTTGGTCCATTTGAGGTAAGTGGTGCGCACATCAGCCTGAAAATCATATATCATATTTTCCGCCCGCGCGCAAATTTTTTTTTTTTTTTAGTGTCGTAGTAGGAAGCAAAACAATAATCTTAAATTTTAAAATTTGCACATTTTTTATTCATAATGTACTCTTTTCATCTGGAAATGAAATGTTCTTAAGATCATTTATATAAAAATAAACCCAATTTCAATGTTTTAAAAATATTTTAGTTGGAGAAAATTAAATTTACAATTTATGAAGGGACAACAACCATGCATATTTGCCCATTTCCTGGCCGTTCTGGAGGTTGATTTGTCCTTCTTTTTCTATTAAGATTATTGGTTAAAGGACTTTAGCCTAAGAGTCTGACCAGATTTGTTTCAAATTTTATTATTTTTAGCTAAGGAATCATAATAGTTTTTTCATAAATCATAATTTGTTAATGTTGTTTTTGTTCTGAAAAACTCTAACAATAAAAAGAGAGATCTTCGAACAATTTTTATAGCTAGATAGTTGAATAACAAACTGATCTGTTATGCGAAAAGCAATACATACCCTAGGTAATAATGAAAGTGTTAGATATTTTTAGTATTTTATACCAGTTAAAAATGTCAAATGATTCGAAAGCAAAACGACAATTTAGTTGTTTTGCATTCAAATTTCGTCAAATATTTGCTTGTCTGATCAACAAGAAACATTTTGAAATTAAAATATTCTAAAACAACTTTATACGGTTGCTAATCCAAAATGTTTAACAGTATAAACTTTTAAAAGTGTGTATTAAAGCACAACTCCAGTGTCATAAATGACAATCAATTGTCAAAATGAAAATAAATGATAATCTATAGTCAAAAGGAAAATATATTTCAATTAATAGTCAAAATGAAAAAAAAAGTGGCAATCAATAGTCAAAAGAAAATAAATGACAATTATAAGTCAAAATTGAAAAAACTGCAATTAATTTTCGTGAACCCATTAATTACCAGATAAACATTAACAATTTAAACGTTAATCGATTAATTATATACACATAACCCTCACAGTCACGAACGAACAAATGTGGTATAGAGATTTTCTTCCCCAGATGACACCTCGTCTAAACGCCACAAGCCGTCCAAAGGTAACATCAACCTCAGCATGAACCAGCAGCCCCAACAACAGCAGCAAACACCCACCACGGCTCCATTCTTCCCAGACAACCCGGACCCCTCGTGCGACGTGTACGGTGTCTGCTACGATGGTAAGACTAAATAGTCATGCTTCATGACGTAATTTCTTCCAGATTTCTTTCGATCTGTGTTATGTTTCCAGACCCCTCGTGCGACGTGTACGGGGTCTGCTACGATGGCAAGACATAGAATTGTCTTATTTCAGGTGACGCAATTTCGTTTCGATTTCATTCATGTTTTTCTTTCTATCGGTGTTTTGTTTCCAGACAATCCAGAACCCTCGTGCGACGTGTACAGTGTCGGCTACACATGATGGTGGAATTCAGAATCATCTTATTTCAGATGACCCAATTTCTTTCAGCACCCATTCTTGTTTTATCTTCCATCGGGGCTATGTTTCCACGTGATGTAGAATCACCAATCGAATCGAGAAAGAATTTAATTTCATTCTGTTAGCACCCAAGACCTGAAACATGCCCATACTCAACATCGACTTTTAACAATACATTCAGAGTCAAGACAAGTAGTAATTTAGGTTAAAGCTTGCCTTCACCGATGCATTTTAGTGTTCATTTAATTCCATCTATACCATTATAATAACTATTAGAATAATTATATTGTGGAACGCGTATATTGCTGTATCACTGAGATTGTCAAGACTTTGTTTGGACAAGTGGAACCAAACACTACCTACGACTTTGACAAATATATGCAAACGGTTTTATAGTTTTAACACGTTGCCTGCCATAATGTTTAGAAAGTAGCCCAAAAGAAAAATTAAAAAAAAAACTGTCCAAGTTCAGATTTTGTTCTAATGACATGGAAATTCAACGAACCTAAATGCGATTAACATGGCGCTTGTGAAGTATTTGCAAATTCAATTCACAGGAGCGTAAAAGGAATCACACTCTCTTATCCGACCACCACTATCCGTCGCTTTCTGTACGCCCATATGAATGATTTTTATTTCAGAAACTTGAAGTCTGATGTGACTACCCTACATCTTCTTAAAGATATCCAATCATAAAGCTACGCTACCAATTCCACTGTTTCTTTACAGCTCTTTACTTCGTAGGCCAGAAATTCAGAGCTGAACTTATAAAATTTATTGACAATCAATTAATCGATAATTGTTTTGTCCTTTCTTCTAGTATCCATCCAGTGCACGGACTCCAAGATCGTGGTATACGTAAAGACCAATCGACACTTCCACGGACGTATCTACGCTTTGGGCCGCAGCGAGACCTGCCACGCCAACGTCCTCAACTCCAACCAGTTTAGGCTGGACCTCTCTCTCAACGGACAGGACTGCAACACACAGTCCATGGTACGGGTGCACTAGTCTAAATAATTCAACCGACTTTCCGTTCAGTTTTCGGCTCGGGTTTCGAATACCAGCCAACCTATAAACGGATTTGAAGAGTACACGGGAAGAACCGCTTGATTTATTAGGAGTCATCTCGTAATTGCGTCTGCTTGGCGGAAATTGGCGACAGGAAACCGGTTTTTCTTTCGGTTCTTCATTCGCGGCACAAGCGTGTGAATCGTATCCACTGATCTCTGGCGTGAATCAGGGTTGCTGTGAAAGAAAAACGAAGCGAGAAACCGGTTTCTTTACACCAGTTTAGGCGATTTCTCGCTATCATCGCCAAAGAAACCTATTGAAGAAAGCCTTCTACGAAATCAAGCGGTTTTTCCCGTGTACTCTTCACTTGTGATGGTAAAAAAATCACTTAATCAAGACGATCCCCGAGTACTTTAGAACAGACTTGCTCCTTAAATGCGTGAATCATCAAAGTAAAAGAATGTAGAATTATATGAATCTCTTGTGGGCCATAACCTCATGGAATACTCTAGCTACTGCCTGCATTGCTATCGCTTTAGTATCGTTGCTAAGAAACATATTGTATGTCTTGTGCATTACAGCAACATATTTCACACACATTTATAAATTTAGCTTCAAATACCTTCAAAACTTCAAATAATTTTAAGCATTCTTCTTCAAGTTTCGTTTTATGTCTTTCATAATGTAAGATACAGACTGGATGACAATGGTATTCCGGGAAATAATTGCGCGACATACTTCATAATAATTATGAAATTTACTTGGCAGGTGTCCTCTTGACTGGACATTTCGATGGTTACTACCCGTCACAGGAAGCGCAGGATATAACATCTCTCGCAGGGGAGGGGATAGATTGGCATGAAATAAAATTTTACGCAATTTTAAAGTCGCCGTTATAATGGCCGCACCAATGGGAATGCTGTTGAATGCAACGCCGGGTTTATAAAGTTAATGCTTATATAAAATTTCCTAAAAACGGGTTTTTTTTCTCTACAGGGAGGCGTTTACACGAATACAGTCGTATTGCAGCACCACAATGTTGTGATGACGAGGACAGACAAAGTATACAACGTACGCTGCACGTACGAAGTCACATCTAGAAACATTTCTTTTGGAATGATGCCTATCAGGTAAGAGAAGCGTTAATTTGAAGACAAAAATTAATTTAAAACCAATTCTGGATTGTTTACGTGAAATTTTATGCTACCAGTGCCCACGGTATAAAAAAAATTGAAATTTTTTTATAAAAATTTTTATTAAATTGAATTGCAAAAGGAGTTAAGTCCATGCACAGAAAAATTCCCACACTTTTTTTTTGCTAAAATATTGAAAGAAGAAAGAAAGTGCTAAATTATCCAATCCTTAATCCCATTTCACATTTCGAGATTCAATGGGTTGTTTCACGGAGGATCTGGCAATAGCTATACGGTCTTGTTTTCCTTACTCTCTAAATGTCTCTGCTCTCTATTTATTTTTGTATCGGTTAGTTGGTTGGTAGAGATAATCAGGTTTGTGTGCTGACCAAGCAAGCGCTAACCTGAATATAGGTCTACCAACCAACCAACTTAACCAAAACAAAATTAATTAGAGAGAAAACAATACCGTGAAACTATTGCTAGATCCTACGTGAAACAACCCCATTATGATTTAAATAAACAAATCAATATAATTCTTGATTAAAAATACCATTTGCCTTCGCACGACTTTGTAAAGGGATGCATTGTCCCGTCAGCCTTAATTCTTAAATTTTTTCGTACTTGAATGATTAAGAAATTCGCAGTGGCGTTGCTAGGATTTCTACAAGGACAGGAGGTTATTGATTGTTGAAATTTCCAATTCATTAATTAAATATTGCGATCACTCTATGTACTTTAAAATCAAAAATACCTAATTTCAGAATGAAACAACTATTATTAATTTAAGATAAACAATCAAATGAATTCGAATTAAAAACTATTAATTCTTATGAACAATATTTATTCACAAGTAACATTATGAATAAATATTGTTACAGATAGTTAAACCTTATTTGTATAAAATTTATAAATTAATTTTTTCGTCACAAAAATTCCCTTCAATTTCAAATTCTTTTTTAATTTACAGAGATAAAACGGACATTAATTAACAACTGCTTTATGCCTTTTCCGTGAGGGGAGATTTCAATGACCAGTTTTAGTTCCATGACAAAAAAAAAAACCACTGAAGAGCAAAATATTATCTTCTGTTGGCTTTTCTGCTACAGCAGTACACCAGCGGAAAAACAAGATGTACAGAAAACTTTGAAATATTCAAATTTTAGTATGTGATCAAGATCATAGCATGGAACCACCAGATATTTCTATGAATTATCTCCATGATAAAAAGTCGTTCGTCCCCATTAAATTTAAGTACTTATTTTTGAAAGTTGGAAATTAATTTATAGTATTTTTTATTTGACAATTTAGTTACTATATAATGCTAATCAAAGTGATAATTAGAAGAAAATACTACCTTATATTTAAATGCAATTAAGTTTACTATCATTGTCTGTAAAAGTAGTAGTAACTTCAATATATACTTAAGGGGGAATGAGCCCGCTGGACTGTGGGTCACCAAACCAAAGTGCCTCAAGTGTTCATCCAATGGGAAAAGAATTATTTTTTAGCAACATTTCTCTGGCTGTATTGAATATTTTTGCAAAAAAAAAAGGTTTTTTTAATGATAAATGCGGACAACTTACAGGTCTCTATAATCCCCTTTTTGAAATTGCTCCGAATATTTCGTGTAAAATTATTTATTAAATTAAAAAAAATTGAATTAATTTAAAAAAGTGGGATTTGTCGGGACCTGTAAGTCAGCTACATTTATCCCATAAAAAACCGTTTGATATAATATTCAATACAGCTGGAGGAATGTAGCTTAGAAAATATATTTTTTCTCCATCAGATTAACACTGAGACACTTTGCTTTGGAGACCCACGGTCCAGCGGTTTCTTTCTCCCTTAAGCGCGTTTTTTTCTCAATTCTCGGAAAACATATATACAGTTGTTTTAAACCTTAAAAAAACCAATTTTACAACTGATTTCCCAGTGTACAGGAATTTAATCATTTTCTTACTAGTTAGTCAGTATCTATGAATTTAGTAACCCACTAACGCGTGAAAGTATGACTCTTTCGAACAGTAACCCACTAACCCACCCACTCTGGGACCAGGGTAAGCCTGTATAACCTGTGCAAGTGTTTTCAGAGACCCGGACACGCTGCAAGTGACCGCTTCGCCCGAAGCGCCCTTGCCCAAGATAGTGGTGCTGGGAACCGAGGGACGGGAGGCGAACACTGTCAGGATTGGGGACAAGCTGACCTTCAGGATAGAGATACCAGACGGAAGTAAGCATGATGTTATACGATTGGATATTATAAGCGCGACCCGGTAGCACACAACGGTTAGGAGAGAGGGAGGGGCTAGCAGAGCTTCTGGGTTCGGTCGAAATCCCCGGTAGCATGGATGCCTGTGTTTGTCAATAAAAATGTTTTTATGTTGTGTTGTCGTCGCGTCCCCTTTTTTGTGTGTGTCCTTTGACTGTGTCACTTCTGGGCAAGTAGGGCAGGCTATAAAAGCCTATCTCTCCCCCTTCTATCGGGCGCATTCTCATTTTGTTAAATATTACAAGTATTTGTCAATTTACTTTATCTGTAACAATACCAGCTTGAAACGCGTATTGGAAAAAAAAACTAAAATAAGATGAGAGTCAATGAGTTTTTTTGCATTTACCTTTCTTATGTACAGTAAAACTCACATTAAGTTTGCAGCATGTAAATTTTCTACGAAAAAGGAGTAAATAGTTCTCATTTCCGAGTGCGAGAATCGAATAAAAAAAGGTATTTCACACTCAATAAACCACTTTATTCGTTATTTCAAGACATATTTGTATTAGTTTTATTAGGTTTTTTTTCAGTTAGAGTGTATAATATTAATGATTTTTTCTTTCAATTTTGACGTAACAAGGTGCACGAATATCAGAGTATCCAAAGGGGCAGCCAATCAGAGCAGGCGAAATTTCGTCGCCAGCTCTGATTGGATAGTGAGGTTTATTTACTCACGACGTTTCCTCCGCGGATGCGCGCGCAACTGCATACTTAATCTGGGGATGTGACTGTAGGTGTATATTTTATAATAGTAGTAAATCTATTAGTAGCGTTTAGGCAGGGCCTGTTCTAGGAAATTTCAGACAGTAGGCAAGTGGAATGATATACTCTTCTATTAGATTAACAGTGTGTAACTTTGATATTACTTAATTTATGCATTTTTTTTAGCTCCCTATGGAATCTTCGCTCGAAGTTGCGTTGCCATGGCGAAAGATGCAAGAAGTGTGTTTGAAGTCATCGATGACAGAGGGTAAGTCTTGAATTTTTTAATAAAATTAGGAAGAATTTGAAAAAACCCTTCAATACTCAACTGAACAATTTTAAAAACAATGTCTCATATTCAGTTCATATTTTGAAATTTCGTGTGTTTTAGTTGCCCTGTGGATCCTAACATCTTCCCGCGATTCCGAGAGATTGGAAGTTCTTTGGAAAGCAGCTACGAAGCCTTCCGATTCACTGAATCTTATGGTGTCATATTTCAGTGCAACGTCAAATACTGCATAGGAAAATGTGAGCCAGTAAGTAGTTTTTAAATACATAGTTATACACTCTTAAAACGAACAAGCGATTTTAACACAGTCTGAGTTAATTTCACTCCTCCAGTCTGGAAAATGCACTTACCCGGAAGAAGCGGATTCTTTGTGTGTTAAGCCTCCGACAGGATCACTCCAAACGAGTGATTTTAACTCAGTCTGAGTTGATATTCAATTATTTCCAGTGTCGAAAATGCACTTCTCCAACTGGAGTGGATTTCACTCTTTTGTTTTAATTTATTTATTTATTAATCTGCTATACAGAAAGACAATTTCCAATTACATAGCAGTAAAGAACATACAAGATAAAAGTACACTAAAATCGAATAAAAAACATGAACAAACATTGAAAAAGCAAGAATTAAAAATGACTAAGATAAAAGCATTAAAATTGAGTAATAAACGCACCAACAAAAATATATATATATATATATACAGCAGATAGGAATTACAAGGTCACTGATAAAATATCTCTTTTTAATTTCGTAAAATTGTCAAAAAATAAATCACTACTTATTGGGAGTTTATTAACAAGTTTAATGAATTGTATATATGGCTGATTTATAAGGTAGTTTTTAGTGCAAAAAGGTTCTTTAAGAACATATTTATTCCTTGTAGTATAGTTAGGAACAAATAAATTAAATTCTTGTAATATATGAGGACAATCAATTTTGTAGTTTAGGATATTGTAAAAAAATTTAAATATAGATATTGATCTTCGGCATTCTAAAGTAGTAAAACTGGATGGTCTGAAGAACTCATGGGATTTACGTGCTATGAAATATAGAAATTTTTTTTGGATTTTTTCAATTGATATAACATCACACTTGTTCGAAGGATTCCAGATCATGCAATTGTATTCAAGAACCGGACGAACAAGTATATTAAAGAGATTGAAGAGAACATTAATATCGTCAAAATCATATGTAGTTCTTTTAAGGATTCCTAATTTTTTAGAAGCTCTAAGCATAATATCCCGGATGTGTAAACCAAAACTAAAACTAGATTCATATATGACTCCCAGATCTTTTATGCAAGTCTTTCTTGCGATAATTTCATTATTCAATGTATAATTACGAAGATATGGGTCAAGTTTCCTTGTAAACGTAAGAACGATGCATTTATCAGTATTAAGAAAAAGCTTATTTTCAGTACACCATTTATCCAATTTGTCCAGTTCAGTCTGAAGAATCAATTGATCAATAGGGGATGAAATAATCCTAAAAATTTTTAGATCATCTGCAAAAAGCAAACAAAATTGAAAGTTGACAGCTATATCATTGATAAACAAAAGAAATAACAAGGGTCCCAGAGTTGACCCCTGGGGAACTCCAGATGTACTAGTGAAACAATTAGAAAAAACAGAATTAAATTTAACATACATTGATCTATCAGTAAGATAAGAACATAACCAAGAAAGTATTTTATCATCAAAACCCATATGGAATAATTTTTGAAGTAAAATGTTAAAGTTCACAGTATCAAATGCTTTAGCAAAGTCAGTATAAATTACATCAAGTTGTTTATTAAGTTTTAAGGCATTGGTAATACTACTATTAAGAGACAGTAGATTAGTTGCAGTTGACCGTTTTTTAATAAAACCATGTTGAACAGGTGATATCAAATGATAAGTGAAAGCAGATAATTTAATGTGAATAATATTTTCAAAGATTTTAGCAAATGTAGAAATGATAGCGATTGGACGGTAGTTTCTAATATCCGATTTTTTACCTTTTTTAAAAACAGGAATGATTTTAGAAGTTTTCCAAGTATCAGGAAAAACATTAATTCTTAAAGACAGGTTAAATAGAATAAGTAACGGATATATAAAACTATCAATATTGGCTTTTACAATAAAGGCGGGAATCATGTCTAGACCAGCCGAACTTTGAGCTTTAAGTGATTTAATACTATCTTCGATTTCATTGTGAGTAGTGAAGTGCACCTTAATTATATCATGAGAAGTTGTTTGTCCATTCAAAAAATTTAATTGAGAGGTATCACCATTATCATTTGAGTAAACGCTCGAAAAATACTCTCTAAATGACTCGGCTACTTCAAAATCATTAGTGAGTTCTTTATTATCAAAAATCATCTGACTAGGACCAGCATTTTTATTCTTTTTACGGAAGTAGGACCAGAAGGTTTTAGAATTTTGTCTTAGAGACTGTTCAATGTGACGAATATAATTTCTACGCTCAGAGCGAATCTCAGATTTAATAATTTGCCTTGTAGATTTAAAAAGTTCAAAGAAAGTGGAATTCTTGGATCTTTTAAATTGATTAAGATAGTAATTTTTAAGCTTAATATTACCAAAGATACTCTTAGTGAACCATGGTGGATACTTAAATTTACGTGGTAAGTATTTAGGAACAGAAATATCAAGAATACTGTATAATATATTATAAAATTCATCAAGGGCCAAATTTATGCAGTGATATTGGTTCAAAAAGTTCCAATTAACTGAGGCCAAAAGTGTGTACAACAAGCCAAAGTTGGCTTTTTTAAAGTTATAAGCCCGTGCAACAGGGCCCGTGGACATCTGGTTGCAATTTGGGACTCTATCTGTTTTGTTCAGAGTAATAAGTAAGGCTGGATGGTAATTATCTTCAATAGATAGGGGAAACAGGGGTTTATCAACAGATACAGTATAATAAGAAAGTTTGACCAACACAAGATCTAGAATTCTATTCATAAAATTAGTCAAAGTGTTCATTTGATGAAGTACGTGTAATTTAAGAAAACATAAAAAATCACGTACCAAAAGAGAGTTATCAGCAGAAGTATAGTCTTGCCAATTGATCGTAGATAGATTAAAATCACCAACAATAATTATATTTTTGTGATTTGAAAAGTGTTCATCAAAAATATCATAAAACTCCTGAAACAGGATATCACTTGAGTTTGGAGGTAAGTAAACACAACAAACATAAAATGTAATACAGTTGTTAATACACACTTTTATCCATATTGCTTCACCAGTATAGTCAAAATGCGACACAAGCTTAGGGTTTAAATTCTTTTTAGCAGCAATTAAAACACCTCCCCCACGACTCAGACCAGTCAACTGAGAATCGCGATCCCTTCTAAAAACCTCATAACGATCATCAAAAAGATCTGAATTCAAAAATTCCTCATTAAGCCAGGTTTCGGATAAGCAAATTAAATCATAACTCTCAGATGAAGTTAAATCATAAATATCTATAAATTTAGATCTCATTCCGCGCACATTCTGATAGTATAAAGTTAAAGGAACTTTATTATTTATATTGGATGCAACTGAATCAATATTACTTACTTGATCCAGTGATTGATTGAATTGGTAATATATAGATAAACAATCATTACAGTTCTGTAGAGAGCTAGTATTTTTTGTAGACGGATTATCTTGATCAAGAAGTTCATTTGGAGGTAGTCATTCAGAAAAAATTTGATCTTTATTTAGTCTGCCGTAAAATTTTGAAACAATACATCCATCTGGCCATATAGTTTCATCCAGTAAAATATTAATATCAGTCTCGAGTACTTCCACATGGAATGACGAATAGCTATCGTATTTAGTTTTTAATTTTTCACACTCAAGGATACTTAGATTTAAATGTTGTAAAGAGTCACTTACATCTTTAGCTTTCGTGGAGGGGTTAAGTCTTGAGACGAATACCGCTGATCTCTTGGGGAATCTTGCAGCCGATTGTAGTTTTGAAGTTTTTCCAGTTCCACTAATAACGGTTTTATTTTCATTAAGTTTACGAACATGCGATTCAACAGTAGGCAAAGCATTTGATGACCTTGCTTTCAAATTAGAAGGTGCAACTAATTCAACTCTGTTATTCTTGTTGTTTGTTTTGGTGACGCTAGCGTAACTAGCAGGAATATTACGAATTACTTCCTTATTTTCAAGATTTTCAAATCTAGTGTTGATCTCCTGCTTCATGAGTTTAAACTGGTTGGCCAGATCATCAAGTCTTGATATTACGTTAGAAGAAGTCTCTGCAGCAGAAGCATCAACCACAATCGAATTGGCCGAAGAAGCGTCTGATTCATTCTTTTCAAAAGTGGCCAAGATCTTCTTTTTAAGTTGATCAAAATCATTTTTATCCGATGCAGAACTAGACTTCTTATCACAAACTTTCAGGAAAATTCCTGATAGATCATTCAAAGCAGAACTTAAGAATTCCAGAGTAAAATCAGGAGGTCGAAAAACGCCCACACCATCACTCGCCGCCATCTTGAATAGAGTAAGTATAACTGCATCAAATTGAGTAAAACAGGTGAACGCAATATTGTTTTCAGCCACTTCAAAAGAGGATTAAGGACAAGTTGACCCATCATCGCACTAGAGAGATATTGGCGACGGAGGTAGTAATTTAGAACAACAGTCAAGTAAGGAGCCCGAAACCAGAGTCACCAGCCAACGCAACGATTTTAAGGGCAACATTGGAACTTAGAAGCATATTTAACGTGCACTCTCCTTCTACACGATATATTAATCGTCTGACCTTTTGGCTGCACTGGCCGTTTATAGGTCGGTAGTTATTGGCAATGCCCGGTCCCGAACCTGGAACTTATCACAAGCAAGGCAAAGGAAGCGCCTTGACTGGGCTCCCCAACCCTACTTCAAAAAAAAAAAAAAAAAAGGAGGGGAGGACATAAACTCCCAAAAAAGGATAACCTATTTTGTTTTAAAAATAACATTGGTTACGGAGACTAAGTTTGGTTCATCATATCAAGATAGCTGCTAATCAGCTATTTTCATTTATCATTAAAAAAAACTTAAATAATTTGTATAACAGTGACTAATGTACTAGGTACAGACCCCAATTCGAGTATGATATTAATGAGTTATGTCTTTGTTTTAAGGTCAACTGTGGTCTCGGTATGGAGAAGGCCAGTTCGTGGGGTCGTCGCAAGAGGTCGCAGCCCATAGAAAAGGAAGACAGCGAGATGACTTTGAGCCACGAAATATTGGTCCTGGACTTCGGAGATGATTCAGTTAGTTCCATGAGGGATGTCACATCAGTCAACGGTAAGGAAGCTTCTAGTTCTGATATTAGTGATGAATTGCTAATAATATGTAATGTTGTCATTGACATTCTTCTACGACACAAGTTTATAAACCACTTTTTTCTTTGTAATTTAATAATTTCTGGGGATCCAACTTTATTTAATCTTTTACCTTAGATTAAATTTTGTTTAATTTAATTTAATTAATTAACGCTAGCAATTTTATCAATTTTGAATAAATGGTAAGCTTCTGAATATTCTTGTTAAATAAACTACAAAGGTTAAATTTAAAAAAAAAATAATTAAGACGAAATTAGCATTTAGACAGTTGACTACCTCTATAAACATTCAATAAGAAAAGTTCTAAAATAACCATACATATTTTTCTATTTACAGAAAGCACACACTACAAAGAATCCGTATTAAAACTGGACACTTGTGCATCCAAATCCTCATTGATGGCATTGAGTGTAACTAGTGCTCTATTATTGGTGTTTTACATCTGCACTGTCGCTTACTTTGTGGCCCAGCGAAGAGTCAACAAGGAGTTTCGATAAAGACAATTTCCTGTAAAGTCGTACTCAGTATATAGACAATTTAGCTACCTTCACAACTTAGATGCTACTACACGGCCAAACTTTGCAAAGTGCATGCCACCAATTGGGAATATAAAATAGAAATAATTTATTTATGAACCAAAGGTCCAGTTTTCTGTGCTAAAGTAACTCAAGTATCTACGTTTTCCCAACTGGCTCTAAAGATAGTTTTAATGTATGTAATACTGTCAAACTTTGCTTTTGCAATTTGAACCAATTTGGCAAACTACTATTAATCAAGTTATGCTTGATTTTATAAAATTCGCCAGTTTTTAGGTACTTTGTTCACAATAGCATAGTTTAACAGCATTCAAATATAGCTGTATGTCGATGGAAAACAAGAAATGAATGGAACACCTTGGTTAATGCATCAAAACCGCTTAGATGTCAAGTTTTCAAAAGACTAGATACTATACTTGGGCTTAGGATTATAGTATTTGTGATATAGATAATTCACGTGGCTGCTGGACAGCTTGATACAAAATTTATTTTTAAAAAATTATTAAATTTATTTATCATATACTACAAATTTTTATACTTCTATTTTTGCATATCTAAGGCATTTGTCACTATATTTATTGCATCATCTTTCATTGTAGATGTTTATTTATTTCTGTTGTATAAGTTTTCTGTATCTGTGTTTAATTTATTGTTGTGCATTTTTTTCCAAATGAGGGTAAGGAGTGGAGGTGAAATGGTTCCTCTATTTATATATAAAAAAAACTTGTCATGTCCAAATGGAGTTTCTACTTAATATTTTTGTACTTCATTTGTAAATATTGAATAAAATGAATTTATAAGTTGATTAGCCTTTTTTTACAAGTTAAAAGAATTATTACACCTAGTATCAACACTGTACAGATTTTTAAGTGTTTATGGTTAGTACGCATATATCTTGAAAAAACTTTTATATTTTAAAAAACTTAGTAGATATTAAGTTTCTAAGAATTCTCATCGATGATTTTTGAGCTAATTATATTAGAATTATATTATGTCCGAATTTTTTTTAAAAACTAATAACAAATAACAGTGAAATCATATTTTGGAAAATAACTGTTTAGAATCTTTAAAGTTAAGTAGAACTGTTTTTACAAATCAGACTACTTCAATAGTAATATAGGCTATGAACAAGATTATTATAAGATATTCTAAAATGATTATATCCTTTCTATGATACAAAATACTTAAGAAAGGATATACTCTTTCTTTATGGTCAATGATGTCCTTTCGTACAATATGAACTATTGCTTTGAACAATTTTGTGTAAGCAACAGCGATATTGTAACAAAAAATTGGCTCAATGACCCATTTGTATATTGCAGATGCAATGCTTTGAAGTCTTGCTTCGTCATGATTTAAAGTAATAAATTAAATAGTTAAAATTCAACATAAAACATCATGCAACTCTAATGCTTTTCAAAATTTAAATTTTTAAAAAAAGTTTTACTGACTTACTTATCCTTCTTTCACTCAATCACAGGAGC
The DNA here is from genome assembly GCA_023701765.1 of Hylyphantes graminicola. NCBI lineage: Eukaryota > Metazoa > Arthropoda > Arachnida > Araneae > Linyphiidae > Hylyphantes > Hylyphantes graminicola. Next base: position 40,749,399 of record CM043119.1, on the reverse strand, counting down.
ATAGAGCTTCCGTCAGGTTCTTTCATCTTACTCTGTTGGTGGCCAGATGTTTCACCTCCCGCCATGTTGTCCCCACGACCTTCAGTTCTTTTTCAATCATTCGTCTCCAAGTGTTTCTTGGTCTTCCCCTCTTTCGGTGCCCCTGGGGATTCCAGTCAAAAGCCTGTCTTATGTTGAACTTTTCATTTTTTCCCCCAATATGTGACTAATCCACCGCCACTTTCGTTTCTTAATTTCAAATTCAATTGGTATCCGATTTGCTCTCCTTAGAAGTTCCTCGTTATTAATTTCATGGTACCACTTAATGTCAACAAAGAAATTTAAACAAATAAATTCAAGAGTCATTTCATAACGAGTTTCCATTTATTTGCTTTCTTGCGAGTACAAAAGCTATGGTTACGAAACTTTTTACAAATGCCTAATTTGTAATATTTAAAACTTGTTTGCACAAAATATACACAAAGTACTTACATAAATACAAACATATATAGATATATATGCAGACAACAACTGTACATCCTCACAGGTAAATTATACATGAAATCACTGAAGAGAATTAAATATATTCCAACTATACTATGCATAGAATAATATAATTCTAATGGTCCCTAAAGTAGAATTACACTCTAAGTAGATAAACAAAAACAAACTACTTCATGAAATTTCTTTAGCAGGAATCCTTAGTGTTCGAGTTGTCCTTCTTAGCCACATCTCGAATAGATGAAAAAGTTTTCTGGAACCAAGTGTTTTTCGAAGTTTGGAGCTCGTTCACGGCTGCATTTAGTTGGTGGGTGAGATCCTAGAATGAAAAACTTTTTTCTTAAGACTGAAAAGTTGTTGGAAGTTTAATGCTGCACTTAATTTTCTCAAATTGATAATTACATTAATTACAACAAAGTAAGAATAACAATTTAAATAACATGGAAACCTACATTTATTTGATAACAAATATTTTATAAAGTTTTTCTATGTACATGTTAAATAGAGAACCCATAAAAATTAAATATACCAAATACTAAGTTAAAACAATAATTTTAACTGATTAATTTACAAAATAAGAAATAGGAAATCTATTTTAAAAATATATACGAGTCTGAGAACATTAAAATAAATTCATATTTTTCAGTTTATAAAGTTATATTAGTAATTCGAAATTATAAAAAAAAAAATTCATTATTCTGCTCCAATGTTTTTCTAGAAATACAGAAAATAATAAATATACTTTAAAATAACAATACTCTATATATACATATTAAAAACATAATTCCTAATAATATGTTTGACATAAATAACTATTCTTTGAATTTACAACACACATGAGCTACTGGAAAACATTTTATAATCTTGTTAAAAATTGAATCGGTGAGTGCAGAAACAACGCCAGTCACAAACTTCATATTTTTCAGGAGGGAGAAAAAACTAACTCCTCCTCTATTTCTGCACTCAACACTCGAAACAAAAGTCCTGTATTTACAGAACTACTCAACAGACTAACATAGGTTTTGCACCCAACACGCATCTTGCCTTTCTGCGCTTATTTTCATTGAAAACGAGTTTTCGGATTTTTTTACTGAAGTGGTTTATGCACTCACTGATTCAATTATAATGCAACACTCACTTGATTTTTGCACTCAGCTTCCACTAGCGCAAGTTTAGTCCTGGCAAGTTCCAATTCGAGCTCCCTCGCCTGCGTTTCTGCCTCCTGAGCTACACTTTCAGCATTGCGAAGAGATTCATGGTGAGATCGACTGTATGGTTGGTTTGGAGTCAATGTATCAATGTATTTGGAGCAGAAGTCACAGGACTCTGTTCTAGCCTGGAAGAAGCAGCACCTTTTAACCCTTTCAAGTCCCAAAAATTTACTACACTACAGAAACATCTGATATTCACAAAATAAGCTTATTTTAGGTCAAAAGTAAGAGTTTCATAAGAAAAAAATAATTTTAATTTTTTACATGGTTTTTCAAATAATGCCAAATTTTTTGAACAGTGGAAAACAAAAAAATAAAAATATATGAATTACCTAAAAACATTTCGAGAAAATTTTTTAAGGTATCTGACCATATTATTAAAAAAAAATTAGTAATTATTTTAACCGAAATAGTTTAAATTGTGTTTTAAATATGTGGAACTGAAGTGAACTTTTCAAAAATCAGGTGAAACGCTTGTTAGCTACTTTCTAAATAAAAAAAAAATAGTAGTTCTGACTTATATTGAGATTAATGTAAAATATTGTCTAATAGAACAAAGTGTGAAGAATCGAATGATGAGTGTTTGGATGTCGTAACGGGACTAAACGTTTTTTTTTTAATTGAAAATGATGATGCCAAATGGCATCACTGGGACTGAAAGGGTTAGCAATATTAAAAACATCATGAAAAGCATTTAAGATCAAGGGCTATGAGTCGAGCCGGTTTTGAATCTAGGACCTCTTGGGGGCAAGTCCAATACTAAACCATCTGCGATAAAGTAGTTACTCTGTGCGGCTCAGCCATGGGATGGTAAACTCAGTAATCACAACAATGAATTAGACCAATTTTGATTTGAAATAATTAGTCTTTTCCAATGTTTAACTATGGGCTGGTGAAATTTAGTTTTTGCAACAATGGTCTGAGTCATTAGGCTAGTTGCTGCAGTTTACTTGACTAAGGCAGTAGTTGTTGGATATTTGTACTGATCAACACACTCCCCTCTCAGTGAGTCGGGGGAATGATTGACGTGGTGCTGCCTGAAATGAGTTTCAGGACGCTTGATGCTAGCTTTGACTTTGCTGTGGTTGTGTGAAGGCTTATAGATGTGAACACTTAGGTGGTGCTATGTTTGAAGTCACCAATGAAGACGTATAAGCATGAACGGTTTTTGAGAGCATTTTCAATTGTATTTAAACATGAATATTGCACTTCAATTTATAGAAGAAATACAATTATAGGAATATTACAAATATTTAACAGTTACTGCTGGCTGACAAACGTTATACTAGAACTACAGTCCCTGATGCTGCCACAAATATAAATTATCAGAAAGTAGGGAGATTATAGTTTTCATATTACTTAAGCAACCTTTATTAAAAAAAATTGACTCATTTATTCCTTCAAATGTTAAATTCTTTATCAAATAAAAGGCACATAAAATACGAATTCTTTCAATTTTGAAAAAAAAAAAAAGAATTATACAAAAACAAATACCTTTATCTAAAAAAAGTAGTTCATATTTTTTTTAGGAAATTATTAAAAAATTCATTTAAAAATTAGAACATACCTTCATCAGATCTAAATTTCGTTTGGATGTAGCTTTCTCCTTTTCCAACCGGTCATTCAATTGACGACATATCTGCACAAAAATAAAAATTTATATAATAAAGGAAACCCAAATAAATTCATGTTTGCTAGAATTAATTACTATTTAGCAATACACTTGAAAACTAAATAATTAATAACAATGAATTTAAAGAATTTTAATAAAAAACATTCTGTTTTTGTTCATACCTCCTTATATTGAGAGATTATGTTCTCATTTTTTCCGTTGTCTGATTCCGCTCTTTGTAGTTCTCTCCTGCACATTTCTTTCAACTACATATTTAAGAAAATAATCCAATTTGAGTTTGCAATTTTTTTTTACATAAACATTTGGGAGAGATTTTTTGATTGAAAAAAATAATTTGTCTTCATTGACTTGAACTACTATTGCCTTTTTAGACATTAATATGACTGATTTTTTCTATGAGGAAATAGGACATACTTGCGCAACTTCTAAGGAAAGCCTTTTCTTTTCTTCTTCCGATTCGGAAATAACATGCATAGCTGAGTGCAGTTCTTTTGCTAGTGATTCAACTTTTTCTTCAGACTACAAAAACAGGCAAGGAATGTAGACTTATAAAATACAGAAAAAAAGTTGTCAAACAAAAAAAGCGATGAATTTTAAAATTCATACAAAGTCAAAGAAAATAGCCATACTGTACTTCCCAATTCCCATAACCGAATTGAAAAACATAAGAGAAAAGCGAAATGCGCATTTAGTTGAATACAAACCAAAAAGCTAAGGAAAAAAAGTAGAAAAGGGTGCTGACCAGATAGTAACGTCCTACATTTAATTTAAAATAATTGAGAAAGGTATCATGAAGTTTCTTAGTTGATATTTTTAAGGCTGCTCATCACCCCCATACCCATTCCTCCTTCGGTCGGGCTTGCTAATGGTAAGTCTATGGGGGAAAAAATGGTTTTTGTTCCGAAAAAAAGCAATGAAATTATAGGAATATTTTGATGCGTTTTTTTTTTAAATTCATAACTCCAATAAGGTTGTGCTTATAGAGGTTATTTTTTTTTTAAAAAGTAATTCAATTTTTTTAATCTAAATTTTTTCCTATTAAAAAAAGGTAAATAACGTTTTTAAAAAAATAACCTCTCAAAGCAGAACCTTATTGGAGTTTTATGAATTAAAAAAAAAAAAACGCATCAAAATATTCCTATAATTTCATTGCTTTTTTTCGGAACAAAAACCATTTTTTCCCCATAGACCATTAGCAAGCCCGACCGAAGGAGGAATGGGTATGGGGGTGATGAGCAGCCTTAATGTTTGTATAACATATTACAATGAGTTTCAAAACTTGTGAACCATATTAGTTTATTGGGAATCATAGCAAAATAAATGAAAGATGTAGTGGCAAAACTCATATTCTCTACAGTATAACTAAAACATACGATGCGGTCTGTACATATCTGGTTCAATTAGCTGAAGTCACCCCTATATCTGCCGTGGGCAGGTAAACTGCAGTTATCGCAACAATGAGTTTTTCCATTTTTGATCTAAAATAAAAAAAAAACAGAATGTTTTCTTAACACTTTACCTACGGGCGTCGACTGACCCGTAGACTAAAAATCTTCTAGACCAGCAACTTAATCTAATGCCTAGCTCTTCTAACGTGTCGAAAGCAACTAAAACACTATTAAAGGTTGATTTGTTGATTGGCATAATTGTACTTTCAATTGTAGGGCTACCGTTTCTTCGGAATGTTCTCTGTTAAAAAAAAAGTTACCCACTAGTGATTATTTCAACCGTTAGTCATCCTTTTACATCGGACCTTTTTGACTATGTGAACAAATAACATTTTGAGTTAATTGCATGACACAAAATTTGCATAAGGGTCCGTCTTAATATTAAAAATGTTACGAACTTTAAAATTTTCAATAGCAACACCCAATTTTACTTACTTAGAAATGTGAAAAACCCTCGAAAACCTCTAAATCTAAGTTTTTGTTACATTTGGATGAATATTTGACGAGTTATTCAATCGAATCACTTGTGGATCTTTGGGGGACCATGTCTAAAATGACAAGCGTAGTCAGTCTGTAGGTTTATTAATGGAGAAAAAGAAGCACAAGGTCAAATATCTTGAGGATGGGCCTACGAGGGATATAAAAGTCAATGAGTAGCTGTATATATTCAAAAATAAAGTCGAAAATAAATTGTAGTAAAAAATAGATCCCTATCGTCACTTGATAAGGGTCCCAAATTACGAGATGTCATTGGCTCTGTTAAATCTCCTAAAGGTGACTGCAAATAGGCAGCCAGAAACCATTACATTAGTTCCCTTAGACACAAAGGGGGCGCGCTAGTTTCTATGTCAATTTCAATGTAGAAATTCTCCAATGAGAGTTTGAAACTTGAGTGTTCTTAGTCTATGGGTCAGTCGACGCCCGTAGGTAAAGTGTTAATTGTCAGACTAATTGAGTCCTCGCAACAATGGTCCAAGTCATTATGGAAGTTACTGCAGTACATCTGCCCACGGCAGGTATCTAAGTTATGCTTTGGAGAATGCGAGTTTTGCACATGCACCCTTCATTGAATTTGCTTTTGTTAATAATGTACAACATAAAAAGGAATGTTCTTATGCTTAGTTAAGACCATTTAACTCTTGACTGTTAAAATCAATAAGATTTTTGGAACTTCTATGAATAACGTTTAAAACAAACATACTGATGTGCTTATATTTTATTAAAAATATTGGTCAAAAATTATTAGAATAGATTGGTTTTAACTTTTAAAGAAAACATGACACATTAAGGATCTTTTACTAAATAGAGCCACTAATTATAATTAGTTATATTTCGATTGCAGACTTTAAAGCAAAAGATCAAAGAGGGATTGCAGATTTAAGCAAAATATCAAAGACGGATTTTATACCTCACAAAATACCAGATTAAACCTGCTGTTAAAGAATCAGGGAATACAAGTCACTTGGTGGTTTATTCTTTATAAAAGTACTAATGTCCATTAACCATGAGAAAATGTCATGTCCAACCACAAATCCGACTTCCACTGTCTGCTTAACAACCAGTTCAGAATAAAACATTTCAGAGCAAGCCACAACAACGAAAGTACCTGGTAAACACCCCTTTATCGTAGTGTATAAAACCCTAGAAGATAGAAACAGCCAATGAAAAACTCCCTTTCAAAACATATCAAAAAGCCATTCAGTGAAGCAGATACCTTAAGCTACCCAAAAAGTACTCAGTACTAGTACCTTAATGATGAGTACTGGATGGGTACCCTTAGGATACATAATCTTGCTGAATACAAACGATAACATGGGAGGCCTTCTTTCAGTTATGCATTGGTATTTCTATTTAAAAGCAAAATGCAATAATTGCTAAGAATAAGTTATCACTTTTAAATATAATAATATAAACCTTTGTGCTGCAAATAATTTAAAATTTAAATAAATCACTGGTCGTGTTTAAAAGAAATACTTGCAATTTTATGCCTTAAATAATTGGGGTTTTTTAATTAAGAAGAAGGCAAAGAAAAATATGTGTAGAATTTTACTTATTTGGCATTATTGAAAATAAATACTTGTGTTACAATTAAAATTTAGATTTTATGCTAAATAACGAAAGCATTCAGTACAGTAGAACACTTCAAGAATGAGAATAAATTTACAAATTAAAATTTAGATTTTATGCTAAATAACGAAAGCATTCAGTACAGTAGAACACTTCAAGAATGAGAATAAATTTACAATTTACATAAATATTTAGAGCAGTATATTTCATTTTAGACAACGATAAAACCTTGAAAAGGATTTTAAAAATCCGTCTAAATATTTTCATCTGCAACATTTTATGAGTACAAATATTTAAGCCTCTGACGGATACAGAAGAATAAACCTGTCACCTGAGAAACAGGGTTTCCAGTAACACAAGTAATTTAAAGTTATTAATTTTGTAATTTTTCAAAGTTTTAAAATTTTAAGTATGGATGAGTTGTAAATAATCCATCTGCTACAGAAATAAAATACAAAAAAAAAAATGTAAGAACCAATTCCAAAGAAGAAATTAAATTTATTCTCAGGTAGTGCAAACAAGTTTACACTACAGCCAATTTGCTTATCCCTCGTTAAATATAGTCAGACAGTCTCAGTATCCCTTGTTAAATATAGTCAGACAATATTCATTTTTTCAGAATAAAACTATTAAAAACTAATTGCAAAATAAATTAACAAAACAATAATTTTTTTAAAAAGAAATGATGAGCAATAAAGGATCTTACTTTGACTAGATCATTTCGAAGCTGGAGCTTAATGTGTATCATGTCACGTGCCAGGTCATCATTCTCACGGTCTAACTGCAAATGGGCTTCCAGAAGTCTCTTGTTTTCTTTCTGAGAGTAAAAAAAATATTCAAAATTAAAACATAAGTGTATTTAAAATTAAACTTAAGTTGAACAATTACTTGGAAAATTAAAGGTGGAAACAATATTTGCTGGTGAAAGTGGATGACAGTAATAAATTGCAGTTTTACTAATTTGAAACAAAGCGCCCAGGTTTTTATTTACTCTGAAAAACTGTATCAACAAGATATTGATAAAAATAAAGTAAAAAATGATAGTGTTGCAAGGACATGTGAATAAAATGGTTATATCACTTCATTATAAGAAATCCTAGGAACTCCTTTATTCAATTATCATAATTGCTTGCTTTTTGATTTGTCCATTAGATTAAAGCTGAATAATTTTTAAGAATTCAATTTTCAATTGAATAAATGAAGTGTATAGTAGAAATCTTACATACATTGCGAAGTATATGTTAAAATTTGAAACTATATACTAAAAATTTGAAACACCTAAACTATTTCTTAAAAAATAAAGCAAAAATATAAATTTTTAAACTTCAGAATATACAAACAAAACCCTATAACTTTACAGCGTTTAAAAGAGCAACACAATATTGTACTATTCTTAAAAGTTAATACACAATAAATTGGGAATTAATGAACATTCGAAGAGAAAAATTAAGATTAAGATATTTTTTAAATTAAGATTCAAGTCCCAAGTCATTCTTTTACCTGAAGAACTTTCATGGGATCTTCAGAGAGTTGCTCTTGTTCTTTAAAGGCAGCATATTCCTTTTCATATTTTTTCAATTTCTTAACCTATGAAATACAAAATAAAGTACTCATTTATGTAGAGCAACTTGAACTTTTCCTAAAATTTTTTTTTAAAAAAGTAATTTAATTAATCAAAATGTATAAAAGATTTAAGTTTTCTTTCGAAACACTTCATGATTGCAGTTAAAACAGAATTGTAAAGACTGAGTGTTTCAGAACAAAAATGGTTCTAGTAACTCTTGCAGATATCGCTTGACTTTCTCCAGAAAGTAGCATTTTTAATTAAATTATCAATCAGTATAGTGAACAACCATTAAAAAAAATCTTATTATCATGCATATTTTAAAAACGACTTCATTGATCTTACTTTAATTTTAATAGCACTTTGTATTAAAAGTTTTGAAGATTCTTCTGATCGATATTTCTTTGGCAATGAAACTCTAAAATGCTTGAGAACTCCTTCAAAATCTAAAGCTAACAACTCCTTCTGAGATAACTGAAATACAAAAAAAAGAGTATTAAAATACTCTGATTTATAATAAAATAAATACAATACATTTGTCAAAACATAATTGGATAATTAAAATTTGAGGAACATTTTTTTTAGACATTTTTTATTTCAATAGTTATTTTGTCCTTAGACGTAACGATTGTTTGCTTTTTAACTATAATCAAGCTCTAATTCAATAAACTTACCATCAATAAAGCCATTGCAACTTGAAAAATAACATCCATACCCTACAAATATTAATGTACTTTTATATTGAATTTTGATAAAAGTATCCTATTATCAAAATTATTATGTAATACATGAACTATTTATTTATAAATCAATTAAATCTATAACAAAATATGTATCAATGACAAAATAATGTACATAAATTAATAACAGTCTTAATAACTTGCTATAAGTTAATAACAGTTCTTTCAATCACATCCACAAATATAGATAAAACTTACTTAAATTTTGTTTTAAAATTAGTATAATATCGTCACTTAAGTTCCCACATGTGCTATCTAACTTTGAAAAACAGTAGAAGTTTACTTAAAGATTACCCTTGGCGAACTTTCCAAAATCGCGCCAAAAGTCAGCCGATAACCCAACCGAAATGATAGGATAGGTTTGAATTATCGTCGCATTAGAGCTACACGGGGGAGAACCGAAAACCGTGTTTGCTCATTTAACACCGGCTGTACGGACTTTCTTGTTACATAATATCGGTCTACATAATGAAAAGCTGAAATATGTAGAGTCCGAAAGTCCGAACAGCCGGTGTTTAATAAACAAATTTTTCGGTTCTCCCTCGTGTAGCTCTAATGCGACGATAATTCAAACCTATCCAATCCTTTCAGTTGGGTTTTCGACCTACTTTTGCCGCGATTTTGGAAAGTTCGCCAAGGGTAACATTTCCGTAAATTTCTACTGTTTTGCAAAGTTAGATAGCACATGTGGGAACTTAAGAGACGATATGTTAGTTAATTTAAAATATAAAGGTACAGATCAGACGAATCATTATCAGTCACTCAACAAGGGTATATGGTTAGATTTTACTTTAAGAAAAAGAACTATCTTTTTGACTACTATAATTTGACTTTTCACTATATTTACTACAGAGTGACAAATATTTACTCTATAATTTTAAAGGTATTAATAAACATATGAAATATTTTAAAAAAGTAATCCAAACCTCAAGTAAAAACAAATCAATAATATAGAAAACAGCGATGAGAGGAAATTTTGCAGTAAATAGGGTCAAGAACCACTGTGAAGCAAACATGTGGACTTCAATTCCCAAATCATCAAAATGTGACACAAGACCGGGCATTTGATCCTAAGGGGAAATTTTTTTTTTAATTAAATGCAATATCATCACATAAACAGATGTTTTAGCTCACAAAATGATATAAGCTTATATTCCTTTTATAAATAATGCTTCAACAGTTTATTTATTTGCAAAATAGTTAAGTTATTAATAGTAATTAAATATTAACCACAGATAAATTACATTTAATGAGCAATCCTTTTAAACAATATAATATATTTTTAAAAAAAAAGAATAAAGTATTGCATTAAAAGTATGGTAAAAAACAAAGAATCCAAATAAAAAAGTTATTGTGCCATTTATGAAACAACTATTCACAAAACTAATAAATAATAAAAACTAAAATTTTCTTCATTAAACCATTTCAAATTAAACTAAAAAGAAAAATTACCAAAGGGTTTAGTAAAATAAAATTTGACAAATATATGAAGAAATTTACTAATAAAAAAATAACTGAGAGGAAAGATAAAAAAATATCAATGAAATAAGCAGGAAAGTCATATATATGATAAAAAGTTATTACCTCCATCAATTTTTGTAGCTGATAAAATTTTAAGTGCAATTCTTCAAAAGAATTCTTGAACATATCTCTAGTATGATAATCAAACATTATTTTCATCAAAACACTAAAGGCTTGTTCTTCAGGCATCTGAAAAATTAACAGTTTGAGGTTAAAAATTACTTAAAATTTAGTCATTCAAGATTGTCCAAATAATATTTGCATATATTTTATTTTTCTTTGCACAATCAATGCACTTATCAATAGAAAAATGGGCTATAAAAATTAAGCCTGCATGGGTATATACTTTTATATTAAATCTTACTTCCAAAGTAGCTAGTAATTTACTTACATGTAACAATAAAGCTGCAGTGAGAAAGGACAGCCCTTGACAATATCCTATTTCAGGATCATACAAAGAATATGCCTGCAAATATTTTTTTCAAACAAATGTAATTCAAAGATAAACAAAATTTTAACATTATTTTTTTAAAAAATAAGCATACAATATGTCTCTTAAAATACATTAAAAAATACCTTGCATATTTTAAACAAAGATTCTTGACCAGCACCATTCTTTTCACTGAACAATTCATGAGCAGGAAATGTCCTGTAGATGTCTCTTTGAATTATGCTTTCATATGTACTATCCTGAAAAACAAATTTTTATCACCATTAAGTAACATCCACGTAAAAATTGCAAATTTTAAAAAACAATTCTTTTAGGCATTAAACCAATCAAATGATGTAATGCTTAGATGCAAGTGATTTAAGAAATTGTCTCCCAAAATCCAAACATTTTTATTTGTTTTTTTCACTGCTTTACTTTAAATCTACTGTAAGAATTTGGATAAGGAAATTTAAGAGCAATCTGCGCTACCAACTAAAAAATACTAGAAGCAAATATCCATTATATAAGCTACCTTTAATTTCAAACCCTGTTAATATCATATCCTTTAGCCCTCTACATTACTTTAAATTATACTGTACTTAAAGCATACTTATTTGAATTGTATCCTACAGTCCTTACCTTATTGATGAGGGTCTTGTACGCCTCCACTATCTCTTTCTGGTCATGGCACCCAGCCAGCAGTTGCCACACTTCGCCTCTCAGAGCCTCGGGTATTCCCCTTCTTACCAGACTGCCCAGGTGCTTTGGTCGTAGCTGGAGGTTCTGCCTCCACTTGAGTAAGACCTGGGACCAGCCTTCAAGCTGTGTGACAGTGCAGTCTTTGCTCACTTCACCAGTGCCACTTAACAAGGGTTCGTCATTATCTGATCAAATAAAGAATACAATTAGAGCTTGCATTAATTAGCATTGCAAAAAAGTGTTTTTAAGTCTATTGTTATAGGATTAGGGCCCCACATGAATGATTACTTCAGAACTAAACTAAACAGAAAATCTGCACATTTCAGCAAGAAGTAGTACTTATTTATTGACAATCTGTTTTAATGAGAGGGTAAAGTAGATACAAACTTTAAGTAATAAATGTAATGCATGCTCCACCCAGTCTCAATGAGTACAATGCCAAAAAACTTCTGGGGAAGACCATACATCAACCCCAAACATTGCTTTTAACTTTAAAATGCTTTAAACGTTTCTTTAAAAATATAAATGTTTGTAATGTAAATCTGATTTGTCAATAAAGAGAGGCAGAATTTTCATACAATGCAAAAAGCTTTTTAATTTTTTTTTTAAGAAATGATCTTTTATCACATATTATATGCTCTTCAAAAACTGATATAATATTCCGTACCAGAAACTGAATCTGTTTCATCTGGACTAGATGGGGTTGGCACATTCGTGGACTTGGTAGCTGCATTGGAGAAAGTGAGACTGAGGGAGGCTTTTTTGTTCTGTAGTTTGGTGGAGCTTGTCACACCAACAACTTGAAGTTTGGATTCACCATTCATATCTACATCAGTCTAAAAAAGAATAAAGATATTTTTTTATTATGGCTTTAGGTGGTGTATTTTTATTGTTATATTCAGTTATGAGGCCACAACCATAACTGTTTAATGAAAAAAGTTCAGTAAAAATTCTAATACATTGGGTCGAAGTGGTATGGAATGAAAGAGTTTTCAGGATTTTATTTTTAAAAACACTTTGAAATGCCTAAAAAGTTATAGCTAATCAAAAATGTATTTGTTGTCATTTTGAAAGTTGTATTCCACAACTAATAAAAATGTATTTACTATATATCATATAATTGAACTATGAATTACATAATTTATTAAGTACATTATAAAAATTTAAAATCATCTATTTAGAAATATAGAACAACTCTTTTTTCTTTAAAAATGTGTTTACCTCTCTTACACGAAGAACGAACTGTTCGTACAACGTTTTCTTTGAAAAATACCAAAAGCGCTCTGTAGGCGGAAATATCTTGGCTTTTGTTTCAATCACAAATCGCACGGGTTCTTGAATTCCTGCTATAACAAGATCAGCTGCAACTGTCATGTAAACTCTTGTATCTAAAACAGAAATATATAAAGCCTAATTATTGCAACAATATTTTAAATATTAAATAATGCCATCTTATTCAATTGAATAGATGATACCTAAATAAATTTAGAACGAATTCAAATGGCAAAAAAATTCGTTAGTTCATAACCATAACACATTATTCTCCTATTACACATTAGCATTACCTTACAAACAACAGCCAATAATTTTAAGAAAAAGAATTTAAAGGATGAAAGTCATCTTTAATGATGTTTCACTATCCAAGTTCATCAGAAGAACTCCAATGTTCAACATTTAAAAAGTTCAATGAACTTCAATTTTTTTTATTTACTTTTAAGTTTGTTAAAAACTACTAAAACACAACATAATCCATTGTGAGCACAATCTCAACGTCATTTCCCCTGGGACTACACGTTGCTTATAAACGCAGATTACGAAATTCAGCTAAGAAAATAAAACATCCGTCCGTGATAACCGTTATCAAAATTGGACGTTACTGATAAAGAGGCTGAGTTAGTGAGAGCGCTTTTAAAAAAAAGTATTAGTGGTTAATTAAACGTTGCAAAATAATAATGAACAAAAAATCAGCTAGAATTTTTAAGTTCATAAGCGTATAAGAATTATTAAGTAGATAAATATAGGACTAGTACAATTTCAGTACGGTTCAACTAAATTTCGTCGATGTACTATATGATCTGGATAAAACTGCATAAATCGGCAATAAAAGTATATTTTTGAGATCATTATAAAATTTAAAGGAATTTTAAAAAGCCCGATTTTAGCTTCCACACTACGTTTATAACGTAAAAAGTGGAAGGTTTTATAATCGTTCAGTCCGTCTGTCTGTCACCCACTTTCACAAAGCGAACCAAACAAGTGGGATACGTCATTTTGAAGCAAAAAATCAGGCTACATCGAAATAACATGCTAATTCCATTTTCATTCAATATTTTCACTGTTGTCACTTCATCAAACGCACGAGAAACTTTATTTAAAATGAACAAGTTGGTTTGTTACAGAATCTGTCACTTACACCGCTTCCACACAACATTTTACGCTCAACAGGAAACACACTAACACCTCAAAAAGAAATTCGCCAAACAGGGCCTTTGGCTAGTTCCAATTCAAACTTTTATAAGCAAAAATTAATTATTTTCTTTAATCTTCTTTTGCAGATTTGATAATTAATCTTTATCCTTTGCTAATTTTAGCTTCTACACTACGTTTATAACGTAAAAAGTGGAAGGTTTCATAATCGTTCAGTCCGTCTGTCTGTCCGTCTGTCTGTCACCCACTTTCACAGAACGAACCGCAAGTCTCACAAACAGGTGAGATACGTCATTTTGAAGCAAAAAATCAGTTTAGGCTACATTCCAAATGTCATTAAAAAATTTAAATTAGAAGTTTATTTAAAATTTAAATAACTAAAAATTCAATGTACATTGAAATAGCATGCAAATTCCATTTTTATTCAATATTTTCACTGTTGCCATGACATCAAACGTACGAGAAACTTTATTTAAAATAAAAATAAAATTCTTGAAAAAAATATTTATTTTTGTAATAATTCAATTTGGATTGTTGCAATAGCACAATGAAGTTATTTTGAAGGATATGAATGAAGAAAGATGCATAAAAAATTCTAAATTTGCATAAAAATATGCAAATTTTCGCTTTTATTTTTAAAGCAACAGTTTTAATAATTTACTTTTTTGAAATATAAACTTGTGACTGCAAAAAGATATGTATTAAAAAAATCACTCACTATTCTTCTAAGTTAAAAAAAAACGATAAAGATTAATTATCAAATCTGCAAAAGAAGATTAATTTTTGCTTATAAAAGTTTGAATTAGAACTAGCCAAAGGCCCTGTTTGGCGAATTTCCTTTTGAGGTGTTAGTTTGTTTCCTGTTGGGCGTAAAATGTTGTGTGGAAGCGGTGTAAGTGACAGATTCTGTTACAAACCAACTTGTTTTTGAACTAAGAAGAATAGTGATGGATTTTTATAATAAATATCTTTTTGCAGTCACAAGTTTACATTTCGGAAAATAAATTAGTAAAATTGTTGCTTTAAAAATAAAAGCGAAAATTTGCATATTTTGTTATGCAAATTTAGAATTTTTTATGCATCTTTCTTCATTCATAAATAATGAACCTTCAAAATAACTTTATTGTGCTATTACAACAATCCAAATTAAATTATTACATTAAAATAAATATTTTTTTCAAGAATTTTATTTTTATTTTAAATAAAGATTCTCGTACGTTTGATGTCACAAAAATGGAATTTGCATGTAATTTCAATGTAGATTAAATTTTTAGTTATTTAAATTTTAAATAAACTTCTAATTAAATTTTTTTTAATGAAATTTGGAATGTAGCCTAAACTGAATTTTTGCTTCAAAATAACGTATCCCACTTGTTTGTGACACCCAAATTATCAATATACAATATGGAACTTTGGAACAGATACCATTTCCCCCTCTTTTTAGCATAAAGGAAGCTTTTATAAAGGCAGTGTCCATCAGTCAACCACTTTCAGAGTTCAAAGTCCGAACAACACATGCTACAGCCAAGTGTGATGCATCAAAATTCAACGCTTCAAAAATAAAAGTCAAAGAAAATCTCAGAAAAAAATTAGATGTATTTCACATTCATGTGCTGTGCACGTCTCATGTCCAGAGTGTGGAGACAATTCTAGTGGCATTGTTTTCCTTTTGGGTTCTCCTGAAATTATATTTATTTTGGTGATAATTCTAACGTTATTTCAGGTTAAAATAAACAAGTTCTAAATTTTTTTTAAAGTAGTCTACTTTCCTACTTATTAGTTAAATACCAACTAATATTCTAATCGGAAAACCAAGATTTATATAAATTTTTTATAAAAAAAAAATTGCCAAAGATAGCATCCAGTCGTAACTTAAAATTTTAAAGGCTGGTTTAGAAGTCTGCATCTGCCCACAAGATTCGCACCTGGTTCCATGCCTCTTTGGCCAGTCACCTGACTGTGGTTCTTAAATATGACGCCCGTCGCCAATAGCCCTCGTGTAGCTCTAGTGCGACGATAATTCAAACCTAACCTAGCCTCTTTGGCCAGGAAGTCCGCACACTCATTCCCCTCGATGCCTACTTTACCACTGCAACACACAAGTTTTCCCTTTGCAATGCATACCATAGATCCATAGAGCAAGTTGTTTATAGTTGTTGTATAGAGGTGACGTTTGTCTCTTCTCTTGCATTAAAATTTTTTAAAAAAATGTAAATCAAAACAATAGAGATTATAGGTCGCTTATGTTATGATCCCGGTGATTAAAACTAAGTAGATTTTTTATGCAAAAAATATAATGCCTGGCCGCTATCTTAGTAAACAAATAATGAAAATTCAAAGAATCATATGCTTCCTACGTTTTATGACGTCTTTCCAAACTGATTGATGACAAAAACAAATTTTACTTCAAATACTATTAGTCCAGTAACTTTGTCGCCTGAAAGTATGGGGTATAGTATACGTAATCCGGTAGTTCTATTTTTTACTCACTTGTTTATGATGATGGCCTAATGAATAATCCTAGTTTTCGACCTCGAGCGACAAACGCAACTTTGTGAAATATCGAATAAACCGCTAAAGATAGGGATTTTTTCAAATTTCGGCTATTATAACCCTAAAGGACTAGTTGAAGAATTTTTCAATGAACGTTTTTAAAGTACACAAAATTTGCTACAATTTGATACCAGAAATGTCTCTCTAGACCCAGTAGTTCCCGAGATTTATCCTTAGAAAGTTGGTCATTTTTTCAAACTTCGATCATTCGAACTACATAATGCATTTTGAATCGGATTATATCCGATTCAAAATGCATTATGTAGTTCGAATGTTCAATTTCGAAGTTCAATTTTTGGTGCAACTAAGGAGAACGATGTTTGGAGGGGTTTGTATAACCACGAAGTGTACAAGATATATAGACAGCCAAATATACTAAGAGTTATAAAGTCATACAGGATCAGATGGCTGGGACATGTTTTTCGACGTGAAGATCTCGATCCAGTTAAAAAGCTGACGTTTTCAAAGATAGAGGGTACAAGGAGAAGAGGGAGACCGGCTACGAGGTGGTTGGATAGTGTTGAGAAGGACCTGAAAGTGATGGGAATATCTAGATGGAGAAATCTGGCTGCAAGTCGCCCTGTCTGGAGAAAGCAGACTGAGAAAGCCTTGGCCTGCACCAGGCTGTAGTGCTGTTAAAGAAGAAGAATCGGATTATATACTACAGAATCCCAGTACTTTTATGCTGTGGTGTTAAAAAAATGAAAATGAGACACACAACAATGAGTACAACAATAGTATATAAGTTTATTTGTAAGGAAATTAATCAATTTCAACAAAAAATTTTTTTTTGCCCTCTTGGAAGTTTCCGGTTGAGGTTCATCCATAAAAGGATCGACGTATTCGGATGGAATATCCCCATCAAAAGGAATGGTGAGAGGGCTAAATTAATTTAATTCTTTGAGTTTGAAATTACTGAATTTCCTTAAAAATAAACTTATTAATTATTGTAGTACTCATTGTTGTGTGTCTCATTTTCTTTGGATAACATCCCAGCATAAAAGTACAGGGCCTTCGATAGTATATAATTCGATTCAAAATGCATTAGTTCGAATGAGCGATTTTTCAAAACTAGTCCTTTAGGGTTATAATCGCCAAAATTGGAAAACATCCTGATTTTTTCGTGGTTTACTCGATTTTTGACAAAGTAGCGTTCGGCTAGCGAGGTCGAAAACTTGGATTATTCATTGGGCCAACATCATGAACAAGTGTGCAAAAACTCAGAACTACCGGATTTCACGCATACTACCCCATACTTTAAGGCGACAAAGTTACTGGACTATACGCTTTAACCTCTAGCGACCTGGCGTCCTCAAATGGGGAAATTTTTTATAACCTCCCCACAAACAATTAACACGTTAATTAGATCCGAAATTGACCAGGTTCGATAGAAGAAAATCCAAATATCAGTTTTCAGCCTTTGATTACATGTATCATGCATCATTTATTTCGTTAAAAAATGAAGTTGAACGAGGGTCAATACGATATTAGAGTTCTTAAAAAATTATTTAAAATTTGTTTTCAAACTTTTCAAAAAGTTCTTTTAGTAGCTGAAAGGCATTTTGAAATTAAAAACAATTTTAAAATAATCTGTTAAATACAAATAAGTGATACGATTTTTTTTGTAACATTTATAATGTGTGCTGTCAAAAAAATGTGTATTTTAAGAGTTAAGAGCGTGTCCCTAAGTAACAATAAACATAATTTTTTTAAGAATTTCTTTGAAAAACATACTTTTTAGCATATATTTGAAAGCAAAATAAGTTTAGATTATAAGATTATACTTGTAGAATTTTGCTCGGGTCTTGAGAGGTTAAGTACAAATCATCGATAAATTTAACACTTAGGTTTTCACGTTTGAATAAGTACTAACTTTATTAAGTAAGATTATTTTTGACAATAATTGTAATCTATATTTTATCCCAAAGATAGAAATAAACCTCTATTTAAAACTATTTCATTTCTAAATTTCCAGACCATGTACATTTTAAGTGCCTAATTTTAAAAACTACTTTTTGGTGTAGTTATTTTGATAATTTATTATTCCTATAATTATCCATTGAAGATTTCGATTTCCTATTTGCAAAGAGAAATATCACAAAAAACACGAAAATATCGTTTTAACTCAATCAGAAAACAAATATGAACTTTCAAAAGTTGGAAGCTTTAAAAAAAAAAATGGGGTTTTCTTAGATGATGTCACTCTCCAGTTTTCATTTCTGCATTCCTTGCGATTTCCTTAGTTGTTTCGTTTTCCCTCTCAAAATGAGTGTTTT
The DNA here is from genome assembly GCA_023701765.1 of Hylyphantes graminicola. Taxonomy (NCBI): domain Eukaryota; kingdom Metazoa; phylum Arthropoda; class Arachnida; order Araneae; family Linyphiidae; genus Hylyphantes; species Hylyphantes graminicola. The sequence goes on along the minus strand of CM043119.1, from coordinate 40,730,350 downwards.
TAAGGTCTAATGTAATCAATTTTAGAGTTCTTACATCTAACTTGTTTTTATTATTGTTATTTAATAAAATTTATCGTTTTAACTTAATAAAATTTCAAGTATGCAAAGCAGTATCAAAACGTCCGCATTATTGGAGTTAAGCGTATTTTTATTTACGCGGGGAATCAAACGAAATTCTGAAACAGCAATTAAGCATGATTCACGAGCAGATAAAAGCTTTAGTTCTACTGAAAGAAATTTTTTACACAATATTCATTTCATAAGAAAATATTGAATCGTTCAAAACAAATGCAATTCCAGGAGGACCAAAAATAAAAACAATACTGCTGGAACTGTTGCCACACACGACTTGAAACATGCCCATTGAATATTTTTAATTTTTTTCTGTCATTCCAGAGTTTAATTGAAAAACTATCGACTTTAAAGCTTATATTAGAGTTTATCAAAGCATACACTTTTTACATTACAAACGTAGCATAGAAGCTAAAAAGTAAGTTGGAAAATTGTATTTATCCCCCCAAATTTCAAATTCTCTAAAAATCACATAAAAAAAAAACTTGCCTCAGAGTTTGGTGTTGATACAAAATTGTATTTAAATTATTTTGTTTGGCGAACATCATTCACATAAAGTTTAAATGCAGCACAAAATTCAAAATTTTTGAAAAAATAGCATTTTATTTTAAGAATTGCATAAGTTTTTTTTTTTTTTAAATATAAGAAATTTTTCTAATTGTTGTAGAAAGTTACTTTTGATGTCAACTGATACAGAATTTATTGTAGATTACTTCGTCTTCATAAAATGTAGAGTAAATAATTTATAGCTAAATTGTTAAATGAAAATAGGTGGGAAGATTTTCCATAATCAGCAGGTCATAAACTAAGGGGGTTTTTTTAGGGGGTAGGGGAGGGTCTTACATGTTTTCACAAAACATGTAACCATTACGAAATTAAACCAAAGACGAAAACATTTTTTTCTATCAAAGGTTCATTGTAGTTTTTATAGGAATGCTAAGACAATTTTCAACAATTTGTTTTTATAGGAATGCTAAGACAAGAACAGAACCTGAGATAATATCATCTGTGGCATGACACTTCAGGACAGCGTCCACATATGATCTCTGTCAAGAAGAGGACAAATTACGCAAATGTTGTGTAATGTGTTGTTTTTTTTACGTCGGGGAGCTGGCCCTAATGGACATTACCCTTCTTGCAGCTCAATAAAGCATAGTCTTGTGATTCAAGTTGTCATAAGATAAAAAAAAATTACAAACATTGACAGAAAGACACAATGTTTTGTATACATAATTTATCTTGTGTTACTATTTATGTTTCCCAAGTGGGTTGTTTTTTGTTAGTTCTGCAACTTCCTACTGTTTTTTCCAAAGAATAAACTTATTTTACCCTCAACTTTTTTAGATTTAATGAAGGTGCATCATCCCAGCAAACATTTGGGAGCCCAAAGAGAGAGATCTACACATCAAGAATTTTAAAAGATAAAGTTATGAGCACTCATCTCTCCCTGTTGCAATGACTTAACACCACATCAGCAAATAGCCTATGTCATGCAGGGAAGGTGAAAGCTTGACTCATTCTAGGATGAATCATACTGAAGTCAAATACTGAATTGAGTCACAGCAACTCCACATTTTGGTTTTACTAAAATTTTATTAATCACAGTACTAAGGCAATCTTTTTTTTTTTAAGATTATTGTTAAAATTCTAAACTAAAGAGAACTAATTCATTTAGCATTTAATTTTTAGAAATTAAAGATAAACTTCCAAGCAAAAATCAGGGGTGATCACAAGAAACTTGTTACTTCTAAAAAATGACCTTGCCGAAAAACATGTTGGAACCAATGTTTGTTACTGAACTCTATGAGTTATCTCAGAAGGATATATAAAAAAATAATTTCAAAATTAATTTATTAAAGTTTTATCAAATAAATTAATTATTTATGGCTGAAAATTCATACATAAAATGGAAACTAAACTCATATAGATGATCAATATGTACACAACTGTATGGTTCAGCATCTTTGTTCCTTAAAATATTCTAAAATATCACTAAACTTTCCTCTTTTGGTTCTTTTGAGAAGTGTAATTACTAAAGTGTGTAGAGGTAGAGCATTACTAAACAAATATTTTTAGAATGTGGTTGAAATTTTCCAAAATAAGTATTATATGTGTTCGAAAGACTGGTAAAGTTTAAATTTTGTTTGGTTTGCTATAAGCTATTTTATTGTGAGTTTCTTTTTAGGATCCCCAGCAAACTTATAAAATAAACAAATTAAAATTAAACCAAAGAAGAAAACATTTTTTTTTCTATCAAAGGTTGATTGTGGTTTTTATAGTTTAAAAAAAATCTCAAGCACTTTTTAAAGTAGATATTTTTAAATTGGTGATGTACTTGATGATGACAATTATACAATTGAGTTGGATATATTAAATAATAGGAACTTACTAGGGGGCGAAGCCCCCTGCTCGCCAACCCCCAGGAATTGCTACACAATTCTTATTTGTTTGCTCTGCAAACAATCATGCAAAACTAATATGAGGATACTGCCAATGCAGGAATGCTCATCTATACAATCTGGCTAGTTTCCATGGGATTGCTCCAGGGCATCATGTAGCTTTAGTGCTAATCAACGATCTCTACCAAAGCCCCTTGACGCAACCTGAAGCAGCCCCAGCACAAAACAAGCACACTTACTTTCAGGGTTTCTGGACTTAGCAAACGAAAAGATTTTCATCTTCTCAGATAGTCAGACTGCCATTCAGGCTCTTGCTAACTCAGACAAATTCCAACGCTGCGTCTTAGAGTGCACACATGCACTTAATCGACTTGCGCTTACCCCCAATTCTGTGACTATTATTTGGGTTCCCGGCCACAGTGATATTCACGGAAACAAACTAGCTGATACTACTGCAAAGGCGGCTTCACAGCTTGTTGTTAGTGGTCCTGACCCCTTCTACCCCTTGTCATATCAGTCTATTAAGAATGATGTCAGGATATGGGTTCATAAAAAAAGCATGATCTTGCTTGGCACAGCCACGCTGATTGTTAGCATACCAAAATGGTTCTTAAATTGATGGATTTGGAAGGCAAACTCATTCACCTCAATAGATTTATTCTACGACAGATCGTTCAAGTTGTTTCCGGTCACGCCAACTTGGCAAAGCATCTTACCACTTGCGGTTACGTTGACTCGCCCATTTGTCCTGTATGTGGAGAAGAGGATGAAACTCCTTTACATTTTATAGGGAAATGCCCGATTTTCTCTTCCCCTCGGTCTGAGTTTTTGGGCTACAAATTATAAGCTTTGATCAAGTTCTCTCGTATAAAGGTCTCTCTGGTCTTATTGGGTACTTAAACTACACAAGACACCTCGTCTCTTAATTTGCATGATGGATACATTGTGTCTGTGGCTACCTGTTGGACTCGCTTCTACAGGGGTCATTTTCTTACTTTGTGTTAACATGCTCTTTTTACAATTTTAATTTGAATTTTGTTTTACTTTGCAGGACACCTCTTCAGAATAAGGTCCCTAATTACCTAAATGTCCACTGTGGCAGAGCGATGTTTTCCTGCCCAGTGGAATTGCTGAGGAGCGTGACGAGTAGTGGCTCATCTGCCACTACACGTTTCATTTTATATAGGGAGGTGGCATGCAATACGTACATGATACCTCCCTATATCATTCTCACCTTTCCCTGACGCAATAGTCGAGTAAATGGCTTAGTAACATTTTTCTTTTATTTTCCTTCATACAGTATACATCTGTCATTCTACGCGTATAGGGTAACGGGCTATATAGCCTACGCCTTTCCCTTTTGGGCGCTATTTTTCCATGTTATATGTTATGTTCAGGGTTTCTGACGTTTCTGATTGGCTGAAGCCATGTAAGTCACGTGGCTTTCAAGTGTCCAACAATTACAATTTTTTATTATACAGAGACACCTGGATTATTTCCTCGATTCCTCAGGAAAAGTAAAAAAAAATATTAAAAAAATTGATGTATGAAATAATAGTATTACACACCTTTTGGTGTTTCTTCATTTAGAATCTCAAATGCAGGGTCATTGGGATCCCACAGTCCTGTGATTGTATAAGGAGCTGACTTTTCTCCGGGAGAAGGCTTTGTGAAGGACATCTGTAATCGTAATGCAAAAAAACTTTTCAGCCAAACAAATGAAAAGTATACTACACATTACAATGTATCAACACTCATAGACAATATAATACAGAAAAGTTGCAAAATTCAGAAACTATTTTATGTTTGACAAAATGCTACGAATTGCTTAAAAATGGTGTACTTACCATTTCAATAAGCTGCATGTCACTATTTCTGACATTTCTGCCAGGGGAAATAAGGAGACCAAAGCATCTAAATTCGAAAAAAAAGGAAATTTCAATCATAAGAATAACTTTTTTTTACAAAAATTAATGTTTTAGTTAGCTGATAAATACTTACCGATCAATCACAAGTTCCTTATTTTCAGAAACCTGTTGCACTGTTAAAACTACACTTTTTTCTAGCTTGCACCGCAATTTAAAATAGTCTTTATCTTTTGGGCAAGATGCATAGCCACCCTAAACACACAAAATTATTACAAAACATGTATGCTAATACAGTAGACGCCGCTTAATGTGATCACATCGGGACGAACATGATTTGATAACAATAACCGATTGATTACAATACACGAAAAAAAAGTTAAAACCAAAAAATATTTTTTTTGCATACGTATTAAAATACAAATTAATTTTAAATTAGGATTTGTTGCTGTAAAACTCTATAGTATTTAATAGAAATTAATGCACACTAAAGAAAAAAATACTAGTTAGTATACTTACATATTTAATGATGAACTGCAGAAAACAATACAAAATACAAAAGTTAATTATCAACTTAAAATGAAATCATAAATTTTTGATTGTTTAGCATTCTTTCGAAGCAAGTCATTTACGAATCGCTCATAATCATTTTGGCGGCAACAGAATCTTGTGACGAAGCTTGATCATACTTGACACATACGGCTTCGCAAATGTCCTCATCAATTAAAGAAGTAGAAGTCGCAACCTTCTCGTCGATCTCCATCCATGCTTCAAAATCCGCACAAAATTGCCAGATATAGGAATTGTACTTTTAGACAATTTAAAAAAAAACCATTAATGCATATGCAGTTTAGAAAAGTCATTCATTCCCAATGCCAAGTCTACTGACATAATGGCCCTACCTTGTTAAGGTAGGCAGGTGGCTCTCATTGTGTTTCGTGTGTCGTATTCGCACAGTGCTACGGAATTTTACAATGCTTGATCGAAAATGGCAAAATACCCCCACTTTTGGTAAGTTTCAGGAAACACTTTAAACAAAAAAAATCTTTCTTGCTTTTATTGATTCCAGGAAAATAAAATTTACATATAAACTGATAACAATAAACGAACATTTGATTACAATAACCGATGATTTTTCAATGTACTTTGATATAAGCGGACGGGACTAAGCGATTTTGATTCCATTAAACGATTGATAACATTAACCGTGATCACATTAAGCGGCGTCTTCTGTAACATATTATTTGCATCAAGGCTTGAAAAACCACCAGTCCTCGACGGTCAAAAATTCCTTGAGGACAACAAATTTCTTGAATCTGAATTCCTCCTGGACAGACGTTAATGCTCGTGATACCTTTTAAATTATTTCCTAAAGAAATACTAAGTTACTATTAATAGCCTAGTATTTCTCTTGTTACTGTATAATGTCATCCTAGTAACTACTAATCCCTAGTGCAATTTATATTATTATTTGTAATAAATAAGGAAAATTATAATTTATTTATTTAGAAGCTATTTATATAAGGTTAATTCCATTCGTGACAGACATGACATAAGACAACTTTTTTGGCTCTTAAAAAGTACTAAATGTTAATTGACTGTCAAAAAATTACCATGGGGTGATGCAAATAAAGGTCTTGATTATAAAAAACGCTGAAATTTTCATTCAAGAGAAAATACTTAAAACTAATTGGGTTAAAACATGCCGTGACTGACATGACAAAAATGAGACACAGATTTTTAGTGACCTTATATTGTTACCATTTGCTCTTAACTGGTATGCATTTCAAGTCTAGAATTTTTTTGGGATCAATATAAGATTCTGATGTGCCAACCAGAAAGAAAAAAAATTAAGAAATTTATAAATAGTAAAATAATATAAATATTTCTTAGCGTGACTGACGTGACAAATGTGAGACTATGACAAAGTTTTAATGTTCTATATTTAACTCAAATTTTAAATTTAGTGTTCGAATTTTTTACGAACTGTTTATTTTGAGGTATAAAAAGAGAAAATAAAGTGTCAATAATTTTTGTCGAGTAGATTTTGTTAAATAAAAAAGTTGAAATTTAAAAAATGATGTCCAAGGCGCATTTTCGTGGAATCAACCATAATAGAGTTTGACTAGTCAGTTTCAAAGGAAGACGGGTACATTGTTGGAACAGCCATCCTCTGGGACGGGTAAAATTTCTGAGTTTTTTCAAGCCCTGATTCGTATGTAATAAAGTATGAGAATTTATGACAATTTCATTTTTTTTAGCGTGTGTAACATACTTTTGAATCATCTTCCTTTATCTCTAAACTGCCTTCAAAAATATATGCCTCAATGTTTTTGTTCATGCATTCTGAATTATTTTTCTCTATCCCATATGAATCAGATTTGGGCAAAAGAACTTTAGGGGTCTTCTTCATTGCACAAGAAAAACATTGCATAATCTTTGGTACCTGAAAAATAAAAATATCTGTAATAATAAGAGCATTAATGTGCCTAATATTTTAAATATAATATTAGTTTATTTATAAAAAAAGATTGATTTAAATTGTGCTTGATTTATTTGAAGTCACAGATGAACAAACATATTTTCAAATTCTTTTATTAAATAAAATTTCTGAATAAATAGTTAGATAATTTTAAAAGTTTAGCAAATTCACCACTACTTAACAGCGACATGTTTTAAAAGTTAAACAACTAAAGTTAACATTGTATAGTATAGTTGGTTTTCAATTTGGTTGAATTTAATTTATTAAATATGAATAAATATAGCCAAATATTTTTAAAGTTAAAAGAGAAAATAATGTAAATTTTCATTGACAAATGCTAAGATAAACTTTAAATTGAAACATTTTACATTTTATTTTCTATTGTTTAGTTTACAATGGCATGCCAAGGCACAATTAAACGCCAGAGCAAGGCACACTAGGATCAAAAAAATTTAACAGGTATATTACAATTGAATAAAATAAATATTTGAAAGTAATTAATAAGCTACTATTGTAAGTTAACTTATACATAGTTACAGTTCCGTGTTCTTTCATTAGTGTTAGCCTGAGAGAAATTGGAGTCTTGCCATCATTGATAGAAATATCTGACGATAATATCAAGCAAATTGCAGATGCAATAATCATGACTCCTGCATCCATTTGATAAGGCTATGTCATAGACATACATGACAAAAAAAAATTACTCTATTCTGCCATTTTTTAAAACTTAACTGTCAGGTAGATAAAACGGAATTAAATGAGTCTTTAAACTATGTACTTACAGCTTCTGGGACTTCACATCTGAAAACATGACATTGAAAGATTATGGAATCAGGTATTGTTCCTTGGCTACATTTATGCACCAGTGAAAGGCAATTGCCTTCTGTTGAGTTGATGTCGCCAGGAATATGGCCGATGATTTGGGAAATTGGGAAACTTGCTATTTCATTTGATGAACTTGGTTCATACAATCTGCAAATTTAAAAAAAATACAATTTAAAACATTAATCATAAATAATGATACTAATATTTATTAATAGTTAAAAGAATTTTGTTCTGATAAGATGCAATAACTGACAATGAAATAAAAACTTCTAAAACATAAATTTAAAAAATAATAATAATTTGTGCATTTACAAAGTTAGTCAATATAAATTTCAACTTACATAACATATCCCTCCGAGTTAATGGGTAAAGAGAGTGAGATATTCAATGCCTTAGCAGATTGCTCATTTAAAACTGCCATATTCTTTCTTATTTCTACAATATTCTTTGGATTACTGATCACAGCGCTGCCCAAATATGTGATACGGTCAAATACTGTATATTCACCATCAGCCAAACTGATGGATATTGACATCATATCTGAAATAAAAATAGATCTTAGGATAAAGACAGAAAATTGTATCAACTTATAGCTTTATTTCATACATTAAATCATTCTTTCAAACTTATAATCATGCATAGCAGACTAACTCCATACAACTCATTTTAGCAATCAAAATGAAATTTTAACAGAAAATTTAATTAATTCTTTTTTTTTAGGTTTTCAGCATTAGTGACTTCTTAGGAAAGTGATGACCACTTCTATATGATAATTAAAAATCTCTTAATTGTAGACTTTAGTATTAACTATGACATGGTTTCCACGGTTTGAATACAGTGAAGACTTCAAGGTTTAATGTACTACTGTGAAATTGTTAAAAGATACTTTTGATCTTTAAGTTATCTTTTAATTAAAAAAAGCCTTATATAGCTTTTTATTTTTATTTTAAATAAACTAACAACTAAAACTTTTTTTCTGAGATCCTTACGACAATAATCGTTTATAATTAAATTAATTTTAAGTTTTCTGGTTGAAGAGTTTAAAAAATGAACTAAATAACCATGATTTATTGCAAAATTCAATTTTAAAGCAAATTAAGTGGATTGATTGACAATATCTGTCTGAAATATCGGCTTTTAAATTATAATGTTAATTATTCAAATCATTACTTAGTTATTTCTTTTTAGTTTTAAAAAGATATTTCAAGTAAACACATTGAAAAACAACAATGAACCTAAGAAAAACGTTATAGATTAAACTAAAAAAAAACAGATAGGTTAAAATAAGAGCTTTACATTTTAATGGAGAAAAAAATTCCTGAAAAATAACTTAGAATTTTAGATAATCTCAGCACCAACCTTCATCTAAAGGACTAGGTGAAGTAGTGTACATAAGCATATTTTGATCCAAAGAGTTAGCTCGATCACACCTCGAAGGTTCTGCAGCAATCTGATTTATTTTTTCTTGATTTGCCACAGATTCCTTTACACAATCAACATTTGAGGATGTTTCATCGGTATTCTAAAAAAATATAAATATATTAGAAAAAGTACATGAATTTCCCGTCACCAAAAGAAATATATTTAAATATAAACAATTTACAAATAGTTTCTGCTGTTATATATGTACATTTCATCAATTTATAAATAGGTTTTATGTGTATTCATTACTCTAAAAAGTTCTAAGAAATCTGTAACAGCTAAAAGAAATTATATCAACTATTATGCTTTGAAACTATGCATTTCAAAGGGTTTGGGGACAAAATATCGCGGCCGAAATATCGCGGGCCAAAATATCGCGGCCAAAATATCGCCGGCCGAAATATCGTGCATATTTTGGGCGCACGATATTTCGGCCGGCGATATTTCGGCCGCTTTCGGCCGCGATATTTTGGCCCGCGATATTTCGGCCGCGATATTTTGTCCCATTACCATTTCAAAGCATACTGCCAATTTTATAATTAAATTGTAAAATGGGCAATTTTTAAAATTATTTTTTATTATATTTAATTCTTTTTGTAAGGTCTAGGTAGAGGCACTTTCTAAGAAGTATTTTGAAAAGATACGATTAAAAAAAAAATCCAATCCGAAAATGTCCAACTTAAAATATTTGTTAAGAGGAGTTTATAAAGCGAAAATTAAAGATAGAAAAAGCATTTACGTCACTTCAATAAGTTGCATAGAATATATACTAATTATAATATTTTCTTGAGTATTTTTCTTCAAAAAGGTAAATTTTAATTTCTTTCTCAAAATTTAAAGTCTTGAAGAAATTCCTCTTGCACCCAATAGATAATAACTATTACGCAAATTGATTTTTAAAAAAACATTGTACGAATAGTGTTGAAGTTTTTTACCGAACACTATGACTTGGATCTAGTGACGTTATCATAAGGGAGGGAACGGCATTAAAAGTCACCCACCACCCAATTGTCTAAGATAACACCTTGATTTGATCCTTTGCAATTTTTGTAAAACTTTATCGAATGTACTGTACAGTGATTATTTATTTGATTAATAAAAATTCTTTTATAAATTCAGAAACACCGATCACCAATAACACTCAATCCCACTGAAATATTAAATTTATCAGTAACATCCAGTCGTTTGCGAAGATAGCCTTTTGCATTCTGACATCACTACACACTTCAACATTCCCTTTCTCTACATTTCCTAGAACATTTCATATCAATATAAGGTGTTCTGAACTATTCGACAGAAGGCTCCTGTTGAGTTAGTAGTAAGGACACACAAACGGAAAAGGATCCGCTTTACCACTGGACTCTGCCCTTACCGACATGTTTGCTGTTTCTCTTTCAGGCAAAATGTCCAGCATGTTGCCTTCGATGTCTTTCAGAACTTCCTGCAGAGATTCCTTCAGCTGTTCCTCGCTGGGATCATCGCCCACAATCTGCAGTTGGGGTTCGACAGCTCCGCTTCCGATCAACTCGAACTCCTCGCTGGTGGGCAGAGATTCAGAACTCCTGGTGAAGTCATCATCCATGGTCTTCAAATTTTACCTCGGCGCATAGCTCGGGATCATCAGCTCCATGGGCTTCAGAGATTAGTCTGATGCTGAAAAAAAAACCAGGAGACTTTAACAAAAAAAAAACATGCAATCGAATATATCTAGAAGACAGGTCTGCCTGTCTTTTAAATATGAAGTTTTCCATTGCACAATAGTTCTGAATTTTGATATAGAATACCCAAATGACAAAACATTGTACCATAGTAGCATATTTTTGCAAGTTAAATAAACTGCACAGGCTATCAAAAAGTGTTCTAGTTATGACGAAATAATTACATTAGGTGACTAATCATCTTCGTGTCAACTAACTACAACAACAACAGGATAAGAAACACGTGGAATTTAATTTCGAAGGCCTCTGTAGCTTGTGAAAAGTAAACTAAAGTGATATATTTGGAGGTAATCGAAACTCTTACCGGTAAGAGTCACTAAAATATGGAGATTAAAAATTACTTATGTAAGTTATCATTATAAATCCATCAAAAAATAATCATGAATACAACACATTTAAAATCTACGAATTCAAGAAAAATCTAACATTGAATAAATTGCAAAAAATAATTTTGTGGCATGCTGCTTGGAAAAAGCAACTTTATTACAAGTACTAATAGGATAACCAAATATTGGATTCAAAAAAAAAAAAAAAAATCAATAACTCAATAATTCCAAATTAAAGTTACATTAAAATCTAGATGTATGGGTTCTTCAAGTTTCAAGTGGCATGGTGTGAAACAAACAACCTTACATCCACAAAAATTTAATTTAATAACAAATAATAATCTTAAAAAAAAACTAATAAATATCTCGATATATTTTGGATAAGTAACATCTAAATGTTGATTCATAAAAAAAAATAAGGTTTATCAACAATAATTAAACTTTTTACTTTAAATTAAATATGAGTAATATGAATACAAATTTTTAAATATTGAGCAGATACCAACGATATTGAAGTAATAATCTATTTATAGAGCGAACAACCACACGCAAAAGCTTGCAACGATTTGCTAGATCAAATCATTTACACATACGAATATGATATGTAAAATAAAGATAATAAAAATATGTAAATAAAAAATAACTAAAACAGAAAACAATAATTTCATAACGTAACTAAAAAAGATACTATAAAAAAAGGTAAAATTCATAACAAGCTACAAACAATACACACATCGCTTAAAATCGATGCGATAGTAGTAATACGTACTTATCAAACTATTATGCGCAGTTTTATCAACTCTGTTATGTTATTGTAAAACAAAATACAATCGTAGTAATATTAAGTTTCCGGCTTTCCCAGTTCATTCAACTTTTTACTTTTTCTTAAAAATATTTTCTTCAATAAACTAAAGAAGGGAATTACAAAAACTAAAAAAGAATGAACTAAAATAGATAAAAGAATAAAGTTACCAATATTTAAGTATAAAAATAGAAAAAAATTGGTAACTTTTTCATAAATTGTATAAGTAACTAAATTTATCGAATAAGTTATACTGTTAGATAGAGTATAAATAGTTTAGATCATAGAAAAAATATAAATATTAAGTTTCGTCTTTGATTGCTTTTAACTTAATTAATGTCATTATTTTAGTTCAATAACGTTGAGTAAGAGTATTACAAAAATGACAAAGAATATTACAAAAATATGTCGACATTTTTAACAGTTTATTTATAAATGAATTTAAACTACTGATATTTATCAATGTCAACAGTTCACCAACAAATGAGTAGTAATTTACGAAAAAAAAATATTTAATCTGTAAATAACTTTTAAATAGTTTAAGAAAAATCGTTGAATATAAAATTTTTTCGAATATTAACAACTAACACGAATAACGGTAAATGATTTATGATAAAGTTTGAAAATCAAGAAATTTTCAATGTAAAACTTTTCAATAATCTTTTTTTTTTACTTTATTTTTCAAAGTTTTTAATAACGTGTGAGCGTGCTTATAACTTAAATTATTTCATTTTGACACAGTAACACTCATAAGAATAAATTTTTCAACAAAAAAATCCCCATCTCCATACAATGACAGACTTTTCAACCAAAACAAACGGCATCAGTGACCCTATGGCAAAAAGACCGCAAACATTGAATTTCCCTGTTGTCAGCAATAACATAGTGCGCACTGTTATGTGATACAACACTGCTACATTTTCAAGGTTAGACAAAAACCAGCAGGCCTCGTCTGGGAAGGTGAAATTGAAGGTAGCATCGATGAAAGTAAAAGAGGATGCGGACGACCACTGCTAGATAGGGATGGAATATTTAATTTCACTTCTAACTCACAGAGCATTGGCAAGAAAACTTCTCATTCGAAAAAGAAGTTTTCTGCTTTGGTTTTCTAAACAAATTATAAGACAAATAAATTGATAGTGCTGAACAATTTAGAAAGAATTCATTAAAAAACAGAATTTTAGCAACTTAAAGTTAACGTTTTTATTTGGAAAGAAAGATATTAATACGATTCTTAAATGGGTCTTTGAAGGGAAAAATATTTTTAAAAAAAATCGCAATTGCTATTTTTCGCAACAACAAAAAAAAAACTGTTGGACCATTAGCCGATAAAAAAAATTAGGTGATACATAATGCGTGGCTGTGTCTCCTCCCATGAACAAATGGTCATCTTAGAAGGAAAATACTGAAAATATTTGGACACTATACAAAACGGACTGTTCTCGGCTCTTGAGACTTGTTTTGCTCTCAGATAAAAGAAGAATTTGGAAAAAGTAACTTATAATTTCAATCTTGTTAAATGATGCTGAGAAAAGTAATATGTCATAGAAGAAAAAATATGTAAATATTCTGAATACGTTTACCAAATGATATGCAGAAAAACCTGTCTCGATGATTATATTAAGATTAAGATCGTCCCGCATATTTCATTTTGGAATTTTAAAGAGTGAAGTCCAAGGTTTTAAATAAATATAAAATGAACGTTAGAAGAAAAAGATTCCACTATTATTAGTTATTGTATTAAAAGAATATTTTTCCTTTCTCATTAAAAAGTTTTAAAAAATAAGAAATTATCAAAAAATAAATAAAAAATTATAAAATTTCAAAGAGAAAAATAAAGGAAACATTATTGCAAATCACGCTATTTAGCTCAATACAAATACGAAAATTTTAATAACTTATAAAATTAATTTATTTAAAAAGCATATTTGGAAATTGTGCAACAAGTTTAACCAACCAATGTATCATGCAATGAGATAATTTAGGGAACATTATTAGTTTCATCAAAGCCTTCTATTGTAATATTACAATGAATAGTGTTGTATTTGCTTTCAATATTCATCCTGTTCGGTCACCTTGAAAGATTTAAAGCTCATAAAACAAAATAAAAGTTTAAACTCATCAAACAATGCAATAAAAAATGCCTTACCAAATTCCAACTCCATTTGTTTGGATCTAAATTACATGAACGCATGTTCAACGAAGCACAAACAAATTCGGCCATCACATTATTTCTAACTATTCAGCTCATCGTTATTCTCCGCATACCTTTACATTGCCTGACTGACTATTGCATGCATGTGAAATGTTCTTTTGAAACATTATTTTAATAAAACTAGAATTTATCTGTAACTTAAAAAAAAATCGTCCGTTTTCCGTCGTTATAACATTGTACATCGGATTTCCTACGATTTTACAGTCATGGAAACAAGAGAAAATGCCTGTAATTTACAAAAGAAAACAATTATCAGGCGTTTTTAAAAAAAAATCTTGCAAAACGAATACTTGAGTAAAATCCCTAAGTTGTGAATTAGGAACTTAACTAAGAAAAATAAAAGTACCGCATAATAGTTGTGTTATATTACAAAATATAGACTACAGCACACAAAATTGCAAAGAACGCATTTTAAAGAATAACTCCTTGTACTAAAAAAAACATTTCTCTCTTGGTCCTTATTTAAAATCTAATTTTTTCCATCATTAAAACCAAAATTTGTATATTATCATTTACATTCAAGGACGTCCTAAAATTATTATTTACAATATAACTATATTTAATATTTTTATATAATTATATTTTTCTGTGACAATTCAGGAAACTTTACAGGAGACCACCATAAAAACACCTCTTTGCTTTCAATACAATTCCGATTTCAATTCATTTTTTACTTTTACGAAAATTCTATACATGTGAATTTTAAATATGCGCCTTTCTAGCTCGCTGGTACGGAATTTGCTCGGTAAAATGTTTTATTACTTTTTTAATACTAATTATCACCCCAACATCATAAAAAAAAACGAAGAAAGTCAGATAAAACCCACAATTACGGGAAAACTATTAGAATAATAGGAAGTTCATTAACCCATTCACATAATAATATGATCCTAAAGGAGACTCCACACTATCTCTATGCCCCACACCTGAATACTGCGTTCGGCAAAATGCGCATTATACACGGAAGGCTGACACAGAAATTGAGATAAACAAGTTGGTTTGTTACAGAACCTGTCACTAAAACCGCTTCCACACCATATTTATGCTCACAGGAAACACACTTATTATACACATCAGACAGAAATTCGCCTAACAGAGACTTCTAATTTAGAATTGTAAACGCCAAAATTAACTATTTTCATTAATATACTTTGTCAAATTAAAAATTACTCATTATCGTTTGCTAAATTTGTTTGGAATTCGTGGAATAATGATGCGAATTTTTAATAAATATAATTCTTTTAGTCGCCGGAATTTAATTTACAGTTTGAAAAATATATAATTAGTAAAAATGATACTTTAAAAATAAAAGAGAAACTTTGCATATATTCTATGCAAAATTAGAATTCTTTATACATCTTTCTTCATACATATATAATGAACCATCAAAAGAAGTCTATTGTGATATTTCAACAATCCAAACCGAATTATATCACAAAAATAAATTTTCTTTCAAAGGTTTTATTTTTATTTTAAATAAAGTTTCTCGTACGTTTGACGAAATGGCAACAGTGAAAATATTGAGTGAAAATGGAATTTGCATGTTATTTCAATGTAGATTAAATTTTTAGTTATTTAAATTTTAAATATACTTCTAATTTCAATTTTTTAATGAAATTTGGGATTTAACCTAGCCCGATTTTTTGCTTTAAAATGACGTATTCCAATTGTTTGTGCGACTTTTGGTTCGCTCATTGAATGAAAATGGAATTTGCATGTTATTTCAATGCAGATTAAAATTTTAGTTATTTAAATTTTAAATATACTTCTAATTTAAATTTTTTAATGAAATTTGGGATGTAACCTAGCCCGATTTTTTGCTTTAAAATGACGTATCCCAATTGTCTGTGCGACTTTTGGTTCGCTCTGTGAAAGTGACAGTCAGACTGAACGATTATAAAACCTTCCACTTTTTACGTTATAAACGTAATGTGGAAGCTAAAAGCAGATAGTCTTGTCTCCCATTCGGAAACGACCTTAACAATGACTTTGTACGATTAGTTGCTCGTCTAAGATTAGTTGTGTTGAATTACGGATTACACAAGCGTAGAGGGATCGATGTTTATTGGAATTACTAAACAGCGCATTTGCTTATGTCAAAGATATTAATAGTGTAGTGTGTCTGATATTTATTAAGATTGTGCATGCTTAAGCACGTAGATGCTAACTAAACTCTTATACTAAGATTGTTAAGAGAGAAAGCTACAAAATTCTATTGAATCTGACATGTTTGCTCCCAATTAAAAAAATATTTTTGAAGTTCGCTCAAAACATTACAATAACTAACAAGTAGGGGACTCGTTAAGAAACTTGAATACTTTGGATAAAAGTAGTACTTTGATATAATATATTTCTCACAAAAGGCTATTACAGGAAGTTTTAAAACCGCTTAAAAATATAACATCAACTTTAAAAATTTAAATCCAGAAACTCTTAGCATTAATGGGCAATTAAAAAAAATATGGGGATTTAGGAATTTGCAGGTCACAGTAAATTTGATTTTTACAATTGCAATTAAATTATACAAATATTGCAGATTTTTCAACAGAGAATAAAGCCTTCTCTGTTATAGTAAAATGCTATTTTTTAGTTCATGATTTTTAATAAATAATTGTTATGTTATATTTAGGTATTCAAATTATGAAAATGGGCAGCTTGGATACACATCAATAATATCTAACAACGTACATATTATTTGTTTTTTTTTTCATAACAATTTATTCTTATTTTTATTAAACATTCATTAAAACAACCATATGAAACAAAGAAGTTGTAATAAATATTTTCAACTAAGTAAAATGCTACAGACATACCCCAGCTTGATTATTACACCAGAAATGAGGAAATGCAGATTTTTTTAAACAGTAATTATTATTATTAAGTGATTTTCAAGTTTCTTCATTCGATTTCCTTTTACAAGTAACAATAAAAGACAAAAATTAAACTGAATATAAGAGGATACATACCTCAAGAGTCAAGACCATTGAAGTTGATGGAATGAATAATATATAACATTTTTTTTATTTTTCCTTTATCGTTATTCTTAATTTTATTAAACACTCCTTACACCAGTCACATACAAAGGAGAATTTCTAATAATGAAGGGGGGGGGGCAAATTTTGAGGGGCACCAAAATTTTAAAGATGACTAAAATTATTAATTATGTTACAAAAATGAATGTTTAATTTATACCTGAATCAGATTTCTTATTATTATTTTATCATTTTCATTATCTTGTACATAGGTGGGGGACATATTGTTACAAAAGAAAAAGGGCGCCATATCGTCTCGGGCCTAGGGCCTCCTCAAAACTAAATCCGTCTCGGAGTTCCCTAATTGTACCATCTAGATTTTTATCCAAAAAATTGGAAATGCAGTAGATTTGTTTTAAACAGTAATTATCAATTTTTGCTCATTTTAAAGTTTATAATGCGATTCTCTTTTAAATAACAATGCAACAAAAATAAACTGCAGTTAATGAGGATACATATATCAAGACATTGAAAGTTGATGTATGGACAGAAACATCCTTAAAACAGTCGTGCGATTAACCCTATAACGGCTTGAATTTAACCAGCTAGGTAAAAAAAAATGGTAGTTTTTATTAAAATATTGTTGATGGCGACTTAGGGATTTACAGAGAAAAAGAAAAGCTAACATAACAACTGTAAGAGGAACTGTAAAAGCACGAGGCCCATATACAATTAATTCGGATAGTTTAATTTACTTTAATATTCATTTAGTACATATCCTCGCTTTTTCCAAACTCATCAAAGTACCCAATGATGTATCAAAGCGTCCCATACATCACTCTACCCCAGAAATGAGGAGCATTGATATGATTGACTGCTTTTAGTACTTTTAATTAGATACAAAAAATATTTAATAAAAAGATTCTGTGGATAAACAAAAGACTACACTGGTTTTCTTAAAATCATTTGGAAAACAAATTTGAAAATTTGCTTTTTCTTGGCACCTAAAAACTTATCCATATTATTCCATGTCACGAAGAAATCCATACTATTTCTGTGCTCCAAGAGCCCTTAACAGTAAAAAACATAATTCATAAACTATCATTTTCAAACTCTTGTTGGTGTTTAAAACCATCACTTGAGCCATATGAGAGTGGCAAGTATTTTAATTATAAAAATTATTCATATGATTTTCAGTTAATAAAAATTAAACTTTTTTTGTGAAGAAAACTTGTGAAGAATAAAATGACATCTAATGACTTACAACAGAATCAGAAATAATTTTTAATGCTTAGCTCAAAACCATTTTAGGATCACTGTTGTTATATTGTTCATAAAATCTGTTTCTCTCAAACAATAAACAAAAGTTTTTGTCCATTTGATATATAAAATAAAAATACATTTCATACAAATTTTAATCAAAAGTTATGATTTAACAATGAGTTACGAGCATTATTACAGTTCCTTTTTTTCTGAACATGCATAAAAGGCTTTCGAAAATTTTTAAAATAATTTATTCAAAAAAAAGCAGCAATTTTTTATTGATAAATTTGTTGCAAATGCTGCTATTTGAACAAGACTTTTTTCACGATTTGTTGATGGTTCCCTTTTCTTCTTTTCAAAAGAGAAAAATTAAAATACCGAAAAATAACTACTAGCTGCATTTTCTACAAATTTTAAGGAGTAAGACAGTTTAGTAAAACTTGAACTAAGTCGTTTAAAATGAAAAAAAATATCCTATTAACTCATTGCAAAAAAAAGCAATATCTTAACTAATATAATTTCTTCTGTAATAACTCATAGCTAAATTTTATTTTCCTGTTAAAATTTGCATGGAATTCATTTCAAATATTACGTCAAATAACCAAAGTTTGAGTTTATTTTCAAAGAAAAATAACGATTTCATGAACAAAATAAACCATAAGCACTAATTGTTATTTTCTTAAAAATTTTAATATTTCCTAACAAATTTAAGATTTATACTGGACTTTGGCAAAAATTTAGCATTTAAATGCTATAAATTTGATGAATTGATGGTTTAATAAAACCAATATACTGATGAAAAAATTAATAAAAATTTAAAATGTGTTATTAACTTTTCCAGAGGAGAAAAATGAATGTTTATTTTAAATTCTATACATCATGATGCAGTGTTTTCGATGACATAAAAAACCAGAATGTTTATTGTATAAAAATGTTTGAAACCAGAATGTTTTTTTTATGACCATTAAACACACTAAAATCAATACCAACAAAAAATCTCTTAGTCAATACAAAAAACTCTTAATCAACACCAACAAAATATTATAATACTTTTAAGTTCAATAAATGAGACTGAGTTCATCAGAGAGATGATACAATTAGGATTGGTTACCTGCTTCAAAAAACTAAACGATACACATATAGAAAACATATGTGTGAAAATACCACTTTCTTAATGAATACTAAACATCTTTTACGATTTGTTCACTACAGAGTCCGTAACATCAGGAAATAAAAGCATTACGAAAAGATTTCGCCTAAAATTATATTTAAATATATATATACATTAAAAAATTCAACTTACCGGGATCTATTGCCAAACAACAAAATTTTAGCACCAAATAATAGACGTAGACGCACTAGACAGAAGCATTCGGTCTGTGTTATTAACGCGTCATCAAATGTTTATCCAAAGTATATTTCATATATTTAACTAAAGAATATATCAAAATCTTTAAACAGGTAAAGAAGCTATGCTCACATCATATAGTAGCATTCAGATGAAAATTTAATCATCTGATGTCCATGACCCGAAACTATTTCTGCAAAAAACAGCGAAAAACAACAACACTGCGGTATTGTTGCCATGCATTCAGAATCAGAAAAACCTTCAACCGTGTCGAAAACGCGTTTGGTTTAGTTTTTCGTCAAAACCCTGGAGCACACAGTAAGCTTTGAGTAACAGCACAAAATATTGGGTATGTTTGGTTTAGATTTAGATAAATAGAGAAAAAATGGGAATGTAAAGATTAAATAGGAATGTTTCAGATGATGTAAACTGTAAAGCAATAGTTTTTATTTTTCCACTTTTCAATTTCATTGGTTGTTTCGGTTGTTAGAAAACTGGGACAGCAATTTAGCGTGATTCATAAACAAAGAAAATTTTACTGAAAGAAAAGATTGTGCACAACATTCGTTTTAGTAAGGTAAGAATTTTTTTTATTATTAGAATTGGGTTGTTTCACGGAGGATCTGGCAATAGCTTCGCAATCTTATTTTCCTTTCTCTCGAATTACTTTTGTTTTGGTTGGTTGGTAGGGTAGAGATAATCAGGTTTGTCAGGTTTCTTCCTATGCAAGCTCTCTTAAAAAATGTCTTGAACAACCGACAGCATAGCAAGAAATATGCATTTAAAAAAATTAATGATAGTTACATATTCTTAGAAAACTCAATTTTGAATGCGAAAACATAAATAATTCAAGGCAACAAATGACAACAAACCTTTGGAGCTGAAGTATTTTTGTTTCCGCGTAATATGTAATATGTGATAAGAATATCATTGTCGAATCCTTAGTTGTACGGCCGCCTGTCCCGTTTTAGGAGTGAAAAAGGTTAAGAAATGGGTAGCCAAATATAATTGGACGAACTTTTGGTTGTGATTGTATAACTTCTCTTGGGACAACTCATGGGTGCATTGACGAAGGGATTGAATATATTTTATTTGGTTTGTTTGAATAACTTATTGCCTCGTAATTTCAAACCACTCTTTCTGCACAGATTAAATTTTTATCAGTTGCTTCATGTTTTATCAGTTGAGTTTTTGTTGTTGGTTTTCTATATATATTATATTTTAGTGTGTTTCTAAAGTATATATAAATGAAAGAAAAGAAACGGTGGCTTCAAATTGCAAGGTAATATGCCAATATATTTTTGTTAATTGTATAAGTGGGTGTTAATTTATCTTAACCAAACTAAAAATAATACATCCTTTCGTAAATGCTCTTATTATTGTCCTAAAGCAAGTATTCCACCCACAACCAAACGTGCCACGCACATCAAAAGTCATTGGTTGGTTGACATATATTTTCAGCCTTGTGTGCTTGGTCAGAGACCCGCTCAAAAACCTTCGTCAAGTAAGACAGACACAACACGCACATACATACGCGAGAGATGCTGCCATCTATCGCGCGCCACCTCCAAAATTTAGACATGTCTCTGAAGGGGAGATCAAAAATCTATTGACACTAGTGCAATTTTTTCTTAAAAATTTGGTAATTTTGTAATTGAATCATTTCCGGCTTTATTTTATTGTTTGGATATGTGGTTAGAAATAGAAACTACATAAGAATAGGTTAGGTTTTGAATTATCTTCGCACTAGAGCAGCACGAGGACTATTACAAAGTAATAGGTAAATGTTACTTCGAGTAGTATTGGCGGGAATGATAAATATTTTTCGAATTTATGCAAATCAGGTTGGAAACACTACGCTATACTTTTTAAGGCAACCAATGATAGTAAGGGGAGGGGAGTAAATAAATGGTTCCGGAAATATATGTAACTATATAAGCAGACACCGTTATCCAAATCCTCATTAGCTCGAGATTTTGAACTTGTAAGCTTTAGATGTCTTGGAGAGACTGATTGATCCGCTAAAAAATTGGTCTATCAAGATGAGTTTCCTCAGCATCCACGGTAGAATGCCGTTTTAAGTCTTTTTTAATGCTCTACTACCTTTTTTTATTTAAAAAAAAATTATAATTTTAACTCTGAGTATTAATCGTAAATAGCCCTACACTCTTAAAACAAAAGAGTGAAATCCACTCTGGAAAGGAGTGAATATTAGCTCATACTGAGTTAAAATCACTTGTGTTTGGAGTGATCCTGTCGGAGGTTTAACACACAAAGGATCCTCTCCTTTCGGGGAAGTGCATTTTCTAGACTGGAGGAGTGAAAATTAACTCAGACTGAGTTAAAATCGCTCATTCGTTTTAAGAGTGTATACGTAAATAGACCTACCTAAATTTAGCTCTTATTGAAAATACGTATGCATCGTAAATGCTAGACTAATTGTAAAGAGTGAAACTTCTTAAAACAATGGTTGTTTAAAATTGTTTAGATAGTATTGTATGATTGTATGATTCTTACTTGAGCATCCGGATTTGTTCGATCATCAAACGTTTCTATTTTAAATGTGTACCAGATTAATTTACCAAAATGTTGTATATTGTGTGTGTTTTCATTCAGTGTAAAATATTCTTTAATGAATATTTTCGAATTGTAAAATCATTTGTCGAATTGAATGATGTCTATCAAGATTTGTGTATTGGTGTCTTCTTCGAGTAGTCTGATGTCATACATTGACATGTTATGAATGTTCAGTAATGTAATAGGATCCATTACATTACTGTACAGGATTTCTGAATAGGATGTGCACTTAGTGAGAATTTTCTTTTAGATTTTTCAACAAAGTTACAGGGAAAGGTATTGGTTGTGTTTGCATGCGCGCATGAAACCATGGTTAAATTATATATTTATAACATGTTAAACTGTAGTTGTGCGAATTTTTTATGCAAGAGCATCGCAAAGAGCAGGAATTTCAAGTGTATATATAAAGGTAAGAGTAAGTTATTTTTCAATTTTAAGTCAAATAAAAGTAAGAAGGTAACACAGGAAAATGACAAGGCCTTGTTAAAAGTAGTAAGAGAGTGGTAAGCTTCAAAACGATTGAAAAGGTTTATCGGATGTTACAAAACTAAATTATTTCTTTCAATTGAATTAATACCGATGGTTTAAAAATAGTGTGCTTTACTTGATAAAGTGTATTAAAAATTATTCACGAGCTCTTTTGTAAAAGATTGTATAATATTAAATGTGCTGATCATTGTTTGTAATTAAATGTGTTGATCCCTTTATATTATTCAATGGACCTTGTTGTAGCATTAAATGTGTTGATCCTTTGTAGCATTAAATGTGCATGTTGATCCTTTGTTGTTGCATTAAATGGGTTGATATTTAGTTGTAGCATTAAAAGTGTTGATCCTTTGTATTCAGTCGTAGTGATTTAATTAAAAAAATTAACAAGTTAAAATGTATCTGTGTATTAATCTAAATATATATTGATCATATCTTACAACAATGTTAACTTTATTACTCTATTTGAAGTTAATTTTAACAATTTGAGAAGTCGTTGATCTTTAAAGATATAAACATTTCCCCAATAAGTTAACCAAGCTTAAGGATTTTAATTACTTTACTACATTTTTAATGACGTTATTTGCAAAATAACGATGTTTTGTAGCCGCTTAATCGGAAAATGTAAATAGCTCATTCAGCTTTGTGTTTTCGAAGCTTTTTTGCGTGTGGAAAAAATAACTTGCTAATAAAATGTTTAGTACTACTTTTTAGACTTTAACAAGGTAGATTTATTTTTAGGAAATTAGAGAACTAGTTAAAGTCTTTGACTTCATTTAAACTTAAAGATTTTAAACTCCATACTTTTCAAGTGTCATTTCTATAGCTATTTAAGTAACAATTATACTTTTTTATTGTTCGGAAATTAAAAATTTTTCTTTATCATGAAACTGTCACAACTCTAGTTTTAAGTTTGATTTTGTAGTCGTACTTGTATTGTAATAGAAGGAAGTTCTCGAATGATTCTATCGTTAGCAAGTACGACAATCGATAAAAAAAAACGTGGCAGTAGCATGCATAGTGGTCATAATAAAACTAATTTGAATATTTAATTTATTTGTTTTGTTTTTTATTTTTAATGTAAATACGTTATTTTAAGGGGATTGGGGAGGCAAAAAATGTCATAAATTTTGGTATTTTAATAAAAAGTTATAGCTTGAACTTTTATCTTTAAGAACATCTTACTTTTAACGATCCGAAAAAGAATTCGAAATACAGTTGGAGTTTTCGTAAACACCGAAATCCGAAAATCGTCCGTTAGTAGAAGTTATTATTTTCTTTACTTGCCTTTTTCTCCATAAGTGCTTTTAGTGGTTTGTCGTACATTTGAATTGTTCCTTGCGATTCAAAAATTTGTATTTCTTTGAAATTTTGGAAAATTGTTGTTGATAATCTTTCAAACATAATTGTGCATGGATTTTGAAATCTGATAACATTTTTAATATTTTACTCAGTTTTACTTTTAGCATATCACGAAAAAATCAAAAATTTCCGAGTAACATAAATTTTTAATTTTAATTAATTAACCAATAGGACAAATAAAAAAATCCATGCACAGTTTTGTTAACATATATTTAAATATCTTATATAAAAAAAATTAGACATTTTAGAAAAAAATTGATTCGCAAGAAGCATTTTTAAAAAAGTTTAAAAAATGTAATATTTTTATTTAAAAAAACTATTGCATATTTTTCTTTTATTTTTTTGTATTTTCATTAAATTTTATGTCCCTGAGCTATATGAAAATTTCATCCATTTCGGTCTGTAACTTTTTTTTTAAAAAAAATTTGCCTTCCCGGTCCTCTTAAATAAAATTAAAAATTTATGCAGTGAAAACAACCATATAAAATTGCACTTTTCCAAGAAATATTCATTACGAAAATTTGTATCTAAATTGTAAGTGAATTTTATAAGCTATGATCCTCATCAAAATACGCCTAATTTTTCGTAGATTTTTTTAGACTTTTTATTCAATGTCGTCAGTAGCCTCTCTACCAAATAAATAGGAATTCCACCTATTAGTTTGGGCTTCAGAAAGCCTTAAGTTACTATTAGTCAGTGCCTGAACTAGGAATTACTCGGATTATAAGCAAATTTTGAGGGGTTCCTATAAGGAAAATTGTGTGCATTATTGCCAGTAATGATGGTGCTAGTTGGCCGATGTATCTCATTATTTGCTAACATTTTGTCGGCTTTCCTATATCGATCAAACCAAACCCTTTAGGTCAATGTCAGAGTTAAAGTTAATCTAAAATGAAGGAATCACTTATAGTAATCTGGTACAAAAATAAATTTAAAAATTATGTAAATTTTTTTTTCTGTAAAAAAAAAAATAATATTTAAATGATACTTTTGGTAAACAAGTTTACTCTTCAGCAAATTTTCTAATCCTTCAGAGGTTTGAAATTTGCCTTGCTTAACACTGCTGGCGTGCGACGGTTGTTTGTTTTTGTCTTTGTTTTTCTCGGTATTACAAGTTTTTTAAATATCGAAGCTTTGTATCATGGTCAGTTATTTTGTAGTAAAGAATATCAATCCAACTAAAAAAATATTTATTCCATTTTCCGTTGGCTTTGGCTGATTGATGGAGGGAATAATCAAAACAGCTAAGGAAAGTTAAACCAATTCCAGCCATCCTCTAAACGAATTGTTTTGAAAACGAATCCCACTAATTAACGCTTATTTATAACCGTGGCTAACCAGTAACAAATATTACAGTAGAGTCCCGCTTATCCGAAAGGTAAGGGTCCGAAATTGAGCAACAAAAATTTAAAAAAAATGCATATTTTGATCAATAAATAGAACTTTAAATATTTATTTATGCGTATACATTTATTTTAACCGAAATTATCAGGATTTTTTTTTTGATAAACCGATTTTCGGATAACAGGGATTCAGATAAACCGGACTCTACTGTACGTAATTGTTAGCGTTTCGTTAAGTTGCCTCTGATCTAAAAACTTAAAAATTAATCTAACAATAACATTTCCTTCAATACAGATTCCTATTTATGTCTTTTATAATATATATCCATATTAATCAGCACTCCATCCAACTTTAAGTCGCATCTTGCGACACTTAAGCCCTCATTAGTGTGGATAATACCCCCACCTGTGTCAGCATATCTCTGAAGGTTGTAAGGACCAAATATGGAAGCGGTCGAGTTCGACCTACATCCAAATGACGTTGCAGTGGAAACGACCGAATCGCCCACTAGTTCATCATCCCGACCTTCAACCCTCTGAAATAGTATTGAAATCGAATAAGCAGTCCATGTAGATTTGGTCTTGAAATAATTAACCTTGTGAGGAATAAGCAAATTGGATGAATGTTAACTTGGTTCACTCAATGAAAATAAATTAATTATTAATTGAAAATTTATATTCGTAATTTTTTTTATTGTATTTTAGTAGCCGATAACTATAAATGGTTCCTCTTTTCCTAATTTTAAAATTTATTAACTTTTATAGAAATTTGTTAAGTGTTTCAAAAATTATGTGTGTTGCTGACTGTCAGGTGAAGGGTTTTATACGTCTGTATCCCTCAGAGAAAGAATTATGGGCGAACTGTTTAAAAATACATGTTTATAATCAAGTAAATTTAACTTTCGTTAATCATCAAGTATATATCAATTTTTATTAAAAAAATTTTTAATAAACAAACAATTGCTTGCCATTTTTTATGTTTACTGTCCATTTTGCTCTAAGATAAAAATAAAATCATTGTTGTTTTTTTCAAAGTAGTAGTGAGTAGTAGAATTTTCGATTGACTTGAACTTAATTTTGTAAAAAAATTATTCGTTTTTAAAAACTCTAAAATTGATTTCTGGCTAAAATTATCGTTTCTAAAATTCTTAAAACCCTCTTTACAACTTTAGATGAGAAATTTCAAAAAAATTTAACTAACGGTATTAATTGTGTAAGGAATTGGTTACGGGATTAGGCGGGCGCATAGTGGCATAGTACCAGAAAATTGTAAAGCTGTTTTCTAGGCGCAGATCTACTTGTTGCAGTTAAACATTGTCAGTTATTTTCTTAAGAATTGTACTTTTTTTAGGGGGTATATTACGTTGCGTTTAAAATCTAAAAACTAATATCTCTACAAACTAATTAGGAGAACACGGGACCTAAGCATTTACAAATATGAAATTTTGTGAATAACTTTTTGCAAATATTGATGTAAAGTAAAGGTAAAAGTGTATTTTTATTCGAGAGAAATTAATAACTTTGCCTTAGTTTATCCCCAATACTCAGAAAAGCGAGTAACGAAAGCGTAACTTCAACCTTCAATTTTAGTTGTTTTTTTAATTCTTACAATACATACATATTTAAATATTCAGAATAAAAAAAACTAAATAACAACAAGCTTTGGAATAAAACAAGTTTTTTACTGTTTGGTACACATTTAAATAGTTCACATAACTGTAGATGTAATAAAAGAAATTCTTTGACAGAAAAATTGTGAAAATTCAAAAAACTGAAACATCTAACTTTTTCCATCCTTTATTAAACAAAATTTTAAATAACTTTGTTTAGAAGCATTCGTAATATTCTTGCACAATTTTGTATAAAATTAAAAGGATCATTTTTTTTTAAACCTTACCCATCTAAAAGCCTATTGATTTAAATGATGTGGTTGAAATAATTTTTTGCTCTGATGGTTCTTCATTATACAAATTAAATATATTAAGAAATTTCAGCAATATCTCAGTTCCTTGAATTAGGCTCCAGTATTATGCGATTACAAAACATCTGTAATATTGATTTTCGAATTTCTTGAATATTAAAAATTCATTTAAATTATTCGTAAAACTATTGACAAATGAATAATTATAAAAGGATGAAACATGTCAAAAACTTTAATCACATTTCATTGAATCGGGAGATGATATCATTATAGCAATATTTTTTTTAATTAAGTGTAATGCATAGTTTATTAATAATTTAGAAAAGTAACCAAGATATAAAATACAGTAAGAAAATACTTTTCAATTTACACTTTCAATCAGAGTTATTTTTTTTATGTAACACTTCTATTTTCAATGCAAAAAGGGAATTATTATTTCCTTATTTGTTCGTTTGTCGATCCATCTTTCACTTCCCAACCTACAAGTGTGAAAATAAATGTAATAAGTACATTTTTTAAATTATTATTATGGAACTAATAAAAGTAATCGGATTTTTGAAAGAGGCAGTATAAGTAAATTATCCATTTTCACACAAAAAAAATTCGACTCGTAAAATTCAAATACTCTTTAAGCCCTCTTAATAACGAATTTTGTAATCACTTACAATAATTATTATGCAATTTTCATGAATGTTTATTTCACAAACTCTTCCCACTTTATATCTATACACTCATGAATTAACTAAAATCCAAAAAAAGATTACAGATGGTACAAAATCACATTTTTATCCATATTCAGGTCTGGACACTGTATGCGTCACTAATCACCTCAATACACCTCTCCTCCTTGCTGGAACTGGAATTTTAAACGACAAGTTCATTTTTAGTTGTTTTCTTGAATGAAAAAGAACAATTCGATATCTAAATGTTTTGTTTAGTATTTATGTTGCAGTGAATGTCGTTTCTTGACAAATAAATTAGTTTTCTACAGCATATTCTGTCATTTCAGATTTAGAATATAGAAATGACAGTTTTTAGAAACGAAATAAAAAAAGGTTGGATGGTTTGGTAAGAAAAAAAGCAAGATACATGAGTCACTTCAAGTAATTTGTGGCTCGTTCACCTATTATAAAATTTTTTTTCTCTAATTGACAGCTTTCTAAATAAAAGTAAACATATATTTTTTGTTCTTAGTGTTACTTATTCCAATTTAATGCTTCTATCAAAAATATTCTCTTTTTATTTGTAAAAAATTTATTAGTTAAAAAAATTAAAAGTTTAAAAAGTAAACTGAAATAGTAAAAAAAACCTATAAGAACGAAATATCACTATCTTCAAACAAGAACTAAACTGTTTCGTTCCTTCCATATTTTTACAGCGATTGCGCGTGGGCCGAACGAAAAGCGTTAAGGACAGAAAATACTGGATTGATATCTATAAAACTTGAACCACAAACCACGCGTCCTCAAATTCAGTTTCGTGCCTGGAGTCTTTGCATCTCCGCTGTCCACGAACTAAAACCTTCCCACCTTTCTACAATTTCACGCACTTTAGAAGTTTTAATCTACAATCATGGTAAAGTTTGTTTAATAGTTATATTTTATTCAACTATTTAGTTGGTTTTATATTTCAAAAGAAATTTATTTTATTTAAATGTAGAGATTTTTTTCTCTGAATTTTTCATAGTTATTAAAAAATTTTGGTATTGCTTTTAACCCTCTAATGCATGAATTTTTATTTTCATCCCAAAAAAATATATATGTATCTTTAATACTCACACATTATGGGAAATATACTAAAAAAATTTTTAACTGCAATACAATTTAAATAATTTCAATTTTTAAAATTTTTTCCATATGACAAAAACCAACTGCCAAATTCAAATTTTGATAATAATGACTAGAAAACTACTAAAAATATTTCAAAATAACCCTTTTTAACTATGATTAATTTTTCAAAACAATTTATTAGTATTTAGTACTAATATTATTATTCTTTGAATACTGCCAGAAGCGTAATTTCGCAACTGTTAATAACCTCACTCTTTAATTTTGAATACACTTTCACTACTGTCATCTATGAGGATTATTAGTAACTAAGACTTTAAAATGAAATATAATAAATGAAAAAAACACAGATTTGTCTAGGAGGAGCTCTAACTTAATAGAATATAGTGGATTATGTTACTTGTTACCAAACGGTAACAGTATGCATTAGAGGGTTAACTCCGAATGTAAAATGGATTGGTTTATAAATCGTAACTATTATATTTTGCCCAATTTATCTAACAAAAATATGTGAAATATGCACATTTTTTATAGAGTTTTCAGGTAATTGGTTTGATATTTTAAGACAAAATGTAAATTGTTTATGTATTTATCTACATTTCAAATATTTCTTTTCGTACTCATTTTTTCCGAAATTATCTTTAAACACTTCGATAAAAATTTAGATACTTTCCTTCATGTGAAATTTTTTAAAGTGTAAAGTATTTACACTATTGTATGACATGTCCTCTACACCAATTTATATTCATTATTTATATTGAGAAAAAAAAATTCTAAATACTTGGCAAGGTCTTAATCCTTAAAATTTTAAGCAATTAAAATAAATGCATTCTTAATTATCATCAACTAATACTTGTCAATTTTAAATAGTCCACTATCTGAATTTGTCAACCCACGAAGGTTTTTATTTCAATGTGTCTGTGTTATAATTATATAAAGTTTTTGTGGTTATATGTTTGTTTATAAACATGTAAATCTTGTCTTAAAGAGTTGGGTAAAGTTAAATTTTCACTCAAAGAAATCGTGTTATTTAAACGCATTTAAAGGGTTCCAAATAACTTCTTCATGTAAAATTAAAAAGAGTAGGAAATTTTTTTATATTCAATTAAAATATTATCTTCGCTTATATTAAGCAATAAATAAAAGTATTTGCCTAAAAAATGTTAAATGTCATTAAATTTAATGTAGTAAAGATACGTAAACGAAAAGCTTTTTATGGAGTAGGAAGCTATAAAAAAATTCATAAAACAACGAGTTCAACGACCATCATTCCATATAAAATTTTGGGTTAATACAAATAAACAGAAGACTATATTTTGTATCGTAATAAATTACTGCAATTCTTTTGTCTTTGGCCCGAATTGAGTATTTTGTTCAGCAAACAATAATGAAATGACAGCCCCAAAAGTTCTATTTTTATAAATAGGCCGAAATAGTACGCGAATATTAAACTGAAAACAAGGTGGAAAAAAATCTTTTAATACCAGTTTAACTTATAGCTTTTCAAACTAATAAAATAAAATTATTGAATAGTTATAGTGATTAGTAATGTATTTGTATCATTTTCTTTCTTGTAGCCCAATCTCTTTCACTTCCGTACAATAACCTAACGCATTTTATTATCCCCACGAGACCCCAATGAAATAAGAGCACATATAAAAACTACATGAAGAACTACATTTTAAGCACATTTGTCAGACAATGTAACATTGTCCCCTTTTCACCCCATTATCTATCGATATACCTAGTTTTTAGAAGGTAAACCCCCATTAACTTCTAGAGCATGCGACAGTTTTCCAATCACTTACATACTAAAATAAGGATTGATAGTCGTTTTCGATCCCGTTGATTGTGGAGACGTTAAATAAATAACAACGTTTACTTTTTCTCATGTTCTATTTAAAATGAACGGAATATTTTTTTTTTTAAATACTCACCTATTCTCTGTTCTTTTTCTGTTAAATGTTACTTTTTTTATACATTTGAGTTTCCAATTCAACCAGTTCAGGTATATAGTATGTATTTTGTATTAATTGAATGAAAGATATACCCTTTTAATTCTGAGGTGCAAAACTAAAAAAAAAATTGGCTTGCTTTGACGTTTGTGCTTTTGATTGTTTTATTAAAATATAAATGTAAGAGGGTGAATTATATTAAATATCGGTTTTTACAAGCACATTTGTAATTGAATTAAAATATCAGTTGCCGCATTACCTTAAATTGTAACTGTAACGTGGTAAATAAACTATCGACTTTTGTTCTTTCTTCTCTAACTCCATTATTTTCGTAAGATAGAAAAGATAGAAAAAGATAGAAGATAGAAAACTTCCGAGGAATGTAAATCATTTCAAGATGTAAGGAACACAAATTACTTCGTCCATCTATTCACATGATGCTGCTAATAAATTTCAATGTAACTCATCAATGGAATAGATATAGTATTTTCTAATGCCGTTAAAGCAGGACTAATAATTGGTCGATTCAAGTAATCTAAAAAGCATCAAGTGAGTGAAATTTTGAGTAAAGACTTTTTAACTCATGGGGGGGGGGGAGTGCAAACTCAACACAACAGCTCGATATTAATATTATTCCCCAAAAAGCATGCAGTTCATGGAAAATTAACAAAACCAGGTAACACCTATTCTTGAATTCAAGCAGCACAGAAGTTGCATCTGCCAGTTGAATGTCCCTCTTGATACCTCATTACCTAACTTGTAAAAAAGAACCGAACAACAAGAGATAGGGAGGGGTCCCGTCGCACTTTCAGTAGCCATTTATGGAATTGCCGACCGACAATGGTGATGCGAACTGGTTTGTGTCGAAAAGGATGTTTGTACGGAAATGCGGGGGCTGTGTGTGTGGGCTGCCCATGGGGCTGATTCAGGGGCTTAGAGAGGAGTGTGGGTTGAGCAGTGAGTGGGCTCTTACCTTGCACATAGTGATATATTCAGGGTCACTGTGTTGGTGGGGTAATTGTCCTGGGGGTGAACTGAGGGGCTTATTAGATTATTGAAAAATGGCATTAATTTTAAAATTAAATAATATCGAAAATATCCCTAATTTTTTATTTACTTGATATTAGTTGGATGGGCATTTTAAAATGTAAGTTTTTGGGAAATATACGAGAAAAATGTAAAATTATTATAAAAAGTGAAATAAAAATAAATTATATAGTGAAAATAGATATTATATAATAAAAATATATTATAAAAAAATAACTCAACGTTAGAATAGCAACTTAGAAAAAACTGAAATCCTAGGCGCAACAGCCCATTCGAGGGCCAAGGCCTGCCGTACCCATTCCATTTTTCGTGACCAAGGTCTCTGGGGTGCTTAGGCATATGTCCCGGTAAGATAGTCAGCTTCGCGTGGAACCCCCAATGTTCAGTTGACAAGCATGCTTGGTCCTCATTTTATCGACCCACTTAAGGGTTGAAAGGATGAGTCAACCTCGTCCTATCCGGGACTCGATTCCCGGACCTGTGACGTGGCAATGTACTACCACTAAGCCTTTGAGCCTAAAATAACAACTTACTGTTTTAAAAAGTAAAATATGCTTGATAATCCCATACTTAAACATTTTAAACTTATTGCAGTTCGATTAACTACTTAAGGGGGGGGGGGTGGATTTCAAATACAATGAACTCCAGAGCATCTTCCGATACATAACAAAACTCCCACGTCACTTTTCTTTTCATATATTTCTTATTATTTACTAAATAATATCAATAAGATTAATTATTTTTCATGACTTTAAATCATCAGTTTAGAGAAGATACAGTGGTGGCCAAAAGTGTGGACATTTTTATAAAGTTTAATGTTTTTCAACATTGTGTGCCTGTAAAATATATTAATTTTCACTTTTGGCAATTTTTATTACTAAATTCTATATTAAATTACCTTCAATTTAATGTATAAACGTTTGTATTTAAGTACAAATTAATATATTTTACAAGCACACAAAGTTACATGGAACTTTTTTAAAAAATGCCCACTCTTTTGGCCACCACTGTAAGTACAATGCTTCTACCATAATGCTCATGATCCCCTCTTTTTAAACTACTTATTATTCGATTACAAAATTTCGAACCGCGATTTATACTAATCCTTTTCAATTTTTGCAGAGGGAATGCATCAGTGTCCACATCGGCCAGGCCGGAGTTCAAATCGGCAACGCGTGCTGGGAGCTGTACTGTCTGGAGCATGGGATCCAGCCTGATGGAAACATGCCCAGCGACAAGGCTGTCGGTACCGGAGACGATTCCTTCAACACTTTCTTCAGCGAGACCGGTGCCGGGAAACACGTGCCCAGGGCAGTGTTTGTGGATCTCGAACCAACAGTAGTGGGTGAGTATTCATTGAAATTGTAGATTTGACATAAAAACTCCTCGTGAATACAAAATGTTGGTTTTGAGTTATTCATAATCTTAGAGCTTCATCGGCATGTTTTTAGCAATACTTCAAAGCTAGTATTATATATACTGATTAAGTTATCGGAACCGAGTTCCCTCGTTCTCGTTCTGTACTTGATTTGCATTGATACTTTTTATAAATTGGTTTTCCATGCACGAAAAATTGCTTGGAACTTGAATTAAGTTAATAAAAACTATACAACTTCTTAGTTTCATACTTTAATCTTCTTTAAGCTTATATATACTCAGGTCAATGTGCATTAGAAACTAATAAATCTATACAACTATACTAAACAAAACTTTACTTGTACTACATTCCTTACACATAATTTCGCTTTCTAGATGAGGTCAGGACCGGTAGCTACCGCCAGCTATACCATCCCGAGCAACTGATCTCAGGCAAGGAAGATGCCGCCAACAACTACGCTCGTGGCCATTACACCATTGGAAAGGAGATCGTCGACCTAGTGCTGGACAGGATCAGGAAGCTGGCCGACCAGTGCACTGGGCTTCAGGGTTTCCTCATCTTCCACAGTTTTGGTGGAGGAACCGGATCTGGATTTACGTCCCTCCTCATGGAAAGGTTGTCTGTTGATTATGGGAAGAAGTCCAAGCTTGAGTTCTCCATTTATCCTGCTCCACAGGTGTGTTAGACTTATTTTTACACCAATTATAATAAAATAAAACTCCAAAACATGTAGTTTGAAGGAAACATTAAAGTAGGACCAAATAAAAAAACACAAAAAGTTAATAATTCAACATTCTATTAGTGAAGGCCATAAAGATCAAAAAATGAAAAGAGAAGACTGGAGACAGACGACTTTGGAATCGTATTGTTAAGGAGACCATGGTTCAGCATGAACTGTAGCGTCAGGGAGTTGGTAAATTATTAACGAAATACAAAAATAATTATAAAATTATGTGTCTGAAAAGGACTAAAGGACTTAACTATTTAATACACCAGCTATAGGTTAATGAAATATAGTAATACAAGGGAGATAAAACCGTATTTAGTATACGTGATACATACGTGTTTAATATACCCTTATCATTTTTAAACGTTGAACTTAAAACTGAAGAGTACTCGGGAAAAACCGATTGATTTTGTAGGGAAGTTTCCTTAGCAGGCCACTTTGGCGATGATAGCGAGTGATCGCCTAAACTTGTGTAAGGAAACCAGTTCCTACCACAGAGATCATAGTTAAATTAATAGAGTGACAGATCACCTGACCTCTAATGCTAACGACGGGACGCGCAAGGAGCTCCCAGAAGAGCCCCAATAAAGCCAGTGTTGCAGGTCACGTGATCTTCCACTCTAATACTTAACTATGATCTCTGTGATTCTTAGCTACCAGGATTCAGGCGATTGACGATCCCGACGCTTGCAACAAGCGAATAAGAAAGAGAGAAACCGGTTTTCTGCCGCCAATGTCCACCACAAGCAGACAATTGCGGGCGTCCACCTAATAAATCAATCGGTTCTTCCCTTGTACTCTTCAACTATCAGAGGCATGCACATAGTCTAAAGAAACATTTCTTATTGCCCCAGGTATCCACAGCTGTCGTTGAACCCTACAACTCCATCCTGACCACCCACACCACACTAGAACACTCGGACTGTGCCTTCATGGTGGACAACGAGGCCATCTACGACATCTGCAGACGTAACCTCGACATCGAACGACCCACCTACACCAACCTCAACAGACTTATCAGTCAGATAGTTTCTTCCATCACTGCTTCGCTTAGATTCGACGGCGCACTCAATGTGGATCTCACCGAGTTCCAGACGAACTTGGTGCCTTACCCTAGGTTGGTGAATTTGATGATTATTTAGTAAGCCAGTATTGATTTCAAAATTTTAAGTTATGGTGTTTGCCATTAGAGAAAGTTTTTAGTTCGTAGTTCTACTATATTGGCGATTAAATCATCTTAGATATTTCCCAGTGGTCTTTTAATGTCAATTTTTTTTGTCAACAAGTTTTTCTAAGTGCAAGCAAATTACTTAAGCAAATTATATATATACATTTTAAAATTTCATTAATTTTTCCAAATTTAAGTGAAGGGAATCTTTTTAGTACCATTTACTACGAAAACATATATATTTAAAAAACAGATTTTTAAGCAATATATAACCTGATGAAATTTTAAATTAAGATACCATGTAGTGAAAATTGAACCTTGCTTTTCCCTCGACTGTTATAACCAAAAACAATCCAGTTTTCATGATAAGTAATACAATAAGCTTCATCATATATATATCTAAGCAAATTTAATCTTATTTTTCTTACCAAACATAAATATTACCATTTTTATAAAATCTTTTTATTTCCCTTTTAGAATCCATTTCCCTCTCGTCACTTACGCACCTGTGATATCCGCCGAAAAAGCCTACCATGAACAGCTCAGCGTGGCAGAGATCACCAACGCGTGCTTCGAGCCCGCCAACCAGATGGTGAAGTGCGACCCCAGGCACGGCAAGTACATGGCCTGCTGCATGCTGTACAGGGGCGACGTCGTACCGAAAGACGTCAACGCGGCCATCGCTGCCATCAAGACCAAGAGGAGCATCCAGTTCGTCGACTGGTGTCCAACTGGGTTCAAGGTAGGTCTACTTGGTGAATTGATATAGTGGTACAGCTGTGGAAATAAAAAAGTACCCACTTGAGGTTATTTCATCCGTTAGTCACCCTATAGAATCGGACCTTTTTGATATTGTGTACAATTAACATTCCGAGTTAATTGCACGATACAAAATTTGCATAAGGGGCCGTCTTCATATTAAAAATATTACGATCTTTGAAATTTCCAATAGCAGCACCCAATTTTAATAACTTAGAAATGTTAAGCACTCTTGAAAACCCTTAAATCTAAGTTTTTGTTACATTTGGATGAATATTTGACGAGTTATTCAATCGAATCACTTGTGGACCTTTTGGGGACCATCTCTAAAATGGCAAGCAAGCATGCATGCAAAAGCCGTCTTTATTTATCAACTAGCAAATTTATACCCGTACTTCGCACGGATTAAAAAAAATTCAAATCGATCCAAGTATGTGTACTATATAACCTGTTTTAACCCTTTCGCTACGAAGGATATTTGCTTCCTCGTAGTATTTGAAAGGAATAACATTATCGAATCCTTAGTTGTTCGGGCATTTTGGGGCGCTTCCGCAAGGAAAGGAATAAAATCATAAACTTAAGTTATTCTTCCCGCTCGTTTTCGAGTATGAAATCCCGTTTCATTGTTTTAAAATTCCAAAATCAAAAATACGGTGTAAAATGCACTCATAAATGGCATCACAATTCCCTCATAAATAAATATCGTCACCTGACTGTGGTTCTAAAATACGACGCCCTTCGCCAATAGCCCTCGTGCAGCTCTAGAGTGACGTTAATTCAAACCAAAACCAAAAAAAAACCATAAATAAATAAAACCTAACTCTTTTGGCGCGTTTTGGGAAATAATTTGGCGAGAAAATAGATATAGCTACAAACACACCATTATACAGCTCTAACACAATGACCTTAGCACAACCAACCAGCTTATAAATTAGTTTTAAAAAAACATTTTGGCCATTGGGCGATTTTTAATACATAATTTGGCGAGATTGGCAACATATATGGCGAAAAAAATAAAGAATAAAACCCTGATATGCAGCTGTAGTGCGATGGCCTTTATTAACCATCATAGTTCAGTAATAGCTTAACAAACATTGTGCCCATTTGGCGAGATCGGCAACGTATTTGGGGGAAAAAGAAAGACATAAAATCCTAATATGCAGCTGTAATGCGATGTCTTTTATTAACCATCATAGTTCAGTAATAGCTTAACAAACATTTTGTCCATTTGCCGAGTTTTAATTAATAATTTGGCGAGATTGGTAACATATTTGGCGAAACAATAAAGACATAAAACGCTTATATGCAGCTCTAGTGCAATTTCGTTATTAACCATCGCATTTCTGTAATTGCTTAGCTATACATTTATTGCTGCATATTTGCAATCAACAAAACCATCAATGAAGAAATCATCAACTAAACCCACAATATATCCTCGTATGAAAACTGGTAAGAAATACGTCACTTGAAGCATATCAATTATTTTCAAATGATGATTTTAGTTTCTGAAAGTAATGGCAACACAAAAATAAACATTTTAAACTTCATTTTTATTATTATACATTAAAATATCAAGTTAAAAATTAAAAGTTGCCTTGATATAAATTAAAGAATAATATAAAATGAAAGGTTACCACTTAAAATGATAGTAAACTAAATCTTTAAAATGAAAATATTTGTAAGTTTTTAAGAACAAAGTATTTTCTTTTTTACATTTTAACTATTTTCGAAAAGTTTATTTTAATTTCTTCTGCTGAATGGCAACTCGAAAGAAAAATTTTCATCGGATTTGAGCCAAAGTGGTGTATTTTTTTCAGAAAATTCGAATTTTCTCTAAAAATAGAACATTTTGAGCTCTGAAAGTTCTTATTTTGCAACTCAAGTATGAACTACGCATTTCTACCAAGTTACGAGTCAAACAAATGTCTAGTTTGTGAGTTTCGGAGAGACATACATACACACATACACACAAAACTTCATTTTTATTATTATAGATTACACACGTTATCTTATACACTGTCCCCTAAAGGGTAATTAAAAAGTATTTTGTGATTTCCTCAGCAAATTATGAATACAAAATTTTAAAAATTGGGATTTCGCTTAAACTTCTTGTCTTAAATTTATTTCTTTAAAAATTTTAAGGGGTTTCCATTCATATTTTTTTAAAAAAATCTATAATAATAAAAATGAAGTTTTGTGTGTATGTGTGTGTGTGGGTATGTCTCTCTGAAACTCACAAACTAGACATTTGTTTGCCTCGTAACTTGGCACAAATGCGTAGTTCATACTTGAGTTGCAAAATAAGAACTTTCAGAGCTCAAAATGCTCTTTTTTCAGAGAAAATTCGAATTTTCTGGAAAAACTACACCACTTTGGCTCAAATCCGATAAACATTTTTCTTTCGCGTTGCCATTCAGCAAATGAAATTAAAATAAACTTTTTCAAAAATAGTTATAATGTAAAAAAGAAAATACTTTATTCTTAAAAACTTAAAAATATATTATTATTTTCATTTTAAAGATTTATCATCATACTTATCAAAGATTAACTATCATTTTAAGTAGTAAACTTTCATTTTATATCATTCTTTAATCTGTATCAATGCAATATTTTATTTTTAACTCGATATTTCAATAAATAATTATCATGGACGTCTATATAAACTGGAATTTTTCCTCCAACGACAGCGGATCTCAAAAAGTGCTACCAATTTTTGTACATAATTCCTAACGTTATTGTTGGTTTTTATAAACTTGTTCGCCAAGGTCAAATAAGCTAAACATTTTATATTTTTATCATTTACGATTAAGCTATAAATTGATATTTAACTAATTTTTATTTGAAGAATCGTTGCCGGCAATTTTTACGCCAACCCTGACAAATTGGTATTATAGCAACCAAGATTGATCGCCACGGTCGTAAGCTAAACAATTTATAATTTTTTCATTT
Organism: Hylyphantes graminicola; assembly: GCA_023701765.1. Classification (NCBI taxonomy): domain Eukaryota; kingdom Metazoa; phylum Arthropoda; class Arachnida; order Araneae; family Linyphiidae; genus Hylyphantes; species Hylyphantes graminicola. The sequence continues at coordinate 40,691,182 of CM043119.1, read as the reverse complement.
ACGATGAAGCTAAAAATTGATTTTTAATTTATTTTCATTTGAAGAATCGTTGCCGGCAATTTTACGCCAACCCTGACAAATTGGTATTATAGCAACCTTTGGCGAAAATAGCAATTGCATTGGCGATTTCTAAAGGTTGATACATTTAAATCTTAAATGCATATAATTTATTTTGAAGCTTGTACTGAACTATGTTGTTTTTTTTTGAAGGCCATCGCACTACAGATGCATATTAGGGTTGTATGCCTTTCTTTTTTCGCCAAATACTTTGATAAACTCGCCAAATTATTACAAAAAACGCGCCAAATGACCTTTTTTCTTTATTAGCTGGTTGGTTGCGCGATGGTCATTGCGCCAAAGCTGAAAGGGTGTGTTATTGGTAGCTATATATTTTCCTCGCCAAATTTTTCAAACATGCCAAATGAGCTAAAATGTTTTCATTCGGGAAATTACCATGACATTATCCGTTAATTTTATAGCATTTTTTAAATTTTGAATTTTTATGGTCATATAAGTAACGGGATTCTGTACTTTATAACGAACGGGAAAAGTAACATAAGTTTATTATCCAAAAAAACAGATTAAATGGTAGCATGGTACAAATACTTGGATCGATTTGGTATTTATTTTTTTCCAACCCGTGCAACACCGGGTAGTTCAGCTAGTAATATAATAATTATTTAAAAATTTGTTTTAAATACCCCAATATTGAATGCATTTTGTTTGGGTTATTATAATTTCTTTTCAGTAAAAAATTCGTTTCAGTATCTTCTTTATTTATAGATCGGGATAGTTTTTTTTATGTGCAACTCATTTAACATTATGGGACCTAAACTTTGCACTAATCTAATAATGGTTAAAAAAAACAAAATTTGGCATATCGTATTAACATAGTTCAGAGATTTGAATTATGGATTCAAAAAGGGGTGTTGCCATTGGAAATTTTAAAGTTAGTAACATTTTTAATATGAAGATGGCCCCTTATGCAAATTTTGTGTCATGCAATTAACTCAGAATGTTAATTGTTCACAGTGTCAAAAAGGTCCGATTCTATAGGATGACTAACGGCAAAAATAATCACCAGTGGGTACTTTTTTATTTCCACAGCTGTACTTACTTAGATTAGTTGGTGTATATCCTGGCAAGATTTAATATCCAAATGCATTGTCGAAGCCATGAAGTGGCGCCTACAAGGGGATCAATAGTTTGATTCCACCGCTTTAAACCATCTATAATGCCCGCACATTGTAAAGGCAGAGTTATATCTTCACCGAAACATAACCTCTCACAGCCTTAAAGCTTTTCCCTTATATATTTATTTTGATATGTTTATTTTTTTTTTTACCAAAATGGACTTGAATTACTTAACTATAGCTAAACTTGACGCATGGTCTTACGAACACCCTTTATTATATAAGTCCAATTACAAGTCTCTTGATGGCTTACTTTTCAAACACTTCTAAGGATTATTCTTTCTATAAATCACAAAAAGATAGACTTTATTTTTTTTTATATTAGGACTGTGTCCTTTACTCCTCAACGATTGTTAAAACTCACTTGAATAACTACTATCCTGCCGATCCGGTGGTGCAGTGGTTAAGACGTTGGCCTTTGGAGCTGCTGGGTCCGGGTTCTAATCCCGTTGAGGCATGGATGTTTGTGTTTGTCGAGTAAATGCGGAGTACGTGCTCGTTAAATCTGTTGGGGCCGAAAGTCCTGTGGGCGGTCATTGCGCAGTTTCCCACGGGTACAGGTCCCTGGAGAAATTTCCCTCCCCTTCAGGGACATGTCTAAATTGTGGAGGTGGCCACAGATGGCAGCATCTGTCATTTGTGTATGTGTGTGTCTTGTGTTGTCCTACTTGACGATGATTTATAAGCGGGTCCTTGCGACCAAGCACACAAGCCTGAAAATATGTCTACCAACTACTATCAATTCTACCATATTACAGGTTGGCATCAACTACCAGCCCCCAACAGTGGTTCCTGGTGGCGACTTGGCCAAGGTTCCTCGTGCCGTCTGCATGCTGTCCAACACCACTGCCATCGCCGAGGCATGGGCCCGACTCGACCACAAGTTCGACCTGATGTACGCCAAGCGCGCCTTCGTCCACTGGTATGTCGGCGAAGGCATGGAAGAGGGCGAGTTCTCCGAGGCCAGAGAAGACATGGCTGCTCTGGAAAAGGATTACGAGGAGGTCGGACTCGATTCCAATGATGGTGGAGAGGACGACGGAGACGAGTACTAGGATGTACTAGTGCAACGTACTCCTGCACGGACTGTTCACGCTGAGCAGATCATGGTTTTCAAATAAAACGGTTTATAAGCTTTAGATATATGTTTTTATTTGTCGTGTTATATCGGAATAGCCCTCGTGTAGCTCTAGTGCGACGATAATTCAAACCAAACCGAACCATGTTATATCGGTAAGTTGCAATGAAAAAAGCGTTTAAGATTAAGTCGTAAAGTACAATTAGTTCTTTAGTTTTAGTTTGAATTATCGTAGCCTTAGAGCTACACGAGGGCTATTGGTGACGGGCAAAGTATTTAAAGTACAATTAGAAATTGCCGGAGCAAGGTTTGTAAGAAAGGACGACGGAGACGAGTACTAGGATGTACCAGCATAACGTACTCCTGCACGGACTGTTCACGCTGAGCAGATCATGGTTTTCAAATAAAACGGTTTATAAGCTTTAGATATATGTTTTTATTTGTCGTGTTATATCGGAATAGCCCTCGTGTAGCTCTAGTGCGACGATAATTCAAACCAAACCGAACCATGTTATATCGGTAAGTTGCAATGAAAAAAGCGTTTAAGATTAAGTCGTAAAGTACAATTAGTTCTTTAGTTTTAGTTTGAATTATCGTAGCCTTAGAGCTACACGAGGGCTATTGGTGACGGGCAAAGTATTTAAAGTACAATTAGAAATTGCCGGAGCAAGGTTTGTAAGAAAGGACGACGGAGACGAGTACTAGGATGTACCAGCATAACGTACTCCTGCACGGACTGTTCACGCTGAGCAGATCATGGTTTTCAAATAAAACGGTTTATAAGCTTTAGAGTTGTGTCTTTATTTTTCATGTTATATCGGCAAGTTGCAATGAAAAAAACGTTTAAGATTAGGTCATAAAGTACAACTAGTTTTTTTGGTTTTAGAATGAAATACCGTCGCACTAGAGCTACATGAAGGCCATTGGCGACGGTCGTCGTATTTGAAGTGCAATTAGAAATTGCCTGAGCATGGTTTGATAGTATGGTAGTAAATAATGTTTGAACTGTAACGTTACCACAGGCAATGTCGTTTAAATTTGAATATAGGCAAACCGAGGCACCCGATTTTTAAGAGATATAAAAGTGCCGATTATATACTTTCAAGCATGGCTTTTTTTTAAAATTAAAACAACGAATATTTTAACAAAATATATGAAAGATATCGACAGATAAAATGCATGTAAGTTTTCTTTTAATTGTAAGAGCCCCAAAACGAAATCTTTTGGTCTATTCCTAAGAAACCCGAAAATTATTCTTATAGAGGTTAGAAAAGGATACATTCTTAGTGAGAAAAATAAGTGATGTCGTCTGAAATTTACCAAGTAGATGTGATACTCCCAAACAAACGTCGTGAGCGCTTGTATGACTTAATTAGGATGCATCGAGATTACTGGCCCATAGAATCAAAAAGACCCAAGATTACTACAATCAATGACACCCTACTCAATAAGATTTTCACCTTTTTGTAACCACGGCAAAGACGGGGTGCTCTTTTTCAATCGGAATAAAATAATCGGAATATATCCTGGTTCAATTTCGTTACCATTTTTTTTATCAACAATGTTATTTTTACCAAACTAGCCCGATTCGTATATATATATCACCCAACTAGAAAATCAAACAAAGCAGGTGTATATTATATATTTTAATCCGGTAGTATGAGAAATATGCAATAAAATTTACAAATTGATTAGATTTTTAACTGATAAAAAATTATGCTCTATTAACTGTTTTAAAGCTCCTAATGGTGAAAGATATTGCCGAATGTAAGTTTTATCAAATACCATGTAGCATAGCAGAATGGCTAAACATTTAAACAAACTCAGACTACAACCCAAATTATTAGGTATTTTCAGTACTTTTTATCTACTGGATAAAGCAATTAGCAAATGAAATAAAGGATACACAATGGTTGAGTTTACCAGACAACTGGCTAGAGATTTACTATATGAGAAACAGCTATATTTATTTTACATAAACCTCCATGTTTAAACCCACTTTATATAAACCTCCATGATTAAACCCACTTTATATAATCCTCCATGATTAAACCCACTTTATATAAACATCCATGGTTCAACCCATTTTATATAAACCTCCATGATTAAACAAACTTTATATTAATCTCCATGTGATTAAACCCACTTTATATAAACCTCCATCATAAAACCTGACAGTTTTATAGGGTCCATTTTTATTTTTAGTATACCATCATAGAGGGCAGCACAACTAGTATGGGGTTGTTTCACGGCGAATCTGGCAACACCTCTCTTCCTCAATTAGAATTTCAAAGATGGCGGCCTCCATGCTCGTTTAATTCGAGATAGCCACTCATTCATCAATTCAGGATCAGCATGGGGAAATACGTGTAATGAAACTTTTTTTCTGCACAATTTTGCGTTAATGAATTATTCGTACAGCCAACAACGCAGCAAAAACTTGGCATTTAAAAAAATTAACTTCAATATTCTCAACGAAAACTCACTGCCGAATAACAAAAACAAAACATAAACAGTAATTCTAATGGGGTCGGTCCGAAATGAACGGGTCCGATTCTAAAGTTGGTTGGTTGGTAGACATACATTTTCAGGTTTGTGCGCTTGCTCAGGGATCCGCTTAAAACCTTCGTCAAGTAAGACAGACACAACACACTCACCCACACGTACACATACGTGACAGATGCTGCTATCTATCGCGCGCTAGTTTCCTAACCGTTGTGCTGCCGGGTCAACACGGTAATTCTAAAGCAGAAACATTAAATTCTAATTGAGGATGACAAGTGTTGCCAGATTCGTCGTGAAACAACCCCATTGCATTTTCTGTGAAAACCGTTACGTTACAACCGATTCAAAAACCGTTAATAACAACTCAAAGTTGCACGTGATCTCCAATTTGTGGCAAATAATAATTTATATTTCGTTTTCGTTAGACAAAAGTTAGGAAAGCCATTGCGAAAGACCTTGAGTGTGAAATTTCTAAAATAAAACTTTTACAACCAATAAGTTTTATACATTGAATATTAGGGTATAAAGAGTTGGCAACACATTTTACGCGCAACGTTCAATTTGTTTGTTTATATTTGAATTTCATAAATGTTGTGAGTGAATTGAGCAAATGCTTAAATAAAAAAGTATTTTAAGTTTTTTTGCTCATAATTATTGTTCATGATGTCTAATCTAATGAGCATAACAAGAACTTTAGATTCTTCAAACGTTGATTCTAAATCAAAAGATAATAAAGATGCTCTTGTAAAAACCTTTGAAAGTGCCGTCGAAAAATGCATAGAAAAATACTTCAGTTACATCAAGTATGTACATGTGATCAAATTATCTATAGCTTAATGATATTGTGCGATCAGGCTGTATTACTTTAAACAGTATGTTTTTCATGTGAAATGCAGTTATATTTTGATTCTCCAAAGCAAATTTATCCAAACAGATTAGCTATGAATTCAATCCTAAGGGGTCCTACTACCACATCAACACAAAGGTCAAATGATCATAGGATACCCAATATGCAAGGGAGGTTAAACTAAAGAATCATAGCCGGATATATTACGCCAATTCTGAGTAACCCTGACTTCTTAGTATTATGGAAACCTTTGGCGAAATTAGCAATATGAAAGTTTCTTATCATTTCATGTTCTCCATACTGCCATCATTCATTGGTTGCCTTGGCACGAGCCGGGGATTGTTGTCATTCGACCTGGCGATATTTTTGAAAAGACACCAAATCCGGCCATGATTCTTTAGTTTAACCGCAATGGGGCTCCCAATTAAGTGCATATTATTTTCAGTAATTATAGGTATTATTAAAATTATTCTTAGTGTAGTTTGGTTTTATAAAAAAAAACAGGTTTTTAAAGAAAATAAGTCATTAGGTTTTTCAAAAATTATTGCTTATAAAAAAAACCTTCCCCCCCCCCCCCCCCCATCTCTGCCACAAATAAAGTTTTTTTTTTTGGTGGGCTGACGTATAAACAGTTAGATTATATTATCTTTGTAATAATGTAATTGTTGTTACTGTAGTCATTGCTTAACGTTTAACTGTGTATAGTGCATGGATTTAATAGGAAATAATCTTCCCAAAGCATCTTGTATCTTAATCTTCTTCATAAGCTCACTTGTATATTAAATGTTAAACAAAAAAAATATTAATGCAGTAGGTTATATCTTATATTTAAAGTTGTGTATATTAATTAGTTATATTTATGTATATTTTTTTTATTTAGATTCTCTATGATGCAGAAAAATTATCGAGAAATTTCCAAGGCCGATTCTTTCCATTTGAAAATATTTCATGACCAGCTGGTTTCGCAATTGAAATCATGTTTTTCAGAAACTGTGGAGGAGGTTTTTCTTGAAACAAACGTCATTCAGTCGCTATCATCTCTAAACAACATTATTCATAAAACCACTAGAAATGCAGATATAGTGGCTTGGTAAGTTATCTTCATTTTAGCCCTAGTATAAAAACAATACATGATGATTAACAATTGAATAATTATTATTGTCTTGTTTTTTTAAACAGAATTTCATTTTAGTTATCACTGAATAGAATTCATTTCATTCCATGACTTCTGGAATATCACTGAGTACCATTTGTAATTCAGATGTACAAAATATTCATTAACTACCCAAAATAAGTTTACTTTTATATTTTTGTAAAATTTTCCAAAGCAATATCCAAAAACAGTTATTTCTAAAGCAATTACACAGTTTTAGTCCCATATTTTTAAAAAATACTACATATGTTACTTTTATATTTTATATGCAAGTTTTTATAATGGGTATATTTCCTGTTTTAAGAGGCAACAGATACATGAAATGAAAATAAATTATTCTTTGAACCTTAATTTCTGAACCAATGTCACTTAGACTCAGATCACCAATCAAAGAAGGATCAAGTTATTTTTATTATGCATTTCTGAGATGCCATTCAAGACATAAAACATGCCAATTTTATTAAATATTTCTAATGGTTAAATATTTCCAATTTTAGTAAATATTTCTATTGAAAATATAAAAAACATAATTGCAAATCTAAATTTGTAATAATAAATAATTTTAAAAAATAGTAATACAAGAAAATGCTCTTAACTAATTTTAAAGTTCTATATGTTGTTGCTGGGTATACTGGACTATGCTGCATATTGTTAGGTTAATTTTCTAATTTTAAATAAGAAATGTCTCAATATAGATGATATTAATTTTAAATAATCTTTAGGAGACCTAGTGGAAATCCTAATGAGGATATTCGCGACCACCTTCACCAGTTAAAATTGAATCAGAAGAAGAGTTTGGAATTTGCATTGCAAGTTCTTGTCACTGAAAATAGCTCTCTAGAACAAATGATGACAAATAACCATAAAGAAGTGATGGAAATTAAAAGCAAAATTGATGCATCGAAACAGGATCTATATCATGTAAGTATATAATTTCACTTGAATTAAATTCTAAACAATCTATCTTTATAAATAGCAAAAATCTTTTGGGGATGCAACGCATCATTTAAGCATATATATTATATGCCAAATTGGGGAGTTATACTGTGGAAATCACATTATTAGCCACCACCTACAGTGTGTTACTTATTTAAAGTGAACTGTGTGTGTTTAAATGAAATATTTAACTTAAAATTATGATGAAGATAGTTGAGTGAGGATGAAAAGTATTGAAAAACTTTTAGTACACTAGACCAGCAGTCGCGGTGCTTGGACCTGATGGCCACTGCGTTCAAGTCACAATAAAGATTAAAGTAACCACGGCTCTGTCAGTACTTCTTTTGAATTATCAATGCCACTTAAGTATTTTATCGATATTGAATATCTTTCTGTGTCGTAAATCTTCAAAAACTGCTTGGTAACATGGTTTTTTTTTTAAAGAAAAAAATATCAATCTCATTACTAGAGGTATCACTTTATGCAGCCCTTGGCAGTCCAAAATAAATTATTAATTTAACTGTAGAATTAATGCATATGATCATAAATGCTCATAATCATAATGCAAGATATATGTATCATAAATGCTTTTATTGAAATAAAATTTAGAAAAAGTCAAAATATGTCCTTGATATTAACAAAGCCATAACTATTGTTAAAAACACCTTAACCCTTTCAGTCCCAATGACAATTTGGCATCATGCTTTTAGAAAATTTTTCAAATCGTCCATAGCCAATTAGGGGAGACCGGGGCACAATGGTCCTAGGGGCACAATGGACCAACCCCTATTATTTATTTTGTATATTTTCCTAATTAGTTCGTATTATAAGTAATAGATGACATAACAGTCTTGATCTAGTTATTATGAAAAACCATGTTGTTAGCTCGCACATTTGCCATTTTTTATTCTTGATGTGTATTAACCAGGTGAAAGTAAAAAAGCTCTCTCCTAGAAATTATCTTCTCATCATTTCAGTAACATTAGTTGGACAAAGTGTCTTAGCATAGTTGAAAGGCAAGATATTTGTCTTTCTATATAATCCATAAATTAATTTCTGAAATCATAATACAGCATATTTTAATTTTGTTTTTTGTTCAACCACAATATGGGGCACTATGGACCACAAAATCTGGGGTACAGTGGACCATGGTCCATTGTACCCCATGCAACTTTAGAAATGCTTTTAGTTTCAAAATAAAATAAAAAAATATATTGATGCAAGTCCTTCCTCATTATTAAAAGTTAAATTTGCTATAATAGTAAAATATTTTAGTATATATTCTAATATTTACTTCTGAATGTAATAGATTTTCCCCTCGTCTACTGATAGTGCTTGTTTTTGATTTTAAATAAGAAGTAACAAATTATTAGTCAACTGATGTTTTAATTTATATATTATGATTTCAATCAATAAGTGTTTTGAATGAGAAAAGTTTTTTTAAATTGAATGTGATACTAGAGTGTTAAATTATTTAAAACAAAAGTACAAGTATAATATTGTAATCTTTTAAATTAATATTTGATTACTGTTGATTTTTTTATTAACAAAAATGTTGTAGTTATAAATAATTAAGTAACAAATTTTTTTCTCAGAATTGGTAAAATGCGCAAAATTGAAATTTTGTTAGTAAAATTTTCAACCACATTGATTAAGGGAAGACTTAAAAGGTTAAAAATTTAATCTCGCATAAAAACGAAGATTCTTTGATCCACACTTTTTCCCTACACTTTTGGTGTTGTTTTGCATAGTAATAAAAAAGTGATTTTACTTTAAAGTGATCTTATAATTTTAAAGATAGAATGTACTATTTTTTTTCCGATATGCCACATAACAGAATTAGAAAGACTAGTGAAGGAACAGTTACAAAAGAAGTGACGGAACAGGCTGTAAAACATGTTATTGATGATAGTCGTTCTATCTGTTTAGTTATCAAAGAGAAAGGCATTTCAAAAACAGCCCTTTTGAGCTACATAAAAAAGTACAAAACCTCTCATAAACCTGCTAGATTTGATCCTTGCACATAAAGAGGATAAACAAAAAATTTCAAAGGGGAGGGAAAAAAGCAAACAGTAATATATGATGGTTCTCTCACTAAAAGAAGTTTTAATGCAATTGGATACTTAAAATTCAAATAAAATCCTTATTTTATATGTATGTTAATCTTTAAAAAGTGCAGATAGTTTTTTTTTCAGCAAAAAATGCCATGGTCCATTGTACCCCGTGATGTGGTCCATTGTACCCCGTGATGTGGTCCATTGTACCCCGAACCTGGGGTACAATGGACCACTTTCTCACTTGTAATAAAAAAGTGAATTCAGAAAAAAGTAATTGAAATTATATTTTTTTGGTAATGTATTTTTAAGCCAGGATATATATGTAATATATATACCTTTTTCTAAACAAGTAGGATATGAATATTTTTGTACTTATAGCGCAAAAAATGAAAAAGTGGTCCATTGTGCCCCGGTCTCCCCTATATCAAAAAGCACATCATTCGATTCTTCAAACTTTTTTCTATTAGAAAATATTTTTTATTAATCCCAATAGATGTCAGCCCTATTATTTTTTTTATTATGATCAGAAACATTATGATGCCAAATGGCATCACTGGGACTGAAATGGTTAAATGCTGATAAATAAGTTACGAAGGACAACCATTACTATATAATTTCATATTTGATTTTCTACTTTCTGATAATGAAATACCTACTTAATTTGTCAATTTTAAAATTGATGTTTTTAAATATATACGATTTTAGTTTTTCAGTGCTGTGAATGACCCTATTATAATTGAAATGGGAGAAAAATTGGTTGCAGAGAAGCAGAAGAATTCTTGAAAAACAAATCCCTGTTTTTATGTATAGTTAAATAGATTTTTGTATACTTTTTTATGAAATTATGTATAAATAACTATAGAAGAAATTGAACAAAAGTATATCTCTTAAGAAAAAAACTAAACATGAAAATTCTAAATTTTTGTGGTATCTTTAAACCTGCATAGTTCTCAATTTTTTATGTAAAGTTAAATAGTCTTGTAAATATTGTTTGTTTTTATATATATAAGGATGTGTAAACAACTAAATGAAATTCTACCAAAGTATAACTCTAAGAAAGAAATATGTATATATGCATGAAAATTCTAAATTTTTCTGGTATCTTAAATCTTCAATGTTTGCCCTTTTATTAAGTTTCTTTTAGCTTCAACATTCAAGGATGCTTGCATTTTGAAAGAAAAAGTAGTTTGTTCAAGAAACTTATTCAATTAATCTTCTTTTATACAAGCTTTTGATTTTTCAGTTTTTGTATACGTTTGTCTTGATAATTTACTGTGTGAGCATTAACGATAAAAATTTGAGTATTGATGTTTAAAATGGTTTTATATTTGTTTTAACTCTTTATACCATTTAATAAATAAGCTAAAGGTAGCCAAGCCTGGGGCCCTGCAATAGTATCTTCAAGATAAGGTCATGTGAGATGTATAGATTTTTTCCTCCTGTGTTTATTTAAAAAATGTTTAGTTAAATGACTGTGTAAATATTGTTTCTCTGTAAAAGAAAGGTTCTTGGAATGAAAAAGATGACATGTCCTCCGACAGTGTACATAAGATTTTCAAAAATAAAAATTTTATTTAAAAATTAACAATTATGGTTTCTTTAAATTCTGGCTCATTTTTTATATTGATTATAATTAGTATTTATTATTATTAAAGTTGAAGTTTGCTAGTCAACCTCTTTTAAGTTAATGGATATAACATATTAATGTATTTTATTGATATCATTAAGAATCTACATTTTTCAAGACAAGAATTTTTACTGCATTTTAACAAGGTTTGTAAACTTTTAATGGACAATAAATACAAATAAAATATTTCAATACAAAATCTATTTATCTAACTTTTTTATAGAATAATTTTCATAAAAATTCACTTTGGATAGCCTTAAATATAACCTGATATATAACGATTGCTGTATGAAAAAATTTCCCTTCTACTTAAATGTTATATACCTATAATAATAAATTTTCAAATATAACATTAAACATTCTCAGCCTTTTCACTGAAATCCACCAATCCTTTGTTCCATAGATGAAACCTCATTTCAACTAACTTACCCATTGTTGATTATTTTTTACTTTAATTTTTACTAAAATTTTGTACAAAAATTTACTTTTATATGCTTAGAAATTAATAAAAGACTAAAAAATCATTTCCAAATTGGATTGTTGAATCGGAACCAATATATGGGGTAATCTGATCTTCTAGCTTTTCTAACACGTTTAACTTCAAAATTATTAAAGAGAAACAAATGTTATTTAAATTACAAATTTCAAAAATGTATGTAAAATTTTTGCTTTTAAGGGGGTTCAATACCCCAAAATCGGTGAAAAAAATCAAAAAAGAAATTATTGGCTTAAAATACTATTCCAACCTTTATTAATAATGTTACAAAGTATCAAGACGATTGGAAAAATATTTTTGACATTAAAAGCCATTTTAATGTCATGGCTTCGTAAGGAAATGGGTTAACAATAAAAACTTTAAACGCGTTTTTCTCAGAACTTGATTTTTTTAACTTCGATGTACCTTTTCTCAAAAACTATGCTATGTTTTCTCGTAAACTTTTTTTATATGATGTAATACATAGTATAGATTAATCTGAGGTTATAATTTTTTAATAAAACTAAAGTGAAAAAAAATTTTGTGGGGCAAAAAAAGTGAAAAATTTCAGGATTTTTTGGGTACTTTAAAACTTATTTTATTTTAAGGATATCTAACAGTTATTTAAAAAAAAAAACTTTTAACCTCAGATTAATATATAATGTTGGTATAACACACACAGAAAATTTTAAAATGGATCAGTAGTTATTGTGAAAAGGTACATTGCAATTGGACAATTTAACATTACCGTTATACATCATACTGAACCCCCTTAAGTCATGCACTCTATAGGGGAGAGAAGGGGAATGGCACCACCTTAAGGGAAATTGAATTTTCATGCAGAATTGTAGTGCAATTAATGTAAATTGTAATGAGCATAGCATACTACTGTTCATAACCTATCTCGCGGTGATTTTTTAAAATTTAAATCTTTAATAAAAACTGAATAAAATTGTTTTTTCTAAAAGCTTGCACATCGGCGGGATTACCCCGGTACCTGGGGTAATGCCGCTACATCAATAAACAAAGCAAGTAATTTATAAATAATGGAAAATTACATAATAAAGCAATGCAATGCATATAGAACTAAAGTAGGTTTAATTAACTTTGGAATGGTAAATTGTACAGGTACAGCTTTTTTATTAACTTTCCATTTGCAACTAACTATATGCAGTTTTTTTTTAAGCTTCGTTGGTCTATTTGACCAGTTCAGTTATTCTTTTTCAGATACGTGGCATCTGGAACGAAAACTAATAGATTGTAGGACCAATATATGAAATTTCTATTTTACGGATTATGCCGCCATCCTTTTCCATGTATCGGCATAACCCCAGAGTGATGTGGCGGCGTTTCCCCATTAAGACAAAATGGCATAGACGGCTTGTTTAAAAAAGGTAGATAGCCTAGTGTCCAAACTAACAACGTGATAAAATAGCCAAATGATTACTCTTTTCAATGATATGTAACTTAGAGATAACAGTCACTTATCTCTTATAACTTCAGAAGGTCCAAAATTAGATGAAAATCACTAAAAACCGTATTTTTTAAATAACTTTACACCAACCCACCGCACGGCCATTAGCGTCTATACTACAAATTACTTTGTTTCCTGCTATAGATCAGCGCTCACAGCTCCCTTCCTATACACACCGCTATCGAAATACAAGGGGTGGCGGCATTCCCCTGCCCTCCCCTACATCTATATTTTCTAAACTGGAAAAACTAATTTTTTGTTTCAATCTTGATGAAAAATATAACAATTTCGAATTAGTCTAATATCAGATAACATGAGACCTTTTTAAAAAAATTTACAGAACAATGAATATCATGTGTTTTTCACGAAGATAGAAATCAGCTATTAGTCCTGGTGAATCCTTGTACCGTTCCTTTCATTCCTTATCAATTTAAATAATATAACTTTTTACCATTAAAGAATTTGTTGTCCAAATATGTATCTACTGCTGAAACATTTATATAAAACTCATCTAAACAATCCAATAAAATGAAAGTCCTACAAATGTAAAGACCAGGAAAATCTTATTAATGGTCAGACAATAGATGAGGTATCGCAGGTGGACGATAATTATTTTTTTATGAAAATATTTTAGGTTGATATTTTTGTCTCTGGTATTGACAATGCAACTACTTTACATAAACAAGGCATAAGAAAGCGTTTGCACATGCGTTGTACAATAATGTAGATTAAATCACTAAAGTCCTCAGACAAAAGGGGCCAGGATGGCCGAGTGGTAAGCATCGCAGGCCAGCAGTCTGCGTGCTGTAACGGGCGCGGGTTCGATTCCCGCCTTCGCCCTGGGTGTATTTTCCTCTCTTTGTGACAGTAAAAAATCTTTCTGTGTCTGTCTTACTTGACGAAGACTTATAAGCGGCTCACTGAGCAAGCACACAAGTCGGGAATATATATGTAAAATACCCTACCCCCTCCTCAGACAAATTTCAAAAATAAATCATCATAGAAAACTGCAAAATAATTTTCTCCAAGAAATACTAAAATTAAATATGCTTACAGGGCTGGGGAGCCTTATGCACTCTCCTAGCATGCGAAAGGTCCCAGGTTTGAGACAGGGCATCGCCAAAATAACTGCCGACCTATAAACGGCCCGTGCAGCCTAAAATGTCCGACGAATAATACCCCGCGTGTAAGGGTATTATTCGTCGGACACCCTTTAAAGTCCTAAAGTTGAGTACGATGTCGCCCTTAAAACCCGTTCCTTACTAAAACGCCCGAACAACTAAGGATTCGATAATGTTATTCCTATCAAACATTACGAGGAAACAAAAATCCTTCGCGGCGAAAGGGTTAATGGTTGCTTTGAGTGCCTATTCAGGTGTCGGCTCGTCACTTGACTGTGGTTCTAAAATACGACGCCCGTCGCCAATAGCCCTCGTGTAGCTCAAGTGCGACGATAATTCACACCTAACCTAAATATGCTTACTCTAACCTTGTGTTGTACCCCCGAATAATTTAAACTTTCTCTTGTAATTTCGTGAGAGGTGCAATAACAGAGAAAATAAAGCAAACAAAAATTGAGATAATTAAACTTCTATTTTTTTTATTTAATTGTTAAACAAGGGAATTAACAGCAATGCAAAAATTGAGATAATTAAACTTCTATTTTTTTTATTTAATTGTTAAACAAGGGAATTAACAGCAATGCAATCGTTATCATTTCTAATTTGAACATCTTGTTAGCAACATAATGCTTATTATCAAGTTAGAAGGACACAATGATTGCCACTTTAGATTTCTCAGTTTTGTGAAATCTCTAACTTATTAGCATACCTATTCATTTTATCGTAATGAAAAGGATAAACATAAAACTGTGTTCTTAAAATCACACTGGTGCAAGATAAGTCCAATAGTATATTGATCATTAAAGAAGGAAGCAGTTTCCAAACTTGTTTAATAGAACACCATTTTAATTGCCCGTTCCGTGGAGGTCGGACATAAAGCGTTTTGTTGTGGAAAACAAAGGCGTTTTCTTCTCATTGTCAAGACCAATTCTGAGGTGATACTCTTTGTTTGTTGGGGCACTGACACCAAGTTGTTACCAGACGTTGTTTCTTTTATTTTGCCAAGGTTTTTTTAGCCTGGAACATTTGGTTGGGAATAATTTCTTGTGGTACATATAAAAAGCGATGAGGATATTTGATACCTCATCTGCAAGTCTTGGAGACTGCAAGTTTGTATCACTCCTCCTATGCTAAAAATGAATGTTTTGGTGAGTAATTTTTGTTTTATAAATTTTTAAAAAGTTTAAAATAATAATATAATAATAACTTGATTTTGGGAAAATTTCAAGGAATTGGGGTACGTCCGTATTTAAAAATTGGAAGTTATTTAGAGCTAGTTTCTTAAGGACATAATTTTTTCCAAGAATAAAATAATTTTTAAAAAAAGCTTTAGTGTTTTAGCACAACTTATTGTTTTAGTTTAATTAACTAGAATTATATCAATGAACTAGGCAAGAAAACGATTTGTTATGTAGTGGACGCATTAAAGTGCAATATGTGTATGGAATGGTTAAATATAGTTTTGAATATTACTAATAGTCATTAAATTTTGAAATTCATATTTCAAGATCAATGCCAGGGCCAGATTTCTAAATAGGCTAAGTAGGCTGTAGCCTAGAGCGGCGAATTTTATGACCAACTAAAGCGACATTCGGCATAAAAAAAATTATATATGTAGTACTAATATTTCGTAACAAACATTGACGCTGCGAGGGCAATTGCACTCCATACTCCCGGATTTCGAAATTGAAAGAAAGAAAATGTTTTTTAAAAAATCGCCTATTTTGCTTTCGAATTAGTGAGTAATGGTACCTAGATTACTCTATGTGTATCTATTTTAAGCAGCATATATCAATCACCCTATTTTGCTGCTAACCAGCTACTTTTCCCCGAAGGGGGGGGGGGGATATTGTGACAGGGGTGGCAAATTAATAGCAAACAGGTGGCGAAGTTTTAAATCCAGCCCTGATCAAAGCTATGAGGGAAAAAAATTCTAAATGTTATTTGAAAGCAATTTTCTAACACTTGCTATTTTAAAATTTACGACTTGTTACAATAAAACATAATTAATTATGACTTGTTATGAATAAAACATAATTAATATTTGGCATAAAAAATATTTTGCGACACATTTTATAACATAATTTTTTTGTTTAGATTTTTGCTTGATTTGCGCCGAACGAGTAACAAAAAATTTAAAAACTCCTTTTTGTAATATCTACTGGATAACTGTAGATACTAAGTATTTCTATGTTGATTAAAATATTTCAATTGTTTTTTTAATTGGAACTTTCGCCGCTAAGAAAGTAACAAACATAACTTTATAATAACAAAGATAACTTTAGTTTCCACCCTCTTATTTTAAACTTTGTATCAAGTTACTTCTTAATTTGCATAAAAACGCTAGTTTTATCAAGCAAAGTGTATTTAAACAAGGTTTTTTTTTTAAATTTCAAATGTTATGATTCAGCGATTTTTAAACAGTACTCCTACAGCAGTTTTCAGAATTTTAAAATGATTTTTTTTAAGTTCTTTATAACATTTTGTTCACAAAACAAGAGATAGATATTAATATACAAGAATAAAAAAGCAACATTTTGTTTAAAAAAAATTAACAAAAAACTAAGCTAAACAAGTACTGTAAAATATTTATAATATATTTCATTTTTTTTACCTTATTCCATCTACTGTTTTGTGAAACAAAATATATTTTTGTGTAGTTAAATTAACCTGACCCTTCTGAATAGTTAAACTAAGTAATCGTCCTGTGCATATCTTTCCAGATTATATCTGCCTTCCTCGTCCTATGCTTAAGCATAGCCATCACAGAAAGCAGATATCCCTACGAGGACTCCTACAGACCAGGTGACATCGTACCCACGTACACTAAAGATCGCCGCCTAATCCGAGACAGGGATGGTGGAAGATACCCCATAGGACGTGTACCGGGTACCAGAGGAGGATACTCACCTAATAGAAGGTATCCAGTACCAGGAATATCTGGTATTGGTTTGAACAGGGATGGGCCCTATGTTGATTATCATCCTTCCGACTATGACCGAAGACGGAGGAGGAACCATTTACCGCCCAGAGGACTCGGTGGTTATAATAAGAGGAACTATGACAACTATGATTATGACTATGGAGGGTACAGAAGGCAGTCTAGAGTACGTGGACCAGGACTTTACAATAATGATGATTATGGCTATGGAGACTACCTTAACTGAGAAGTCAATCGTTGGAATGGTGACAAACAAAATACGTCCAAGTCCAATAATGTTTGATCGTAATTTAATATTGTTTCCATTTATGCAAAATTACTTTGAATGTGTATTTCGTTTAATACTAAGGCAAACTTTATCTATTTATCTTATTTTTTTTAACGATGGGTTACAATTCATTTTCAACATAATTGGACGCTGACGTTTCTTATTCTTGATTTTTGTTACAAAAATATTGATACAAATTCAGAGTAATATGATTCAGATTCATGACACACACAAAATGGTGTCTCATTTGATAAACATGGAAGAGTTTTTGCAATGATGTTTTTTTTAATATACCGTATATACTCGTGTATAACCCGACTCCGTGTATAACCCGACCCCCCTTTTTTTAACCAAATATCCTTCCGAAATCAGTAACCCGTGTATAAGTCGAGGTAGAAAATAAGCTAGAGCCTTCTGAAGAAAATGTTAGAAGAAACCGGCTCATGACGGGACTAATTTTTTTTACTTGCAAGCAAAATTTCAACCCCAATAAAAACAGGTTTCAGCTGTGATGTCCTTGACATTGCTGACCCTGGATGGAGAAGCTAAGTTTAAACTATGTTGAGTGAAGCGTGAATACTACGCTGCCAAGGTCGCTGATTGACAACGTTTCTTTGCACACTTGTAGACTGGTTGACTGAACTGCCCTGTGCCAGAGCTACACGTGCTAATATGTATCACACAAAAACAGGTTTCCGCTTTGATGTCCTTGACATTGCTGACCCTGAACGGAGAAGCTAAGTTTAAACTATGTTCAGTGAAGCGTGAAGATCCCGCTGCCAAGGTCACGGACTGACAACGTTTCTTTACACCTCTTGAAGACTGGTTGACTGAACTGTCCTGTGCCAGACCTACATGTGCAATTACGCTTCATGCCAAGAACTAACAATTTTAACATCTTTATGGTAGAGATTGTGAATAGATACCAATCTTATTTCATCTTCAGAATTTAACTGCTTTTGTGTCTTTATTTTTAATGGTTAGTAGTTAAATCTTAAGTTTGATTGAAATTTGGTTTTAGTTTAAAGATAAGGGATTTTTCCGCTCCCGGAAATTTGATGTCTCGTGTATAAGTCGACCCCGTTTTTCACGGCACTAAATTTGACCAAAATTTCTCGGGTTATACACGGGTATATACGGTATATATAATTCAAACAAGTTTTGTAAATGATTAAAATATCTTTAATGCTATGTCCACACTGCGACAATAAAAATGACAAGACATTGCGAGCATGGAAATGCCTATACGAATTTGTCAGGTATGCGTGCGCACCTACCTCGAATGTACCAAATTGCATATACATTTCCATGTGCGCGGGATTTCTTGTCATTTTTATTGTCGCAGTGTGGACATAGCATAAGAAATATAATGTAAATATATTTTTTTTTTAAACATTTACTTCACTTTTTAAAGAAAATGAGGGAAATGCTAGCTGTGCATTTTAAAGCTTTCTTTTTGTATTGTGTAATACATATGAATAACAAATAAATGACAATATAAATTAGTACTTGTATTTTAATATTATTTACTAGTTCAAAAAAAATTCTAAAAAAATTCAAATAAAAATTATATAATTAGAAAAACAGTGTTAAAACTAAAATTGAATTTAGAGGTGTTTTTTTAAAAGCTATTCCTGGATTAGATTTGACAATTCTGAAATGTAGCAAACTGTAAACACTAACTTCATAAATAGGTTTATTTAAAGTATTACATAAAAATAAGTAACTAGAATAGTACTAATGAATAAGAATTGAACATGGAAAAATTGCTTCAACTATTTTATTCAAAGTAGGGAAAGATTCAATCCAGTAAATCTTTCGGTATAAACAAAAGTTATGCACAAAAAAAGCAGATAGACTAGACAGGGAAAATAATTGTTCATAATTTCTTTTTTAAAAAATTCAACAAGCAACGAAAAATCATTCACATTTTACAGGAAAGATAATTTTTTTTTCAATAATATTTCAGTACTTTTAGTGAATACTAAAATACAGTTACAGAGTAAAAGTAATGCAAGACATTTATAAATTAATATTTACAGTTGACTATATACAAATACAATTTAAAATAGACAGTAGTCACAGACATAAGTAGTCACAGACAGTAGTCACAGACATAATCTGGCATAGATGTAACCTAAATATCAGTACATAATATATTACAAAATATTACATTATTTGATTTACAAAAACTCAGATTAACTTAATTGCTTGAGTTTGCAGATCTTAAAAGTACACTCAGTCTTCATATAATGAACTTGAAAATAAAAACATTCATATGCTTTGTGCATGTATTGTAATATGTGTTATTTTATTATATTTCTTAGTAAAGAAATATTGCCCAGATTTTGCTGTTGTTATTTCTCATAAGGAAATGCACAAAATTTTTGGTAATTGATGGTATTAATAATGGTAATAAATACCACTAAAAACTCTAACTTCTTGTAGTGACAGATTTTGTAGAAATTGCGCTACCCCATGGGGTATAAATGTTTTGCTCAAAGTATAGGAAGTATTCATCTACATTGATAAGAAGAGAACATATAATAAATCAGCTAACATTCAAACCAAATTACAATACATTTAAAAAGGTCAACAATTACAACAAAGAAAACAGGTTTTTTTTAAAAACACTTATGGGGTTGATGTTGGATAATTTTTGAGCCGGTTGGCATATTTTTAGAGGTATTATTATAATTTACACAGTGCACTTATGTAAGTATATAAATTCATGCAACAACAAGGAGTTGGCCATAAGGATGTTATAATAACTAATGTTGCATGATTTTGAAACGGTAGTGGCATAACTTACTTATGTGGTTAACAAACAAATATCACTAAATCATTGGGATTTACATTCAAAATCTTTCGATGTATTCTCAGGCACTTGATGATCTATGGCACCTTTTTGACGTTTATATTAGTGAAACAATAGATAACACAAATCACTAAGTCAACACAAGTAAGTACACACCTTTGTAACTTCCTAAGTACATGATTAAAGAATATTTATATTCATTTCAGTCTTAAAATTGCTGACTTTAGTTTTTTTTTTTTTTGAAATACTATAATAGAACAAAATAGAAAAGTGCTGAGTTTGGTACTGCCACATTAAAATTTGAAAAAAAAAAACCACACACACAAAACCTATTGATCAAAAGACGATTTTTTTTGTGTGAAAATCCCACAAATAGAATGCAATGCATTTTTAATACTAATTTATAGATGAATGTCGATAATATAAAATTTAGCAAGTTAAAAATTCTGTTTTTAAATAAGTTTTATAAATGAATAAAGGGAGGTGTTCAAAACAAAAAGTTCTAAAATGGCTTACTTTCCTGTTACTTTAATCCTCACTGAAATTCTTATAAAAAAAAAAACATGTAGGTTTGCAACAGTGAGTGTCATCTACAACCTCATCCACTGAAGATTCATACACTTTAGAAAAAATTGCTTGCTCTAAAATCGGAAGGAAACGGTCAAATTTTAGTATCCGCTCTGATGATAATGAATTGTTTTGAAAATGTCAGCAACATCTAAATGATGTTTCTTTTTCTTAAATAAGTACCAACATAAAAATTGGTAAAAGCACCATATTTTTCAAATATTTAGTAATAACCGGGCATGAGTGCGCAGAAACATAAAAAAAAGGAAACCTTAAATTTGTTAAAATACATGCATACGACAAATTAAATTATTAAATCAAGATACTAAAATTTATTATCGAAAGATTGATATTTTAATTAAACAATAAAATAATATCGGCAATTAGGTTTATAAGAATTAAATAACAAACATTTTAAAGAGTTTAACATTTTAATGCAGAAATAGTCAAAAATTTAGAAAACGCGGAAATCCGCGGAAGAAACTCATGCCTGAATAACAAAAAAACTACAAATTGGAAAATTTATTGCCCTTGGAAATTGTAGCAAGAACGGACACTTGGATTCGATTAAAGCAAAAATTAATTTATATTTTTAATCATCACATTCTTTTTGTTTTTGAAGAAAAAGATACAACAACCAGCAAACATTCTATCTTAAAACAATCTCTCATTGCTGTGATTTTCAAATACATATAAATTAAAAATAAAAAGCCTTTTATATCAACAAAAAAAAAATTGGTGCCACTTTCTTAGTAAATAATGAAAAATCATATTGTGTTTCTTTGATTCATATTATGAAATCATTCCAAATCTATTCAGAGTATATTTAGAATCAAAACATGTAACTTAAAACTAACCAGCATTTATTTAAAATAATGGAATGCATTTCCGCTTTTTAAATCAATGCATCACATTGTACTACTTTTAATGATGACGTTCCAAACTTTTATGTGATATAGATACATTTTTTCCAACTATTTATTTAAATAATGCTTCTCGTGCGATTGTTGGTGTGGCAACAGCTATTTGAATGAGTAAAAATCAAATTTTCAAGCTAATTCAATGGATAATTTACCGACAGACAGTGAACAGATTTTTCCCGATGGACATTTGAATTAAGAATAAAAAGGAAAGTCGACCAAAAAAAATATGTACCTAACAAAAAATAGGTACTAAAACAAAAAAGTGAGAGTTAAACATAATAAAAGAAATCATAAAACTATGTGAGGCTATAATTTTTTAAACATGTAAAAGAAATGTAAAAATGAAATTATTTCAGAATAATGTACTAAACAAATATTATCCAAAGAAATGGAATAAAATCTTGAAAGATATTCAGTTAACACTATTTCCATAAATAGAAAACTTTTTTTACTTTATGATAAATAACATGAATGCAAAGATAAAAAGCTTTTGTGAAAAATAGAAATTTTGATCATATTTCACTTTAATATGCTTAAAAGTCTGATAATTATATTTTTGGTTTCCAGAAGCATAAAATTAAAAATAAATGACTACTAAAAAATTAAAAGTCAATCAGTGCACATTTTTAAAGAAATATACAAATTTTTAAAAATCAGCAAATAAAAAAGCTTAGAGGATCAGTTAATAAAAAAAGGGGAAATGGGACATCCATGACTCTCTCTCAAAAAAAAAAATTAAAAGATATATTTCAAACATTAAAAAAATTTGCATATTTTTAAATTTTAAAAATACATGGAAGAGCATTTCCTAGTATATCTAAAACATTAAAAATAGTCAAATCGTATTATTTTGAAACTTATTCAATCTTAAAACTTCACTGATCCCATACTTTGATAAGTTTATCACGAATTCAAGAAAAAATCTTTAAATCGTCAAATAATGCAAATAATGACAAATCGTAAATTTTAACATCGTAAAAATTTTAAAATCGAGAAACCCCTTACTCCCGAAAAACTCTTAATGTCTCCGAGTTAAACGTAGAAATGGGAAAATCTCTTTTTTAGGGCTAACAACAAAGTATACACCGCGTTGCAAAATGATAGCACCACCTCATTTCTTGTGAGTAATAACTGTATAATATATTTTTGAATAAGTTTGTAATACTTTCAGGAACTAGAATAGTATAATTAAGTAGAATGCAGGATATCAAGCTATGAGAAGTTTTGAGTTTGGCTCAAAAAGCAAATGTTTAAAACAAATAGAGATTTACTGTTGCAAAAGGATAGCACCACTCTTACTTTTAAGTAAACAGGTGAAATTGCATGTGTTATAGCTCCTCACGGATTATAGAAATAGGTAACCGGAAACATTTCTAGCCATAAAAGCTTTGTTTTATCTAGTTAAACTAACCTTGTTTGCATTTATTGTGAATAAGTCAAATCAATAGATTTGAAAAGGTGTTAATTTGGGTAGGAAAAGCAGTTATCAGGTTTTGAAAAGGGGCAAATTGCAGCTTTAAACTAAGCAGGATTGTCGTCACGGAATATAGCTAGACATATTGGACGTTCACCGCACGTGGTTAATAACTTTCTCCATCTTAGATCAAAATATGGGAAGAAGAAATCAACTGGACGACCTCGAAAGCTAACAATTCGGTAAGAAAAATTAGTTAGTTTGGTTAGGCGGAACGAACATAATGTGTACAAGAAAAAGAAAACACAACCGAGATCTACAGAGCTTCACCAGCGAAATATTATGCTATGGGCTAAAGAACATATGACTTGGAAAGAACAGTAGCATCAATAGTATTCAGTGACGAAAAAATTCAACTTAGATGGGCCTGATGGATGGGAGTACTATTAGTGGGATCTCCCAAATGAAGAAAGTATTTTCTTTAAGAGACAGTGGAGGGGGACGATCGCTAATGGTTTGGGCTGGTTTTGGAAGAGCAGGACAGACCAATAATGTGTTCCCCTCTGGTCGAATGAAAACAAAATACTACCAAGACTTATTGGAAGACAATTTGTTGCTGTTTGGAGAAAAAAGTGGGGGTTCATTTTGGAAATTCAAACATCATAATGCCAGTATTCATGTTGCCGACTCGTCTTGGCATTGTTTCCTGAATAACGGAGTGCAGGTTATTTACTGGCGAGCTTGTTATCCTGATTTGAACAAAATAGAGAACATTTGGAGTAACCTAAGCAGGGCCGTATACGGCAGTGGAAAGCAATATACAACTGTTCAAGAATTAACCACGCTATTATAACAGAATGCGAAAATATCAATGCAGATGTACTTAAACGTCTAGTCAAAAGCATGCCTGATCGAATTTTTAAAGTTATAGCCAAAAAGGGTGCTGTTATTAAGTATTAATTATGACTGGTCCTAACATTTTGCAACATAATATTTGAATTTTTATTTCATTACACGAAAAGTTAAACAAGTATAAGTGTTGTTATTCTGCTATTTTCATTCTTATTACGTATATTTTCAATAAAATTATTAATTTCAATGATTTCTTTCAAATATTTTGTGCTATGCTGAAAATACATGGTGGTTCTATCATTATGCAACGAGGTGTATTTTAACAAAGGATATGATTAACAACTGCAGTAATTGACAAAAGTAAGTTCTTTCAAACAATATCCGAGCATAGAAACATGATCATGAGCATTAAGCTGTTTAGAAACATGAAAATAAAATACAGTCAAAATTAAATAGTAAAAAAACGTGTATGCTGAATGCAAAATATTAAGTAACTAGTTGAAAATATGGCATAACATTATTAATAACGAAAAACACATATTTTAAATGAAATAGCCAGATAAAAAAAATTGATATGGGGATAAAAACTTATTAAGACATAAGCTCGTACTAAATGTGTAAAATAACAGGAGAAATATAACCAGCTATAGTGTTAATAGCATGTATTAAATAAGCTTCAAACACAAACAATCCGACAAAAGATACCATAAATTTAATTTCCTAATATAATTATTATATTTGCATAGAAACTATTCAAAAAGACTACTAAATTGTCCAAATGTATAAAATGAAATTCTCCATTTATATGCATAAAATGTATAAATGCAAAAGAGTTTTATATCTGATGCTTCAATGCTGACACAATATATGTGAATAACATAATGCACAAACTATTTATAGTCAATAACAATCATTTATAACCTTAATAAATTAGGATTAACAAAACTTGCTATCAAGCACCAAGCTTTAAATTGTGAATATTAGATAATATTTAAGTGAATTTTAAATAAGGTAACTTAAATAAATCTCACTCCAGAAAAGGAACAGTGCAATAGTTTAACTTTATTCTTCTTTTAAACTCATTTAATTATGAAACCTTAAAGTTAAATTAAATCACTGCTTTGCAAATATAGCATGTTTCGATGCAAACAATCAAAAAGATAAATTCTTCGAAAAGTTTCAACTAAGCTCGAAAGTATTATAAAAACCAGTTATTGAAGGTTAGAATCAATAAAAATTACAACCCTACAACAGAACTCATTTTAGAATTTAAAATAAAATAAAAAATTAAAATGTATTAAAATATTTATCATAAATTCTCAAATAATTAAAACGATATTTCCAATTTCGAAACAACATTTTCAATTCCAAGAAACTTCTTACTAAGTGCAAAGTTCTTTTCCAGGCTGTAAACAATGGCAAAAATTGCATAGATTATATACATAAAATTGGATTAACTATGCTACTGAGGAAAGGGCCTGGCTAGTTGTAGGGAATGCTTCTCTGCGTGATAAATACGGAAGATTTGACTAAGGATGGGAGCTGTGTCTGGATCACTCAGCCAACGACAGGCACTGGTAGGGTTTTCTAACATGTGTAGAAGGGCTGGTAAAGAAGAAAATATATGTCAAATAAAATGTAAAGCACATTACAATCTGGCTTATAGAGGCTTCATTTTGAATTTGGTTTATTAACGTATAAAAATGAGGTATCTAGAATTGCCCTAATGTTCAGAGAACAATGTGCAAAGCCTTATTTATCACAAGTACAAAATTAATGACTTAATTAAGTAAAATAATAAATAAGTCAAAGTTTTTGAAAAGAAATTTCAAACTTAAAAATCTATAACATTATATATCGTTTTTTCTCTTTGTTAAGTCTCAATAATTTTATCCTATATATATAGCAGCAATAATATATTTTATCTAATTTCATAATATTAGCTCTTTTTTGCAACATAACTTTATGTAAAAATCAGTTAAACTATAAGATACAATTTTTATTACTCTAAAGAATAAGGCAATCATATTATATTTAAAATTTGAATTAACAAACACTTACTTAAATTAGCAATAAATTCTTTTTATAGCGTAATATACAGGGGTGCCTACAGGGGGGAACAGCAACGCAGACTGCGTCATTGAAATTTTAGGGGGGGGGTCGAAAAAAATTAGAAAATTTTCAATGTAAATGGCTTATTTTGTCCAAGATACCACTTTGACAAATACTTGTTCGATATAATCGCCCCCCCCCAGACTTCAATCGGGGGGGGGGTGCGGAATAATCCCCCCCCCCCCCCGCAACCTTCACGAGAATCAAAAATGGTAACCAAAATCCTTTAAAGAACATTACAGAAAGAAGATCATAAATAGAATATCGCGTAGGCCTCTAACGAATCTTTCTGACATGTATTACTCATAAACAACCCATCATTTCTTTTGAAGCAGACAAAACATTATACTCGCCGCCAACCAAATAAGAAACGGTAGGGATGGTGGTTTTTCAGAAAAACCGGTGTTTTACAACGGCGGTCCATCCCTAAAGTGTTTCAAATAAGGGTGGCGGGAACTATAGCAGCTGCCTTGCTGTCTGTAGTCTGTGTAACACATATACAACATATACAATTCGATTAAATGAGGACTCCTGCACATTTCTTTTTAACCAATGACATTCGTGCAATTTTCCCGCTTAGAAGTGTTCTTAGATAAGTTTTTTTTTTTTTTTTTTTGTAGATAGTTGATTTCGAAACGGAGGAGAAGCATCAAAGGTACACCTTTATTAAATGCATCTACTATTTGATCTATTTTAAACTAAATGAAGTTAAAATGCACTGTACTATAAATATTTGAAGAGCTTATTTTGAAGTGTTATGGAAGAGTGATTCTGGTAAAAATTTCGAAATTATATAATTTTAATATTTTAATCTTGTATCTTGTTAACCCTCTGAAAAAGCAAATTGGCAGAAATGTAAACTTGTTTTCATTGCTCGTGATTTAAATTAAAATTTTAACTGAAAATTTAATTTCTTAATTAAAAATTATATTTCTGTAGGTGGTTATAAACCTTAGTGGAATCCCCCATGCTTTAAATTTTAAAATTTAATAAAATTATTAAATTTTTAAAAATTATGTGTGTTGCTGGAAAAACAGTCATTTGACGGGTTGGTTGTTAGACATATATTTTCAGGTTTGTGTGCTCGGTCAGAGACCTTCTTATAAAACGTTTTTGACGAGTTTCTACGTGTTTCCTTCACAAGGTTAGGCAAATAAAGAAAGGATACTAAAGAATTTTAAAGGATGCAAATACTGAGAAGTTAATTATATCTGATATTACTGATAATTTTAGTTTCAAATTTTACACTTTAAACACTTTTGGGCGCTAAAAATATTGATCAATATTAATAATGAAAAACATTGGTTTATATTTTTTTAATGTGCACCTGACCTGGATCTCAAAAATTATTACTTGGCTGGTTTAAAGAATTAAATATATAAAATTACACATCTTGGTTAGAATACGGTAGCGTGGCAGGATTTTTTTTTAAATAGATTTCCCTCTTCATCAGCAAGAATTTGAATTTTGATGTCATCTTTCAAGAAATTAGATTTTAAAAATGTTACCCCACCCCTTCTTCACGTCATTAAGCACTTTATATTAGTAATTTTTATTATCGATTTCTAGATATTTATTTGGAGAATACTATAAAATTACATGTTGAGGTTTAAGCTGTCTTTAGACGTATCCTCCTAAACCGCAAGGAAGGAACGGGCGTTTTCCTAATTAGTGATGCTATCTTGTTGGTTTTAATAGAATTTTTTAATTGCAGAACTGCACTTTTTAATAATTAAACTCGCATTATAAGTAATTTAATTGAATGAAACCCTTAATTTGATACATTAAGCACTTAAAACACTAACTAAAGGAATCGCAACAAAACTCTTTAACAATATGCAAAATGATAATTCTATTTTAAGAGGCCCGGCTCGAAGAAAGCAATGTGCTGACAATTATTTCTCATAAACATTTCTTAATCGCTGTGTTATATAGCTGACATCATAAATATCCGAAATTTTTTTTTATAACATTTCTTTGAATGAATGATCTTCGGATAATATATCTGGCTTAGCATACATACTCACAACTCAGGCCCAAGCCATTTTCCCGCCAAATTATACTCGAAAAGGAACTTAATGATTACTTTAGTTAGAAACAGTAGGAAGATACTTATCGTCTGATATCAAATGTGTGAGTGATTGAATTTAGTTAAGAAGTTCAGGTCCAAGCGGTAAGAATTTTTTTTTAATATTTAATTTTAATATAGTAATTTAATAAATAATAACTTTTTAAGTGAAACTATCTGTAAAAATTATAAAATAATTCTAATTTGTTTATGATGTCAATTTTTGTCAATTTTGTTGCAATAGATAAAAAGCGAAGAGTGCTTTTTTATGCATTAAGAATTGTAGGAAGGAAGGAATGGGAAGCTGTTTTTGATCGGATCACGTGTCCGGCTATTTTTATGGATTAAAAAAAGAATATAATTACATATATTTTGAGCGGAACTTTTACCGATACCTTAGATTCCCGATAGCTTTTGCTGTAAAGAAAATCTATTTAAATGAAAATTAAAAATAAGTTGTAATTCCGTATTATAAAAGCTATTAAAAGTGTGCTTCCCTTTTTCAATTAGGGGCTTCTCTGCGTTGACCTATCAGTAGAAAAACATTCAAGAAGAAAGTCAGTACTTGGGTTATATTTCTTAGGACCAAGTTACCCAATTCGATGGTATTTAAAATATTATTTTACTATAACGTTTCATGTATGCATCGTAATGATTCCTATATAGACACAGTATGGTGTAAATTACTAAGGTAGGTACTAATCTATATAAATATAAAATCTACAGCGGGTTTTTTTTTTGGGGGGGGGGGGGGAGATTCAAAAAATTCTAGGGGGGGTGCGTCATTGTCTCTGGGGGGGATCGGCACCTCTGTAATATAACTTTTAATTTGCTTACCTAAAAAAGTTTTGGGGTTGCTTAAACCAAGCTGTACAACTGCATTTGACATAATTGACTTGTATATAGGCCCTTCTGGGTCCAAACCTTCTTCTACATCTTCGAAATTAGGTTTCTTATCACTCAAAAGCCAGTCACACTAAATAAATATTAAATATGAAAACACATAGACTAAAACTTGGAGATATACATATATAAAACACATAGACTAAAGGTATCAACTACCAATACAGGTAAAAAAAATCATTATTTTTTTTTACTTATCTGAAGTGCATGCAAAGCACTAAAAAATAGTTTTTAAATTTTGTAAACAACTTTGTGATAAGACAGTAAAGTTACGTAAAGGATTTTTATGCTGTACAGCAGGGGTTCCCAACCTTTTTGCACCTGCGTACCACTTGACTTTTTGAGAAATTTTGGCGTACCACAGACCTAAATATTTAAATAAATATGTAATATTTTCTCTTATAATAATTTGCAGTTTCATTTATTACCCATAGGTCTAAAATCATTCAAATAAAAAATAGTACAACCACAGCAAAAAAATTAATCACCATACAAAATATAAATTTATTGTCTTTAGTGTGAAACTTGTTATTGTTTCCCTGTGATTAAAATATCAACATTAAGAGTAATGGAACTTATCTTCACTAAGTCCTCTTCAAAACCTATTCTGTTTCTGTTTTTTTTTCTACTTAAGTTCAGAAAATCCACTCACAAAAGTAAGTCGTTACAAATGACATCAGAAAATAGCAGAGCTTGTCAGAAGATCAAAGTGTACTAGATTTTACAACCGATAAAGAAGTTAATTACAGATTTCTCCTTAAAGTAATGTTAATGTTTAAAATAATGAGTAATATGTTTGCGTGCTCACTGCACATGCGTACAGAAGCTATTGATAGCAGCATGTTGCTCACATAACTCAAGCGCACCACCTGAAATATTCTTGCGTACAACCAGTGGTAGGCGTACCACCGGTTGGGAACCCCTGCTGTACAGAATCTTTTAAATCAAAGAGCTCTAAAAATTAAAGGCATGACAAATTACTGTCATACTAAGCCTTGGAATATACTTATTTATCTTACTGCAGTATCTTGGTTATTTCCATTTATTCTTAAGGCATCTAAAATATCAGCTTCGGCAAAGCCCATTTCTTTGAGATTAGCTAGGGCCTAAAAATAAACAAGTTTTAAAACCATACCACATTTAAATTCATGTATATAAATATTTATAATAAAGCTTTTCCAATATTATAGTATAGTAACAAAAAATTCTGCTTTTATATATTTCTTGTACTTTATTTATTTATTTTAAACTTGCATTTCCAATTTCAAGCATTATTACTGTATTTTCTGGAATTAATTAGATTTTTAATAACAACATGCTAGCTTATTTTAAAGACAATAAAAATTAATAATAGAGATTTAAAGTTAGCAAAAAAATTATAAAAGAACATTAATATTTAGTTCTTGCAAGACGGAAAAATCATAGGCAAGGAACCAGCATCAAATTGGAGCATTTTAAGGTCTCACAAAATAATCTGATAATATGAATGCTCTTTGCCGAATTCGGCAGAAAATTTTAAATACAATGAAGAGTAAAAGGGAAAGACCCCTTCATTGCATAGGAATCAGCGCGCATCACGCCCCTTTGGTGACGATAATGAGTCACCGCTTATGGTGTAAGGAAACCAGTTTCTCACTTGGTTCTTCTCTCAAGACAACCCTGATTCATGCAAGACGCGAGTCCCAAGAGGGAAAACGGTTTCCTGTCGCCAATGTCCATCAAGCAGACCAGAATACGGGAAGATTCCTAATCGATCAAGGGGTTCTTTCCCTGGACTCTTTATACATTAAAATGCTAATTTGAATAACTTTTTGTTGTTTTTTACTCACTGCACTACTGGGTCGGAAGACCTTCCTTTTGTAAGACCGGAAACAACGAATCATTTCGACGATTCTATTCTGCTCTCCACTGGGTTCTGTATTTTGTGAAGAAGTACTGGGTACCTCTGTGTCTACGTGCTTATGTGACGTTGAAGCAGAATGCTTTTCCGTTGAAGAGGATTTCTCCCCTGTGGCCTTTTCAACTGAAATTTTGTTAACTGCATTCAATTTAAGATTTTACTGAACTTATAACACATAGAAAGAACCAAAAATATTTAACAAGAATCTAGTTAATTGCAGAGCAATGTACAATTAACACTTATGTTGTATACTAATCTATTGCAAAGATTGAAATGAATAACATTGGATATTCCTTTTATATTATCAAGTTAAGATAGAGATGTAAATAGTATGATATGCATATAAAAACATAATTTTGTAAAATAAACTTAATCTTGTAAAATTTATTTAGTTAAAGCTTCTTAACAGAAAGAGTCATTTAACAAGGTTAATTCATGTGTAACATTTAATCAAAATAGGTATCTTTATTTTCATGAGTAACCCTAAAAACTTTTACAGAACTTCTAGTTTCTGAAACATTTACAAATAATAAGAAACAAAATTATTGGAGTATATTAGAAGTATTTAAAAGGCAAATAAATGTAAATTTTCAAAGACCAATTTTAAATGAATCTGAGATTCGTAAAAGTAAATAATTTTACTTTGTTAACAAGAATAAAACAAAAAAAATTAACACTTAAGTGTTGTTTAGGTAATAAACATACCTAATTTGGAAACACAAAATTTTGGAACAGAAAATTTTCGAGTATGAATCGGAGATGAATTTGCTTTTGCTGTACTTGGATTTAATGAGGTGTTTGCATCCACAGATTGAGCTAAAAGCCAGTCCATAGCATCTGACACATTACTATAAAGCAATTCAAATTTTTAGTGCAATTTAAACCAAGATATACACTAATACTAATGATTGGAAAGTTACATTTAAAAAGTAACTTTGTTTCAGTTACTTAATAAAAAAGTAACTAGTTACAGTCACTTAATATAAAAAGTAACAATTAAAGTTACTTTTACAATTTTCAAGTTTAAATTAACAATTTAACCATCTTACCGTTTTAATAGAGAACCAAGATTTAAAAAAAAACAGTGACAATAGGAATAAAAAGCTAATAATGAAAATTCAACGTTATTAAAAGTTAAATAGTAAAGTTTTAAAAATGAATGGCAAGCTACCAAAAATATCTGTAAAGAGCGGTGTGAGAAGTAATCATTTTGTTACTACTAAAAGTACCTAAGTTACAGTTACTTTCTGAAAAATCTTTCTTAGTGTTACCGAAAAAAAAAGTAACTGCAACAAGTAGCATGTTACTCCAATCCCTGACTAATACAATACAACAAGTATCTGTAAATGTATCCGTAAAAAACGTTTTTACAGTGTAAAAACATTTTTTAATTACAAGGGTATATCCCAAAGATACAATTAAGGATTCTTACTACAGTAGAGTTCCGTTTATCTGATAGGTAAGGAACCAAAATTGAGCAGCAAAAATAAAAACTTTAACTGCATATTTTGAGAAATAAATCCAACTTTGCAAGTACATAAAATATTTTGTGTATTTATTTAAGCATATACATTTCTTATTTTAACCAAAGGGAAATCTTTTTGAAAAACCAATTTTCGGATAAACGGGACTCTACTGAACTTTGTAAAATTTAAAGTAAATGCTGTAATAACAGTAATTGATTTGAAATCAATTACTCATATTTTTTTTAGGCTTCATCTAATACTTGGGATATTGGTTATGTTTAACAAATATTTGCTAAGTCATACTCAGGGCTACCAGACATACTGCAGTTTACAGTAGAGTACTACTTTTTAGTTTTTATACTTCCTTTACAAAGAGTCTTTAAATATGTCAAATGTCCTGTTTTTAGGATTTGTTCAGCAAAATGTCCTGTATTCTATAGGATGATTAGCAAAGCGAGAGAACTATAATATTATACTTTCAATCAATCAGAAGTCTTTCACAAAAGGCAGGCAAGAACTTAATTACATTGTAAAATAAAAAAATATATAAAATAATTAGTTAAAATTTTATTTGTTCTAAACTGTCTGAAACGTTACCACTATATTACAACTACAATACTACTATAAAATAAGCGTGATGTCGTGGAATTAACTTTTTTTATTTTCTTTAACGCTTTACTGATTTAATAATTGAGGTTGAAACTATCTGGTCACCATAACAATAATAGATGTATAGAAATTATTAAGCTGTTCAAACCAGTTTTGCTTTAAGGCTTCAATGGCTTGAGCTTCAAGAAAGCCCATGTCTGTCAATTGTTTTAAGGAAGTTTTGTCAACACATGATTCTTCTTCTTTAATTTCATCTCCTAAAATAACAGCAAAAAAAAAATTAAAATCATTAAAGCTTAAGTTTACAAGCTAAATCTAGATTTAAAAAGTTTAACTAAATCATAAATTGAAAGAAGCATTAATGCTGGAAAAAAATATGTTAATGACTTCTAATAATTTTTTTTTTTTTTAATTTGGTTAACTATAAAATTAAACATTTTTCATTGAAGACAATATATAGTTTCAAAACCTTTAGTTTTAAATACAATATTTTATAACAGACAATTAAGAATATAGGCAAATGGTTAAAACCCAGTCGACAAGAGACTATTTTTAATTTAAAAAATAACTCAAAATTAAAATTAGATACCCCAGGTCACAAGGCCTATTTTACTTTTGGTTGCTTAGTTCCATATCTTGATTCGATACAACAACAAAAAAATTTACCTTCAGCCATTTCCTTAAATAATGCCACTACTTCCGGATGATATCGAAGCAACTTTTCAGATACTTTTACAAGAGACACTAAGATTTTTCGAAGTTCAGTATGAAACTAGAAAAAAAAAGTTTTGCTAAAACAACACAATTCAAATATTTGAAGCACAAAGCAATTTAAATTAGGTAAAATTGATCAGTATAAGAAGTTTCCAAACAAAACCTATTGATTACAGAGAATTGTGCTGGTAATTTGAGCTTTGTCTACTTTAGCTTGCTTTAAATTTAGTAAAGCATTGATATAATTGCCGAATTTGATAATTGGAAATGTAACGTAGGGTTATATTATTATAGTGTATATATATATATATATACAGTAAACTCCCGATTATCCGCGGGTGGATTATCCGCTTTGCGGATTATCCGCGGGCTACGATTTCCCCACATTTTTACCCCCAGCAAAAATAATAATTTAACAAAACGCAGATAAATGAAATGTATCTGTTTCAACTGTTTCAAAACTTTTCGGAAGAATGCATTTCAAGAACAACGAATTTCTTTCAAGAACTACGAACACATTCAAAGAACAACGAATACATTTAATTTAAATATCTAAGAATACATTATAAGAACAACGAATAAATTACAATAAGAATGACTATAGGAAACCTGATGTGTGCCATAATGTGTTCGGCTAGGAGCAAATCACGTGCAGATTTTTGACAAAAAGCGTCAATTGTTAATTAAACTGCCCACGATTTTAATTGAACTGTTTTGCGTAATTTGAATAGTTCGTATTCGTTTCTCACTTATTTCGCTACTATGTACAACTGATTAAAAAGAAAAGGCAGAATTGCATAGAAGAACAGTGAGAGACATTTTGAAGAAAAAGGATAAACTCTTACAATTTGCATCCACATCCGACAGTTCAACCTCTTTGACTAAAAGAAAAAATATGACAGCCAGCAGATGACCATTTAATGCAGCTTTATTAAAGTTTGTGATCCCTATTTTATTTCTTTACTATTTTTCTATTGTTTCATTATATTTTCTTTACCTTTGCGGATTATCCGCGAATTCGCTTATCCGCGGATGCCGCGCCACCCAATTAAGCGGATAATCGGGAGTTTACTGTATATATATACTATAATTATTTATGTTATTACTATTTAATATAGCTATCAACAGTAAAATTCTGAAATATTAGGACCTTAATGTATACTAAATCAAAGAAAAATGTTTACGTCGACAGGCACAGATGGGTTTTCAACCACTGCATCAAGGTTTTTTGGGTGCACAGTGGCGGTTTCTTTGGTGATTTCCGCTTCAGTCGGACCCCTGCATTTTTCCTCTTTCTAAAAAGTAAAAGAAAATAGAGATTACATAATTTTGCTTCATTCTACTATAGTTTTTATAACAACTTTTTAGTAATTCTTTAAACCAACAGTCCAATCTCGTAAACTCAAATTTTAATTTTTTGAGCAGCTATGACACAATGGCCGTTCTTAATTTGGCAATTTGCGTTATGTTGCCAAGCAACAATTATACGTCCAAATGTGGTAAATATTTTAAGTCAGCCAACATACAACTCAATAAGTGTAAGGAGCCCTGTACTACATTAAACTTCAAGGCTCACCAAATTGAGACAGTCCATTATATCACAGCTAGATATACAATTTTCACTTAAGATGAACTGATATACATCATTTAAACGAAATCAACGATAACCGTTTGAAAAATCAGTAATTATACAGATAAATAATCAGACAATATTTTTGTGTATTGACTTTTATATTACATTTTCTTCCTTGAACAAAAAATCTGATACTATCTAGGTCAGAAATAATAGAATGCCTAATAATTTTCTCAAATAGAATGTAGAATTTTTCCCTCATGTTTAACACAAAATTGTTTCAAGTTCACGTTAACTAGTTTTTCGCTTAAAAGTGAACTATATATAGCTTAGTTGCTTTTTTCCCAAAATGTGTGTTTTATATATATAAAACAACTCAACTGCAGTTCTTATTCTTATTAAAAGTAAGGATTAGCTTATTTTTTATTAATATTTGACCAACAACAAGAAGATTTCAAAAATAGCAAACACAAAATGCAAAGATAAAACTGATTACATTAGCATAGTGAATTTAACATTTAAAATTTCATAGAATTATATTTTATGTACCTCCTCCTGAGACTCTCCAATGGATACAGGAAGGGGCCGTTTTCTGAGAAGTAATAGCTCATCTAAAAAAAATTTAGCACATGCAAAGAAATCTGGATTTTACCAAATGCACACTTCTGACATAGCAACAAAAACAGAACTATACCATTTTCCCGTATATCTTCATCCCTTATGGTGCTTTCGTCAGGCAAAGGTCTATTTTGTGAAACAAGAATTAATTTATACCTATCAGAAACCTTTATACTGTCCATGGGATTGAAAAAGTGACTCAGAGCCATTAATTTTAGTTTGTCTACAGTAAATTCTGGTAAAACATCGACAACCCAATAAGCTCCAGTTGGATTTATTACGGTTATTTTCATTGTTTCAATACTTCCTAGTGATGTTTCAACGACATACATAACTGTAGTTAACTTTATTTATTACAAATACTACATAAATAACACTAATATTTAAAAATGTATATGTAAACAATTATTCCAGAAACAGCTGTTTTTATTATTTTGCGCTTGCGCTATGCGCTTTTTGAGGAGATGTCAATGGAAGTTGAGTTGTTTTGACTATTTTGTCAGTATCGTTTTCAGCTATGAACAATATTCTTTGACGTCTTCCAAAATCATACTCAACGAAAAAAAAAAATTGTTACTCGTGTTTACATGAGCCTTCGAATCCATAGAATGCTAAAATTCCCATTAGGGGAAAAAGAGGTTGAGCCGGATTTCTAACCCAAATGATAGTCTGTGGCCGAATCCATGGTATGAAACACCAAATCCACCTTCATTTTAGGGTGTGCAAAACCTCCCAATGAACCCCGCAATTCCGGTTCTGTCTGGGGGGAAATCCCCAAGAGAAAAAAATTGCTGAGTTTGCTCTGCATTCCATGGATTGGATTCGATGGCTCAGGTAAAAGCGCCTGTTGTTTACCAAACTCGGTCTTAATGTTTTATTGGATATTCGCTTACAGCTTCTATTCCATCCTAAAAAACCTACTCAAATTATCTCAAAACATTTTAATCTTACTTATTTAATCATTAATTGATTAATTATTAATTGATTTGATTATTAATTGATAACGTTTTAAAACAGTGTCGCCATCTGCTGCACATATTTGGCATTCAAAAACTTCACAAATATATATATATATATATTTAAATAACTAGACAACACTTTCGTTTCAAATTTGTTTCATTTCGATGTTATTATGATTCCCGTACCTAGGGGAAAAGGGCTAACATGGCAAAGCAATACTTCTGCGAAAGTTGAAATTACAAAACTAATGCATTAGCACTATGGAACTTACAATCCCTCTTAAATTAAAGAAAATGTCTGCACAGTTGACAAGAATAATGCTGCACAAAAATTAAAGAAGGTAAATATAGAATGAGAATTACTCTTACGAAATAATCTAACTGTATTAATAATTTTCTTTTTGTTTCTTTAAAACTATAAGTGTATCACAGAGCTCTAATTACATTTATGCTTAAAACTTTTCAAAATTATACTTAAAATTATTTTATTGGATTTACACTAAAATATAAAAACCCAGGAGGCAAATATTTTTCGAATCAACAAGCTGAATCAAGTGGAAAAACAAATCACTAATTTCTCAATTTAGACACGCTTGACGATTCCTATTTGGCGTCAAAACCAAAAAATAGCAAAACCCTTCCTGGTTCCGATTCTTGTAGCACTGGGCAGAGAAATAGTCTCGGTGCTGGAGCATAAAATATAAAATAACTCTCTTGGAACCTATAATAACCAGTTTCCATATTATTTTAAGCGCCAACTTACTGCAGTCTATAACTACTTTTGTACTTTACATTATTCTTCATCTATAGATCCACCAAGTATCATGGACTACCGTAAAAAGGCTGAATAATAATTATTAACATCATTAGAGAGGTGAATGACGATAAATGTAATGAACCCTAAATAAGAGTATCTTGCTGATTTTACATTTGCTATTCTTCTGGCATTTTTTACTGCACGAGCCGCTTATAGGTCAGCAGCGATTTAGGCGTTGCCCGGACCCGAATCTGGGACCTTCCGCTTTCAAAGCGAACACCGGGGCTTATGGGAAAGCGCTGTATCTAATGAAAGGGCCTGGGTACAATCGGACAACCCCTCATATCAGAATGGGAGGCCTTAATTGGTATACAATAAAAGTTTACATAAAAAAATCACTGTTATGAAAGGTGCACGCGCAAGTCAAAGTATGAAAGTCCGAAAAATTAGGGAAAAAAGTTGGGACTTAGATCATTTAACACTGGCAGTCACTGGATAATCTGGTCATATTAATTCCTTTATCAAATTATGAAAACCAAATTTAAAAATTCCCTTGAATTAAAATACATTGCAAAGTTAAATGAAAAAGTTTTTTTTTTTCATGAAAACGATCATTGAACCTGGCAGGACGAAGAAAACTATCAAATAAAAAAATGATGATTACGAAATAGAAAGTAAAAATATATATATAACAGTAATCTCATGCTATTGAAATAAAGAGTTTTCTGAGGCTATTGTAATATTCTTCGGAAGAAATTGTAATACGGAACAAAATCACTGACCGAGGAGTTACAGCAAACAAGCTGACCTCAAAGACCCTCAACGCGTAATTACTCAACACGGTAATTTGTATTAATTACCTCAAAACAGTTAATATAACTGTGAATATGGATTTTGTTAAACTCGTCCTAAGAAAAAACGCGTAAAAAATTTTGGACTTTCGGCGTAATTCATTGTATACGCTTTGAAATTAGTTTTGTAATGAAAAAACATAAATGCTTTTATAATTAAAATGCTAGTGGCAATGCAGCAACCCTGCTTTTGTGCAATGCATTGGTGTCTGTAGAAGTTGTTTCACTACGCTAAAAGTGTAAAGAAGGAAAAACCAACATTCAAGGGGAAAACTAGTTTAGATCTAGATTTATGTGCTCTCTGTGCGCTTATAACCTTTTTTATTCGTTTTTTTTAAACAGAAGTTTTTTGTTGTGAAATTAAGTTTTTCTTCTACTTAATATTAACATATTTTCTCCAATAATCTGTCCAACTTTGTCTATGCATTTGTTTGAGTAAAATAAAATGGGTTACAATTTTGCCATCAAGAGGTTTTTTCGAACGTGTATACGTACGATATATGCGGGTTTTTTTTAAAAATTTATTTTATTAAAAAAAAAAACCTTCCATACTTTTACCAATGCATAGTTAAAATAATATAATAATAATGAAAATAAAACTTGTATATGAAGATCAGTATAATTTTTTGAATTATAAAGCGGAATGTTATTATGGCAGAAGAAATGTCTTACAATTGCTGACAGTTTGGTGCTTAAAAATTAAAATTATAAATACAAATGTGATTGTTTACCCTCAAAGATATTATTTAAAAAGAAAGTATTAAAGTTTTTTAATATATTTTATTGCTTAACCTTACAAATATGTGGTTCTTGTTTAACATTTCATTCCATATTTTTTTATTACGCTGTAATTATTACTGCCTTAATTCTCTTTAAAATGAAATAATATATCAGAAAATATTACCACTAAATTACTTATTATCGTTAAAATTTCATGTTATTGTACTTATTCATTTGGCAGTTAAACTGAAAAAAGTGAATTATTCACATATAAATATCACCCAAATTTGTAACTTAAAATTGAAAGCTAATATATAAACTAATCTATTCTTAAGAGAGGGGGTAAAACTTTTGCATCGAGCCCTAGATTATATTACTCCTGGTACACGCACTGCTTTTCATCATGGTTATAAATCAAATCATGTGGACACGACAAAATATTAGGTATATAATCAACGCATCCGACGAACTTATGCTTGTCAAAAGGATGGGGATGATATCCGAATTGTTCTGGACAAAATAAATTAGGTTCATTTGTCAATTTACTTAGATCAAAAGTTGTTAAGGATTCTTCTTCTGTTATTCCCACATCTATATCACTCGCTGTAGATTGCTGTAATTCTTCTATTGTAGATCCTTTATTAATATCAGTAAATTCTGTATCTTGTTCCGAAGTTGTTTCATCAAATTTTAGAGTAGAATATTCTATCTCTTCAGGGGATGTTGCTTCAGATTCCTGTGCAGTAGAATATTCTATCTCTTCGGGGGATGTTGCTTCAGATTCCTGTGCAGTAGAATATTCTACCTCTTCAGGGGATGTTGCTTCGGATTCCTGTGCAGTAGAATATTCTACCTCTTCAGGGGATGTTGCTTCGGATTCCTGTGCAGTAGAATATTCTACCTCTTCAGGGGATGTTGCTTCGGATTCCTGTGCAGTAGAATATTCTACCTCTTCTTGGGATGTTGCTTTGGATTCCTGTGCAGTGGAATATTCTACTTCTTCAGGGGATGTTGCTTCAGATTTCTGTGCAGTAGAATATTCTACCTCTTCTTGGGATGTTGCTTTGGATTCCTGTGCAGTGGAATATTTTACTTCTTCAGGGAATGTTGCTTCAGATTCCTGTGCAGTAGAATATTCTATCTCTTCAGTTGATGTTGCTTCGGATTCCTGTGCAGTGGAATATTCTACTTCTTCAGGGGATGTTGCTTCGGATTCCTGTGCAGTAGAATATTCTTCTCCTTCAGGGGATGTTGCTTCAGATTCCTGTGCAGTAGAATATTCTACTTCTTCAGGGGATGTTGCTTCGGTTTCTTGAGCAGTAGAATATTCTATCTCTTCAGGGGATGTTGCTTCAGATTCCTGTGCAGTAGAATATTCCTTCTCTTCGGGGGATGTTGCTTCGGATTCCTCTGCAGTAGAATATTCTACTTCTTCAGGGGTTGTTTCTTCGGATTTTTCTACAGTAGAATATTCTACTTCTTCAGGGGATGTTGCTTCGGATTCCTGCGCAGTAGAATATTCTATCTCGTCAGTTGATGTTGCTTCGGATTCCTGTGCAGTAGAATATTCTATCTCTTCAGTTGATGTTGCTTCGGATTCCTGTGCAGTGGAATATTCTACTTCTTCAGGGGATGTTGCTTCGGATTCCTGTGCAGTGGAATATTTTACTTCTTCAGGGAATGTTGCTTCAGATTCCTGTGCAGTAGAATATTCTATCTCTTCAGTTGATGTTGCTTCGGATTCCTGTGCAGTGGAATATTCTACTTCTTCAGGGGATGTTGCTTCGGATTCCTGTGCAGTAGAATATTCTTCTCCTTCAGGGGATGTTGCTTCGGATTCCTCTGCAGTAGAATATTCTACTTCTTCAGGGGTTGTTTCTTCGGATTTTTCTACAGTAGAATATTCTACTTCTTCAGGGGATGTTGCTTCGGATTCCTGCGCAGTAGAATATTCTATCTCGTCAGTTGATGTTGCTTCGGATTCCTGTGCAGTAGAATATTCTATCTCTTCAGTTGATGTTGCTTCGGATTCCTGTGCAGTGGAATATTCTACTTCTTCAGGGGATGTTGCTTCAGATTCCTGTGCAGTAGAATATTCTATCTCTTCAGTTGATGTTGCTTCAGATTCCTGTGCAGTAGAATATTCTACTTCTTCAGGGGATGTTGCTTCGGATTCCTGTGTAGTAGAATAGTTAACTTCTTCTGAGCTTGTTTCATATGAAATTTTTGTAGTAGAGTACTCGATTTCTTTGGAGTGCGACTCATCTGATTCCGTCGACGTTTCTTGAGAGCTGGATTCGTCTGAAATCTTTGTAGTTTCTTGAGAGCTTGATTCATCTGATTCTTTCGTAGTAGAATATTTTATTTCTTCAGTTGTTGGAGGAGTAGTCTTTGCGTTATCAGTTGATATGTCTGAAATAAATAGCCAAGCTCAATTTATTGTATAATTAATATAGTTACAACAACATTATAAAAACGATTCGGAAGTAAAATAATATTGTTTTTCATAAAAAGGATCTACACTTAATAATATTATTGTATACTTGTTTTTTTGGATTTTAAAATATGATTTTAAGAAAATCTTTGTTTTCCTATAAAAGCTCTTAATTCTGACTTGCTATGTTTATACTAGGGCTTCAAATTATAAGCCAAATTGAAGGAAGAGTTATATAAATATTAGAATAAGAGGTATTGTGTATTCTAAATGAGATGTTAATAAATTGTTTGCAAGAAATAAATATCAATGTAGTTTTAGTTTAAAAAAATATATAAAAGTGATCCCGCATACGTGTGATAAGACTTGATGTTATGATGTAAAAAATATTACGATGAGCGCTATTCCAGACGTAAAAAAAAACGTTGCTTAAAAGTATCGATCATTTTATTATGATTTTTTAAAACTTCATAAATTATCTTGAAAAGGTCTCATTTAACTCAAAATTAATTTGTATTCTAAAATAAAATACATAAGATATGGTTATATAAACCCCGGTTCATAATAAATTAAGGGATATACGTGGATTCAATAAAAAAAACACGAAAAAATTGCTCAACCAAAATGTCGCTAGATATAAAACCAAAAATTATATCTATACAGAACAACGCAACTGTACAGAATTTGGCCAAGGATTGCACCGGAATCCTGGAACTTTCTAGCTACCACCACTATTTGGAGCGTGAATTCACCACTTTTACGGTGCATCAAAGTTACGGTTTTACCACAAAATTTTGAATTAACTCTCCAAAAAGTGGTGGCAGCTAGAAAGTTCCAGGATTCTGGTACAATCTTGCTCCAAAATTTTTAGCAGTGAAGTTTACTGTACCGAATTTAGACACGAAAAAAGGTACTTAAAGATAATTTTATAATTCTTTATATATATATTTTTTTGTTGACAATTCAGCTAAATTAGTTAGATGGTTAATACCAAAAAAATTCTAACAAAAATATGTTTTACCTTCTTCGCAAATGTACAGCTCTTGCCACTCACACTTTTTCTTAAGAGGGTCGAATATCTTTTCTGGAGGACATTTCTTTTCCGTAGGTTTACCATTGCAGCAGTCATAATAGTATTTGCAGCTAGTTCCTGGCTTCAAAAATTTTCCATTTGCTTCAGTACATACTTTACTCTTCGGTTCTGAAAGCATTATAAATGTTAGTGTTTTTAAATATTTTTAAAACAAACAATGAAAGATTCTGTTTAATGCCAATGCTTTTTTTAAAATATTGGTGGAATTGCATGATTTATCACTATTTTTTTTTTTAAAGATTTGGTTTGGTTTGGTTTGAATTATCGTCGCACTAGAGCTACACGAGGGCTATTTTTTTTAAAAGAAGTTCTATTTATTTGACTTTACTACAAAGCAAAAACTGATGGGGTTTGACAAACTTTGAACTTAATTTAAATTTGAAATGTTTAGGATTTTCCCCATACTTTTTGAAAATTTTACATTCTATATTTATAAAAAAAAATAAGTCCTGACTCCCTCACGCTTCAGCTCCCAGCCAAAGCTATTGTATGAACAGGTATAAAGTTTTAGAAGCTTATTCTTTTTGTATTAAACGCGGCATTTAAGAAGTAATTTTTCAAATGCGAGAAAGAGAGAGCAAAACGCTTTTTACACATTCCTTCAAATCTCAAAGATGGTACCCCTACGACTGACGATTCTTGCTTTGAAATATAAGGAACACGGATACCTATAAAGAGTGATTTCAGGATTTTTCGAAATACGCAACCCGAGGAGGCAAACATGTTTAGCTGATTTCTCCTAAAAATATTATTGTGCATTGTTAAAAACATTTGATTTACTGCAATTTTTCATTTTCTACCAGATTTATATACTCGGAATTGCACTGGTGTGCCCTTAATACCATTGATTCGAAAATTATGTGAAATTTAATTTTTATGCAATCAATACCTTCCCACTGATAGGGAACTCGTCAGAATTTATAATTATCCCCCATTCTAATATCGGCATTAATATTTTTATTAATTTAATGTCCGACTGGATCCCGAATATAACAGTTTTAGGGATTCTTCGTAGACCCCAGTAAAAATGCAGAGTGTGCAGATCTAGAATATATATTTTCATTCCTATATCATGGGACACAAAAACAAAACTCACTCAATTATACACATCATGTCTCGTAATTAATTCCCGTTATTCATTATCGATATCAAATTTATACCATACATGATAAAAGAAGAATTTGAATAAGTAGAAAAAATCACTATCCCCATAAATATCCCAACTCTAACTGGTGAGAGGTGAAATGAACTACATATAACAAAGAAAAAGGGACAGCGTTTTCGATATATATTAAAGAAGTGTGACAGAATTCTGTGATAAATTTCTGTTATATCAGACTAGTTAATCTTCGAAATTAGAAATCTTTCCCATGTCATGTATGGACAAAAATTTAGTCACTTTAATTTAAACTACATAACCTCAACTATAAATAACGACAATATAGTAGTTGTTATTCCGTCCCAATTCACACACTATACTTTGGAAAAATTGCTAAAGCCTAGAAGTTCTCTTGGCATATATTTTAATTTCATACCCCAGTCGAAATTAAAAACATTCACATCTATTCTTACTTTCAAAGCAATGA
The DNA here is from genome assembly GCA_023701765.1 of Hylyphantes graminicola. Lineage (NCBI taxonomy): Eukaryota > Metazoa > Arthropoda > Arachnida > Araneae > Linyphiidae > Hylyphantes > Hylyphantes graminicola. The sequence goes on along the minus strand of CM043119.1, from coordinate 40,646,570 downwards.
AAATTATCCTCCCAATCGCATTTATTTATCAACGTGTTGAAGTGCTTATCCTTTGGACATTTCCATTCAACGGGAACAAAGTTTTGACACTGATAGTAGCTCTTGCACATGCTGCCCGGTTTAGGAAATAATCCGTTTCTTTTAGGACATTTCTTCATGTCCATTTTAGCAGCGGCGACAGCATGAATTGCAATTAAAAGCCCTGAAAGAAAATTTGGCATATTAGAGCAAGAATGACTCTAGTCCATCTTTTACTTGGCTCTTTTTTGTTTATTGGCAAAAACTAAACAGTGATATTTTTTACCAATAAAATAATTTGTACTTCAGAGATCGAAGAGTATAACTCCGACAAATGACGCAATTTTTGGATTTTGGAATTTTAGATGTAGAATAAATATTCACTTATGAACTGAAAAGTACACTTCTGAAAGTTAAAAATTAACTTTTCCAAGTGTATTATAATATTATAGTGTTTCATTGACGGGTAATTAAATCGTCCGTAATTATTATGTCTTAAAATCGAAGCTCAAAAAAGTGAGAAAAATATATATATACGCTTCCTTCTGGTTCTGGGTGCTCAATGTTGGAACGATCTTTCAAAATGCTCTTTGTCAAAAGGGAAACTTTCATTCCAACTTAACAAAAAAGGGAAGAAAACAGGATCTGCCGTTGGATAACAGTTAAATCTATTATCACAGCTTGAAAGCAGATCGGACGTTACAATAACAATAATGCATTAAGTTTTTATGTATTAAAAACAAATCAAGAACAAACACAACTTAGAAGAGAAGAGTTCATTCCATTCAAATACATTCTAAGAAAATATTACTATAAAATTTTTGAGTTTGTTTCATATTGCTGTAAATAAACTTATATTTAAAAAAAAATAATTATTTTATTTGTGTCGGCACTTTTAAGTACGTTATTTGAAATAAAAAAGAGTAGATTCTTAAGCATAATTTTACTTTTTCAAATTTAAATGCAATAAGAAATATAGTTAATCAACTTACCTAATAAGCTTATCAATAAATAAAAGCGTAGTATCATCTTTCTTAGTAAAAAATATAGAAATCCTATAAGGAAAAATGTCACATCATTTAGTGTTAATATATGATTATGATAGCCCTTATTAAAAAAAATATTGAAATTTAAAAATGTGAAATATCCGAAGTACAGCTTCAATCTTGAATTTTGCTGAGCTCCTTTTTTAAGTAGTTAAATTTTTACTGATAATAAAGTTACAACAAAGATGAATAACCATAAAAATATTGTGTGACGTTCATAATACTTGTTTACTAAAGTATTTAGTAAATGACCAAATTTATTTTTTAACTTAAACATTGAAAACAAATCCGTTGATAGTTTTTAAAACAACACAAGTGCTACATTTATTTGCAAAACAATTTCAGCCATAATAGGTAATTGATACTTTAAAAAATTATTCATTTGTTATTATGGGGAAAAAATCTGACTTACCTGTGCAATAAAAGAGTTAGTAAGATAAAGTTACATGCAATATACACACGTCAAAGTTTCTAAACAGTCGCCTCTTATCACTTATAAGATAATTCAAATCGATTATGCTCACTCATTCTGCATTAAGCGAAATACAAGGTAATATTTGTTTTGAGATTTCATTAGAAGGTGTTTTTATTGTGATCATATCTTCAATAAAACAAATCTACACATAAAAGGAGATTGCGACATTTCTTTTGAATTTTTTTTTCTTTTACAATAAATTAAAAATCACGTCCAGACTCCAGAATGCCCTCGAAATTTGAACCATTTAAATCCCCAAGATATTACATTGGACTTTAAAAAAAAGCTTTAACTCAATGTCGCTGTGTTTGTGCTTTTAAACTATTTTAGCAAAGTGAGTTGAATGTGCGTCTTAGAGTCGTATCTGCCGGATTCGATCCACTTATCTTTGGGTCCACACATTAAGGGGTCTAAGGAGTCTTAAAAATGTGCAAAGAAGGAACTACAAAGTATAGTTTGATCTGTCATGTAATTTTTTAACTACTCAATATACAAGTATAATTTTTTTATATGTAATTCTACAAGATTTATTTATTATAAAACAAATTTTAAAATTTATGAAACTTTAGCCAAAACTAAAATAAATGATATTAAACATAAAGCTATTTGAACACATTGTGATTAGGCTTGCGCGGCAAATTTTGAGGTCAAAATTGAAAAAATGACCAAGAAAATGACTTTATATTGTACAAATATGTACAAACTGGGACTTATACCTAAATTCTCAGCTCAATTTTAATTAGAAATTATTTAAAAATAAATTTAAAATCAAAATTTAAAAAAAATTTGTTAATTTTTTTAGAAAAAAGTTCTTAAAATAATTTCTAATTAAAATTGAGCTGAGAATTTAGGTATAAGTCCTAGTTTGTACATATTTGTACAATATACAGTCATTTTCTTGGTCATTTTTTCAATTTTGACCTCAAAATTTGCCGCGCAAGCCTAATCACAATGTGTTCAAATAGCTTTATGTTTAATATCATTTATTTTAGTTTTGGCTAAAGTTTCATAAATTTTAAAATTTGTTTTATAATAAATAAATCTTGTAGAATTACATATAAAAAAATTATACTTGTATATTGAGTAGTTAAAAAATTACATGGCAGATCAAACTATACTTTGTAGTTCCTTCTTTGCACATTTTTAAGAATCCTTAGACCCCTTAAACCACTTCATAACTGTGCCAACACGCTTCGAGACCATGGTTGCTTATGGACAGCGAAGCATTAAATTAAATTGTCCAAAAGGATGCATGTTACATACTTTTACTTATGTTTCTGGAGAAAATCTGAAAAAACATACAAAATAAAACTATATAAAACCGGAAAAGCCAGGAATGTTTACGATACATAAGAATAACGTTTCGAACATTTTTTTTACAGTGAGAGGGATATTGCAGAAAATTGATAAAAACAATTAATAAACAAAGAAAAATACCCGAGAATATATGTATTTTTTTTTTCAATTTTAAAATAAAGTTCTGACCCTTAAGTGGTTTTGTAACTAGGTAAGTTTAAGTAAATTGCTATAAGAATTACTTTACTGTTTTTATTGTTTCTATCATTCTGCGATGGCAAATGTATGATAGATTATAAAAATATAATTAAAATCATAATCATTATTAACTAGTTCAATTACAATAGTCACTGCCGAAATGCAGCTATATATCAAGACAATACAGCAATTTATATCAAGTTTATCATCAGGAAAAAAACATATGTAATGAAGAAAATCTCATAACATCTCTCTACCAAATTTTTTTTATAAAAAATATAAATTAAAAGGATAACCAAGGCACATATTGTGATCCTATTTGGTAGATAAAGTATGTTTTGTTTAAGGTCTACTTAAATAATAATAAATAAAATCCTATTTTGATAAAAATCAGGTATTGTGTCATTCAAGTTATTGCCTAACTAAATATTATTCTGCTTGCAACGCCAGTTAAATTTTTGGCCGACCAAAAAACCTAAATAATAATATTTAAAAATATACAACATGAACATTTCAATAACCTTTATTTTCAATTCAAAACAACATACAATACTCAATCGACAGTTATTTTTGTTAACTTAACAAAACAATACAATTACGTCCAAACATAAAACTGAAAGAAGGAAAAAATCAACTAAATATGAGACGCGCAAAACACTTTCTTTCTAAAGCATTAAAAATCGTAACACCTGGACAAAACTTAACACGGATGTTAAATTTTTCGCAAATCAGGAATCTTCGCTCGTCTTCCGGATGTGGAAACAAACCGGTTTCACCCGGACACCGGATTACCTGACCTCTCTCGCTGGTAATGCAAGTCGGGTCTTTCGGATCGCATTCCTCCATAGGAGTAACCTGTGGAGGTTTGGCTGTTGTCTGCACACCTGAAAAAGAGTAAAGATATTGATTCAATTTAGACCGACTAGGTAGTGGAACTACTTAAGTAGGCATAGTCGCGACAACCTTAGTGTACGTGCAGGGTGGTTATAAAATAACGCTCGCTATTTGGAGTGGTCTGTAGCGTGAATGAATAATCCAAATGCATCAAAAATTGAGACACTTACTAACCAAGAAGGGGGGGGGGGGGAGAATGGAATCATAAAAAAAGACAGAATCCTGAAAAATAATCATAAAAAAGAATAATCATAAAAAAAACCTCTTCTCTTAACCAGGGTTCTAAATTACGAGGCGTCGTCAATTATGGCAAATTACGGCCAACACATCCAATTACGCCTCGTAATTTAGAACCCTGGTCGAGAGACGAGTTTGTTTTCTATGATTCTATTCCCCCCCCTTCTTGATTAGTAAGTGTCTCAAAGTTTTGTGCATTTGGATTATTCATTGAAGCTACAGATCACTCCGAATAGCGAGCGTTATTTTATAACCACCCTGTAAACCCGTCTTATTCGGTACTGCAAGTCGTTATTATGTGACTTTAACTAAACTCGTCAGCAAACTGAACATTTCGTTAGTGACATTGATAATTGCGATTAACCGTCTTCTTCCACATATTTTACCGTGATTAAATTAACCGGTTGGGAGTACTGATGTGATTATTTATCACCACTCTTGGCCTAAATTTTATATCTATAGTTGAATTATCACTAAACAAAATTTTGAAATTTATCATCATGAATAAGCGTGGAGCATATCAATACAATTACATAAAACTGTTAATACTAAGCTAAAATAAACGAAATTTTTTCAAAATGTATGCAAATTCTATTAGAATTTTTATTTTACGGAATTGATCAATACTAAGACATATGCTTACCGTGTGATTCTTGTGTTTCTTTTTTAGGATTCTGCGCGGAATCAACAACTACAGTTTGAGCAGCTAGTGGACTGTTTGCTTCGGATGTAGAAATTTCGATAAACTCATCTGTAATTTCTGGATCATTATCTGTGACTTCGTCGGTGTCTTCAAATAAAATTGTTTCAGTACTAACTTTCACTGATGAGCCCGTTTCATTAGAAGTAGCAACTGGTAAAATGGTAGACTTTATACTATCGACGGTTGATTTCGTTTTTAAATCGTTTGATTCTTTGTTGGATACTTCTTGTTTCACCGATGCATCGGTTGATTCTTCATTAGTAATTTTCTGTACTGGTAAAATGGTAGATCCCTCGTTAGTTATTGGTTGTACTGGTAAAACGGTTGATCCTTTGTTAGTCATTTGTTGTATTGGTAAAATGGTAGATCCTTCGTTAGTGATTGGCTGTACTGGTAAAACAGTTGATCCTTTGTTTGTACTTTGTTTCAACGGTAAATCTTTCTTGGGCAGTGGTTTTTTAGCAGTAAGTTCTTCAGTCGTTTGATTGGTCTCCGATTGTGTGTTGTCAAGTAAAGCTGAGATTGTTGGTATGATAATACTATTGGGATCAGGAGTACTAATTTTAGATTCGGGTGTAACTTTATTTTCAGATTTTGGTTCAATTTCATTAGAAGTAGCAATAGCTTTATTCGAAGTAACCATCTTACTTTCTGATGTATAAGTAACTTTATTTACAGTTGATGACAAGTTTTCAATTGATGGTGAGTAATCAGAAATAGTAGGCCTTCTTTCTATGATTATGCTATTGGGATCAGGCGTACTAATTTTTGCTTCAGAAATAGTTTCGTGTTTGGACTCTGGCTTCTTTTCTTTAGCAGAAACGATGGTTTTATTTAGAGTTACTTTGGAGTTTTCAGGATTTATGGAATTAGTAGTTTTCCCTATAAGAATAAAATGAATTTAGAGATATATCTAGAAATGCAACCTTAAATAGTTCAATTCCACAAAAAGAGTATGCTACAGTTTAATTAAAAAACAATTGTGAATGTATAACTATAGGTGAAAAATTATTTGTAGTTTAATGGGCGCTTATGATATTCACTTTTTCTTCAAAGTTTAAAGCTTTTTTTGTCATTGTATAGTTTTAAATCAAAATTATTTTAAGTCCAAGAAGTTAATAATTTTTTTACAATTAATTCTTTTGCAAACTATAACAATTTTATACTGAAAAAACTTGGTACAGATAGTGCAAATGTTCTACCTCTTTTCCGGTAAGGGTTCCGCCTTGAACCGCAATGGACGTGTTTGTGTGGCAGGCATACTTCCTTTCTCTCGTGGAACAGAGTATCATCTGGACAAGTTCTCAGACTTGGTCTCTTTTCGAGACATTCATAGTACTTGGAACAATCTTCAGCGAAAGAAAACGATCCCCACGACCTTGGACACTTATAATCCGGATCCCCGATGTCTGAAATAATAAAAACAACGTGTAAGGGAGTGCACATTAAATATCCTTCAAAGTCAAACGCTGCGTACGATGTCGCCCTTAATAATTGCATTGGGTGCCTATTCAGGTGTCGGCTCGTCATGCTCTAGTGCGAAGGAACCATTTGCTAATTAAAAATAAAAACATATTGACGTGGCTCTTCCCAACGTATTAGATCAAATTGATATTGTGGGAATCTAGTATTTGCTATGCAATGACGAAAACTAGTTTTCAGCACTAAGGTTCTTAATTGTTTGTAAAAAAATATTTTTTCGATATTTGAACGTTCTAGCTGCAAAACTCACTTTTCCAAAGTATAGTAACTAAGATATAGGGCCCGGCCTGTTCATTGACGAGTAATGCCGATCTTAAATTAAAGTGGACGAACCCGCCAATGAATTGCCTGAGCCCCATATCTTAGTTATACTTTAGAGATTGTGAGTTTGGCTGCTACACCCTTCATTTGTGTAAAACTATAAAAAAAAATTTAGATGGATAAGATAAACTTGAGCAAAGTAAATAGCATTTCACAATCTAATTTATCTGATTTAAGTATTTGAAGATATTTTAATGGTGTTACCTGTTTCATCAGCACATACACCTTCTATTTGAGCAATGCACTTCCTCGATACTTTGTCAAAATGCTCGAATGGGGCACAATGCTTGTGCTTTACTTTTCCATTGAGGCACACGTAGTACTTTGTGCAGTTTTTTACGTCGGGATATTTGCCCCATGCATAAGGACATCTAAAGTGTCCTCTTGACTTCTGCTTGATATGATCTGAAATAAAAACACCAAAAGTTAATAGCGTTTTAAAAGTTACTAGAAGTTGTAACAGTAACTTCTGTAATGATGGATGGTTTGACTTACTTTGCTACACATATTCTACAAAATATTTTACAAATTAAATATTTTTTTTAATGTAACTTATATTTTACCTAATTCAGACAATAGCAACAAAAACTATGCATTTCTTATCCGTATACATAAAAATGAATGGATGTCTATCCACATTTGTCTGATCGTCATGAATTTTCAGTTACTTGGAAGGGAAGTTATAGTGTTCAATCGGGGGAAAGGTTTTAGCAAAATAATAATGATATTTACTATTTTATTGTATTACTATCTTTGTGTCATATCTCGAATTGAATTATAACTTATGGTGTATTTGGATGGTCTTCTCAATGGCATTAATGAATATAGATATTCTTCTTTAGGTTAATTTAAAAGATAAAGACACGCTGCGACTGAAGGGCAGTCAAAATCATAACAAGGTATAAGTTCTACGTCGGGACAGTTGTCTCAATTTTGATTCTTTCTTGTCCCATCAACAAAGATTTGCATGTTTTTATGCTCTTCTAATTGCCTAAAACCCACAAAGAGCGCTTCTGCATATTGTCGGATAATGCCTCTATCGGTGTTAGAAATTGAGTAGTGAGAGGGAAATAAAATACCTCCTGCGGACAAATTGTGGTGCTGCCACCTGTCGGCTTCATATTAAACTTAAATTTGGGTCGACAACTATCTGTGGCGGTTCATCCGGATTGATGCTTAGTCTCAAAAAGAGGGGAATAGAAAAATATACATAATTAAAATAATGTATTAAATATGATATGTAACAAATTTGTTTTTTCCTCATTCCCAATCAAAATAGTAATCTCTATGCAGGAAAAGAATGCCCGACTGTGAAATCTTCTTTCTGTGATAATCCTTTACAAACAGTTAATTTTGATATGATAAACGTAACTGATTTATAGGGCTTGATAATTTTATTTTTTGAAATTGATTCGAATGCTTTGAAGTAATATTATTTATTGAAATTAAAAATTTCCATAATACGTGTATTATTTATTGAAATTAAAAATTTCAATAATACATTTATTATTTATTCAAATTAAAATTTCAATTAATAATTATTATTACATTTAATAATAATTTATTTATTTAAAAATATATTCGTATCAATTTTAGAAAAAAGTAGATCTCTGTAAGCCACTGCGTTTATCATGTAAATAAACATTTGTAGAAATATTCAATGCAGCTATACTAATTTGGCTTGGAAAATTACCATTTTTATTTGGATTGACACAGAGAGAAGACTGGTTTGGAGACAAGAATACCACTTTCATTCCCCCTTAAGAATTTTATTGAGTACCTGTATCTGTTTCCGTTTCTGATAAGAGCACAAAAGTGTCGATAAGACAATGTTGATTCATAGACATACATGTGAAAAAGGCATTAATTTTTTTCCAACTTTAATACCAATGAAATTATTGTTGAACAATGCTGCTAAAACACTAAATACACTTAATACATAAAGCCTTGGTTTCCTCGAAGTCTGTCGCCAGAAAAATGCGACCGCTATTATACGTGGATGACGTCACCCTGCGGCCACCACTTCATCGGAACGTTAAGTTGACACTAAGCTAGAAATCTAGCGAACTCACTCAACTAACTCTGTTGTTGTTTTGGTTTTCGTCTTTGCATGTCAAAAATGGAAAATTTAGGTTCTTCGTGATTTCTCACAAAATCAAGTAGCATTTCTTCCTCGGCAAGCGTAAAACAACTCTCGCCTTCCGTCATTTCCTCAAATTTTTAATTTTTGGCAAGCACACCACGCAACAGACAACAGCAAAAAACGTTGTCATCCGGATCATAGACAAAGGAACTATAGACCAGTAAGTCAATCTGACGCCTAGGGCACCGATAGTTTCCTTTGGTACTAATACTATATTAATGATTGATTTGTTGATTGGTTTAATTGAAATTAAAATAGGAATAAATATATTTATTTAATAAAATTTAAATCGATAAAGTTTTATAAATAGCAGAAATAATAACAATTTTATTCTTGAACGAATCAATTCAACGCTAATCATTTATTTGTTGCTTGGTATATTCGGAATTTCTCATCCTAAAAAATTTCGAAATTTTTAATTCCGAATATATCAAAAGGAAGTCTGGCAACAGAGAGTAAAGTAAATTTCGGTTACCATGACGATAAAATTGATAAATACATTTTAGAATAATGTAACTTTCCTTTTTTGTCGCCTACAATTATTTTCTTCTAATTTTTATTCAAATAGTGAACTTCGAAGAATTTTCAGCAACCATGAGAATAAATGATAGTAAGTGTATTTCATGTAAATAATAATGCGAATTCTTAATTTTTTTTGGGTTTTTTAAATGAATGTTCTGAGCGATAGTAAAAGTTCTCATGTTTTTATGAAAATCTAAAGTAATTCATATATTTTAAAGAGATAATTCAGTGTTTTGCTTAACTTATATAATAGTTTTACTATTGTTTCTAAAGTTATAAATCTTTAAAAGATCTTGTTGCTTACATTGCCAATATATTTTACAAAAAGGAACAATCTAAGTCCCGCTAGTTGCTGTCTTTAAACAATAATTTTATTATGTAAAGAATCTCTATTCATTCATTTTTATTTTATCATTTAGAATTGGTTAAAAAAATGATAAGAATTAGTTCTACATGAAGAAATGCTTTTCCGTGCTTCATACTTATAGGATATTGCAGCCTCTTCACAGGAACCGATAAATTTATCGGCATAAATCTTAATGACATGCATAAGATACATGGTGGCGTTCTAAATAAAAATTTTTACGCAATCTAATGTTTTTATTATCTAGCAAAATTGAAATAATAAGTGTGCTAAAACAATTACAGTTTCTCTTGTGATTTTTAATAAAATATTTAAGGTTATGTGTTGCTTGTTTGTCAGGTACATGTTTAAAGATTGCTTGATAAGAATAAAAAATAATATTGTAAAGGATTATAATAAAAAAAGAAATATTCTGATATTTATGCATTTAAGTTTTATTCTTGTATTCTGTTTACTATATTTAAATAACAATGTTGTAATAAGTAATTTCGAGAGCTATTTATTGTTAAATGTCTTGCATAATTTTAATTTATATTTTAACACCACATTTAATGTAAATGAAAATTGCCTAATAATATTGAGAAATATTGTCTTTCGAAAAGTGATTTCATTAAAAATAAACAAACTAGGTAAAATTTGCTTCCTACTGCCTGTTCATCCTGATCTTTAACACAGCCAAAAAATTGTTACTGTCTAATAAATCGAAATATTATTTAATTCATTAAATTAAACAAAGAGATAAATTTAACTACAACTTCAACCATTTTAATTACAATAAAATTATAAACAAAACGCATGGTTGCGCTATCGTCAAAAATAGTTTCTGTTCGTCACTTGACCAGAATTTTAAATTGCAAAGTGTAGGTGACTGTGTTAAAGCTCCTAAAGGGGCTAGAAAAAGGCATCCCAACCATTACCTTAGTTCCAAAGGAAACTATCGAGGGCGCTAGTTTCTAAGTCAATTTCAATATAGAAATTCTCCAATGCTAATCCAATCAGAGATACAGATCTAAAGTACTTAATCTATGATCCGGATTTCCCCAACGCACTCAACAGCAACTCAATCTGGCGGTCGTGTTGAGTTGTCCGGCAACGCTCCCGAGGAAACCACTTTACCGTAATCAATGTCAGTAGTTTGTATGACGTCACTCACCGCACTAATCCGACCGCTTAAATCTGTTGACGGACTCCGAGGAAACCGAGGCTTAATGTGTTATTAAATACAACTGAAAAGTACTGAATTTGTAAGGGAAAACTACTGGTTTAAATCATAACTTACACGATTTTCCAATAGAAGTTAGTTTTTAATTAAGTTACCTCGAAAACGCTATCTATGATCTACTTATGTGAAGGATCTTGACTTGACCCATTATTATATCGAAGCAAATATTCTTCGTCATGTCCCCAGTATGTAATTTATGTCAAAATTAATCAAAGTAATGCCATTAAGTTAACTTTTCTTGTAGTTTTATAAGGTATAAGGTAGTCTATAAGGTTTTCAGCATCATATAAATTAGCTACTTTCAGTGCTAGAAATGTGCCCCCCCCCCCTCTTCCTTATTTAAAAAAAAGTATTGATCATTTTATTTTAAAACTTTTCACAAAGGAAAACAAAAAATATTCTAAACTTTTTATAATTTTCGTTATTAGTTATCTAAATATTTAGCTATCCATATAGCTATTTTGTTATCTATAGCTGTTTAACTATATATTTTAGTCATCTATACATACAGCTAACTATATCTGGCATGTGAAACCTCTTATGCTCAAAAACAACTCCAATACCACTTAATTGTCTAAACTTCTACTTCGAAAATTGTTTCTTTTTAATATTTTATACATTTATTAACTTATTTTAGATACGAACAAAATCAGCGAATATATATAAGATCCACCATTCGGTGGGTGAGGCAATTTGCAGCAAAAATGTGGGCATCCACACTTCTACCACTTGCTATAGGAATGTTTCAGTTCATGTAACTCTCTTGTTTTCATTTTGATGCGCACTTTATTCTCAAAATGAACGTACTTTTCGTCTGCTTCAGAAATTTTCACTACATGCAACTTGTTTTGATCTAGGATCAGAATGCGGAAATCGACGAAAAGAAACTTTTCTTTCTATGCAAGCTTTCTTTAATAAATGATTTCGACAACTATCTGTAGCTGTATAGCAAGAAATTGGCATTTAAAAAATATATAAAAAATATTCTTCTCTGCCTTCGAATATCAGAACAAAAGTAATTCCAGAAAAATGAAAACAAGACAGTAGGGCTGTTGACAAAGTCGACGTGAGAGAGAGAAAAACAACCCCATTTTATTAGTAAAAAAATATTAAAATTTAATGCTCATTTAAAAAGCATGAGAAAAATTTAAATGCATAAAAAATATTTTCTTACGATGCTTCATCTTTCCGAAATGGCGACTCCAGCACTTCGCATATTCTTTGCTAACACACTTGTGTTCGATGTAGTCGAAGAGTTCTCCATCCGGACATTTGTTGACTGAGATGTCGTCTTCTGACACCACCAGGTAGTAGTAGTGACAGGTGGTCTCATGGGGGAACTGGACAATTGCGGGATCCGGTCCGGGCAAGACCTCCGGTTCGGGAATGTTTAATTCTGCAATCAGGTTCCTCTTGTGCCTCCTCGCTGATAGGGCTGTTGCCATGCATATGACAACGCCTTGGTGGTTGAGATTAGAAGAAAAAAAAATGAGAATTAAAATGCAATAATATAATTTTTAAAGATATTTTTTTATTAATATTAATCAAGTAGGTTTTTGTAGAATAATCTGTCACTTAGCCCGCCTTCACACAATATTTGTGTTCAACAGGAGAAAAGGCGCCAAATACTGTATTAATTCTATATAAAACATGTACACGCTAAATTTGAATAGCTTCATTTATTTTCTTTCAAAATTTTAATAATTACTTTTATCGTTAGCTATTATATTCATTTATATTTAAGAATTTTAATTTATTTTTTAAAAGAAATAAAGTTTCTCAAGTGCGATTGTTGTGAATGGGAACGGTTATTTGATTCTAATAAAACTTGCTTCTTATTTAATGCTTTTTAAATAAGCATTAAATTTCATAGTTTTTTTTATGAATTAAGTACTTCGAAATCGATTTTTTTCTGAGATTTTCAATGTCTTTTAATTTCGATGCACTAAATTTTTCGGCCTTACGCACTTGCCCGTAGAATTTGCAGTTTTGGCTATAAAAGTGTTTGACTGACAAACAGACAGACTAAAATGATTATAATACCTTCCACTTTTTTTTTTGTTAAAAACGTAGTGTGGAAGCTAAAGTCTTAATCACAGATACTGCATACTTAAAAGGTCTACTAGACAAGATTGTATTAGCTGGATTTCGCACAGAATAGCCAAAGCCCAAGTGGCTTTATTTTATGGATAAATTTAAGCTTAAATGTAATATTAACATAAGTAAACGAAGTATTAAAAACATCTTACAGATAGTACTAGTAGGTCCAATTTTCGCTGCAATGTTAACAAATTCCTTTTAGATGGACATTTTTATAATTTCTTATTACAATGTAAAGTATCATACTTAGATAGTTTCATAAATAACAAGCACATGGTAATGCGTTACCTTGTACTTTTCCTAATAAAGGATGCAGAGTACTTTTAACTGATTATAGAAGAACAACAGAACTTTTAATCAAATAAAAATATTTACGTAATTCGACTAAATCATCGTCACACTATAGCTACACGAGGGCTATTGGAGTTTTAACGTATGTGTGCATTTTGTTACATAAATTTCAACTACTTTTGGACAATAACATTAGAATAATTTTCCCTAAAAGGTTCGAATAATTGGATTAGAATATTGACTATCGATAATTTTATCCAAGCATCAAACACGAAGTGAAAATTTGAAAACTAAAAGCATAGTTATAAATTGTTTAAATTAAGCATGGGAAATAGGAACTACAGTACATATACAGTATTCAAAAGAAGAAAAAAAACGACTATTTTTTAAATTAAATTTGTTGTCTTCGAAATATGAAGAAAACGTTAAAAGCTAGTACTAAAAATTTTAGCAAATTCCAAGATTATTCAATAATAGTGTTATGAATGTACACATTCATGATGAATAATTTCCCTACATTTTCAATAGTTAATAGATTTAATACGATCTAGTTGACTTTCATTGAAACAATAATTTTTTAAAATAAATTATTACTAAGTAAAACAGTGGTATTTTTAAAAAAAGCACATTACAATTGAAAATACTAAAAGCATACCAATTACCTAAAATCAGCAGCTGGCTGGAAAACTTGTTTAACTTATTCATTTCTACAATGTACAAATAGTATGTGATATGTTCTTGCTCATTTTACAAAATGGCGGGACTACTCTAAAACCTTTCGCTGTAAGACGAAACGATAAATGCAAGAACAATTCACAAGCCTTATCAGACAGATGATAAAAAACGAAACTTATTGAACAGGTAATCTCTTGATTTTAACTGGACTTTGTAATAGAGTTTCTTATGACTTAAATGCAATTCTAACTTCCAGTCGCAGTATAAGAAGTTTAAGTACTTAAATTACTTTGCTAAGTAAAATTTGAATTGTATCATATATTTTTTATATATAGATAACCACTACATATAGTTGGGAGGTAAACAATTTTAAGAAGTTTCTAGGAATGATAAGAAACTTTTTCCACAAGGGATAAAAAAAATCCTATAGGTGTGTACTATACCAGTTTCAGTTACCACTCAATAAGAAAATAATGCACTCAATAATGCTCATTTAAATGTAATTGTATACCATACAAGATAATTTCAATAACTTTAAGACCTTAAAAAGTTACATGGCAGCTATATTTCCGACATGTGCAATTTTCTCCAAAACCTTATTATGGCGTGCGACAGGTACTGGGAATTCGTGTACCAATTTGAAGTCTGTAACCCTTTTCGTTTTTCAACAATACCTTTAAAATAAAAAAAAATTCTATGACAACTTTCCTTTCGCACATGTGATTTTCTCAAATACCTTATGACATCCAAAAGGTACTAAGAACTCGCGTACAAATTTGACATCCGTAACTCTTTTAGTTTGAGCTGTAGAGAGGTTTAAGCCTGACCAAGGTTCAAAAACAACTTTTTCAAAATCAACACCCTCCAAAACGTATAGAAAACTCAAAAATCTCCATTTTAGATTAACCTATAAACAATTTCATAGGGAATTGAATGTAAAAAATAGGAAAGCGGCAAAAATGTTTCTTCAAAAAAAAAAAAAAAATAAATAAAATAAACAATAATAATGTAAAAAAAAAAGGGTCTTACCCCACATATGTGCAAACATTTTTGTTGGAGGCTATATTTCAGTGTGTGCATATTTAATAATATCAAAATGAGGTTTAAAAAAAACTGCTAAATAACTGATAAAATATAACTGTTAAATTATGTGAATTACATTAAAATTTAGAAACCAAATCTTCTTGTAACACTTAGAAATGAATTCTTAAAGAGACAAAGAATTAAAGAAAATATGAACATACTTTTTAATAGTATATAAAACTGTACACAATAAGTGCATTAAAGAATATAGGCAAATAAAAGCCAAGAAATCTGTAACAAGCATACATTATATCAAAATACATTCTTTTAAAGCATGATTTTATATACATAAATATTTGCGATTGGTTTTATAAAAATTGTACAAGATTTGCATTTAACCACACGAAACACACAAGCAAATACAGATGAGATATTACATGGAAATAAAAATAATTATAATTCACAATTTCAACTATTATCAATTGAAACAAAAATGTAAATACAGTAAGATTTACTAATAAAATTATATACAAACTCGAAGCTAAATGTCTGTGCTTATAAAATAGATTATTATTAATCCACAACTTTTAGTTACAACATTAATTCACAACTTATAGGCATTTTAAGAAATGTTGCTCACTGATGCATTAAACCATTAAATAACACAGACACTTATTTTAAGCGTTACAATTTATGTGAAGTAGGCATGAGAATCTTAACATTTGTAAATCTTGAATTTAAAGAAACAGAAAATTAAATGCGACAAGTAGTAAAAATAATATATCATATGACAAGCCAACAAATCGTTTTGCATAAAAAAGCGGGAAACATTAACAATAAAATTAACTATTCAAACAATTAATTTAGAAAGGAGTCTAATATAAATTAACAAAGCATATGTAAATTGATTATACATAATGAAGGCAATTATAACTATAAAAAAAATAAAAAGATATGAATAAAAAATTTGAAAAATATTTTATTAGAAGCAATAGCTTAAATAGCAAATATAGATAAATAAAAAATGTTGAATAAAAAAATAAAAGATAATCAATGGTTTAGAAGGCAAAAATAAGCAAAACAAAATTAAAAAATAAAGGCACTTTATACAATTAATTTAACTCGAAAACTTATTTTTCAAACAACAGTAATTTAATAATAATTAATAAAATACCATTGCAGTCAAATATATGTATGTTACATTCAGTAAGAAATATCAGCAAAAAATTCAATTATATATAGAAAAAAAATGCAAAAATAAAAAAGAACAAGTTCAACATACACATAAATGAGATGCTAGCAACATGATCCACATTTAATAATGTAACACAAGGTCAGAAGGATACATCTCCAAATTTATATATTTTTGGCATAGATTTATAGCAGATCTGCCCCTATGGGGAAAGGTGAAGCCATTTGTGAACCAGTATCCCATAAGGCAGTTTGCAAGCCCTAGCACATGGCATGCCATACGCCAACAGATGGCACCATGAGATAATTCAATAAAAAATATATATTTAATATTCACTAATTAAAACTTTTTACCAGTTTTGCTAGCATAAGTTTATAGCTGGATATGTATTGATAATTTCTGGCAGACATGAGGTATATATTCATAAAAGCACAGTAAAAAATACAGTTTTTATTGCATGTAACTCTTCGGCAAAAGCTCTTTTGGTGAACCAGTATCCCGTGATGCATTGCAAAAACGGCGAAAGGAGGATTCATCACACAATCGCGGGGTTTGTATTGCGTTGTACAGGATTGCGCAATTGATGGGTAGATCTGCTACTTTCTAAATCTGTGATTTTTAGCAATTTACGATGTAAGAGCAATATTCTGGCAGGAAAAAACATGTCTTAAAAAGTGATAATAGAAACATAGTCAAGGAAAAATAAAGAAAATATATGATAACATCTACCTTGGTAAAAGTATATATATAACTGGAGTTACAATGCATATAGATATTTATGACGAAACTATTTTGCTATTTGTACAATTTATAACTAACCTATAACAATAGAAATTAATTGTTACACTAAATATTGTGTTGAAAAGTTAAGGGATATAATTTAGTTTTGCCGAAAAAACTTTTATCTCTGATATACACTTCTAACATCTTAGGTTATGGATTTACAAGTTTTAATTTTAATGTTCCTGAATTTTTAAGAAACATAACTTAATTTTCATAAATAAAATCTAAACTTAGTTGAAGCATCACTTGATCATAATGTCATAATTACAGAATTTCTTAGATAAACATTGAGATTATCTACAGTTTCAATGAATGTATAATTTTTAATGTTGTGAAAGTGGAGATATAATCATCTGCCATTGAGAAACAAAACAGACATAATAGTAAAAAAATGCAAGGAAATAAACATATTTATCAGAAAATAAATTGATTATGCAGCAAATATGATTTCAAAAAGAAAAATTGCATATGGCACACAAAATTCTGATAAGCTCATACAATATAAATATTTAATAAAATGTTATTTTATTGAATCGGAGAGGAATATTAACTAGTGTTTGAAATTGTAAGACAAAACAAGTGATAACACTTTTAAACATAACTTATGCAATATAGTTAAGAGATAAGGCACTATTATTTTTTATAGCAAAAATATATACTGCTACTTAGTAAAAGCATAAAACTTCTATATACAATTCTCTTTTTCAAGTTATATTGTATATTCAGCAACAAAACTATTAACAGTGTAATGATTAACCTCATAAGTGCAAATATCACTTTAAATGCTTGTAAGCTAACCATTTTTTAACATTTCAATTTATAAAAGGCACAAGTTTTCATTGATAGCAAATTAAAAATAACAATATAATACATACATAAGTTATTAACACTTTAGAACCACGCTTGTCTATAATGAAAAACTCAAATTAGACTTGTCAGTTAAAATTTGGTTGCAGGTAAAATCTGACTCGGAACAATATCCTCCAGCCCTAATGATGACGAATAAACAACCCTTACCAAATGGTCCTTAAAAGTTATAGGGCTCCCAATCATTGAAATACATGAAATTACCTAATTTTTTGGTTTTTCATGACAAATTTTAATGCACTGATAACAACAAGAAACTTTTTAAATTTTTGTTTATTTCTTCGTCGTAATGAAGAATAATTATTAAGCATTTTAACACCGCAATTAAACAAACTGAAAAAAGTGTGTTGATGCAACTACATTGCTTTGGAAATAGTTAATTTTAGATTCAAGAGACTATCAGTAATTAACACTTAGTTTTATTGCTTTCCCAAAATATTTTGAAAACTCCCTAGACTTCTCACAATTCTTGAGTTGCAATTAAGTAACATAGAAATATATTTATTTTTTAGGTTATCACAGGTTATTACTATCTCAAAATTGTTCCCTTAACAGCAAAGCAGAAAGATTTAATAGACATTTATCAATAAGTAAAAATGCAAAACACAATTTAATTTTAACAATGATTTCTATACACAAAATTATAAAAACTGGTTTTCGTGGAAATGCTGAAGTGATGAAATGAACAAGTGTTCTGCAGTATTAAAGACCAAAATTCATGCACTTTTCTCTTAATGCTACTGTAATTTATTCAACAATATTTATCGAACAATTAAACTATTCAGATTGTTAATCATTATTATAATTTCACATTTCAAGTAAAGGCACTATTTCTCTAAAATTAGTATTTTAAAGCAGTAAAGAATTTTATAAAAATATTTCTACTACAATACATCCTCCTTCAAGCAATAATCATACAATATGGTTTTTAAAAAATTATTTGTTAGCATTATTCATGTAATCTTTCCAAATTCTAACATTAAAAAGTAAATTTATAAAACTATTTATATAGTTATACACTATCTAATAGTCATGGATTGCAAATATGAAATTATGGATTCAAATGCAATTGCAAATAAAACTAGCCAATTCATTCTTAGTCATAACAAAAAATCGATCTAACAAAAGTAGGCTAAAAAAATATTTACAATAATGTTTCACTAAAATCTCAAATTTAAATGGAAGGCAGCATAAGCTTTTGGTCATCTTTTATACATATAAAAATATACAGGTCACAAAAAATATGCTATTTGCATTGCATTGAGATTTCTTTTTGCAATAGCAGACTAGGATTTACTTACAGCACTACTTCTTGTTGAAATCCAACATAATAAGCAAAGCGAAGAAAAGTTTATTGTGACTTTCTATATGACTCTTCCACATTTTGCCGCATTTCGTTGAAGGCTTTCGTTTTCACAAAGTCTACTTTCTTGTAGACGGTAGATGCCGATAATCTGTCGGGAGTTTTAGGGCTTGGGGAAGGCTCAGAATCAAGGTCCAAATCCAGGTACTGAATTTCGTCTCTTTTGGCAGACAGCGGAGAGAAGAAGTGTCTCACCTGCAATACAATCAGGATTTTGTATTTGATAATATTAAAAATTGTTTTTTATTTTATGCAATATTGTTTAACAAGGAATTTTTAGTTTTAAGAAATGCTTTATATGCATGGTATTGTATTCTGTGGTAGTGAGTGAATTAGACTATAAAACTTTTAAATGAAATATTTAAAAAAAATATTACTACATGACTTCACTGGGGATTGATAAAATTTTTTGGACTATAATAAATACCTTTAAATTCATCAAGTAACAAATTATCAGTAGATTTTACCCATTCTGTGGTAGTGAGTGAATAGGACTATAAAACTTTTAAATGAAATATTTAAAAAAAATTACTACATGACTTCACTGGGGATTGATAAAATTTTTTGGACTATAATAAATACCTTTAAATTCATCAAGTAACAAATTATCAGTAGATTTTTTAAGCAGATACATTAAAAATAGAGTTCAAGAAGTAATTTTATTAAATAATTGTTGAAGTTGAGTAAAAAATAACATAGAATGATCCTAAAACAGTAAATATATCTACATAATACTATCAATAGAATTTACTTGTTCGTCGTTTGAGGAATTTCTTCTGCTTCCACTGGAATTCAAGGCTTCATCTTCAGATGTCACTGTCATTTCAGGAAGATGCCTGAATCTGTTTGGCACAGGGGGCTGGCCATTTGAAGAGCTCATAGAAGTTGGACTAGAAGAAAATAAAAGAATAAACATTAAAAATAATTAATTGGAACATTAATAATAATTTTAATGATTGCTGAATACTTGAAGAATATAGACTTAAATTTATTAAAGTTAAACATTTATCTAATATAATATGTTTAAATCATTAGGTGGCATGATATGTTTTTTTTTTACCTTGGTTTCCTAAAACTTCTTTTATTGGCCTTCATCCTTGATCTACACACTGGGGGTGGTTGAAGTGTCAAAAAACTGAATGATCCTATCAAAAGACAAAATTAATTGGTATTTAATACTTTGCAATGGAAATAATTTCAAGTGTTCACTTTTAAAATAATATCAGTTTTGCAGTTACAATGTTGTATGTTTATTAAATTTGTGTAAGAAAATGAAAGTATTTGCTACATAGTCTGAATACAAAAATTTATTCTAATTGTTAAACAAATAATTTAAAAAAAAGGGGGGGGGTGGTAAAAGTACATTTAAAAATACCATAAATACATATAAAACTAGCATGCAAGCAATGAAAAAGATAAGGTTTCAAAATAAGAGCAATATCAAATAAAAATTGCAGTAATCAAATTTAATTTAGTAAATATTTTGCAATAAAATTTTAAGATAAAAACATTTATTCTTATACATTTATTTAACCAAAAATTTTCTGACACTATTATATTCAGCAAAATAAACTACCTTTATCATCACTTCCACCAACACGCTTTGGCTTCAGTTCCCTGTTCACAACAGGGGGGAACTCATCCTGGAAAGTAGGAGCCAGCGTTGGACTGCTTGGTATGTTAGCATAGGCACCAATGGCTGATGGACTGGGGGGAGTTGCAGCATCGCTGCTGGACTGAACACTTCGCATATCACTGCTTGTATAGCCATCAGAAGTCATCAAGCTCGGTCGGTACTCATAGGTGAAAATCAAGTCTTTGTTGTTGAAGTGTCCCGGAGCTGCATTACAGTAGGCATGGCGTCGCCTGCTGGTAGTGCCAGTGTTTGACGGAGCAGGAACGAGCACATTGATGTTGTCCTCGGTACGGGGCTTGGGGAAATCATACATGTCGTCCATAGATAGTTGTCCCTTTGAGGCAAACTCAACATGAGCATCTTCACCTTCTTCAGGCTTGCAGGCTGATTGCTTGCTAGGAGTGTTTATCTTTGGGGGAGGGATGTTGCAATTGAGCATGTCTTCGTCCTTGTGCATTGGAGGAAGCTCGAAGTTCTCATACCTATGTCTGTCTCTCATTTTGGATGGCTTTGGAGGCCTAGGAGGGACTGGGCAGGAATCAGAACCCAGGCTTGATTGGTTGACATACTCAGCACTGCTCGGTTGGTTGATGTACTCAGCACTGCTTGTCTGATTGATGTATTCGGTACTGCTGGGTGTATTGATGTATTCAGCACTGCTGGGCTGATTGATGTATTCTGCACCCATAGGGCTATTCATATATTCTGCAGTGGTACTTGGCTGATTGATGTACTCTGCAGCATTCTCCTGGCATCTTTGCATTTCAGAAGGTGCCTTCACTGTCATATTTTCAAAGTGGTTGGCTAAACTCTGGACTTTTTTCTGCTGAAGTTGAATTTCTTTGACGGATCCATGATGGGGCGGCACCACATCATACACATTCTTCATTACATCTGAGGATGCACTGGACTTTCTCCTGGGCACAGTGCTACTGTTTGGAAGGAAGGCATCATCAGGATAAGTTTTCCAGTTCACCCTTGGTGGCAAGGTGCTAAACACATCCGAATTAGGGGAGGCTGCAAAATCAGGCCTCAATGAACCAGGAACCTTGTATGTATCATCAGACTCCAGGTCTGATAAAAGGAGGCTAGGGTTCTGTGGCCTTGGATGATCGTAAAACTCATCGGATATTGGATTGGATAAGTTTTGCCACTCACTTTTAGGTGGGGGTGGAGGAGGAGGATCTTTTGGTAAGTCTGTAAAACCTTCTTCGGGGGAGTTTTCAGAGCAACTAGACTGATTAGGATTTAGTGGCACAATGTTGTCTAAAGAAAAGTTTCCGTTTGTAACAGGTTTCCCTGTGCGGCATTCACTAATGGGAATATAAGGGTTGGTCACATTTTTTAATGTTGTTCTAGTGGAAGCTGTTGTGACAGTGGGAGACTGGTCACGTGGCACCAAAAAGTCTGAAAACATCAAAAAGTATTTTTCTGTTAATAACAAGTACTAATTCTTAACAATAATTAACTTTTGAGACTTCAGTTTCTTTTAGCAGAAGACAAAATAATTTTTAATTAATGCTAAAATTTTTTTTTAACTGATAACTAGATAGTTCAATCTCTATAGTAGTTCTGTAATACATCAATTTTAAAAATTGTATGATTATATTTGAAATTTTCTTAATTAAAACTTAATAATTAGAGAACAATGCAATGACAAATAAATTGTATAAAGAAAACAAGAAAGCACAAACTTTACCCTCATCTGCATGGATTTTCAAGCCACACACTGAACAAATACATTCCACCCATTTATTCATTTCTGCCTCTGTCTCAGCTAAGAGATAGTAAGTCCTCTTTGGTGTTCGTATATCAAACATGTGTTGATAGCCAGCAATTTTACTTCCAACAGGAAGACCAGCATCAATCTATAAAATCCAAAAATAATAAATTAGAAAAACATAATATAATTTATGAAAGCAAACAACTTAGTTAGGAATGCTGCCCACTAAAATTGCTGAAATAAGGATCTATCTATCACCTTCAAAACGTAACTACACACTGAGATTTTTTAAAATATGAAAAAAAATCAAAGAAATTCTAAAACAACTTAAAATAGCCTACTTCTCTGTTACTTTAGCTCACTGAAATTTTTACAGAAAAAAAGTAGTATTTTAACAAGTAACTGTAACCTAGAACAGCCACACAAGATTTATGCACCTTGTAAAAAAATTTCTTAATAATTTGCAATTTAACTATTAAAAGACAAAAATGGTTATTTCAATTTTATTTCTCCATTCAAGAAATACCATTAGCGTTTGCTAAATTTATTTGCATTTCAAAGAAAAATTACTTGCTCTAAAATTGGAAGAAAAATGTAAAACCCCAAGAATCTGTTCCAGCGTCATTTGGTGAGTTTCGAAAATGTCGTCAACGATTAAATGACGCGAGCTTCTTATTCTTAAATAAATAGAAACATGATTTTTTTAATCCAAAAAATTTTGAAATATTCAGCAATAACCAAAAGCGAAAAAACTACAACATGCAAACTTAATCGCCCTACAAAATTGCCGGAACGGAACAGTGTCGCCGGAAAGAATAGTAATATTTGACCGAAGCAAAACACGTATCATAACTTCCTTTTAATTTATAAATATCACAGTGCAATATTTGTTTTACTTTAGCGCCCTTTTAGAATGATACATTAATAAACGTATACATGTGAATTAAAACCAACAAGCTTTTTATGCAAAATATGCAGTGTCCGCTTTCTTAGTAAACAAATAATAAGAATAAAAGTATCACAATGTGTATGACGTCATTCCAAACTTATTTATGTCACAAAAATAAATTTTCTACTAAATCTTCATTTTATATAAATAGTTTCTTATGTGATGGTTCTTCTGGCAACAGCGATTGAAATAAATAAAAATGTCAATGTTAATCTATTCAATCGGGAAGTCCGCCGATAGATAGGTAGGTAGATGTCCGTCCGTCCAGACAAAAAGTATAAAAGACAGGTCTTCGATGTCACAAACCTTTCTAACAAATGAAAAATTTTAAAAATTTAACGAGATTTCTGAAATTGGCGGGGACGGGGGAACGGGCAGACGCACGAAAGTCTGCAGCCTGTCAATCAACATTAATAAATATCATATTTAAATTATAAACTCTCTTGATTTGCATACGATGTTCATGCCTCCATTTTAAATAGCAAGGACAAAACATAAAACACAAATTTAAATAAAAAAAAATATTTGCAATACCAAATTTATTCTGTAACTTTCTATGATACTTGCAAGAGAACTTCCACATTGTATTTCTTTACCCTTTTCGTGTTTCTACATTTTTTCTCCAAAGAATACGTTTTCACTGCAATTTTTTTCCCCAACGTAGCTGCTTTTTTGAGAATCCATCTTTCTATACAGATCTTCCTTTTAAAAATCAAGAATACAAATAAAATAATCTTTGAAATCATTGTGTTATAAGCCGTGTGACCGAACCTGACAAAATAATATACATACAGAGCATATAACGACTTTAAACTTTTGAGGAAATAATTTTTTTAAAAAAAAGAAGCCGGTTTGAACAAATATGTTTACGTGGCGAAGAGGGAAGGTAACCTATAATTATCTCTACTGACTCGAAGGGATTTCAAAAACTCAAATTAAAAAAAAGCAGACATCCATTCATGGACTGAGCTTTGAGTAAGAAGGGGTTAAAAAGAAAACTTTATTTGCCAAAGAAAGACGACTGGGGGTCAACAGAACTTTTGAACTCATCTAGATCCACGCCTGGAAGTATCACACTTGTCGTCTGTAGCTTTTGTAGTTTGGGATGTGAAAGTGGGTGACAGACATGAAGACATATGTATAATTTATAAAAGCTTCTACTTTTTACTTTTGAAACGTAGAATGGAAGTCAATAAATATTACAAGGAAATTGAACTTAAGTTTATTGATCTATCATTATTGCAAGAAAAATTTAAGGATCTTTTAAAATGGAGATGCATACCTGTTCACATTGATCGAGGTCAATTTTTCCTTTCAGCTTTCTACATGAGTTGTCAGTAAAGTATTCCAAAATATATTGTCTGGGGAGTTGTCCTTCCTTCAGAACAAACCATCTCCGATGCCATTTCTAAAATAGAAGTTAATATTAATTTAAAATGTACATTAAACAAGTGAGCCTGTAACAAAATATGCCACTTTCCAGACGGCCAAAAATAGACAAATTTTCCAACTGTTCTTGAAAAACTTTAACAAACTTAAGTTGTTTTTATGTACATTTTATATTAAACTAAAATAGCCCAAAAGATTATACCCAGAATATCGGGGAGAGTGTTGTACCTTGGGACAATTTTTACATTTTAATTTTTTTCTTCGATAATTATAGTCAAAATAAAAATTTAAAAGCAGCATTTCAACACACCAATATATTCCTCTATAATGTATTTTTTTAAAATTCTGGCAGCTTGAAATTAAAAAATTGCAACTCATTTAAAGTAGAGAGGATAAAATGTCCCAAGGTAAACATCATGTTGTACCTTGGGACATACTTTATAATTCAGTCAATAGTCATACACTTGAACTAATTTGTGTCAAGAAGCAAACTTTATTGTTTTTTCAAGGAAATACACAAATAAAACTTCATAATTCAAGAAGAATTTAAATTATGCAGCAAAATTGCAAGTCCAAATTATTTAACATTATATGATGATACAATATGATTTACTGTCCCAAGGTACAACACACTACATGGTTTAAATAAAAGCAAGATAGTGGCCAATCTAAATGCATTATCGTTATTTTCTCATAACCATAATATTTTAAAATCTTCTCTTTTATGAAGAAAATAAAATGCAGTTGACTTTTTGTAAAAGTACAAAGGTAAAAAATTATATTAGAATGAGAAAAATATTTACTTTGGGGTAATGAAATATTATTTTTTGTCACCAATTCAATGATGCTAGTGTTAAATTTTATTATGATGATGTCTGTTGGTTAAGGCTACTATTAGACATAAACAATGTATGAATATTGCCAATAGATTCTTAGAAATTGTCAGTGTCCCAAGGTTCAACACTCTCCCCTATATGTAAAAGTGAATAAAAAGCCCGTTTACTATAAAAAGTTGTTATATAAAGGTCATTATCACCTGGATCACTTTGAAATCAAGCAAATTGTGTAAATCCCTCTTTTGTGTAACTAAAGTTTGGAGCTATTTTCCGGGTTTCCTAAAGTATTGCTATAAAATGCTGATAAAAATTTAAAAACAAAAAAAAAAAAAAAAAAAAAAACGTATCCCACACACTGAAGTTTTGTGGCTGGCATTGCATCTATCTTTTTTTAGCCACTTTACTCCAAAATTTTGGGTGCAACATGACATTAATGGAGCAAAGTATATCGCTTTAGAATGACACGATTTCTGTCAGCTTTAATTTATTACTATGCAAACAATGTTTAATAGGAAACAAAACATTTTACATTCAGAACTTTTCTTGGAAAGGTTGGAGCACGTTTATTAACAAGGCATTGTTAGAATTCTTGATGATAAAACTTGTTAAAATACTTTTGATTTAGGTTTGAATGAAAGCATAAAAAATCACTCAAAGTGAAAAAATCACAAAAAGAACGCTTAACGAAAATATTACACCATTCTTGACAGTTATTAACAAGGTTTTTTGCACGCTAATAACAAGGCATTGTTGGAATTCTTGATGATAAAACTGTCGGTTAAGTTTAAGTACTTTTGATTTAGGTTTGAATAAAAGCATAAAAAATCCCTCAATGTTGAAAAATCACAAAAAGAGCTCTAACGAAAATATTACAACACCAACTGAACAAAGATTTTTGTGAGTGACATAAGCTTCATAAACCAAGCAGACATTTGGCGCCCCCAAAATTCTCATTTCCAATAAAGGTCTGGTGGAAAACTTACCTCATGGGAAAACTAGCCCCGGTCTCCCCTACTTCCAATTTTTAAATCATAATAATGAATTCTTTTTTAATTTTGTAATCGTAATAACTGCTGACCACGAAGTAATAAAAGCTATCCTGTAAAGTAAACGTGAAATTCTACAACCCAAAAAATAATAACTTAACTTATTAGAGCGGGATGACAAAAAAAAAAAAAAAATGCCTTGCGAAAATAAGCTTTAGGTCTATCTAAGTAACCAAAAGATAAATAAAGACCATTGTGCGTCCTGATCCATATAGATAGTAAAAATTAAGTTACACAAAAAAATAAATTAAAAATTTTAAAGTTTCTATTCGGAAATAAATATGTTAATGGTGCTCAAAGAATCGTCGTTGCTCAAATTCGACATGCACTGCCATATTTCAATGCAATCGACACATAATAAGTTCACACTCCGACAGAGGAAGTGAAGCTACACTGTCCTTCAGTGATTACGTAGTGTGGCAGGAAGTAAAAATTAAAGATAAGTTCCAGTGTTCAAAAGCGAAAGGGTCAAGTTAAAAAAACTAAGAAGAATTTAAACAAGTCGAAAAGCCGTCTTTTGACGAACTGGCTTAACTTGCAAAAACTGCAATATGCCTAACTAAAGAGGTAAAAATTTTAAGTGACTAAAATAAATGACAATGCAAAACGACTGGATCTTTAAGACTTTATGTGGAGAAATAAATACAGACGTGATTTTTTCGTACAAAAAATGTTATTTTGATGACCTTTTACGATTAAATTTGAACTTACGTGGCCATTTTATTTAGAAATAATCGCATAATTAGTTTTTCTGTCTTTGGAGAAGACTACTCTTTAATTTTTGACTGTCTTTTCGAAGCAAGAAAGGAGCGCTTTTAAAAATAATCTTTTCCCAAAGGACAGCCTTTTTTTTCCGGATCAGGCCTTTCGCAGACTCGACATATTCCCCAGAACTAAGAACCATTCTTTGTGACACCATCTATTCGGTACGGCTTTAAAAAATAAAAAAAAAACCAAACGCTTAGATTACAATGAATCTGAGCTCTATCTGGACGTTAAAGTAGGGGAGAGTGTTGTACCTTGGGACACTGGCAATTTCCAAGAATCTATTGGCAATATTCATACATTCTTTATTTCTAATAGTAGCCTTAACCAACAGACATCCTCAAAATAAAATTTACTCATTTAAAGTAGAGATGATAAACTGTCCCAAGGTACAGTATGATGTTGTACCTTGGGACAGTTTATCATCTCTACTTTAAATGGGTGGCAATTTTTTAATTTCAAGCTGCCAGAATTCAAAAAAATATATTATAGAGGAATATATTGGTTTGTTGAAATGCTGCTTTTAAATTTTTATTTTGACTATAATTATCGAAGAAAAACATTAAAATGTAAAAATTGTCCCAAGATACAACACTCTCCCCTATGACTAAGATTTAAGTTTGCCGAGAGGACCCAAGCCAAATGGGTACTCAAGGGATCTTTTACAAGCCACATAATCATAAGACATGCGTGCCGACGATTTTCCTATCCTGAAAATCTACTGACTAAGTGGAAGCTCGAACCCGCAATCTTGGGCTTATGAGTCGATCACGAAATTTTTCAGAAAGTTAATAAAACAGTCGAAAACTGAGGAATAAACTTTTTAACGTTTGAATACTTTTGGACCAAAGTTGTCACAATAAGACTCTAAGTGCCTGGAGATTTAAAATTTGATTATTTTCTGTAAATCATTCATTTAATTTTCTGTAACATTTTAAATTGAAAAACAAAAAAAAGACGGGTTTTGAATAGGAAATTGCAAGCCAAACCAAGTCACACCACAATATTAATGGGACATTAACAACAGAAATTGAGGTTAAATTAGCATTTATGTATACGCAAACTGACTCATGAATATCAAATGCAATCAATCACCTACCGCACTATAACATAGCAATTAATCAGCTAATCCGAAAAAAAGAAACGGAAATTTGTACGTAGGACAAGATAAGAAATTTACTGATGACAAACGAAGTAGTTCAAAGGATAAATAAAATCTTAGCAATTGAAACAAAGAACTGTATTTATATACGATTCAACGATAGCAGGTCATAGGATTGTTTGTATTTATCTCGAGCATTTTCAACATTACTTACTCAGTCTTTGAACATGCGTTGATTAGAGTATTTAAACTATAAACAAGTCTATTTTTAGATGAATTCACAAAATTTACCAGTGTACGAAGATCAGATCGCATACAATGACCCTAGCTAATGAAGTAGATAAGGGGTAAAAGATTTAGTTTCACTTTTACTCGGCAACATTGAAGAAACTGAAAACACAATCACAAGTATTGCTATTTTGGTAAAGTCAGTACGTTCGCATTCTCAATGTATCCTTGATAGCTAGGCTGAAAGGGAAAATATTTATACAGGGGATGTCCATAAAATACATTATGCGAATTTGACGGATTTTTTTATCCCCCCTCCCCCAACTCCTTCCAGAATCTCGCACGAGCTTTTCTAACATTTGTATATAAAAATACAAATTTGGTAAATTATTGGTAACGAATGTACTAGTACGTCCGTTACCGAATCCATTCTTTTCAGAATGTCAAACTTTTCCCTAATAATACCAATTTAAAAGTACCTCCATTGATCACCCAATTCAGAAAACTTGGCTATATTTAATAATGCTACTTTTAGATTAGAAAATAAAATTTTTTCTATTTTAAAAATTAAAGTTTAAATTACTGGCTTACTTTACTGCACTAATGTTAAAACGCATGACATTTTTTAAAAATTATCTGTGTAAGGTTTCAGATAAAATAATTTGGCAATGACTTGGTTTTGCTTTTCTAAGTAAAACCAAACTATACTGGAGTGTCAAAGTCCTCAGATGAAATCTGTTTCCGTTTAAGAATAGTCTATTGCCTAAAATTTTAAAGATAATTCTGCTTCAACAATAAAAGCTAGATACACTTCAATTTACCTCTGACAGCAAAAGAGAAACAAAGATGTGAGGAACGCAGAAAACAGTCTGGAAACTAAGGAAAATAAAGAAAATGGATAAACTGAGAGAAATGAAAGCTAGGAACGATATTAAATACTCTTAGAGAAAATGGCAAAACTGCGCAAAAAAAAGGATTATGAAAATAATAAAGTTTTCATACTAAATGGAACTGAACGATACAATTCTAAAAGTTCCATACTATGACTTGTCATAATATGAAAATGTACTATGTATTGTCATAATTCTCATATTTCATTGATTATCATATTTCATTGATATTTCAAAACGTTCTTGTAGTTGAAACATGAAATTCGGTAAATGAATATTGCTCAAATATATATAAATAATTTCTTTGGCAGTAAGACAATATCATTAGAAGTGAAATACATAATATAACATAAAAATTAATAAAAAAAAGTACAGTTTCCTTACGTTAAGGAACTTTTGCCAAGAGTAGAATTTTTCTTCAAATGAAAATAATTTAAAAATTACAAAACGGAAAAGAGTTATGTTCATTACCACTGCTGATACGTCCATTAAAGGAAAAAAAAATTTATTACAAACTTCTTTACAAAAAAAGGATGGTTTTAAAAACATAGCATGTTCGAATCATGAAAAAAATGTACATATATCTTAGAGATTACGCAATTCCAAGAACTTAAGCTCTAAAACTAGCATGCTTGCGTAACTAATTTCCAAATAAGGTATAGGGTCTGCTATTATGCTGGAAAAAAACTATAATCAGTAATTGAACAATTGAAATGGAATGGTTCCCCGTGTGAAACGTATTTTTTCTCTTTTTAAACATACCATTTTGTTATGTTGAATTAATATAACTGACCCGTAAAACAGTTAAAACAAACATTATAATTCAAATTCCGGCATTAGGTACGTCCATCACTTTAATTTTACCAGAAAACATCATTATTGAACTTAAAAGGCTCTGAAGCACAGCTTAACGTTTTTTCAATTTTGAATTAGCATTATAATTGGTTTAAAAACTAATATCTTCACTAATTTTATTTTGTACAGATACCCGCTTTCAGTTACATTTTAGATAAATACTATTTTTTTTTTACTAACTTGTCAAATTTTCAATTAAAAGTGATAAAATTTACTTTAA
The DNA here is from genome assembly GCA_023701765.1 of Hylyphantes graminicola. NCBI lineage: Eukaryota > Metazoa > Arthropoda > Arachnida > Araneae > Linyphiidae > Hylyphantes > Hylyphantes graminicola. The sequence continues at coordinate 40,615,716 of CM043119.1, read as the reverse complement.
AAAACCTTTACTATTTCTAATATTTGCCGAAATTATTCGAAACCTTTCAGTTAAAAGTTGTAGAAGAATTATTTAAATAATAGCGCACTTCAAAACAAAACAAAAAAAAAAAAAAACTGTATAGCTCTTCTGAAATAAAAAAAAAAGCTTCAAGGTAGGAGGGGAGACCAGGGCCAGTTTTCCATGCCTTTTTCTTTTTGATTCTATAATTTTTACTTTTTTTTATTTTGAAGAAAACATAATATCAATGCTGTTCGCACATGTTTATCTACAAACTAGCATGACTACGCAGCAAGTGGTTAAACCCAAGAATGTTGCGTTGGAAAATGTGCTCGTATGCAGGTACATTTTCCCAGACTGTCAAAAATGGATTTGATTCAAATTTTTCAGTTATTCTAAAAAAGATTTAACACACTTTTTAGGTACATTTTATGCTAAACTAAAATAGCTCAAAGTGTATAATACTTATAAATCAGGATTTTTTTTTAAAGCTAGCTTATTTATTATACCAAAAGTTTATTTTAAAAAATTTCAATTATCATCGAAATGAGTTTGAATTCAAGCAAATTTCACATGCACTGAGGTTTGGTGAGATTGCTTTCTCTCCTGTTTTTAGACAGTCGATTCACACCAAACTTTACGTAGTCATAGATGCATTGTTGGAAGTGTTGACCCCTAAAATTTTGGAAAACCTGTCGTCACTATACATATTTTGACTATAATAAACGAAAACAAGTTTAAAGAATTTGAAAATAAATACATCATTATGCTGAAAAGGGGACTACTTTTTGGTGCATGCAAATATAAAAACAGTAAATTTAATAAATAGTAAATTTAATAAGTTTGCTGAGAGGACCCAAGCCAAATGGGTACTCAATGGATCTTTTAGCCACATAATCATAAGACATGCGTGCCGACGATTTTCCTATCCTGAAAATCTACTGATTCAGTGGAAGCTTGAAGCCGCGCAATCTTGGGCTAATGAGTCAATCACGAAATTTTTCGGAATATCATTAAAACAGTCGAAAACTGAGTAATCAACTTTTTACATCAGTTACATGAATTTTAGATATATACTTCCAATTTTGAAAATTGGTTTTCTCCACTAGTCAAATATTCAAGAAAAATTTATCTACAACATGTTAATTTATAATTGAAGATAAAATTAAGCAAAAATGAATTATACAAAAACAACCAAAACACATGAGGAAAAACTTTTTAAAAATATTATTTAAAGTGGTAGGTAAATACATTCCACTGGACAAAAAGAGCACACTAACACTTTGTGATATTAAGCAATTGTGTAAGCAAAAGGCTGCAAAGTTTAAACTTGCTTGTACTAGATAAGATTAAATTATAAAAATTTTAAAATGAATTTATTGCTGGAATACCTGAACCTCATGTGAAAGTCTTAGAAGTCAGCATACTTTAGAGCGTTAAATTGTACCTATATATCAAACATTTGATCAAAATCGTTAGAGAAGAATTATATAAACTATTTTCTTAAAAGAATTTGCAGTTATTTTGATATTTTTATGCTTATAGCTAAAAATCTTTCACCTATGTCTGTATTCAATGGATCTTTTAGCCACATAATCATAAGACATGCGTGCCGACGATTTTCCTATCCTGAAAATCTACTGATTCAGTGGAAGCTTGAAGCCGCGCAATCTTGGGCTAATGAGTCAATCACGAAATTTTTCGGAATATCATTAAAACAGTCGAAAACTGAGTAATCAACTTTTTACATCAGTTACATGAATTTTAGATATATACTTCCAATTTTGAAAATTGGTTTTCTCCACTAGTCAAATATTCAAGAAAAATTTATCTACAACTTGTTAATTTATAATTGAAGATAAAACTAAGCAAAAATGAATTATACAAAAACAAACACTATTATTCAAAATTTGAATAATAGTGTTGCTCTTGCACTGCAGCTCTAAGTCAAAAATATTTTAAACATTTATGAAAGACTGTCTGGATAATAAGGAAAACTACAATAAGAATAAATGATTTCATTTTAAAATAAATTCTTGTAATAGTAGGTACTTATGACAATTAAATTGCAATGTTTTCCCTTTTTTTCTTTAATTTTTTTTAATTACATTTCTGTTTTATTGTAGTATTTTTTCCTCATTATATCCAGACAGAGTGTTTCATGAATAGAAAAGTAGCATACTTAGAAATAAAATAATAAAATTATTAATTAGTAATAGAAGAAAACGATTTAAAAACAACCAATGACACTACATTTTAAATGTTGTGGTAGCTAATAGCTAATGTATTTTGATCATGTGATAACTATTTTCTTGTTGAAAGTAAGCATTACGGGAACATTTTAGACGATATAGGATGTAACAATATTTGTCTATGGGACATGGAAATAAGGAAAATTATAATTCAAGGCAGCAAACGTAATGAATCATAGTTTAAGAATGCAAATAAAACATTCTGGATATTCCATCAAAAATTCAAACTATAATCCCCCCCCCCCCCTCACCTCCCAATTAATATAAATATGATTTAGGACAATTCAATTATTTTCAGTTTTTGACACACAATAAACAATAAAGATTTAGCAAAGTTAACAGTTAAAGTCAGAAAAAAAAGAGCAATTTTTACTGAATTTTCAGTCTCTCAAACATTACTTAGTTAAGCACAGTAAAAGTCCATAATTTCACTGAGGGTATTTAGCATCAGAGCTGAGAGAATTCTAGAAAGTTTAGTTGACAAAACTTTTGCTTGACCTTCCCAATTTCAAGTGGGATTCTTCAAAATTTGCAACGAATTTGAAACTTTTTGCATTTCAAAACTTTTTAAAAATATCCAAGGACTATGATTTGCATGATAAAAATTCAAAACTTATGTGTAAAGTGTAACTATAAATGATGCAAAAAGATCATGACAAAATAGAAAAATGCAAGGGGCCTTCTGCTGAGATGTCAAGAGTTCCATTTAAATAGTTGCTAATCCATTAAGAAAATATATTACGACATTAATTTTATTTAAATTAAAAAAAATTTTACCATTATCTGTGAAAATTAAGTATTTTTATCAGAAAGAAAAGTGCATTTTATTTAAAATTGTGTTTACATTAATTTGTATTAAATTATTACACTACAAGCATTTTCAGGAAATGGATATTTTTTCTTTTCTTTTTTTTTTCCTTATGGTCTGTTGATTGGCAATGATTTAACTATTACAGCCTGTTTCACATGCAGTTAATTTTTCCATCATGTTATAATTCATCATATGATCATGTAAATTTCGCTCATTAAAAACACTTCAGTTCAAATTTTATCATAAAAAAGATTGCTGCCTTAAAAAACCTAGGCTCTGTTTTTTTTTAATGTTTGGTGATTAACATAAAAGTTTCTATTCAAGAAAGAACGCAATTAACCAGAAGTAATATTTTACAATGACATTAAACGCAGACTCTTTCATACAGCACTCTATAGATATACTTGAAATGTACCTATGAAAACACAAGCTCTGATAGCATGAAAGACAGTTTTTTAAATTGGATGCAAAAATTTAAGAGCAATTTGTAATTAAAAAAAATCTTGTACAAATGCTTATTTTCTGGGAGCATTTTTCAGAAAAATATTTATGGAAATAATGCTTGTTTCATGTAATTTATGTGCAAATTCTTAAGATTACTGTAATTGGACACTTAAATAGAATCACAGGAGTTTTGTAATTTCAGGAGATACACAGTTCCTAAATTTCAGGAAACTCAATTAACGATCGCAAGAGTTTCTAGTTTTTACGATTGTCAAACTATTGTATTTTATACATCGCCAGATTAAGACATTTTGTGATAAAGAAAAGACACATTGACAAATTTCATGATGTTGGAGATTTGCAATTTAAAGAAAATTATTTTCAAAAGTTGATAGCGACATTCAATAAAACTAGTCGCGATAACTGCGATTAAATTAATTTTGAAATTACAATATCCTGGGATTTGATTGCATTTTGCGACTGTGAATTTCGAACCTTGCATACTAAAGCGATACTAAAATCTCAATTATTTTTTATATTTGTAAGTAAATCTACATATGTAATGTTATATGAAAACTAGATTTTTTGTGAAGACACAAACCAATAGAGCTTTGAAGATGTTAGACATCCTGCTAGGCAGTGGATATGAAAAAGTTAATGGCTAAAAAAAATTGCTACTTGATGTGTTATTTTGGCCACATCAGACAATATAAAATATATACAGATCAATTCATTTTGTACAAAACTACACTAGACAGATTTTTTTTTAAATGAGCTCAGACTTGAAACAACAATCGGAGAGTTCGAATCATGAGTCACAAGCATATAAACTATATATTATATTTTAGTTTAGACGTTATATTGATAGTGAGATTAAATTGACTATGAATAAACTACCTCTGACACACGATGACTCAGACATGAGCATGTTGTTACACGTAATCAGAGCAATTATAATTGATTAGTAAATAAAATCAATGAAATAAAACACTAAGACAATAAAATTCTTTTCTTACCAGTTTGACAATTTTCTTTTCTGGCGGCGATTTTACAAGCCATCCGTCGTGAACTATGTCACCTTCCATTACGCAATACTACAATGATCTAACACAGCAACAGCATGGCAAAACTTAATAGTACTTTTAAATCTTTGGAAATATTTTTAATTTATTTAAAATAAACGAGTGCTAGAGCTTTAAATTAAAATTCATACTCAGTTTAAAGGAAGTGTCTCAAAAATGTAAACATTAACACGTCCTAGTTAGTGCATCTAGCATGATCTTTGTGTTAAATCCTTTAGATTGGTTATCACTTAGTAAACCATATCTTTAATGATAATGTCTAGCAGATTAAAAGACTATCACACGATAAACACAACAAAATTGTTACATTCATGATAAATCATAAGTCAGTAACTCAACAAAACGACGAAACTAATTTTTCGAAGATAATGTTGCCAGATGTACATAGTAAATAGAGTAAAATCATTTTGTAAACAATTTATTATTTCCATTTTTTTAGACTTTTTAGATTATAATATCTATTATATAAAGTTTTCAGATAAAAAGTAGTAGTTAAGTACTATTTAAAATTGAAAGAAAATGTTGTTTCTTAAATCAAGAATTTTTTATTTATACTTTAATTTTAAACATAGTAGCGTCTGCTTTGTTTCGGTTTTACATTAAATGGGTTAATAAAATAAAGTATAAAAAGTAGTCCGATCGGTGTTATAACGATTTTAATTTTAAAAAATTAAATGTTTCCAACAAAATTCAGTAAAACTTACAATTCTCAGGCTAATCTTTTCAACAAAAAATTAACCATGTTTCATTATATCATAACGAATGGAGTTTCTCTTCGATGATCGCATCTGATTGCAAAGATGGAGAACAGAACGTGTTGTGTTTTGTCAACACTGCTTCTGAAACCCCTATAAATCGTGGGAGAGGGAAAGAGAACCGTTCTCTTCCACCATGGATAAAGAAAAGCCTCCTTTTTCGGCAAATTTCTTGAATGTGTAAGCTTACAATGGGATCTAATGCATCCGTATTGCAATGGCATTGCAAAAATTGCACATCCATCAACCCTACGGAGAGAGGATCTTGTTTGGTGTGTGGGGATCGACGGAGGGCCACTGTCGAAGGCCCAAAACTGGTGCAAGAGATTCCACATCGAATCCGATCAAATGCACCTTCACATTCCAAGAAACCGATACCTGCTTCACAGAAGGAAGTTGAAGAGATAGAGTTATCTTATGTCGTCTGCGCTCCTACTCCCGATAGAGCATTGAACTCCATAACAGCTGATGATCAAATTCGGTAAGTTTCAATGTACACAAACTGCTTTTATTATATTTTTGTAATTATCTTTGATATAATTTATGGTTTAGATTAATCAAATTCATGTATTGCATAAATATTTATATGATAAGTTAGTGATTTGAACAGAATAGTAGGGCTAATTACATTTGTTTTTATTTTGTTAAATAACACAACATTGCTGCAAAATTTTACATTTTAATTATCTTTTTGAAATTTCTATGTATTCTTTTTTTTGACATGTGTATCTACTCATTTCAATCACCTCTTTAACATATTTCATAACTGCTTGGTATTTGTTTACCTATTATATTGTAACATGTACAGTTACAAACTGTATGAAAAAGTTCAACTTTAGCTTGTTTGCTAACTTACTTTACAATAAATGTGATAGGTTATATTAAAATCTTTATGATGCTATTGATCGAAGTAACCCCCCCTTTTTTTTAAGTTAATGAAATTGCCTGCTATTTATTTCAATGAAGATAAAAAAAATTCATTTAAATTTGATACACATGTAATAAAACATCTTTTGGGTTCCCTTTTATAATTACAAAACGCATAATGTAAGTCAATTTCTGTTTTATGCTCCTAGTAGGTAGCTTTATTTATACCTAGTTGTCCCTACCTGTTAAAATATGTCCTTTGATTAATCCTTTACTGAATATATTTTATTCCTAAATAAGTGTGTAGTAAAGATTTTAATGTAACCCATCACATTTATTGTAAAGTAAGTTAGCAAACACGCTAAAGTTGAACTTTTTAATACAGTTTGTAGTATATTATTTTAAAATGTTATTTGTTAATTATTGGGTATAAAATGTAGGAGAACACATACAGTCAGCTTTCCATTTTTAGTTCTTAGGACCAATTGTTTGACGAGTTTTAAAAACTACTAATGAAGTTATTTATTATAAGAGGAAAATTTGTCCAAATTAGGTTACAATTTCTGTACCAGTCTTAGTTTTGTTGGATGATACTACAACGGTTTTCAATGTGGTCTCTTCCTCGATCCACATATTAGGCCAGAAATTAAATTCATCCACCGCCCATTAGGCATAATTCTTATCCTCTTTTCTGTCGCCATTGGGCCTGAGGTGATAATACCAGCAATTTTTCATGCCAAGTATCTAGTAGCTTGATAAACGCCTAATTTTCTTCCCAAGCAAGCTCGGTACTCATTTAGTAATCCCTGTAAAGATCTATATGGCCTAGTCAGCCCATGACCAAATACCCTACTCTTATACGAATGCAGGTTACCTATTTTAGAAACCAGCGCCTGGCTAAACAAATGCTAAGCAGCTAGAACACAGAGATATGCTTACCAACTGCACTTCCATGACCACAAGAGCATTAAAGCACTTGCCAATAGGGTGCGGGGCAACCCTATAAGAGCAACCCAACTTTTGCCGCCAATCCTATACTTTACCAGTTAAAATAAGTATTTTAAGCCAACTTTTTTCGATAATTTTTTTAACAGAAAATTGATTTGTTATTGCTCTATGAGGTTCTTTATAAATGAGGTTTTGGAAACATGTACTTTAAAAAAAATAGAATTGCAAGAACAATCTTTATAAAACTTAAATTCCTTGGAGTACTATTCTTGGTGAGCGATTGGCGACCTCCAATGCAAACTGTCAAGTCAAGTGTCATTTGTGATTGGCGAATTCATGATAAATGTGGCACAATTCTCCCTAAAGCTGTTGCCAAGTGACCCAAAAATAGGCTTCACCAGATTCTCATGGGATGCCCCTTCCAGAGTTTCAGTTTAGACCAGTGGAGACCACACATCATGAGTGTTGTTCCTTGTCATGTTAACATAATTCTTTGCTATGAAACATTTCTCTTGCACTCTTTTCCTTGAACTAGATTTGAAACTACTAGCATACTATTTTTAAACAGAGCTTTAAAGGTGGCCGTCAGTTGGGCTTAGAATGAATCAAAATTATAATTTAGTTTGTACAAACAGCATAAATTAATCAAAAATCCAACATATACATACATCAAGCAGAGTTAAACCAAGTTTCTTTAATTTTCACCCTTTTGGCTGCATCATGTATTGAAGAAAAGATATACATGGATAAAATTCCACAGTTAAACAGTGTGGGTTTATATGTTATTGTTCGGAGAATGTTAAAATACCAACTGGGTAGCTGGCTGATTAGGGGGCCAGGCAGTCAGAAAGTCCTAGCTTCGAATCCTGGCATCCTTCCTATGGCATGTATGTTTTTTTTTAATATGTCTTTATTAGGAAATATATGAATCCATTGAATATGAACAATACCAAGTAGAAAAGCAAAAGGAAAAGAGATCATAGGGCAAGGCAAACAATGATTGTTCTGATAGGAACTACCCGCTGGTGCCAGGTGGTGAGTCTCCCAGTAGAGTTAGCACAGGTCACCTCTCACCTGGGCATCATGGTTTATTCCAAAACGAGCAATAGAATGGTCAGAATTCAGAGTGCCATCTCCACATATCTGGCACTCCTTAGAATCTAGAAATCCCATCCTATAGAGATGCTCTGATAGCCAGTCTTAGTTCTGAAGAAAGACACTCCTTACTTGGCTTTTGGCTCATTATAGGCCATTCATGTCATCTGTTCTCACATACTTGGCTTCTAAAATAATCCGTGAGAATGTCAGTTTGGAATACTAGGACTTTTTCCTAAGCAAATTTAAGTTTCAGTGTATACAGGCAAACCTTCCTGGAGTAGTTCAGTGGCATACTTATCAAGGACATCTGTTCATTTCTTGGAAGGGGATGGACTGGAAGACAATGTCTTTTTTCCAGCTGGAGAGAGTTCTATGTAATACTGTCTTCTACCTTCAAGGGAGTTAGAGTTTCTCTATTTTATATGTTAGTGACAGTTTGGATTGCAGAGCTTGTGGTAACTAGTATCACTGCCCTAGAGAAGGGGTCCTTGTGTTCTATCAGTTCAATCAGGGCTATGTCAATTTCCACATCATAGTTAAAACATAACATAATGGGCATGGATGTTTTGAGTTGTATTTTTTTTATTTGTTCTGAGTATACTGTGAGTATATGACTATACTGTGACATAAGTGGTGCAGAGCCAAAAGTCCTGATGGGGCAAAATGTACAATGTTGTGCTGGGTGCCCATTCAAAATCTGAAAAAAATAACAGGATTAATGAAATCTGTCAATAGGAATTTAACCTTTATTTATTTTGGTTATTTTTCTTTCAAATGAAAAACAGCAGTGCATATATTATATAGGCACTGTGGTTTTCAAAATGTTAATATTTATTTTTCAGTGGCAATGTGAAATGGTGTCATTGTTGCTAGTTAATCTATTAACACATTATCAGAAAATGATTGTGTTAGCACATAGTTTGGTGGTTAGATTACTGTCGTATCGTAGGTGGAGGGCGTGTTAATACGAATTTATGTTAGACCAATCAGAATAGAATTTACCATCATAACATCAGAATATCGCGATTTAAAAACTTAATTCTTAATTAAAATAAAAAAATATATTTTTATAAAGATAATCTAGTGAATAGACATTTATAGAACTTGTACTTTGTTTATACAACATTTTGTTGTAAATTACCAATTGAGGTAAATACTAGTCGTATTTTTTCTGGATTCGCTATGACCAGAGAGGTTTTATGGTAAAAATTTATTAAGCTACTTGTTAATTTTAAATTAACTTCTATTGATGAGGACAAATTCCATTTTCGTCATCTCATCATATATTTCCCCCTTTTTCAGAAAAGTTAATTGATGTCAATCTATTTTGTAAGTAATTTTAATTATTTAAAATTAATGTAGCATATAAATATGAAATAAAAGCATGTAAGAAAATAAACCATTTCAAATTAGTTATTTACTGTGGCTATCAAAATTACTTTGGAATGTCTATAACAATTCTATGATTGTTATTATTATTTGTAAAGTTTTCTGTTTGAACGAAGATTACTTAGCTAAAACGTGTTGAAGAAACACGCGCTATTTTCTTTACCTTGTTTTATCTTTATGCATTTTCAACCGATTTTACACTGCGTTAGGAGACTGTCTGCGGGGAAAATAACCATCAACTTTTAGCCTGTAAAACCTGTTACACTACAATAGTAGTCAATCGGCGGAGAAATAAACAAAAAGGTAAAAGCCGTTAGTTTTATGTATACTGCACGCGTACAGTTTTGTACCGAATCAAAATATATACAATTTAATATTTACGCTATCAATATAAGAGATATATATGAAAAATATTGATATCATCCGTATACAAGTTGTTTTCTTTCATTTTCATTACTATGTGTTAATTGAAAATATTTCAATTGTAAATGTATTGTTCGAAACTTTGACAGATGGCTACATTAACCGGAAATTTTCAGATAATTAAAAAAAAAATAGAGATAGTTGAATAAAAATTAGAATAAATTATAAACGGATTAGTGATCTTTTAAAATGTAATATTGAAGACTATAAAAAAAATCCCAATAATATAAGCTGGATCAACTTTTTTAAAAAAAATATTTGGAATAGTTTAAATGTAATTTTTTACTGTCCAAATCAATAGCTTTTCTCGAGAACGGAAATCAGATTTTTTTTTAAAAAAAAGTTCATAGTGAAAATAAAATTTTACAAATAACTTATCACTAGTTTTTTTTAAATGTTTATTTTACGATGTGGGCGTGTTTTTTAATTACCTAAATAATTTAAATTCGGTTTAATTTTTGGTTGTAAAATATTCTATTCACAAGTTATAATTGCAATGACTGAGTGTACTGTATTTTTTTTTTTGCCTGAATCGTATTTTCAATTGAAATATATGTTTTTAAAATTGTTTTAGGGGAAATTAGCATTATGTAATGACTGTAGTTGAATCTAATGTATGAACGTGTGAATGCTTTCAGTTGTCACTCATCCTTATGAAACTTTTTTTTCTTTACTCTTTGAAAACAGAAGTAAAAAAATATATCGTCTGATCTTTCATCCCTAATAACGGTCTGCGACGTAAGATTCTAGTCCTTGAGATGCTCTGTAAAGGTTAGCAAACAATTTGTTGGCACGTCATGACGAATGAATGAAAAATATCATCAATCAGTACTTATTTTGTAAGAATCAAAACGACTTCAAGTATATGATTTCTTAAAAATGTCATCGATACAATTTTGGGAACTATTAACACTTTCAATACCAATTTTTTACTTTTTATTTTAAAAATCTAAAATTTGTGAAAAAGATTCATTTTGCATCCAGAATGAAATGGTAATTAGGGGGGAATAAATATTTTTTTAAACTAAAATTTAAAGAAATAAATTTTGACATGGTAACTTTTCAATAAATTATAACAATAATTTTGTCGAAAATGTATTTGTTAAAAATTGTCAAAATTCAATTTTTAAGCACTTAAAAAATGCAAGAATGAAGAACCTAGGGCCAATTTATTTAATAAAATTGTTTTATTATGCATTTTATTTTTCCATGTTTATAATATTTCCATTTAACTAAAACATTATTTAATTATTCAAAGACATGATTCTTTCATCTAACGATACAAAAATAAAATATAACTTTATAGAAAAAATTATGAAGGATTCCAATAAAATTTATTTGGTATAAGCGCGTCTTTAACTTAGTGAGAAAAAAAATTACAAGCCAATGATTACAAATGAAATCATTAGGAGAGAAAGGATTAAAACAACATGTAAATTCAGAATTACCCCCTCGTAGTAAAACAATCACTTTCTCTTACAAAAAAAAATGAATTCAACCGACATACATTATCATTTCATTTCATTTGTACTCAGTATACCAAATGAATGGTGTTGCAAAATACCCCCATACGTACTTTTTACATGAAAAAAAATCATAAACCTTAAACTCTTGCAAAAAAAAAGTGCAATAAAGACAGACAATATAAAACTACTATGTCTTCATGTGAATTGAAAATATGACTGCATGTTTTCTCTTTATTCTTAAATCTAAATTTGTCCTGTATCTTTACAGCTTTTGGATCCTCTTTTAATATGAAATATACATTTATATATTAAACTTGCTATGATTTTTTAAACCTTTAATTTTCACAAAAGTACTCAAATAGACTTTTTTTTTATTCTAAAAATTATGTATTGATATAACATCATCGTTTTTAAGACACTTTTTTATATTACTTGTTTCTCTCTCCCTCATTATTTATTTTAATATCCATTAATTAAAAAAGTTTTTTTGCTTGAATTCTCAAATATGTGGCATTGAAGTTCTCGTATACTTATTTCAAAATCCCGTGACAAAGCAGTTTAATTTCAACCAAACTGTTGCACGAAATGATAAAAATTGAAGTAACTAACTCATTGACTATAGTAATTGGCTTTAGAAACATGATGTAATGACCCTAATAAGAGAATCCATCCATTCTCTCGGAAATCGGTCCATTGACTTTATTTTTTGTCAAATATAGCTGACATCAGAACGCTGAAGTAATCTTAGAATTTTTGTACGTAGCACTCGGAAGCTTTTTACCGAACGAACGCCTTGAACTTGTTCAGTTGTCGCGGGTCAATAGTTTTGCGATCCACTGGTTACCATAGTCACGTATATGTAGTATTTTTTGAAGTCGTCCATGTGCTACTGTCACCTAATAACCGTACGATCGTTTTTGTTGCTTGTCATTTTTAGCAGTACATTGAGTTTCTCCTTTGAGAGCTCAGCCTGCGTCGAAATAGGACGAAGTTTGTTTTTCTCCTATTGAAACTTCTCTGATTTGTAAGTTGTTTGAATATTTTTTTTAAAGATTCAAAATACATAGTTTTGTTTCTGTGGTCAAAATATGACTAAGGTTTGCTGAGGTTTTTAAGCTGATTTTTCCACGCACAGCAAGATGTTTTGTGTTAAATTCATGAGAAGTACGTAATAATTATGTCTGGTATTTAATTGTAAATATATATATATTGCTTTGTTGCTATTTATTTAACAAATTTTGACAGTGTTTATCATTATTTTTTGTAATTAGGATCCCAGTTAAATGCTGAACGTTTTATCTATTCAATAGTTGTACATCAATAGTTGTATTGCAATAGTTGTTTGCAATAGTTGTATTGCAAAGTAGCGATTGCGTAACTGTCGCAATTAATTTACACAATCCTTTTCTGCAATTTCTTTCAAATTAAATTTATCTTTTTTCAATTATAAAAATTATTTTTTTTAGAAAAGAGTTTTACAATTTCTTTTTTGTAAAAAGAAGTGTCTCTTAGAGTTGTGTAATTTTCATCACTGAAAAATGCGTGTACAGAAATATTGAAGTAATTTCTTTATAATCAAACCAAATTATAAACATAGCGTAAACCTTAAAAAAATAATTAAAACGAACGTAATCCTTAACTTAAAAAAAAAAAAAAAACTTTTAAATGCTAGTACTTGTACTCTTTAATTGCTCCCTGAAATATTGACAAATTTAACTCTTTAGTTTTAAGTATTCGTGAATGGTATTAGTGTGTAATTTAATTAGTTTAAGAAACCAAATTTGAAATGTTCATAAAGTCACGTCATCCGTGAAAGTAGTTTTACTGAAATGAATTTTTTCATTTTTGATGTACAAATTTTCCTAAACATTTCGTGAAGTACTACTTAGGAAGGCACTAAACTTATTTAGTGTCTTCTAAAACATATTGCAGTATTGTGTTTCTTTTTCTTTTGTGCAAAATTTTTTGGAGAAAATGAATAACTTTTTAATATTGCGTTGGTGTGGCCGCCGTGTTATGTAACAGTAGTTCTCAGCTGTCTGGCTCTCTTGCTGTTGACCCTAGTTCGTATACGAGTCGGGTATAGTTATTCGTGAAATATTTTGTTCTTTTTTTTTCACTTATTACACATATTATTGTACTTAAAATAACTTTTTTAAACATTTAAAAAATAATAAGAGTCATTTTTTTAAACCGGGCCAAATTGAATAGGGGCGTGATAGTTGATGTCTTCGATTTTCTTGAAACTTTCAGGATATGTTAGTTAACTATGTTAAGAACAAAAGAATTTCAGTTTTTCTCAAATCCGACTTGTTTGACCTTGAGAGGAGGTCAAAAATCGAGGTAATGGAATATGGATACTACTTGATACTAGATACATGTCAGCATAATTAGTTTGGAGGGGGGGGGGGGCACTCATGGCTTTGAAGGTCAGGATCCTTTGAAAAAGGTAATTTTCGTCAATTTTTGTCATTTTTCTGCCTAATTATCTACTTAAGCCATAAGTGGCCCACAAAAATAATTATTGGAGTTGTTGCACACACTAGGGTAGTACATAGAAATATATAAAACACCATGGGCGGCCCTTTACTTTGATAGTTACAGAGACCAAAAAAGGCCATATTCAAAGGTCAATTACTCGAGAAGGCAAGATTCAATAACTTGGAGACACAGTTGTAAATGCACTTCAAATATTGTAGTTTTAGATCCAGATGAAAAACCTATGGGACCTCGCTTACTTTTATTTAATTGCAGTCCACTTTGAACATTTCCAAAAAATATTCGATTTCAAATGCCCATCACTATGGAAGGAAAGGTTCAATAACTTGGAGACACAATTGTAAATACACTTCAAATATTGGAAATTACTAAAAACCAAACTTTTTTATTCAAAAATAGTACATCTTTAACTTAAATTAAATTACCCTTTCGACAGCACTTTCAATAGAATGAATAAAATATTCAAAAATTAATATGATTTTTCTTTGCTTGGACAAGGATTCCTATTTACCCAACATTTAATCACAGTGTGGATCTGATTTTTATTTATTCGATGCAATCATTATTTATGCAAAATTTTAGTCCTACTGTTTTAATTGAGGGTAGTTTATCGTGAAGCAGCATGCACTGGTTAAATGTTAAATAATTTTGAGCAAGTTTTTTTACTTGTTCAAACAAAATTTTACTTTCTGGAATAAAAAGACTTAGACATTCGTAGGCGACAATCGTTCTTATCTTTGAATCAATTAGCAAGGAAGTATATCTTAATGAGTTTTCTAAATAATCCTGTACACATAGCTTGATATAAACTTATTGTTTAAAGCAGACCAACAGGAACTCTTGACCAAATGACATTTGTTGTAGCAAAATCTCGATTGTGCTTCTTTCACTGGTTTTAAAGAAAATGACTTATGATACGGAATATGTGTAAATTTAAAGCATAAGTAATATAAAAATATGGCATTTGTAGTTCCCAATTTGGTGCAACATATCTATTACATTTGGATCTTCAAACTTATGGATGATAACTGCATTTAATTTTATCAACTGCAGGAAGTTAACAGAGAGTCACGTGATCTTAAGAATGCTACTTAAGAGTGCAAATGAAACAATTATATTTTTGTTTGCATCACTTATATTCCGATAATTATAAGAAAGCGCGGTACCGCATATTGTAGTAGTTTTTTTTTTAAAGAAAAGACGTTGAAGTCAGTTGATACTTTGGAAGAATAAAAGTTGGTTTAAAAATAAACCGTTACGCTTGTGTTTAAATGATTAAATTGCAAAACGACGCATACGACTCTACATGTTTTTGCAGTGACGATATAAAGCAGTGACCAACTATAGAGATATTATATTTTTAAAAAAATTACAGGGTGAGAGTAAAAAAAAAATTTGATGTACATGACATGAGAAAAAAAAAGGTATTTGTATGAATAAGTATAATAAGGATTTATTGTATTACAGATGTTTTTTTTATTCATTCTCCAGGTTTTCACCCAAAGCAAAACTGCGGCCGAAGAAAGAAAAGATAAAGAAAGCTGTTTCTACCACCAGTGAAGTTAGTGCCGATACCCCGGTCAAGAACCGCAGTGTCAGCTGGCATGGCATGCCGCTGCTGGACACCAATCAGGCTTCTGGAGCAGCTCTGTCTCATTTATTTGTGAACCTTGCCGAATCCATCAAAGAAGAAGCAAGCGGGGATTCCAATTTTAAGCTGTCTTCAACTGATGAAAGGAAAAAAGATAAAATCAATTTTTTAGAGAAGACATTTGTGAAGTGTATTAGGAAGAAAACTGCAAAGTGGAAGTGCGGTCAGTGTTTCTTTTTAAACCTAGAAACTTGTTCAGAATGCGTTGTTTGTGCTTCGAGAAAAGATGACGTTGTAGATTTATGCAGTTCTTCCGATTACGATCTACCGTCTACTCCTACACCAGATTCAGGGGTTGATATTTCATCTAGTCATAATGCATTGGCTCAACAAACAGATCATATTTTCCGTTGGTTTTGCCATCACTGTCATAACTATAATCCTTCCACGACAGAAAGTTGTATTCTCTGCAATTGCAAGCGAAAACGAAATGATTTGAAGAGTAAAGTCCGTGATACATTTGCAGAATTGAAAAACTTAGGAGCTTATGGAATCTCACCACAAAATGCGTTAGCCAAGCTTAGTCAACTCAAGAACTCATTATTTGAAAATGACGCTGACCCGTTTGTTGCAAGTCACTACGTTTCACCCAGGCATTTACCTAAACTAGATAGTAAATGGACTTGTGAAAGTTGTCAGTTTCTTAATATATCTTCGACCAATCAATGCATTATTTGTGAAACACCTAAGCATAATAACGTTACTTATGTTTGTTCTAATGAATTAACAGACTTTCTTAATTCTCAATCTGTACCGGCAAAAAGAACTGAGTTATCTCATAATCGATCTCCAAAACGTCAACGATCATCTGCTCAAAAAAGAAATCGTGCGAAAGTCAGTCGCCACAATTCAGATGGGTCTTCCACTTCCCCAAAGGAACAGGAGAACAAAGACAATCCAGTAAATGGAGCGCACTCTGCTGAAGATGTAATGCTTGTGGATATTGAGGCTGAAAATGAAGTTCCATGGTCCTGCAAAAGATGCACATATGAAAACTCTGGTAGCCTGACTAGATGCGAGATTTGTGAAACTCCTAGGAAACCAAACATTCCCACAACTCTTCCACGTAATGCTTTCAGCTTAGGTTATCTTTCAGAACTAAAGAACTCGCTAAACAATTCAGCTGACACGCAAAATAGGAGCCCTCCTTTATCCAGACGAAGTAAGTCATTTTCAGAAGTTCCAAGCCGGTCGCCTTCTCAGCCTGTACCCGTTAAGCAAGAGAATGGTATGAATGGCCACAGTGCGGACTTATCCTCGCCAAAAACCGATATTTTGTGTGGGGAGGATCTGACTAGGATGTCGGCTTCCGAGGAGACATGGGTGTGCAATGCATGCTGCTTCACCTGCAACCCGGGCTGGGCCACCACTTGTCAGAATTGTAATACTGCTGCAGCAGCTGCTATAAATTCCAACAGAATATCAGATAGAAGGGGCAGCAACAGAGATAGAGATTCTCGAAGCAGTTCCGCTGAATCGGGTCGGCACCTAAGTCAACTTCTTGGGGTGCCGGTTGTAGACCAGTGGACTTGCGTCAAGTGCACCCTCATCAACTCTTCCAATGAGAGATTCTGTTGTGCCTGTGGTGGTTCACAACTCAACAGCACCAGCAGCAGACAGTTCAAGACACTGAAGCCGAACGAGAGTTGGGTTTGCTCGAGCTGCACTCTCCGCAATCCCCAATCTCTCACGGAATGTCGAGTTTGTTCCACTTCTCGTTTCGAGTCGGACAATGTCAGCAATCAACAACCTCTGTCCAACAGAACGTTGAGGCACAGGGACAGGGTTAACAACCAGAATGACAGCTGGGAATGCACTTCGTGTACCTTCGTCAATGCCAATGACAAGGTGATGTGCGAGGTGTGTCAAACGTCGAGGAGTATAATATCCTTGAGACCGGACTCTTCGCGACCACATACTACTTCTAGTCAAGGAGAAAGTGAGCTTACAGAGGATTTAAGAAATGTTGAAGAAAACTTTGCTAGACTGCAGTGGCACGAAATTATTACTTTTTGTAAACAGGTAAGTTTCTATTCTAAAATAACTATACTAAGAATTTTATATAAAATATACTAATAACTAAGAATTTTCTAATTTAAATTATCTTGTTACAAAATTCTAGCAATTATCTATATCAACGATGTAATGTTCAATAATTATTGTTCTTTAACTTTTTTTTTCAATTGAGTCCAAAATTCACAGGATAAAATAGGTTTACGATCTTTACGAAGGACTGAGCCGAATCAAGATTTACCCTATACAACATTTTCACTGTGATTAAAGTAACTTGAAGGAAAAACAACATTTACAGGGAAGGTTTTTTTTTAGCGCTAAATCAAATATTATGTTTTATCATATGGTGATTGCTATTTTTTGTCATGGTGGTTAAAGTTCCTGAGCAAAAGTAAACAAAATAACTGATATCGTTACCTTTAGCTGATCGATTGGATTACCAACTTTATTATTGCAACTATTTTTTTTTTGTTGTTGCTTCATGTGTCATAAAGACTGCCAAATATCTTAAAAAGTATTAAAACATATTTCCTCTGCTTGCAAATGCAAGTATCATTTTTTTATGGGGCAAATTCTATAATTAGGATATAGAAAGGATAAGTTAAGAACACTTTTTCATTAATTTGGTTTAAAAAATGCGCAGCTTATCGTTATACTTAGACCATCAGAAGATCATCTTAGAAGACTATATCATCGAACTAAACTCAATCTCTCATCAATTCTGCGTTAGATTTAGTTTTAAGAAATTTAATTATTATTTTAAATTTCTTACAATTTAAATTCTGTTTTCATCTTTCAGAACAATGAATTTTTTATTGATGATTCCTTTCCACCATTGCCAAAATCTTTGTATTATAACCCAGAGGAACCCCGTGATGAATCTGTTGACCAGTGGCTAAGGCCTACTGAAATAACATGTGATCCTTATGAAGAACAAATAAAGTGGGCTGTCTTTCGAACACCAATGCCTTCAGATATTTCCCAAGGTAAAATTTAACTAATGTTACATCTTATATGTTATTTTACATTTTGATTGGAGATTAAGAACCAATTATCAGCATTGCTTTCCACGCCTATAAAAAGTCATGAATTTGAGCAAAACGCTACCAAAAAATCATGAAAATTTATGTATATGTAAGAGTTTTCAAAGATTTTATATGGGCTTTTCGAATCGCCGGAGTTTCGCGACTTTTGGATCACCGGAATTTTGTAATTTTCGGATCACCGGAAATGTGTGATGTTATGATAGGCGAAGTGGCGTGATTTTCGGATCGATGCAATTTATGATGGTAAAAAAATCGGAGTTCACCGATTATAAATTGGCTGACTATTCCTGTGATAGATAGGATTTTAGAGCTATATCCTTAATTCTAACCCAATATTTAAAAAAAAATTATGTCAATAGTCTGCCGGTAGTTTTTTTTTTTTTTTGCAACTTTGGTTAAACTGGTGCTTTTTTTTAATCGTTTTTTTTAATGCAAGCCTAATCTGTTATTAGAAAAAGAAGGAATGTAATGGCAATAAAAGACATACATATTAGGGAACGGAAAATGCGATGGAGTATTTAAAGAAAAATGTAATTCGTAAAGTATTCTTTTCCTACGATACGTTTACATAAACAAAGAAAGATTTTTTTTACTTTAATATTATAAAACATTTTAAAATTATTTAATGGATTTTTATTCTTATTATTTAATAGATTATTATTTGCAATAAGTTATTTTTGACATAAATTCTTTCACTTCCAACATCAAATTAAACTATTATGAAAATTGTCTTCATTAATATAATAAAAGAAAATACTATGTTTGTGATGTCAACTTTTGAGTTGCCTTAATTTGATTTTTTAAAATTTGAGATTCCATTGATGGGGCCTTGAAAATTTGTTAACTTATTCATGAAAAGTTCTGAGTTTGTGACATTTCATTTTGGCAGAAACCCTGTAAAAATTCTGGAGTTTTGCCTTCAATACTTCTAGTAGTATAGTAGTTACAAAATTAAATAATTTATAGAATAGAGCCTGCATACTGGTGTACAATTTGCTTATTATTCTTTTTTTTTTTAAAAATTAGAAACTGGGTTCCTTTCTTTTAGTTACTTTTAAAATTTCCAATTTTTTAGAATAACTTTTATTTTTTTCAGCTAAGCAACTATGTTTTCAATAAAATGTTTTTTTTTTAAATAAAAAGGTTGCGATGTTAAAAACTTAATTTAAAAAAATGTGGGCATACTTTGAAAATTAGGCTAAAATCTGTTCATCAAAATTAAAATTAAACTTTTAATAAAAATTACTTTCTTTCACAAATATCTTCTTTAAAATAATTATAAATTTGTGTTATTAACTCAGTAATTATATTATACTAATTATTTGATTTTGTACAGCTGTTTCTATATTGATTCATTTAATTTATTTTCTCTAGGCATCCTTGGAAACTGTTGGTTGTTAAGTGCATTAGCAGTATTAGCTGAGAAACCAGAGTTAGTTGAACAAGTGATGGTGACTAGAACTATATGTCCTCAAGGGGCGTATCAAGTGCGGTTATGTAAAGATGGTTGTTGGACAACAGTCTTGGTGGATGATCTTTTGCCTTGTAACTCACGTGGGAAACTGCTCTATTCAAAGGTATATGGATTTTACATATAAACTTTTTTTGTTTTATTATATTGTGAAGCTTCATGCCCTATTTCATACCAAAATATTTTATTTAAATGCCCTTTCATTTCTAATTATATTTTTGTTATCGATATATATTTGGTTTGATCTTAGTTTTAACCGATTAAAAACAATTTTTAGTGGAATTTCTCAACTATAAATTACAGTAAGTTTGTTCATAAGATATTTTCTGTTACATTATATTGCTGGATTCTAAAGGAACACAACTCTGAATTAGAAAATTATATTAAAATACAAAATCCGAATCCACAAGAGGCCAAAGGCAAAACAAGTTTAGTCCAAACGACGAAGATACATTTTAATATTCCTAACAATTGTTGATGATGATAAGCAAAATATTAAATACAGGTTATTGTAATTTTTTAAACCTACTTTTAGGCTAAAAGGAAGCAGTTGTGGGTGCCTTTAATTGAAAAAGCGGTTGCTAAACTTCATGGTTGCTATGAAGCTCTGGTATCTGGACGTGCTATTGAGGGACTATCAACTTTAACTGGTGCTCCATGTGAAAGCATACCTTTGCAGCGTAAGTTGATTATTAACCTATTTTCGTTATTTATTAAATTAGTTCTATCAATTAAACACTATAATTCCTGGCACATATTTTGTATTGTATATCAAGAGTCTATTTTTTTATATTTAGCTTCTTCAATTCCAAATGAAGAAGGCATTGATCATGATTTAATTTGGGTGCAACTTCTAAGTTGCCGTGATGCTGGGTAAGATATAGAAGTATTCAATCTCTAATAATCAGTTAATAGCTAATTCTATTTTTTAATAAATGTTTTCAAATTAATAATTATGTTGTCTACTATTCGACTAACATGCATTTAATATTAATTTTTTTTAATTATATTTATTAAGATTTCTGATGGGTGCTTCCTGTGGTGGTGGAAATATGCAAGTTAATGACCAAGATTACCACGCTGTTGGTCTCCGGCCAAGGCATGCCTACTCTGTATTAGATGTTCAAAATATCCAAGAATTAAGGTAAGTATTAAAAGCTTTTTGACTAATGTCCATAGCAAAAAAGAAAGCTTTTCTGCATCTTCTTATATTCTCCATATAGTTAAGTTTCATGCAGTCTGTAAAATTTTTTTATACTCTGTTAAAGGAATGTGTTTCTTTACATATATATTTTACTACTAGAAAGTGTATATGTAGATAAAAACTATTTTTTTTAAAGTTACTAAGCAGTTACATAGTTTTTATGATGTAAAATATATAACCAGTAAACTACCCTAACTAAAAAAAAACACTATATTCTACTGAGGTGTGTGTCAATTAGCTTAAGACAATGTAATATGTATCTTTATCTCAAGGATATTTTAAAGCTCTAACTGCAAAAGTTACATTTTCCAAATTTTATTTTAGTAACAACTGTAATAAAGGGACCATATTTCCTTTGATAATCTCATAGGGTTGTGATATCAAATTTCATTGAAGGGGAACAATAATACTAACCAAATTCATGTGCTTTCATTGCTTTGCAACATAACAAAGAACAACAAATCAAACTTTTTAACTCTATGTTGCTATGCAACTATATGTTGCTAGAATATATCCCACCTACATATTCCCAAAAGTAGATAATGGTAATTTTGGCCTTAAAGCCCTCATTTCGAATCAATAAATGTTTGCAGGTTGGTGCGTCTCCGCAACCCTTGGGGCCATTACTCGTGGAGAGGGGACTGGTCAGATGGATCCCACCTGTGGACCCCTGAGCTCCGGGAACAGCTCATCCCCCATGGAGCAGATGAAGGCGTCTTCTGGATGTCTTTTCAGGATGTCATCAAGTATGTCCCTTGTTTGTCAGTAAAGCCAGACATATACAGAACATTATATCAACAAAAAGTTGTGCCTGGAAGGGGAAAATGCAAAAGCCCATTACTCTATACTCATAGAATGACAAAAACTTGTTAATGGTCATTTACTTGAAATGAAAAGCAGAGAAAGATGATGATGGATATAGGAGAGTATCATGCCTATATTGCATGCCACTTCCCTTTTATATGAAACAACAGTATAATAGACAGGTGAGCTACTATATGTTACACTCTTCTGTAATTCAACTATGAAAGTCACCGTCCTTCTGCCACATTGGACGTCGGAAGTTAGGGGTCACTTTTTAGTTGGAGGGTTTTTGCATCAAGGTAAAATAAAAATAAAACAATATTCAAATTAAAATTTGTAATGTTGAGCATACATAACACTTGGTTAAAAAATGTCTGTTGTAAAATCTAAGTCTTACAGAGGGCCATAGATTTAATGTATCAATCCTGCACATTTAAGAGACAATATGTTTTGTGTAATATAATGAAAGCTGGGCATACATGACATTTGAACCTTCCCCACACTTGAACCTTTGCCAAACATTGTCACTCTTCTTCTAAGGCACTAAAAAAAGCATTTTCACGTCAGTGATTAGTTTTGGATGTTGCATGGAAAACCAATCACGAATAATTGAAAATACTTAATGCCTTGAAGATGTTCGTACTGTGTATTTGTGGACATCTTCAGCTCTTCAATTAATCACACTTGAATAATACTATAAGTTTCAGATCCCTCTTTGGGCCAATACATATCACACTTCCTCTGAAACAATCCAGATCATAGGTAGTTATCTATAATAATAAAAGAAAGAATCTGTCTGTCTGTGTGTATGTCTGTGGATCGCAAAATACCTACTTAGACTGCTCTAAAAAATTCGAAAGTTTTAACATAGATTCTTTTTAATACCTACGTCTGCACCTAAGGCTTAGTTTTTTCATATTTGATTGTGATTTTTAATTAATATAATTAGTTTAAAAAAACGTCGTCCACGTGGGATTGCGGGACCATAACAGGGCTTGAAAATACATGGATCCGGCCGAAACGGGGGCTTGACGCCATCCTCTATTCTTTTGATTGGTTGAGTTTGGTTGAGATATGCGCTCGCCCTAAGGCTGCTTCATCCTCGATTAGTGTTTGCTTTTTTAAGTGCGCATGCACCAACACGAATTTAATTTTGTTTTGAATTTGAGTGTATTTTCACAAGTAAGCATGCCTCTAAAAAGCAATGCGAAGTTAACGGGTTCCCAGTAAGGCGAGACCATACTGCTAGTGTGTTCATAAGAACTAAGTTATATATAAATATGTACCATAAAGGATACAGCTACAATAGAAGCATTTTTTGAAAAATGGTTCAAATTTTCTCTGGCAGATCCTATCCCTCTGTGTATGCCTAGCTTAGTATTACTTCAAGATCCAATATTTAGTATTGTAATCCGTTATCTTTTTTTTGTCCCTCAGGAAAAGATCTATATGTATGTGAAGTCATTGCTGATGTGTCTATTTTATGGAGTGGATTTTATGTAGATGGAAGTTAAAAGTTTCCAAACATTTTAGCAAGTTTGGAATTTTCTCTTTATGAAAACAGTTAAAAACTATGTATGTTAGTGGTTGTTTGAATGGAATTCTTATTTAACTAGATTAGTAATCAAAGGATATAAAGTCTTTATGTAGGGAAAATTTGGAGGGATTATTAGCCTTATTAACTAGTGAAAAGGACTTCACACTTGCAAATTATTGAACAATCTTAATATCAGTTTTATTTCTGAAAATATTATTTTTTAGGTATTTTGACTGTATTGACATCTGCAAAGTGAAGTCTGACTGGAATGAGGTTCGCCTACAAGGTGTTCTTCCTCCACACACTGACAAAGAATGTCTGGCCGTCACTGCACTTACAGTTCTTGATGCAACAGAAGTTGAATTCAGTTTGTTTCAAGAAGGACAGAGGTAAGTCATATGTATTTGATTTGAAGGTTTTATCTATAGTATAAGATCAATAATATCTGTTATAAAATATGTTATATTTATTATATGACAATCTATACCACTTAAATTTTGTAACTGCTCTCTTCATCTCCCAATGATTTATGAAAATTAATATTTGATTTGTAATTTTTCTCCTTCCTGTTACCGGGCTGGGGAGCCCAGTTGGTTAAGCACTCGCTTAGCATGCGGAAGGTCCTAGGTTCGGGTCCGGGCATAGCCAAAATAGCTGCCGACCTATAAACGGGCCATGCAGCCAAAAATGTCCGAGGAATAATACCCCGTGTAAGGGAGTGCACGTTAAATACCCTTCAAAGTCCTAACGCTGCATACAATGTCGCCCTTAACGGTTGCATTGGGTGCCTATTCAGTTGTGGTTCGTCACTTGAATGTGGTTAAAATACGACGCCCGTCGCCAATAGCCCTCGTGTAGCTCTAGTGTGACGATAATTCAAACCTATCCTTTCCTATCCTTCCTGTTACCCCTTTAGAATTAAATTCTTAATAATTTATAAAATTAATTATTTTTAAATTTGAAATACTTATTCTACTCAGGAATTGCCCCAGAATTCCCTCAAAAACTAATTGTGCAGTTATAATCAAGACTAAGATGTAATATATGCTTTAAAACTTTACAAGTGTCGCTTATAAATTATATCATTATTATTTATTCTAATTTCTCAAAAAATAATAATAATAATAATTGTATACAGTTTACATCCTTGCCCTCATCTTACATACATTTCTTATACACAATACCTGTTTATTACATTTTATATTTCTTATATTCCTCTCATAGGAATGCTGAGAGGTCTCAGCGATCCCAGCTGGATCTGTGTGTTGTGGTCTTCCGCACCTGCGATCCCTCAATGGGACAGGTTGGGGCTCTGATAAAGCACAGCAAAAGGCAGGTTCGGGGGTTCGTCGGGTGCCATGCCATGCTCGAGCCAGGCATGTACATAGTTGTGTGTCTGGCTTTCAACCATTGGCATACAAGTAGGTTCCTTGGCTCAGTTATTTTAGATTTAATGCATTCCACACTGTGTAATATGAAGTATTGATTTTCAAAAAAACATTCTTATTACCAAGAGAAAGTTGTTCCTCGTAGGTTACCTTACACTTGCATCAGAGGATAAAGTAAAAGCAAACATAGACCTTCAGGGTAACAAAAGAGCCTGAGGATTAACAAGCATGGAGTGTATGCTTATGCAGACCTAATTTTGCATTGTTTTATTAAACATATTGGCGCAAATTGCATAGTTAGTACATTGAAATCTGGCTTAAGTGAAAAAAAATCCATTCTTAACTATTTGGTTGTAGTATATATTCGTTATGCTGTTTCTGAATTTTATTAGTCCATTAGCTTAAGAGAGGGTGGAAACAGTTTTTTTTGTACTTAAAAAAAAATCCCTAGAAAGAATTTTTTTTCAAAATCTAAGCATGATACAGTAAACTCACGATTATCCGCAGAATTGGGTGGTACGGCATCCGCAGATAAGCGAATTCTCTGATAATCATAAAAAGTAAAGAGAATATCTGCAGAATTGTTTCTGGGTTTTATGAAAGTAAAATAGAGATAAAGTAGTATTATGAGAGAAATCCTCACGAACCACGCAAAGCAGTTTAATTCAAATCACGGACAGTTTAATTTACAAGTTACTCTTAATGACAAATAGCCCTTGATATGCATCTGGCCGAAAACATTTTGGCACACACTAGGTTTCCTATAGTCATTCGTATTTAAGTGCATTCGTTGTTTTATAATATATTCGTTGTTCTTTAAATGTATTTGTAGTTCTCGAAAGGAATTCGATGTTTTTGGAATGCGTTCTTTCAAGTTTTGTAATGGATAAATTTCATTTCTCAGTGTTTTGTTAAATTATTATTTTTGCAGGAGAAAGTAGGGGGATCATGGCCCACGGATAATCCGCAAAGCGGATAATCGGGAGTTTACTGTACATCTTTTTGCAATTGTAATTTTTAATACAAATAGAATGCAACTTTTATTTTGTCTCTGCTGCATAATTTAAGGATGTATTGCTTTTGAGATAACCTTAAGATAAAACTAATAAGATAATTAAGGAAGTAGGTAGTAAAATAATGTATATTTTTTATTACTTATAGGTCTCAACACATTTGATCAGTTTCCAAGATTTTTACTTGCTATACATAGCTCTAAACGTCTTCTTGTGGAGAAGGTTCTTCCAATGCCTCATATTCTTGCAGATGCTATAATTCTTTTGACTGTTGCTAAAGGACAACGACATGAGGTACAACTTTTTGCTACCAAATTTTTTTTATATAAAATGTGTGAACATTTCACTGAATTAGAACTTTTTTGTTTTTGATGTAAATTCCCTCTAACATCACATTGTTATTTATCGTTATTATTATTATTATTTTTTTTTTGAAAATTGACAATTTCAAAATGTAAGAAAGAATAAAGTAAAATTAGTACCTAGCATATTGTACTTTTTGGACTTTTTTCAGAAATATTTTAAAATAGCTACTAAATTTTAATGGATAGTCCTAACTACACGATTTTTATATATTTCAATCAAAAGAATATGCTGAAAGTGATACCAAACCCTTAAAACTAATAATAATAATTGAAGAACTAATGTGTAAACAAATCCCTTCAACATAAACTATAAACACGTTTGAGAAAAACTAAAAATTGTCACACAAGAAAGTAAGTTTTTTTTTTATTTCTCACAATATTAATCTTAATATTATAATTTTTCAGGGTCGAGAAGGCATGACAGCCTATTACCTCACGAAAGGCTGGGCTGGCTTAGTTGTAGTTTTAGAAAATAGACTTCCTGATCGCTGCATTCAAGTTATATGTGATTGTTCAGAGAGTATGAATGTTGTGTCTACACGTGCAACTCTACGCACTGTTGATAGCATACCACCACTTCATAGGTAAGACTCTTTACAAAACATTGATTTAAATTCAATTACATCTTAGATATTTTATTCAGTGCATAATATCTAAATGCTTATTTATATTATTTTTTAAATTCTCTTTTAAATAACTGTTTTTATTAAACCATAGTTTGTTAGTTATGTTATTCTGGATATAGAATTTGAAAACCTAATCAAAGTAGTAAAGTTTACCTTTTAGTTTGTTTTACCCCAAGTTTCAAAATTGGTTTTATTTGCACAATCGCTTAATTTTTGACATTAATTAATCATGTTTTTCTTTCTATAACTTGATGTCTATGCCTCAATATACTTGCAAAAAAAAACTAAGTAATAAAAATTTAGCAAATCATCTTCAATAACTTTTCCATAATTACTGACTAATGCAAAATGCAAGAATTGAAGATCTAATTATTGCAAACAGTATAATATACCTTGTATAAGCTTGTTTGCAGAGGCTAATATGATCCAGGTCATTAGGTAGATATTGCAGTTTGCCTGCCCAAAGTAAAACAATCCACTATTTGATCACCAAAATAATGACCTTGTTGAAATCGGTTTGCTTGTACCCTAAAGTTGTTCAGGGCTTCTATTAGAGCCTGTATCTAGCAACTCTTGCTAATATCAAGTTGTATGCCATTGGCAGGTAAACTGTAGTTAATACAACAATGAATTTGACAATTTTTGCTCTAAAATAACCAGTCTTTCAGTCTAGTAAAAATGCAGATTATCTGGGAGCATTTTTGAGAAAAATATTTGATGAAAAACAGCATGTATTTTACGCTTTTACTATTTTCGAATCACAGAAGATAATTTAACAAATTAAAAATCAAAAATGTATGATTCAAGATGACTATGACCTTTGGAAACCTAACCACCCTAAAAGTTGACAAAAAAAATTAGTTGTGATAACTGTGACAAAGTTTAATTTGAAGTTGCAAAGTTGTAGAATTTGGTTGCATTTTGTGACTAGCGACTGTGAATTTTCGAACTCTGCTGGGTCAGAGTCATTAATTTGTTATAACTATGGTCTAAGTCATTAGTCTAGATACTGCACTGCATGGGCAGGTAAACTGCAGTAACCATAGCAATGACTTGGACCATTGTTGTAAGCACTCAATAGGTTTAATCAATAAGTAAATACAGTAAAGCCTCTAAGAGTGACCATCCTCCCATTCTCTAATAAATCGGTTGTAAAAGGAGGTTGGTTGCTCCTAGAGTACAAAAAATGAATTAGCCCGAAAGTTGAAATATCATTTTACAACGTATTAACCATTAAAAATTACAAAAATCTATTTATCATTAGTTTATTGATTCGAAAATAATGTACACAAAACTATACTAATTTACTTTTGAACAAACTGTAGTACATAAGTAAAAAAAAAAATACTACACTAACTTATTTTAACAAACTAGTATGTACGAATTAAGCCTAAGTAAAAAAAAAAAACTGACTGATTCATTTTTGTTTTGATTTTTTTTTTCAAATTTACCTATTGACAAGTGCTGGAAAAAGATAATATATCATGAAATGGGACTTGAAACCGCTCGTTTGGGGGTGGGTAATGAGATCTGGTCTCTCCCAGAGTTGGCTTTTAACATTGAACACTACGGGGAATAGTCGGTGCCATGAAAAATTGTGCGTAAGTCGAGGTGGGTTAATGGTGGTCAGTTGTAGAGTTTTTACTGTATATGGAAATACTGATTATTTAAGAGTCAAAATGGTCCAATTCAATGTTGTAGTTCAGGGGTTCCCAACCGGTGGTACGCGTACCACTGGTGGTACGCGGTACCATTTCAGGTGGTACGCGTGAGTGATGTGAGCAACATGATGCTCCCAATAGCTTCTGTGCGCAGGTGCAGTGAGCACGCAAACATATTACTCATTATTTTAAACATTAACATTATTTTAAAGAGAGTTCTTTAATAAACTTCTGGATCGGATTTGGACGAATTTGTACTTCTTTATATTTGCATGTTTTTAGAACTATAGGAAATAAACAAAATTGTAAATGAATACCATTTTAATCTATTTATGTCTCCTTTATTAAGAATATATATTGGAGAATATATATATATATATATATATATATATATATATATATATATATATATATATATATATATATATACCTTTATTAAGAATAAATATTATACATTTACTAAAATATTTAGGTCTGGTGGTACGCCAAAATTTCTCAAAAAGTAAAGTGGTACGCAGGTGCAAAAAGGTTGGGAACCCCTGTTGTAGTTACTGATTTCCACCCGCCCATAGCAGTTGTATGCCCTTCATTTACATACTCCCCTCTTCTTTCCAGGCAAGTGATCATAGTGCTGACCCAGCTTGAGGGCAGCGGTGGCTTCTCCATAGCCCACCGCCTCACCCACCGTGTTTCGTACAGCGGTGGCCTGCACGATTGGGGTCCACCGGGGACCAACCACGTGCCTCCCATAGACCGAAAAGTCTTCGGACTACACGCACCAAGGCCCCTATGACACCATCACTATGCATAGAGAAATAGATACAGGGTAGTCTTGCTGATACGGACTTGGTAGTTCAGAATGGGGTTATCACATATTAATTTTTTGTTTGGTCTGTTATAAGTTTTATGGATCTTTGAACAAAATATTTAATGCAATTCAACCTAGTTTATATTTAAATTGTTCAGAATGGGGTTTAAAATCTTATTTTTTTTAAACAGGTGTAATAAGATTTATCTAAAGGGAAAATTTTTAGATTTTTGTACGAAATATTTAATGCATTTAAATCTAGTTTAGATTTAAATTGTATATGAATGTTCTGTAAATTTTTTTTAAATTATTTTTTTTTAAATACAGATTTTTAAATTGTTTACCAGTTTCTTTTATATTAATTTTAATAGTTATAGGACTTTTTGGACCAAATCATATTAATTTTTAAAAGATTTTTACAGTAATTTTTTTTTATTAGTTGGTATTTGTAGTTGATGGAATAGCTTGTGATTTCCATTAAGCTGGATGTAGTGTAAAACTTAGTTTTTTTTGGGGTTCTGAATAGCCAGGAATGTGGACTGTCTAAATCCATATCAGCAAGTCTACTACACATGCATACACACATTGTGATAATGTTCCAGTTTTCAAACAATTTATCTGTTGCATAATGTTTATTTTATATGTTCAATCTTTTCTGGGAGAAATCGGCTAATGAATTTTGATAGCCTATTTTTGAAGTGGAATGTGATACGAAAGTGAATATGTCAAGATCTTGATGTTTAAACTGTTAAAAACGTACTTGTTCTTTGTCTATTAAATCTCATTGATGGTTGATTGAAGTTGGTTGTCTGAAACAACAAAATTCTTGCATTAAAAAAAGTTAACATTAAAATGTATGTTTGTAGAAAATAATGGTTCGCTTTAAAAAGAAATTTAAAAACGGTGCTTTTTTGTCTTGTGGATAAATAAATGTAGATAAATTGATGTTTTGTTCAAATTAAAAAGGAGATTCCTACCTTTTAATTGTATGAAAAATTGGAACCTTTTAATTGTATTAAAAAATTGGAATTGAGAATTATTTTAAGAATTTGACCCATGGCTCTCAACTTTTATTTGCAAAATGTAGATACAGTTGAAATATTTTTAAATGCACAGCTCATGTAATTTATTCAAATTCGACTTGGGGTAAAAAAGTTGCAATACTTAAAAAGTCTTAAAAGAAAAAAACTCATACTAAGTGTAAATTATAATAGTGATAAAAAAATTCATGAATTACTTTTCAATTAATATATTAAAAAAAATTGGAAAGTATTTTAAAAGGATGCTATTTAAAAAAAATTCAATTTATTCACAAAAATATTTTTAGCCATTTGGAATGATTATTTTTAAATTGGTTATTATAATTTAATTTGCAAGTCTCTAAATGTTACTTAAATTAGGGTTTTCCCATAAATTCACTGAATTGTGCTTTTAGTGATGCAACAGAGTTCTTCCATTGTACAGAGAAATGTGAATAGGTACATTTAAAAGTTGATACTCTTATTATAAAAAAATATACTGAACTATCTATGTTATGACTTTTATTGAAAACATTTTATTTGTTAATTTAAATTAAAACATGTTGTATATACCACACTGGTCTTATTAACCTTCTGCTATTGCAAGAGATCTGACAGACTGTGATTAAATTAAAGTAGATTACGAATTTCCAGGTTGATAAGGCTTCGACCCTAAGACCAAGATTCAATTTTTGGTAATACCAACCTTAAATGAGATTATTCTGACAATGTATGGATTTTGTCCAAGGGTTTGAATTAAAAGTTACACTAGTTCTTACTTGATTAAAAAAAACAGCCAAAGGTTGTTCTCCTAAATGATTAACAGCTATAAAAAAAAATATTTGAAGCTTGCATGTTTGTGAATGGGAAGAAGAATTTTTTTCTTTTAAATACCCAGACTTTTTACCAGAATTTAAAATGGCCTACTTATTTTTATTTGTTCAGTGGTTTGATATCTTTTAAAATTTTTCTATGTAAAATTATATTTAATAAAAATAAGAATAAATTTCCCTTAATATGTTTTTAATCTTACCATTTCTGGATGCAGTATACCTTAATAAGTTCTATAAATTTTTATATATTAGAAAAGTGCAATTAATTTGTTGTTTGTCTCTGCCTTAATTGGGGTCTCTAAGAAGAGAGAGGAAAAAATAGATTGGGCCTGGTTAAGCTGCGAACTTACTATTATTTTCCTTTCTAATATATCAGAAGGCAAGTAGTGACTGTCAGTCGCTTGTCCTTTATTTGAAAAGTACACGGGAAGAACCGATTAATTTCGTAGAAGATTTTCCTTAATAGCCTCTTTGGAGATGACAGCGAGAAATCGCCTAAACTGGTGCAAAGAAGCCGATTACTTGCTTTTTTATCTTTCGCGGCAACCCTAATTCACGCCAGAGATCAGGGGAAAGAGTCACACGTTTGTACCGCGATTGAAGAAGCGAAAGAGAAACCGGTTTTCGGTCGCCTATGTCCGCCAAGCATACACAATTACGGAAAGACTCGAAAGAAATCAATCGGTTCTTCCCGTGTATTCTTCATTTGTAAATGGCGGATTTCGGAATGAGCCACAGCCTATCTCTTTTTCACTTCTCAGAGGCATCGGTTTAATTTCCGTTTTATGTCTCAATTTTTTTTACGCAAGACTTAATACTAATATGTTCTGAGTTTGAAGTATTATTATCTGTAAACTAAGTTGTGATTTTATTATGCTATTCATATTGAAGTATTTTGAATCTCATTATTTTTATGTGCTCAATTTATGAATTGTTAAACATGTTATTTTCTTTGTGTTTGAATTTTATATTTTTATTGCATGTGGTTTTTATGTAATAATCTAGAACAAGTTTAATTCGTCAAAAATAGTTTTTGCTCTAATTTTGACTGCACCTAGTGTTCCTTACATAATGAAACACAAAATTATATTCTATGTTTTTAACAATATATTTTTTACTTTTCAATAAAATAATAAATACTCGGTATTTTTTTAAAGTTACTGCATTTCTATTGTTTTGTTGAGTTTGGATATTTATTTAAACTTATTCAGTTTTCAAATCATCCATACATTAAAGTTATCCATACACATTATTAGACATCCTTTAAAATCATTTATCATCAGAAAATAGCTTAAGGCATTAGAGAGTACTTAAAACAATATTTCTGAAGTGACTGTGCAATAGAAGAAAATTATAAACTATGCAAAAAAAGTTAAGAAAAAATGAAATCGAATTATTTAAAATCAAATTATATACTGACTTTAAACAAGAAATGTAGTAAGAATAAAGAAAATATTCAGTGCTGTTAGATACGAGT
The DNA here is from genome assembly GCA_023701765.1 of Hylyphantes graminicola. Taxonomy (NCBI): domain Eukaryota; kingdom Metazoa; phylum Arthropoda; class Arachnida; order Araneae; family Linyphiidae; genus Hylyphantes; species Hylyphantes graminicola. Next base: position 40,582,766 of record CM043119.1, on the reverse strand, counting down.
GCCTATAAATTTATTGTGCTGGGATAAATAGTTTTCTTTAGTTATTTAGGTTCTTTTGTAAATCAAACAAACATTGTAAAACAAAAATCTCATTTATTATGCAACAGTTTGGAATTTTACATCCAAGATTAGTTGCTACACTTTAAGAAAAGAAAACCTGATTTTACATTTTTACTCCTTTTGTTTTCTTCTGTTCCTGCCAAATTTTTTGTATTTGTTTTTTGTATTTCAATCCCTCATATTTCATATACACACTTCATGCATTGTAATCTTACTTTTTATGGTAAATATATACTAGTCAGTTTAGTTAAGGTATCCAATGTACTTTGGTTGTCAAAATATTTATTGCATGTATTGTACTATTTGTAAATTTTATAAGATTCTTTTGGAATTATAAAATTGTAATGTAATAAAGATTTTTAAGAAGTCTTAAAGCCTTATTGTGAGTAAATATTATATATGTTTTTCGATTTTTTGTCCCTCATTAAAAAGCAGCACATGTATGTGTCATTTTTAGAACTATTGTCCCGATTAACACAAAAGTCAACTACATGTTGTCATTGTCTCTCTGAACTACTAATAAAATGCTGTATTCTAAATTACATAGTGTATAAGGCATAAATATAGGACCCAAGAGGGTTATCTGCATCATTCAACCAAATTTTTGTCGTAAATGGCAATGAAAGTTTTTTCCCTGTAAGCATTACCAGAAACCTTTATACTAAGTGGTTCGAGCGTAGTAAATGTGACTAGATTTAAGAAGACATGTCATGCACAATATTAAAATTGAGCAGTAGAATACTTAAAGCTGAGAGTATTTAGTTCTTTATTTATACAGCATTTTCATCTATAGTACATGAGTCTTAAATTTTCACCAAACTATCGATTCTTTTTTCGTTTTAACAAAGAATTTCTTAGTGATACCTGCAATAAAAAAAGAAACAATTAAATGGTACAAAAGTAATGTATTTAACCAATTTCATGGATAATAAAATAATATTTAATATGAAATGTTGCTTGTCAACAGACTTTTCTAATCAGAACCATTGAGGGTAACTATCTTACCTATATGTATTACTAAAACTACAATAAAGACTTTTAGAATGTAATATAAACATAGTTAATTATGAACATTATATTTAATTAAATATAAAGTAGTTTGAAGAATAAAAAACTATTTTAAGAAAGTTATACATACTATGCAAAATTAAGTGGTTATTCTAAATTAAAACTAGTATAAAGTAGTTACAAAGCATGTATCTTTAGAATTACAGCGTTAATTCTTTTTCAACTAACTAAAGATGTATTTGACAGAAGAGATGGGCAAATTACATTCCAAAATGCTAATGGAACTTTTCCCCTTATGATTCAAACCAGATGCAATGGAGAACTTGAATGATTTTTTTTGTTTTTCAAATCTTTATGGGTGCTTATATTTAACAGAAAAATACAATATATAACTGATGCTTTGTTTTGCCATTTAACTACTTGACGTCTGTTTTATATTTGTGGCTTTGTGATATTGCTGGACAAACAAATTATTTGCCAATCTCTATTTCAATGAATGAACGCAAAAAAAGGTTTTTCTTTTAAAACCTACCAACTAAAAATATATGTGTTTGGAATAAATAATATTATTTTCGAAATTGCATTTAGAAAAGTTAGGTTGTCAGAATAAAATTTAGATTAATTCTGCAAAAAATTCAAAAGAAAAGTAACTATTAAAACTTTCACATTTAAAAAAATTGAACGTAAATAAACAGCAGAAGCCAATCCTCTGGTTTGTAAAATGCAAAATAACTGTTTTTTGTAAACATTCATTCTGATATTCAAAATTAGAAACCTTATTTGTAAATTTCTTTTAAGAATTTCTATTTTCAACTTAGGTTAATTATATACAATTTTAAATTTAAACATAACTATGGATAAAATAAGGACATTTATATTTGTCCAATATATATCCCAAATATTATCCCAAAAAATATTGTTCATTGTGTCATAGAATAAGTTGCAGTATCCGAGTCCAGAGATGAGTACATATATTTTACGGTTAATAAAACTGTGTAATATAATGTTACACAATTAATATACCTGTTTATCTCTAAAGGACCTCTTTATTTTTGCTCTAACTTTATGTTTGACCATCATAAAAGGCTTATTCCTTCTTTGCTCCGTGTTAGTTTTGCTTGCATAGGGACTCTTTTTAATCTTTTTCTTTCCAAACTTCTCTCGGTCTTCTCTACCCTCCTAAAATATATAAAAATTATCAACACCCATTAAAAATACTTGCCTGCATATTATAGTTCACAGAATACAGATAACAAGCTATGCATAGATGTACTGTAGTACACATAGTATATCTATTTATAAATAAGGATCCATTCTTAGAGCAAATTACAGCAATTCAAATTATGTATAAGTAGGAATGAAGAAAAACCAGTTGGATAGAATGCAATTAAAATCTTAAAAAAAAAGTACCAGATGCTGAAAAAGGAATCACTTACCATAATTGAAGCTATTCTACCTTCTTTATCAGCTTTTTGCTTTTTATGTAACTTTTCAATGCTGTTCAGAGAAACTATTTCCTTCCTAAAAAAAGAAAAAATGACATACAAATACTATTCAGATGCATTTAATAAAAATAGCAAGTATTACAATACATTGTGGAAATACATTTTATTAGGGCTCACAACATTTGGAAATGGTATAATTCTTCTGAAAATATATCACTTTAAACTCCCGAAAATTGAATACATGCGTTTAGATTAAATAATTGAATATATAATATAAATATTTATATAACATAATAGAACCATATGCTTTTTAGATAGTAATTTAAAGTGTCTGGTTCCCAGTGTGAAGTAAAAACTTCACCATTAATGACCAAACAAATAAAATACAAGAATAAAAATAAGTTATAGTTTTGATTTGTAAGTTCGCAAATGGATCGTTTCAAAACAATTAGATAATGTGCAATGGCCCTTTTAAAAGGGTCAGGCGCCATAGGGTGCTTTGTAGCATCAGTTTCAGTTGTTTGAAGTTTAAACCATGTCACAATTCCTTTGTTTAGTGTCCAAGAGAGCTAAGCAATGTTTTTACAGATGATTTTACCCTCAAAGGAATGAAATGATGCGTGAAACTTGTCCAATTTGAGATTGAATCCTCAGACTTGTCCTGTGTCATGATAGAATAAAAGGTAATGACTTAGTTTCTGGGCCTCACTTATAACAGGCCTTTAAGATAGTACTACCACTCTTAAATAGCGAAAACTACTACTCTCTGAAAAAGTCTTAATTATCTGAGCCTTATACCCGTCTTTTTCTGTATTTCGAGCAACAGTTTTTCTTACAATAACCTTAAATTTTGACATTTTATACAGTAGACTCCCTCTTAACCAGCCTCCGTTTAACAGGAGCTCCGCTTAAACAGGGCTGAAAATTTTCCACCCTTAAAATGTTAAAAATAGCTAAAAATACAAGTTTTTGTTTATTTTAATCGGTTTTCGGTGTCGCACAAGTTCAAACGGGTGGTTTGTTGGGGAGAATGCAGAGGGTGCGACTTGTTGATCTTGGAAGGCTGTGGGGATCGACCGGACATTCTAATGAATTAGCAAGGGGTTGAAACGGGGGGGGGGGGGGATTTTAAAGGGAGGGACCCCTGACTAGTTAGTTTAAATTGTTGTCCTTTTAGGATTGTGGTGATTATTCAGACCTTCCCAATCTATTAGTGAGGGGTTGGAAAGGAAGGTGATTTAGAGAAACAAGTGTCAAAAATTTTTAAATGCTTGTTCTCAGTCAGATTTCAAAAGTTGATTCTTCCCAAAATGGCGAAAACTGAGTAAAGAGCAGATTTTTTTAAGGTATGTAATCAAAAATTTAAAATACTAATAATAATATATAAAATAACCTGTAAAATGACGTCCTTTTTCAATTGTACATGTATTTCATAAAGCAAGCATCATCAACAAACAAAAGTGCAATAAAAAAACATCTAAATTTCAATTTATTTAATTTCTCCGGTTTAACCAGATTTTCGTTTAACCGGCTTACCCTCGGTCCCGTTTAAGCCGGTTAAGAGGGAGTCTACTGTAATTGATAAATTTTTATTCACATTTGGAAAAGTTTTTAAGATCATCTCTACAAAAATAAACCTAGTTAAACTTAAAAAAAAAAAGGTTATTTTAGTAAAATTTATATAAAGAAAATAATCAGACACATTTGGTCCACTTCAGGCCATTTGGAAGGCTAAAACAAACTAATGTCTTAGTGTGCAAAAAAAGGGGCTCTGTTGAAAAATAAACTAGATTTCTGCAAATAAAGAAAAATAATTTATTATCAATAGGTTAACAGATTAAGTAAACCATTAAGGGGGGATCATAGTTAACAAAAACCAAAAAATCGAATTTTTGAAATCAGTATTTTCTGATAGATGGAAACCCAATCTATCGAATAAGACCAATTTTGTATCGATCGGTTAATTATTTCTTATAAAAAATTAAAATTATAAAAATAAACAAATGTGCCATGCCTCCTTTGAATTACTAATTGTATGCTTGAATTATTTATTTATTAAATTATAAAATATGATTTTTTTGTGTTGATATTTGAAAACTATTCACTGGCTCAATGTAAAAAAAAATTCCTGACGATTTACATAAAATTCGGTTAACAAGAAATGTTTCGGTGGACATTTCGAGTTCGTGTTAACGGGATCGACTGTTTGTTTTTCGCTTTTATCTCAAAACTATAATTTTCAACACTTAGATACACTTTTCTCCAAATATATTGTATATTTTTTAATAATTTTTTTTGTGTGTTACAAAACCATTTTAGATCTATTAAAGTCACTTAATTTAGTCTTACAAATTAAAAAAAATATTTTATTATTTTACACTTTTCTTCGTTGAAAATCAGAATTTTTATGAATGTGGAATATAATGCTTTTAAAATAAAATTTAAAAAATATTTTAGGCATAAAAAATAGGTGACTTAATTAGATCTAAAATGGTTTTATAACACACAAAAGAAATTATTAAGAAATATCCAATAGATTTGGAGAAAAGTGTACCGAAAAAAATACTTGTATTTTTGAAAATGCGTAATTGTATGTTTCAAAAGATGTCTTTTTTCAAAAATTATAATTTTTAAAAATAAGATTCTTAGGTGTAAATATAATAATAAAATTACAATTTATATGTTGGTACAATTTTTTTACTGTACCATAATTTTTAAATGATTTAGAGCCTTTCGAAATCCATACTAAGAATCGGTCATTTTTGTGGTCGCTAACTATGATCCCCCCTTAAAAGAGACTATAGTTGGTATCAGACTGAGAAACCAACTCCTGTTAAAACTTGAGATAGTTGTCATTGGTTAGTGAAACTTTAGCCAATTTCATGTAACCTTAATGTAAGTAACAGGTTAAAAAAAAACTTTTTTAATTTGTAAAAAAAGATTAAATTCAATAAAACATGTTACATAATTTAATTGCATTAAGTGTAGATCAGGCTATTAAGCTAATGTTTTTCAGTTTATTTTAAAAGATTGATTGATAATCTCTTTTACACATGTGACTTACACAGAAAGGGAATTTTTGCAAGCAATTAGCCTTTAGTAAAAGGTTAACACTGTCCTTAAATAAAAAAAAACTTGACAAAAGTTCCCACAACTGAATTAATAAATTTAAGCATCTTACTTTTCATATACAGGCTCATTTATCTCTGTTTCAGCCTTCCTTTTCTTTCCCTTTGCAAATCGGGCTTCTTTCGCCAGTTGGGCAACTCTGAGTTGTCGAAAATCTTCTTGAGATAGAATTCGAGATTGAGACACAGCCATTGCCTTTTCTTGCTCTTCCTTCTGAGTTTCAGAAATGGCAGTCTTTTTTGGTTTAGTGGAGGGTTTTAGTTTCCTCTTCTTCTTTCTCTTCGAACCTATCAATGCGGAAGGAAGGGTTGCTTTCTCTGCCTTTTCTTCACTGTTCTTTTCAATAGGAAGACTCTCCTGTAACAGTTAAAATATGACAGGATTTTTAAACTTAATGCTGAATATATAAAAAATGGATTAACTAGATAATTATTTAAGCAAAAAGGTTTGTGGAATACATAGCATTTTTTATACATTTAATAAACCTTATACATTCTCCAATTAATCTTATATATTCTTCAATACAAATCATATCTTAACCATATGAAGAAACACCATAGAAGTGAAGTAAAAATAGAATTTTATAAGAAAAGTTATTAGGGTCATGTGTTTGTTATCTTCATATATGTTTGAAGATTAATGCATCCGATTCAGAATATTGTCAACTTTTTAAAGGGGAAAAAGTTTTTCAGCAAATAACCATGATTGAAAACAGGTGTTTATTTATAGGTAAAAAGTGGACACACATTAGAATATGGAATGCATTATCTCGCAGCAACATTGCTACTAAATATGAATTTTTTTTATCAAGAGACAATAAGTTCAATTGGAATTAACTAACAAAATTTGTCTGTGAATTAATTGACAGGTAGTTTCTTTTAATTTTTATCATTTAAAAAAAATTCTTTCATAGTTTTATTTTTCAATAGTTTTAACAGATAGCGGCAAAGCACTTTATTTAAGAATAAGAAGCTCAGGTCTTTTAAGACACTGACAGCATTTTCCAAACTTCATAAAATACTAAAAAATAAGTTTGGCGAACATTAGTAAAAAAAATTTATTTAGCGGGTCCAAAATGACTGAATTCAACATTAAATTCAATTTCATTAGTTAGAAAGACGTGTTATAGTCAAATTCAAATTATAGGAAAACTTTAATTTGATTGCTGTTGATAAACTGTAGTTGAGAACTAATTGAATTTTAACACAGTTTTTTCTTTATTGTGGATAGAATATGTGTTAAATACTATAAATTAAGTACACCTCAATATATTACGTTAATGTAATATGGATGGATAAATAAATTGCTGTTTTTTATATAATATATAAGCAGCTATTTTGTTTAACAAAGTTCTGTAACAGATTTAGCGGTATGCATAAATTTAAAAACTTACATCGCCTTCCTTTTCTTCATCAACATCTTCATTATCTGAACCTTCATCCATTTCTTCTTCATCACCAGAATCCTCATCTTCATCCTCTTCTGATTCATCTTCCCCTTCATCCTCAGATTCATCCTCCTCAACAAATGGCAATTCATCCTCAGAATGTGAAACATCCACCCAGCTTCCGTCACTCTCGTTACCTTCATCCTCAACAGGAGCTGCACATAAGAAATTACCTTACTTTAACAATATACTTCCTTGTGAGATCGTCTGATCATCTTTAATTGTTTTTAGCATGAACAATTAAAAAATATTTTATATCGCTTGGCTAAACGGTTGCCATGGAGACTTTGAGTTTATTTTTCGAAGAAATGAAATTCCATGAAAGAATTTTTGTGTGAGAAAGCTGCGTTTTATTTACTATAAAAATATTTGATGCTTGGTGAACCTGTGGTTCAAGTGTTAAAATTAGTATATGAAGTGACATTGTATAAGTAGGAAATAATAAAGTTATTTTTGGTAATTAAGTGAGGACTGAAATTCCATTAAGAAATCTTCACAATGCTTGTTTGATATAAATGTCTTGATAGTTGAATTGAGGTTGTCGTAGAGCTATATGAGGGCCGTGGGCAACAGAAAAAAGCCTAGTTCTTTAAAACAACACTCCAGTATGAAAGCCGATACCTGAGAGGACACCGAATACAATCTCATAGCAATATCCTACGTGGCATCAGTAGCTTGGACAATGACATATTTAATTAAACCAGTTTAATTTAAGCAAAAAATGTATTTACTACATGATTATTTTTGTGTCTAGCATGATCTCCTTATCAGATAGAACATATAAAGATGACATTAACACATTGGGTCACTTACACTTGATTAAAAAAAACATTGTGTGTTTCTGAAACATTGTGTGTTCTACATTATTTTATCATCTTTGGTATTTAAAAATAACATGCAGTACCACAACAAACTAAAGCCAATTGTTCATATTTACTAAAATAAATTGACCTACACATGCAGATAGAGTTTAAAATCCTGTATTACCACAATATTTCAATTTACATGGAGGGTTTTAATAGTGAAGTTAATGAAAAATCTTATATTAAAATTTGCAAAATAATTTAATGTAAATTTTTTTTCAATATTTAAGGATATTTCTAATTACATAAAAAAAATTGATACATAAGACTTCATTATTATTTTAACAGCAGTTTTATGAATTTAAATTTAATAAGTCATAAAACATTTAATTCCAATGTGCAGTGTTTTCTTGTCATATTAAAATGAGTAAAATATGTTCACTAAGAAGCCTGAAAAGAAGATATTTCTTAATGCACGACTCAATTTGAATCATAAAAGAAAATGTAAATAATCAATATACCATCTTCATTTTCTGTTGGTTCAATAGACAAAACCTCTGTTCCTGGGATGTAGGATTTAGCTTTAGAAGCTCCATATTCTAAAGGTGTAGACTCTGCAATAGCTTCAGTAGGTTTGCTCTAAAATGAAAAAGTACTGATTTAATAAAGTTCCAATTATTACGTATTACTATATACCAAAATATAAAATTTAGTCATTTACACAACAAGAGATAACACAAAATTTAAATTTTTTGCAGGGCAATATTTTTTTTTTCTTTTTTGAAAACTTACACGATATTTCCTTTGGAGCATCTGTGGGTTAACCTTGCGAAATAACTGTATAATTGAACGAGCACCCATCATCACATCTGAAACAGTAGCATTATATTAAACAGGGTTGATTGCTTTAAACTAGGGTTTAACCAAATGTTTTTTTTTTTGCCCTAAAAATGCAACTTTGTTTTTTTCTAAATCTCTATTAATTTTAAATCTGAATTTTTTTTGTTTCATTATATGTGAAAGGTTTTTGTGATCCTCATAACTATTAAAGTTAAACTCAGCATATATACAGCTAAACACCAGGCTCAAAACATAAGAAACCATGCAGTACGTTTTTATTTAACCTAACTATTTAAAGTTTCTGTCACATAAATAAAATAGCTTTTTTTAATCTTTTGACATTTTTTAGGGCAAATATATTTAAAAATATATATATAAAATTCATCAACTAACCCCCTCCTATTAGCTTCTTCTTACATGCTAATTTAGCATGTCAAATAAAAAAAAAAGTTTATGCAAAAATAGCTTTACGTATCAAAAAAAATGTTGGAAACCAAATAGCAGTTTTTAAAAAAGCATAAATAAGATAATTAAAAACTTCAACAATTTGACAAATATAGTTTTTTTCCTCTCTTTTAATTGTAGGTATAAATTTTTTTTTTTTTCAAAATAGAATCTCAGAAAAAGACATTTAAAAAAATAAACTTTTTTACCAACATCATATTTTCTCATATAGCAGGGCTCCCATTAAGTCTCATCTTAAGAAATAGTAGCAATAGTCTCCTCAAATGTGAAAAATAGTCTCCCAAATAGTCGCCTCGAATATGCAAAATAGTTCTTCAAATACGTAAAATAGTCTTCAAATTAAAAAAAAATCCCTTCCAAATACAAAGTACATAGTAATTAAAATGATGTTAGTCATTAAAATGGTGATATAAGGTAGCTTTTTTCTGAAATCATAAACAGATAAAAGCTGAAGTTAGGATTTCCATTTTAAAAAATCTCACGCGGTTTTGAATCATAATCACGTTAATTTTTCTACAAAAACACAAAACAAAGAAAGCACTATGATATCCGTAGTTCACATACAAAATAAAAATATTTTTGTTCTTTTCTCTTAAATTTTTTCAGTCCCAGTGATGCCATTTGACATCATAATGTATCTGATCAAAATTCACAAAAAAATAATAGAGCTGACATCAATTAGATTATTTAAAATATTTTCCAATAGAAAAAAAGTTTGAAGAATCAAATAATGTTTTTTGATATCATAAATGGCTATAGACGATCAAAAAAAAAATTCTAAAGTGAAGATGCCAAATTGTCACTGGGACTGAAAGGGTTAAAACAATTACATGTTTCATGCACTTGTTAGAGAAAAACACTAAAGCCCTTTTTCAGTTCTGTTATGGGGCATTTCAGAAAAATTTAAAGGACTAGAAGTTATTAACACCATAAAACCTGAATATAATATAAGCATATTGCCGATTTTCTTGTATAAACCGACTCCATTTTCTATAAACAAAAACCCATCTAAAATTAGAAAACCAAATATAGGCTGAAGTATGAATCACTACAAAAAAAAGTTTCAAACATTAAAATAAAAACTCAACATTCAAGCAGTTCTTGCTGACCCAAGGTCACGGACACTCGATTAGGAGAAAAGGGTTGATCCTACTTGGCCTGAACCAGAGCTACAGAAGAGACTAGACTACTAGAAGAGACTTAGGTTTGAATTATCGTCGCACTAGAGCTACACGAGGGCTATAGGGCTGATCATGCAGGGTCAATCATTATTAGGCGGCGCACAGAGGGGTATTTGAACGATCTACGCGGCCAAAAGTCGATTTTAAAAATTTGAACCCAGAAATTAAATACAGGTAGCTAAATGAAGATAAATGTTCCGCGCATGTGATTCAACAATTTTTAAAGCCCTACGCGAACCCTTTTTGCTTTTACTGTCAGTCTCAACTTGGTCTTCATGTGAATAGCAAGTTTTGTTCCTTGCCATTTTGTACATAGTCTTACTTATAAGAGTGATTATTGTTCTTCAGATAAATACATTATTATTATTAGACATGGATTGTGATACACCAGTAACATATGCATTCTTTTGAAATCATTTTGCTGCAATTGATGGAATTATATCTTAGTTAAATTCTGTTTAGAATGAGTGTATTTTTTATAAATTTTATCCGTGATTTTTCTCAAATGTTCGACTATCAGTTATATTTCCGGATGCTACCCGGCACTTAAATTAGATTTCCAATAATTCTCAAATTGTTTTCTTTCTAAAACATGCAAAATTTTAGTGCGATTATCTGCGTTTTTCAACAAAAAGGGAAAAGTAAATAAATGGAGATAAAACAACATAAAATTGATGAATGTTAATTTTTGTTAAAAACTGTTTATTTTTGGTTTCAGGACCATCAAATGTTATAGCTATGACTAGAAAACAATTGTTTACCTTTATGCAACATCAAAAATTATCTAATATTAACAAAAAATTATATTTTCTGGAAAACTATTTGCTGCAATTAGATGATCTTTCTGATGATCAAAGAAAATTAAATATAGAATAAATTTTCTCGTTTAAAATTCGAAATGAAACTAAAATTTAATGAATCATAAAAGAAATTGCGATTTTGAGTACAAATAAAGAATTGCTTGAAGGAATATTTAGTATTTCAAAGGTAAATAACAGACCAGGACGACCAACAAAGTCTTTTGATGAGTCAAGTGAGAGAACCAAAGAAGAAAACTGAATAGCTATGTAAAGCTACTTATTTACAAGTACTTGGAATTAATAGTTCACCAAAGCGAGCTACAAAATATAACAGAACTCTTTCTAATAAAAATGCAAATATGACAGCTCAGTTGAATCCAAGACAGGCCCTGTCGATTTTTGTTGAGTCTGGACTTTCAAGAAGACAATATGAAGTGATTAGGAGTTCAAATAAAAAAAAATCTACCCATGATACAGCATACTACAAAAAGCTAAACAGGAATGCTATCCTGATAACGAGGCATGTAATGTTTCTTAATCAGTTGCCGAAGTAAATTTAATATCAAAATGGGAATGGGATGGGGCGCAGCAATCCCAATATAAGTAGAAATGGGAAAATAATTCTGATACTGATGCCAGCTTACTCCAGAGTTCTTTTGTTCCCTTACAGCTTACATGTACAACGAAAAAAAAGATAATTTGGCAGAATCCTACACCTTTTTCATCTAGATATTGCCGCCCAATAATAATGAGATTTATTAATGAGTCCACGGGCATAATAAACGAAGACATAAGTTACATAAAAACACCGTATATGAATTACAATAAACCAAATTGACGATATCAGGCAATGCTTATGCAGTAAAGCACAAGACGTTGCTCACCATGGTAGATGGAAAGGTCTGTAATGCTGTTACTAGCACAACTTCTAAATGCGATGCTTTATTTGGGGAATCACCTAAAAGGACTTCAACAAGTTAAATATCAAGAAAGAAGTTAATCCAGAGACACTTGGTGTCGGGCTCATAGGCTAGATTTCGTGCTAGTCCATTTAAACTCCATTGTTTTTAATAATGCTTTTTTTTCACCACTAACTATTTTTTTATCACTTAAAATACTACGGATAGTCTCATTGGCCCCTTTGGAATCGAATAAGAAGAAAAAATAATTTTGGCCGCTCAGATCACGCAAATACCCCTCTGTGCGGCGCAGCATCATCGGATGATGCGCGAAATTACTAGGCAGCACAGTAAGTTAATCAAGAGGTTGCAAATTTTTGATCAAGTGAAAATGTTACTCCTAAAAGGGGTATGAATTGGCGCTTGGTTGATATTTGAAGACATCTAAGTGAAATCCAATCTTAATTCATCTTCAAAATTTAAATATATATTTTACTTTTATTGTTAAAATTTATAACTTAAACTTGTTTTTAAATGAAATTCAAGTTCAGTTTTCCGAGACCGAGAATGGTAGGGTTTTTTTCGGTGGCGTTAATGCTGTGGAAAAATAATAGAAATCGGGAAATAGCGGAAATCCGTCAAAAAGTTTTCCTTTGGTTCTTGCCAAAGACATAGTTCTTGTTATCCAGCCAGAATGTTTCTTTCAACACATGCGCTAACTCCGAAATTTTGCTACCGGGCGTACGTTTACGTCCGGATCTTGCGCGATTGGACAGAAGAATCCAGTCCTGACGTGCCATTTGTTCTCGGGGGAATTACTAGTATCGTCATAGATCGTTTTCCGAAGGATATCTGACGGGAAATTGAGAATTTTTTTACAGTATCTAGCAACTTTGGATGTAAAAAAAACGTAAAAAAATTGAAAATAGTCGCCTAAAAGTCGCCTTAATCTTTGAAAATAGTCGCTTTTAGCACTTTTTGCTTAAAATAGTAGCCATAGTCGCCCAAACTAGAAAATAGTCTGAATAGTCTCCTTTATAGTCGCCTATGGGAGCCCTGATATAGTGCCTTCTAATCAAAAAGTGACATGGTTATATGTTAATTTGACTGAATAGTTGTATCATTAGCAAGTTTTTTTTATATTTCATGTGACCTTTAAAATTAAAATAAATTAGCTAATTTATTACTTACTTTTGTTTTTATACTTTTGATATTGCACCAGATCATGTAAAAGTTCTTGACTAATAGCATAGGGACTTCTCATACATAATTCTCTGATAGCATTCAACCTAAAATTTATATATAAAATTATAATCGACTTAAAAACCTTAAATGTAACAAAATAAAAAAAAATCATTTTCTTTTAACATCCTAATAACCAAGATCATTGCAATAAAAATAAATTATAAAATTTCTAAAATTTGCTAAAATACTAAACTGCAATAACTAAACTAAAATCATCAAAAATGCAACAAAAAAAGCACAAATAAACTATAAGAAAATGTTAATTATTTTCAGGAATCATAACTTCTAAAACTTTCATTCAACATTAAAAAATTTCAAAAAACGAAAATATCCTACCCAACAGTCATAACTTCATCTGAATTTCTTTCTGTGATAAAATTATCAGCTATGGTTCGAAGAAGTGGCTCCATCACCTGATAAAAAAAATTACATATTTTAAAAGATTATGTGTTTTTAGTGATATAAACATGAATTCATAATAAAATGTATTATTGACATGAGTTTTACATAAAATAAAATTCTTAGTACTTACGTCAGGTGGTACTTGTTCATGTGCAGCTTGAGCAGTAAACATAAGGATTTTTGTCACATCTTAAAAGATAAAGAAAATGTTTTAAAAGAGCATAAATAAGTTTTTGAATTATTTAAAATTCTGAACGACTCTATATAGAGCCACACAAACATATTAAAAATGAAAATTTCTAGGTAGTATGGTTAGGCTGCAATAGATCTACAATCCGTGCCCGCCAAGCTAACTTGGGTAAAAACAAAGAGTAAAAAAGCAGAAGGAAAAGCACGTTTGGTCGGAAACTCTTGTAAGGTAATATTTACATACAAAATGATATGAATACAATTTAACCAAAATACACTGATAAAATTGTTAAATTTTCTAAAATAATGTTCAAAGACTACCTTGAACGAAATTAATGTTTTAACATGTTTTCTGGATGGATTCCCAAATAATTTATAGAACTCTTTAGATCCGCGGAAAGATCTTCTCCATAGCATATTTCTATTTACCCATCTTAGGTTGACAAGGAGTGTACAGATAAAATGAAAGGTCTTGTTGCAAAACTAATATTCTTCAAAGTACAAGAATATTAATAAAGAAAGTCCCTAGTAGGGTTTTAGGCTTGGGCCAATGTTATCTCATTCTTTGGAAGTTTAAATAGACTTACTACCTGCATTTTTAAACAACCACAAAACACTAACAAAGTATTGAGATACAAATTTAATTAAAAAAAACAATTACATACTAAAATAGGCACAGGGGTGCAGAAAATGTTTTAACTCCAAACATTTCCCCCAATCCGTTTGAAAATTTCCCAAAATTTTACCATATATGTATTATAGACTTGCATAAATTCTGTATTATCTCAGGTATAGAAAATTTTACGATGTACAGTGATGTTAGTGCTTGTTGAACAAAAAAAAAAAAACAGAAATCCAAACCAAATGCTTGGTTTGAAAAAAAAAAGCTGAACTAAGAGTGACCGAAAAATTTAAATTTTAACAATTATCTCAACAAGACAAGTTTTAATAATTTTATATAATACTATACGGATACAACTAAATGCTATGTATTTTTAAAGTCTTAAGATACACTTTTAGTAAATTTTCTTTTATCAGGGATTAGTGCTTGTTGAACAGAAAAGCTGAACTTCAAACTAAATGCTTGGTTTGGAAAACCAAAAAAGCTAAACTAACGCGACCGATAAAATTTATATTTTAACAATTATCACAACAATTGTTAATATAATAATTATTTTATACTTACTACTGAGTGTATTTTTAATTTCTTTATAAACTTTAAAATCAAATAAATTTACTCTCATTTATGTTATTTTGGGGAAGGGGTTCATCATCAGTTTTGTCTGTTGTGTGTATGAACATTTTTGCTCTTCATTTGGTGTATTAGCATTAAGTTTTCTTAGTTTGGCAGTTCCATAAGGCTGAAAATTTAGGCACCAGACCGGGTTTTGCAAAAAAAAAAAAAAATATTGATTGCCTCTTTGAGATTGAAATCCCCATCATGGTCTTTCTATGCATATCCTTAACATGGTTCATACATTTGCTAAGAAAACAAAATTCAAACACTTTTCCAGAAAAATTCAAGGACTAGAAATTTATTAGCAACATAAAATCTAAATTGTATATAAAACGTGCATAAGCTCGCCACTCCATTTAAAAAAAAAAAAAAAAAACTAAAACTTGTCTTCTTATCTACAATCAGAAACCCCAGTATAGGCCGAAATAGAAAAAAGGTACAAACGTAAACAAAAAGAATTTTAACTTTCAAGCTGTTCTTGTGTTCACGGCTCACGGACTTTTGATCAGAAAAAATAATGTGGTTGTCCGACTGGCCTGAACCGGAGCTACAAAAGATACTCTTCCGATCACGCAGAGCCACAGAACTGTCAATCATTCTGATGCAATGTGACGTCATCGGCAGATTACGTGAAAATTACTAGGCGGCAAAATAAGTAAATCAGGAAACATTATTGGACTACAATTTTTTTTGTAAACGGTAAATGATTGTCTTCTAATGGGGGATTGCACTAGCCGCTGATCGATATTTGAAGACATCTTAATGTAATCTAATCTTAATTCATCCTCAATTTTTTATTGAAATTTGTTATCTTTATTATTAAAATCCTTTATTTAAACTAGTTATTTATCAAAATTTAAGCACAGTTTTTATCAATATAGAACTTCTAATGAGAGATTGCACTGGCTGGCCGAGATTTGAAGACATCTTAGTGTAATCTAATCTTAGTTAATCTTCGCATTCTGATTGAAATTTTTTATCTTCATTATTAAAATCTGTTAGTTTAACCTGTAGTTTATTGAAATTTAAGTTTAGTTTCATCTAATTCCGGTCACCGTAAAAATTGCGATCAACCGCGATGATATACTGAATTTAGGATACAAACGCGATACGCTATTTTGGTTTGTTAGAACAAAATTAAAAAGTAAATTTGAGGTAAGTTTTTAAACGGAAAACGAATGACTGGTCAGGGAATTTTGTAATACATTGTTAAAACCGAAAATAATTGAATATTTTCCACAAAATTTCCCCAGAAGGCTAAAATTTCCCCCGATCTAGGATCGCCGGATCGGACATATTCTGCATCCCTGAATAGGCATGGAGCTGTTTACGCATTACTGCTAAAAAATTCATTATTTAAGGACTTGTCTTACAGGAAATTATTTTTTATTCAACTTTTATTTACTTACCTCTTTGATGTGGGTTCAGGTAACGCATTAGAAGTGGATAATAATTCAACAATATCAACTGAAAAAGTCACAAGAGAGAAGATACATAAACTCTAAATATAGTTACTAATTCATAAATCATTTTTAATGAGTGTTGAAAGGTTAGTAATGGGCATGAAATTAATTATTTTTTTAAGATAAAGCTGTGCTGCAAAACTTTTGTACACATTTTTAAATTACATGAACAAAAACATTACACAGGAAAAGTATTAGATCAAAATCGTATGATATTTTGCCAATCTATACTGAATTGAGAAAACCTAATTTGAAGAAAATAGGCAAGTTTTAGCTGTTTATTTAAAAGAAACGACATGGGATGACTTGTAAAAGTTTGGAATCATATTTTTCTTTTGGCAATATTTTGCTACAGATATAGAGTACCAAAAAAGATTACGAGCAGTGAACTTAAATTTGATACAAATACACTCTTAAAACGAACGAGCGATTTTAACTCAGTCTGAGTAAGTTTCACTCCTCCAGTCTGGAAAATGCACTTCTCCTCTTGGAGTGGATCCTTTGTGTGTTAAACCTCCGACAGGATCACTCCAAACGAGCGATTTTAACTCAGTCGGATTTAATATTCACTCCTTTCCAGTGTCGAAAATGCACTTCTCCTACTGGATTGGATTTCACTTGTTTGTTTTAAGAGTGTAAAGAAGAACTAAAGGAGAATAAACGGCTGTGAATATGTAGTGGTTAGCGAGCATGACTGCAATATTGTCCACCTTCATCTTTATAGGGTCTTTAAATGAGTATCAAGGTTACTTTGATAGTTAACTAGGGAATAAGCATCAAACTAGCTCCTTGCATGGGCAATCACTAGTATAAGCACTTCAGAGCAACTCCCCAACAAAGCACTACAAGTAACATGTAACATGTGCGACAAAGTAACATGTGCGACGCCGAAAACCGATTGAAATAACCAAAACTTGTATTTTTAGCTATTTTTCACATTTTAAGGGTGGAAAATTTTCCGCCCGGTTAAAGCGGAGATCCGGTTAAACGGAGGCCGGTTAAGAGAGAGTCTACTGTATTATGTGATTGGCCATTATTGAAAGGAGAAAATTATTTTAAGTACATTCAGTTCAACTTCTATTATTTGCAGAGAATTCACGTCGCCCACAATTGTTCATGAAATTTTCTCATATCAAAATTGTTTTAATGAATAGTTGAGATCTTAATCAGTTGTAAATTAATAACCTGTTAATTGACAGAGATCGTAAAGCATGATTTAAAAATCAAATTTGCCTTTAAGATTTTCGTCGCCCAGCTCCATTTACATCACACCGTCACGCAAAACACCGGCCAATGATAAGGGGAAAATTTCACCGATGAGCAACAACTGTCATCAAGTCTTTCTTCCCGACAGAATCGAATCGGAGCGTTTTATTATTATTTTAGAAATGCTGATTCAGTATTAATTGTTGAACAAAACGGAAAAATTATGATGGCCAGTTTTGGCGACTGGGGTTCGATTTTTAGGTAACCACTTTCGACGTAATAGTCGACAGTTGGCGACCGCTAATCTAGAGCTTTACTTCATGGTACAGTAGGCTGGGAGAGACGATTATTCAATTTAAATGAATAATCAAATAATATCTATTGGAACAGAAAGACTAAATTTGAAAGCAGATTGAACTAAAAGAAATGGGCTAATATTGAGGAAATTATAATTTGCACAGAAAGCAAGCATATATTTATGCAATAGAGCTATCAATAACTGAACAGGTTTTCAGCACATGCTGTCATTTAAAAAGAGGAGTATACCAATTCAAAGAATTTAGATATTTATTGGGTACTTGATAAATAGATAAGGAAATTAACCAAACTTGTGTAACGGTTTACTTACTATTAGCAATTTATTCGTACTGCTATATTTAGTGAGAAATTAGGTTTTCCAATTTTTTAGTTGAAAAGAAATTATAAAAATAAAACAAACCTCATGTACTCCAATTAATCTTGATATTAAGTTCATGACCATCATTTTAATTTCAAATCTTTCATTCATTGATGAAAGTTTATGAAGTAGTTTTTCAGCCATACCTAAAGCACAGAAATTTTTTTAACAAAAACTCTCAAATTCATTATTTAAGTACATATATTTTTTTTTGCAAAACAAATAGTAATGAAAGAATTTATTATTTTGCAAAGTAGAATTAGAATATGAGATGAAATCCAACAGGAGAGAATTCGCTACATTGATGATTTTCATAGTGTGACAATCTATGCTTCTAAATAAAACTTATTGAAGCAAAAATATTAGAACCTTATTGATTAGCAATTATATCCGATAAAAAGTTAAAATTTTAATTTTGAAAATCATTTTTACGTGGGTGTGAAGATTCAAATAAAGGTAATATTTGGCCTCAAATTTTCCAAAATTACCTTGTGGATCATGGAGAAGATGAATTGCGGAGAAGTCAAAATTTTCTTTGTTTTTTGCTTTTTTTGATTTCTACACACAAGGGAAAGAAAACAATATTAATAATAACAATAAATATTGTGAAAACTAATTTTTAGGTTTCATTATAAAGATGAAGTTTAATTTTAAGTCCACCATTATTAAACATCATGCATAAAAATTTATAGAGGAGATCTTACTTCTACAACTTGTTTTGCCCTTTTAAGCGCTTTCATTCTCTTTTTTGTCTTCTTATTAACTTTATTTGCTCTCAGAACATCCTTAACACTTGGAATGTTGTCATCCTAATAAAATACAATGTATGCAAGGAAATACTTTTATAAGAAAGAGTAAACAAACTACATAAATTGAAAAAATACCATTGTTAAGGATTTTTAACTCCTTTTACTATTATTTCTTCACTATTCAAAAGAAAATTAAAACAAAAGAACCCTATCTTTTATACTCTTTGTCCATTCACCTGTACTTTTTATCTATTCATATGTCTGCCCACAATCTGTAAACTTAGATTCTAATAATATGATTTTTGTGTAATGGTGAAGTATCAGAGATCCGTCTTTTGTACTTCTTCTCTGTTGGGCCTCTCTCATTTTCTATTCTAAATATTATATATTTAAAATAACATTTTTGCGTATAACATTAGAGAACTATGGTGTATGATTTCTCTCTATATGTTTCTGTACAATAAAATTTCTATGAATTATAATTTACACAGAAAGTAAGTTATTTTAGATCTTTTAAAACTTCTTATTTGTTCGCCTTCTAACTTAATTAAATTTTAACATACTTCTGAATCACTGCTTTCTTTATTTTCTTCTTCATCATCAACACCAAGAAAAAATTTATGGGCTGCAACTAAAACCTGAAAAAGATTTTATAAGTTGTAACAATTAACAAATGACATTTATAAACCATATCTATACCCCAGTAGCATCGAATATTGGCCCAATATTGGTATGACGTTGGCCAATATTGGTTATCTTGGGCAAATATAGCAAGTTTTACAACATTCAGCCAATATTGGCCCAATATACGAAACCAATATTGTGAAAGTTAAAATTTGCCAAGATAGGACCAATATTGGGGATATATATTGGTTGGCATATACCTGGGGGCGCTCATGTCATATTTTTCCTTCATGAGATTAAGAAGAAGAAGAACAGCCAAACGGCCCCTCGGTGGCCGAGAGGCGTAAGCAACGAGCCTCACACCGAGAAGGTTCTTGGTTCTGTCCTTGTCCTAGCCATACTATAGACGTATTCGTGCTGGTAGAAAAATTCCTCTAAAATTCACCGGGGTGCATCGAGTACACTGCAATATACATGCTCGTTAAATCTGTGGAGTCGAAAGTCCCAACGGCGTTAGCGTACGATGTCGCTCGAAGCATAGAATTCGAATTTGTTAAGTACGAGGTTCCTTTTTAAAATTGACTCCTAACCCCCAGGGGTCACACACTAAAAATAATGGGATACGTGTTCGCCGATTTTTCCATCTACCCAACCGTTTCGAAAAAAGTCGTCGGATTAGATTGGTTATAAAATGGCAGTCAATATTGGTGATATGTTGTTGGATAATATTGGTCCTATAATGGCAGCCAATAATGGCCAATATAGGCGAAATGTTTCCTCCCAATGCTGGGCCAATAAGGGCTAGCATATTGGCTCCACATTGTAACCAATATTGGGCCCATATTTGATGCTACTGGGGTATATGCATAACAATCAAAAATCTGTTATGTCTAACAGTTTAAGTACGATTTTTATCTATTCATTGATACCCAGAAAGACAGGATAGAAGAGCAAAGCCTAAAAATCACTTTTTTAAATAAAACCGAATAATCTTTTTGAATATTTTTTTCTGTAGTCTATTCTAACCAAAGAAAAGAGAAGCGTTGCACTTTTATACCGAAGTCAAAGGATGTGCCCAATCTGGGAAGTGAAGTAATTACTCTGACTTAATGCAAGAACATGCATTGCATAATCACTTTCAGAAATAGCATGCACATACCCAAGTATTCACTGATCAGATTTTTTATTAGTAGTGCATTTTAATAATTAAACAAGTGTACTAAAGCAGTACATGAACATGAAATAAATCACAAGAGCAATGACAAATGACAGTGAGTGTGCAGAAATAGCATGCACATATCAGCAATACATACCCAAGTATTCACTGATCAGATTTTTTATTAGTAGTGCATTTTAATAATTAAACAAGTGTACTAAAGCAGTACATGGACTTGAAATAAATCACAAGAGCAATGACAAATGACAGTGAGTGTGCATTCTAGAAGGGAAGAGCATAGGCTTTATAGCCTGTTACCCTGCTGGCCAAGAGACACACAAAGAAGTAGGGCACAAGCACATAGACAAATAACAACATTTCTGGACAAACACGAACATCCATGCCATACCAGGATTCGAATCTGAACCCAGCAGTTACAAAGGCTAGCATCTTAACCATTGTGCAGCTGGGTCGGCAATCAATCCCAAGGGCAAGTTAAACTATATTAGGTAGAAATAAACTATAAGATGCTGCTCCTCCATGTCAAAAAAGTTTGTTACTGAAAACGGAAGATGGAAAATGCAACTGTGCAGAGTTGTCACGCACAAGGGGAAAATAAAATATTCTTGTAGCTCCAGTGTGATTAATATCAAGAAAACCCCAGAATCAAGCTAAAGTATTGATCTTGTAACTGGAATAGGCTAAAATAAAACATTCTTAAATATAAACCACAAATACATTGTTTAAATCCTTTCAGATCAGCTTTAGGGTATCAAATTGTGAAGAAAATCCTTGTCTTATTAGCTGGACAAAAAAAGAACAGATAAAAAAGCAGAATTAAATAATACAGGTCATTGGGAAATCAGTGATATACTGGCATCATTTTTTTAATGATTGGAAAAGTGGCGTAGCATACTTTTTTGCTTTGGTCTGACGTATCACACATCTGAGGCATTTGAAATGTGTTGTGTGAAAAAGGATTACAGACACATTATGCAGAAGTTTTCACTTTTAACACTTTAATTAAACATATTTTTTTAAGATAAAAGTAAGTCTTATGTAAATCATATAGAAAAAAAGCAAGCTTACCTTATTTACTTTTGAAAAGCACCCAGTTGCAATAGCATTAACAGTTTTAGCATCTTTCCAAACATTCTTACGATAAAGTTCAATCATAATGTCCTATTGTTAAAAAAGGAATTTAATAAATACTAAGAATGAAATATATTTATCATCTAAATTGTACTGAATATTATGGTTTAATTATACAACTTACCAAAGACATTTTAGCTGCAATATCGTTGTTTCCAGACAACATTTTAAACATGAAGTTTTGAACTACCTAAAAAAAGCATTTTTCTGAAAATTTGTTCAATAAAATTATAAAAATTAGGCAATGAAGTGAAGACCAATTTTACTAAAACTTAATTTTTATACCATACACAATTTAAAATTGAGGTAAAAAATTCTATAAAAACAACAATCTTTTAATTAAGTTAAGTTGCTTAAACCAAAATAAGAATTTTAATCAAGAGCACAGTTGTTAGCATACAATCAATTTTGAATCAAAATTAAAACACCCAATATATCTTGTTTCCTAAAAAAGAAGGAACCAAGAAAAAAAAATTGATAATTCACCATTGAATTGATTACAGTTGATGATAGAATAATTGGTTTTTATTTATAAATATAATTATGGGACACAAAATTAAATTTTGAACACTTACTGTATTCACTTTCAAGTTTTTCTGTTTTGCATTTATGTTCTTTAGGTCAGCAATAATGTGGACCTGGAGATACTTTCGAAGATTCTTGTCTTTACAACGCAACAGCTCAAAAAATAAAGTTATCAAATTTTCTGGTGGTATAAAACCCCGATTCCGCATCAATATTAAAGCTTTGCAAATAGTCTGCAGAGAAACAAAAATAAAAGATCAACATCAAAGTCTTATAGTCATCTGAAAAAGCCATACAAATTGTACACCATATTAAATCAATATGCATTCAAATATTTCAATACAGCTAATTTTAAATTTTATAATTACCATTCTCATAGCTGGATCTAGAACTGTGCCATATTCTTTTAAAATACCAATTAAATCATTCGGGAAATCCTTAAGGTCTTCTTTGAATGAAGTCGAAAGCTGTGACAAAAAAAACCCTTATAAATACGTAATATTGGTTTTTTAAACATAGTTCAGTTAAACTATATAATAACATTTAAAAAATTAAAACTATGTTAAGCTTCAGAAGAGATTGATCTATTGAGGAATATAAAGCCATAATACTCTACTTTAGGGCCATACTGATGCATCAGAGACTATTGTTTTAAAAATAAGCTATCGGCCTGGGCATCAACTGTCAAAGTTAACTTAGTGAAAAAATTTCATCATCAGCCTTGAAAAACATCTAAGAGTCCTCTTATCAAAAACTTAGATGGAATACAAAGCTTTTGATAGGAAAAAATTTGAACCCACAGATTTTATCTTTCAATTTGCACACAAATGAGATAGCAATGAAATTCTTCTCAAGAAGCAAGATGAAGCCTGGATATATGTGCCAGCTCTCAGCATAATTGCAGTAATTTCTCATCATTTTTATAATATAGTTTTTGTTCAAGACGGATCATTCATGCTATATAGTTCACGCAACCCGTATTTGAAACACTTATATATAAGGTAGGGATATACCGATGCATCGGCGCTGATTGTTTGAAAATTTTACCATCGGCAGCCGATGGTAGTTAAGTGAAAAAAATCGGCCATCGGCCAACCGATGTAAGCTGATGTTTTTTTATCCTACATTTTCCTCGTGATTGGGGGGTCTCTACAACCAAATTGCCTCTTTCGGATCGCCGTAGTTTCGCGACTTTCGGATCCCGGAAGTTCCGCGACTTACAGATCCCCGAAGTTTAGTGATTTTCGGATTCCCGGAGTTCTGCCATTTTCGTATTCCGGTAGTTCCGCGACTTACGAATCCCCAGATTTTCGCGACTTTCGGAACCCAGACATACAGTTTAAAAAAAATATGGATATCGGAAGAATCGTAGGGATATTTCCTATTTTTTTAATGGATTACACATGGATTTATCGAATTTTGTATTTTGGTTTTTCCAATTTTGCATTTTGGGGTTTTTTTTGGTTTTCCACTTCAATCGGCATCGGCCGATGGAAAGTGGGGAACATCGTCCCATCAAACTTTTGAACAATCGGCATCGGCCCAAATTCGCCATTGGTCAATCCCTAACTTTAGGGATGAAAAACCGAAACAGTTTTTTTTGCGCTCTCGGTTTTGACCGAAAAACCGTTTTTTAATTTTTTGAATTATCGTCGCACTAGAGATCTATTGGCGAAAAACCATTTTTAAAGTTTTTTTGTTGAGTATAAAATCAATGCATCAGAATATTTGCCAGTTTGACGCCATGTCATAGTAGTAAAGTCACTTAAGTTTTATGCAGAGATTAATTGGTCAATAAAACCTCAAAAGCCTTTTTTTTTTCATAAAGGCTTACTAAAATCATAATATTTTTTTTACATATTTGTACATAAACTCGAGTAAAATGAGTGTAGAAAAGGCAATGAGCTGCATGATGCTGCTTCAAATGAAATTGCAACTGTGGATGTGGACAAGGAATCACCGATAGATGTATTTAAGGCTACACTGAATTATCGCACTAGAACTACACAAGGGCTATTGGCGACAGGCGTTGTTTTTAGATCCACAGACAAAAGACAAGACGACACTTGAATAGGCAACAAACTCAACTTTTAAGGGCGCCGTTGGGACTTTGGAGCATATTTAAGGTGCATTCTCTCAATACAGAGTATTTGTCTGACCATTGACTGAACACAGGCTAATCTGTATTTCAACAAATTTACTTCTTAAAAATATATATATATAGGCATTACCTGGGCTAGAAACATCACTAGATCTTCAATGTTTTCATTGTAATCGTGGGGATTGAGCTTATAAAGCTCCAGCAAAGATTTATAGTGTTCATGCTGTTGGTGAAACTGTAAAATTAAAAAAAAAGCATTAGCAAAAATATATCATAGTCAGTAGCATTTTTTTATTAAATTTCAAAATTGTTTAATTACATTATTAAAAAAAATTACCTCTTCCGCATATGATACGGGATCTTTCTTTATTCGATTCTGAAGTTGTAGCAGAAGGTATGTCAAAGATGTACTTGACTCTCTCTTCATTATTAAATATTTAAATTTTACTTTCGATAAAATAAAGATTTAAAACAGCAACAATTCATTTACAAACTTAACAAACGACATCACATGTGGTGCCGTGGTCCAGAAAGACAAATAAACAAGGTGAATGCTCCTTCGCATCTTCGGAAAACCAATGACGTCAGAAGGACATAGGCGAATTGCAAAAGTTGTGGCGCCATCTATCTCATCGATACTTAAGCAGAGACCGATTTGAAAATGTTCGATTTAAATGAAATATATATCCCTTTATTTACACCTACTCTCCAGTATTGGTTAATTTAAGAAAAATTTCACTGTGCAAATATTTTTTAAGTAAAATATTTCTAAACTAATTATATACAATACTGGAATTTGTTTTCAATCAATAATTATTGTATTACATATTTAGAAAATATATATATCAAAATATAATGTAATGAAGGATTTTACTTAAAAGTACATTAAAAGTAATTTGAAGCATTAAACAAATTTCTCTTTGAAATCGATATATTTTTTAATTCTTCCATTTATTTGGAATAAAATGAATAAAACAGTTTGCATATACAAAAAATAATTTATTTTAGTTATTTAATTTCCTTTTTAAAAATAAGAAAATGGAAATTGTACTAAAAAAATGAAGTTATAAAAGATTCATTAAATTTGAGTAGCATTGTGCCCGCATAGTGTAATACATTTTATTTCCTACAGCTAAATAAATTATTAAATGATTGAAAAGTCAGATAATTTTCAAGCAAAAAAGGTACACAAAACTTTAATTTAAAACAAATTTTATATTTTTTTACAACGAAAATATTTTCATGATCTTTATGAAAAAATATTAACTGATCATGAAAAATACATATATTTCAGTAGATTCGTTAGTACAATAATAATATAAAATAATTATATGCACAATATGAAGATACAAAGAAAATTTCTTTAAAAAAAGGAAGGAATAACATCAAATTGATGGCCTTGTAAAAACTAAAATGAAACTTAATAATCTAAAAAATTTCAATGAGGCTAAAATTTCAGTTTATAATCTGGATATATATCAAGCTTGAAGTTGGTGAAAAAAAATATAAAATGTTACTATTTATGTATATTCATGATTAATTATATAAAATGGTATAGAATACATATATTATATAAAATGCAGTATGTGTCATGTAATTAGACATAAAAAAAGCTTAGAATTAACGACAGTTCATACAATTGTAAATGTAGTTCTCATTACTAAAAGCAACTTCTGTGATCTTTGTACATTTTTTGTGGTACCATTTTTTATAAGTACTGCACTGCGCCATTCGCATATTCAAATTTGTTTTCTCGCCTTTTTCATTGGGTCTTCTGCACACACAGTACTCCTGTATCTGGATATCCTGCATTTTGTTTCTTTCCGTGCGTTTAACAGTTTCAGGAAATAGGGTAAAATGTCCATTTTTCAAACATTTCTTTAAATGTGACCTAAAAGATGAAGTATCGTAATTTATCTCTGAATGGCAACTCATAATGACAAAAGCCGATACTTAAAAATTACAGTTATGCCTGTGCAGAAGCAAGCAAAAGGGAGTAATGATTGTGGAGTGTTTGCCATAGCATTTGCTGCTTCCCTGGCAAGGGGATGTTGTATTATATACCATTTTATATAATTAATCATGAATATACATAAATAGTAACATTTTATATATTTTTTTTCACCAACTTCAAGCTTGATATATATCCAGATTATAAACTGAAATTTTAGCCTCATTGAAATTTTTTAGATTATTAAGTTTCATTTTAATTGTTACAAGGCCATCAATTTGAAGTTATTCCTTCCTTTTTTTAAAGAAATTTTCTTTGTATCTTCATATTGTGCATATAATTATTTTATATTATTATTGTACTAACGAATCTACTGAAATATATGTATTTTTCATGATCAGTTAATATTTTTTCATAAAGATCATGAAAATATTTTCGTTGTAAAAAAATATAAAATTTGTTTTAAATTAAAGTTTTGTGTACCTTTTTGGCTTGAAAATTATCTGACTTTTCAATCATTTAATAATTTATTTAGCTGTAGGAAATAAAATGTATTACACTATGCGGGCACAATGCTACTCAAATTTAATGAATCTTTTATAACTTCATTTTTTTAGTACAATTTCCACATTCTTATTTTTAAAAAAGAAATTAAATAACTAAAATAAATTTTTTTTTGTATATGCAAACTGTTTTATTCATTTTATTCCAAATAAATAGAAGAATTAAACAAAATATCGATTTCAAAGAGAAATTTGTAAAATGCTTCAAATTACTTTTAATGTACTTTTAAGTAAAATCCTTCATTACATTATATTTTGATATATATATTTTCTAAATATGTAATACAATAATTATTGATTGAAAACAAATTCCAGTATTGTATATAATTAGTTTAGAAATATTTTACTTAAAAAATATTTGCACAGTGAAATTTTTCTTAAATTAACCAATACTGGAGAGTAGGTGTAAATAATGGGATATATATTTCATTTAAATCGAACATTTTCAAATCGGTCTCTGCTTAAGTATCGATGAGATAGATGGCGCCACAATTTTTGCAATTCGACTATGTCTTTCTGACGTCATTGGTTTTCCGAAGATGCGAAGGAGCATTCACCAATAAACAAAAACATAAGCAGTTTCTAGCAAACTCACACAGCTTATGAAAATGTGCTAAGAAAATAAGTTGGTTAGTAATTGTCATGCACTATAGCTTTTAAATCGATGAGTTTCATGTGACGTCATTCACCTGCCACTGGTTTTCTCTCCTTCTGATACTTTTTTCCTTCCTTATTCTTTCCTTTTCTTAGGTTACTCCTTCTGAATGACATGGTTTCGGACTTCGGTGTGCGTGTCTTTTATTTTATCTTAGGAGTATGTTTTTATATTGCTATGGCCACACTACGACAATAAAAATGACAAGAAATTGCGCGCGCATGGAAATGCATATACAATTTGGTCACGCATGCGCTAGTTATGCAAGTTAAAAAAAAATGTTTGTAATAAGTTTGTAACTTAAAATTTGTAATTTTTATGCTTAGACATTTTAATATTACAATTTAATTCCATATAACTACACGATAGATGATAATAATGATAATAACATTTTTTTATCTAGGTCATGCTTGGGCCAAAGTCACGTCCCAACGTAGTCTAACCTCATTCTTAAGTTTTTAAACCAACATCAAAATTTCTTAAAATTTTAAAATTTAACAAAATTGCATATAAGCAACTTTGAAGCACAAAGAGATTTAAAGGCATTTAAATCGTTTTAATAGATTAAGTTTTTATTCTTTTGTGAAAAAAAAAGGATTTTGAGCCATAAAACTCGTTCATTATGACAATAGTAATTATTAACAATTTAATTATACAGACTCGTTTCTAAATATCATAGAGACGTTCAAAAATCCTCATGTTCTATTGAAATCTATCTAAACGAAGTCAGGAAGTCAGCACTTGCTCTAATGGTGTGCACCACTGCCACTTTACTTATCAAAAAAAGAAGTAACAGTATACAAAAGTTAAACTATTTACAGTTTTTTTTATTACACACAATTACAAAATGATTCCGGTGTTTACAAAAAGACAATGGGGTTGTTTTATGTTGTGAAGGGCAGCAGCTCCAGCAGTCTTGTTTTAATTTATTTTTTTGGTCTGGAATTACTTTTTAATAGAGTATTTGAAAAGGAGTTCTCGAAGAATATTTTACTTATTAATTTTTTAACTGGCAACTTCTTGTTGTGCTGTTGGTTGTTCAAATCACAGACTGCCTGAATTAAAGAAATGTTTCTTTTCATCTATGATGCTCATTTTGAGAGTGGAACGGAAACAACCAATGAAATCGCAGAACATGAAAAAATGAAAACAAAAGCATTACATCATCTGAAACTTTCCTATTTTATTTATAACTTTTTAGAAACTTCTTCTCCTTCAGGTACTTGAACTCGCGACCAGATGCATATTCTGACTCATGAGTTTAGACGAGGGCGTGAGACCAAAGTTGGTAAGGAGTTTGCCATTTCTATCGTTCATTAAGACCTCTAGGTCATTGGATTCAATATGGTCTTCAACATGTACTCTAATGAACGGGTTATGAAAAAAAAACCAACGACAAATTCTCAATGTAAAAGGACGAAGGAACAAGTTAAATCCGTTTTGATTAAACATGGAAAAACATGGTTGTAACATGTTAAATCCGCTCTTGATTACGCTGGTGCCCATTCAGGTGACGCCGTCGTCAATTTTACGTGGTTTAAAATAACTTGGACCTACATACTACATATGACTCACATTAGCTCTAGTGCGACTCTCCAATCCTTTTCTTAATCCATTTACTATCAAAACTAGGAAAATAAAACGTGAATATTAGGTAGAATATCATCGACAAAATACTGTAACCAAAGTACAAAAAGCAAAAATGGCACATCTGATTACTGAATCGGACTTCCAACAAACTGTTGTCAAGTTCGCATGTGGGACCGATTGTCGCAAGCATCAAAAAGTTGAAATACAAACAGTCAGTTATTGGAAAATCTTCCCGTATGGCTGTTAAAGCAGACCCAATAACGAAATATACTACGAAGAAAAGAACAGCAAAAACAATGCTCACAGCTTGATCCATCGAAATAAGTTTCTGTTCGGTTTGAATTTCGTTTCTCGATCTCTGATGTGCAACAGATCTCATGCTGACAATAGATCGCGCACTAGCAGCAGAGCGCATTTCTCGAAATTTCATTTTTTCATTGTCCGCCATAGCTTTAAACATTCTATCCAATTCAGGATCCATTGGTGTGATTGAATTCGAATTCCTCTTAGCAGATTGCTTGCTCATGGTTTTATTTCTGCCACAACGGATATTACATATGGAGCAACATAAAACGTCGAGGGTTCCTGACCATGCATGTGCTAGTGCTCTTCCAGTTGTCAGGAACCAAGCTAGAGTCAAAGGAACTGCAAACAAAGTGTAGCACACAGTTACTGTTCGACCCCATTCGGATTTAGGAGACATGGAGCAATAACCTATGGAAAAAATATTTGTTATAACATCGGATTAAATGTACATTTATTTTCTACGTTACCAAACTTTGAAGATTAATTTTTATGGATTTGAACACACTTTCGTTTGGGAGTAGTAGTGAATCTGATATTTTTGATGCTTCGAGTGTATTAACTAAAAATTAAATTTGCTTAAAGATTAAAAACACTTAATGTATGTATACGTAAAATATCAAATGAGAACTTAAAGTTTTTGATTTATCTCGGTTATGAATATAAACCTTTTGCAATACAATAAGTAACAATACAAACTCTATAACAAACACGTAAGTAAAAAAAAATATTGTTCGATATTATTAACTATAGTGTAACAGGTTTATTTATATAATTATTAATATATTTATTTTCCCCCGGAATGGCGATCCGATCAATTAAAGTGTGGTATAAGTTTAGAGTATTTACTTATTTAATTTCTTTCATAAAAAAATAGAGGTTTTACAAAGATAAAGTACAGTTGATAAAGTTATTGCCTTTTAAAACTAGTGGATTTTTTTACAAGCGAGGTACGAGTGAGTAAAATAATTACACGTGTTTTAAAAGGTTTACTTTTTGCGCGTGTTTCGTACACTATTTTTTGAAATTACGCGAAAAAAAATCAAATCTCATTGATTCAAAAATAGTTCACGATCAGAAGATTCAACTATCGCTATTCGCAACGAAAGCAGTATCGAGTTTCCCATGCAAGAGACCCTTTCACCCCATAGTGCCAAACATAAACATTAATAACAAAAGTAGTTCCAATGCAACTAGCGTGTCAAACATATGCATTAATAACAACAGTAGTTACAATGTCACCATTAACATCAATGTTACGAAATAAAAGTTTACTTTAAATGTTATAAAAAGAGTGAAAAAAGTACTTTTTTTTCACTGCCTTTGGGAGAAAAAAAAAGTAATTTTTTATCACTGTTTTTATAAAGTATAACTTTTCGCACCGTGTCTGATATTAAAATTATAGTGTACAAATCGGATTTTTTTCGCGCAATATTAAAAATCAAACTGAGTATCGTTGGCCAACGACCTGGAATATTTTAACAATATAATCAGCAACAAAATTTAACAATAAATTCACTGATAATTAAATGTATACTAACCCGTTCTGGTCATAAGTGAAAGACTATAGAACAGAGAGGTTTTCCTTGTCCACTTTCGAAAACCTCTTTCCTTAGCTTTTCTCCAATCCTCCACACCACTTGCTCGCATTAAATTTTCTTCAAAAATCTCTAGATGTTTAAAGATATACTGGGCCCAAATGGGTTCATAAGGTGACACCTGTATCATATTTAAACAAAAATAATTATCTATATTTATTTAGTTAAAAAATTAAATTTTTCACCTTTTTTTTTTTCGTAACGATTTGTCTCTTAAGTCTTAAGAAACAGCTTTTGCGTTAAAATTACAAATCTATATACATAAAGGGCGACTTCTGTTTGTTTGTTTGTCTGTATAGGACGCAAAAACTTAAGAACCACGCAACAGATTGTCACGAAATTTGGCACAAAAATTCATCTCATCTCCAGAACAAGCATAGGCTAAGAATTTTTCGAATCGGACCATTCCTTCTATCGTTTTCGAACGTTTTAAGGGAAAAAATACACCACTTTCGCTCAAATCCGATCATTTTTTCTCTTTCGTGATGCCATCAGGCAGAAATATTTAAATAAAACTTTTTAGAAAATAATTGAAATTGAAAATGTTTAACTTATTTAATATTTGTTCATTGCCTTCAGAAACAAAATTAATAATTTGAAAAAATAGTTGGATATGTTTCAAGTTACGTAATCCTACCAGTCTCCATTCTATTATTTTATTGTGTATATATGATTTTAATTATGAATTTTTTTAAAAGCATAGTTAAGCTTTTACTGAATTACGTTTTTTTTTTTTTTTTTTTTTTTTTGAAAAATGTTGCCCTACAGATGCATATTAGGGTTTCATGTCTTCCTTCTTTCGCCAATTACTTTGCCAAACTCGCCAAATTATTACAAAGAACGTGCAAAAGAGCATTTTTTTAAATAGCTGGTTGGTTGTGCGATGGTCTTTACGCTAGAGCTGAATGGGTGTAATGGTAGCTATATATATTTCCCTCGCCAAATTTTTCAAACACGCCAAATGAGCTAAAATATGTTTATTCGGGAAATTACTACGACATTATCTGTTAATTTTATAGCATTTTTTAAATTTTGAATTTTTAATGTAATATAAGTAGCGGGATTTTGTACTTTAATAACGAACGGATCAACATAAGCTTATTAAAAAGCAAATAAACTTATTAAAAAAATGCAAATCGTTTGCTGTTTGCTGGAGTAGCTTATTTTTAATTCTTACTCATTATTTTTTTACTTAAATATGTATTCTCTTTAATTTGAGCTTCTTATCAAAGGTATTTTTGAAATTAATATTAATTATTACTATAGCCAAGATGGGTAATTAAATGGAAAAAATTACTGGGTAATCTTCATATCTTATGTAAATCAAATGAAAGAAAAAATAGTTAAATTGACTGTAAAATTATTTTTTCACCTCTACCCGTGCAACGTCGGGTATAACAGCTAGTTGTTTTTATAAATAAACAGATTGTCTCGATTAATTTTACGGTATTTTTTTGGCAAACCAGAAAAGTTGTTTTCCTAGTTGTTTCTTCTAGTCTAAAGGTGGGAATATTTGGAATAAAAACATACTATCTAGGGCTTATTTCATGCAAAATTACACTTTCTATGTAGTATAAACCTCGGTGTAAAAAGTGATTATCACTACAAATTAAACTTTAAATAATAAAATATCAGAATAGCTTATCTCGACAGATTGCAACTAATAGTCCAGTGAATAAAGGAGTTTTAAAATACAAACGGTCCGGTATCGCTGATTTTTTTTATATTGTATGTGACCCCTAGGCAGTAATAAATGCGAGTTCGTTCTATTGCTTTTTTCGCCATCTTGGAAAAACGTTCAAAATTCTTCCCATTATCCAGTTTTTGGCCTATAACTTTTCTCCTAAGCATTTTTAAATAGAACTGTTCGATAAAAAGTTGTAGAAAAAAAAATTTCTTCAAAATTGGCATCAAAAGTGTTTTTCTACGACAAATATTTAAAGGGCTAAGAAGCAGCAAAAAGGGTGTAAAATCGAGTGTTTCGAAAAAATATTACGTTCCAACGACTTTCTATCACCGTAATTTACATAAGAATTTATTTTAGCAATAAAAGATGGTTTTAAAAATCGTAGGAAATTTAAATTTCCATAAAATACACTTATCAAAAATACGTTTCTTATAGATTGCATGAAGAAAGATTTTATTTACAGAAACACAAAAAAGGCTATTTTCACGACAATACAATGTTTTATATTTGAGCCTATAGCTCATTCAAAGTGTATTTTTCAGTATTTTTGTGAATACAAAACTTGTAGAATTTAATTTTTTTCTATAAATTATTCTTTTGTGTGTTCTATACGATGAAATGTAACGGAGCTACACAGTGCCAAATATGTCGTAAAATCTTGATTTTCACCAAGAGTTTTTTACCACTTAAAGATCCCAATAATAAAAAAAAAGAACATTGTTTCAAGAACTCTTGGCAAAAATCAAGATTTTACGACATTTTTGGCACTGTGTACCTCTGTTACATTTCATTGTATGGAAGACGCAAAAGAATAATTTTATAGAAAAAAAAATATCTGCTACAAGTTTTGTATTCACAAAAATCTGAGAAATACACTGAAAATCCTTGAATGAGCTACAGGTAAAAGATAAAACATTGTATCGTCGCGACGATACAATGTTTTATCTTTTAACGGGGGTCGGTTCGTGTGAAAATCGCCCTTTTTTGTGTTTCTTCATGCAATCGATAAGAAACTTATTTTTGATACGTGTATATTATAGAAAATTAAATTTCCTACGATTCGTAAAATCCTATTTTATTGTTAAAATGAAGTCTTGTGTAAGTTACGGTGATAGAAAGTCGTTAGAACGTAATATTTTTTCGAAACACTCGATTTTCACCTTTTTTGCTGCTTCTTAGCTCTAAAAATATTTGTCGTAGAGAAACACTTTTGATAAAAATTTTGTTTTCTACTACTTCGTACCGAAAACTTTGATTTAAAAATGCTTAGGAAGAAA
Source organism: Hylyphantes graminicola (assembly GCA_023701765.1). Lineage (NCBI taxonomy): Eukaryota > Metazoa > Arthropoda > Arachnida > Araneae > Linyphiidae > Hylyphantes > Hylyphantes graminicola. Next base: position 40,548,340 of record CM043119.1, on the reverse strand, counting down.
GTTGAAGGCCAAAAACTGGGAAATGGGCGAAATTTCGAACGTTTTTTCAAGATGGCCGAAAAAGCAATTGAACGAGGATGACGAAAACTCGCATTCTTTACTACCTAGGGGTCACACACAACACACACAAAAAAAAGCAGCGATATCGGACCTTTTGTATGGTAAACCCTCTATTTAAGTCTCTATTCGCTGGACTATAAATAATGTATCGAGTGTTATTTAATTTGATCCATTTTTCAAATTCAAAAAAACTTTTTAAAATTATGGCTTGCACTATACAGTTACATGGCACATTAACCACTATAATATTAATATATGGTTTGGTTTGGTTTGAATTATCGTCGCACTAGAGCTACACGAGGGCTATTGGCGACGGGCGTCGTATTTTAGAACCACAGTCAGGTGACGAGCCACACCTGAATAGGCACCCAACGCAACCGTTAAGGGCGACATCGTACGCAGCGTTAGGACTTTGAAGGATATTTAACGTGCACTCACTTACACGGGGTATTATTCGTCGGACATTTTTGGCTGCACGGGCCGTTTATAGGTCGGCAGCTATCTTGGCGATGCCTGGACCCGAACCTGGGACCTTCCGCATGCTAAGCGAGTGCTTAACCGACTGGGCTCCCCAGCCCCCATTAATATATGCATAAAACTACTACGTATAAATGCACTGCACCTGGCGTAGTTCTGTGGCCAGTAAGATGGCAGTGTCGTTCTTCAGAGAACTGATGTCCGCCATCTTGGAGGATTCCTCGTTTCCTTCCAGAAGAAAGAAAAGGGCAGCCCCGGACCACAGATAGGACAAGAAGAAGCCGTAGGCGAAGATGCACAGGCAAGTGTTCCGATGTGGTAGGCAGCCTTTATGCGTCGAGTTTTTATCCTTGTAGTCTCTGTCAAACATTGAAAATAATTATTTGTTACGTCCGTCCATTTAAGTTGAGGAAGACGACGAAAGATGCTCCAGCTATTAGTTTTATTTCAGATCAATAGATGGCAGCACCACAAATATTGACTATTTTTAAACGCTGAACAAAATTATAATGCATGATAGGCGAAAATTTTTATTTGCGACACCCCTGTATTTGTCTGTATTTGTACTTAAAATTTGCCTAGATTTATTTCAGTGTATAAATATTCGATAAATCAACATTACAACTTTTATAAATAATGCGTTTTAAGTTGTTTTATATTTTTGAATCAAGAACCATGCACAAAAACGAAAGGCGCTTTATCCCAATTTAGGCCCTATTCTGAGCAGGGAAATAGCCACGGTGATTAACCATAACAGGGAAGTAGGCAATTTTATTTTTATCAGAACTTCTTGATTAATTTCAATTATTTTTTCGAAGTTACAATGTTTTAAAAAATAAAATCTTGGTTTCATGTTCTTAAAATCTCATTAAAATTGAACGAGAAAATACTTAATTATGTTATTGTAATACATATTACTATTTACAAATGCATAGGTAGAAGTTTCTCACTAATGTAATTCTACAAAAATCCCATGTATTTATGCGTTATTTACGTTTGAATAAATCATGAAGGCAGATTGTAGAAATAGAACATGTTTTCTTCATGTAGTTACGACACGAGACATGATCAATATTTCTGACCAATGTTCATTGGTCGTCTGGGTTTCTATCAAACAACTAGCACAAAGGTAAAGTCAATAAACACTGCTGAGGCTCCAGGGAGCAATGGCCTGCATTCAAAAATAAACAAATAGAAGGATATTGGATTATTAAGTTCCTACATTTTTCATCGGAAATCGATGTAGATAGAATAATCGATTGGGGTTACATATGTTAAATGCGAAGCACATAATATGATGACGAATCCTATGTAAATATAGATTATAACCCATTTTATATTTTTCGTTTTTGAAATAGATGTTATGTAAATCTGTTATTAATAAAGATTCGCAATATCTATTAATTGGAAAAATTCCAAAAACACATTCTTGTATTTTAACGGTCAATGAGAAAAAAACGAAAGCAAAGTTACTTTTTAAAAAACAGACCATAATGGGCGGTGGAAAAACCTAAAAGACCACAAATTATTTTAGCTACTTAAAATGGTGAATTTCAAAAATTGAGCTTCAGTGTTAACCAACAAAATATTTTCTATACTTTAAAGCTGATAAATCAGTTGACTTTTAGAAAATTCAGTTTTTATTAATTTTTTTTAAAAAGTACGAATAATGACATCTGTAATTAGTAGAAACTCGAGAGATTTGTAAAATTAGTTTACGATACTTCGTTAAAATACCAGACTTACTTGTTATAGTATGGGTGATCCAAACGTGCATTTGATGAGAAAATAGTGTTTTCCAAAATACTTTTTTCCGTCTCTGAATAGCTTTTTCGTTGTGCAACTTCAAGTTCTATTAAATAGTTTTTATTTGCTTCTTGTGGATCAATCAGTACAGTCACAGGTTCCGATTTTGCATTACTTCCCGGCAATTCAGAATTGCTTTCTGAACTTTTTAGTTCTGTATGCGGAAATTCATGAATACTTTGGTCGGACTCTTCTTGAGTTAGTTGAATTTCTTGAATTTGATATTCTTCATCTTTCTCTGGGGTACCGCTCTTTCCAGAGGAAAATTTTTCTAAATCTAGGGATTCGTGTTCTATTTCACCGGATGTTTCTAAGGCCTCTTCATCAGAAGCTATACTTCTCTTGATTGGAGATTCTTCCGACATTTTAGGTGCACAGTTATTCTTATCCTACAGTTTTGCGTGTTTTATCTGTAAAAAACCATTACCATTTATTATAAAGCTATACAGATCATCTAAAACTACATTACATTTAATAAAAATAATATGCATAATTTTGCTATGTAATAAAAGTCCATTTATTCAGTTCAATACAAAATAATAATTACTTTTCATACACAAATACACAAATTGTCGACCAGCAACAAAGCCAGAGGCTCAACAAGGTTGGTCCAAAATATATTAATTCTTTATTAGTTTCCAATAACTATCGATATTCTTCTTAAATTCTTTTACTCTTCTTGGAATGCACAACATAATCTAGTAAAGCCTTCCACACTCATTGACAACTCTACTGTAAAAATAATATTTTCTTACCTCCCTTCTAAAGCACGATTTATTCAATTTCAAATCATGTAATTTGGTCCGCCTATGTTGAATACATATTTATTTTTTAAAAAAAATTACGACTTACGTATTGTGTGAATCTGAATTGTATAAAATAATTATTTCCGAATCTGCAATCAATCCGCCGCCTAAAAAACTTTATTGCACCTCTGCATACTAACAAGTTACTAAGTCAAACGCTTATTTTCAATTCACCAAATGTGTTTATTGATTCGAATACAAATCTATCGATCAATGTATGGATTAATGCCTGATATATAATTTCGTTTCAGAATCCAATATCATATTTGATAGCATTTATCCAATTTCAGATTCTTTTATGCCTATGTAAAGAGGGAAAATTATCTGTTCTATTGCTTGGTCTGGAGAAATAAAATAAACCACCATCACTTTTCCACAGATCTACTTAATATAGGCATGTTCCAGATCTTGAGTCCAAACAGAAGTTCTGAATAAAAATAGTCTTTAATCGAACCTCAATTGCTGAATAAATGACACGTGAGAACAAAGTACCAATCAAAGGAAATGCAGGAATGAAAGCTGAAAAAGAAATACGTTACCTAAAACAAGTAAATTGTTCTTTAAGTCCTAAAACTGAAATCCATTATTAAAAAAAAGTAAAAGTAAGAGCGACGAATCGGTTGTCCCTGAGCCACAATCTCATTCATTTTTCAAAAAGAAACTGAAAAATATATAAGAGAGCTATAATTTCTAAAAATAATAAATTATGCTTTTAACGGTTTAATCAGCAAGCTTTATCCTCGAATAATTGTTTTTTTTTTTATGAAATTAAAATTTAAAAACTATTTAAGGTAAAGCATTAGTTAAAAACAATTGGACTTACCAAAATTAGATTCTTAAAAAATATAATAGGACAGACTCGATTATTCCACCTATGCATTACTTGCGAGCAAATCGTTAAATAAAGTGAGTTTATATTTATAGGGTTCCCAATATGGTATCTGGTACAATGTTAGCCCTTCTTATTTTGAAAAAAAAATGGATGCACATGTTCAAAATGACTTTCCGTGCCCGCCTATAATAGCGTGACCCGCCTACTTCGCAACCACCAGCAATGGCGTGCTTATTCGAATAGGAAGTCGACAACCTTAATTAAATCGTGTATTGATCAGATTGTAGAAATGCAACAAACAAACGCAATTTCTGATTTTCTCTTTTGTTTAAATATATATTTTATCTGGGATACAGAAATAAAATGTGAATAAATTTGGAAAAAATAAGTTGAAAAGAAGCTGCTGTAAGCTTCTTTACAAATGAGTTATAACTTAACTACATACGGCGGTTCCAAATTGTTAAGTTGGTAATGCATTGGTCATTCAGATCTACACCTAGCAATCCCAAAGCAGAGGACTTAAAATTAAATCACTGCTTACTAAACTTTAAGGTCAGAGAAGCTGAACTTTAAGGTAAAGAACAATTATTTAAAATTCAGAAAATAAATACATTGATGTTAATCAATTACATCAAATAAGATATTAATAATTTAATTGAAATTTCAGCGTCTCATTCTTATCTTGAAAAGACTGATAGTATAATAATTTTTTGCTGCTAAAAACACTCAAATATATATTTAAAATGAATATGTATTAAATAATTACATAAAAAAATTATAGGGATAATAATAATTAGGATTTCAGGGTCATCCCCTAGGAACGATATTAGCTTATTTTTATGGATAAAACATACAAAAAATTTAACGCTCCAAATTGTATTTTTCACAGGAAGTTTTAGGTCTTAAGGGCCAGTAGAAATACCGAATAAAAATGAATGCATTCTCGAGTTGCGATTGGTGAATGAATGTCATGTGGGAAAAAGATAGCATCTATCAGAGCCCGCTTGCTTCAACACTTTGCAACAAAAAACAAAACAACCAAAGAAACTTGGAGCACGTGACGTTATAAAAAAACAATGAGCTTGTTTCAACACTTTCTCAAAGATGAGCAGCAAAACCAATGGCATCTCGGTATGAAAAGCTTGAAATCATAAGAAATATTCCCATTACGGAAGGAGTGAAAGCTGGACCACTGAGAGATACGAGGTATATATTCATACAAGAAGCATATTAACTGCAAACCAATATCCCATGATGCATTGCGAAATGCGGTTTTAAACTACGAAACGCAGTTGACTGTGCTAAAACTCAAAAAAGAGGCTAGAAGTAGACAGCTTCAAATTATTAAATTACCAAATTACGTCTTGCCAGGGGCTGTAGGGAGCCAAAAGGTCAAAGATCTCAGACTTGAGATCGGAAGGTTGAGAGTTCGAGACCCGGTCGCCACTGAAGACTTACCGAGTATATGCGGAGTACGTGCTCGCAAAGCTCCTTCTACACCAAGTTAGGGCACACCATACATTCGATCGGAGCCAAGGTTTTTCCCGCTAGAGGCGCTGCTATACGCTGAAGGCCGAAAATGACGAAAAAGCGTTATGTTCCGGGCTGCAAATTTGGATATAAAACTTAAATTAACTGTCGATTTTCCTTGTTTAAAGCACCTAATAATGAAGAGGATCTTAAATTGCGGCGCAAGAATATCCCTAGGAAGGATCGTCTGCTGAAAAGTACCGAAATGGTGATTTTTTTAAGGGGAAGTCAAACACCTCTCTTCCCTTTTCACTTCCCTTGTTAAGTCTATGGGACAGTTTTCAATGCTCACTGACTTTTTCCCGCTAGAGGCGCTACGATACGCTGAAGGCCGAAAATGCACCGAACCGGTTGAGCCACTCTCCCCCATAGACATCCCGCGTTATGTCCCAACTTGGTGTTGAAGGAGCTTTGGTGCTCGTAAAATCTGTTGGGTTCGAAAGTCCTGTGGTCGGTCATTGCGCAGTTCACCATGGGTACAGGTTCCTGGAGAAAATTTCTCTCCCCTTCAGGGACATGTCTAAATTGTGGAGGTGGCGACAGATGACAGCATCTGTCATTTGTGTATTTGTGCGTCTTGTGTCGTCCTACTTGACGATGGTTTATAAGCGGGTCCTTGCGACCAAGCACACAAGCCTGAAAATATATGTCAAACCAACCATTACGTCTTGCCAATCCGGCGGCCTAGTGGTTAAGACCTGGAGCCTTTGGAGCTGCTGCCGGGCTCGAATCCTGTTGAGGCATGGATGTTTGTGTTTGTCGAGTATATGCAGAGTACGTGCTCTTTAAAAATTTGTTGGGTCCAAAAGTCCTGTAAAAGGTCATTTCGCAATTTTTTATGGGTACGGTACAGGTCCCTGAAGAAAATTTCCCTCCACTCCAGGGACATATCTAAATTGTGGAGGTGGAGACAGATGGCAGCATCTGTCAGTTGTGTATATTTGTGTCTTGTCCTACTTGACGATGGTTTATAAGTGGGTCAAGCCTGAAAATATATGTCTACCAACCAACCAAATTACGTCTTACGTGCTTACGGGTGTACATATTCGAATTCTAGAAAAAAGCGAATATGAAGGTTTTTACACTTAATTTAAACCAATTGTGTTACATTAAAAAACACAGAAAAAATTTAGAAATTCACTTTCATGTAAAAATTATTCTAGAAGAAGAATTTGAACCAAGAGGTACTTTTCTTACCGTCAGTGGCGAAAAACGAAATATTCAAGAATTAAAAGTGAGTATATATTTTAAAAAAAATTATAGGCTATAGTTTCGGATAATCGTTGGCTTGGCTAAATTTTTGGTTACTTGTGCAGAAATGAATTTCAATTGCATCACCTTAGGTGGACATGGGAAATTGTTAGCATGCGCCGCACAGTGGGGCAAAACTCGCAAAAGATGGCCAAAAGTATTTAACGGATTTTAAACGAACTATAAACTATTAGATTATGTTTTATGAAGTATTTTAATATCAAAATTGAGTCAAAGTAAATAAAATATATATTAATTAATAAAAATTCTGCTCACATAGTTTTGCATAAATTTCGACATTTTATTTAAAAAAAAGTTTTTAAAAACTAATTAGGATTAAATAAATGCATATTCATTAATTTATACCGATTTAAAAGAAATATGAAGTTTTTAAACTCTTCTTGAGTACATAATTGTTTTTTAATAACTCCTTATGACTTTAACAATATTTTAGAATTTGCTTACTTTCAATCGCTTTCACATTCGGAGTCATCATCAGAAGAGTTGCTTGCATATTTTATTACTGAACCTTCTAACATTTCCAAAGTATCTTTCGAAAAATGTCCGAGTTTTCTTTTAGGCTCTTTTTCTCTAAAGTTCCAAATGAAAGGGTCAGATAAAATTAGCAAATAATTTAATATGTCTTCGTTCGTTTTTGCTCTTGAACACTTGCGCGTAAAACATCTTCTGCATATTTTAAATTCTTTGTTACGGGCTTCTTGTGCCTCTTCACTCAATTGTCCTATGGGTATTAAAAAATTCGAAATTACTTCTGATCCATATATAAGAATCTTGTGGACAGTTACTGGCATTGGATTCCATGGATTCAAGTTAACATAGTGTTCAGCAGTTACAAGACAAAATTTACTGAATTTATCTTTATTGATACTAAAGCCACTTGACAGTGTTTGCATAATAATTCCAAACTGTTTAATTAGTACTTCATCGATTCCAGTAATTCCAGCAGAAACACTGTAGTGCTCGAAGAATCGTCTGACAACTTCATTCGAAATGATAACAACTCTTTGTTGTTTTAGGTGGTGCGGTGAATCTGGAAAAACCACCTGTCCTTTTTCAAAATCAAAACAAACCATTTGTAGTGATGGGTTTATTTTGCGGGTGAAATGAATCAGTGTATACATGTTTCTTTTTTAGTTATTTAATCTTAAAGTTCAAATTTTAATGTATATTTTTCAACCAATAAAAATATTAAAAGATTCTTAAAAAGGCCCAAAATATATTAATTTTTAACATTAATTTTCTTAACACTCCATAAAACCTTACTTTAACGCTTTAAGTATATTTATTTTGGACTTAAAACTACAATTTTACAAATCTATGACTTTCCTAGAATAATAATAAATTCACTTAACTTCTCAAATAAAAAATAACTTTCGAGTTTTGTCCATAGGACGTCGCACTGTGCTTCGAGTTAACGTGAGCCACACTGATTTTTTTGAGAACGAGCTCACTACAAATTAACTTTACTTTAAAAAACGCACTTTAGCGCACGAGATTTCACTTGAAACAACTTATATAGGTTCTAAACTTTATCATAAAACATATTTTAGAAGGGGGAAATGGGGGGATTTTTTTTATTTAACCCAAACGTGTACGGTTAAACTATTGAATTTATGAATGGAAATAATGAATTTAATTTCAAATGAAAATATAACAAATAGGATAAATTCTCATAATAACTAAAAATAACATACCTTCAGGTGTATTTTGCATTTTTAATCTTTATTTTTAAAAAATTCAGATCGCGCAAAAATTTATGTGACTGTTCATAGTCAAAATCGCATTTGAAATGAGCCTCCTATGTTTTTCTACTTTGAGCGCGTTGCATGGTTAAAATAATAATCGAGCAAAGAAAATATTAACGGTTTTCAATCTGTTGAAATATCGTCTGCAGGTGCACCAAATATCAAATTTTTACTCAAAGTTTTATTTTTTGACTTTTGGCCACGTTTTGCGACTTTGCCCCACTGTGCGCCGTACGTAATGTCTCGTGTCATCCCCAATTCCAGTTCAGTGCTTTGTTAAGATCTTCAGTTGTAACTTAAACTTAACAAAACAAGAAATTTTAATTTAATGCAGAAGCATTTATATTACCTAATATTGTATTATACTGTTTTCGGGAATATCAATATTAAATGTACTTGAAAAGTATCTTATTGAATTTCATACCAATTCTTGAACATGTATTGTTTTAGCTGAGTAAGCCTTATTTGATTATCTGTATTTACAATCCAATCCATTAGAATTCTTGTGCTTGTTGTGCTAATCAAGTCTAGACGGTTGTCATATTGAGCCAATTTAACATCAATTTAATTTTCGTGGTATGCTTACTCAGGGTACTAAGGAACCTGGAATTTCTCATTGAATTTTTGAAATTATCACATAACTTTTCAGTTTTTCGTGCTTTGTCCCCACACCCTGTTACTTTGCTATTCTGACTTATAGACCAAGGCTGAAATTAGAAAAAGGAGGTAAATCTTTAGAATCCGGTGCTGCTTGGCGTTTGTCCAAAAACAACAAATAATTGGCGAAACTCGCGTGCTTTATCAGTGCCAGTTTCTTTCAAGCCAATGCAACCCTAGTTTCTTTCACTGATTACTAAGGTTAATGGATCGCAGATAGCTACGGAAGAGTTGGAAGTCATTTTTCTTCTCCCAGGTCAACCCCAAATATCTAGTCTAATTGGAATAAACGTCGCATTAGAGCTGCACGATTGGCAATCCACTTTGTTTTGAATTAACGCCGTACTAGAGCTACACAAGAGGCTATACAGTACGCACCTGTTTGGGGCCCCGGGAAATTTTTTTTCTCTAAAAAAAACATCAGTATCCAACATCGGGCAGTATTGTAGGGCCCATTGAAAGCCTAAATACCCGTTTGGGGCCCCGGGCAAATTTTTTTTCTCTAAAAAAACATCAGTATCCAACATCAGGCAGTATTGAAGAGTCTGTTGAAAGCATAAAATTTTGTTTGGGGCCCCCGGCAGCTAGCAGACCGGCCCTCTTCGAATCGACAAAATATTCAGAATAAAAAATAACCGAAATATAATAACCAAAACCAGATATTCAGAGTTAACCGTAACCGCGATTACGATGCACGCGCAACTTTACCCACAATTCATCGCTCGCACGTATCAACAGCGTCGTTAGTTGGACGAAAAAATAAATTAAGAACAAAATAATTCCATTGTGCGCGCACATAATCCGGGCTTCTTACCCACAATTCCGCGCAAGTATTACCAGCGCCGACAATTGGATGAAAAGATCTTTCGCCGTATCACCAAATAAAATTGTTTATTGCTTCCTATAAAAAACGCCAAATCCGTTGGCGACAGAAGCACCGGATTCTAAAGATTAACCAAAAAGGATAGTTGAATTTGTTCTGGCCATAGATTCTTGGCACTGTTATGAACGATGGTTTAAAAGACTTTCCCATGCATTTGGGCTCTTGAACATCAGTTTTCTTCTAACGCAAACAATTATATTCTTATTTCTCTAAATTACCATGAAAAGCAATAGCCTCAGTTATTATAATGCCCCATGTTATCCCACAATTATTTTGGTAGCTTTGGCATTATTAAACTAGACCCTCATATTTTACTATAATTTTCATTACTAAAATTGATATTTTAAGGCCAAAATAACTAATATTACTTCCTTAAATTAATGTTGTAAGCCAGGATAACTACTAGGAACTACCATTATTAATATTGTGGTAGAGAACATATTACAACTTGCATATATTTTTCTGATGTATCAATAAAAGTACAATTTGTGTTCGGTAAAAAAAAAATGCATTAGCACTTCAACACTGATTATAAAAAGTATAACTATATTCTATTTCATTCTAGAACTTATTGAAATGGCGGTGTGGAAATAACTTTTTTATGTATCAATAAATAATTCAAACCCTCTGATTACATTGTCAGACACAGATTCTGATGCTCAAGAGGATTGTGAAACTCCAAAGAAAAAAAAACATTTCAATCTTCAGAATGTTCTTCACCTGTAAAAAAACTGGTAACTGAAGGAAATTCTTTAGAAATAATAGTTTCTAGTGACCAAACTGATGTAAGTTTTGTCTAGTATTGGTAGTATGTTTAGTTAAAATTAACTAAATTTTATTCATATTAAAAGACAGCTTTAAAAGCTTGGAAAATTAGGATGCATTTTTGAAGGTCTGATAATGCTTAATCAACCTAGCCAGTTAAATTTAAAACCCATTAAATTAGCAAAGCATAAATGAATTATAAATAAGGTGGATAGGTATAAGAAGTCTTTACAATACTGGTCAATAAAATCGCAACTGATTTATGAGATCAAGTATACAAGTACAAAGGAATTTGCCTGTGTTAAGGATTTGTTTGTAAAAAGCTAGAAGGGGATTGTTTTGAGTGTCCATTGAACTAATAATAATCATTTTGAATATAATTGTTTGAAATATTTTGATAATAAATTTTATTCATCCACTTTCCAAACAATCCACACTAAAAAAAAAACTCAACCGAGCTGTCTCGAATTTAATATGTTTCAATTAAAAATTATTTTGGCCGGTGGTCTTTTAGACCTAATGTCACAATATGGCAGGGTGTGTGTATTAAAATTAACTTATTTCTTGAACATAGATCTTTGGAACAGTCTAGGTAACATAGTACTGAATTTGTGCATTGTATTTCTATTTAATTGACCTGCTTATAAGACATTACAATCATATATAATTGCAGAAAAATCATATTGAATTACTTTCGTAACAAATACTGTTTTTTCTTCACTGTTAGCCCTCTAGAAAAAGAACAAGAAACAGACCATGTTCACCTTCTATAAGATACAATCCTCTGATTTTCGCTAAGAACAATATAAAAGGAACTCCCACAGTCAAAATAAATTGCAACAGCAAGTGTGTTGTAAATGCTACAAATGAAGAAAAGTCATGTTTTGCTATTAAAACTTTTGTACCCTTGCCATCTCGGATAAAAGGCACTACTTCTTGTGGAACTAAAAATTTATATGATCTCAAAAGAACATCAGCTACCCCACTTAATTCAGCTGCACCTTGTGGTGAAACTGATATTACTAGCACTCAAGATGATAATGTTAGGATAATAAGAGACTCATTTGTTTTGGACAACAAGCCAAGTTTGTCTTTCACTGCTGCTAATTTTCCTGCATCTTGTGAAACGAATGGTACCTGCACTCTGGATGATAGTATGCCGCCAAGTTTTCCAAAAGAGCAAGGCACCACTGTGCTGTGTGATAGCATGGTAGAAATTATTGAATCTTGAGGGACAAAATCAGCTAATATCTCAAAGTGAAAATGGTACAGCTCAGCTTAACAAACTATGTATGAAACCTCTAAACTGTTTCAAGAGTACTGAAACAAAGAGCTCACAAAAAAAGGCAAATGTCTTCAATAAAAGAGACAACATGGTTCAATCTAATAGAAGACGTACTGTACTGCTTCCAAAATGGGAAAACCCCAGTCAGAAAGTTGTCACTGGACGCAATCTGCAGAATGTGGTTAGTGGATCTAACTTTCTAATGCCTGCTGCTTTGGCTCTTCAATTCCTTAAAACTGTTACTGATTGCAGCAGTGCTATTAGGAATAGTTCACAAATGCAAGCAAGTACCTTCAATAAGCAAAACAATGCTGTTAAATTAGAAAGCCGTACTGTACATCTTACGAAATGGGATAATAAGAACCAAGGATGTATTGCCACTAGCCAGGAACTGACTAATGGCACCTTGCTGAATGTATCAACTGAATCCCACTTTTCAATGCCTGATGGCTTGGCTCTTCAATTACCCTTACCAGGCACTGTGAAGCTACGACCAGTAGGCATTGATGGAACTAACATTGCCAGAGCGTAAGTGACCGAGTTTTACAGGATGTTATTCAACTACAGACCGTAATGTCTTTGCATTTACTATAGTCTCTTCTTCACTGACATTTTATAAACAAGTCTAGATATAAAGGAGCTGGTACACTTTAATTATGTCAGGTATACTGGCCCTGGCTGTGTGTGTTTCATGTATTTTTTCTTCTGGGTTCCAATATGTCTGTCTTAACTCTTAAATGCTGTTCAAAATTATGCGGAATATTTTCCAACACCTAAGTGTAGCTAGTTAAATCAGCCAAAAGAAATTTACTGTTGCCTTAACATTATAATTTAGATCACAAATAATTGCAACTTGGAACATTTTGATTGTCAACAGCAAGTAGAGGTTTGCATTTAGAAAATATTTGTGCAATATATCAATGGTGTGACAAAAAACAAAGTATTGTATTTCAATATTGAATTATGTAAGTTGAAGGTAGGTTTGTACCTATGATTTCTCTGTGCATACCTTTTATTTTTCATTCAAAATGCATTGACTGTATTTAACTTTCTGGTATTAAACATTTTTGAGTTAACTAAAAGCTTATTTCTTACCTTTAAGTTATTGTTTATTTCATTAAAGTATATATAATTGAGGATTTAATTTCAAAATAAAAATGTTTATGTACAGATAGTTTACAATAGAATTTTTTTAAATATATTTTTCATCAATAGCGAAAAAAGTTTAAAAGTTGATGTTAAGAGTAAGTTAACCATTAAAAGCTCAAAATTAATTGAAATCATACAGTGGTGGCCAAATCATAAAGTGGTGGCATACATCATACATATAACATTTTATTTTACAGGCATGGCTCAACAAACAGAGCTTATTCATGCAAAGGAATCAAGATCACTTTGGACTATTTTCTAAGGAGAGGGCACACAGAAGTAACAGCATTTATTCCGATGTTCAGAAAATATAAATTGTATGGAGCAATACCGACAACAGATGCAAACTTTTTGGAAGATTTGGAGAAAACTGGACACATTGCTTATGTTCATTCAAGAAAAGTTGAGGGTAGAACACTGATTTGTTCTAGTGGATAGGCAAGATTAATTTTTGGCTTTGGTTTAACATTTTATAAGTTTTTAGGCTTTAAGCCATTGGAAACTTAATTTAAAGCATATTTTCCTTTTATTATATGGTTTTAAACATACTTTTAAATCAAGGTAATTAAAATTCCTTATGTTACAGCTACTTGAGAATAGAACTCAAAATACGTAATCTGTTTGTTTGTAGCCAAATTATAACTCCAAAATATGTGATACTTTCTTTTAACCATTCCTGTTGTTTCAGATTTTGGGTAAATCCATTTTAAAACAATTTAATTGAGAATCTTACGAGTAAGAACAAAATAAAACACTGTTTATCAATATTTGGTTGCAGGATCAGGGTTGTCACTGTTAACTGAAATGCAACTAGGTTGTTCTCTGTGAAATGGACAAGCAAATGTCCTAGACTCCTTTTCAAATTTTATGTATATATTTAATTTAAGTATGTTAAACTGGCTTATAAATTTGTTTGTTTTACTTTAAAGTGTTAAATAAATAATAAATATCTTTCATACACAAAATTAATCCTAAACATTGTATTTGTCACTCCATTGTTCTTGTACAATTTTCAAATTCTTAAGATTTTTTTTTCTCTAATGGGTCTGCAACATTGGCGGTCAAGCCTTCCTTTGCAGACTCCGCATATTCCCCAGAACTGAGAGCCATTTTTTTTGTGGCACCATCTAGGCGACTCTCGCTACCAATTTTGACGCCCAGATTACAATGAATCTGAGCTCTAAAAATTATGCAATAAGCTATTTTTTAATTATTTTTTTAATGGAATTATCAATGGTTAAATGTTTTGGTTTCCCAAAAAGTTTTCAATTTTTGTTTAAAAAATATCTAGAAGTATTTAGTGTTGCTGGGTTAACAATTATAAAGCCACTATGCCTTTCTAAATTTTCAGTTTCTAAATCTACTTAATGCCATGGCAGTCAAACTAAAACTAGCATGTGATTCTAAATGACTAATTGCAAGATTAGCAAGTAATGTTTTGTTCCAATTAAGGGGGTTCAATACCTAAAAATCGGTGAAAAAATCAAAACCAAAATTATTGGCTTAAAATACTATTACAACCTTTATTAATAATGTCACAAAGTATCAAGACGATTGGAAAAATATTTTTGACATTAAAAGCCATTTTAATGTCATGTCTTCGTAAGGAAATGGGTTAACAATAAAAACTTTAAATTCGTTTTCCCCATAACTTGATTTTTTGAACTTCGATGTACCTTTTCTCAAAAACTATGCTATGTTTTCTCGTAAACTTTTTTTATACGATGTAATACATAGTATAGATTAATCTGAGGTTATAAATTTGAATAAAACTAAAGTGAAAAAAATTTTATGGGCAAAAAAGTGAAAAATTTCATGTTTTTTGGGTACTTTAAAACTTATTTTATTTAAAAAAATCTAACAGTTATTTAGAAAAAACTTTTAACCTCAGTTTAATATATAAGGTTGGTATAATACACACAAAATTTTTTTAAGATGATCTGATCAGTAGTTATTGTGAAAAGGTACATTGCAATTGGCCAATTTAACATTACCGATATACAACATACTGAACCGAACCCCCTTAATAATTTGTTTGTAGTAAAAATTCCATTTAATTTTTTGCTGTATGTATTCACTTCCGCACTCTGATCCCCCAATTGAAGATAAGCAAGATTAATTCTGTATTGCTGTTTATTTGGTGAACAGTTAGGTGTATAAATTAAACACAATAACGAATTATGTTCTTGAGAATTATATTACTAGGAAATTTATAAATATTCTTCACTCCCTCATTTCTCAGCTGTCTGTAAAAAAAATTTCTTTAAATCTTCAATGCATAGGCATCATTTTGTCTAGTATTTGTATGTTTCGACTACTCGTATAAAAACATTTTTTTACTAAAAGTATTTAAATTTTTTTTATTATATTTGTTAGAAAGTTTATTACAATATGTAAATTGAAAGTAAGATAGACTTTTGAGATCTTTCTGGTTAACTTTGGTTTGCATAAAAACAATGAATGTCTTACTATCAAATCTACATATTTCATATATTACAGTTTTTATAAATTTTTATTAACTATGCTCTTTTTTTTCAATAGTAAGGTTTATTAAAAGGCTTCTGCTATCTTGTAAAGCACTTTACTGTGTAACATTTGGTAACCTTTAAGGGCAAAAATTTAAATTCATATTGTCTAAAACAATTTCTTTTATAAATTTGTTTTATTTATTTTGTAATTTGATTGTAGATTTGTTGTACAGCTTGCAACCCAAACTGGTGGAATTATAGTTTCCAATAACAACTACCAAGACATTGTATTGGAAAGTGAAGCTTTTAAAAAGACTGTCACAGAAAGGTCAGTATTTAGTCAAAAATAATTTTATCGAGAAAGTTATGTATTCAGTTGATAACCTTTTTTAAAATAAAAATCAGTACTTTATGGTTTTGTGTGTTTTCATTCCCTAAAATTTCAGTTTCCTTAAACTGTTTTACACTTAGAGTTTGTATATAATTAAGGTGGATAAAAACATATTTTTACTTAAATCTGCATTTTGTACCTTTTTTTTTTAAATGTATAACAGCATTCTTAAAAAGTGGCTTTTACAAACTAATTCCTAAACTGTTTCTTATATGTTTAACCTGTTTTATATGGTTATTAAAACAAACAATTTGTGAAATGCAAGAAAAACTGAACTTTTTTTTTAAGATTTGGGTAAACTATTATTTTATTTGCCAGAACTTGTAAAAATAGCAAGTTTACTTGTGTAAAAAAGAAAGTTCAACAGTGCTTGCTACCTCCATTAATATATTTTATTGCAGGCTATTGACATTCTGCTTCGTTGGGGATAATATATTGTTTCCTGATCATCCTTTGGGCGGAGAACGGGCCTTGCTTGAAGGAATTTCTAGCTTTCCCCCCTGGGCATTCACACATTCTATGAAAGATGTTATATCCAAATGAATACATATTCTGAAATATGTTATCAAGATTGTGATGTCATATTTGTTGCTTAATTCGATGAGTTTGATATTGGTCGTGAGACAATAAAAAAAAATGTTTATTAAGATGTGTTTATTGCTTAATAAATTTTAAGACACAATATTTTTTTTATTAGTTCTTGAAACGTAAAGGAAAAATAGTCACATTTTCTAACTTGCACCAAACTTTTAATTGTTTACAAATACAGAAAAGGCTGAATTGGCATTTCAGTGCGTAAAATTGATTAAAACAAATGGCATAATTTAAGATTGCTATGTTTTTTCAACTCAATTTAGATTACTTTTACCAGGCCAAAAGTAGCTGAAGTGCAAAATTGAATAAATTAACCAACCCATATCTCTAAAAGATCGGAATTATAAAATGGTGTTTAGTTCGGGCCTAGTAAATAATTAACTGAAAAAATAAAGTGCCTTGCAAATAATATATAATCATGAAAAAGAATTCTATTAAAAATCTGTATTCATAATGACAGTTTTTATGCATGTAGTTAAAGAATTGAGGCACTTACTAATCAAGAAGGGGAAAAAATAATGGAATCATAAAAAGATAGAATCCTAAAAAATAATCATAAAAAACAAACTCGTCTCTTGACCAGGGTTCTAAATTACGAGGCGTCGTCAATTATGGCCAATTACGGCAAACACATCCAATTACGCCTCGTAATTTAGAACCCTGGTCAAGTGACAAGTTTCTTTTTTAAGATTCCATTCTTTTCCCCCCTTCTTGATAAGTAAGTATCTCAAAGTTTTTTTGCATTTGGATTATTCATTAAAGCTACAGACCACTCCGTCCGAATAGCGAGCGTTATTTTATAACCACCCTGTACACCCAGTGTGAAGGCGGGAATCGAACCCGCGCCGGGATTTTTCTTTATCTTGTCAAAAAGACAATTAAAATTAAAACCTAACTCATTGCATAATTGTTTGAGGAGTTAAATCTCTTGGAAGCAAAATAGCTCTTATCCACTCACATAACAGTGGTGAAAGTGGGAAAAAAATAAGTGGGGGGATGCTTTCAAATAGAATGCCATGCCCCATCCCCTCTCTATGGATTTGAGAGATATAAGAAGTGTTGGGGGGGGGGGGGGGTGGATAGCCATTTTCTTGCGTCTACCCACACTAAAAGTCATTTTAAAATGTTTATACAAACCAAAACTCCCAATTCCCTTACGGGGCTGGGGAGCCCAGTCGGTTAGGCACTATCCTAGCATGCGAAAAGTCCCAGTTTCGGGCGTCGCCAAAAGTAATTGTCGACCTATAAACGGCCCGTGCAGCCAAAAATGTCTGACGATAATAATACCCCGTGTAAGAGAGTGCACGTTAAATTTCATTTTCAAAGTCCTAACGCTGCGTCCGATGTCGCCCTTAACTGTTGTGTTGGGTGCCTATTCAGGTGTTCGCTCGTTACTTGACTGTGGTTTTAAATTACGACGCCCGTCGCCAATAGCCCTCATGTAGTCCTAGTGCGACGATAATTCAAACCTAAACCTAATTTCCTTACGTTTTTTTACGTTACGCAGATAATACATTGACTGTAAACCTCTACATTTTGCTTCATAAGGGCAGGCGCATTAATTAACTAGAGGGGGGGCCGGAGGATTTTGGAACACAGCTGTAAATAAAAAGGTTGACCCCCCCTCAGGACCTGAAATTTAAAATATGACCCCCCCCCCCCCTCGAAAAAAAATTACTTCAAATAAAACATCGGAAATGTTATTTTTTTTACAGTTTTTCAGCAATCATCATAAATGTTGATGGTTAAAGGGGTCATAGGAGTCTTAAAAGTTTGCAAAGAAGGTACTACAAAGTATAGTTTGATCTTTCACGTAATTTTTTAGCTACTCGATGTACAAGTATAATTTTTTTATATGTAATTATATAAGATTTATTTAATATGAAACAAATTTTAAAATTTATGAAACTTTAGCCCAAACTAAAATAAATTATATTAAACATAAAGCTATTTGAACACATTAGGATTAGGCTTGCGGCAAATTTTGAGGTCAAAATTGAAAAAATGACCAAGAAAATGACTTTATATTGTACAAATATGTACAAAACAAAGACTTATACCTAAATTCTTAGCTCAATTTTAATTAGAAATTATTTTAAGAATTTTTTTCTAAAACAAATAATAAAAAATTTTAAATTTTGATCTAACATTTTTTTAAAAAATAATTTCTAATTAAAATTGAGCTGAGAATTTAGGTATAAAGTCTTTGTTTGTACATATTTGTACAATATAAAGTCCTTTTCTTGGTCATTTTTTCAATTTTGACCTCAAAACTTGTCGCGCAAGCCTAATCCCAATGTGTTAAAATAGCTTTCTGTTTAATATCATTTATTTTAGTTTTGGCTAAAGTTTCATAAATTTAAAAATTTGTTTTATATTAAATAAATCCTATAGAATTACATATAAAAAATTATACTTATCTATTGAGTAGTTAAAAAATTACATGAAAGATCAAACTATACTTTGTAGTACCTTCTTTGCACATTTTTAAAACTCCTATGACCCCTTAAATAAACTTACACCGTCAGACTCCGATAAATTGCTGGTTTGGCAAATTTTTGATCACGAAGCTAAATGTTGCATTCTATATCTACTGCCACAATTGGCAGAAACAACTTATTGGAATGCATGCATGATGATGTAATGTATGCAAGCTGTGAAGACAGCTTTTCAGACTGTGATGATTGATAACATTTACGCAAATAAAATGTTTAGTATACGCAAATAAAATGTGTCCTGAATGTAATTTTATTCGTAGGTTGGGTCTACATTTGTTACGGTTTGAAAAATTTAAAGATAATATTACTTTATCATAATAAAAGCAGTAGTTTTGTTTATGGCGAAATTTCATTAAATAATTTTTTGTTACGAAAATTGTTGATGTTATCAAAAGTTGGGAATTGCTGTTGGAAATAAGCAGATTTTTTTTACAACTGGATTGACTGCCTTGCTGTAAGTTGAAAAAGAGAATCTTCAAATGTACTATTTTATTTTGTTACTTACTTAATATGAAAAGTAACGAGTTACAGGTACTTTATACAAAAAGTAACGATTCACAGTTACTTTTTGAAATTTCAAGTTATAAGAAAAATTGAAATTAAGCTATCTTACCATTTTTCAAAGTAAACCCAAACTAACGAAACATAAGCACAAACAAAATGCTGAAATTGCAATTAATAAATATTTCGTTTTTTATTTAGTTTCAATCCTTTACGCTAAGTCAGCCGACAACGAGTCCACCAGCACACTTGCATGCAGGTACTGAGAGAAAAAGGTGTGAACGTGCCCTCTCCCCCTCTTCGAGGGGAACCACTTTGTTGTTGAACACAAAGGAGTGTGCACTGGTCGAAACATGACAAACGACAACCTGCTTGACAGTCAGCGTGATTTATTTCAGAACACTTCTTTTCGGCAGGTGCCTGTAATTACGGGTTTTATTATGTGATACTTGGAAAAGTAAGCAGATAAGGAGAAACATTCGTACTTCAGGCCAGGGCTAGTAAAATAAGAGTATTCCATCCAGCTAGTATAAGAGTATTCCAACTTTCTATGGCCCTGACTTCAGGCAGCAATTCTTGCAGACCGTCACGCCTTTAGCAGCCAAGAAAAGCTTGTATTTCGGAAATGCGAAATGTTCCCTTCTTATGAATGGAATTTCGAAATGCTTCAGACAGCCGTCGGAAAGTTTGGGAAAAGTAACGAAATTGGAATATTAACACCTGACCCCCCCTTTTGAGGATAAATTTCAATCATGACCCCCCACTATAATCCTCCGGCCCCCCCTCTAACTAAATAATGCACCTGCCCTAAACCTTACGATTTTAAAAAATTCTAGGACAAACATAATTTAAATTTGAATGTCGGCGTAATAGTATACCCGCTATTGAACCGAACATTTTCGATTATTTCCATAGCTTCCTACATTAACATGCCATCTAGCAATTGAGAAATAACATAGATTCACAGGCTATCATTAAAAAGGACTTAGGTCGCGCCATCTGTTGGTAGACTTTCGCATATTCATTACGTTACAGTTTTCAAAAAAATAGTTTTGGCTTCTTAAAGAAAAATTAATAATACTTATGTAGCACTTATTAAAAATGCTTCGGTTAAGAATAACAGTCCCTTAATAATAATATTATAATTTTGAACAAAAACAGAATTTTAAAATGAGATAGATCATTTAATTCCCAACTATAAATTGCATATAAATTATCAGAATTTACGCGAAAAATATATTTAAAAGTTTTTTCAAAACTTATTACTTCGAAAACACATATATTAGAAAACAGAATGCCCGAACCAAATTAAAAATAAATCTAGATAGAACAAAAGTTAATATGTGTTTAAACTATATATTAGGAGGGGGAAAAATGTAATAATTAATAATGAATGCGTTACGAAAAGTTTCAAGAATAAAAATATTTAGAATAGACTATACATTTTCACCAAAAAAGACTAATTTAAAAAACTCCTTACCAAATATCTTCCATTTCGTAGGAAATCCTATATGGAATTATTGAAAACACCGTGTTCTTCCTTTTACTTTAGAGGTGGTCTGATGCAAAAAACTAGCTATTATTCGCTGAATTTACCAAAGTTTACAAAAAAAATTATAAATTTCGAATTCTAGTAACTAAAATTTCTTATCACAATCGCAGCGAACTGGTGTAAACAAAGGCTATGTCCACACTGCGACATTAAAAACTGACAAGAAATGCGCGCGCATTGAAATTCATGTACAATTTCTCTCATTCTAGGTAGGTGCGCGCGCATGCCTGTACCTGTCTGTTTATATTGTTGTTGTGTGGACATAGCGAAACAGCAGCACGTGTTCTGAAAGCACGTAAACGTTAAATAGTGCCATCTATTGACAGCTTTCTCACGATAGCCAATGGACAATTCCCACATTTTTTTATTATTTTTTTATTCGATGAAGGATGTCGAAAAAAAAATATTAGTCCAAACAAAAAAAAAATTCCGATGCGTATTTATTTTTTTATTCAATTTCAAAGTCGAGCTTTCGAGAAGTGCGCGAAAATCACTCAAAAGCCCGCGGAAACGCTGTGACGTCAGCTTTTACAAAACTCGTTCCGATCAGCTCTGGTTGATATTGACATTTGTGTGAAACTGAAACTGTGAAGTATGCGATACAATTAGTTTCGTTTGTTAAAACTATTTGAACATGTCATATCGGTATTGCATAGTTCCTGAGTGCCATAATACTACAGTTACTATCCCAGAAAAGATTTTTTTTTTATATTCCAAGTAAGGCTATGCGACGTGCCTGTTTCTCCTAAATCGTAAGCTGTAGTGTAGACAACTTGCTTTCCAGAAAGTATAGAGAATAGCTCATTGTAAAAGTTAAGAAACAAAAGTTTTTTTTTTTAGTTTTCAGCTACTTTTCTTTAATGTTTGAGTTTTTAATTGCATAACTGTTTGTTGTTCAAAAAGTTATAGTAAAAAGCCACAGTGTGAATATCTGAATAATAGATGGCAGCACGAGTGCTTTGGAATCAATGTTCAAAATACATAAAGTAATTAATTAATAGCTTATATTTAGTTATTTTTGGGTTTTTCTATTGGAATTAAATTGAAAAAAAGAATGTATAAATGGTACATGCATTTGAGTTGTTAAATAAAATTATAAATTTAGATACAATGATTTTACAAAACTTCGATTGTGTTAGATAATAACGCAGCTTTTGGGTAAGTTGTCGCTCTGCGCTTTGAAAAAGCCTGGTTTCATCGAAATAAATTGAAGAAAAAAGACAATTAGAACAAAAAATAATAGTAAATTAAAAATAAAGAATAAAAATCCGAACGTTTAAGAACTAAAACAAATTTAATAAGAAATCAATTGAAAACTCTAGATAGGTCGTCTGCACGCCGTTGTAAACTTTAGTAAACAAACCCACGAACATAAATGGTGACGTCACAACCGCTCCAACCAATAGCAGAACGGTTAAAACAAGAACTATTTTCTGCGAGTTTTTAAAATTAAATATTAAATTAAACAAATTTTTTTCGATATTTTAACCAGGATATTTGGAATCAGCGTTGTTTTGTCTATTTAGAAAAATAGTTTTGAAGTGCTTTTAAAAAATACGGGAATTGTCCATTTTGATCGTTTTCGGATGGCATGATAATGTAGGAGCCTATGTTATTTCCAGTTCAATTCAGTGGTTATTTCTCGTAAAGTGGCGCTGTTTTCAGTGTTCGGCGCAATAGTTGTGGTCCTATTGAACCAACGCCGAATACTCGGCGCAATAGCCTTCAAAAATCAAAATAAACATGCACCCCAAAGAAGCATATATTTTTTCTGAAAACTTTGAAGTATTTTGCTAATAACTCTAAAAATATTTCTTAATTCTGCAATTGAACAATAAAAAAACCGTTCTGAAACTTTCTATTCAAACAGTTATTAAGTAAGTCAAGATAAAACGTCTTCTTATTGTCTGTGTATTATGGTTTTAGTTTATAAGAGATAGTTCGGCAATTAAAATATACATGTTTCGGTAAAGTAATGGTATAAGAATGTATCCATAGAAAAAAAAACAATGTTTTTTTTTATGTTAGTGTTGGATACAAAGTCATAAGCAACTTAAGCCGTTATATTGTTTGTTTAAACAATGCAAGAGCGCCCTATTGTGAAGGTCTTTTTTAAAACAGCTTTTCAAATTATTATTAGATGTCAACCAAACGTGAAATATTGCTCCTTTATAAAGTAGTCCAGCACAATAGACTAGTAGAAACAATGTGGCATTGCACTAAACACTCATTTAGAGTCCTGTGCACTGTTTATTTGAATACCATCAGTATCCAACATGGGGCAGGATGCAGGGTTTTTGAAAGCCGAGCAATTTGTATTTTTTATTATAAGCATTAGTGTAGTTAAGCGTGAAAGTTCCGTGAGTACCTTAACTAAATTTTTTAAAAATTAGTATAATTCTATTGCAGGTGTTATCATGGCCTTGAAAATGCTGATAGGAGTTGTCAAAACAAAAGAATTTACAAGTGCTCTTCTGAGCCGCATTCAGCCATTTACATCATCATTGATTGGTCAGCAAAACTTTCACACCAGTCCTACAAATCTCAAAGTAGAAAAGTGGACGGACCAGAATGAATGGGTATATCCTCCTCAAAAACCTGGTGAACCAAGACGCCCTGCTGTAAGCATTATATTTAAAGACGAATGAGCCCGATCGACTGCGGGTCTCCAAAGCAAAGTGCCTCAATGTTAATCCAATGGGAAAAAAAATTTCTCTGTCGCGTTTCTCCCGCTGTATTGAATATTTATACAAACTTTTTTATTTAATAAATGTAGCTGTGTAGCTGACTTACAAGTCCCGACAATCCCATTTTTCGAATTGGTTCGAATATTTAAAAGAAATTTCAATAAATAATTGCACAATTGAAGCACTTTCAAAAAGTGCGATTTTAAAGGCCTGTAAGTCATCTATATTTATCATTAAAAAACGATTTGTAAAAAAACGATGGCTAAAAAATATTTTTTCCCATTGGAATAACACTGAGGCACTTTGGTTTGGAGACCTGCTATCAATTTGGCTCATTTGCCCTTTAATTGATTTACTTCTAAAATATGCTCTTTGGTGAGGTATGACATTATGATTTGTGGCCAAGTAGCAAAACAGTTGGAACTGGCAAAGCTTGCTTTTGCAGATCTTGCTTTCTTCTATCGCTTCTTTTTTAACACGAGATTTGAAAGTTGTGAACAAAACACAGAATTTAGCTACTGTGTCATGCATGCTAGAGCTGTTCCACGTAATATTTTCCCTGTGATCTATAAGCTGGATTTCAAGGGTTATGATATTGATATAATGGCTGGTCGCAATTTGCTTTATGTTGCCAAGCAACAAGAATGCTTAAATGTGGTAAACATTTCACTTCATATTTATACAAGTAGGTAGAAACTAGAAAAAAATAGTAACTCTACATTTGATATCAAGCTTGCCAACACAGACCATTATATCATAGGCGTACCTAATCATTGATCTTGGTTAGTTTCTAGAAGTAGTCGTTGGTACTGCTGGTACCAAGCAGATTGTTAATATCAATATCAGAAAAGTATTATAAGGTATGTAATAAAGTAAGAAACTGTAGAAGAAGCAAGAAATAGACAGCTTTAGTAAAATCCAACATTTCTAAATAAGAATTATTTTTAAAAATCAAATGGTCATTTAATAATAAGTAAACAGTAAATACACATATTGTCACACCTTAAAAGTTCTGTTAAGGCTGACATATAAACAGTGCTTGAGTATTAATTGAAGAGCTTAGTGGAAGAATGTGCTAAGCGACAAAAAAAAGTGAAAACAAGAAAATGAGCTTTAAAGTTTTTCATTTATATTCGAATCTGTTGAAAACGGTACTTGCAAACTGTTAAAAAATATAATACTAAACTTGAAGTTTATGATAAAGGGGAAACTTGATACCATTGAACAAGTTAGTAATATGTTCATTGACAAAGATATCTAAATTTTTTCAAAAATATTACTTAGCATGTTCTTCCACTTAGCTCTACAATTTAGAGTAGAAAAAAGACCCATGCATGAAGAAAAACAAAATTATTGTCACAAACAAACATAACAATAGCATTGCACTATTTTGTTTAGCCAAGTGTGAGTCTGGTTTCTTCAAACTACGTTAGGCGCTGACTCGCCTATGACCTAAGGATACGGAGAGATGTCCAGTTGATGAAGTTTTTTTTTTTCTCTGAACTCTTCATATTTGAATATCTAAATGAATATTGCTTTAACATCATGTATGTTTCTGTGACGCTAAATATCCATGCATGTTAGTATTCTGCATATTTTTTTTTATTTCAGTGGGTGTGTCACCACAGAGAAAATATCAAATATTCACCAAAGAAAATGTGGTACATAGCTTGTTTGGTAAGTATTAATCATATAAATTTCATCAAAAACTCCCTGTTTCATCAGTGTAAAGGGTCAACCATATTTACTCCCAATCGGGCAAGTGAATCAGAATATATTATATAAATATTGGAGTAAATTTGTTCCATGCTATTAAACACTTCTCTTTGCAAAAGTTAAATAATGAAAAATTAACTCATTTTTTTTTGTTTTTATCCTGAAAATTTCATAAGCTAACAAAAAATTATGCCACAAAATCCTCACTGGATTTATCTAGGGAATTAAATTTTAATTATAAAAAAATATATAACTTCAAAACTATTATGGATCATGATAATACCATCAAAATTAAGCACTAAAGTCCATTTCTTCTAATTAATGCCACATAAAAAAATTATATTGTATTAAAAATGTAAAGTGAAAACAACTAGCTTTTATTTAAGCTATGCAAGGTTGATGTTTCTACAGATTTCTTTCGTTAATTAGAAATTGTAAAACTAAAAGTTAATTAGAATGTTTTTTTATAAGCTGACAAGCAAAACACTACTTTACAGTGGGTTAAAATAATTTTCAAAACAATATCAAGGATTTTGCTACTCATAAACATGGAGATTATTCAAACATAAGCATACCAACAACAGGTTTTTAAAGCTGTAAATAATTGTGGATGGTTATCAGATGGATGGTTAAATGGATAGATGGATGGATAATAGGATGTTTAAAGGATATAGATGGATGGATAATGTGGATGGTTAAAGATTTTTCCATTGGTTTATCTTGGGCGAGTTAGTTTTGCTTATAGAAAATCATGTTTAATTGCTTTGTCATTTTCTTAACAGAAAAAAATTGTGCTTTGGCCAAACAAAATCAAATCAACTGTTACATTTTTTTTTAAGGTAAGAGGGATGTCTGTTGATGAAGCTATCAAACAACTTTCCCTACTTCCAAAGAAAGGAGCTGTTATAATGAAAGAGGTAAATTTGTTTTGTACCCTAGTAGTAAGTAACAGAAATAGTTATTTATACAACTAGTGTGAAAAGTAAGGCTTTTTTAAGTGAGTTGAATAAATTATTTGCAGTGAGTGAAATAAATTCACTTCATACGCTCTTAAAAAAAGGCTATTTTCGACATGTCATACACTATATTTTTATAATAACATGCAAAAAAAGTTCACCGATTTAAAAAAGAGATAATAGCTTGGTTTTTTTATGAAATCTTTGAGTTTTGAAGATACTTTTGCTTGTATTGCTTATTAATTATTTTATTATCATTATTATTTATATAAATGATTATTTTAAAATCATGTTCAAAAAGTATTTCTTAGATTGGCATTGGAAATAAGATGCCAAATACAAAATCATGTTCAGATAAAGAATTTTACACCAATCAGATGCTCTTATTTACTTTGTCGCACTAGTGCATAAAAGTAACTTTGAACACGATTTCATTAAAAGCATCACTTTGGCCATGATTATTGATTTGAAAAAGTTAGGTTTTTTTTGCACGATATTAGGAAACATAATTTTCAAAATCATTTTGATTGTTGGTTTGATTTTCATAAGAGTAAAATTTAAACAACTGGCATTAGAAGTCTTTTTTTCCCAAGAAAGAATTATCAAATCAAATAATAAACATATGTTATGTATAAATAAGCTAATGATAAATTTTATGAATCAAACTACTTCTGAACAAGGTACAATATGGTCATCTAAAATTCCACTTTTAAATCTCCAATTGTAATTCATTAGAGAAGAAGTTCTAAAAATAAATTTAAATGATTTTTTTTAATTCATTTTTTTTGCCATGTATTTTCAACCATGTATTGTATTAAATTGCATACAGTTTTAGTGTAAGACTGAGTTATCTTTCTTAATATTTTTTAAGTCAAATTACCTTTTAGGTTATAGAAGAAGCACAAGATTTAGCAGTTAAAGAACACAATATTGAGTATAAGAGTAACCTTTGGGTTGGTAAGTTATAGGGTATATCATTTTAATTTTAGCTTATTAAACTGTATGATAAATCTAAGATAAAAATGCCACATGCTTATTTATATAAATAAAAAGTATATTCTGATTAATAGAAAAATAGTTTGCTATTCAGAAATGTTACATAACTAAATATTAAAAAATAAGTTTTAGCTGAAATAGTCTTTGAAAAACACATTAGAATTATTTCATATTTACTTAAAAAATAGCACTTTCAATGATGCATCAATTCAAATAAACGTCATCATTTGGTTACCATAATTTCTCATTTTCAATAACTTCCTTTTGAAAACTTAATTAATATTTATATTTTGTTAAATTAATTTACTGTTTAACAAGTAAATGATTAGTAAAATTGATGCTTTAAAAATAAAAGTGACATTTTGCATAGTTTTTATGCAAAGTTAGAACTCCCTATGAATCTTTCTCTCTTCAAGTGTACATAATGAACCCTCAAAAGGACTCTAATAAATTGTAATATATACTATGACATTGTTCTGTACTGATTTATGTCATATAAATAAATATTTCTTCAATTTTAGTAGTTTTATTTTCAATAAAGTTTCTCACGCATTTGGCAAGTATTGAATAAAATTGGAATTTTTGTTATTTTGTTTTGTTAGTATATTTAATGTAGATTAAAATTTTTGTTATTTAAATTTAAATATGCTTCAAATTTAATTTTTTAAATGAAATGTGGGTTATATTTTTGCCTGATTTTTTTGCTTCAATAAGACATATCCCACTTGTTTATGAGATAAGTGATTCGTTTTGTGAAAGTGTGAAGGACTGACTGAATGTTTATAATATCTTCCTTTTTTTTACCTTATAAACATAGTGTGTAAGCTAAAATTATATTTAAGTCAAAATTGAAATTGTATTCACTACAAATATACCACCAAATTACCAATGTATGAATTTAATTTCATATAATGTCATTTATCATTAAATAATTTTGAAAAATGAAAGTAATTGAAATTGTATTCACTACAAATATACCACCAAATTACCAATGTATGAATTTTCATTTCATATAATGTCATTTATCATTAAATAATTTTGAAAAATGAAAGTTCGTGTTTATTATAAAAGTTTCATTTCTTTTTGTAAGGATCTGTTGATTAAGCTGCTAATCAAAAATTTTGAATTGTATTATGAAGATTAACAATGTAGTGTAATTTAAATTTCTTTTTCAGCCCAGTCATTTGTTGGAAAGGGAATTATTATCAAAGGCCTGAGGAAACATGCTCGTATGCGGTTTGGAGTAATTCATTATCGATATTGTCATTATTTTGTACGCTTAGTAGAGGGACCGCCACCAAAACATTTTTATGACCCTGAACTCACAGGCAACGAGAAACTAGAAGAGTATTTCAATGAACTTAGATCAAGAAGAATTCACAGAACTTTGTAAGGGAACATGTAAAATATGGTAGTTTTATAAATTAATAAAGATATTACAATTAGAATTATGTTTTGTTTTACGCATCTCATAAGTTTAATTTGTACTGCACAACATTCATAAATTTTTTGACTGTCTTATGTTAACTCAATTAAGATACATTACTTTCCTAGTTTGATGGAATCTCTTGTTTTTAATATAGGGGGGGGGGGGGGCTAAAAATACAAAAAGATGCCGCAATTTTATCCTTTTATTTTTTAAAGGAAATTATACTTCCCTAAATTAATCATTTGAGAAAAATTACTTAAGTTTTGTTTGTTTTTAAATGTACACAAGTTAAATTTATTAACTAGTGTTTTTGGATATCTTTAAGCTTTCCCATCCAGAATACCCAATTTTGCTTCCATATTTAAGAAAATGAGTAAATGCTTTTAGGTACAAGGGTAGGAATTGCTTTCAAAGCCTAAACGAAAAACAGGCGTCCTTTTCGAGCTATCTGTTCAGGATGAGTTTGAGCAATCCGGAAGTTGAAAATGTATGGATTGTTTTACAATGCGGTCTTTCTAGGATTTGTCTAACTTGAGCCATATTCCAGTCTAATACAAAAAATTCAACTAGTTATTAGATAAAAATAGTTAACAATAAAGAAAATTTAACTAATGAGCTGTCAGTTGAATATGCTTCATTCGAAATTTTTTTGGTAGACACTTTTTGCTGATTGTCGCAATATGGCAGGGTATGTGTAATCAAATTCAAATTTTTTCATTGCATAGAACTTTGGAATAGTCTAATTTGCATTAAACACATCTAGATGTTGAAATTGATGAATTTCAGTGCATGCTTGTATTACAATAAGTCTTAAAATTATACTTTGGCTTATGAAAAATTAAAATAACTATTCAATTTAGTTTTTTCCCTAAGATACTTGGTTATTTTTAGAGTTGTATACAATAAAAGATAACACTATAACATTTGTATCTGCTTTTTTTTATTTTATTATAAATTTACAAAACAATGATGGTAACTTTTATACAATTTTTTAACATACTATGTTGTGACATACTATGTTGCCACCTTCAACTTAACTTGTTAAGAAGATAAAAAAAAATACCTTAATATCACTGGAGTGTGTAATATTTTCCTTTTAAATATTACACAAGACAACCAATAATATTTTATAAAAATTTAAAAAAAAGGAAATTCAAAGTTTAAAGAAAAAAATTGTGGTACACAAAAATATTTTTCTTCCAAAAACACCGACTAGACAAAAAATATCCTGGATCATCGGAAGTTTACCTTCAACTTCATGTAACAAGATACACCTAACATTAATTATATTTATATCGTTGAAAATTGTAACAATTTCTTTTTAAATATTACAAAAGACGGTATTCTTAGAGAAAAAAAATAGTACATTTAAGCAAAAGTGTTGAGGTATAAAAATATTTGATCTTCCAAAAACAGATCCTGGATCATTAGAAGTTTTGACGTCTCTGAAATAAAAAATTACTAATGTCAATGCGATATATACATGTATTAAGTCTTAATTCATAATATGAATATTCGTTAAAAAACAAAGGCTATAAAATAAAAATAATTAAATCCATTTTAGCGTGAGCAAACCATATATTAAAATTGTTTGCTCTCGCACACAATTTTCAAAGGAGACACATTATGAAGAACTAGAGAGAATCTTGACCTCGTGAAACAGCCATGCTGTTGAGGCCTACTTGAGGAATTATGTAGTGTTAAATAAGTTGTGCAGAGCAGTAGCTGACGACATTAGAAAATTTACCAAATAATTCACCAAAGATGAAAAAAATGTGTCCAGGGCATTTGCTTGCAAAAAAAAAAAAAAAAACGGAAGTCCTTATTTATTATAAATAAGCAATGGCTTCAGAATTAGCTCGGATGGTGTATTACCCGGGTTTTTATCTTTGCTATCTTCGCTTAGCTCAATAAAATTTTCTAAACAAATTAAATTTTAGTGCTGTTTTATTTTACACATCTCCTGGAATGGGCTTCATCATGATATGAGAAAGGAACCAGCTTTTTACTATCCATGTCTCCTCTAGAAAATGTACAAAAGCGCTTGAAATGTAGTGACAATGTTCAGTTGAAAGAGAGAACGTTTTTTTTGTGGGTGAATTTAATAAAAATTTATCCATTTTACATTTTATGAACTACGAGTTCTTTTTGCTATGATGCATAAAGCACTATTTGAGGTCATGCCCATGAAAATTTGATGGTTTAGATATAATTTCAAGCAAATATATTGATTGAACATTCTTGCAGAGTAAGTCACAAACTATCCCTTATGATTAAAAATACAGCTGATCATTCCAAGAACAAGAAACTTGGCCATATAACCTTATACCTAGTAAAAATAAAATTTCTTAAACTTACTCTTTGCCTAAATCGTCTTTGCCTGGTTCCTCTTGGTCTGCTCTCATCATAATTTTCTTCTCCAGCATTTTGAAAAGTTGCTCTTTGAGCAGTCTGATGTACTCTTTCTGAATAACCTTTTGGATTGAATCTTTTCTTATTTTGAAAACGACCAGCATCCCTGGAATTTCGATTGTGATAGTCCCTCCCACGGTCTCTCGGCCCTTCGGCATACGAGCCATTCATGGGGGGAACGCCCCTGCGGTTTATACGACCTCGAAACAAACGACCATTAGGTTTGTTATACTTGCTTTGTGGTGTCCTAAGGAGGCCTCTAAAGCAGTGAGATCTTGAAGGGCCATCATTAAAATTATCAGGAAAACAAGGTTGTGGACCACAACCAAAATCTCCAGAAAATCCAGGTTGCAAGCCATCACCAAAATATCCAGGTTGTGGGCCTTCATTGAAATCATCATCACAACCAGCAGGAACAGGATGTTGGTATGGCAAGGTTTCTCTATTTGGTCGGGGCTGTGGGCCTTTATTAAAATCAACAGAATATATGGGTGGTACACCATCATCATCGTAACCAGCAGAAACAGGATGTTGGTATGTCAAGATTTCTCTATTTGGACCATAAGCATCGTTTACAGGCCTTCTAGATGGCTCGGGATAATCCACTAAGTTTCTGGATCCACTGTTAGATCTTGAGTTTACTTTTGGAAAGTTCTCAACAAATGGCTCAGCCCCTGGCATCCAAGGATTTATGTTACGTTTTCGTGGTAAAAACGGAACGTGCACGGGTTTCCTATAATTTCTGTCTGTATTCTGATGGTTTGGTCTCATTTTTCTATAGTTTGTAGCTTGAAGAGGCTTTGAACTTTCTACACTAGAAATCTGTGTTGAACATTCTAAACCAGAAATCTGCGTTCTTTGAGGAGTAACGTCTTCCTCTTGTGGCTCTGGTTCCACAAAGGGTGTAACTTTAGGAAGATTATTATAGACCTTTTTTAAAATAGTGTTCCCTTTGAGGTCGGTATTCCCAGGAATGCTACGGTCAACTGTAGCAATTGTATAGGGAGGGTCTAAAGAAGATCTCAAGTGTTCTGGTATCTTAATCAGCACTACATTGCTTTTAAATTGTAAATCTTTTGGCTGTATATCGACCGTTGCTAAGGTGCCATCTTCAATACCAACTGTGAAATCATCAGTGTCTGATTCTGACGTACTTCTGAATTCATGTAAAAGAAAAATTAATAAAGATAAATACATGGAATTACATATTACTAATCATTTTATTAAAATTGACAGGGGATTGGTAAGGCCACATATGGAATATGCTGTACAGTTTTGGTCGCCATTTCTTCGGAAAAATATTGACCCCAGTTTAACTCTTTCATTAACAGTGATGGCATTTGGCATCATCACTTTCAATATTTTTTTCCAAATGTTTATGTCCCGGTACGACATCCGAACACACATCATTCGATTCTTCACACTTTGTTCTATTGGACAATATTTTACATTAATCTCAATAGAGTCAGAACTATTTTTTTAAATTTAGAAAATAGCTAACAAGCGTTTTACCTGATATTTGGTTTGGTTTGAATTATCGTCGCACTAGAGCTACACGAGGGCTATTGGCGACGGGCGTCGTATTTTAGAACCACAGTCAGGTGACGAGCCACACCTGAATAGGCACCCAACGCAACCGTTAAGGGCGATGTCGTACGCAGCGTTAGGACTTTGAAGGATATTTAACGTGCACTCCCTTACACGGGGTATTATTCGTCGGACATTTTGGCTGCACGGGCTGTTTATAGGCTGGCAGCTATTTTGGCGATGCCCGGACCCGAACCTGGGACCTTCCGCATGCTAAGCGAGCACTTAACCGACTGGGCTCCCCAGCCCCCTTACCTGATATTTGAAAAGTTCACTTCAGTTCCACATATTTAAAACACATTTTAAACTACTTCGGCTAAAGTAATTACTAAATTGTTTGTAATAATATGGTCAGATACCTTAATATATATATATCACAAGTTTTTTTAGGTAATACATATATTTTTATTTTGTTGTTTTTCACAGTTAAATTTTTTTTTTACATTATTTCAAAAACCATATAAAAAATTTAAATGAATTTTTTTCTTATGGACTCTTATTTTTGACCTAAAATAAGCTTATTTTGTGAATATCAGATGTTTCTGTAGTGAAGTAAATTTTTGGGACTGAAAGGGTTAATGCGTGGCTCTAAAATTAAATTGTATTTTAAAGAGCCAGTAGTTCATAAGGAGCTTTTAAAGTCCATATACCTATCATGCATTAACTAATGGCAATGCTCATCTTTGCAAATTCCTGCAAACTTGTTCAATAGAAAAATATTTTCAACAAATAATTTGGAATCAAATTATACTTACTTGTATCGGTCTATCAAAAAACTGCTGAACATATTCAATGTTTCTTGTATATCAGCAGTACCAGTTCTTAATGAGTTCATGTAAAACGGAAAATAACAATTAGTTTTATCTTTTTGTAAGACACATTACAAAAAAATTTAGGGATCCAGAGCCAGGGTTAAAAAATTCTTTATCAAAAATTTCTTGTTGAAATTTGTTTACACTTTTTAAAAATGTGATAGTTCAGCCCCCCCCCCCCCACCCCAATTAAATCATTGATATTTGAAAAGTAAATAATTATTTTTATCTTTTCTGCTTGTATGAAATTTTAAAGATAATTTAAATAATTTTTCGTTTGCTGTTCTCCAAGTAAAATAAATAAATTATACTAATGATATTTTTTGATAAGTATCCTATTTAAAGTATGCCATAAATGGGGAGAAACATGTTAGAAAACCAAAATAAAACAATTTCTTTTAGTTTAAACTAAAAGTTTGTCTATTTAACCAATTCTTGAACTACATTACGCATTTTGCAAAAATTGTTGCAAATAAATTAATATTGCAATAAATTCTTACTTTGATGATAATTTAAGGAGTCCATATAAAGAGTGGTAACTAAAATGTGAGTTTTTATTATACTAAATACCAGTGGCGGATCCAGCCAGGGGGCGCGGGGGGCGCGCGCCCCCTCCTCAAGACCTGTTGATCGTTTTTTTTTTATTATTGAAAACAAAATTAAAGGAAAAATTTAGACAAAATTAAATCGCCACACATCCTCTACACAGATTACTAATCATCGAACATTTTTTGGCAGCACGGGCCGTTAATCGTTCGGCAGTTATTTTTGGGATTTATTAATAGGAACTTAAACACCTTAAGTTAAAATTAAGTTGCAATTTTTATATAACGGCATGCATGCATACAATTTGAAAGTTGTTTCACATCGGTGATTCGCGCCTGTACGACGTCCTATAATTAACTAAAAATTAACTTCGGTGAAGTTTAAAATGATAAATCATTCGATTATTTTATAGCTGAACTTTCACATGTCGTATTTAATTTAATAGTTACTTCAAATAACTATGCTATTTTCAAGATATAGTCATTGTTTGCCTTGTTTATAAATGTTAGCTACTTAATGCTAACTTCTTGCTGTGCTGTTGCTTGTTCAAAACATTTGTTAGCATAGAATATCGTCTACTTTATCTATTTCGGTCATTTTTAGAGTGAAACCAAAGCAACCAATGTAATTGCAGTACATAGAAAAGTGAAAAGAAGAGAGTTCCTTCATCTGAAAAATTCCCATTAATTGATTTTTCCCTATTTGCTACACTTATTTTTTTTTAATTATTCATCAATAATCTATTTAACAATGTAAACTTTAGTTAGGTAAAGTAAAAACTAGTGTTAGTTCATAAGTAGTAATTAGTAAAAAAATACCAGTAAAAATATGTATTTACCATTTAGAATTAGATTTTAAAAATAATGTAAATCAAAAATAAATAATGTGAATCAAAAGTAAAATAATGTTAATTAAAAATAATTTTAATTAAAAAAATTAATTAAAAACTAAAATGATAAAATTTAACCCCCTCCCATCCCCCAGAATTTTTTTCTAGTTGCGTTCCGCTTTTGTGATAGCATAGTTGGGGTTTCAGGCAAGTTTTTGGGTGCGCCCCTCCCTCAGAAAAATCCTAGATCCGCCACTGCTAAATACTATAGAACCCCAAATTGTAGTATATGAAATAAAAATCGGAAGGCCCCCACATTGTTTTTAGCTCAACTTTGACTGAAGCATTGACCTAACGTGATTAACTTGATCGATGGTATTAGAAAGCCCCCCTTAAAAAATAATAATAATAAAAGGGAAGCAAAAACATGATATATTTTCAGTAAAGAGACCCCGCAGTACGTTGTACCCCTCAGTAAAGAGATTCGCAGAACGTTGTTAGGTTTCTGCAAGATTTAAAAATGAAAGCGAGCTACTTGAGTCAGATAATAAAAATTCTAAAAGTTTAAATTTTTTTTTAAAGAAACCAACGACAGTAGTATTTTACCTTGGACTATCATTTGTTTTCTCCATGTATTTATTCTTACGACTACGAGCTTCAGCAAGATCTTCAACTTCTCTTATCATGCTGCTTTGCTTTTAGCACTGTTCGCTCTGCTTTGGTTGGTTGGTTGATATACATATATTTTCAGACTTGTGTGCTTGCTCAGAGAGCCGCTTATAAACCTTCGTCAAGTAAGACAGTCACAACACACACTCACATGCACACATATACGCGACAGATGCTGCTACCTATCACACGCCACCTCCACAATTTAGACATGTCCCTGAAGGGAAGGAAAATTTTCTCCAGGAACCTGTACCCATGGTAAACTGCGCAATGACCGACCACAGGACTTTCGGACCCAACAGATTTTACGAGCACGTTCCCCGCATATACTCGGTAAGTCTTCAGTGGCACTGGGTCTCGAACTCTCAACCTTCCGATCTGAAGTCTGAGATCTTGACCACTAGGCTCCTTACAGCCCCTCTGCTTTGCTTTGCTCACGTTGTTTGGTTGGGAACTTGATTTGCGACCTGCAAAATTTGTTTTAACACAATCAAACATCTCAGCTGGTGCCAATATAGGCGCGTTCACATGAGCTGAAGATAGCCGGCGTTTAGCCAGCTATTTTGTGAAACCTTATAACCCTGTTCACATGTGTTTGTTTTGGCTACAGCTTCAACTTCCATTTCAACTTGACCTTGAACTGGTTCAAGGTATTACATTACAAAGTGTATGGGGATGCGCAAGGCCAGGATGCGCGAAATTTATTGAGATCACGTGACATTTTTGTTTTAGTTGTCGTTTCAGGACCATAGGTCAAGACATAGCCTTTGCAAAAGAAAACGCAGTAACCTATGGCAGTGATGATTGAAAACGTAAGTTATTTTTTAGTTTTACTTTAATACCTTAAGATCTTTCTGATAGTAGCCAGTTTATAATGCGCACTAAATCCCAAGACCACCCGCCCGGGTTCACCTTTACTGTACGGTAACCATTCGCGCGATTTTCCGATTTGGCGATAAATAGTTTTTGGTGGCAACCTGTCTGACCTGACCGAAACGCATAATGGTTAGATAGGGTTGCCGGAAAACGTCATTGTCGTGAAGAGAGCATGACGTCAAAAGTCGCCAGAATACGGACTTCTGGCGCGATTTCGGAAAGTTCGCCAATGGTTACCGTACAGTAAATTTCTACCTTTCCTACATCCAAAGCTTTTTGAGAAAACAAATTTCTATGTAAACAAGTTTGGTTTAAATTTAAGATACAGAAGAACCATAATTATCCGATGGTAATTAGGAAGATATGCAAGTCGAATAATCGAAAATTCTGCATAATGGGAATGTTCATTAAATCGTAGGCTTATAATGCAAAGGTGTGACAGAAGGACGTGGACCTCAAATTCGGTAACATCTGAAGTCCGCGCTGGTTTTGCAGTTGTACACAATGAATTTTATTTTTTAAATATCTCTGAAACTGAGACTTAGTGCTAAAACAATTTTTTGAAAATTTTTATTATTTTTTTTAACTTCTGAGTGGAGTTCTGGGAAAGGTGCTTATTCTGGATTTATAGTAGATATCACTTGTTAGTCTCACAATTTTAGAAAATTCTGAAAGTTTTCTGATAATTTAGGCTTGCCTGAAATTCGCTTTTACTTTTGTGATGCTGAAGTTTTTTTTATTTTAAAATCATCCCAGTTCATAAACACCAAGATATACCGATTTTCCTGAATCACCGAAGAATTCCAAATTCAAAATCACTAGTTTCTAAATTTTTGGATATAGAAGTTTGCCGATTTCTGTATGGTCGGAGATTCCTCACTTTTAGAATCACCAGAGATTTCTGAGACTGGTTTCTCTTGTAAACAACTGAGAATTTTCTTGGAGATTTTTTTTCTATGGTTACTTTTTTCTTTGGTGTTTGTGGCCCAGGGCAAAACAAGTTTGGGGGCCCCCTTAATATATATTAATATATCTATGAACATGTTTTTTTTCATTTTAAATTTGTACAAATAAAATTAGCTTTAAAATAAAATATTTTTGTGTAAGTGTTGCATAATTTCTTTTTAAATACAGAGGCGAGAGATAAGACATAAGATATGACATCCAACACCCCTCCATTCTGCTTGCTTCATTTCAGAATTTGACCGGAGATCACCAAGCGAACGTCTAGAACTAGTATCACTTTTAATAGCAAATGGAGCCAATGTGAATGCTAAAATAATTTCGAATAATGCTACTCCTTTGGACATTGCTTATAAATCACCCATAAGAGAAAGATGAATAATAATGAGTTTGCTTCAGTTTGGGGCTGACTGCAACATTCAAGTTTCAGGGGGTTTATCTTTATTTGATAGATTTGCGTTTGAAAGGGATATAGAAATGATTTTGTTTTCGATGAATTTAAGTAAAATTCCCTTTAAAGCGGAGTTAAACCCTATTTTTACACAAACATATTTGCAATCAGCAGACTTGTGTTGTTCTGTACTTGTGCATCGATTCAACCACCTTGACTTGCCCTCTCTTTATAAACTAAGGGATATTGCTGATGGCCTCCCTACAATTAAAAACATGTTGATAAGTGAAGAACAAGCATTAGATTTAAAAACATCTGTTAATCAGGAGATTCAGACAAAGGGGTATTGCAATGTGTTTGAGTTTAAACCAATGATGTTAAGGATGCTCAGTGTAAATGCTCTCCTTAGTTACTATAGTGACAAGTTAAATTCAATGTAATTTTTTTAATACTGATTTTAAGCACATATTTTTTTTCTCAAATGCAATACAAATTAAGTTGTTAAACTTATGAAAATTTTAGCAAAAGTTAAAATTAAATCACCATTCATGCAAATTGAATTTGTTTTAAGAAGAAAGCGATAAATACATGACATTTATTGCATTGTATTTTTATGAGGTAAGCAGACAGTTTATCAGAAAAAAAAACATTGATCAGAGAGTCATATTGTTCCATAACCTGTGTGTGAGTAAGTATATGTGTGGTCTGTCTATCTTGACCCTAATAAATACCGTTGCAGATCTAAATCATCATAAAATCCACAAAAAAAAAGAAACCTGATATAATGAAAAGTATAGGTTTATTAACAGAAAAGTATAAAACTGTCCTGCTAAATAGAAATGGTATCCGAGGACTCAAGCTCATGTAATTTGAGTTTTTGTTATTTAGCTTGTCTTGTTGTTTGTTTTTAAAAAGTTATTTTTTCAAAAAATTCTTATTTTTTGTACTATTTGGCAGTAATTTTTATGTTGTAATAATTGCCAGTTGAAACTACTTGTTACAGTAAGGCTTGACCGATGCCGCTTTCGGCTAATTGTTGTACCAAAATTAGCATATTATGGGACGATTTTTTCTTTCCATTATATGATGGAAAAAATCAAATACGAAAATTCGGTAATCTCATGTGTAAACAGCCAAAAAATAAGTTTTAACCACGACAATTTACTTTACTTTTGAGTTGGAAGAGTGGAATTGCCACTCCCATAGACATCACAACTACGTTAAACGTTATCTTACACCCCACAAACTACGCTACAATATAAAACTGGGTTCGATTTTTTTTAAAACCTGTTAAAAATATCGGCTTCCATGGACACTTCGACGTTTTTGAAGGCCCATGGCTATTTGGCTAATTTTTTAAACCAGTGTTTCCCAACAGGTGGTCCGCGGACCCCCAGGGGTCCTCGAGCTATGCTAGAGGGGTCCGCAAGATGCTATTAGAATCTTAAAAAATATATTAAATATATTTCGTATGATAACAGAATTTTTGTTTTGGCCGCTTTCTGCATGAGCAAAAACCTAGCGCAAAACTATCACTCAAAATTTTCTCACTTACTTCTCTTGATTTTACTCAGTTTAGCTCATGTACATGAACACTTTAATTTGTTAAACTTGAGTTTTACAAGGAAAAAATTTAGACACGTTCAAAGTTGAGGGTAAGATTAGTGCTATGGTCAAAAAGTGTCAGATCCGGGCGTCAAGGATAGAAAACAAGTCACTAACTTTTCTACTTCCAATATAGGAATCGGTTCAACATGTGATCGGATTTCAGATTGAGGAAGTTTCAAGTTTAAAACCTAATATTTCAGAAATAATGAGGGCTCAAAGGACAGATTTATCTCATTAAGAACAGAAGAATAAAACTATCTATATACTGATGGAGTTCTCTGTTGTAACAACTGTAAAAAACTTATAAAATGAAAAAAGTCTATTAATTTGGCTCTCACTTTTTAAATTTAGGATTAGTAGTTAATGGAGGTCCCTGTCACAATAAAGGCTCGATGAGGGGTCCGCGAGAAAATTTTGTTGGGAACCCCTGTTTTAAACAATCGGTTCTGATGCATCGGTCTAGCTCTAATTAATGCATTTATGTATACATGAAATATAATATATTTTTTACATGAAATATTATATATAATATATATTTATACATGTAATATAATATATATTTATACATGGAATATAATATATATAATTTTTTAAAATTAATAAAACTTATGTATGTTTACTGGATGTTTATTTCATTTTAATTAATTTACCAACGAAATTCAATATCTGTTGTGAAATAATCGATATTCCATTGAAAGAGAGTTTACATTAATAAAATTTTAAGATACATTTGTTTTAAAATAATTCATGGACATTCAATCCTTAAATTACGTAATAACCTCCCAACATAACAAAAAAAAAAAAAAAAGAATAAAAAAATGTTCTACAAATCTAAAATGTTAAACACAACACAACTTTTTTTAAAAAAATTTTTTACATGGTTGTCAGTTACAGCAATTTGTTTTAACCTTAATCGTTTTGTTTAAATCTTAAGTATATAAAAAAGTGATTTTTAGGTTCTTAAGTATATAAAAAGTGATTTTTAGGTAAAAGAAAGATGACAATAAAACATTTATATCGTTGTATGTTAGTGCTATATATTAGTAAAACAAAAAGTTCTTGTCGCCCACAGTAAAATAGTTTTTGGAATGGAATTTGTGTATGAATATGCACATGGAAGCTCAGTTGCTGTGCTTGAGACTCACTCTCTTTCCTGAGTTGAGAAAACCTCATTCCTTCGAAACTGTAAAACTACTAGTGCAGAAAAATAACTTTCACAGGTTATAAGAATTAAATACTGTTCTAAGTAACCGAAAAACCTTACGGAAGTAAGTAAGTATTATGCTAAAATGCTGCCATGAATAATGTACATATATTTTTCATCAATCGAGCCATTTCTATTTAATATTAATTCTCTTTTTTTAGCCCATTTTTCTGGCATAAACTTTTATAAAATTTAAATATTTCAAATGCATGTAAAATATTAATAGTTTCTGCGAATTTCTAGATAAGTTTGACAAGAACGGACATTTATGGAAGATGTGTAATCTTATCATTTATTGTCTGTAAGCAATTAAAAATTGAGAAATTGTATCACGGAAAATAAACTTTATTTTCTACTATATACATAAACAAACACTAACAACTATAATTTTGGAAACATAAAAATATATGATACATCGGCTGTGATAAACCTAAATTTGTAAGTGCATTTACAAAGATGACTATACTTCTGCCGTTGGCAGGTAAACTGCAGTATCAACTGCATAAACTGCAGTACTGCAACTTGGTATCTAGATGACTTGGATCATTATTTATTTATTTATTTGAGACAAAACAGACCTTTCGGTCCCATTACATTGCCCGATAGAACTGTAGACACTCAATAACTCTATTCTATAACAAAGTATACTGAAAAATTGATTATTTCAAAGCAGAAATGGCCCAATTCCTAGTTGAGGTTACTGCAAGTTAGCCTGCTCATGGCAGACTATTATTCTAATTTCACATGTGTCAAATTAGAATCGTTAGTCAGAATGAAGTAAGTTGCGACGAGAACATTTATGGAGCGAAGGAATTTCGCTTGGTGAGAATCAGATAGGCTATGGAATAAAACCAAAAGTCTCCTGAGAAGATATTTCTGATCTAAGGTTCTTTCTGCTTGAGTATTGTCAAATATGGATGTACTAGCTGGATGGTACGCGGTGTTGCACGGGTTGGAAAAAAAAAGAAATACCTAATCGATCCAAGTATTTGTACCATACTACCATTTAATCTGTTATAGGATAATAAGCTTATGTTACTTTTCCCGATCGTTAAAAAATACAGAATCCTGTCACTTATATTACCTTAAAAATTCAAAATTTAAAAAATGCTGTAAAATTAACAGATAATGTCATAGTAATATCCCGAATAGAAAAATTTTAGCTCATATGGCGGGTTTTAAAAATTTGGTGAGAAAATATATGGCTTCCAACACAACACACCCATTCAGCTCTGGCGCAATGACCATCGCACAACCAATCAGCTAATAAAACAAATTGCTCATTTGGCGCGTTTTTTGTAATAACCAGCCGAGTTTGGCAAAGTATTTGGCGAAAAAAGTAAGCCATAACACTCTAATATGCATATCTGGTGCGATGGCCTAAAAAAACAACATAGTTCAGAATAAGCTTAACTATGCTTTTAAAAAATTCATAATTAAAATCATATAGGCACAATAAAATAATAGAATGGAGACTGGTAGGATTACGTCACTTGAAACATATCAATTATTTTTTTCAAATTATTAATTTAGTTTCTGAAGGCAATGAACAAATTAAACTTATTAAAAATTTTCAATTTCAATTGTTTTCTAAAAAGTTTAAATTTTTTTTGCCCAATAGCATCACAAAAGGGAAAAAAATGACCGGATTTGAGCGAATGTGGTGTATTTTTTCCATAAAGGGACACATAAAAACTTTCGAAAACGATAGAAGGAATGGTCTGATTTGAAAAATTCTTAGCCTATGTTTGTACAGGAGAAGAGATGAATTTTTGTGCCAAATTTCGTGACGATCTGTTGCGTGGTTCTTAAGATTTTGTGTCTTATACAAACAAACAGAAGTCGCCTTTTATGTATAGAGATATAAGACTGCTTCTTGATTTGAGTAATTCAAAACATCTCCACTGGACTTAAATGTTGTTTATCGTGTAATTTATGTTTTCCAAATAAATTTCTATTGCTTAAGAGGGATTGTCAGTCCCATAGAGCTAATTTACATTAGTTGTGGAATCACAACTTCCATAGAAGTATTGCTTTGCCATATTATCCCTTTTTCCCCAGGTAAGGGAATCAACAGAGCATCGAAATTAAACAATTTTGAACTGAAAATGTTATCTAGTTTTTAATTAAATATATGAAATAGAATAACATCTACTTCATAGAGTATTTCGGTAACTTCAGAAATAAAGGCAGATTGGACGTCCAACGATGATTTTATTATTTCATATTGAATATTTAAAGTAATTAAAATGCAAGCCTTTACGGCCAGTAGAGAGGGCCGAGAGGCCGCCAAAGCACACAGCCTCACATGTCGAGGTGACGGTATTTTTAATGATTGGGAGAAGAGTGGATCAGATGACAAAACAAATTCTGCTGCGTCAGCAATTTCTATGGGAAAGAATGTATTGACGCCAATTAAAGCGTGGGAACTGTTTTATGGATCGGGAAGACATTAACTGATAGTTATGAGAGATATAAGAAAGAACTGTTTTTTTTGGTTAATATTATAATTTATAGAGATTTTTGAGATATATCACATATATTTTGAAGTTTTAAAATTCCCCAATTCCCCAAAATATTCAACAGATGGCGACATTATTTTAAGACTTTATCAATTAAATAACCGGGTTTTATTTTCTTTTCCATTTTGCTTTAAAATGATATGATGATTCCCATGCCTGGTGAAAATGGGATAACATGGCAAAGCATTTCTTTTTCAAAAGTTGTGATTTCAAAACTAATGCATTGGCTCTATGGGACTGATAGTCCCTTTTAAGCAGTGTTTTCCTTCGAATTTTAAATTATTCTGGCTGAGGATTCTGAGTTTTTATGCGAAAGAGTAATTTTAATAACATTCTGTAAATATAATATTCATGCAATCACTATTTGAAATAACAGACTAATTTCTGTGCCTTAGGTTGGGCCCCGAACTCTGAATATTTAATTTTCGGTCTGGTCCCACATTTGCAGGAGTTCTCGTAGCAAATGCATTCGCCCATGCAGCAATCTATGTCCTTCAGGCATTCTTCGCCACGAATATTGCACATGCGTCTACAAGGGAAAAAAATCAAT
Source organism: Hylyphantes graminicola (assembly GCA_023701765.1). Taxonomy (NCBI): domain Eukaryota; kingdom Metazoa; phylum Arthropoda; class Arachnida; order Araneae; family Linyphiidae; genus Hylyphantes; species Hylyphantes graminicola. Next base: position 40,504,316 of record CM043119.1, on the reverse strand, counting down.
TAAAAAGGTATAGTACAGTCCCGGGGACCGGGGATCGAGTCCCGGGTTGGGCTAGGTTGACCCAACCTCTCATTCCTTAAGTTGGTCGATAAAATGAGGACCAAGCATACTTGGGAACTAAACACTAGGGATTCCGCGTGAGGTTGACCACTTTATGCCTAGCACCCCAGAGCCCTTGGTAACTTAAGCTGAAATGGGCACGGGATGTCTTGGCCCACTAACGGAGGAGTTGAGTTTTGGCTCCGAGGAGTTTAATTTTAGTTATGTATATTCATGTAAATATTTTATATCTATGAATTAGTAATAATTTAATCATAAAAAAATTGTGTGGACTAAAATTGTTTAGCTAAGAAGTGATAGGTAAGGAAAATAATTTCTTACTCATAAATGTTATGTTCACTGGATTCTTTCTTGATATGTGCTTGCTCTGAAAAGATAAAATTTTATCATTTTATTTTAAATATGTATTTCAAAGTATTTAAAATATACAAAACAAAAAACTACACCATAAATTATTTATGAAATATGGATTTGGATTATTCATTCAAGCTACAGACCACTCCGAATAGGGAGCGTTGTTTTATAACCACCCTGTACACAGCGCTCATTTTATGTAGTCAACTAGCAGTATGGTCCCGCCTTACTGGGAACCCGTTAACGTCGTATTGCTTCCTTTTAGAGGCATGCTTACTTATGAAAATACACTCAAAATCAAAATTAAATTCGTGTTGGCGCATGCGCACTTAAAAAAAAGCAAGCACTTAAAGAGGATGAAGCAGCCTTAGGGTGAGTGCATATCTCAACCAAACTCAATCAATCAAACTAATAGAGGATGGCGTCAAGCCCCCGTTTCGGCCCGGTCCATGTATTTTCAAGCCCTGTTATGGTCCCGCAATCCCACGTGGATGACGTTTTTTTTAAAACTAATTATATTAATTAAAAATCACAATCAAATATGAAAAACTAAGCCTCAGGTGCACACGTAGGTATTAAAAGGAATCTATATTAAAAATTTCGAATTTTTTAGAGCAGTCTAAGTAGGTCTCTTGCGATCCACATACATACACACAGACAGACAGACAGACTCTTTCTTTTATTATTATAGATAAAACAAGTGTATTGAATTTTCTTTAGATTTTTTAAAGAAATAGTGTTCTTTGTCGGTTTATTTTAAGTACAAATAAGCATGAAAATTATAAACTAAATGATGGATATCATGTAAAAATATGTGTACATATATGTTGTACTCAAGAAATGGCAATACGTAGAGGTATTTGATTAGAGTTAGAATTACATAGCTAAGTTAGTTTGAATTATCGTCGTACTAGAGCTATAATAGGGCTATTGGCGACGGGCGTCATAATTAAAAACCACTGTCAAGTGACGATTTGACACCTGAGTAGGCACCAAACGCAACAGTAGAATTACATAAAAATAATTTTGTTGACAAGCGAATACTTGAAATGAAACATTAAAAAAAAAAATACCTGTGATGGTAATGAAAGAAATCACGAGGATAAATAGAAAAACTGCTTTTGTGTGTAACGTAACAAATTCATTCATTTTAAATTTCTAGAAACCTATAAAAAATAAAATACAAGTTACTCATGATTTTATACTATAAGCAAATTGAAGAGTACACAGGAAGAACCGCTTGAGATTTATTTAGAGTCTTTCCGTAATTGTGTCTGCTTGACGGACTTTGGCGACCGAAAACCGGTTTCTCTTTCGGTTCTTCATTTGCTGTACAAACGTGTGTATCGTATCCACTTATCTCTGGCGTGCATCAGGGTTGCCGCGAAAGATAAACAGTTTTTTTAGTAACCGTTTTTTTTTTACGCCAGTTTAGTCTGCTATCATCCCCAAAGAGGCTATTAAGGAAACCCTTCTACGAAATGAAGCGGTTCTTCCCGTTTACTCTTCAATTATTTAACTATATAAATTACATTACACTACATAAATGATTTCTTGTTAACGCTTTATTAACCAAACAGTTAATTATTTCACAGCTAAAATTTGGGGAATAAAAAATTTAAAATAACCATATTAAAGAGTATCCTAAATGAACATTTAAGTATTGAACATTGAAATAACATAACTGTCCATGTGCATTTTTGAGTTTATTTATTATATGTATTTACTGTATTTATAGAATTTTGGAGAACTGCAACTCGACTCTTCAATTTAATTCATTGGCAGTTTATGAAGAAAATGTGTTTGCCATTTACCTCTAAAAGATAGTTTTAAGTATGCTTACGATTAAAAAAATATAAGGAATGTGTGCTAAAAAGAGTGTAGAGGTTTACAGTCAATGTTTATCTGCGCCACGTAAAAAACGTAAGGGAATTAGGTTTAGGTTTGAATTATCGTCGTACTGGAGCTACACGAGGGCTATTGACGACGGGCGTCGTATTTTAGAACCACAGTCAAGTGAAGAGCCGGCACCTGAGTAAGCAGCCAACGCAACCGCTAAGGGTGACATTGTATGCAGCGTCAGGACTTTGAAGGATATTTAACGTGCAATCCTTCTACACGGGGTATTATTCGTCGGACATTTTTGGCTGCACGGGTCGTTTTTAGGTCAGCAGTTATTTTGGCCATGCCCGGGGCTGAACCTGGGTTTCTTCGCATGCTAAACGAGTGCCTAACCGACTGGGCTCCCCAGCCCCATACTTTAGTTGTTAAAAATAGTAAAAATTCAATTTGAAACGTTAAAAAACGCATTGATGAAGAATTTAGGGCAAATTTATTCAATAAAATTATTTCAGAATGATTTTTATTTTACCTTGTTTTCTATTTTCATTTAACTTAAACAAATATTATTTAGTTCTTTCTAAGACATTATTTTTTCATTTATATCTAACGATATAAAAAGAAAACATAACTTTACAGAAAAATGTATGGAGGAAGTAATAAAATTAATTTGAAGCAAATGCGAGTTTAACTTAGTGAGAAAATATTTCTCAAGTTGATGATTCCAAATGGAATCATTCAGAGTGAAAGGGTTAAAGGAATGGATTTTAGAATTTTTCATACCTTTATAACAGCACAAGTTTTGAAGAGTTTTTTTCCCCAACTAAACCGCTATTTTCAAACTATACAAAAACTAATTCATTTCTCTGAATAGAATCGTGATCACTAAACTCAAATTTCATTCAATGACGTCACTTTAAAGCAGGTAACTTAGCAGGTGTTACAGAACACGAGTATTGCCTGTCTGCCTTCTGACTTTCAATTTATATTTTCACAACTTGTATGACAACAGTCATAAAATATATTCAGATTATTCAGTCATATAATATTGTTAAACTTAGGATATTAGTAAATGGGAAGGATTCGTGTACACTTTATAAAACACTTTGCATCTAATTTTCAATATTAAATTTACAACTTTAATATTTTCTTAAATACGATATGATTGAACAAGATTTTTTTAGTTCGAAATCTAATTAGCTAAATTGAAAATGATATTGCTTTTAAATTTAATTTTAGAAAAAAAGTGGTGGGTGTTAATTCTTTCATTTAGATAATGTAGGTATGCTATAAAATTGGGTTAAAATTAAAACTTTTAAAAATATTTAATTTGAAAAATATTGTTTAAAAAATTAAGTTTTGAATCCCAACATTCCAAAATTGATGTTGTAAGCGGATGAAAATATATGATACTGCTTAGATAGTATTTTTAAATATCAATATTTATTCCAAAATAGTTAAAATATTATTTTATTGTTCATTTTTAATTATTGATTTCATTAGGAATAAAATCACCAGTGCCAAATTGTTGATGTCTTCAATAATTTCAAAAGGTTATTTTGAAATTAGATGGACAATATCTGTCAAACTAAAAATAATAAGAATAATATTGAATTAACCTAATGATTAATTGATATATTTGTATTATTCTATAAATATTAATTTTGATGCGTTTATGATGTTGGTAAACACAATATGGTAAAAGGTAAACTATACCAAGTATTAAATATCTTTCAAAAATAGTAGATTGATACTGACCAAGATATAAGGAATTAAAAAGCCTATTGAAAACAATAGTAAATGTATAATTGGTACGAATGAAACGCATTAAATTAGCGGTTTTTTTTTAAAAGATCTCAGTTTTTCAATTTTGTAAATCACTAAATATGGGATATCAAAAGAAACGCATACAACACTAAAACTTTCACCTGAACTACCTTGTGTTGCAAAATTCACAATTAAACTTGAAAGCAACAATATTTAAAAGCAATTGTTGTTAAGTTCTTTATTCTGCGATTGTTCTTTCATTCATTTGATGTTTTTTTAATGTTAACAATATTTTATTTTTATTTACATTTTGTGACAAAAAAGTGTGAAGAAATACAAACTTTAACACGTGTACAGTGTACACGTAACACGGTCGCTTGTTATTTTTTTGCATTTAAATATAATGAAACAGTAGATTTAAAAGGAAACGCTTTTTTAGTCACATTTCTTATCTTTAAATGGCAACTTTCGTATCATTCATTTATATTCTTACATTTAACTACAAATTTGAATGCAATGTACTTAAACAAAATTCAGTTTCGTAAAGCAAGATAAAAAAATCATAAATGCAGGATTAACAAATGCTAAAAATGTCGGAAAAAATATTGATAAAAGTTTTAAAGCATTCATTAAGTTTTATTAGTTCTGAAAAGTTATACAAGTTAAAATGACGTTCAAAAGAAATGCAAGCTTTTCTGTTCCCAGCATTCGAAAGAACCATCATAAAAACTTTAAAAAAAAAAGCGTCACATATATATTAAATGAACTGTTTTTTTATGCAAAGAGATTTACTATTGATTTTGAATTACAGAAAAGCTGCATGACAATGATATTTTATCTGTCAAATTTGCATCTGCCATCTAGTACAAATAAATGCAGATGTGTACCTCCGCCAATATTGACATTTCATTGTGCTTGAATCTTAAATAGATTAAATATTACTTAAAAAGATGTCATTTTCTTTTGAACTTGTTTTAAATGACGTACAGTAAAAAATAGTACAAAGAGAGCTTATTGAATAATAACAGCTGGATGATTTCTCCCCCATTGGTGAATTATTTGAGTTCCTTGGAGGGTTTTACATTATGCTAGGGACTAGTTGGATACTTTCGCATCTTTTCAAATCAAATTTATCTTCCTCTGATTGCGTAGTATTTTTATAAAAAATATTTTAAAACACACACAATCAAATAATCCCACTGCGACATCTATTCGGACTTAATTTCAAACTTATTTATAAAACAGTGACAAATTCTTCCTTGATACTTTCATTTCGAATAAATAAGTTTCTAATGAGTCATTGAAGTGGCAGCAAAAGAATAAAAGATTTTTCATTTTCAGGTATTATGCATTCGTTAAACAATCCGAGAGATAAGCAAATTGGCTAAAGTTTAAACTTGTTTTCACTGCATGGGATTTGAATTAAAATGTTTAACAAAAAATTAAATTTGTTAATTAAAAAAAATTATATTTCTGCAGTAGATGAAAAAAAAAAAACGGATGCTCCATGCTTTCAATTTCTAAATCTAATAAAATTATTGAATTTACAATTTATTTTATATTATGTGTGGTGCTGGAAAACTTGACTGCCACGGGAATGTGGCTATAAAATTCAATAAACTGAATTTTATTTTTAAAAGTGTTAATAAGAATGTTATTAGTGCAGCCAGAAAACTTATTTGCATAATAGAAAACAATTGTGATGACGGATCTTACTTGAAAATTAGCTATTTTAGTACAGTATTGCAATCAGAATAATAAGTGTGCTTACGTATTGAAGAATAAACTAATAAAATTACGGTAATCAAGTAACTCAATTTTAAGGGGGTCCAGTACCTTGAAATTGGAAAAATTACACTTTTTCGTTTTATTGTATAGAAAAAATTATCTAGCCTATAGTCTACAATTCACAGCAAACTAGATAACAAAAATCATATTTCCATAAGAGTTATGAGGAATTTGATTTAATAGTTTTGTATTCTCCTTAGTTTAAAATGAAACTTAAGAGGCTAATATCTCTGGACCAGATTTTTCATATTTTGAGCTACTATGCTAAGGTAAAAAAATGCTAAAGCTTTTTAACTACAGCACTTTGAACTGCTATCTTTAGTTTTTTAAAACAAAATAGTATTTTTAATAAAAGTATGAATCTTTTTGTTTATTTTGGCATTTGATTTTTCATAAACAATGTTTGATGTTGAAAATTTGTTTTTTTTCATGAAAATCTTGGTCATTTGTTTCGTTACTATTTTTTTTTTCTAAAACAAATAGTGTGTGTTAACGATTATTGGAATGCATACTTATATTAAAATATTAATAAAGAACTTCCAAAATTTTGATAACACAAAAATTAAAAACCCGAAGAGTATTAAGAATTTAAAAATAGGTCAAAATTTGATGAAAATTTTAAATTTTGTTAAATATGACACGTAATTAAATTTTTTTTGGCTAAAAAGTAATACTTATAAATGTTGCTTACGTAGAAAAAATTGGATTCAGCAAGTGCAAAAATAAAGAAAAAGTTGGACAAGGTACCGGACCCCCCTAATAAAGCTAGCCGAGCTTTTTATAAAGTAGTGTTATTATGAAGTTGGAAAGTTTAGGCTAGTTAAAATAGCTAGTTAAAAAACTGTAGTTGAAAATAAACTTTTTTTTTTAAAATCAAAGTCTAGCGAACTAAAAGTGAAATCTCGACAACTTTCCACCAAAAAGCTTTGTTTGGCTAAGAAAAAAATTCAAACTTTTGCTTCGAAACAGAAAAATACAGAAAACAAACTATTCAAAGAAGATTCTTTATTAAAATAACATTCTATAAAACTATTTTACTTTTAAGCCTTTTTTTTGTTTGTTGGAGGACAAGACAAAAACTATCTCACTCTCGTAGCATTTAATGGTCCTTGCAGTTGTGTATATAGATAGCCGTATTAAAGCAATACCACCTAGATTAAAAGGCCGGCGAACTAAGATGCTTGACGTCATATTAATAGACCGATTCTGTGGTTTTGACCAATGATCATATGTGACTAGATCTTGTATTTTAACACATTTTTAAGATAATATGAATCAAGATGCGACGTCATCTTAAGATACGGCGTTATTGGTCAACAAATCGAAATCGGTCTACTAGTGGGACGTTGTGTTGCTTAGTTCTTCGGCCTTCCAATCTAGGTGGTATTGATTAAAGTCAGTCCGTTGATTGACATTCCTTGTTCCAGTCATCGGGTATGACGGGTTGGGCGAGCTGTCTGAAATGCTCTAGCGGGCAGAACTCGCCGCATCCCTGGAGTTTCAGCAGAACAGGGCTTATGCTCGAGATGTCCTGCGGGGTAGTTGAGTTGAGGTACAGCAGACGTACAGCCGGTCCGTCTTGTGTGTCGTGCAGCTCTATCAAGACGCAGGCAGTGTAAGGGGGTTGGCCCTGGTACACACCAAGAGCTTCCAGAAGAGTTGCTATATTCGTGTCATGCTGGAAGAATAAGTAGACCTCGACTGATCAGAAAGAATAGCTATTGTTTTTAACTAACCAATAATGGAGAACTATTTTCAATTGTTCAAAAAACAGACAAACGGGTCACAATCGTCCATCATTTATTGACGGAAAAGGAGAATCATAGTGTTTTTTCCCCCACTAATAATTTGAAAACAATATTTTTTTTTTATTTATAACAAGTCTTTATTTAAAGAATAGAAAACAGTTACACCCTGACTAGTAAATTAGCATAATTTTCTTTATAAAATTGCGAAATTGTTTCTTAAGGAAGAGGTAAAATAATTATCACACATCACAGGGTAGTAAATTGTACAATGTACATGCTATATTTTTATGGTCAACATCATGCAAATTGAAAATATCTCTAATGAAATATAAGATGACTATAATTTTTTAAAAATTAAATTAGTTTTCAATTATTTAAATTAAATTTTAATTTTAATTTTTTTCAATTATTTTTGTTAAATACTTACAGCTGAGTACACGTGAACTTTGAGCTGATCGTTTTTTCCCGATATCTTATTATCCATATTTTCTAATATTCTTTCCAGGAAAGGACCTGTATAAAACATAGAACTGAGATAAGAGTAGATAAAATAGTTGGTAAATTTTAAATGTCATGCTTTCTAAGTGCCCAACTCACTTCCTCAACAGGAGGATAAGTACAGATTTCAATTAGTATGTTTCCTAGAAGTACAAATGTCTGAATTTGGTGAACTTCAATGTTCTTATTTAGCGCAATTTGATAAATATGGTGACTCTATATTAATTATTATACTATCGAAAAATTCTCCAAAAAACGTACTGTTCCCTATATCAGTGCTGTACTTTACTGAATTCAGATTTTCAACTAGAGACGTAATTGGTACGCCTCAGCAAACCCAATACATTATGATCGAGGGTGTGTGAGGCTCTTCGACATTATCCTCCTCCCATTCCAATAATTATTGCGACTGTAATAAATCTGGACATCTGTGCAGAATGAACCGTGACTCTTTAACGTCAAGTTTGGTTTGGTTTGAATTATCGTCGCACTAGAGCTACACGAGGGCTATTGGCGACGGGCGTCGTATTTTAGAACCACAGTCAGGTGACGAGCCACACCTGAATAGGCACCCAACGCAACCGTTAAGGGCGACATCGTACGCAGCGTTAGGACTTTGAAGGACATTTAACGTGCACTCCCTTACACGGGGTATTATTCGTCGGACATTTTTTGGCTGCACGGGCCGTTTATAGGTCGGCAGTTATTTTGGCGATGCCCGGGCCCGAACCTGGGACCTTCCGCATGCTAAGCGAGTGCTTAACCGACTGGGCTCCCCAGCCTCTTTAACGTCAAGAGTCTTCCACTATAAACCAATCGGCACAAGGGCAAAAGGGAGGCCTGAACTTTGATGGATTGACTGCGTCGCCGAGGATTTTAGAATGTTAAAAGTACAAAACTGGAGGTCGTTTTCGAAAACAAAATCAGAATGGAAGAAGATTCTGAAAAAGGCCCACAAAGGGCTGTCGAGCCAATTGAGAAGAAGAAGTACCCAGTCTACACGGAATACTTAATAGTTATAGAATAAATAATTGTTTAAAGTATATTATAAAGTTTTATGGAAGTTTTTCTGGTTATGAAACTCACCCGATAGGAGCCTCTGCTGGGCGAGCGTATTCGACCACTGGTATAAGATAAAGTCGGACAGCTCCTTGAGCTCGTCAAAATAAGGTTCTACCCATTCCTGTACGATGAGTCCGTGATATTTCTGAAACGTAAACAACCGTCAGCACTACAGCACTAACGACTCGAGTTATCAGTAGAGTCGCTCATTACAGAATTTAATTAATACCTTAATAAATACCTTATTAATACCTTATAAATATATTATGAGCCATCGAGGGGCCATTTGGGTTTCGCAAACCCTCCAATGAAGGAGGATTTGATGTTTCATACCATGGATTCTGCCACAGAATATCATTTGGGTTAGAAATCCTGCTTGGCCACTTTTGCCCCTGATGGAGGGTTTGGAATTCCATGGATTTGATGGCTCATGTAAACGAGCCTTAAGAGTCATGTCAAGAAGTTTGTTGAGGTAACGATGCTGAACATTAAAATTCGTCATCCACATTTAGTGCCGTCAATAATAGCATGAAAAACTCTGTTTCAAATTTACATTTGAAGCAAAAAATATTTTTATCGCATAAATAAGTATAGGATGACGTCTTAAAATGTAGCACTATGTGATGGTTTGATTGTTTATTATCTGTTACTATGAAAGTGACAAGGAGTTTCATTTTGGAGTTTCATCGGGCCTTGTTGGCCTAGACGAGGGTCAGGTCCTGATGGTCAGGTGTCGACCAGAATGCCACTTGACTTCAAATTACGAAATTTAAATCAATGTGTTACATCACCATGGAGGATATTAATAGACAGCCATAAAACGTAACACATATACTTACTAGACAGAAAACAAGCTCACCTCACAGAAAACAGCATCCTGGAATTGATAAATATCATAATAGCCAGTGGAATCAATGCCTTCGTACTGCTTCAGCGCCTCGAGCAAGTCCTGGTAATAAGACATTCGTTTAAAATCATTTCACGGATGTTAGTAAAGCACCATGATACAACAAAGACACTGTTCCAAACATATCAGCAATATTAATTTTGATGCGTTCAAAATTTCTGAAATAATATCACTTTCGTAATAAAATAATGCTACATATTTCTAAAATTATTTTTTATTTGTCTAACATCAAACAGTTAATGAGTCGAAAGTTGACCAATGCTGTAAGTGGAAAAGAAGAACGTTTTAGCTTATTTTCGTTGGCATGTAATCATACATTTTAATTTAAAGATACAGCATTTTCGGATATTTTTACTTAGGTCGAGTAGTACATTTTGAATAAATGATATTTTAGCGGGGATAATACAAGCAAAAAAAAAAATCATTTTTAACAGCCGTGCTGCTCTCAAACAGTCATTTTTGGTTTAAATTTAATACAGATTTAAAATACATACACTATAGATTTCGTTTAATCATGTAATTTTAACTTTCATAATTTTTTTTAGTATTTTTTTCAAGTATCATAACACTAATGGATATATATCAGTGATACACACTGTAGTAGGAGAGTCAAAGTAGGAGTTTTTTTCTATAAAAAAATTAAACGGCAAATCCAGAACCTGACATAGTACATTTTAAGAATATATTAAGTTTAAATTTTCAACTAAAACATTAAACTTTATTTAGTGTCTTTCTATCTATTACTCCATTGCTGCATAAGGAAGAATCCCATAGAGTAACTTTTAACTTCCATAACAGATATTAAACTATGAAGGTTTTAGTTTACAAAAAAAAACCCAGTCTTGTGTGTTAAAAAAAAGTTCAGAAGGTAACAAACATATTACTTGGTGTTTTTCTAATTCTGATAAGTAATTTGAAGTGTTGTATTGCTTTTCCCGATCCCTCTTAAGTTTTGGGCAGTCAGCATCGATTGAGAGGTACTGTAACGAAAGTACAATTAACAATATTAAATAATGATTATTTTTAAATTTCGGTTATTTTTGAATTGAACTAATTTATTCATTCATACGTTTAATTTTTTTTGCATGTAATTTTATACGGTATTTTGATTAAATGCAATATTATTATTTTCATTTTTATTTACATAATCTGTAACCCATAAAACAAATTATTTCGTAAAATATTTTTCTAAATTCTACATTGTATCGAATTTTTTTATTCTGCTTATTTCTGATGGCATATGGGCGAAATTTCTGACTACTTGGTCAGTTTTTTATTCAGCTAATACTAGATTTTTTGCACCGCAATTTGTTCTATCTCTATTAAAGACCTTTTCTGTTGTCAAAATCTTTGATACTCTCTTGGATTCTCTTTCTTGCTCTCATGTTCTAATAAGAAACTGTTTTGCTCACAAATCACTACAACCTCTTTCCTTAGGTTTTAAAACGAAGGCCCTAATGTCTATTTCACCAGATTTCTTCTCAGGTTTTGAAAAGAATTAATTGTGGATTTCTATTGACAGATAGAAACTGGGTTTTCCATGCGGTGAGGCCGAACAACCATTGTACCTACCACTTTATAATATTCCAATTGCAACTTTAATCTAAACCAAAACTAGCGGAAAGAAAGGGTGAATTTTGCTCGCCCTGTTTATGAATAGGTAAAATTGGCTATTAAAGTTTGGAATATATTAAAATATAGTTCGTTTCCTTTCAAACCTAACTTTTCAATTGAAACAAGCCTTTACTCTTCACAACGGAGTCAGCATAAACTTACTTTATCCGTTGCAGGTTCCCCGTAGTACACCGCCACCGGCTGCCAGTTCAAGCCATCCTCCACCACCCACCGTGGGTCTGTAGGGGCGTAGAAGGCCGCCAGATTAGTGAGGGCGCTCTGCAGGGTACGAGGGTAGCTGGTACTGTTCACTTGGACCTGGATAGAAAAAAGGCAGATATCAAACGTAGGGTCAATTGGGGTAAGTGTGATTGGGGGTAAGTGTGATAAACAGCTCTTGTAACTTTGGAAATCATTCTAAAAATCTGAAAGTTTGCAATATATAACATTAGACCACTTATAATTAAACTAAAAAGAAATATTGACCTTATTTTTTGCTTAAAGAAAGTTTTGAGCTTTTGAATTTAAGTGCAACTGTCTTCTTTTTATGTGGGTTTTCCTATGTGGGGTAAGTGTAATAAAACAGCAATGGATTTTGAAATGCAAATTTTGTACACTTAAAATTGGAATTCAAACATATAATTTTTTTTCTACATATGTATGTTTCTTATAATAATTCACTACCAGTTTTAGGATTTGGAATTTACTTGAAGCAGAGAACGAATTTTCTTAATGAAAAATGCAGAAACCCTATCACACTTACCCCACTTGACCCTACATATACGTTCCCGTTAAATCTGTGGGGTTGGAAGTCCAGAAAGTGCTCGATTTCTCCACTGCTTTGTTTCGGGTTTTCACTCTGGTGTTACATGATGGGGGTTCCAAATTACGATGCGTAATCGGCTGTATTAAAGCTACACACGGAGACAAGAAATATATAGCTGAAAACGTTCAAACTTTGCAAAGTACGTGACCTATGAAAAGGCTTGATAGTCATCAACGTCGACACAAAACTTCGTCAGCAACGCGAATTGCTGACATCTCTTGTAGTCATTTGCGATACTCATCTCAAAAAGTCTACATTTGGAGGCCATAAATTGCACAACAGCAAAAGTTTTTTTTAAATAGGAGAATCGTCTGAAAATATATTTTCTATTAAGTTACATCTTGCAAAAAATTATTTGATAACTGTAGGGTCGGCTCTAAACGCCAGATTTCGAATGTTATTATAGTCAGATTTTGAATTAAGTTTTGAATATTTTAGTATCTAAATTCTACTTCGATAAGATTTATCTTTCTAAATCACCAATGTTCTGAGAACGATATGATAGATATATTTTAAAAGGGCATGACACATTTGAGACTGAATGCTGATTAAACAATGTATGACTTTCTTTGTTCCTCAACCAGCTTTTGAAGCACACAAGTCCGTAAAACCAGCAATTTACTGTAAATATAGGGAGCTGTCACGATTTTGAAATGTACGTAACATTACTAGCAAAAAAAAAAAAAAACACGAATATGGGAAACATTCTGGTACTACTCTTATGCAATTCGATGAAGGTATAATACTGAAGGTAATGAGAGCAGATCATTATTATTCCCAAGGTATAATACTGATCAGCAGTGACCATTCCTAAAATTTGTAACAATACTTTAAAAACAAAACATCTCTTTGCTCTTTAAGAATCTGTAAAATCTAAAACCTTTACAGTTTATGCAGTTGTAGTAGACTGTTAATATGAGTCGTACTAGATTTATGTAAGTTTCTAATATTTCACTTTATAACTAAAACTTTAAATGCAATTAATTACTTTTATAGTAGGCAGTGTAGTTTGTCGTTTACTACGTAATCACTTACAAGAATAAGTTATCTAAGGACTTCAAAGCAGTTATTTGTATAATTTCTTTCAAGATTGTAATCTATCATATTTTAATTTTAAACTCTATACCTGGTTACGTTATGATAGAGTTTTTAAGAACAAATAAATCAACTTACTTCATTTGGATTTGACGTGACGAAACCGGAATAGAAGTTACGTAAGTATGTTCCCAATGCATAATGCTGCTTTTTTCCAAGCTGAAATTAAGGACAAATTAACATTTTATCATAACTTACTGACTTTTCAAAAGGAATGATGGTCCCTTTGATAAATTAATTTCGAAATATAAATTTTCGTGTAAGTATTCCCCTCTTAAGTTTTAACTCCTTTTTATATGTAAATCATAACCCCACAAATAAAAGTAATATAAGTATGAACCTGGTGTAAGGCTGCCTTTTCCGGGCTAAAATTAAAGCTTAATTTAGACATTTCTCAGAACCAACTGACTTCAATTTAAAAAATAGTTGGCAAATTTTTCTCTTTGCATTTTTAGCAGGTTGGCAAAATGGTGAAAAAGGACTAATATTTTAAAGTAAAACTTTCGGAGCTATAAACTTGCGTAATAAACTACGTTTATATAAATTCGCTTTTTTTTCAAAGTCGACAAATTAACAGCCGTAAAAATCATCCTCTCTCTTTCCCCCGTTTCCAGTTAATATTAAAGTGCAAGTCACACACTTCTGAAAATTTTGTTCACTTATATAGGAGTTGCACAAAATTTGTTAGTGTAAAATCCCCCAAATTTTTTTGAAATTTGTACCTCTACGCAAAAAAAAACAATTGCTATTAATTTATAGAACTTCTGATAAAATCAATTTAATGGGATTTGATTTATATATACCTACAAATATAAACCGCTTAAAATGTATTCCACACAGTTTTTCAAATGAACCAAAAACAATCTCTATTTTAACTTACAAATAAATAGCTTATGAACAAATTTTAACTTCAAGAAAGGATTGATATTTTCTTTTAGTGCTCATACCTCGTAATATAAACTATATAAATATAAGTTTACTTTTTTTTTTTTACAAAAGTGGAGCTTTTGTTTAGGTAAATATTTTTCTAAGAGTAGTATAATCTCACTATGGATTTATAAGATTACTGCACTAAATTTTTTTTAATCTTTAGAATCCATTCTGCGTAGCAAAAATTACATAATAGACTATACTTATGCTCGACTGTCTCTTCTGGCGAGCGGGGTAATGGGCTATATAGCCTACGCCCTTCCCTTCTAGAGGGCGCAATCACTGTCATTTGTCATACTTATGCTCAAAACTGTTTGCCATCACTTGTTATAGGTCATGATAGTAATTTCATACCATCACACGTGTTGAAAGCATTTACGTCTTTCATAGCAGTTGATGAGAAATTTGAAAAAAAAACCCCTTCCACAAACCGTGCTATCATCTGGCCCTATATTGTACAGTAAATGAACCGTTTACCTGTGTGAGTCCTCCTAGTCCTTGTGGCCAGACATCGATTGGGTTGGGATCGGAGGGGAATATTCTTTCAGGAGCACGGGCGCCATGCCTAAAAAGCTTTAAAAAAATATAGTAAAAACAGTTATTTTTTTACCCTTCTACGTTTAATTATTTTTTTCACTAATAAAATGGTTATTTTTTCGCTTAAAATTTTATTCAATAAAAATATACCTCTAATCAGGCTGCCGAAACAAAAGTTCATTCTAGTTTTCTATAAGCTCAATAAATAAAAGAAATCCGATTTTTTTTTATTTATACTATCTAAAGGCTATCAGGTAATGTCTCTTCTTTTCGAGTCTTATTCTAAAAGGGCTTATTGGTATTAATTGTTATATGTTTAGAATCTAATTTGACGATTATTATGGATGAAGACGATTTATATTGATAACTATTGTGAAGCTTTCCAGGCTAAAATCGATTTCAGGATGGTGGCAAACCAGCTTATAACTAAAAACCTCAGCCTCAATATAATTTTCATGACAAATCACTGCCCAAAAATTTAACGTATCGTTATTATAAATGACTATTGTGCTATTTCAATTAGTTTTTTCGGCAGTAAGTAAGTACATGAATCTGATTACAATGTCGTAAGAAGCATTTGTAACCCAGAAACGTTGAAAAAATAACATCAGTATTCTGTCTTGTAAATCAGTTTTTAATTTCCGCAATGCATAAAAGATACTGTTTATAACTATTGATAAACTTCTTGTTTTCACTTTAGTTAATCAAGTTCAGCTCATTGACTTTACAGCTCCTTACCATTTGTACTAGCAGCAGCTTCGTACTTTTAGGGACTGCCAGCGGGGACGCTACTGTCCATGCTGCTACAAGAAGGAAAACAGCTGCCGAAACACAATTGGATTAATATATATGATTCGACTTTTACTGAGTTCCGAAAAGCATACTTTTTGATTTTGTTTTGACTTACACCTGCTTGTAGCTACATTTTGAGTCGACCTCTGAATAAAGGTGATATAAAAATATTTCTGTATCGTTTTAAATAATGCTTTTTATTAAAGCATAGGCGGAAAGTGTGAATAAACTACTTCTAAAGATATATTTATAAATGATAAACTTTCACTTAGGGTAAGGTGGGGTAAGTGGGACCCCTTTTTGGCATAATTCGACTTTAGATCCTCATAGCACTGGATATAATAGGCCTAACAACTTTTTTTTGTGTGGTCCATTCTCTCGTGTGTTATTACTGTACCCATGGCAATCTTAAAACAAATTAAAAAAAATAAATTTTCTTTTGAATTTTTTCTTTTTGGTCGTCGGAGTGGCCAACTTGCCCCGCAATGTGGGGTAAGTGTGCACCCCCCGCCCAATATATTTGTACACATTACTGGTAGAGATATGGTGGGGCAAGTGGGATAATCTACATGATATTTTGAGTGTTTGAAACAAAAAATTAATGATGCATCTTCATTAGTTCCCCCATAGCAACTTTTTGCAGCATGCAAGCTAACTAAAAGAAAAAATACGTAAATTTTCACCTTTTAATTTTTGCATGTAGTGTAACCTAAATGTTAGCACTACAGATTTTAAACTGGGCCTATGGCAGTGAATTTGACTAAGAATAGTGAAAAATGATTAACCCCATGAATAAGTGAATATGACTATTTTTTAGTATATTAAAGAGTTGGGAAATTGGGCCACTCCTGGCCCACTTACCCCGCCATTGTGATGACCCACTTACCCCAAACGCCGGGCAAATGCCCCCCCCCCCCTCAATTTTGTTTTAAGCTTATAAACATTATATGACACTACAAAAGAACATTTTATTTTGTATCATGAACCGTTTGGAAATGAATAAAAAAATAGTGTGATGGTGTGAATTACGATAAGATGCAATTTTAAAAATTCTCGCAAAAAGGATTGTACCTTGTTACATACTTAAATGAAAATGATGCCATAATGTTTCCTGTATATATTGGGGTAAATACGTAAAAATATGGTAACATATTTTTTTAAAAGTCAATAATTGTGGAAATGCCAGGGGGGTGGCCCACTTACCCCACCTTACCCTATCAAGATTTTTAAACTAAGAAGTTAGATAACAACGGATCTAAACTTAAACAAATTAAGCTCAAAATGTGTGCTTTGGTCACAGGAATATGTCGAAAAACTACACTAAAGAGTTAAAAGTTCTAATTCACAGAATATTCAAAATATATTAATTTCCATTTAAAAAAAATCTCTCAAATGTAAATACAAATGTGTACGCTTTCTTATAATTAAAAACGTTTGGAGCCATTATCCATTTCTGGCGTTTGGGACATAAACACCAACCAACTAACCATACTAATATAAATCAGTTGTAAATAGCTACTATAATAATGCAATTTGTTACTATTTTTATTTCACGAAAACTCCATGAATAAACCTTACGACACATCTCATAGCATGTCATTTCTTAAACAAGAAAAACAAAGCACCAAATATTGTCGAATGTAACTAATTTTATTTTTAGATAAAATGTAACAAAATCTTGTATCACCATCTATTATTAAAATCTGGCATTTCTACGTTTACAAAGTATTTTCAAACAAAGTATTTTTCCCCGTGTTATTGTTTGAAGACGAAATCGCTTTGAAATTAAATTCCCACAAGTCATTCGTATCAAATTCAATGACAAACAGTTTTTTTTATTTATGGATTACAATGTTTCAAAATATAAACAGCAACATAAAGTACATGTATAGTTTACTATTCTCATTAAAGTAAGCAGATTTGTATATTTAACCTTTCTCACTCGTAAAGATCTGTGTAAGTAACACGGAAAACAAGTTGATATTTTTTCTTCGTTTTCGGAAGTAAAAAGGAACAATTAGTTCTGGGTTTGGTTGTTTGTTATTGAATTTTATGGTTTGGTTGTCGTTAATTCTTAGAAGTTATAATTCTTAAATTATTACGACACAATACGACATCCAAAAATCCTACATTCCACAATTCGGCATTCACAAACACTACATTCAACAGCCAAAATCCCAACATGCCACAATCTATAGTAAAACCGACCTTAAGTTTGCAGTATACAAATGTTCTACGAGAAAAAGGGTAAATAGTTCTCATTTTCGAGTGCGAGAATCGAATAAAAAAAGATGTTTCACATTCAATAAACAATTTTATTTGTTATTTCAAGACATAAATGTATTGCTTTTATTAGTTTAGCTTCAGTTATAGTGTAATTTTAATAATTTTTTTCCTTCGATTTTGACGTAACAGGGCGCACGAATATCAGGGTCATAGGAGCAGCGAATCAGAGTGGGCGAGCGTTGTTTACCCAGTTTCCTCCGCTCAGTACATTTCTCTGCTGCAAACTTAGGGTCGTTTTTAGTATAGGCACAAAAAAATGCAAAAATATTAATCCAAAAAATTAGTAATGCATTGCTTTGGTCAAGTTTTCGACCTTGTCGGAATTTCGTCCCTGTCGGCATTTTTTTTGCTGGGGTTATGATTTTCGGAATTTTGTCTGCCGATAATACGTCCGGAAACAAATTTTTAGCCCAATGCAGTAAGAAAGATTAAAGACCAATTTTGAGAATATATTCAAGGGAGAATTCTTAAAAACTTAATTATGAAGAAACTCTTTGAGACAGCGGAGGAGGAGGATATTGTTATATTTATAAAATTTTAAACACTTATAATGACTAGAACACACAAAAAATTATCGACAATGATACAAAGTAAAAATGATTTTAAATTGGAAACTCTTGGTAGCAAGACTGAAAAAACTTAAAAAGAAAAGACAGAAACATGATGTGCGCTTGAAATTTTTTAAAGAGTTGCAGCTTGGTGATTTGATATGACATTTAATTGTACCTACAAACTGAAAAAAAATCAAATTTTATGCAAGTACCTCGATTTATCGGTGAAGGTTATGAATAAATTGTTTAATATTTTCGAAAAACTTACTTTAGTTTTGCAACTGTTAACTTTTTTGAGTAAAGTCACACTTATAAATATCTCAAATATTTGTGAGTACTAAAGGTATTTCACGAGAAGCAGTCGTATCTAATTCAATTGACCGTAAAGGTATTTCACGAGATGTAATCTAATTATATCTTATTCAATTGGCCTTACAAGCTTTTTCAATTATCAGATATCGATTTCTGAATTTTTTTTATCTCTGTCCTTCCTCCGCATGCTCTTTAAAACAAGTTGATTGAGCTTTTTAAAGCAAAAACAACTAGCATATAATAAATTAATCTCTGATTACAAATTTCATAACCGAATTATGTTTTATGTAATTCCAGAAAAATAAAATCTAAGAGAAAAATTAATAGTATAGTCTTAAAAAAACACATTTCAGGATATACTTACTGACGTAGGATTTTCTCATATTTCCCCAACACAATTAATTTCCAATTTTTACGGAAAATCTTCTTATAAACACTGCAAATGTAAAAACAATAAAATAAATTTGAGAAAGAAATTGGTTTAGCAATAGTAAATGTCGAATAACAAACAGGGAGAAACAGGGAGACATGGAGGGCTTAGGTTTTACCTTAAATAGTCGGACCAGAGAACATGGTCAGAAGTTGAATAAATCATGCTTTAGAAGGGAGGTAAGAAAACATTATTTTTATAACAGAGTTGTCAACGAGTGGAATTCTTTACCAGAATACGTTGTGTATTCGAAGCAAGTGAAAGATTTTAAGAAGAATCTCGATAGCTATTGGAAACTGGTAAGGAATTAGATTTATCTTGGACCAACCTTGTTGGGCCTCTGGCCTGTTGTTGGTCGACAATTTTTGTATTTGTATTTGTATTTTAATTTAGTGTTGTCATCAGACATCAAATCTGCCAACGTCCAAAATCCGTGCTGGTTTAGCAATGGTAAACATCGAATTTAGTGTTGACATCTCTGAGACTTCTTGTTTTAAATAGAAAGTATTGTAGAGATATGGGTCTCACAATTTTAGCAGGTTCACGTAGTTTCCCGAAAATTCAAGATTGCTTGCCTTAAACTTTTTAGTTTCTGAAGTTTTTCTTCTCACACACAAAAATCCCCGCAACTTCCCGATTTCATAAACCAGATAATTTCCTGACTTGAGAATTGTTGTGTATGTGTATTTAGGAATTTTTTTTTGTATTTAGGAATGCTTTCGAAGGTAGCTCTAGAAAGGCAAAAAAATGCTACAGTCGAACTCATGTTATCCGAATTCCAATTATCCGAAGTTTTGCTGGTTATCAAAAAAAATCTATATGTTACTATTCGTTTTTGATAGATGACATATCTTGTAAGTGTTTTGGGTACCTAAAAAATACTAGACATAACATCCAACAGAGACATTTGTAACAAATATGACAGGTATAAAGTTTATACATTGTCTCAGATAAACTTTTGTACTAACTGTGACTGCTACTTTTTATGGATTAATTTGTTTTTCATGTAACTTAACTTTTGAATATACAGAACAGTAATATTTCAAAATCTGGCATTCACCATGGCTGCTAAAAGGAACCAATATTGCAACATAAGGGGGTATGGGTTTGGTTTGGTTTGAATTATCGTCGCACTAGAGGTACACGAGGGCTATTGGCGACGGGCTTCGTATTTTAGAAGCGCAGTCAGGTGACGAGCCACACCTGAATAGGCACCCAACGCAACCGTTAAGGGCGACATCGTACGCAGCGTTAGGACTTTGAAGGATATTTAACGTGCACTCCCTTACACGGGGTATTATTCGTCGGACATTTTTGGCTGCACGGACCGTTTATAGGTCGGCAGCTATTTTGGCGATGCCCGGACCCGAACCTGGGACCTTCCGCATGCTAAGCGAGTGCTTAACCGACTGGGCTCCCCAGCCTAAGGGGGTATGGGACATTTTTACTTTTTTTTTAATATTGCAGATATCATTATAATTTTTTTCCACTAATGTATACTAAATATGCTAACACTTTCGGATAGTCAAAGGTTTAAAAAAATTATTAATTTAGTTTTAAAAAAATAAAATGTGTCAAAAAGTGACGTTTCTTATTTTTGTTATAAGTCAAAAAATTATTTATTGACAAACAAAAATTTAGCATTTTTATAAACCAGGAAATGTACTTTACAAACTGTCTTTACCGATATCTGTTATTTGTCAAAGTTTTTCTTACAAAAATTATTGATTTTTTAAAAATAATTGTATAGGTTACTTATTTTTTTTTAAAAATTAGTAAAAATAACAACAATTTATTTACAACTAATCCCTAAAGGCAAATCAAAGATATATGTTTGAAAAATATGTGTGGAAAATTTTAACACTCTATGGGCAGTAGATTTTGAGTAATATAAATTTAAAGTCAAAAAATCACCGAAAACATGATCAAGGCGAAAAACCACTTTGAAGTTTATAAAAATGGCTGGCCAACACACATGTCATGACACAAGAAACTACATACCTCACGTTCTACTGCAGATTTAAAATATAAATAAAATTGTGTTTTAAATTATTTCAAAATATTTGCGTTATGTTTTAAGATAATAATAATTTTTTTGAATTTTTTGAAGATTTTGTGTCCTATACCCCCCTTAGTTAAATAAAAAAAACTATTACAAAAAGCTATAACTCAAACTGCCAAACGGCACCATAACCAATTTTAACGTTATGGCAACAATATATTACTTACTTATTCAATTGTAATAAAAAATTGAAAATATTTCAGAAACTTGAGTAATTTCAACGAATTAATAATATTTTTTTTTGAATTTTTTGAAGATTTTGTGTCCTATATATATACCCCCCCCTTAGTTAAATAAAAAAACCATTACAGAAAGTTATAACTCAAACTGCCAAACGGCACCATAACCAATTTTAACGCCATGGCAACAATATATTACTTTATTAACTTATTCAATTGTAATAAAAAATTGCAAATATTTCAGAAACTTGAGTAATTTCAACGAAATTTATATAAAAAACATGCATATATTTACTACTGATAATTTAAACTATTATATCCCACTTACTTTCAAATAAAAGCTATCTTAGACTGTTGCCAGTATTTTGTTCTGTCTCTTACGTACATTGACTATACGTCCTTTCTCTCCGTTACATTCTATAAAGCGTTGTAAAAATTCTTCAAAAGTTCATGTTTATCACTAACTTAAAATCTTTTACACTCCGAAAACACTTTGTTTGAACAACGCAGGTGCAACAAAAGTGCTGTGCAATTGGGTGGATCGACTGAAGTGTGGAAAAGTTGTCTCGATATATTTAAGTAACTGTGTCCTATATAAATTTCCTATTAATTGTCCTAAATACTTTTTATTTGTTTGATATTTCGTTTACTGAGATAAACTTAAGCATAAGGGTCATTTTCGAGTGCGGTCGACAACAGTTGTCAATGAGTTAAGAACAAGAATGTCACCAACAATTTCAGTGTCTGACACATAATTGACGATAATATTTTCAGTAAGTCAAAATTACCACTGTTTAAGACTGGTTAAACTTCGAAGGTTATCGCTTGAAACAGACTCCTTAGAGTCCAAAACCTTTTGAATGAGAATTTCATTGATTGTCAGATTATTGGCTTCCGAAATTGAGCATATATTGCATTATATCTTTGATTCTCTTGTCTTATAACTTTTATTGTTCCCCCAAGCGCAATCAGTTGAAGAGAAAATTTCAGCCTTTTTATTTTGTCTTACTTCTGATTGCTCCTCGCGTTTTATAGCTCCGCCCGTGGTCGTGGCTTCCGTTCAAGGAAACTTTGCGTTTAACTATTAAAGCGATTCTTTTTGCTAATCTCCTCGCCCAACTACTTGCCACAATTAAGTGAAACGAATGTGAGGATTCAATGTTAATAGATGGGGTTAAGTAGTAAAAGACCGGACATAGGATTTAACATCATAGTTAGGATACTGTCAGTCGTTAAAAAATCTATTGACTTATTCATAAAATATCGATAACTTTATATTTTCGATTTTCGATAATTTTATATTTTCACCAACCTGGCCTTTTAAAATTTTAACACACACATTATTATTATTATTAAAAAGGCTGACAACGCGAAAATTAATCAAATAACTTAATCACTCGAATACAAAGTCGTACGCAAATAAATTAATTTCTGCGGATTAGAAATACTTTCGTTGGAAATTGGGAGTCATTTCTGTAGAAGAATGAGACAGTTATGTGTCTTCATCAGTAAGTGTTTTAAGATATTTGATTCTTTCTAGTAAATATTATTATTTTTTAGATTTTATTATTCAAGAACTGTGTAAAATAAATTTATCTTTGACATTTGTAATTAGATATTAATTCACTACAATGCTGTTTTTTTGCATGAACCAATAAATTCGTTAAAAGAAACGTAGATGAAGTCATAAGTGTCAAACTTTTAAAAAATTTGAAATTTGTTTATGATAATTGAGAAATCTTATGAATCTCATAATGTTAATTGAAGCTCATATCCTTGAATCAAAATGTTTTAGAAATTTCAAAAGTTTGAGTGAAATAATTGACTAACGTTTGAACACAGAAAATTTGTTTGATGATGATTGATGATTGAAATTGATGATTGAAAATGTTATTTGAATGGTGAGATGGTAACTGGGTTTAGTAGTTTAAGAAGCATTAAAAAATGCACCTTTTAATATTAACGTTTGTGTATATTTAGCAATGTTTCTGCAGCTCTTGTCATTTTTACCAATGTCATTCTAGTGGCAACCTTTTCTCTCTTGTGGCAGCTTTTTTCATTCTTGTAGCAGTGTGGACAAAGGCGGCCCCGCCTGTAGTCTCTCCAAGTACCAATCTCCTATTAGTACAAATGGTATGTGGATGTCACAATAGGCAGAACCTTATTTTCAAATTTGATATCAAGAAGTTTATTAACATTGGTTCAAACTATAGGGGAGATCGGGGCTAGTTTTCCCATGGGGTAAGTTTTACACCAGACCTTATATATTAGTAATGAGCCATTGGGCTTAAAACACTAATATTTAACCCTTTCAGTCCCAGTGATGCCATTTGGCATCACTATATGTTTCTGATCATAATTATAAAAATTATAAGACTGACAACTATTGGGATTAATAAAAACATTTTTCTGATAGAAAAAAGTTTGAAGAATCGAATGATGTGCTTCTTGATATCATTAAAGGCTATAGACGATTAGAAAAAAATTCTAAATTGATGATGCCAAATTGTCATTGGAACTGAAAGGGTTAAGGAACTATTAAAGTAAAAATATAGCGACGGGGGCAGGGTTTCCAAAATTTCAGGTGCAAGAATTCTAACAATGCCATGTAGATAAACGTGTTCCAACCTTTATAATATTCCATAAATGTAATAAGTTTATAATGTATGACCTAATAATTTAACCATACATTAAGTTCTGAATGTAAAACTCATATTTTTGATTAAAAATTTTCTACATAGTAATAAAAAAAGTTAAAGGAAATCGTACCCTTTTGAAGCGATATACGTTTCCCTAATAACTGTCCAGAATGGATTTCATAGCGTACAAGCATCTAAAAAATTAAATATTCGCAATAGATCATAAATAATAGCACTAAACATAAATAAGTCATGTTGCACCCAAAACTTAATAGTAAATTACCTGGTTAAAAAATCAATTTTAACAATTTCAGTGCGTGATGTTATTTTTTGAAATATTTAGCAATTCCTTAGACAAGCCCCTAGAAAAGAACACCTTACTATGGTTATATGGAAAGGAAAGTAAATGAATTTGCTTGATTTAAATGTGATACAGGTGATTTGACCTTTATATAACAATTTGATATATTAACTGTCTTTTTTTTTAAAATTTTACATATATTCTAGGCATATAATCATTCGAGCTAGTTTAGCTGTACACTGTAAAAAATTTGGCCTGAATTTACTTGCAATTACTAAGTAACTTTACAGGTATCACACCATTTACTAGAAAATCACCTGTAACCAATCTCTTATAGTAGGTTTACTAAACAAACTGCTGTAGTATTACTAAGTAAATTGATGTAACGCCTACAGCGCCCCCTACCTATCTTTTCTAGAGCTGCGTCGTTTTCGCTAGCTGTATTGTTTCTCGAAATTTGTTCGATTGGTCATCGGATTTAGCGAAAACTCACCGGTGATCGTATCTGTAATTTGAAAGTGTGCGAGTCAAAATCAGCAATCGGTGACGAAATTCTATTAATAAAAATAATTGATTCGATATCGGTCAAAGGTAAAAATTCAATTAATGTACGTTTCATAGGAAACTTATGACGAATTGATAATCGCAATGATAAGAAACAAAAAAAATCAATAGTAAAATTTCTTAATCAATAACATAAAACTTCTTTAACGATCAAGATTTTAACCTCTTTATTTACACTCAAATGAACAGCAAGTCCCGATGGCAGCGAGGTTCCGCGCAGTTCCTCGTTGCGAGCCAGCGCGCGGATCCGGAGATACGTGGGTTCGAGCCTCCGCAAATTCGAAATAACTGACTAACAAGAAAAATTAGTGGTGCCCTCTGGTTTGAAATTTTTGAAACTGTTTATAGTTTCTTAGTAAACTTACATGAAAATCCCCTGTAAAGCTACTGCAAGTTTCTTAGTAAACGTACAAGCAGAACATCTGTAAATCTACTACAGTTTTCTTAGTATGGTTACTAAGGAAATGTATGTGTTACTTACTAAGTTTAATGCAGTAAGGTTACTAGAAAAGTTCATGGCACCTGAGTTTCCTAGAAATTTTCTAGTAATACTACAGATTTTTTTTTACTGTGTACAATAAAATGTACGTAAAAACAATATAAAGTTTTTTTTAAATGTGTTAAATATTTTCAGGAATAGTTGGAAAATTTGCCCCTTCCATTTTTGGCAGCCTGCGAAAATGTACCCCGTATACGGGCACGTTTTCCACGTTCGTACGAGCTCATTTAACCACTCGCTGCCAAGAAGAGTATTTACTTTTTGGAAAAGTAGTAATGCTAGTTTGAAGTAAACCGTGTGAGGAAGGCAATGACATCCTATTGTTTTCAAAATAAATAAAAGAAAAAAATATACAATTAAAAAGAAGAAAACTAGCCCGGTCTCCCTTATCTTTATTCCTTCGTGTAACTATAAACTGATTTACAAAATAAAAAATTGATGCAATAAATAAAGTATTAAAATAGATTTGAAAAGTACAGGGGAAAAACCACTTCATTGTTTAGGAATATGTCTGCATCAGATTTACTTGGCCAAGATAGCGAGTCATCGCCTGAACTAGTGTGAAGAAACCAGTTTTGCTTTAGTTCTTATCACGTGGCTCATGGGTTTGCAATCTCTATGATCGAGTTTACACGCCAAGCAATAGTCTGACGTTTGAACCGGGGAACAAGAAGCAAGGGAGAAACCGGTAACCGATCGCCACTACTCGCCAAGACGACTTCAGATTATCTGTTAATGAAGGTTTCCCCCCCTGTACTCTTCATTCATCTCATATGTGCTTATTTGCTGCAAAGTAAAGTAATCGAAAAAATGCAAGGAAGAAACTTATATATAATGAAGAAAAACCAAATTTTTGTACAGTTATGGTATTCTGAAAACTATAGAAAACTATAGGGGAGAGAAAGAGAATGGCGCCACCTTAAAGGAAATTGAATTTTCATGCAGAATTGTGTTGCAATTAATGCAAATTGTAAGAGCATAACATAGTACAGTTCCTAACCTATCTTGTGGTGATTTTTTAAAATTTAAATCTTTAATAGAAACTGAATAAAACTGTTTTTTCTAAAAGCTTGCACAGTGGCGGGATTACCTCGGTACCTGGGGTAATGCCGCCACACCACTGGGGTTATGCCGCCACATCAATAAACAAAGCAAATAATCTGTAAATAATGAAAAATTACATAATAAAGCATTACATAAAGAGCTAAAATAGGTTTAATTAACTTAGGAATGGTAAATTGTACAGGGTGCAGCTCTTTTATTAACTTTCCATTTGTAACTAATTATGCAGGTTTTTTTAAAGTTTCGTTGGTCTACTTGGCCAGTTCCGTTATTATTTCTCAGATACGTGGCATCTGAAACGAAAACTAATAGGTTGTAGGACCAATATATGAAATTTCTATTTTAAGGACTATGCCACCATCCTTTTGCATGTGGTGGCATAACCCCAGAGTGATGTGGCGGCATTACCCCAGTAAGACAAAATGGCATAGACGGCTTGTTTAAAGAAAGGTAGATAGCATAGCGTCCAAACTAACAAAGTGATAAAATAGCCAAATAATTACTCTTTTCAATGATTTATAACTGATTTATCTAACTTAGAGATAACAGTCACTTATCTCTTATTTTCAAAAGGCCCAAAATTAAATGAAAATCACTAAAAACCGTATTTTTTTAAAAATAACTCTACACCAATTCACCGCACGGCCATTTGCGTCTATTCTACAAATTACTTTGTTTCCTGCTAAAGGTCAGCAATCACAGCCCCCTCCCACACACACCACTGGCGAGATACAAGAGGTGGCGGTACTGTCGGAGGTGGCGGGATTCCCCTGCCCTCCCCTATTGTGGTTGCTGTTTCTAGCGATAAATATATTTGTCACCATTCTGGATTCAGTTTCAGCCTAGAAGGTTCGACATTTCAGCTTTGTTCAATGTTATTCGCTTAGATACCTAACAATCGTTGAACTAGCCCCGAAACATGAGAAATTTATTTGCAACTCGTACTTTTGGTATGAGATTGTAAAAAAGATGAGACCTGATGGATAGTGGCAACTAGACAGAAGAAAAACATTTATATTTTTTTCATTGAGCTCATAGAATATTGAATGAACGTTGGATTTTCTAAGCATGATAAAAGGTTAATTTTTATTGAATAAAATATTAAGTAAAAATAATAATACAAATTTTTAGAGCAAAAAATTTAATTTTACATAAAAGGAGGAATAAAGACTTTAAAAAAAATATTTCATCGTTTAGCTTTTCAGGCATGGAGCCCGTGCTCCCGAAAGAATCTACCCCACTGATCCAAACCCAATCGAAGTTTGGCCGGGAGGATTAGGAGGGCTCACACAGGTATGCCTACGGAATTGTAACTTTTAATGAGTTATATAAGGCCTTTGGAGCTGCTGGGGTCGGGTTCGAATCCCAGTCAGGCATGGATGTTTGTGACCGTCAATAAATGTTGTTATTTGTCTATGTGTTATTCATTTCTTTGTGACTGTAAAAATTCTTTCTGTGTCTGTCCCACTTGACGAAAGCTTATTAGCGGTTTTCTGAACAAGCACACAAGCTTGGATATATATGTACCATACCATACTATAAATGACGGCATGGTAGATAAATGCTGGGGGCATGCTTTTCTATGAGCCATTGTTAGAATTTGTGTCTTGTAAAATATTGAAATATCCGCCCCGTCGACATATTTTAATTTTATTTCTACCTGGACAAGTAGAGGTTTAAGTTATTTTGAAAAAAACTCCACATAGTTCTTTATTTAAAGGAAGCATCTTATAGTAAACGCAACGAAAAAGCCTTTTTATACTAATACGTTCAATCGAAGTTTCAATAAAAGTAAGAAATATCACTTAATGTTGAAAAAAATTTATTGGACAGCTATACAATACTACAAAATACAGACACAAAGACAAATAAATACAACAAAAACAGACAGAGCATCGGAACATAGAACAAGAACCCAAATTACACAAAAGTAGGAAAATATGAATTATAAAATTAGAAAAATCATCACAAATATATCTCTTTTGGCTGTCATATTATTGAAGATATTTATAAATGGTAGTATCGGTTGGTTTTTAAGATAATTTCTAGTTAATAAAGGTCCTTAAAATATAATTTTATTACTAGTATTTTAATCGAAACCAGTAAAAGAGTTAAAATGTAAAATAATGCTTTCATAAAAACTAGGATTTGGAAATTTAATTATGTGTCTAGGAAACTGTCCTTAATTTTAAAAAGTCAGTTAATTATAAATAATGTTTTCATTAATCTTTAATTTCAGCTCGGAAAAAGGCAGCATTATACCTTAGGAAAATACTTACGTGCCTTCTATTCCGGTTTTGTCACGTCAAACCCAAATGAAGTAAGTTGACTTAATTGCTCCTAAAAACTCTATCACTTACAGATACAAACTTATTTGTTTTCCTATTAGAATTTTCGATTTAAGGTAGGCGAATACCCAAAATTTTAAATTTTTTACTATTACTCTAATCTTTTCCAAATTTGGCATAGTGATTTCAAATATTATGAACAATGCTTTTCAGGCAATTTTTTTAATTTAAATAAAATTGATTTATTTAAAACGGTGTTTTTCACCTAAAAAAAGAGGTTTACGCCAACAGTTCTAGTATAAAATTTTTTACACTAATTTACCTGAACATTTTTACAGGTGCTATTTCAATATATATCTCTGCCATGAACTTCTAACATCTGGTGTAAATACATAAGTTTTTTTTAAAAAAATGTCCAAGTGTAAGTTAATCGAAAAAAATCCGTTTTTTGTGTGGTTAATTTATGACATTTTTCTTAATAACTTCTTTTCTTTCTTCTTAACTTTTTGTAATTTGTACGTAACTCTAGAGGGTCATTGCATGCATCAGTTCAAAACGAAGAATTTAACACATAATTAATGTTTATAGGATGAAAATTTAATGTGGTAGACTTGTTGGCGTAAACCTCTTTTTTTAGTAGAAAACACCATTTAAAACAAATAAATTATATTTAATTAAAAAAATATGCCTAAATAGTATTATTCATTATATTTGAAATCCCTATACCAAATTTTGAAAAGATTAAAGTAATAGTAAAAATTTTAGAATTTTTGGGAAATTTTGGGTATTCGCCTACCTTAAGTAACAGGCAAGTAGACTATTTTAGTTCTTTGGAACTTCTTGTTCCTACTAAGGTCGTGGTGTTCAGTACCAGCTACCCTCGTTGTCTGCAGAGCGCCCTCGCTAATCTGGCGGCATTCTACGCCCCTACAGACCCACGGTGGGTGGTGGAGGATGGATTAAACTGGCAGCCGGTGGCGGTGTACTACGGGGACCCTGCGAAAGATAAAGTAAGTTTATGCTGATTCCGTTGTCTAGAGCAAAGATTCGTTTCTATTGAGTTGTCAGGTTTGAAGGAAGATATACTATATTTTAATATATTCTAAACTTTAATAGTCAACTTTACCCTTTCATAATCATGGCAAGCAAAATTCTCCTTTTCTTTGTGCTAGTTTTGGTATAGCTCGGAGTTGCGGATGTAGAGAAGATACAAATTAAATCAGGCAAAAAATCTATACGATTAACAATTTAGCAAGTTCATTTATAAAATAATTGTTTACGTTTTTGATTATATCAGTAAAAATAAAAACTAAAAAATAATCAAAATGTATTTTATTAAATCTCTTTATAAAAAGACATGCACAAAAATTTAAACTCACAAACGAAAAATTGCGTTAGTTCACTTAAAAAATAACAAAAATTGGAAATTACTGATTACTTAATTTTGTTAAATCTGTGTTTATTGCAGTATCTCTCCGTCCATACTGACTGCCCAAAACTTAATAAAGAGATGATAAAGCAATTGAGCTCATCAGATTTCTTATCAGCATATGGGAAACACCAAGTAAAATATGCCTACTGATTTTTTAGGAACTATGTTTTTTCTTAAAGTTAAACCTCAATAGTTCTATTCCTGTTCTTCTGACGCTTTATTGCTAAAAAATTGTCTGTATTTTATTGGAAATTAATTGCATTTGACATTTGAAAATTCTTTACTTTATGGTTGAAAAAGGGTATATCAGCAATGCTTAAATGATTGGCGAAAGTCAATAAATATGGCAATTCTATGTAAAAGTGAAGGGCCATATTACAAAGTTACCTGATATGCTTAGATTTTTTATATATTTAAAATATCCATTTTAAAATATTATTGAATCAAAATGGGCTACTTAAAACCTCAGTTTTAAAAGTAAAAAAAACCCTATTTTTTAAAATGTATTATTTACATGCTACCGAAAATACCTTAAAAGATGTTCCTTTCACGGACAACATGTGTCAACTTTCGACTCATTTATTGTTTGATGTTGGACGAAATAAAAATTAAAAATGTAATATTATCTGTGTTACTGCCATTATTTCACCACCAAACTAATTTTATTTTGAACATTTGGAAAAATCAATTTAGTTTATAAATGTAGTAATAATGTTTTTCAGTGCAGCTATGATGTAATTGCCAGTGTGTTCATTAGCGACTTATGGCGAACTTGAAATTTTAACGTGTAGTTTCTATACCTATCGAAAAGAATGAAATACGAAATTGGATGTTAACAACATTTGGGCACTTTCGTTGCATAATATATTGTCGTAAATCGCCGAATAGAGACTCGTCATTATATCGTAGCTGTTCCTATTTTCTACCATGGTGAAAAAAAAAACTAATATTAGTGGGATGTTTTTAAACAAGTCTTTTTGCCAGGACATGTTTGATGCGCTAAAACTGTACGGGGGTCTCAATTCCACTGGTTTCTATGATATTCTTGCATTTCATGATGCTGTTTTTACCGAGGTAAGCTTGTTTTCTGTACAGTTTTAAGCAAACGTGTACGAAAAATTGACAATTATTTTTATTCAAAATTGATTATAATTTTCTTTTTCGTGATGCTATTGAATGAAAAAAAAATGTACAGTCTCTCATACGTAGCACAATGAGAATATTTCTTTTGATGACACGATATACTGCGATTTCATTGGTTCATTTTGGTTTTTTTCCTTACTAGAATCAATCTCATTGGTTTTATATAACGTCACGTTCTCCGAACTGCGATTTCATGAGTGGTTTTGTTGACTTTGTTGAAGTAACTGTTGCAAGTAACGCGTTACCCGAATCCCTGTTCTTAAGGGGGAATGGGCGTGCAGGACCGGGGGTCTCCAAACTCAAGTGCCTCAATGTTAATCCAATGGGAAAAAATTATTTTCGCTGCCACATTTCTCCGGCTGTATTGAATATTTTTACAAGCGGATTTTTTTATGTGATAAATGTAGCTGACTTACAGGTCTCTATCTTCCCACTTTTTTTTTGAAATTAGTACGAATATTTTTTTTAATATTCAATAAATTATTTTACACAAAATATTCGAAGCAATTTCAAAAAGTGGGAAGATAGAGACCTGTAAGTCAGCTACATTTATCACATAAAAAATCCGCTTGTAAAAATATTCAATACAGCCGGAGAAATGTGGCAGCGAAAATATTTTTTCCCCATTGGATTAACATTGAGGCACTTGAGTTTGGACACCCCCGGTCCTGCACGCCCATTCCCCCTTAATGCATAATACCTTGTCTATAATGAGTGAATACATTAACAACTCTAGTCATTCTTGCTTACGTCTGTTTACGTTTTAGAAATACCACGGTCTGATCGTGCCGGAGTGGATAGAACCCTATTGGGCCGAGCTCACCGAGCTGTCCGACGTAATTTTACGCTTGATGCGGAATACGATCGTCTTGCAGAGGCTCAGATCGGGTAAGTTTCATGCCCAGCTTTGCTTAAACTTATCTACCCTATATATGTCAAGATGTAGGGTAGCCTGGGTACGGTTGTGCCAGTTTTCATTTAATCGCTTATAAATTCTTTAGTATGCCTGGTAGCTGGATGAAAGTTGCATTAATGGCAAAGTGCAACATTGGTCTACGTATAAATAAAAAATTGTGTCCCTAAGAACAATAGTTAACTTATATGAGCAAATTAGAAAAAAGAGGAAGTAGTGTCACAACCGATCCCACCCTGGGGTCGGTTGTGCCAGGTTCAAAAAAGACACCAAAATGGTATAAAATCACAATATTTTTGCAGCATCTTTAGTTGTTACAAATTCAATATTTATAATAATAACTTTTAATTCATCATTTAATTATTAAATTTAATAATTATAGATAAATTTATAATTATTAATACAAACTCTTCATATTATCACTATCATCAAAAAAGTTAACTAAATATTTATAATTATATTCCTTGCTGTAACCATGTCAAAATACGAAACAAATAAATAAAAATGCTTTTTTTAAAAAAAATATGCACAAAATATCTTATCTACATAAAAAATATACATGTTCTTATATAACACAAATAAATCTTTTTGAGTTACACCTGTTTTGTCAACAATGTATATATATCCTGGATCATAGGTGTGTATGTACATAACAATTTGCATATTGTCATAAAAGTATTGCACATTTGAAGCTTGTTTCGATACAAATGTATCGTAACAAAGACACGATTAATTTGGTGATTTTTTGCAGCTCTTCGTAATGAAATCCCGCGTTTCACTTCTAAAAAGCTTCTTCATATTTCCTAAGGTCACACTGTGCCCTTTCTGTCTTCCTCCGGCGTTTTATAGGCATCTAAAAGAAAAATAAATACGTTTTACTGTGTTGTCACAACCGTACCCAGCTCCCTCTTTTGCAAAAAAAAAAAAAAAAAAAAAAAAAACAATCGCCATGACAATACAAAATAATATTCATTCAAAGTAATCCCTGGTATTTCATTATTAATGTCTAAATTATAACGAGGAAAAAATTCATTGCTCTATCTGTACACATATAATAACAGTTATGCAAAGAAATGGAAGGAATAACAATACTTACTTTTGAGTATTTTGACGGTGAAAAAGTAATAGAGGCCTCTGGTAGGGTTAATGTCGTGCGATGACTGAATATATACTGTGGCACATGTTCAGGCAGGCAAGCTGCTCCTTACCCCTTACACCCAACCCGGTATTCCTTATGGTTTCGCTAATATGGTGACTGGCACAACCGTACCCAGGCTCCCCTATGTCAAGCGATTATCTTTCAACTTTGAATAGTTGTTTAGTTGGAAGATTTATATTCCGGTTTGTGTGCTAAGTCAGATACCCGCTTATAAACTTTCGTCAAGTAAGATAGACACAACACACACAAATAGCAGCAGACTCGCTCTCAATAGAGGCAGCACTACCACTCGTAAGTGGATCCATCTAATTTTTAGAGACAGATGCCAACTAGAGGATCCCCAGAATTGACTTTCCACCCTCAGATATATTGATTTGGTATGGTAACTTGGAGGACCTTGTGACCACAGCTGAATTTAACGTGCACCAGTCACTATTAGCGTTCACGGGGTCTTCGGCGGCCAGGGCTCGAACTCGCAACCCTCGGGATACCTTATAAAGCAGGCTATCCCAGCCCCAATGAAAAGTATTCCGAGTTGATTGAGAAAAGGCATGTTAAATATGCTGGGAATTAATACCATGGAGCCCATCCCCCACACTTAATCTCAATAAAAATTGTATATGTGTTCGTGTACCAATTTGGTCTCCAAGGCTCCACTATCCAGAGTACATTCATGATAAATGACCTGTCCGTTTATTCTCGAAGTTTTCAATCGCAAAAATATGTTAAACTTGTAGATAGAGTTCTTATGTCGCTTGATGAAGTTTTAAAATTACGAGTTATATTAAAGTTCGTCTGTCCCTCTTAAATGTACCACTGATAATTTTAAAACTTTGAGCACCACTCGTTTTTTTAAAAAGTAATATTGTGTACTTACTTCCTAAGTGTGTGTGTATATAGGGAAATGGAGTACTCTGTCATTTGAACCGTTGCAGTGTATGACACTTTTTGTCAGAAACGTGGTTTATTTTGGGGCATTTCTGTAAAGTTTTCGCTTGCTCTTTTATCTCAGTTCTATACTTTCTACAGGCCCACTTTTGGAAAAAATGTTGGAAAATATGGATGATAAGATATCAGGAAAACACGATCATCTCAAAGTTCATATGTACTCAGCTGTAAGTATGTAACAATTTTTTTTTACAGCGAAGAGCAAACTCTCTTTTATGTATCTTTAAGCAACTACTATAAAATGAAAAACTTATTCGTTATGAAAAGAAAAACTCTTTCTGAATTGTTGAATACATTCAGTCGAAAAAAAGAGATGTTAGTGGGATATATGAGTCAATTTATTTAATACTTACTTCATAATTTTAGAAACATCGGACATAATTTGTCGTATTTAAATTATGAACTATATTTCCACTTTTTCGCTCTTCAAAGGGCTGTAGACTTTCTCACAATCGCCGCTAAAAAAGACGAAATATTCGAACGGGTGAAGTCGTAAACCAAGTTTTGGATATTTAAGAGGGATTGCCAGTCCCCTAGAGCTAATGCATTAGTTTTTGAATCACAACCTCAGCAGAAGTATTGCTTTACCATGTTATCCTTTTTCCCCAGGTATGGGAACCAACATAACATCGAAACGCAACAAATTTGAAACGAAAATGTTATCTAGTTATTTAATTATATATTTTAGAAATATTTGAATGCCACAGATGCCCAGCAGATGACGACGCTATCTTAAAACTTTATCAATTAATAATTGAATAGCCGGATGTTATTTTCTTTTAATTTTGTTTTAAATCGATGTTATGATGATTCTCATACCTGGTGAAAATGGGATAGCATGGCAAAACAATTCTTTTGCAAAAGTTGTGGTTTCAAAACTAATGCATTGGCTTTACGGGACTGACGGTCCATCTAAGAACACACGTGACTTTCTCAGTAATCAGCGGTGGTCACTTATTCTTTCAGCATGACCTGAATATAGCTACTCTTCTGAATGCTCTTGGCTTGTTCGAGCACCATCCTCCTTTTGCAGCCTGCCTCTTGATCGAGCTGCACGAGACACAAGACGGACAGGCTGTACGTCTGCTGTACCTCAACTCAACTAGCATGCAGGACATCGCGACCATACGCCCGGTTCCGCTGAAACTCCAGGGATGCGGCGAGTTCTGCCCGCTGGAGCATTTCAGACGTTTCGTCCAACCCATCATACCAGAGGACTGGAACAAGGAATGTCACACAGTGGACTAAGGAAGCCACGTTCACTCGGTACAACGATGTATGGACGCAATTGAATGAAGCATTGAATGTTAAAAAGTGAGGTAGAGTTTTTATCTTGGCTTCCAGCAAAGAAACACTGCTTGAGAATAAAATAGTTCTATGGAATATTTTTTAGATTAAACTTTTTTGAGTTGCTTGCTTTTCTGTGTTTTGCTGTTTCGTTGCAAAACCCGATGACTGGAACAAGGAATGCCACACTTTGGACTGAGGAAGCTTTAGCTTAACGATCTATGTACATCATTAGGTGAGCTATTGAATGCACTAAAGTGAGGTGGAGTTTTTATATTTTTCATTCAACAACAACAAAAAAAAATGCTTGAAAGTATTTTTTTAAATGATATTTAAATAAAGAAACTTTTTTTGTTGTTTTGTTTTCTCTTCGCAAAAGTTTGTCCTCTCTTATTGTTGATATAAAATTATCTCCCAAACAAAATGCGATAGTGCACGGAAACAAACCAATGTAAAATGAGCATTGCAATTTAAATCTTATTTTGAGATAAAAGAATATCGGTTCAAAAAGATTTCGTTTTTATAAAACTATATCAAGCGTTAAATATTGATAGATTATGTAGCTTCTTTTCTAAATAGAATAGAGGAAAACTGCGTTATTCTCATAACTTAAGAACGTGACAAAACCTAATTTAAAATAAAAAACTCTTAATTCTCAAAAATAAAATTAAATAACCCTTAACAAAGTCACTTATGGTGATAGAGATCAGCAATTGTTTATTAAAACCTTTTTAAAAAAGTATTTTTATAACTAAATTTTCTGTTAACTTCATGACATTATTAAACTAATCATCCGAGAGGCTTCGTTTAAAAAGAAAAACTTATTAATAATCTTTCTTATCTCTTATAAAGCCAAATTAATTACTCCTCAAATCTGTCCCGGCAATGGTTGCTTGATTTATATACTATAACTGGTATTTGATATTATTGTCTAAAATGGCAATATTTGCATGGTGTTGATAGATTTTACTTTAAATATTTAATATGAAATAGCTAAAGATTTACGATGGAGTCGGAAATCTGAATTGGAGAGTT
Source organism: Hylyphantes graminicola (assembly GCA_023701765.1). Lineage (NCBI taxonomy): Eukaryota > Metazoa > Arthropoda > Arachnida > Araneae > Linyphiidae > Hylyphantes > Hylyphantes graminicola. Next base: position 40,467,409 of record CM043119.1, on the reverse strand, counting down.
TGTGTTTTCGACACGTCTACACTCCTTGCCAACCTAAGTTAGGTAAATAGAAATATGCTGTGGAGAAGATCCTTCCGCGGATGTAAAGAGTTCCGTTAATTATTTGGGAATGTATCCAGAAAAAAGTTAAAAAATTAATTTCATTTAAGGTCTAACAGATTTAAATATTATTTGAGAAAATTTCGCAATTTTATCAGAATGAAAAGTGTATTTTGGTAAAATTGTATTAAGACCATTTTGTATGTAAATATTACCTTTTACAAGAGTTTCCAACTAACGAAAAAATGTCGCTTCCCCCCCTGCCTTTTTACTTTTTGTTTTTACCAAGTTAGGTTGGCACGGAGTGTAGAGGGTGCTGATTCTAAAATAGTGAATTTCGATCTTTGATCCGTATGTAAGCCCGTATGTCTGAATCGACAGCTTAAACTAAGAAAGAGACGAGGGAAATTTTGTACACTAGTTTCCAGTGTTGACCCAACATCGTATTAAGGATTTTGTAAAAATCGCGCATGCGTAAAGGGTCGTTTCTATAGATCCTTTTAGGTATGAAAGTCTTCAATTAAGATAACAAACGATTGATCATTATCTTAATGTTTTGAAAAACTGTCAATAGCATCATCTTGAGTTTAAAAAAATCTATTCAAATGTTTTTAAAAAGAACATTTTGTTCAATTTGTTTACTTTACATCTATTAAAATTATTCTTTAAAGTTTGCTCACAATAAGTGTTTTTGGAAGCGCTCCAAAAACTATAATTTTTTCTTTTAGTAATGTAACAAGGGAGTAAAGTAAGGATTTTAAAAAGACTTCAAAAAGTGTTAAAAAATCTTTCAAATTTTAGCTGCGTATTAAAATTGAACTTGTCTTTATGATGCTTTTAGGCTCATCCTTTCAATACATGAAAATATGCAAATATTTCAAAGCAAAGAAGTAGATATTTTAAATATCAAAAATAAATAAAATGTTCTTTCGAAAATCCATGTATTCCCCATAGAGCAAAACACTCAGGAAATGAAGTATAACTGAAGAATGTCATTTGCAAAGTCGGTTTCAAACAAATGGTAAAGGAATGAAACTGTGTTTCATGCTTCATTTTTCTATAACTGGAGGAAACGAGATAAAACCAATTCAAACTTTCCCCATTTGTCAGAAGAAATTCTATACTTGTTTTTTTTTTTAACGTATTCTTACTCTTTCTTGCAAGTAAACCAATTCAGATAAAATTTTATGAAAATATTTTTCTTAATAGGCATAATTTTTTTTCTAATGTTTTACTACAAAAGAATTATTTAAGAATTATTATAAGAAACATTTAAACATTTTAGTTCCTCTTCAGTAAAAATAATACTTAAATTTAATTCGTTTACAGTTTAATATAAAATTTATAATATTGTTTTAGCTCATCTAATCGAAGTTTTCTTTAATAAGTTGGTAGGCGGTAGGTTTTGAGTTTTTGAGAAAAGTAGGGCGTTTTCTAAGAAAAAAATTCTTTCAAATACCTAGTATTAAGTTTAATTCACTGATTTTTTTTGTATTGGTGATTTGTATTTCTACAGTTAATTGTATAAAGAATAAAAATACCTTACATGAATTTGTTTAAACAAAGAATAGAGAAAATATTTCTAGAAAAAAAAACTACATCTGAACTTAGAAACACAATTTTTAAAGAAATGATTGGGAACAATATTTTGAGAACACGTATGTATCCAGTTGCTTGTCTTTGTACTTTAGTATTAACGGAAATAATAATTTGTGCAGCAATAGATTGAAGATTGAATACTCTTCTCTCGTTTTGAATACCTAGACCAAAGTCTGTCATTCAATGAAAATTATATTGGCTCGTCATTTATATTCAATAATTAAAAAAAAAAACTATAAACCAGTTGTGCTAAGAATAGATTTAAGTGCATTTTAAGGGAAAATAGTAACGTTTTGAACTTTATTAATATTTTCTTATAACTGACTTTATGTACATATTATAAGTTTTAAGCATGTAAAAAATATAAACATATGGATATAGGTTGTAATAATCATTGAAATAAAAATCTTCACGGTTTTATTACTAAGTTCTACATAAAATTTCAAAATTGCACATTTATCAATACACAATAACAATCAAACTAATTCTTCTGGAACACATTTATCAATCATTATTCACATATATTTCAAAACATGCCTCGTACAAAAGTGTGGTAGTATTCACGTTTATATAAATTACAGTCGACCGTATTTTAAAGACAATAGAAAAAGTAATTAAATAAAAGAATTAGAATATATGTAAAAGACTGTTGTTAAGTTGAAAACTAAGCATATTACACTCCTAAATCAAACTAGCGATTTTAACTCAGTCTGAGTAAGTTTTCACTCCTCCAGTGTCGAAAATGCACTTAGGAGTGGATCCTTTGTGTGTTAAACCTCCGACAGGATCACTCCAAACGAGTTATTTTAACTCAGTCTGAGTTAATATTCACTCCTTTCCAGTGTCGATAATGCACTTCTCCTACATGAGTGGATTTCACTCTTTTGTTTTAAGAGTGTAATCTCGTTATTAAGACGGGTTCAGTTGCAATTATTAAGATTCTACCTTGTTCGGCACGGTAGAGGGCAGCACTACAGCGTGTTCTCCACGCCATTTACTACCTCATTCATAAGCAATACGATAGATGGCAGCACTACTTACCGTAACAAGATTCTTTTAATTTAGAGTCACTGGACAAGATTAAGGTAGGCGAATACCCAAAATTCTAACATTTTTACTATTACTTTAATGTTTTCCAAATTTGGCATAGTGATTTCAAATATAATAAACAATGCTTTTTGGGAAATTTTTTATTTAAATATAATTGAATTATTTTAAACGGTGTTTTTCAACTAAAAAAGTTGTTTACGCCAACACTTCTAGCATAAAAAGTTTTACATTAATTTGCCTGAAATTTGTCACAGATGCTATTTCAATATATATCTGCGCCATGAACTTCTAACATCTGGTGTAAGTATACAAGTTTTTTTTTTAAAAAAAATGTCCAAGTGTAAGTTAATCGAAAAAAATCCTTTTTTTGTGGTTAATTTATAACATTTTTCTTAATAACCTTTTTCTTGTAATTTGTATGTAACTCTAGAGGGTCATTGCATGTATCAGTTCAAAACGAAGAATTTAACACATAATAAATGTTCAAAGGATGACAATTCAATGTGGTAGACTTGTTGGCGTAAACCTCTTTTTTTAGTAGAAAAACACCATTTAATATAAACAAATTATATTTAAATAAAAACAAAAGCCTAAATAGTATTATTCATTATATTTGAAATCACCAGGCCAAATTTGGAAAAGATTAAAGCAATAGTAAAAATTTTAGAATTTTGGGAAATTTTGGGTATTCGCCTACTTTAAGATTCCTTACTTAGCATATCACCCCCATAGGACCAGAGGCATTAATTTGAAACGGAAACGTGGATAATTAAATATGTTACCACGACGAACTTTAACGCGCACGAGTAAAGAGTACTCGGGGAACCGTTTCTTGTTCGTCTAAACTTGAAATCATAAATTATATCGGTCGGAAAAGCTTTTTTATAGGTGATTGACAATATAATAAGATACATAAAAAAATCTGATAAGAGTCATAATGGAGAATAACTTCATACACTCTTGCATACACCCTGCTGTATGCATACAACTGTATTTTTGTCAGTTGTTAATCTTAAAAAAAATTGAAATACTTAACAAAACTATTTAGTAATTTCTTATAAAAATCTAGTTTCCATCAATCGAATAGAATTATTTTTGCCAGACAATAAAAAAAATACATTCGGAAATAAAACATTTATATTATTTGCCTAAGGGGAATTTCTTTATCTTAAACTACATAAATGGATTGTAACATTACATCTTATATTGTTAGTGTAAGGATTGCTTAGGATTGATGGGAAAAAGAATTTTCTTCCCGTAAGCAGATCTGTTACCACTGATTCAGAATGCATCTTCTAAAAACAGATATTTCAGTTTTCATAACGAAATTTTTTTATTCAAAATTCAAATTTCAAATATTAGAAATTTATATAGATTCTTCAAGAGAAGCATACAATAATTGTTTTATTCGTGTCCCATTTGACAAAACAGTTTCCGTCCCACTAGACCCAACATTGTTTTATTTTTATAAATTTTCCAACACAGAAGCACGTGTATTTTCCCACAGTATTTCACATATCTAATCTTAATTTATGATCAGTTTTCTACCTAAAACTGCAGTTTAATTCATAGTAAGTTTTTATTTTATACTTTAAAAGTTAAAAAAAAAGATACACATTTTTAACTTACTTAGGATTCTCCAAAAGAACAATTCTTCTCTCAATTTAAACACATGATTTTAATTGCTGATCTTTGGTTGTTAAAATGAGATGTCCAACTGTTACAATGCTGTAGTGTAGAAATATTGTAAAAGAGAATTTTTTTCCCCGCTTTAGGCCCCTTGTCCCATTAGCCCCCGACTTCCCTACGGAAAATTTCCGTAAAAGTAACGGGGTTTCTTTTCATTGCGAACATTAAAATATTCTCCTCTCCTTATTTGAGATCGAGGATAAACATCAGATTTGCCACAGTTAAGGTAGGTGAATACCCAAAATTCTAAAATTTTTACTATTACTTTAATCTTTTCCAAATTTGGCATAGTAATTTCAAATATAATGAACAAATCTTTTGGGGCAATTTTTTTTAATTTAAATATAATTGATTTATTTTAAACGGTGTTTTTCAACTAAAAAAAAGGGGTTTACGCCAACACTTCTAGCATAAATTTTTTTACATTAATTTACCTGAAATTTTTCACAGATGCTATTTCAATATATATCTGTGCCATGAACCTCTAACATCTGCTGTAAGTATACAAGTTTTTTTTTAAAAAATGTCCAAGTGTAAGTTAATCGAAAAAAATCCCTTTTTTGTGGTTAATTTATAACATTTTTCTTAATAACTTTTTTTCTTGTAATTTGTCTGTAACTCTAGTGGGTCATTGCATGTATCAGTTCAAAACGAAGAATTTAACACATAATAAATGTTCAAAGGATGAAAATTCAATGTGGTAGACTTGTTGGCGTAAACCTCTTTTTTTAGTAGAAAAACACCGTTCAAAATAAACAAATTATATTTAAATAAAAACAAAAGCCTAAATAGTATTATTCCTTATATTTGAAATCATTATGCCAAATTTGGAAAAGATAAGCAATAGTACAGTCCTGCACAAAAGTTTAGACACAGAAGCAATTCTTGAAAAAAGCGTCAATGTTACTTTTTTTTAGTAGATTTTTTTCAAATATATATTCTTTAGACAGCATGAAAAATAATAGGGTAAAAAATTTTGACAAAAAATATAAATAAATTTGACTTCCATCAACAAATTAAAAATGTCTGTACTTTCCTTGCCACAAAAGTATAGACACAAGTTTCCGTTTTATGCAAATTCTATACGGGAAGTGATTGCGGGAGGGGTTTTAAGTTGCTTTAAAAGGTTGAAGGTAATTTTCAATGCTTAGAACCATTCTGAAGTCAACTGAATTTTAGTAAGAAGCGATTTTAAGGATATGGACATTCAAATGCAGAGGTAAATCTGTTTCGGATATTTCACTAAATTTAAGTGTTCGAAATGAGGTATTTATAGAGTGTCAGCACGTGGCGAATCAACATCCACCAAAATCGCGGTCTGGAAGACCTCCAATCACCAGAAAACGAGAGGACGGACAAATAAGAAAATTGGCTTCAGACAAAAATTGCTCTTCAAATCAAATTAAAATTCCAATTGTGGCTTAATTTTTACCAAAAACCATCAGGAGGTGAATCAATGAATCTGGTTACTTGATAAAATCCAAACTTATAGCGCAACCTAGTTTGCTATCTCAACATAAAGATGCAAGACTGCAATGGTTGCGTTGCGTGCCTATTCAGGTGTCGGCTCGTCACTTGACTGTGGTTCTAAAATACGACGCCCGTCACCAATAGCCCTCGTGTAGCTCTAGTGCGACGATAATTCAATCCTAACCTAACCAAGACTGCAATGGATAGCTGTAAGGCATGTGTTGTTGAGTCCATTGCAGTCTTGCATCTTTATGATGAGATAGCAAGCTAGGATGCGTTATAAGTTTGGATTTTATCAAGTAATCAGATTCATTGATTCACCTCCTGAGAGTGTTTGGTAAAAATTAAGCCACAATTGGGATTTTAATTTGATTTGAAGAGCAATGTTTGTCTGAAGCCAATTTTCTTATTTGTCTGTCCTCTCGTTTTCTGGACATTGGAGGTCTTCCAGACCGCGATTTTGGTGGATGTTGATCGCCACGTGCTGACACTCTATAAATACCTCGTTTCGAACGCTTAAATTTAGTAGAAATATCCGAAACAGATTTACCTCTGAATTTGAATGTCCATATCCTTAAAATCTCTTCATACTAAAATTCAGTTGACTTCAGAATGGTTCTAAGCATTGAAAATTACCTTCAACCTTTTAAAGCAACTTAAAACCCCTCCCTCAATCACTTCCTGTACAGAATTTGCATAAAACGGAAACTTGTGTCTATACTTTTGTGGCATGGAAAGTATGGACATTTTTAATTTGTTGATGGAAGTCAAATTTATTTATATTTTTTGTCAAAAAATTTTACCCTAGTATTTTTTATGCTGTCTAAAGATTATATATTAAAAAAAAAACTACTGAAAAATAGTAACATTGACGATTTTTTCATGAATTGCGTCTGTGTCTAAATTTTTGTGCAGGACTGTAAAAATTTTAGAATTTTGGCAAATTTTGGGTATTCGCCCACCTTAATTTGATGGGTCTGGACAAAGCGTAAACTGATTGTCATTAAATATATATTGGATGGTTGATGTTGAAAAGTGTGTTGTAATAGGCGAAGGTCAAGGGTAGTATCTACAAAAATGTTTTTCAATATACAGTATTTGGATTGTCTTTAAATGTATAATGTGTATTAAATGATGGACGTTTTATCATGCAAGGGCAGTATCAATAAAAATTTTAAATTACAATTTCTGTATTGTCTTTAAATTGATATTGTGTGATATACGGTACATTTATCTTCAATGGAAAGGTAAATGGCAGTATCACTACGTTTTTTTGAAATACAGTAATTAGAAAGTTATTAACTGGATATTGGGTAGCAAGTGTTAGAAAGTGAGCTTTACCATAAATGTTAAGGGCAATACCTATAGAAATGGAATTACACGATCAATGTGTTACTATTTAATAGACTTTGAGTAAGATATATGTTTGAACAGGTGTGCTCTAAGAAAGGCAGTATACATAAAGAGTTACTTTGAGATACTCGAATGTAAAATATTGCTGTATTGATGATTTATGACTTTCTTGGTGAGGGGCAAGATCGCCAAGCACTGCGACTTTAAGTCTATTGTACTAAGCCCCAGAAATGACACAAGCACAAGAGACACACAAATAAAGAGACGACACAAACACATAGACAAAGAACTACATTTATTGACAGTCACAAACATCCATGCCTGACCGGGATTCGAACCCGACCCCAGCAGTTCCAAAGGCTTGCTGTATTGATAGTTTTTATGAAAAAAAAGGGAACAAGTGTCTCACTGATTAAAATATTTTTAATAATAAAATCATTATATTTCATAAAGCATATCACATATAGTTGGATTAAAATTAAAGGTGATTGGTTCAAGAAATCCTTTAAAAGAATTATAATTAATTAATAAAATAAAACTTGAGACTTTTTTTTAATTAAAATCTTAAAAAATTCAACATTATTGACTCGAACAACTTTTATTTTCAATTAAGTTATATAAACAAAAGATTCAGATGATTCCTGTAAATTGCTTTTTTATGATAGAAATTAGTGAATTAAGTTTAAAGAAAATTTTGTATAGCAATTCTAAATGGTATGAAAATCAAAAACTAAGGAGTTTTTATGATTTCAATGAAATCATAAGCATTTTCATGCACCACGAAATAAAGAAAGTGCCATAAAAGTAGGCTATTAAGTATTTAATGTATATTTTTTAAAATGCATTTTACCATATGCTTAATGCATATTCAAAATAAGCTTTAAATTAGCTCTTTTTTGCATTCAGACACACATAAAAAGTGTATTGAAAATCATAATTTCCCTGGAAAGTAATTAACAAACTAATAACGAAAAAGGTAGCATGTTAAGGCTACGTAAATAATTTTGCTTTCAAGTTTTTATCAATATTTTTTCTTTAAAAAAAATCTTTTATTTTCTCTTACATAAAAAAAATTAAGTTCTTTCAACGTTTTGTTCGAATTTTTTTCTGCAGATATTTCCATAGTATGCTATTCTGTTTTTAATTCTCAGATGGCTACTTAGCTTAGATTCTTTTTTTATGTCAAAATCATAATTTGTTTCTGAAGAAACATGTACAGAAACACTTTTTTATGTATACAAATATATTTTTATTTTTGTTAATTGCATTTTTCAGTTTATTATTTCGCAACCAACCATAAAAAATAACATTAAATTCTACTAAAAACTATCCTAATTAAAAATGGAACTGCATGTGTGAGTGTGTGGAAAAATGTTTAAACGAAAAATTTAATAATTTTGAATGTGTCTTTTGATAAATTGAGCGAAAATTTTTCAGTAAATTGCTGTAGTTAATTAAAACAGAAATTTTCTGTAAAAATAACAGAAATATTTTTTTCAAGAGATTTTTTTACAGCGCACATTTTCCTGGAAAAATCTTATTTTGTTGATTGCTGATTTTTGCACGTACACGTGTCATATGTTTGTATCTTTTTATTTTCTATATAAACTGTAAATAAATGTTAAATGTTAAAAAATGTTAAATGTAAATAATGTTAATGTAAATAATGTTCCTATGTATACTGTAAATAAAATTTACTTCAAACAGGACTCTTTGCTGACAACTCTATTTAAAATTTGTACAAACTATAAGTTATTTCTCTAAGTAATTTGTTAAGTTTTGAAAATTAAAAGTTAAGCTTCAGCTTTCGTGTCTTTTTTAGGCTTTTCGTTCGTTTATTTTTGTGAGGTTTTTTTCGTATGTCTTCGCATTCAATTTTTACCTTTCATCATACAACGGTTTAAAATTTTTATTGAAAAGGTCTTAGGGTTTTTTCTCGTATAAAAACTTTATGACTTAAAATGTTTACAAAATCTTTCAAAAACATTTTTTGCCGATTTCAATAAAAGAAAATTGAACGATTATGTAGCGCAAAATGTTTAAAGAATTTTCCTTTACAATTTCAATATAAAAACATTAAGTACTTTGATGAAAAAATATTTGTACTAAGGTTTATAAAAAAAAACCGAACTTTTATGAGAAGAATTACATTTAAAATATTATTTAAAAAGGAAATACCGTATTTTGTTTTGTATTCATTATTTAAACATTTCAATTTTAAAATACCTAGTATTAGTATAACATCATATTAATACAGTTTATGAGGTAAAAAGTCAGGTTTAAGTTTACCATAATAATAAATTACATTAATTTGTAGAATTGAAATACATACACTTCATTTTGTCGAAAAAAACCCTCAATTTTATATGAAGTACTTCTTGTACTCCAACATTGGGCAATTTGTATGATAAAAAAGAAGTACATTTTTTTTAATAACTATTAGGAGGCATTCGTATTTGATAAGGATACCTATTTATCTGCAGTTACATGCTCTTTCACTGAGCTATACTTCTGTTATACATGTGTTCAATTAAAGGAATAAACAAAAACCCGAGTTTAGATGTTTCGAAATCGCTGAAATTACTAACACGTATTGTAAAATGAAACATTATAGAAATACATTTTAACAAATCTAATGCGATTTCGAATTATATCTCTTTAAAGTTTCCATGACGCTTATTGATATGGATGATATTCTTTTAGTAGTCAACAACAAATGGCTTAATTTTAAAAATGAAATGACTTGACTTAAGAGGACTCTCTTTGGAATTCCACAACTTGAAAATCGTAATGTTATTCCTATGGAAAACATTCGCAAGTCAATTACCGCCACAATTCTATTAAAAGGTTACTAATTTCTTGTATCATTGTAAAGAACGAAAGGGACTAAAAGTATAAAATTAATTTGTTTTGTAAAAATCACGTATTTAGTATTTTTAATAATTTTTTTAAATTAGAACTTAATGCTTACTCCATGTTTTACTAACTTCAAAAAATTATTTTATTTAATAACTTAAATACAGAATAAATGAATATTTTACATAGTTTAAGATTTTGAATTAAAAAGAATATCACACTTAAGCATGCAAATCTCTTACCAAATTACAATCATACGCAAAACTTAACAAGCATTCGTTACTACAATACATCCCAACCTTAATTGAAAATAAAAAAAATATTTTTATAGAGACACGCCAATTTGTGAGGAAAAATCTAGTTTGATAAATTTTATAATTATTTTACTCAATCAAATAACTGTTAGTCAAATTCTGTTGTTCATTTATTAATAAAAGTTTTCCATTGATGGAAACTATTTTCCTTTAACTTAAAGTGTCAATATTTGCTTCATCGATATAAATATATTTCTCTCTTTAAACTGGTTTTAAAATCCATAGTTTATTTTTCAAACTTGGAATGATTTTAAAAGGCTATATATAATGACTAAATTAATTATAAAAAGTCTTGTAATTTATTTTTTAAATATTGAAACGAGTTTTACATAAAACACAGTTATTCTTTTATGAATTGAAATGCATAATGTTCACTTATTGTGTTTGTTGCAATTGCTTACAAAGTTTTTTTTTTATCTTTTAGGTTATTTATAAAAAGTATTAGTTGTTTGAAATTGTATGATAAAAGTACTTTATTTACATAATTTTTGAAAATTAAAATAAAGAAGGCAACATAGTTTAACTTATTGGATGAGCTCGCTACAGACGACTCAAGTGGGTAGGGTAGGGTATTTCACACATATATTCCGACTTGTGTGCTTGCTCAGTGAGCCGCTTCGTCTTCGTCAAGTAAGTCTTCGTCAAGTAAGACAGACACAGAAAGATTTTTTACTGTCACAAAGAGAGGAAATACACCCAGGGCGAAGGCGGGAATCGAACTCGCGCCCGTTACAGCACGCAGACTGCTGGCCTGCGATGCTTACCACTCGGCCATCCGGGCCCCGCGACTCAAGTAATGTTTGTCGTTATTACGGTTCCGCATGATTACTGTTGTAATGTTCAGTCAAATGGCGTTTCACACGGGAGAGTGTCATTCTACTTAAAATTTTCTAATAAAGTCCACTAAAATAATGGCAATACAGTATGAACCGGTTATTGCGTCTTTCAAGGGAACGCGATATTAAGATACTAAAAACGAGTTGCGTTATAAATAAGGTTGAAATTACGTGTAGTAAATCATTAGTGGTTTATAAGCGGGTCTCTGATCAAGCACACATGTCGGAATATGTATGTACCTACCCTACCCTAAATCATTAAATATGCGTATTATACACTAGTATTAATAATTAAAAGTACAAAAAGACATCTATTGATTGATATTTTAACCGTATGTGCTGATAGTAGTATTTTAATTTCTCTAGTCAATAACAAACCTTTAACTGGAAAGTATATTTCGAATTTGGTGACTTTTTACATTATTTGAAGCATAAAATGAAATTTAAGTAGACAACAAGGAATTTAATTTTTTTCATAAAAAAAGTATGCTTTTAGCGTTACAGCCGATGAGTTAATAAAAAAAATTTCGTATTTAGGAATGTATTATAACACTAAGGTCTATGGGAATTCAAGAGACCAAACGTTTACGTAATAAATGAGTTGTTGTAAGCGAGGTTGTTTTAACCGAGTTAGACCGTATCTGCAGTGAAAATGTAAAACGCGACATATTTTACCGTCTTTATACTGAAAGTTGGTGAAATATTTATACAATTAGGTAAATTTTAGCAATTCAAAAATTACAAATTGAATAAATTTAGTGATATTTATATAAAATATTTACTTTTTTTTACGAAAATCAGTAGATTAAATAAAAAAAAACAGCACTTGTATTCATTTTTCTTATTATTTATATATTTATTTTCTTTTATATTTGTAAAAATTTCATACATTTTTGAAATTATAAATAACTAATATTTTAAACGATATATATTCTTAAAAAGATTTTAAAATGCGAAAACATTACTTTCTTTTTTGTCAAAAGAAGCGTATTTAAGCGAAATAAATTATCGGTTTCTAGAAAGGCAATTTAAATGAAGGCCAGCATTTAATAGGTTTTAAAGCTCTTGGGTGGAAATAATGTCAAAAGCGTTTAGGAGAACATAAAAATGTCATTAAAAAAACTAGTGGAATAATAAAGCTATCTTGTAAGAAAAACTATTGAATTGATAGCAATTCAAAGGCGATGGAAAATTTCATTTTCTAAAAATGAAACAATTAAAAGAACGTCGGAGGTAATCCAAAATTCTTTGGTAAAAACTATTTGATGCAATATCAATTTCTAAAACATGTAATGTAAAATCATTTTTGAAAGTTTAATAAAATAGTTTTTATTTTGAAGATTATAGTTGTATGTTAAAATAATTTATGTGTGATATGTTTCTATAGAAGAATTATTCATAAAATATAGAAATATTTATATTAAACACAGTTTTTTTTGCGTAATATTGTTTCAGCAAATTTTGTTTTATTTATCATAGTCATCCCTTGCGGTTACTAAACTCAGGAAAAGTTGTGTAAGTAACATTTCTTACAGAACACAAATCCATATTAGGGGGACATGAAAATATGGTATTAAATCTTCCATTCAATGGATTATCATTTCGTTTTTTTCTTCATATCCATTAGTACTTAATGCTTGAAAGTAATATTTCAGCTATAAATTTTCCCTACGGATTTATCAAATAAGAGCTATACATAAAAACAACAACAACAACACACGTAGGCCTAGAATGTTTATATAAACACACAAAGGTTCGTTTTGCTAACGTATATTTATATTAATTTATGCAACATTAAACTTATATTAATTGATTTAAATTTAGGCAATATTTGATTATCTAATATGTCCTAACTATATCTTCTATTTTTATAACATAATGATATATTTTCAAAAATGTAAACCTAATAAATTGAATAACATACTGTTTAGCTGTACATGAATTATGAAAGTGTTTAACTATGAACGCAACGTAACACGTAATAAAAATAATCATAGTCCTGGTGTACTTTTTAAAAATATAATAAACTGCTGTATTAATATGAAGTTTAAGACGTATATTCAAATTTTTGAAAACGTTTACCTAGTTTTCTTATTTTTAGTTAAAAAATCTTTTGACAAGTAAAAAAAATCCTATGATAAATGTCTATGTAATTGATATATATATAGATTTTGTCTTTTTGCATACTTTTAAGAATTAAAAAAAACCTATAAAGTCTTATTTCATTAGATGAAACAGGAGCCATGTCCATAGTTGTAATTTTAAACATAAAATAATTTTCGTTAAAAAAACTTACGTTAATGGTTATTTCGAATTTCTGCATTTCTGAAAATATAAAAATATTGGGAAACTATTAATAAATTGCCTGATTATTGAAAAATCTGAATAATAATTTTTCATTATTTAATAAAAAGTTGAACATAATTATTGGTATGGTATGGTAGGTAAATATATATTCCATCTTCTGTTCAGAGAACCGCTTATAAGCTTTCGTCAAGTGGACAGACATAGAAAAAGTTTTTAACAAGCACAAGAGACACACAAAGAAAGGACAACACAAACACATAGACAAATATAGTCTGGCTGCCGCAAGTTGGCAGTCAAAATATTTTGGTTGTGGAAGATTCCACTTTGATTTAAGGTTTTAAGCCGAAGGAAAAAGGGTTGCCAGCGCAAGGCGTGTGGCGAGAAGAGGGGATTGTTGGTCTAGTTCGATTGTTAATAATGTATCACACTAGAACTACACATCAGTTATCGGCGATAGAGAATTGTTGTTATCGATATATACTTCAATTGATAAAATGTTTCTAAACCTTAAAGAAATTTGCGCCCATAAAAGTAATGAATCGCCAAACATAGTAACTCTTGCCAAAACCTAAACCTTCCATACCTTTTTTCGAAGTGGACTGTTCCACAATCAAAATATTTTGATTGCCAACTTGTGGCAGCCAGACTATAACAATATTTATTGACGGTCACAAACATCCATGCTTGACCGGGATTAGAACCCGACCATCAAAGGCTAGCATTCTAACGATTGCGCCACCGGGGCGGCACATAATTATTATATATGTATGTAAAATTCAAAGTTGAGTAGAGTTCAGCATATTTATGATTGTAGTTTGATTTATGATATGAATTTTCAGCCAGATGTCAAAATATATATCCATTTGTGCACAGCAGACTAGAAAATTTGAAAAAGTGAATGATTATAATTGATTACGTTTCTCAGTTCCACAGAATTCAATCTTCTTTTTTTTGACAGTGGTAGACGGTTGATGCAGATTTTGTGAATGCAATTATTTTATTAAAAGTACTTTCTATAGATCTCCTGTAATTTTTGTTTTGAAAAATTACTGTATTTGAAGTTTTTTTCCGATTAAAAATTAAAATTCATCTACAACATATTTTAAAAAACTATTAGGATAAATTTAAAGTATTATACAGATTATAAAGTGAAATACAATATAGAAAAAAATAGAAAGTACAAAAAGTTTTAAAGCTTTCTCACGAATATGATAATTATTTATTAATTATTTTAATTAATTTATTCTAATATAACCTATTTACTGAAAAAAAAACCCGTTCTAAATTATTTCAATTCTATTTTTATTTATTACTGATATATATCTGTTAACATGACATAAAATTTGGAATAATAAACATTTCTATGTCATTAAATAGTGATTGTAGAAAATCATATTAAAATGCGATTTGGATTTAAAGCGAGAACTAAACAATATGTATTTTTTTTATCGCAATTAAAATTTATGAGTTTGCCGAATGTAATAATAAAATGCTTTATTTATTTATGCCTATGACTTCATGTTTTATGAAGTAAAACAGAAAAGTATAAAATGAAAGACAAAATGCAAAATATTATTTACTAATTCATTTCAAAATTCAGTTTTAATTTTTAAAAGTAAAATACAATTGCTTTTTCTTTATGAATTTATAGTTTTGATTTAAAAAATAAACAATTATACAGTAATGTCTGCATTATAATGAAATGTTTTAGTTTTACATTGGCTTGTTATTCCTTCTTGGTACCATGTCTTAAATTTTCACATAACAAAAGCCTAAATCCAGCAGAAGCAACTATATTTATGGTTATATTTTTATAAAAATGCAATAAAAAAAAGCAGTGAATAATGCAAATGCTAATTTTGAAAATACACCTTTTTATATGAAACCCTGAAACAATTTTTTTAATGAAAATACTTGTCGTCTTCCCACTTTTAAATACCATTCCTTGGGAGAAACACTATTAAGTAAAATGCAACATAGTTAAAGACTGCAACAACTCTCTGAACTTAAATGTTGTACATTACACCAATGCAACTTTTTTTTTAAATAACTCCCATTCACTATAAGAAAATACTGTTGGAAAAAAATAGAACGTTTTTGTCATTTTCCTACAGACAATTCCGGTTTCATAAAGCCACTGAAATGTACTGTAAAATTCACATCTTAATTTGTAAAAAGACACATTTTCTTAATGGCAGAGCTCTGTGACCACTTATACAAATAATCAATGTTGACAACAGATTATTTCTGTTTTGTTTATAATGAACAGCATTTGAAATATACAAATATCTGCGAGGGCGTAGTTGTCAGCGAGCGTGGCTCCTATGTCGCCAACGAGACTTCGTATACGGTCACGGGTTAGATTTTTTTTTATTTAATGCATGCCTAACACAAAAATATCTGTTATGTACAAATAATGAGTGTGTTGCCTTTTAAAAGGGAAAAATATGTCAATATATTTTTTTCCGCTTCACTACAGATACTTTTTGGCAGCATCCATTCCCCATGCATGTATATTTAGTCTATAAACCGGAACTAGTGTTGTATTTGCGTATATAATCCCATTCAATATGAAACTTCCCGTTTATTAAAAATCTGTACAATTAAAACAATTATCATAGTATTACAAAAAATATCTAGTAAATATTTCGTGAAATACTTTTTTAGAAAAATCTGTATAAATATATTTTTGCAGCATTGCAGTTATTTTCTGGAGGCATTGATGACACTCTTTTTTAAACATAATACTCTATTTGTTTTAATATACAGTGCATCACCTAAAACTACACCACTTCCTCAATACATGTATTTAGACTTAGCACCAGAAACCAACGCAATATTGCATACGTCCTCCCTTTCCGCAATCAAAACTTTTTGTCCCTTAAATATTCTCACAAAAATCCCCTGGACTTTTCAATACTTAACCAAACCAGGAAATTTAAAAGATCCTCTTATATTGCCAGAATCAACACGCTTCGAAAGAACTATAGATATAAATATACCGTGAATTTGTTTTTCTAAGATTTTGGAATAATTTCGTCCTCAAAAGCAGTAAGCTAAGGAGACGCTTTATGGTCGAACGTGAACGAGATCTCCTCGAAATGGCTGACATATCTTCTTCGACTATCAGTAGAAATCTTTTAGAACTTTGAAATGTTAGGGATTCGGCAACTTATGGTGGAAATCCTTCGAGAGCTTATACCAAGAGAGTGCCGAATTTTTATTTATTTATATAAATTTGGCATTTATGTACTTTTTCGAGTTTGATGCCCATAAATTCTATCTAGATGTTAAATCTTTCGAAATTGTACTCCAGCGTCACTCTTCTGAAATGTCAAAATAAACAAAATCGTGCCACATAAATATGCTTACCGTTCCATAGAACTTTTTTTACGTGAGTTAAAATACACATACACATTTTTTTGTGTGTTACAGATTTTTGTTTGTGACTATGTTGAATGCATAGAATACATTTTATAATGTATTTTAATGCTTACTTGTGTGTAATCTGTATTCTAAATTTTTTGAAAGAACAATTGTACTATGAATACTTTCACTATAAATATACTCATTAATACATTTTTAACCATTTAATTAGTTTGATTATTTTTATAGTTAAATGTACTTAAAACAACAAATATCGAAGCTTTTAATTTTTTTTAATTTAAAACTTTTGATTGTTTTGCATTCATAATAGTACATTTGCACTGTTATTACTATTTTTCTAAATGTATGCATATATTTTTGTGCATTTGCTTACTTACAAATATTACGGAGGGTCGATTTTTTAAAAATTAAAATCAAAACATCTATGGTGGAACAGTTGTGAATTGCGTCAGATATTTCTTTAAAAAGTAACATTAAGTTAAACATATGGCTAATTACATGTATTACATGTAACTGTAAGTCTTTATTTAAGAGGTGATTAAAAGTTTTTTTAAATTAAATAAAATCAAATTCAATAAAATACATTACATTATTTAGTTATAATAAGTGTAGATCAACTATTCCACAATTTTTTTCCATTTAATGTTGAAAGTTGTAGTGATAATCCTTTTTACAAACGTGACTTACACTACAGAAAGGATAATTTTGCATGGTATTACCCATATATTTAGGCAACACACCAGTCCTCAGAAGTATCACCGAAATTGTTAAAATAAGTTTTTTTTTAAAATTTACTGTTAAGTGGAGTAACTTTTGCTCTATCATAACTTGTTTTACATATCTGGAAAGATGGCAAAATTGGCTCTCATTTAATATTAAATAGTATTTTCATACTCATTTTGCCGAAACTATAAATTACGTTTATATTCGTACAAGATATTAATGACAAGAAGCCATTTCTTCCAACTTTTGTCTTTAACATCGTAAAATTATAAAATGTAGATAGAGAAAACGTTTTAAGTAAAATTTGTTCAGATGTATAGTCGTATAGTTATCACCATTTTGTTTATTTAAATAAACTTAAATAAAAAGTGTTTTTAATGGCAAATTTTCTTGCCAATTGTCGTCAATGAGTTAAAAAATAGCAAAAGTTATTATTCTCTAAAATAATAGAATGGATGAATCTATATTTATTTTTTTAAAACTTCATAAAACATAAATATATTGTATTCCTTTGTATTTCACAAACTAAGGATTACTAAGTATTGACATGGATTTTAAACATAAAAATTGTTTTTATTTCGTTTAGCTTCATTTCTAAGCTTTTAAGTATTTACTTTCTCCTTTAAAAAGCCGAAATACAAACGTTCTTTTTCAAGGTACTTTTAGAAATTTATAAGTAATCCTCGGACAAGCAACCGAAAATCCCAAAAGAAAATTAAAACATAGTTTTTTTTTGGAAAAAGTATATGAATTGAATTTTATTCTCTTCCGTTTTCTAGTTTTCATGGATACACTAAATAATTCTAACCAACAAACTGTTTGCAGCAAAATGTCGGTCTGGTAGCATCTCTTATTAAATGAAAGTGTTTTTCTCGAAAAAGTTTTCGCCTAGGAACAAGGCAATCTCATTTTCGGGATTACTCCTTTTTTGATTTTAACACGCATGCTAGTTTCAGAGAGAGAGAGAGAGAGAGAGAGAGAGAGATAGATAGATAGATAGAGAGAGAGAGAGAGAGAGAGAGAGAGAGACGAACGTTTATTCTCATAAAAGTGACAGGGATTTCCGCATTAAAAATTTAACCATATCCTTAGGTTTTTTTTGCGTTATCTGGCTTTGGGGCTTTTCAAAGTTTTTGTTTTGCCGAAAAAGTGTTTGACTTTTGAATGTGATTCTTTGTATAAGAGTTAGGAATAGAAAGATATGTTGACAATAATTGATGGCAAACAAGGGTTTACGATACCTAAGTTTGATATATGAGAAAGGAAGGAATATTATTGGAATCGATAATTGAAAAATCTAGATTGTGATTTCAATATGGAAAGTACAATTTGTGTTAGTGAGTAAGTAAATTAATTTAACGAGACTAACAAAAATCATTTTGTTAAAATTCAATATATCCGCAATCAATTTTTATATTTCATGCCAGTACATTGTAATTAAAATTAGTATCGATAAAGTGAAAAACATTTTAATAAATCTCGATAGACATTCTGCTATAGTTTTGAAATACAATGATAACTAAAAAAGAAATATCAAAAAGAGTAATACAGTATTAATACTTAAAATAGGGAAGATTGATTGATATTTTCTTTTTTTTTTAATTTATCAAATCACATGAAGTACCAATAAACTTTTTATTATTTTTATTTTAGTTAACTTAAACGTTCTTAACAAATACTATGTCAAAACTACACTATCATATTTCGTTTTGAGAAGGATAATAATTATCTCATAGTCCAGCAATTTTCTTTTCGAAAAATTAGGATTTATAAAAAAAGAAACAGTAACATCGGACATCATCAGATCAGTGATAAACTTTGAACAAAAAGATTTATCAGGGGTCCTGTTTACGACATTTCTATATCCTAACTCCCAAGTAGTGTGGACACAATAAAGTATCATCTGTCAATAACAAAAGATTTGGGGCTTGCGTTTGTCGCTTGAGATTTTTTAAACAATATAAATAGAACTTCGAGAATCACAAAAAAGTTTTTGGTTGAAAAGAGCAGAAAACAGTTAGTGACACGGTCTGAAATGCATGTCATCAAGTAATTTAAAAATAAAGGAATGTTTTTGAAAAAAATATGTTTTCCATTTAACAAAGTTCTATATCACACTCAAATACTTAGAAACCAAAAAAAATGTAAAATTCTAAATTTGAATTGTTTAGAAATCCTCAAATTTTTCTAAATCACAATACCTAATAATTTTGGAACGTTTATAATGGTCATAAAATTAGTTTCTAGGTATAGAAAAGTGTTGAATGTATTGGAGAATTAGGTATAGAAGAACTGAGTTGCAAGATGACGGTGCTTATAGTCCCAGTTTTATTTTCAATATATGAAACAATATTTTTTATATTGGTTAGGGGGTAGGAATAAATTTATGGGAAAACAATAGTTTTTAAAAATAACAAACAAACTCTTAACAAACTCCACCAGTGCCTGGTTTCAGTTTTGTAGAAACCGAGAAAACTGCATATATATTGTAATGTTTAGCATTTTGGAACTAGCGACACATTTTTATTCATGCTAAATTTGTTTAAAATACAACCTATCAATGTAATCAACATTTTCGTATATTTGGTACCTTTTTTGAGAAAAAAAATCAATCTTTCACCAAAAGTCGATGTAGTCATGGTTATAAAGCTGCCGAACTATGTTACGAATATTTACTTGTATTCATATTGACACTAATAAATATTTACTTGCTGACATTTCAGAATTATAACTAAATGTCACTATATGCGAGACGCACCTCGTCAAACTAGTAAATGACTTTTTTTTATTTTGTGAATGCAAAAACAAAAAGAAGCTTTGATTTTTTTTTAAAAAACGAAGCTAATTTAGAGAATGCAAATTTATAATTAGTTTTCAGAAAAAATCTCAGCTAAAACCCTGTCACAACAACATATGGTATTGTCAGAGATTAAATATTAGCATACAAGATGTGACTACCTAGATCCACTAACACTTTTTCAAATATTAGTTTTAAGTTTAAAACTAAAAAAAGTTAGAGATAAGTCTTTTTGATAAGGTTTTTAAAACTACTTTTGTGAACCTAATTAGTGAAGACCCAGTTTTCAATTTTTCAAAAGCAATTCCCAATTATAAAATCAAAATGAGCATGCAATTTTTTTACTTATTGAAGTTACGTTTTTCTTGAACTAAATTTTAAGTAATAATTACCTCAACTTTCAGCACAAGTTGGAATTTTAAGACAGAAACTATTAATTAAATGAATAATTTCTTTTACGTGCCCTGCCGAAGAAAAGCCTTGGCAATTTTCTTATTGGCTTTCGTCCAATTTAGCCAGATTAATTTGTACAGCTCTGAAACATGCATTACGAAAGAGTAAAAAAGATATACCAAGAAAATTAAAGGCCAAGGCAAATAATTACTGACTGTAGTTTTAATTTTAACTCCATTTTTCGCGAATTTAATTATCGTGGTGATAAGGCCGCTCCGAAGGACTTCGTTAGCTCAACAACCTTCCCTCCCCTTGTTAGGAATCTCGTAGAATATCACTAATTATGAGAAACTAGAGATTTTTAGAGTAAAAAAAACGGCCTTTATTAAAGAGCTTTTTGCCCGGTGGCGGTATGCCAACTTGGTCATTTTAAGGAGAAGAAAATGCCAGTGATAAAAATAATCCTATATCTTTGCGAAACGAAGAAAAAAAATGTTTTTTTTAGGGAGGGATGGGGAGAAATCTTGATGAAATGGGGTTCGTTGATATTTTTTTTATCAAATTCAAAAAGAAACATTGTAAGTTTTTGTTAAAAACCTAATTTTATTCTTGAAAAAATACATTTTATGTTTTTAAAACAACATTGTTAGACCAATATAATTTTCTTAGAGAACATGTTTTAAAATATAGATAAAAGTTCAGCATTTTCCTTGAGAAAACTTTGAAAATTTATTATCTTTGGATTATTTTATTTATCTACAATTATTCGATTAAAAATGATTTAACATGCTCACAAGTTTTGAATTTTCAAAAATAAATCCCCCCTTTTTTTTATTCTGTATTAATTTTCATTAGAATGCTTTTTTTTAAAAAGTCAAAATTGATAAAGAGTCGTTTAATCAAACATTTATTTGCGTATATAACATTAAATAACAAAGTTTTCCCATAAACATTTCCGTAACGTTTTCCCCCACACATCTTCTTAATTCATTTTTCAAGCTACTACATATTTCAAATAATTGTCTTTGGTTTTGAAAATTATTTTTTAAGAATTTTTTGGGATGATGTAGCATTAGTTACTATTTTAAGATTTTATTGTTATGCAGTTTAATGTATTGAACCGTACAAAATATTTCACTTCTTTTAATATAAAACTTTAACAACTTTTTTAACTTTGCTAATAAGTTTTTTTTTGAATAGAAATAAAATACTGATTAAAGTTTACTTTTATGGAATTAAAATACTTTTAAATATGTCACAGTTGTTTTGCTTTACCCAATAATGGATTATAATTCAGAAATTTATATTTATTATTTTAAAATCCACAAAAATATATATTTATAAGATGTATTTTTTTTCGTGGAAGTGTAAGAATAATCCAACTTCATCCACCAACTTCAGTTATCAATGCCTGAATTAAAAATTCATAATTTTCATTCACAATTAAAATTCATTCATTCACAATTAAAATTGATTCATTCACAACTAAAATTTATTCACTCACAATGTTTTGCAGCTACCAACTTCAGCCACTTCTGCATAAATTAAAAATATATCAATTCCATTGAAAATTAAAAATGTCCCACTTCTTATTCAATGCCAATATAATCCCAACCGTTCACGAGTATGGTACATTCGCCGTGTACCAGCGCCATCTACGAATAGAGCGGGACCGTAAAAAGCGGCATTCGACCTCGCAGTTTGGCAGAGGCAACTTGGCTTCCGGATCGGGAAAACACTTCTCCTGGTTCTCCCGAATTTCCCGGAACCAGCAAGTTAATGTCAACAACTGATTTTACTTCAAAACTGCAGCCTTGATATGATTCAGAAACATGAGATAGTTAAACGTATGATAAATACATTTAAATTTGAATAGCAAACATCCGTTTAAATAGCTATTTTTGCTAGTTTGACTGCCAGTCTTGTGAGTTTTGAAGAGTTTACTGATTGAATGACACTGAGCTTTTGCAATAATTGATAGGATTAATTCATTTTTATAAATTCTTCAAGAACCATGCATAGAATTAGCTAATCGTATTTATTGCAATCGATTGAACATTCCCTTTCAAAATCAAATCTGAACTTTGTATTGATGAAAAACTCAAAAACCGTTACAAGTCAGAAAATACTGGACTTCTGCAAACACGACAAAGACAATAACATTTTCTCAGAAGTATATAATTTGTCAAACTGTCAAAAAAATATGAATTTTGACGAATTCATTTAAATGCTATTTTGTATTGACAAAGAAGACAGCACTCCAAAAACTAGAAATAACAATGTCGAACAATGTAATGAATAATGTGAGTCGACATTTCCTTTTTCGGCGATCAGTCATGACGTCCTTCTACATAGCAATGACTTTATTAGCAATACCTATTTTCACATTTATTCTTATAACAAATAATCCAGGTAAGTTTTTTCCATCAGTATTTGTTTAGAAAAGTTTGCATGCAGTAGTTTTCTTATTTGTTGTATTAGATGGTATTTATAAAGTTTCCATTGAACTACATTTGTCCATCTCTATAGAACGGCTTTATAAGTTTTCCTGAATTCATTCAGTACTTGGTTGTCATTCAGAAAGTTTTAAATTAATCAGTATGATTTCTCGGGTAGGTCGACTATATATTTCAGGATTTCGCAATTTCAATGCCCAAATATTGAAGCACTAAAAATAAAACCTTAGAGAACCATCGTTATCATGGTTTTATATTTAGCGCATTTGTTGCGATTGAAAATGATGTAAAAAGAATTTTGTTTGTATTGACATCAAATTAGCAAGTAATCTTGAATATTTAATGTGTACAATATAAATAATTTTGAAAATAAACTGTGATTTATCCTGAAATAAATAAAAATATATAGCATCAAGAAGTGAAAACACGTGATTTGTTTGCTTGTGAAGTGGGATGGGCCTTTTTGTAATCAACCTTCACATAATTTAAAAAAATTATACTAAAAATCAATTTAAACAAATTAAAACTATTTAGATTAAAAATGTGATGCTGAAATCTTGATTTCCTTTGATTTTTAGTGAAATGTTAAATAATAAATAAGAAACAAAACAGCTGAAACATTCAATGTAGGGAATTTACTGCTGATTTTTTGCAATAAAGTTAAGAAAATCCGAATATTTTTGTATCTTATACATTAAAGGTTTGTTAGAGAAAACAGTTCACAAATGCTATACACTGTGATATTATACATACGTTAATCCTTAACACTTTATTTGCATCGTTTTGCAAGTATCAAATGAAAATGTTAGAGTTTTATGCATGGTCAAATGATTCAAATTTTATCCTGCATAAAATGCTATTTTAACCTCTTAAGACGCGAATAAAATCCTACACGTATATTCTTGATCTGAACATACTTTTCATACAAATATATGCTGAATAGTATTTTTGTAAAGTATTTTTTAAAAACTATGTTAAAAAGTTACTGAGAGATCTAAAAATACATATTTTAAAAATACGTATCACTTATTTGTAGTCAACAGTTTATTTTAACATTGTTTTGAATGCAAAATGTCTTTACAACTAAATACTAAAAGAACTTTTTGAAAAGTTTGAATTTTTTTTTTGAGAACTCTAATATCGTATTGAACCCCGTTCTACTTCATTTTTATCTTGAAATAAATGACTTATACCTGTGATCAAAGGCTGAAAACTGATATTTGGATCTTCTTCTATAGGACCAGGTCAATTTTCGAAACTAACTAACACGTTAATTGTTTGAGGGGAGGTTTTAAAAAGTGTCCCCAAATAGGGACGCCAGGTCGAAAGAGGTGATATATATATCAAACTAATTTAACCATAGAAATTTTAATTAACAATATGTGTGCTTTCAATTTTATTGGGCATGCTTTATGTCATAAGTGGCAAGAGTTGCAGCGGTATAGTTTTCATTCCTGGGCCTTCTAGAATTACTCTTGTTTGGGGATAGTTTGATCTAATATTCCCAATTTTGTTTAAAATAATGGAATTGCTAAATATTTTTGGACAGTGTGTGTTTTTATTACTATTTCTATTGATTTAATTTTGTCTTATTTCTCTCTTCATTGTCTTTGTTCGATTATTGTTCTTTTTACGTTGTGTATTGCGTAATTGATTATACTGTTATCTGCACAAACGCTTTAAATGGATTCTAAAAAATATCCAAAATATTAAATATCTGCGGTTCTTTACTGAGCATTGAAATTGAAACCGAAACAACCAATGAAATAGCGTAAAAGCAGGAATGAATACTGGGAACTTACGTCATCTGATACAGCCCAATTCATACACATAATATCGCTTTTAATTACTTTGATCTACATTAACTACTAAGTCCGTAGTTTTCGTTCGATGCATTTTGCAAGCAATGTGCAGATGAAGTAAACATTATCTATGTACATTTGAAATTGAAGAGATATTATTTTTTTAAAAGATTAGATTATATACTCTAGTTATACACAATGTAACTAATTTTATCTTACTAATGTTTTGAAATATGATTTTGCTTAAGGATCACAATTTAACAGATTTAGAATAATTCTTTTGATATTAAGATATTAATAATAAAATTATCATTTTAACTGTTCTTGACTCATAAAACATACTTTGAAAGCAACCAATTTATATTTTATTCGTACTCTTAGATTGCGATTGGTTAACAATGCTTAATGTTTTATAATTATTATGAATAAATCCCTTCCACCTTAAATACGTGCTTTTCATTATTCTTATTACCATTATTTTTAGTTTTAATAGAAAAAAATAATTGTTTTTGATGGTTGTGGGATATAAATTTCAAAATCATATTTTAATTTCATACGAATAATTTTAGCTAGTTTTCTCATTTGTGATTCAAAGATTAAAAAAAACAGTGCTGGCACGTAGTTTCAAAGCACAGTGGTTAAGATTTTATTTCTTTTGAGAAATCTCTCTATATATATATTTGAATTTTACTCATCTGTTACATTTACTCTGCTTCATTTTCATATTATTTCTGAAATCTATTTAATCTCGACCTTTACAAATGGAAAAGTCAAAGAATATTGATGTATAAATAAGGAGTCAACATTTTTAGCTGGCTCTCTGGTTTTCTGATCAAAGATATGAACGAAATTTTAGCATAGCACGTAGCGTAAAATCCCGTGTGTTTCAATCATTCATTCATTTGAATTTTAAAGCTCAAACCTATTTACTAAATTTTATTCAAATTAATTTTCTGAAATGAAGGAATATTGAAGGAATATTTATGCTAAAACGAGATCATTTAGACAGGTATGCATTATTAAGGATGCACTTGTGCAACCCCACTTAAACAAAGACAGTTTGTTATTTTTCTTAGGAAAGCTTCAGAATTTATCTAGGTTTCTTTTTTTCACCGAAAAATAATACTTTGTATTACTTACGGGCATTATTACATTATATTCTGGCGACACTGTTGCATTCAACGACAAAAATGAAGTAGAACAAGTCTATTTAGCAAGAAACCAGGTTGTCTCTAGAGACATTAATAAATGTTCACATTTATTTATGTCAATGAAAACATATCAATTAAATAGATTTTTTCTCAAAACTTCGTTAAAATGATATAATTAATGCTATAGTTAAAAATTTAAAGAAGGATACAATAATATTTTACTTACAATGATTAATTCATGTATTCTCGTCACACGGTGTTAAATGAACAATTATCATGGATTAAACTGAAAGGAATGAAATATTTAGCAATTCCATTCGGTCACAATAAATTGATGGATTAAATATTTTAATGTAAGAGAATGTGTAATTAGAGAAAATTAGTTTCAATGCATTAGCTTTAATAAATCCTAAACAAAGAGTACTATAATATTGTTCTATGAGTAAAAATCAATCTTTATTTGTTAACCTACGCATATATTTAATAGAAGTATTTGTTTATGTAATATTTTTAGGCAATTGAAAAAATATCTTTCATTGAATTTTCAAGAAAATATTATTTTTAATTATCAATATGTATTTATGACCATCATATTGGTTTATCTCAATGGGTCTTATTACAATAAAATAGACGCTTATTTTATGAAATATCTCAATATTCTTCAAATGAAATATCTCAATATTTTTCAAATATTTTGTTGTATGTACGCATTTAAATAATTTGTCGCAATATAATAAGACAAAAACTTAAACAGTTTTACTGTGATACTTACTAACAACACTTTGTGAAAAAAAATAACTGTTATACAGCTACGTTGAAAAAGTAAAAAAAAAAGCACTTTGTCCATGTTTGTGATATGGTTAATGGCTATTTAAATTTCTAACATTAACTGAATCCAATTCTGCTTAATTTTTGGCAAATTATATGAAAGTGATTAGTTTGAAGTTAAAAAAAAGCATAAAAAATTGTGAAATTTATCGTTATGTAAAAAGATGAGTTGGTTAATGTTAAATATTTCAAATGTTTACCTCAGTAAATTTATATAAATCTTATACATGCAGTTAATGTAAATTTACTGTTGTTATCGTTCATAGGTAACCAACAAATGCTATGTCCGTGTGCATAAACTTTCAGAAACAAACTTAATAAATTAAATTAACAAACATCTTAAAGGAGAATGTGAATGTGTGATACATCAAACATTCAGAGTAAGGAAAAACAATAATTAAAACCTACAACGCCCACAACACAACATTCAAACCCCCCTAGTATTTCAGATATCCATTAGACAAAGCGGCCTGTTATGACGAGAACGTCCGAAATTACTGTAAATCAAATAGCGGCCCTAGTTTAATGCACTCGGCTTGCCTTGATTCGGCTCGTGACAGGCCTGTGAATTCCGGGCCCAGTTCAGCAGTTGATTGTGCCTGGTTGTGATGAGGAATATTCATCTTCAGACCGTTGATTGTTGGCCTGTCGGGGATCTACAAATGCGTGTGATTGCAGGACAAATCGCTGCTGCTAACGAACTGTGATTGTCGTCCTGATTTCTGTGTATCGTTTATTAAATGTGATTGTTTTGTGATTCAATTTATTAATTCTTCAAAATGGTTGTTAGAGTAAATGTTGATTTTGTTGAAAGGAACGGGTGTTGACATTTTCGGGTTTAGACCTTTGATTACTGCATCAACCTAAAGAGCGCTGGCCTTGTATTTTTTAGTTTAATGTAATTTTTGCACATAAAAAACGATAAAAATGAATAAATAATGATTGATACAAATGCATTATATGCTTTATTTGATTCATAAATAGCTTTAAGCCAAATTATTATCAATATAAGCTCGTTGATTGTTGGCCTGCCGGGGCGCTTTGTGATTGCAGGACAAATCGCTACTGCTAACGAACTGTGATTGTCGTCCTGATTTCTGTGTATCGTTTATTAAATGTGATTGTTTTGTGCTTCAATTTATTAATACTTGAAAATGGTTGAAAGAGTAAATGTCGATTTTGCTGAAAGAAACGGGTGTTGACGTATTCGGGTTTTAACCTTTGATTATAGCATCAACCTAAAGACCGCTGGTCTTGTATTTTTAATTTTAATGTGATTTTTGCACCAACAAAAACGGCATTTATTAAAACTGAATAAATAATGATTTATATAAATGCATTATATGCTTTATTTGATTCATAAATAGCTTTAAGCCAAAGTATTATCAATGTAAGCTCGTTGATTGTTGGCCTGCCGGGGCGCTTGTGATTGCAGGACAAATCGCTGCTGCTAACGAACTGTGATGTAGTCTAGATGTCTGTATATCGTTTATTAAATGTGAGTTTGGACATTATTATTTTGTGTTTCAATTTATTAATTCTCGAAAATGGTTGTTAAAGTAAATGTCGATTTTGTTGAAAGGAAAGAAACATTGATCTTTCGTGTTTAAAACTCTATTGCTGGCCATACAGAAAAGTGTTGTGTTGGAATAGCCAATTTTTTTGTTGCCGTGTTTTATTGAGCTTAAATGATGTCAATGTCCTCTATTAGAGATATTGAATTGGGGTGATACAAAATGCTCATAACAGAGGGGTCTCGGTACTCATGATGCCCTTCAAGACAGACAGTGAAGTTAACTAAAGAATATTAATATGCATCAATTCATAAGAAATCCCAAATGTTAAGTATTTTTTAGTTCAACGAATCGAACTTTCAAGCTAACTTACAATTATGGCCCTAAAATATATTTAAATTGAAACTTTTATAAAAAAAGTTCATTTCTTAATTATTCAATCATCAAAAAGTTAAATTACTTGAAACTAGGGGCATTATTCTAAATGCAGCTGACTTAATTGCAAACTGAGCTATAAACGTTTGTTATTTTAATAAAAAATGTATGCATATACTAAGAAATAAAATTTAACAGTCAAGACGAAAGTGTCTTTTGATTCATATTCAATGAAACTGATTCGTGCTTTGTATAAATTAAAAAGACAATTACGAAGGCAGTTTTGCGTAGAACTAAGATCGATACGATTTAATCGACTTACAGCGTGATAAAAATATTCTGTAAGGAGTTAAAAAAACTTTAAAAGGCATTTTAAGAATTTAGTTTTTAGTTGTATTTCTTTTAATGTTAAGCAAGAATGCTTTGCACTAAAATTGGGCTTCTATTATTGTGAAACTATGAATCGAATTAAGTGGAGGACAAGACATGCGTTATTAATTTTTGGGTTCAAAAGAAAAATTTAGTGATTTAAATTCAAAGCCAATTTTCTTTAAGTTATTAAAAATAGGTAGAGAAAATACTAAGCCAACCAGTTTAGTTATTAACGTTACTAAATGATGTCTTCTCAAAAGTAGAATAACAAAATTAACTAAATAACTAGTTAAACTAGCTATCATCATTAATTTTTTTAATAAACCTTCTTTGGGAATTAGGTAAACTTAAAAAATTCAGTCAGAATTTGTGAGTTTGGTAGAAAGTACAATTAAAAATCTAAACAATAAACTTTTACAACAATTTACGAACAATAAAAAATGCAATATTTGAATTAAATATAATGGAGAGATGAAAAAAAATAATATTCCAAAGTACACAACAACATACGTATATACTCTAAATAATTCACTTGTCTAATCCTTTAAAAATATTTGAATATCTACAATTATGTCCTAATTAAATTATTTTTAAATTTTCTAACTATACTTAATATTTATTTACCTTCTTTCAAACGACGAATCTGTATTTCTTTAAAAATATTTCATTTGACTTTCAGTAAAACACTTCAACATAAAAATTTTACTTCAATCTATTTTTATTTACAATCATTTTGAAGGTGTGAGTTATCGTTTTGGAAATAAAAACTTCAAGTGTATAGCTAAAATTTCCCGATAAATAGACTTAACAAACTTTAACCTCCTGACTGGCTGCTTCACTCAAGCAACAATGTAGAGGCAAAACTATTGGATATGCATATTTAAAATTTTTGGAGCTCTTTTGTACGAGGGCGTCATTTAGGAAGATTTTCCGAAATTAACACTCAAAGAGGAAAGGTAAAGTTACATATATTCCAGCTTGTGTGCTTGATCAGAGAGCCCGTTTTAAAAGCCTTCGTCAAGTGAGACGGAAACAGAAAGAATTTTTACTGTCACAGAGAAAAGAAGTACATCCATGGGGGGAGGCGGAACTCGAGCCTGCATCCGTTACACTAGCAGACTGTAAGCGTAATTGTCCAAACCACTCGTAAGAATGCAAGAGAGCAATTTTGAACATTATTGTTCGATTTTGTAATTGGTATGTTCCCCGTGATGAAAATAATTCTTGCTTTTTTGGTGGTTCGGTAAGCTCCGTCCTCTACACAGATTAATCAAACGATACTTTGTTTTCGTCCCTGTTGTATTGTTGCCAACACTCAAGTCGTGAAATATGACTATCACTTAAAATCTTTATTACATTTTTAGTACTTGTTCATATTTACTCGACTCGATTTTAATAATATAACCTAATTTTACTTAATTGTAGTTGTCGTAGATAAAGTTTGCTGTTTGAAAATGGAAAGAATTGAAAATATTGGGAGACTTTTATGAACTAATGTGAAGTTAGTTTTTCGTGGTAAAGAGGGCATGGATTCAGACAAATATCCAAATAAAAAATGCGTAATCAGAATGGGGGGTGCTTTTACTATCCTGATAGGGTGCTGACTTTGAAAAAGGGTATCGAATTAAATGAAGTGAAAGTGTACATTATATACAAGTCACTGTTATTAAGGATATACACGTGCATAGCTAGATTTATTAAAGTATTGAAAACATAAAGGCCTTGATAGTATTTATACATTATATCTTTATTTTTTGTTGATAATATTGCATTGCAATATTCATGCGTAAAGAAATGTTAGAATGTTGCAAACAAAACGTGTTTACTTTAAATAAATAAAATATTTTTTTCTGACAACAACAAAGAGACAACACATTAAGTTATTTTTCGCTTGCTTGCACTCACGTGTTGGCTTTAAAGAGGCAAAACAGACGCCTCCTTTGAAAAGAGCAACATAAAAATTGCATTTGAAATTCAAATAACTTTTTTTATATATATTTATAGAAAAATGCGTTGGAAGCAAAAAAATGTTTTTTTTTTCCCTCCAGCTCTTAAATGTGGCATCTAGGGACGTAATTATCTAAACTAGGTAAAACTTTATGTTGGCAAACTTTTCAATTTTTTGCGCGAAAAGAAAGTTGGAAATATTATGTAAATTTTGCTGGAAAAGAACCATGTGTTCGTTTAAAGGTGTCATTTGAAGGCGGGAAAGGTATTTTTTTTAGTTAGGTTTTATACTAAAAACAAAGTTTAATTGAAAATTGTTTAATGAAGCAAAACTTTGATATACCATTAAATATTGTTTTTATAAATGGTGCGAAGTGGTATAGTTTGCCAATTAGTCGAAATATTACTGGGGGATAAAGTTCGTCTGATGATGGAGTTATTTTTTTAAAAATAGGTTTCGAATCTAATTGTGATTCTTCAAAGCTTATTTCTTACATCATTCAATACAATTAGAAATCATTATTATTTTATGAAAACATAATTTTTAAAATTTTAGAAGTAATATATGTTCATTCTCGAATGATTCTGAAAAAAAATCTACATAAAAGCCGAGGCACCTATTTAAATCATGTTAATTCGTTGAACAAAGAACATTATTTAACTTAAATGCGATTATCTAAAGCTATTATAACTAGTAGCTAAATGAACGTTTTAAATGTTCAAGTTGACAACATTTAGTTAAAAGGAATGTGATGTGCAATACTTTGAAAAGCACAAAATAAATTTGTTTTATGAAATTAGAATGATTGCATACATAATATGAAGGTTCAAAAGATTTATTGCAATGTCGTATTTTAGGTTTAACATGCTACTAGCATGTTGTTATTATTTATTATTATAAATCAACATTTTGTGTTGTTGTCGTGCCCATGTATGCCCCTTGGAAGGTTTTTGCCAGAGCCTCCGAAGAGGTTGGACTTCGTTTTAAACAAGCAAAGACGAAAATCATCATATAGACAAATAAAAATTAATTCACAAGAGAAAGATCCGTGCTCCCGAGCCCGGGACGTACTGTTTGGGAATCAGATGAGCGACTCACTATGCCGAGGGGCCCGGATGGCCGAGTGGTTAGCATCGCAGGCCAGCAGTCTGCGCGCTGTAACGGGTGAGGGCTCGATTCCCGCCTTCAATCTGGGTTTACTTCCTTTCTTTGTGACAGTAAAACTCTTTCTGTGTCTGTCTTGTTTGACGAAGGCTTATAAGCGGGTCTCTGATCAATCACAGAAGTCGGAATATAAATGTTAACTACAGTACCCTACCCACTATGCCGAGCAGGCGACAATCAAAAATTTATTTCAATGAAATAAATTCAAAGAAATTAAATATTTCTAATCATTTCATTAGAATCACATTTACATTTAGTGTAAAATCACATATTCGGCGTTTGCCAAACATCAATATAAAGTTTCCTGTGGTTTTCCTTACTCATGAATGACTGGTATCTAATTTCAGGTAAAAAATAATTTTTTTGAGAATTTATCACTTGATAGCTTTTGCCAGAAAATGTTGTTACTTCTTAAAAAACTAACACAAATTATTTTGTTCCTTTATAACTAAAATTTTTTATCTTCTAAAAATTAAACTTATCACAGCAAAAAATGAGTTTCGTGGAAAGCTTGGCGCGATTTCTCAAGCGTAAATATATATAAAAAAACCAACAATTTCTTTCGTTAAATAAACAAAAAGAAAGAAAAAGCACCCCTTGCGGTAATTTTTTGATGCTCCTCTGTTATCACAAGAAGAAATAAACGCGAATAAGCAGTTTCTTTATCCCCAAAAAACTAAATGGACGAAACCTTAAACGTACCATAAGAAAGAAGGAAAACTTTTCCTTATTAAAGAGGAAAAGAAGGCTCTGTTATTGATACACTTTTTGGAGAATATTGCTGGTTCTTGGAAGGTCTTTGTCAAAACGTTTAAAAGGAGATGCTGCGCTAAGGTAGTCTTAGGGTTGTAATGGAATTTTTTTTCTCTAGCAGTTCATTCTTTTCTCGAAAATAGAAGTTTTTTCTATTGTTCTTTTTTAATGTAGTATGGTGGATAACTTAAGAAAATGTTTATTTTGCAAATTGAATTCTTTTGTTAAGTTTTCATGTTTTGAAAGAAGTAAATTAATTTTTTTTGTTAGTAAATATTTAATTTTTTTTCGTGGGCTCCGTTGGCGGAAGGGGACAGAGGATAAGTGTATTTTCCCCTTCCTTCCCAAAATGATATTCATTTAAGAATACCCCACCAATTTCCTAACTTAAAAACATAAAAAATGAATATTTACCACAATAATAGTTCGGATGATAATTTTTATTTTATATTACTCTGAAATATATTTTTCGTAAAGCTAATCACTTTAAATTAATAATTACACTTTTTAAACTAATATAATAAAGGTCATTGAAAAATTAGAAGAGTGGCTTCTAGTTGTATTAAATGCGTTTTAAATTAATATTTTTTTCCGAACTCCAATTATTAAGACTTTGAAGTTTCTTTTATGGTAAGCAAAGATGATTTTTTAAAAAACAAAACTGAATTTGTATCAAGCTTGCATTTGACTTATTTCACCGATCTGGAGTTAATTGCAGACCGTAACTGTAATAGAAAAGCGCAACTTTTTGCTCGATAGTCACTTTTACGAGTAGCAAGTTTTATTGAATTTAAATGGAAGAAATATAGTATTGAGGTGTTTCTTAAATATATGAGTTATAGGTTCAGTGGTTTCATAGCTAAAACAAAACTAAAATAACAAAAAAACCATACGGAAAGATCCGCAATTCGGAGCGGACGATTCTATAGTACATGAACTGATTTTTTCAACCTCTGATGTAGTGGGAATTAATAGTTTACTTGCTAATAAAATGAATAAGCGCTAGGATTGAAAACGATCTCGGAAGTCGTTTTAAAAAAGATAACTTTTAATAATATCCTCATTGAAACTGCAATATGTTTTACAAACTTTTTATAGAAAACTTATCTATCTATTAAATATTTTCATGAATCATTCATAATTACCTTGAGCTTGTTTTTTTTAAAACATCTATTTAATTGGATGTAGAGCTCAATTCACCAATTGCGTTTGAGGAGCACGATTTATTAAGTTCTTAAAATCATCCTTTTATTAAATTTTTTGGGGAGTTATTATTAAATTTTATTGATTTTAGTTAGTTAAAGCCAAATAGGGCAAGAAAATAGAGGCACCTTTAATTATTTTTTAAACGTCAATCACTCAAGATATATATATTTGCTGAAAACTTATGCAAAACTTAACAAGGATGATAAACTTTGGGTTCATTATGGAGCAAAATATGCAACCAAAAGAATAATATCAGCAGTACTTATGATAAAATTTATTAAAATGGCATTTAAAATAAAAATAATTAAAAATAAACTCGTTTGGGAGCCAATAATTAATTATTATTCATTGATGTCTGTAACTTCTGTATTATATGATGTATAACTTAGTGGAAACATTCCCTGTTGTTATATGGTTCCTGATTTCTCTTGGTTTATACAGTATTCTGCTATGAATAAGTAAATTATAACGCAAAGATAAAAGCCTTTAAAAGAACTACACAGTTAATTAAAATTTAAACTTTAAAAATAAAGCATTTACTAAACATCTAACTTCACAAACATGCACAAAAAAATATTATTTCAAGCACATTCATTACAATTTTATCTATTCCCAACTTAAGAATCTGCTTTTACTTGCACATTAACGGAATCTCAGGAAAATGACTCTTTTTCGGACATCTGTAATTCAAGGTAATAAAACGTTATCTCCAGAAATTTATAGAGTTTTTTGATAGTGGACATGGGAGCAACTGCTAACACTGAAAAGGTCCCAAAGCTGTTTTAGTGCAGAATAGTGGAAATAGCATAAATATTCCCTTTTTATGTGTTTACCAATGAATGGACTGTCATAAAAGTTACAGAAATGAAAGGAAGGAATTGTCGTAAAAACACATTTCTGCCCTTGCTATGTTCCGAATCATTTTCCGCAATGAAGGTTTGACCATAAAACTTATCTCCACGTTAGAGGTTCTCACATAAAAAAGTGTTTTTTTACAGTACAAAATATGTCCAGATGTAATACTAAAAGTATTTTTATTATGCATACAATATTATAATATTCAAAAAGAGATTAAATAGTAAAAAAATAAACTCTTATAGCTCCCATGGCTGAATTTGTAAACTTCAAATTTATTGGCGAAGCAAAAGTATTTATTCTGAAGAAATTAGACATCTTAGAAGCCTAATCTTGAAAACATTTTTGTATGAGTATTTGCTTTCAATAGGCACATAACTACAGATTATTTAAAAAACACATAGGTATATAACTTCAATTCAATAATTGGGAATGTAAGTTGAATGATATTTATGTTATTTTGTTATTATTTTTTTTAATTAAATTTCTGTAGAACAATTAACCTTTTCAAAATAGAAAACTCATAAACATACATATAATTTTTTTTAAATGAAGAGAGGATAAAATAATGTTGAAATCAACCCTATTTTTTAAATAATGCTTGCTATGAAATTTCAATAGAATTGGGGATGAGAGTCAATTCGAAGTCGTTATACTTTATTAAAATGTGCAAAAAGTTCTGTGTTTCTATACCTTATAGCGCGCATAAGTTCCTAAACTTATTAAGCGTCTTTTTTCTTTTAAAAAAACATATTTTAGGTTCTTTTGTTGAATAAGTTTTAAATAATCAAATAATGAACAAATTAGGAAAAATTATCTTCGGTCTAGCAATTTTTTATGCAACATATATAAAAACATTTTGTCTAACAAAAATAATAAATATTACTTTATGCTAAAAAAATACCTTATTTTAATGATTTAATAAAAAAAGTCTTTGTTAATATGTTTGATGAAAAAATAAAAACATATGCTCTTTTTAATTCAGTTTATTTCAAGACTTGTTAAATTCTGCTTTGAGTTTTTTTAAATATTTTTTTACTATTTAAAGTTTGGAGTAAAAAGGAAAATTAAGTAAGAAAAATAATATTCTATATAGAATTGTAAAAATGTACTAAATATTTTATATTTTTACAATGTTTTTCATTTTAATTAAAATATGCAAAGCTTCATGTTTGATAAAATGGGTGTTTTTTATAATAGGGGAAGGTGGGTTACCTTGGACCTATTTTGACTTTTCAATTTTTATTTTCTTAATTACTTGCAAAAAGTGAATAAAAATATTTTTACTGAATACTTTATGTTGTTATATACAACATATATTTATTTTAACACGCTATTTATGTGATTTCAACTATTAAAAAAATAAATACAGAAAATTGTAATTAGGACCAAGGTACACCACCGGCGGTGTACCTTGGTCCAACCGGTAGTGTACCTTGGACCAATTATTAACAGTTAGAGAGACTCGATTTATAGTCCGAAAACCAATATTTATTAGCCACACAAAATTCAAAAATACATTTTACAACCTACTCTTATTTCTAGCCAAGATTGTAGTAATTGGTTATGTTAGGTCAATTGGCTCAGTAAGGGGTTTTATTGCCTTAGTTTTTTTTAGTGCCCTTTTGGCTTTTTCAGCTGCAATGCAATCTTTCTCGGGTGTATTCGTTAAAATGCAGCATAAAATTAAACTGTTATTTCATGCCATAAAAAACATTTGGCTATCTTTCTGTCTTAAATTTGAAAAACTCAACCAAAAAAAAAAGCTCAAATGTTTCCCCCTATGTTTATTCAACTAGGCCTAAACGTAAAAATGATGTTCTGCTTAGATATTTATTATAAAAAAATATCTCTTTAGATGAGCCTGCAATAATTATTTTCTATATTATATCAATATGGTTAAAATTTTATAGGCTTCCATAAATCTAAATAATTAACTGCAAAAAAAATTCTTTATCACATCATATCAAAATTTCTTACAAATTTCCATTTTTCTAGATTTTACAAATCAGGGTTGCATATTAATAGCTTAAAATACTTAATTTTTCAAAGGAAAGAATATACTTGAATTTTAAAAAGGGTTTTCAACAATCTGAAGCACATAAGACCTATAGTAGTGTACCTTGGACTAGTCCAAGGTACACCACTTGCTTTAGGTTCGAGGTACACCACTTGGATATTAAAAACAAAATAGTTAATCACCAAGTTAAGGTTAGACTTAACTTAATTTCAAGCACACTGTTTTATAGCTAAAACTTTGCTGTATATTGCATAACCATCATTTCTGAATAAACACTACATGTTTGAGTAAAAAATTACACTAAAGAATCTGACAAAAATTTACTTTTGAACTGGGAATTTAGTTTTTTGAAACCTCTTTAATAAATTGACCTTTTAAACAAACAGATAGAACTTCACTGAGATCCCTGGTAGCAAATACTTTAACTGCATGTGGTGTTGTTTCAATATCTAAGCTAATCGAGCTAGAATCAGCATAGGTTCGAGGTACACATACGTCCAAGGTACACCACTTACCCCTACATATATTTTCTTTGAAAAATACAACTGCAAAAAAGTAATGAATTCTTATAATTATTTCTGTCATTTATAACCCGTACAATGAAAATTGATTAAGGTTATTTTAGAATTGAATATCCAAAACTTAATTACATTTAATATAATATTTCTGGTTATGAATTTGCAAAAATTAATTAAATTCTGTAACGGTATTAGTGATCTTCGGGATTATAACTGTTATTTAAAAAAAATCTTTTCCGATAGTTTTTCGGAGTTATATGATGTTCCGTTTGTACCTGTTTTTATTAACTATTATAGATGCAATAAATTATATTTATTTTATAAATTTTTACAAGAATTACATTCTATATGATGGATACGTTTAAGAAATACACAAAATGTAGCATACAGAAGACTTGTTACTAATCTTTATTTGCTTACATACAGTATCCAGAATAATAGTTGTCCTTCCATTTATACGTAGAATAAAGTATTACTAACTTTATTCTAACAAATTGACTTTGGTAATACAGGGAATAAATAATATAAAATAGATTTTTTTAAAAATAAAACCTTATAAATTTAAGTCACAAATTACTTTGAACTGTTTGGTGTAATAATCTTCCTTAAATTTGGTGACAATAAGTATTACCAACGGCTTTATGGTATAATGCTACAGCATAAATCGGTGTATACATTCTTCTTTACACCTTCTAAGAGAAGAATCAACTTTGTAAGCCTTTGATTACATGAAAGTCGTTTTAATGATCCTTAAATATTAAAGCCTTTTATTTCATTATTGTTTTCT
Organism: Hylyphantes graminicola; assembly: GCA_023701765.1. Lineage (NCBI taxonomy): Eukaryota > Metazoa > Arthropoda > Arachnida > Araneae > Linyphiidae > Hylyphantes > Hylyphantes graminicola. Next base: position 40,428,847 of record CM043119.1, on the reverse strand, counting down.
TTTATTCATTTGCTTGGGGTAAGAGTATTTCATAAAACTGGTGTCAGTAAAGGCTTCTAACGGCTTTATGGAGTAACTTTATAACAAAATTTGGTGTATATATTAATTTTTACGTCTCCTAATTCAAGACTCAACTTGGCAATTTTTTTTATAACATGAACGTCTTTTTAATGACTACTCAAATTTGTAAATCCCTTTTTTTTCATTTTGAGTTTTAATCCACAACTTTTCATAATACTTACTATTGTTCATGCTCTTAGAGTCTGTGGAAGGTTACACCGAAGGTTCTTTATATAATTATATTTAGTCAGCTTTCTCTACATTTCGTGTAACATTACACCCAGAAATAACGTTACACACTGATTTAACTGAAACTTTTCCCTTTTATTTAACGTGTTAAAAATTTATGGGAAAATAATTTTTGGGGACAACTTTTGTGTACGAAACATCTCGACTTTTTATCGTAACACCATCACCGATTTTTCCCTTAACGATACAAAATGTTCCTTATTTTTAGTTATCAACACATATATTCCCTTTGCATCAGTTTAAATGTATTAATTTCTCTATAGTGTGTACATTTTTAAAGAACAAAAATATTTCTTGTAGCCAACGTGTCCGACAACGTGTCCCTCCAGCAACAAATCTCGCAACTGAAAGAGCGCCTCCGCCACGCCAAGATGCTCAGCCAGGAGCGATTGCGGGACATCACCTCCCTCCGCCAGAGCTTCGACCACGTCCTACAGTCTTCCAGCAACTTACAGAATAGAGCGACCAGCAATTCCAGGCAGAACCCCAGCATATACCTCGGGCGTGGAACTCTGTGGCAACAGCAGCAACATGCAGCTCCGTACAGCAACACAGGTTGTGAGATCGTGAGATCAGCTTTTAAGTATTTTTCGCACAAGCATTTAAAAATATTTTATGTCACGTTACTTATTGAACTCAATTTAGATTTAAGTTTCCTTTTAGAAATGTAACATTTCGAGAAAATTTCTTGTGAAAAAGCTGTTCTTTTTATCACTGTAAATATTTAATGCTTGGTGAACCTGTGGTTCATGTGTTAAAATAATGCAAAACGAAATTGTATAATTGGCAAGAAATACAAGTTGTTTTGTTAACTAAGTGAAGATTGTAATTTCACTAAGAGATTTTCACACAGGTCCTCAGAAAAAGGAGAAAGACCTCGATGACACCTTGGACCTTCAGTTGCCGTCTTTGCACCACTATCTGCCGCATTTGATGAATAGTTTTGACGGCCTCCAGCCTGCTTTGAAGATTGCAGGATCCAGGACAGGCGGTGAGTTCATTCAATTAAAATTAATGTTTGAAGAGCTGTGCATCGTATACTGACAGGTTGCACTCCAAATAATCACGTATACTTGGAGAACATAAAGTTTTGCTTTGCAATGAGAATCAAGTTGTTTTTGGTGAAATTGGGACTTGTCCGGTTATGATAATGACCGGTTCCTTGAAGGTCCAAAGTGTCATTCGGTTAGACCTGGATGACACTTTGGACTTTCAGTTGCCTTCCTTGCACCACTATCTGGTGCATTTGATGAATAGCCTTGACGGCCTCCAGTCTGCTTTGAAGATTGCGGGTTCTAGGACAGGCGGTGAGTTGATTCAATTGAATTGAGATTGGAATTTGAGGAGTGATGAATCGTAAACTGACCGATTCCACTCCAAATAATCACTAATGCTTGGAGGTAATTAAGTTTTGATTTGCAATGAAATTCAAGTTGTTTTAGTGGAATTGGAACTTGTACGGATATGTCCTCATTCATGAGTGTCGAAGGGGTTATCGTAAGATTCCTGGATTTAATGATTTCTATTTTATTAGATGTATTGGGATACTATGATGGTAGATCTATCACAAAACAAACAAGGTGTAGTTTGGGGAAACATCCAGGATGTTAAGTATATTTATTTTAATTGCATGAAATAGAACATGTTTGTCGCAGTGATATAGGATCTTAGTAAACACACCATGCGATATGCAATTATGCACTCGCTAATCATTGTTGGTGAACGCTAAGTCAACAAACGGAACATGGTTTCCAAAAATAAACATTAGGATTTCAATCAAGAGTAGAGTTTCAACATAATGTTTATATATCACTATCTACCGCCCGCGTTAAATAAATTATTTTTTCATGATACAGGTAAAGTTTTCTTTGACGATTGCATGATTCAGAACAGAAATATAAAATTTTCATTTAGTTAAAATCAATATTTATACATAAATAAAGTAAATTCTAAAGCATTATTAATACATTAATTAGCAAGGAGTTATGGATAAGTTTAAGTTTAGATAATTATCTAAAATTAATGAAACGATGAAAAAAGTAATTTGAAACAAAATATTTTAAATTCAAAACTTTATACAATACCTTAACGAAACCAAACACAAAATATCATTTGCAAGACAACTAAAAGGCTTTTAATTATACTATAACAGAATTACCAAACCCTTAAAAGGAAATTTAACTACTTTTAAAAACTATTTTATGCATTATTTCGATAACTACAACACAAACTAAAAACTTAAACCCCTCTCTCTAAAAATCAGCGTATTTCCTAATTAGCTACCACGAAAACAAATACCACTTTTAGCACACACTTCACTCTGAACTATGTGATGTGGAAGGGCCTATAACGAGACCACTGTCTTTGCAGTTACCATGGTGATGGGCATTCCGACTGTCAAGAGACCTATTGAGAGTTACCTGATTCCCACTCTCGAGAACCTCATCGAGAATATGGACGAGAGCGAGCGAGAGGACGCCATTCTCATCGTGTGCATAGCGGAGGTGAGAGCTCTTGTTTTCTGGGGGGTCGATGCTCAACTTTTGTTGAAGAGCTGTTTCGGATTATATTGTTTTAAGTTGAAATTTATTTGTTAGGTTGTTCGTTATTTTGAATAATGGCTTTTTACTTTAAGCTTCCACGTTATTTTCATTTAGACTATGCTGGGTTTTGTTTAGTTTTTTGCCCATTGCGAACTTTTGATAACCCACTAATGCGACAAAACACAATGTAGCTTAGCTCTTTTCAGGGGTTCATTTTCTGCAAATTTCGGCTCAAATTATATTTAATTTTAATCAAAAGTTATCAAGGTAATCTATACTCCGATTGTCAAACTAACCAAGAGAGAGTTACCTGATTCCCACTCTCGAGAATATGGACGAGAGCGAGCAAGAGGACGCCATTCTCATCGTGTGCATAGCGGAGGTGAGAGCTCTTGCTTTCTGGGGGGTCGATGCTCAACTTTTGTTGAAGAGCTGTTTCGGATTATTGTTCTAAGTTTAAATTATTAGTTAAGTTGTTCCTTATTTTGAATAATGGCTTTTTGCTTTAAGCTACCACGTTATTTTCATTTAGACAATGCTGGGTTTTGTTTAGTCTTTTGCCCATTGCGAACTTTTGATAACCCACTAATGCGACGCGACACAATGTAACTTAGCTCTTTTCAGTGGTTCGTTTTGTGTAAATTTCGACTAAAATTATATTTATTTTAATAAAAAAAGTCATCATGGTAATGGGTACTATGATTGTCAAAAGATTCAAAGAGAGAGTTATCTGATTACGACTTTCGAGAACTTCATCTAGAATATGGACGATATTCGTGTGCATAGCGGAGGTGAGAGCTCTTGTTTTCTGGGGGGTCGATGCTCAACTTTTGTTGAAGAGCTGTTACGGATTATATTGATTTAAGTTGAAATTTATTAGTTAAGTTGTTTCTTATTTTGAATGATGAAATTTTGCTTTAAGCTTCCAAGTTATTTTTATTTAAACAATGCTAGGTTTTGTTTAATATTTTGCCCATTGCGAACTTTTGGGAACCCACTAATGCGACACGACAAAATGCAGCTTAGAGCTTTTTCAGTGGTTCATTTTCGGTAAATTTCGACTAAAATTATATTTAGTTTAGCCAAAAGTTACCAAGGTAATGAGTACTCTGATTGTCAAACGACCCAAGAGAGAGTTACCTGATTCCCACTCTCGAGAATATGGACGAGAGCGAGCGAGAGGACGCCATACTCATCGTGTGCATAGCGGAGGTGAGAGCTCTTGTTTTCTGGGGGGTCGATGCTCAAATTTTGTTGAAGAGCTGTTACGGATTATATTGTTTTAAGTTGAAATTTATTAGTTAGATTGTTTCTTATTTTAAATAATGACATTCTGCTTTAAGCTTCCACTTTATTTTTATTTAAAACAATGCTAGGTTTTGTTCAATGTTTTGCCCATTGCGAACTTTTGGGAACCCACTAATGCGACACGACAAAATGTAGCTTAGCTCTTTTTCAGTGGTTCATTTTCTGTAAATTTCGACTCATATTATATTTAATTTAACCAAAAGTTACCAAGGTAATGAGCACTCTGATTGTAAAACGACCAAGAGAGAGTTGATTCCCACTCTCGAAAACCTCATCGAGAATATGGAGCGAGCGAGTGTGCATAGCGGAGGTGAGAGCTCTTGTTTTCTGGGGGGGGGGGGGGGGGGGAGGGTCGATGCTCATTTTATTGAAGATCTGTTTATGATATTTTTACAGTTCGAATTTATTAGTTGAGTTTCTTTTTAATTTCAATAATGTAGTTTTGCTCTAAGCTTCCACATTGAATTGCATACTATGAACTTTTGGGACCTGATCAACTTATGTCATTAACAAATACGATGCGACAAAATTTTTGCTTAGCTCTTTTCTAAGTTTATTCTATGTTTTAGTCAAAGTTTTGTTGTTTTATTTACCAAATAATATTATACTTACTGGAAATTAAAATTATATTAATTAAAAATATATGGAAATTAAAATTATATTAATAAGAAAATATCATGGTAATGGACAATTTGCCTGTCAAGAGACCCTTTGAGATGTTCACTTTTGTGGAGAGATGTTTTGGATTATTGTTGAGTTCAGTGTTTATTAGTTACGCTAATTTTTAATTTAAATAATGTATTTCTGCTTTAAGCTTCCATATTATTATTCTTTTCAATTACCTACTATGAAATATAAGGTAATGCAAGTATTGCGATAAGGTCGAAAATGATTTTTTTCAACATATTTCAGTGGATGCAGTTTCTAATTTTTTTTTGAACATTGGTGCGTTTGTCGGACTATCTTTCTGTGTGAATCAACTCTACAGTGCGAACTAATAAAATGCAATTTGGTACACGAGCTCTTAATATCGTCACGATAAGCTTTTCGAGATAATCTCGCAGGTGCAAATAGTAGCTGTCATAAACCTTTTTAGGTTTTAAAGTTATTGAAATTTATAGGGTACTTAATTGTTTTAGGATGTATTGATTTATTGAGTGGTAATATTGAAAATTGTCTAGTGTTACAAACTCCTAAATTTTTGGAATGAAACAGTGCTAGGTAATTTTACTTTCAATTTCCTAATGTGAAATATACGGTAACAAAATTAAGGTGGAAAATCGGAAGTGGAGTATTTGTGTTTGCTACATATTTTGGAGGATACTTATTCTAAAAAAAGTGGATCTTCTATATTGGTTCGTCTGTCAAAATGTCATTCGGTATGACAGAAACAACCCTACAGCTCGAACTAAAAGAGCTACATACTTCAAATTTGTTACACGAATTCCTAGAACCATCGGCCGTCACAGGAGTTTTTTCAATTAAAACTCGCATAAGGAAAGGTATCTGAAATAGATTTTTTTGGTTTTGAAGGTATTGATACGAAACGAAAAATACTTTAGACTTCAAATTTGGTTCACGAGTTAATCATCCGTCAGACGTCATAATAAGGTTTTTAGGAAAATAGTGGCACGCGCGCAAAGTGTAGCTTCTTTTGAGAATTTTAGCTTTTAAAGTTACTGAAATTACCTTACATGATATGTTATTACTTTGAAATGTATTGATTAGTTAAGTGGTAAGGGAACTAGATGGTGTTTTTCTACCTAGTTCTTTTAATTAAACAATTTAAGGGTTTTTTTCATAGTATTGTCCACTACGCACTTTTGGGACTAACAAATGCGACCAGACAAATTAAATAAATTTGACATAGGTTTCATTTGGATACTGGAAAAAAATTGAAATATTTGTGTTCAACCCATTCAAGTTTAAAAATTTTACATCATAGAAAGTAAAATGTCATCATTTTCAAGATGAAAATCGGCTTAAAATTAGAAAATGCACTTACATTTTTTAAAACTACAAATAACCTTTATTCTTCAGTGTTACCTCGAAACACTAACTACTTTTGAGTGCTTTTAACGTAATTGAATATGAGGAACTTGAAACATTATTAAGTGAAACGTTGAAAGGTGGAACGTGTACCTTTTGAACGCTTCTCTTTTTACAGAAACCTTCAGGGACTTCCCTTAACTTTGAATGAATTAAACAAATTACATCCATTATTCAACATTCTGATGTGAGGCCTTTTGAATCAAAGTGAAGCAACACATAATAAATGTTAAGCCACTTTCATTCAGATTGGTTTCTCTTTAAATACTAAAAATTGAAAGTTGTTTTGATACAAATTGGTGTAAACCTCTTCTTGGTTACTTCATTTTTCATATTTTTTGCACCTTTACACAGAAAAGTGATGTAAAGGTGCAAAAGTATCATTAAATGTACGAGTTTTCAATGAGATACTTTGGGCTTTTGGTGTTGTGTATCTCTAAGAAATGACAATTGACTGATGCGAATTTTGTAGATCCAAAAAGCACAGCATTAATATAATACATAGCATAATATAAAATGTTTGGGACTCAAAGGAGAAGGTATAAGCTGTATAACGCTGCACCCTTTTCCCTTAAATATTTCATTGAACGTTTAGTCGTTTCATTTCCTCAATCCATGCCTATTAGAACTGTTGAAGAGTTCATCGATGTTCTAAGTATTGTAACTACTACTGCCAACTTTTTTAAGAATTGAAGGGCTTAGTGGAAGAACGTGCTAAGTGTCTAAAAGTTGAAAAAGAGAAAATGAGCTTCAAACTTATTCGTTTCGTTTGCATTAAGATACGTTAAAGATGGCATTAAAAAAGGGAAAAGGATACTTAAGGGGGAATGGGTGCCTATATCGCAAGTCTCCAAAGCAGAGTGTATCAGGGCTAATCCAATGGAGAAAAAATATTTTCTCTGCCACATTTCTCCGGCTGTGCATTAAATATTTTTACAAATGGATTTTTTATGTGATAAATGTAGCTGACTTACAGGTCCCGACAATCCCACTTTTTGAAATTAGTTCGACTTTTTTTTACAAATTTTTTAATAAATAATTTTACAAAAAATATTCAAAGCATTTTTAAAAAATGGGATTATCGAGATCTGTAAAGTTATCTACATTTATTAAAACATACATATTTAAAAAAAAGCTTGCAAAAATATTCAATGCAGCTGGAGAAATGTGGCAGAGAAAAAATATTTTTTGCCCATTGGATTAACACCAAGACACTTGAGTTCAGAGACCCCCGGTCCAGCTTGCCCATTCCCCTTTAACTTAAAGTTTATAGAAAGAGAGAATGTTGCTATTTTTATAGGAGAGAATAACTTGTTTTGGCACAAAAATCCTATTTTTGTCTCCAAAAATTTCACTTAGCACGTTTTTCTACTAAGTTCTTCATTTGCAACCATTAACGCAGCTCAAATAAATGCATTATTTAAGTAAATTTAGCTTTAAAAGTAAAACTTTCCGTTACCCCACTTTTCCCAAGAAATTGTGATTTTGATGTATTCACGCACTTTCCTATTCTCTAGATCGATATGGATTACGTGAAGGAACAGACTCAAGAGATACGGAATCGGTAAGTCAGAGATATGTTTCGTTATCTTGGTACGGAAATGTTAGTTGCTTTGGGTACAATTACTTAAGGAAATGTAGGTTTCTGAGTGTACAATTAAAAGAGAGCATGATTTTAAATTTTCATTTGATATGCTTCGTTAATTTGGGTTTTAGTTTATTCGAATCCCTTGTGTTAAAATGAAAGAGCACGGAGTAATTTAATTAGGACTGATTTCGATTTTAAATTCGACCTATGAGGAAAAGGAGGGATGTCGGTAGTTTTAATATTTAGGGCGTCACTTCAAATAAGATTGATTTAAACAGAATAATAATTTTAGCCAAAGAAAAATTGCGATTGTTCGTTTATTTAACTGCGAAAATCTTTTATTTTTTTAAAAATAATTTTCTGTGAATGTAAACTAATTGTAGTCTTTTTTTTATTTTGCCAGAACTGGATTTTTTTTATTTCCCTTTGGCGTTAGTATGTTCAAATTGTGTTTGATTTTAAATGCTAATAAAGGTTATTATTCGTATCATTAAAATTCTTCAGCACTCAACTTTTATTTAATTAAAAAAAGCAAAATAGTCTTTAATATTTAAAAAAAAATATTCTAAGATGTAACTTAAGTTAAATTAAAAATATAGTTATGTTTGATTGATGTATTAGAGAGCTAGATAATCAATTATGATTGATCATGATGTGAAGTGACACGATTGAGAATCGATCAATCAGTTATAAATTCTTTGACAAAGAAACCAATGAAATATAATTTGTTTTATTTTTGTACAAAGAGTTATGGAGAGTTAAGTTATGAGAGTTATAAAGTTTTTAAGAGTTTTCTATTAAATATAATTACATAAGTTATTGATTAGTGGAATCGAGCATAGAAGAAACTTCCAAAGCTTATAAATATAAATATCTTTCACATGAAAATGAAAATATAAGAACTATTACATACAACTGAAACGCAATTTTATTAAATTTGAAATATATTTTTAATCAATTTGAATTCCAATTTAAGGAAAATGATTATTGTCAGACTAATCGAGTTTTCAATACACAATTTTCAAAAATGTTGACAATTTTCAAAATGTTGTATTAGTGACGGAAATCAAGCATAATATGAGCGACGGAATTGGAAGATATCGTAGCTACCCGGATAGCGCTACAAAAAAAAAAGCTCTCAGTTCCAGAGAATTCGAGCAATCAGCAAAAAGACTTAAACCTCTAAGATACGGAAATGCAGATCCATTAGTAAAAACAATTTATTCATTTAAAGTAATATTTTGTTTTAGTTACATTATTTGTTTTGTACCACTGTTATTTGTGTTACTAATCTAACTACGTATAATATAAAACAAAATTAACCTTTGTCCATATGCAAAATTTTTATACGTCATGTGTTAAATTGTCACATTTAAAATCCAAACATAGATCTGCATTTCTGTGGAGCGATAAACCATAAATGAACAATTTTATGCAATTTTTATTTCTTTTCAAGCAACCATTCAATTCAAAAAATTTTTTTATACCCCAGTAGAAAAGGATCAATATAATTTGAAATAACTTAAAGCGTTATAATTTTCTAAGAATACACATACTCGTTTTAAAACTTCCAATTTATCAATAAATGCTCAAAGGATTTCGACTTCTAAGACTTCCCAAACTATTTGTAAGTTTAAGAGCTACTCTTGATAAAATTGACCATCGGCCCTCTATCCTTGCTCAGGTTCCAGAAGCATTTGGAATCCGGCCTGCTTGAAGTTATTGCACCCCCAGAAGGATACTACCCGGATTTCAAAAATCTCAGGAATACTCTGGGCGACCCAGTCGAAAGAGTCAGGTAAGGCCGATATGAAATATTCATGGAATAAATACTTGTTTTCAAAAGGATGCGATAGTTTGACAAAGTTGCTACCCAGATCAGCGTAGGTGGTACCATAGTACCATGTTGAGGGGATGAGGGGTAAAGTCTTCCGTGACAAGACCCACATTAATTCTTTAAAAGGCTATTGTTCGAATAAGGAAACTTGCGGATGGATGAATTTATATACAATGATTTTGTATCAGTTCAGGAAATGTTACAAGTATTTTAGACTCATTTTACACTTAAGATATAATTCAAAAATACTTCCTAATTTTTAATCATACCTGACAATGATGTCAAACATAAATATTTAAATTTGAGCCCCGCTGTAGAATCCCACCTCTTTGGATACGGAAAAAGATCCCACTTCTCATTTACTTTCAACGTTTATAGTATGCGCATTATTTGTTGTTTATGTATGTGCCTCTTAATTTTCGTGTTTATTCACTGGTGTGGTGCTTCGTACTGGGGATGGAACTAAAGTTATATAGGTTTTAAGTGCTGAAACAACTGCATGACAATGAATGCGCCCTCTAGAAGGGAGAGTGTAGGCTTTATAGCCCATTACCCAGCTCGCCAGAAGAGACAGTCACAAGAGACACACAAAGAAGGACGACACAAACACATAGACAAATAACAACATTTATTGACAAGCACAAACTTCCATGCCTTTACCGGGATTCAAACCCGAGCCCAACAGCTCCAAAGGCTAGTACACTCACCACTGCGCCGATGGGCCGGCGAAACAACTGCATACTTTAACTTTCCTTTAACCACTATTTGAGTTTTAATACGGCGGTGCTTACAGTACGTCACCGCAAAGAATAGGCACTTCTTATGTAACATTTTACTTCATCCATGCAGAAAATTCTATTATTTTCAAAGCTGATAGTTTCTGTCACGCAACTGCCAAAATCCTTTTTTTAATACAAGCTCGATTTTTAAATATTAAACATGAAATTTTTTAAAGTTACTTTTTTGACGAATAGCGATTATTATATGTGATCAAACTATGAACCACTTTGTGGAATTCATTCATGAATTCGTTTTCCATACTGGATTAATTCTTTTTAATCGAAACAGTTGAAAGCGTGAAACTAATATTTAATGTTTGCCATTAAGTATTAGATTGATTATTGGAGTGTTTTAGCAAAATCATGTGCTTTAACTTGACTTCATGGACTTCTGTTTTGAAGGTTCTCCAAACATATTTATGTTTGACTCCATGAGGTGAAACTCCTAAAAGCAGGTAGCAGATGAGTGACTATTGCACTCTTTAAAATGAATGCTCAAAAACGACGAAATTTTCCTTAATTTTGACGATTCCATTACTGGAAAATGCTCCGAGTTTTCGTTTCCTCAAAATGAGGAAATTTGAGTCGTCATTTTTATGAGGATTTGAATGTCGTCTAATCTAAAGAAATATTTCGTCATTTTTGAGCATGTGAGTACAACAATGAGATTCAGTTTCCTCAAAATCAAGATACAGAATCGTCAAATCAAGATCGTAAAAGTGAGGATTCGCGTTTACTCAAAAGTACGTGATAGTTTGACGAAACAATCCTCAAAATTAACGAAATGAGGCTTGAGGAGTCACGAATCGTCAAAAATGAAAGTGTTGTTTTTGAGAGTGTGAGGATATGATGAAGCCTCTGAATCGGTTTAGGTGTTTTCTAGCACCACTATTGACAAAAAAGTCTAAAGCATCTTTGTCAAATTTGAAATAAAATGTGAGGTGTTTCAATTATTAATTACTCTGATTTTTTTCGATTGACACATACCTTGGCTTATTTGCGATTCTACATAATTCTTTATATTCTATAAAAGTCCAAAAGTGCTAAGTATTTTTATAAATGTGCTATATACAGTTTTGTCAAATCAAAGCTGCAAAATACTATGAGGGATAGAGTCTGGGTACAATTCACTATTTATTCATTTCATCCATCATATTTTCTGTATTACTTGCATTATACATTTTTTTTTATTTACTAACTCAATGAATGATGCATAACGTTTTTGTACCATTGCTTACTTGCTATGATTTATTGATATAAAAATGACGTATTCAGACCCTTGAAATTCACCTACTTACCTCTGTTATAACACAAAAAAGAATTGTCTGAAAAGGGCTAATACAAGTTTACTTTTTATGAAAGAAACGTTTTTCAACCGCTTATGAAAAGGGTTCATGATTTATTTACAGTTTCTTAGTCATGGAGTTTATTCTAAATTTCTAAAAAATAATTTGCAAGAGCAAAACATTCACCTACTTACCTTAGTTATTACATATAAAAGAATTGTTCGACAAAAGGCTAATACAAAAGTTTTCTTTTTGTAAAAGAAACGTTTTTTCTTTGTGGAGAGGACTATTTTTTGTTTTGTAGTCACGAGGTTTATTATAAATTCCTTTTAAAAAAATACAACGTAAAGGCATGGTAAGTGGTTATTTTTTTCATTTACCATGCCTTTGCGTTACATATTTTTTAAAAGGAATTTATAATAAACCTCGTGCTTACAAAACAAAACATCCTTTCTATAAAGGAAAATCCTTTCTTAATCAATTTTGTTCAAAAATGAACTTTCGTTCAATATGAAACTGTTTTAAGAAAACTGTAGGAAACATTCAATTAATTAAAACTTTGGATGAGGAATAAGCAAATAAAGCAATTATTTTTATAATTATGTATGATTATAACTTGTAACTATTAATTTTATATTTTAAAATTAGGTGGAGAACAAAGCAAAATCTGGATTATGCTTATTTAATGATGTACGCACAGGCAAAAGGAACATTTTACGTCCAGGTCAGCATTTTTAACCATTGATATTAAATTAATGAAAACGCACCATCAACATAGTTTGAGGCACGTCATTAAGAATTTCTTAGAAATATTTTAATTGGCTTATAATTTTCTTCGATTCAATGAATTATGTAAATTAAAATTTAATCTAAAAGTAGCATCATTTTAATTATTTTATTAGGAGGTCTATTCTTTACAAATCCCATATAAAAATCCCATCTTTAACCCATCTAGAGTGGTTACACGGGCATTTAAAAGTCAATTGGAGGATGAACATGTATACTAATCTATTATTTTCTTATATAAAAAGTAAATGCAGATTAAAATTTCCATAACAACAGTTTTTTCAAGCTTTATTAAATAATATCCAGCATTTTTAACAAAGTTGTTATGTCTGTCGAACATATAGAACTACAGCTGAAAACAAGCTACTTTACATTTGCATTGGTTAGGTTAACCCTCTGAGGGATACAGACGTATAAATCCATCTAATATCTGTCAGATTTTCCAGCAGCGCACAATTTTTAAAAATTTCTAAATTTAATAATTTTATTAAATTTTAAAGAATGGATTACCAATTTATAACCATCTAATACAGAATTTTTTTTAAAATTAATTTTTCAATAAATTTTACATTTAATTATTATGCAGTGAAGACAAGTTTACACTTCAACCAATTTGCATATTACTCAGAGGGTGTTAAATAAGTTGAATAAGCTTTAAAGCTCTTCTATTTCTAACGTCCTTAACTGATTCTTCAATAAAAATATGAAAAGCGAGTTGGAGATTTCTTAGTAGCGTTTCTCTACTACTCACCCCCCCGAGTCATTGTTATGCCATCTGAATTGAAATATTGGTTGTCTCCAATTTTCTAACTGAAAAACTGGACTGTGAAGTGTGCAATTTTACATTTTTAAGGGCTAGAAGTTTAACTCATTCAGATAAACCCTAAACTTTTATATTTCGCATTCGTCATAAATGTTTTTTTCAAAGACAATGTTATACCGGCAAAACCAAAGTGCCGAAATCTATTTCACATTTGTGATGTTCAAATTAAACAACTGAAATAATTTTTAAATTTCTCGACTGAATCTAACTAATTTGATCGGATACAAATATACATACATAATTGAAAGTAGCTAAAAAAACTTTATATTTCTTGACTGTCTTCAACTAATTTAACCGATACATATCTGGAGAGCTAGTTAGAGAATTCAATTCCCGAGTCATTGAGTCAACTGACTCCAAGTGTTAACTTTCTCCAATTTTCGACTTACAATATACAATTTTACATTTGTAATTGATTGAACTTTAACTTATTCGAATAAATCCCAAAAATTTTACATTTCACAATCGCCCGAATGGTTTTCCAAACAAATCATGTTTAAATCAAATAATTGAAATAAGCTCCAAAGGCCCCCCTGATCTATCCCAACTATCTTCAACTTATTTCCCCGAAATCTGAAAAGCTAGTCAGAGAGCTCAATCCCCGAGTCATTGAGTCAACCGAGTTGTTGACTTTTCCCCAACTTTCTTCAGCTGGAAGATGACATCCTGACCAAGCCGCGATACTTGACGATCATGAAGAACTTCGCCTTCAAGAAGCTGCGCGAGAACAAAGACTGGATCATTCTGGATTTCTGCCAACTGGGCTTTATAGGTAAGCCACCAACCACCAACGCTTATTCTTCCCTCCCCCCCACCCCTTTCGCTTCTTCCGTTTGGGGATACCCTCCACTCCTTTTCCTTGGGATGTTAAAGGAAAGAAACTTAAGTTTTCTTGGAGTTGTTCTTTTAGGAGTTTCAGAATGCAAGCAATTTCTAGCACGTTTCCCATCAATTTTTTTTCTTGAAGTAAACTACCCCTGGTTATATCGTTCTTCCCGCCGACAAGCAAAACGAGCAATGTTACCGAACGTGTGATATAACGAGCAAATTAAAAAAAAAAGACATGTGTAAAGGTTTTGAGCTTAGGAGTATGGAACGGCATATAAAGTTATATTTAGTAATGATATATGACCTTAAAAAGAAGAAACAAACTAGTTCAAATAAGACTTTTATTATTTACCTTAGCAAGACTGCATTGTTTCACTTTTTATCTACACGTTTCTGCTCATTTAGAAATTTAGAATCATGCTATATCAAAATAAATACTGAAGGTAAGCTTTTTTTTATTTTTATACAGAAAACTGGTTTCCGGCAAATATCAATACATGACATTCGAAAGCTTAAAAGTAAAAAGCAAAATATCGAGAAAATACTGGGAGATATGACTTGATCACGGTACATCCGAATGCGCCATAGAACGAGGTGCAATATATTGAGGGGATACTGACATCATGTTATTTATGTTAGGGGAAGGTGCTGAGGTTTGGGACAGATTTAGATTTTTAATTTTAATATTTTTTTATAAACCGATTAGTTTAAAGTTTTTAGGTATTCTCCTTTAACAAAATCTTGCCTATACTAAGGTATTTTTTAAAGATTTTTTTCTTTAATATTTAACCTCACAGGTACGATGTCTCCAGGTACATCCACTGTCCACAGGTACAACTTCAGTGATGTACCTGGGGACAAGGCACGATGTACCTGGGGACATTGTTCCAAATTTGCTAGAACACAATTCTGTCGTACAAATAAGAAGTCAAATACATTTTTGGACTTCGTATAGAATGACATCTTTACATTTTTCTAAAAAAAATTTCGAACTGTTCATTTTTCTTAATTTAAAATGTATTTCGAAATACGTTTTATATACAATTAACGAATATGCTTCCCAAATGCTTTTCTTATTTATAAAAAAACTAATAAATGTAATCTCCAAGAATTGGAAATAGAGTAAGTTTGTTGTAATTTTAAATAGTAGCTTTATTTTTCAATAACATAATTTGCAAACTTGCAAGACTTATAAACCAACTTATAAACCAAAAAAAAAATAATAATAATTAAATCTACCCAAGATTATAACCATCAAAAATAAGTAGGAAAAGAACTGCTGTCCTCTTCTTTTGGCTTGGCTAACAACATTTGGTGCTGTAAGTTTTGGAATTGTATCATTTCTATCGAGTTCAAATTTTTCAGTATATTTTTCAGTTTTAGTAAATTTATTCGAATTTTCAATATTTTTTAAGTATTCTATATTAAATTATTTACCCTGTACTTCAATAATATTGGCCAAGTTATATTTGACAGTTGTTTTCCCCAGAAACCTCACTAAAGCAAAGTCCCCTACTTGAAGTTCATCATTATTTGTTGATTAATTATGCAAATTCAGTGTCAAATCATTCAGAGTTGAGTTCCATACTTCCATTCAACATCCTTCAAACGTATATTTGCTTTTTTTTTTTACTTGGAGCAGACTTTTTGCTTTTGGTCGTTTTCTGTTTAATTTCTGTATTATCGGTTAAAATGAGATTTTCCTTTCTGCCTCTCTTGTGGTTTGTTTTCGTAGAAGGTGTTTTGAAAGTGGTCAAATTTCTTCGAGATATACAGAAGAGCAGGTCTGTGGCCTCTGATCGGAACTTAAGGACAATTGAAAAATCAGAGAAACAGTTTTAGGCTCAGTACACAGCAATTTACAGTGCAGCAGAAAAATTGGTTGTACCTACGGACGTCCATAGGTACAACCTAAATACTGTCCCAAGGAACAGCACATCGGGTATTTTTTTAAAACGCATTGTAATAAGAAAGTGTTAAGTTTTGAAAAACACAAATAGGATTCAAAATTACTTCAAACATGGCTTATTAAGTAGTACTAAGAAGAGCCTACAAGAAGATTAAACCGACACGTAATACAAAATATAAAATGATAGTAAAAGTTACTCGACATGTGTGAAATCAATAAATCCTGTTTATTATGCCCCCCTTAGCTTTCGGCGACCCTTCTTTAACAAGAGAAAGATAAAGTTTTGTTAGTAGTGTTGCCACTAAAAATACAGGATTTTTTCGATTTCCCTAAAACGAGTTATTCCCCATGTCCCCAGGTACAACTGTCCCAAAGCTGAGCACTTTCCCCTATATGAATGTAATATAAATATTTTTAGCATTAAGATTTCGAAATACGTGTTCTTCAGAGAAGATTATGGCGAAGGAAATTAAGCTAATATGCAATGTCGCATTTGCGCTGCATGTGATTTAGTGATGATCATAATATTGCAGCAACGTCGCATTTTTTTCGGGATATCGATGGCAACACTACGATATCACATACAAGTCACAATATGATGTCACTGCAAGATCGCATAGTGATATCCCTTTGATATCTCAAACCAGTCACATTGTGACGACGACTTACCCGATATCACTGGGATGTCACATTGCGACTGTGACCTAGAGGGACAAAAAAGTCACGTTACCACGACGTAACTGTGACAAACCTGCCTGCCGGTGTATTTATTAAAAATAACTAAATAATCCAACAACTCTTCTTTATAATGAACATTTACTCAGCATCCCTCCTCGGTTCCATTCTCCGAAATTATCGATCTCCAGTGGGGAAATCCCTTTTTTCCGATTTCATGGCCCGAATTATATTTGCTCTGAATGGCCGCGCTGCTTTTTAGGGGGGAGGGAATTTAAAATTCTTCTGGGATTGGAGAGGCTGTCGTTTTAGAATTCTAGTTCCAGGGAGATTTCTTCTTTAAATTTTCACAATTGATTTTTTTGGTCGAAGATGTGCTCTATTGTGGGTTGGTTGAAAGGTAATCAAAAATTGAAAAGGAGAACACGTGATTTCTAGGTGAGACTGGTGACAGTAGTTCGGTATATATTTTTAGGGGATTGTTTGTGTATGAATTATAAATACAAGTTATTCTTGAGAATTTTTAGGTGCGTAGACTTAATTATTAAAGTAGTTACGGAGCAGGGATCAAACGTACGTTTTTTTAGTTTAAGTACTATGAGTTATGCTCGAGAAACGTTTATCCGAGTTCTTACCTTTAAAAGGAAAATATAGTAGCGATTTGATGATTTAGTTTACTTATGAACTCAAATGCAGAAAAAAGTGGGATCATTAGAAGTCTAACCATTGAGAAGTTGTGTGCTCCGTGTAAATAATTAAAAACAGTCAAACAAGAATTTGAGGCCTTAATTTTTATATCTTCAATTTAATTAAATGTTAAACAAATTCTGAGATAATACCGACGTTTGGTTTTTATTTTGTCCGTTTTTACTATTTTGATTGTAAAGGAGATTTATTTTCATAGTAATAATTTTTATGTCTATAAATTCATATTTAATTGCAGGTAAAATGTTCAAAGCCGTAGATTTATCAAAACTTGTGACGTTTTTTGCAATATTTCACAACGACAAACCCGTCGATTGGTTGCTGGATCACATGATACAGACGAAAGTGTGTCGCTTTGATAGAGATAGCGTAAGTATGCATAATAGATTTGCTATATTAACGTGCACCCATTGTGTTGAACTTCTTTATCATATTAAGAAACTGGTAAAATTAGAAAAGCATTCTGCAAATAAATGAGATGAAAAAATATATTATTGTCTAGACTTTAACAAAGGAATAACTAGTGACTGCCTGGATTTTAACAAATAAATTCATTTTTATTGTGTGTCTAGGTCAATTGTAACGTCAGTTGTACAACATGTAAATTAGAATTCAAATCGTGTTATTCAGTTCAAATATTAATTTTGTCCCTCTGAGTAATACAAAGGCATAACCAGTCACCTGATTGTCAGGTTTTCCAGCAACATACATAAAATTAAAAAGCATACAAATGACCTAATTTTAATTATAAAGCATGGGAAAAAATTAAAAAAAAATCTGCAACAAAATATTGATTTTTTTAAATGAAAAAATTGAATTGTCAGTTCAAAATTTTAATTTCCATCTCATGCAGGGAAAACCAATTTGGTCTTCAAAAGATAAAAATGAGTAAAACAGTAGCACTTGTGTTCAGATAATCGTATATTGTAATGAAAGGAACTTTTTAAATGAATTCCTGTTACCGAAAATGAATTTGCCTTCTACTACATCACATATAATTTTTAATAAACCCTACTCAATCGTTATCTTTTTGGCTGTGTTTCAAAATGGTAAATTTTGTTATCTTGTATTCTTTTAGAAAGACTGCCGTAAACAAAAGGATAACGTTTGGATTCATTATAGACCATCTTTATTTCAACATGTAGGAACGCATTCGTCTTTAAAAGGAAAAGTTCAAAAACTGACGGTAAGTTAGTTTAATTATTTCTCATAAACTTATTTTCTTGGACGATGGCGATGTAATATATATTTTAAAAATCAGTTTTCATTCCTTTGTTTACGATACCTCTAAACTGAATAAAGAAATATGTGTAGTTATCAAATCAGCAAGCGACCTATGACATAATGATTAATTTTGTATCGTTTATCTCATTAACTTTAGAGTTATTAACTCAGTATTAATGATGTAAATAAAAATTATGTTTAATATGGAATAATTATTGAAAAATACATGAAATGTTAACATAAATTCCAAAGATAAACTTTGGTTTAGAATGTTACATTTGGTTTAAATTGTTTTAGAGTTATTTTAAATTTAAAAAATAGTAATAATCGAATTTTTAAATAAATTTTAGATGATTAATTGTCAGGGAGACGTATTTCCATTTAAAATAAATTTTAAGGGCTACTTCAAAATATGAATAATATCACAATATTTATGATACATTAAAAATTACATGCAATTAAATATACTTTAATAAGAAACACTTTTATATAATCGCAAAGCAAAACTTTAAAGAAAACGTAGCGTTCGAACAAACTTAACTCATTTTTCTCTATCGATTTTAGACGCAAAAACACAAATTGTTTTTAGAATTTGTGGACTCCAATATCACGTGCGCAAGACTTTTTTTTTTACCTAATTTGTTGGAGTAAAAAGAAAACTGAAATTTTCTACCTACGCAGAATACGTAAATTTTCGACCGCAGTCTTCGCCAAGTGTAGTAAAAATCTATGAAGTAACAGCCGGGATTTTATGCTAAGGCTTTCATTGGGAAAAAAAGTTGTTCTAACTTGCCGGACTAACCAATAAATTTTAAGTTATTTTAAAGAATGTTGAGTTGTATCAGTATGTGCAATAAGAGGACATCGATCTTACTAACATATTTTATCGATTTCAAATACCTTATTTCGAATTTAAAACTCTAGGATGCTTTCGAAACCGGGTACTTAATATTTTATTAATAAAAAAAAATATTGCAGTGTTAAGTTTCTAGAAATGTTACAACATATAAAAACGTTATAATTTAATATAAAAAAGTTAACATTTTTTTAGCTTCAATGACAACACTTTTTACTATTGATACACTCTTATATTTTCTAATGATTAACCAACACTTAAACCACATTTCGTTTATTTAGCAGCTGTTTAGTTACAAGATTAACTAATAAGGAAATACGAGCCTTAAAATTTGGCACTAAATTTCATTTGCTTTACAGCTGGTATGTCTCATACCTTAGTACAATAAGATAGCTGTTGATAAGTTGTAGTTTTCCTAGTAAGCATGACGAAAACATTAACCAAACCATGATATTAACTGAGTGTGCAATATATTGGTAAAAAAAACCCACGTAAGTTTTTTAATCTTATTTTACATTTAAAATGCTAAAGTTTATTCAAATGCATATAAAGCACTTAAATACTGTGAAATATATTTGACTGGCTTCACCTTTAACTTATTTTTTCTGCTTAAAAAGTGACGCTTTTTTATTTTTTTATTTTAATTAATGCTTAGAATTTTGCTGAATATTGCTTAAAAGAGTAACTGTAACTTCATACAAAGTTCATGTTATATAAAGTCTGATACAATCATGCAATAATAAACTCTCACTATAAAGGTGAAAAAAATTCAGTCTACGAGCGGTTCAATACTAAAAAAAATTATTTTTAATTTCGTATTCTTTTTTCTCTTTCATCTTTTATTTTGCTTACTTTTTCCATTTCGTTGAAATAAGAATGGCATATTTTCAAGGTATTTAATTATTTTTTAATGAAAAATATGCGAATTATCATTATTTTGTTGTTGTTGAAAATCTCTTTAAGCCATTTTTTTTCAAACGTAATTACTGCGAAACTTAAATTAAGCAGAAAAAGCTAATTTTTTTTCCTAAAGTCATTTCGCTTATCTTACGAACTGCATTTAAAATTCATATTTACAAATATTAAAAAGAAGTGATAAAAGCAAAAACTTAATTGTTTTAATCTGAGGAATACCAACTAATTCCTTTTTGGAATCCAGCAAATGAAATGAGTATTTAATCCGCTCTTTTCAAACATTTACTTTTTTTTTTTCAAATATTTTGTGTCAGACGGAAAATGTGGAGGGTTGTTATTGGCAGCTAATTACTATTATTTTTTGCTTTCAAAACGTAAGATACTTTTTTTGAGCTTAATTTCTAATCAAAATTAAAGAAAAAAGACAAAAGGCTGCAAACGTCTATTTTTATCATCTCATTATAAATGTGATGTAAGAGGTATTTTTTAAATTAAATGTAGTGTTTTTTAATAAAACTTTTGACAGAAATAACAGCGAGACAGTGACGTAACTGATACAATGAATTTTTAAGTCTAAATTGCTAGAATTCGTGGAACTGCGAAAAGTCTTCGATCGTTTTATTAAAGCTATCTTTAATTAAGACTCATCCCCTGAAAAATAATTTCTCAGCTTTTTTTTTTAATTCAGTAGGATATCAAGGGTCAATATGCAAAATAAACATGCTCATAAAATATACTAATACATCGGACCTGATCCGTCAATTTGCGTTTTCTTATTAAATTTACTATTGTCAAAAGTTTTGACGAGACAAAAATAACAAAAGTTTTTGTTCTCGTCAAAATTAGGGAAAATGTGAGTTTTGCAAACTTATCCCTATATATACTCATACAAAACACAAAATCAAAATAAAATAGTCAACACAGCTACAAAGGAAAACAAGAAGTTCTTAAAGAACTAAAATAGCCTACTTTCCTGTTACTTAAATACTTACTAAAATTCTTATCTTGAAAAAAACTAGGTTCGTAACAGTAAGTGACATCAACAACCGTTTTTGTACATTAAATTCAAAATAAATTTCACTAAACGCAGCATCTAACTAAACGCAGCATCTAACTAAACGCAGCATCTAACTAAACGCAGCATCTTTCACTAAACAAAGCATCTTTCACTAAACACAGCTTTATTTGCAGTTATAAATAAATAATTAATTTTTCGTAGAACAACTTAAATCGTTTGCAAAAATTTGTAATTCAAAGAATAAATAAGCGAGGAATATTACATATTCCTCGCTTTTAAATAGAATGAAAACAATTTATATCAACATACAAAGATCTCGTAGTGAAATATGTATTTGACGTCATCTTAAATTGATCGATGTCTCAAAAATAAATTTATTTTAATTTATTGTCTAAAAGAATTAAAGTTTCTCAAGCAATTGTTGCGATGGCAATGGTGATTTAATTCTAATAAAAATGGCTTCCTATGCTTTTTAAATGAGCATTAAATTTTGATGTTTTTTAAATAATTGAAGTACTTCAAATTCGAATTCTTTTTTGAAATTTTCAATGTAGGGGAAGGTGGGTTCCCTTGGACCTATTTTGACTTTTTAATTTTTAGTTTCTTAATTACTTGCAAAAAGTGAATAAAAATTTGTTTACTAAATACTTTATGTTGTTATATACAACCTAGATTAATTTTAACATGTTATTTAAATGATTTCAACTAAAAAATAAATAAATACAGAACAATGTAATTAGGACCAAGGTACACCACCGGCGGTGTACCTTGGTCCAACCGGTAGTGTACCTTGGACCAATTATTAACAGGTAGAGAGACTCGATTTACAGTCCGAAAACCAATATTTATTAGCCACATAAAATTCAAAAATACATTTTAGAACCTATACTCTTATTTCTAGCCAAGATTGTAGTAATTGGTTATGTTAGGTCAATTGGCTTAGTAAGGGGTTTTATTGCCTTAACTTTTTTTAGTGCACTTTTGGATTTTTCAGCTGCAATGCGATCTTTCTCAGGTGTATCCGCTAAAATGCAGCATAAAATTAAACTGTCATTTCATGCCATAGAAAAACATTCAGCTATCTTTCTGTCATAAATTTGAAAAAACAACTCAAATATATTTCCCCTATGTTTATAAAACTAGGCCTGAAAGTAAAAAGGATGTTCTGCTTAGATTTTTATTATAAAAAACATCTTTTGAGATGCGTAAGCAGTAAATATTTTCCATATTATATCAATATGGTTAAAATTTTATAGGCCTACCATAAATCTAAATAATTAACTACAGAAAAATTATATATCACACCATATAAAAATTTCTTACAAATTTGCATTCTACATAATTTTTATAAATCAGGATTGCATATTAATAGCTCAAAATACTTAATTTTTCAAAGGAAAAAATTTACTTGAATTTTAAAAAAGGTTTTCAACAATCTGAAGCACATAAGACCTATAGTAGTGTACCTTGGACCAGTCCAAGGTACACCACTTGTATTAGGTTCGAGGTACACCACTTGGATATTGAAAACAAAATAGTTAATCACCATGTTAAGGTTAGACTTAACTTAATTTCAAGTACACAGTTTTATAGCTAAAACGTTGCTTTATATTGCATAACCATCGTTTATGAATAAACGCAACATTCTTGAGTATAAAAATACACTAAAGAATCTGCCAAATATTTACTTTTGAACTGTTAATTTAGTTTTTCGAAACCTCTTTAATAAATTGATCTTTTAAACAAACAGATAGAACTTCACTGAGACCCCTAGTAGCAAATACTTTAACTGCATGTGGTGTTGTTTCAATATCTAAGCAAATCGGGCTAGAATCAGCATAGGTTTGAGGTACACATACGTCCAAGGTACACCACTTACCCCTATTCTAATTTCGATGCGCTGAATTTTTTGACGTATCTCACTTCTCCGTAGCATTTGTAGTTAAATTCAGCGATTTAAATGACTCGAAATTAAATTTCAATGCTAATTCAATGGGAAATTCGTCGTCAAATAGTAGATTTATGTCCGTCCTATCGTACAGACAGACGGACAAAAAGTATGAAAGTTGGGTGCCTGAGGTTATACCTTTCTAATAAAAAAAGATTTTTTAAGATCGGATTGCTAGAACTGATTTTGGAAGGGGGGTACGGACGGACAGACGGACGGACGGACATCGACCGCATGTCAATACCTACTTTTTCATTTTTTTTTAAATTCTTCGAATTAAATTTTTTTAAATAGTTGTAATATAGAAGTTATTAAATAGTTGTGATTAAATAGTTGTGAAGTATACAGCCATCGGCCTCCTGTCAGTAGAAAATAAATTATATGTAAGTTATAATATGCTACAACACTCGTGGACTTTTAATAAAAGTTTACTTCATATTATAGATGCAGTTTAATGACGACTGGCCCTTATGTGGTGGCGGTAAATATAAATGTTTTTGTGACTCAATATATTGATAACACTTCTCAGTATAGTCAGTTTTCTAAAATTGTCCAATCGTCAGACAGTTTTACCGTGTTGCTGATACCATTTTCCAAACTGGATTTAATAGATATCCACCCCCCTGCCTAATAATCTTGTTTTATCAAAAGCGAGAATTTTTCTTAAATCTTTTACTTAAAGATAATAACAAATGTCAATTTCAGGACAAACAATTTGGAAAGACCTTAACGCGGTACCCTCAAAACAATCCAACTGCAGTTGTCAGGACAACTTTGAAGGCTTACGGTGAACACACTCTCACGAAAGCTTACAAAGGTGAAACCTATTTCTGGTCATTCATGCCTCTCAAGGGGGACAACATTACGTTTCATTTCTCGCCACCTGTTTTAGTTGAAAGGTAGGTTCATTATTAGTTATAATATTCTCCTTTATACTCTAATTATAAATTTCAGACATCCCAACAATTAATTTGTTAAGAGATAAATATATTTTCTAAACGCTTTATGTGACCTTTTGTTCGTTAAAAACGTAAAATACATGCTTTAATTTGCTGTCTTTTCAGCTATACGCGGGTATAAAATGTTAGGAAAAATTTATTTTTTACAAATTTTTTAACCCTATGTTTTATTGGTTGTTATTTAATTAAGAATATTTCGTTATTGATGAGATGTTAAAAAATAAACATATTATACCTACAAATAACATAATACTCTGAATATTTAGAATATCTAGTAAGTTACTATTATAGGCCATGATAATAGTTACAACAAGTAAAATTATTTGATAGCGATTACAAGAAACTTATGTGTTTTGTTTACGTCGGGGAGCTGCCACTATTGGACATTTCCCATTTTGCAGCCCAATAAAGCATATGCTTTTGATTCAAGTTGAGAGAAACTTAAGTGTTTGGATATGCAGTTATACTTAATGCAGTTATTAAATAGGCAGTTATTAATGGAGTTATAATTGGATATACTTAATTCAGTTATTCATAAATATCAAACTATAGTGAATATGCACTTTAAACGTTATTTTGTTCAAATTTAAATTTCAAAAAATGTTGTCTTTGTTAAATGTTGAGTCGTAATAATTTAAAAGTCAAAATTACATGGCAAATTGCTACTTTGCAGTTGAACTTCGTAAGCTATTTTCTTGATTAAATAAACTTGACTAATCGGAAATATTAAACATAAATTTTAATTAATGTTTCTTAGATTATAATTAATTTCAACAAAGTACCATTTTTGAAACAATTTAAATCTCATTGCCCAGGAAACAGCCGATGAATAATTCAACCACAAACAAGCCAAAGAATCAATCTGAAATTAACTTTCGCGAAAGTGTCTTTTGCCATCATCAAGGATTTACAAATGACTAATTATCTCTATTCATCATTCGATAAGCTTTATGGTAGCCCTTCATTCCTAATCTATCTTCGGAAAATTCCTTTTATCTAATTGGATTCATAGCTGATTTATTGTCCTGCGAGACACAAATAATGAATCTCTGCTGTTTGCATTCCTATCCTGTGAATCTTACATATCTTATGTGTAAAATGGACCATTGTCCAATCCAATAGCACAAGAGTTTGGCCCTTTTTATATCAATTATATTCCTATTCGCTGAGCATTACAATCTGTTCATTATTAGCAAAAAAGGCCGATGTTGAAGTTTATAATTCAAAACCTCGGCCTTTTTTTAAACAAAGGTAAAATGATTATCTGGTTAATGAAAATAAAAATTGCTTCTCTTTAGAGAATGGTTCTAAAACGATTCCGCCGCTTCATTTATTTTTAGTTATTATCTGTGGAATGCGTTTATCCAATATTTATGTTTATATAAAAGAATGTGAATGCAATTGATCATTTCATTGTGGAGGCATTCGAAAGCGCCAAGTGCATGAAAACAAACTTCTATGATTTCTCTTGGGCTAGATAATATGAAAGATAAAACGGCATTTCGAAATATCGTGCTTAGTATATGTTTACAAATTAAAGTTCAACTGGCGGGGATTTTTAGAAGTTTTGATAGATAAGGAAGCCCAGAGGCTTAATAAAGCTCTGTTTATCACACATATAGTAAAGTTGAAAAGGAATAATTAAAGTCATTATTCGCGAGTATTTTTTCAAGCTGTTCTGACAATATTTGATAAATCTTAAAGTGCATATTTAAGAGGGGCCCGGATGGCCGAGTGGTAAGCATCGCAGGCCAGCAGTCTGTGTGCTGTAACGGGCGCGGGTTCGATTCCCGCCTTCGCCCTGGGTGTATTTCCTCTCTTTGTGACAGTAAAAAATCTTTCTGTGTCTGTCTTACTTGACGAAGACTTATAAGCGGCTCACTGAGCAAGCACACAAGTCGGAATATATATGTAAAATACCCTACCCTACCCTACCCTGCATATTTAAAAAGAAGGCAACATTTATTATGCAGTAAAAAATCTGTCTAATTAAAATTATAATTTTTATTTAATTCAAGTTAAACTCTCATTTAAACCCTGCAAAAAATTACCGAAATACCAAAAAGTATTATATAATTTAAAGTATTTTAAAGGGGTTTCAGAAGTTTTACAAATTACAAAAAAAAAAAATTATTGATTTCATTCATTTTTTATTTCTTACTGCACTTAATAGAGCTATGTTAAATGTTTTTATAAAAAAATAATAAGTAAAATATAAACATTTAGACTTAATTCTACGATCTTGAGTTGGCACAAATAGCCATTGCTAGAGTGATTGGTTCATTGTTGAGTTAAGCTTTTAACTAACCAATCAGTATTCGTAAAAATTACACATATCAGCGTAGACGGGGCGTGAAATCAAGCCTTTAGGAATCATTTTACTAATTAAACTCTTCTGAATGGTAAGGAAATAATTAAAAAAAATTAAATATAAATATTAATGCAGTTTAAAAGTGTAGTTTAGGACAAGTAAGAGTACATTGTAAAGACAATCTCTCGAATTTATCAGCAACACTGCTATGGTATAAGTGCTGCCCTCATCATGTGCTTTGAATTGACTCATAATGTAAAATATCTACAATGATATCGACAAAAACGTTTGCTTCACTGGCAGTCAATTCAAATACCTTATCTGTTTAAAAGATATTGGAGTAAGTTGTTTATGCCACTCTGTACACCAAGAAAACACCAATTTGCTGTAAAACAAATATGTTTCAACACTGTGATATAAAATATGACCGCAAAATGTTCAGGAATTTTACATACATTTTTATACTGTTGTTTAGAACACCATACAAGTTTTTATATTAAACTATTAAGAATTGTTCGAATAAAATTAATTTTTTTAATAAAATATCTAACATTTATTTACGAATAAAATTTAAATATGTATGTGTGTAAGCCCATTTAAAAGTACGTATCTCTTCAAACGTAAGGTTGTTAGTCTTAACATTATCACCGACAAAACTGTTCTAAAACTTAAAACCCACTCCATCATTGATTTTCGGCAACAGGCAGATGACAGGTTCTAGGAAGGCGAATGCATTCCTTTAATTAATTTACGCTAAGATGCCGAGTTTTCTAATCCTTTCCACTTTGGATAAATTGCAATCCACAAGATTTATTGCGAAGGATTCTTCATGACTTGGGTGGTTATCCAAAGACGCTTTTACGCCGATTTGCGGGATTACTGTTTCTGGAATTTTGGAGGAGGGAAATGCGACCTGTAATTGGGAACGGGGAGATTAAAATTTCGCCCTTATTTTCGAAGTGTTCTGTTCTTGAAAGCTTCTCAAATCCCTTGGCTGTGTTTGTCGTTTTAAGAGCACTTAAGTGGAATAGTAATCGCCTTTAAATATTCTAAGAATTTTGTGGGCGATATTTCTAGGCAAATATTTGTCTTCCGTCATTAATTGATAATTGTTTACCAAGGGTATATTCGCGGTGTTTTAGATTAAAACGATGAGTTTTATAACGAAGTTCCTATTATGAACTTATGTAAATATAGACATTTTCGGGAACATTTAATAAGTTTTAAAATTCTAAGCCAATCTTAAAACTTGTTACACTAACTTTCCAAAGTTTCTAAATTTGTCATTATTTTGATTTGTCCTCATTTTTTAACGATGATGCTAGATTGACGATAATTTTACTTGAAAAGGCTTTTAATTAGAAAGGGATGTACAGTAAGCATGATGTTACAAAAATTCAATTCTATATTTACAAACTAATGTTGAGTGAAAAATGTTTCGAAAATTAAATTTTTTAAAACATAAAATATCGTTTTATGAGTGACGTTCAATGGAAAAAAATTTAATGGCTTTCATAAGATGACTCTTACATTTAACTGTGTATATTCATTGTCACACAACCCTCTCCTCTCTTTCTCGATTTCAGGTACTTCTTCAAAAGCGGCTGTTCGGAGCACCCCGAAGATATCTTGACGAACGCTTCAGTCCAGGTTCTGCCAGCCGCCAACCCGAAGATTCCGGAGCTCATACCTTACCCCAACACCTCGGACAGATTCCTGGTGGTGGGCAGCTTTTCTGACTCGTCTGGGGTTGCTGAGGGCTCCATCATCCCCACCGTTGGACCGGTGAGGATACTCAGAATTCACATAGACGAGGAAGTGGATCACTGGATTGCCCTGAGTGAGGTGAGTCTAGATTCATTATGAACTTAAAGCCTTGGTTTCCTAGGGAAGCATTAACGGAATGACAAATGACAGTGAATGCGCCCTCTAGAAGGGAGAGTGTAGGCTTTATAGCCCATTACCCAGCTCGCCAGAAGAGACAGTCACAAGAGACACACAAAGCAGGACGACACAAACACATAGACAAATAACAGCATTTATTGACAAGCACAAACATCCATGCCTTTACCGGGATTTCTAACCCGAGCCCAGCAGCTCCAAAGGCTAGTACACTAACCATTGCGCCACACGCAAAAAAAGGTGCTGGTCCTGCAACTCAACCAAGTTCGGTTGATGGGTGTTTAATTTGCACAGCCAAACTGGTGGTTTCTTTCAAGCCTACCAGTTTAGTTACCATAACTATACTCGTTCGATTGAACGAGTTTTGTCAACAGGACCAGACTGCCTCAATCAGTTCGGTTGAGACAACTAAACTCTGTGTGAAAACTAAACTGCGCAGTATCAGTGTAGTTCTCTCAACCGAACTAGTTGTTTGCGCCAGCCGAACGCTTCTAACCAAACGTATTTGTTTCCTGCAACTAGACAGTCCTGTCAGTCCTATAGCAACTGAACAGTTTGGTTGGGAGAACTGAATTTTCGTTTGTACGTACCAGACAGTTTTTTGCGTGCAGTGGGCCGGCAAGCGGTAACGGAAACTTGCAACTAAACTTGTATGGTGTGTGACCCCAAACAATCACCCCCCCCCCCCCATTGATTAAGCTATAGTGTGGTTTCCTACAGAGCGTCGTATGACAACTTTCTACGTCAACTTTGGTGATTTATTTTCGAGCGAATTGGAAAAACGTTGAAATCAATGTGTTTGTCTGTTCCGTTTCTCAAATTTTGGCAGAAAATCGTGAAAACGGAAAGATGGCGGAAATGTAACTACTGGTAATTTTACTAAAGCACATGGTCATAAAGGAAGGGAGTGGGGTTTTTAGAAGTGAAGCATCTCATGTACAATTTTATGAACACATTGAAAATCAACATAAAAATTGTAGCAATTATCCATAAAAAATAAAAAGAGTTAAAACTTAACATTTGTTTACAAACTAGAGTTTACCCCTAGTTTCTACAAACCCCTAGTTTTTTTTCACTGTGGCTTTCTTGGCCTTAATTACGGTGATTATTAATTAATTTTCATTTTCCTACGTTTCAAGAAAATTCAAAAATGGAAGTTTAGGAATTTGTCGACTCTAGTTTTGTAAACTAGTCGTGGTGACTTTGGACAGCATAATACAAGTCGACAATGAAGGACTCGCTTAAGTCGAATAATTACTTTTGTATACTTGTAGAAAAATGCAAATAAAATATTTTATCATGAGACAACGGTCCTCTCACAAAAGTATATACTTAAATAAATTGATTATTGAGACATGATGCTAAATAATTATATTTTAAAAAATAAAATGAAAAGTTCATAGAGACCGACGAGGCATAAAGCGAGGCAGATTATATGTACTCACAGAAATTTTTGTAGTAGAGACAGACAGACAATTTTGCAAAAGGAATTTTTTTCTGACAAAAAAATAATTGCTTTAAAAACGGAAAGTTAGAGTGAAGAAGTTAAAGTACAAAATGATTGACAGAATTATAGACAGACAGAAAAAAATTATATCTTTGATGTATTTTGAACAAAAAAAAAATATTTAAAATTGGACACCTAGAACGGAAATTGAAAGAAACGGACTATTTTACGGAAGGACACGAAGGAATGTACACGAAGTTTTACATGAAGGCCGTGGTAAGATAAAAAAATTATGATACGACTTTGGATTAAAATAACACGAATACTTTATTGTAAAGATAAATAAAGTACATATATTTAAATTAAAAATAATAGCGATACCTGGAGCAGATAAAATTAAACCTTAAAATCTATATGTTACCATTCTCAGAAATACATGCATCTGATGACAAAACTTAAAAAAATAATTGATAAAATTGGGACAGTTAGAACGGAAGTTGAAAGTGGGGTTCTCGACAGATAGACATATAGTTTAATTTTTATTAATAAATTTAACTAGTTACTACCTGTTACTTTAGAAAAATCTGAATTATGTACGAAGCACATTGCTAGATTGAGGACTACTATCTTACACTAAAAGTCCTATTTAGATTTTTTGTTTTTCTCTATTGAAAATTTTATATATTATTAAAATTATGGAAGTATAAAACTATCAAACAACAAATGAATGTTCAAAATGGTTAGAATGGAAATTGAAACGGGAATACGAAAAGAATATCCACCATGTCAAGGACTTCTTTTAAGTTTTCGTATTTTTTTAATTAAAAAAAAAGATAGTGTAAAAGAAAATAAGTTTGTTACAAAAACTGATAAAGTCATAAGGCTTCGCTCTGAAGAAAATTTTAATTAAATCTATTTCTAAAATGTTTGTAAGGTAAAGGGATTAGGGAAAAGTTAGTTAATGAACATTTATAAGAATGTATTATCTTTTATTTGATCTGCATTAATCTTTTTCACAAAGCTTTCTAATTAAAAGCATTAGATGAAAGAGAAATATAATAGTGTAATTATAGGAATTTTAGTAATGATAATTTTTTTTCTTAAGAATCATTCAGGAAGTTGAGACGTCAGCCGATTTATAATCAATACGTCTAGACCGTTTATACAAAGGGCATAAGACTTTAGTACATTTGTTTTCTCTATTGTGATTGAACATTTAAGAAATTGCACAATGTTTTGTTACTTTGTTAAGAAGTAAATGTGTAGTATTGAGAAACTTAGTTAAATTTAGTGGTCCATGACATGCATTTTCTATGCGAAAATTTTGTTTTGCAACTTCTTTTGAGTTATTACTTTCCATTACCAAATATGAAATATAAGGAAATGAAAGTAGTGCAATGGGGTCCAAAATCTGAAATAGGGATATGCTGTTTTTTAAACGTTTTGGAGGGTGCTGATTTCGAAAAAGTGTTTTTCGAATACTGGTATGTCAGTCTGCTTGTCTGTCAGAAACCACTCTGCTGTTCCAACCAAACGAGCCAAAGACTTCAAATTTGCTCAACGAGTTCCTATAGTATCTGTCAGACGTCATGTTAAGGTTTTCTATTACATTTCGCATGCGCTATAGTGTTACCTGCCATAGAGCATTTTTGGTTTTAAAGGTATTTCTGAAAAACGAATGAAAGAAGCTGCAGACTTCAAATTTGGTACACGAGTTTATAATATCTTTATAGGATGTCATGGCAAGATTTTCAAGAAAATTGAGCATGCGCAAGAGGTACATGCCTTATGGATTTTTAGGTTTTATTTAAAGTAACTGAAGTAATTTACTTAAAAGGTGTAAAATTACATGTATGTGCTTATTGATATACTGAACAGTTATTGAAAGTCATGTGGTATTAAACACCCTTAGTTTTTCTGTTTCCACTGTGGATTTCTTGGCATTAATTAGGGTCACATGGGGGAATTATGGATCACTCTCTTTCCGGGGTAAATAATGATCACTAAGTTTTAAGGATTAAAAATGGTTTTTAGAAAAAAAATAAATTATGTCAAGTCATCCTTATACATTCTATTTTCTTATATCAAGTTCAAAAACAATGTAACTCTGCAGCAAATAATAGAAAAAAAATACTTTTTACACTACTATAAAAACATCTTCAAAAAAGATTGTCTTTGAAAAACATGATTTTTTTAAAGATCCATACTGGAGAAACATATTTGAACCAACTATATTGTTGGTGCTATTTTTCAATAGGAAAAGGTCTAAGCTTTTCATTCCGATATACATTTTTTCATAATTATTTTTTTTAATGATTTTAAAGGTATATCGATATATCCCCCAGTTTACTGGGGTAATTATGGATCACTGGGGTAATTATGGATCAGGGATATTTTTTAATTTTCCATGTGTTTTTGGCTAAGTGGTATACGTCATTTTGAAGCAAAAAATCAGATTAGGCGGCATTCCAAATTTCATTAAAAAATTCGAATTCAAAGTTTATTTAAAATTTAAATAACAAAAAATTTAAATCTACATTGAAATAACATGCAAATTCCATTTTTATTCAATATTTTGACTCTTTTCATTTCGTTAAACTTACGAGAAACTTTCGAGATACTTCGAACTGCAAATTAATTTAACAAACGATAAATAACCGAATTTTCGAAAGAATGAAAATGAAAATTGCGGCATAATTTATTAAAAAAGATCATCATTATTCTTCGAGTTTAAAAAAAAAATTAGCAAACGATAAAGTCTAATTTTTTTCTGAGAAAGAAGATTAATAAAAAGTTAATTTAGGCGTTTAAAAGTTTGCTTTGAATTATATTTTAACTGCAACCAAAAATTAATTTACTTTTAATATGCATTACTATAAAAATAAAGGGTGATCCATAATTACCCCATGTGTGATCCATAATTGCCCAAACCCGGGGTAATTCCTGATCACTCAATAATTAAAATAAAACTAATAATAATTAAGTTTTAGGTAAAGTGATTATTTAAATAAATTCTAAATTATTTAAGCTTACTCCATGCAAAATTAAATCTTTCTATCTTTCATACTTTAGAAAAAAATAGGATGTTGTGATTTTTTGATCCATAATTCCCCCATATGACCCTACTGTGATTATTAATTAATTTTAATTTTCTAGACAAGTCTCAAGTTCGTCTCAAGAAAATTCAAAATTTTAAGTTCAGGAATTCCAGTTTTTATACGAAAATAAATTTTCGAGGCATTACAATACATGCTCAGTATATAATTGAAAATTCGATTTTCAATATATTTGTGTTATTTCAGTTTCTGGTAGATTAGTGTTATGTATTGTTTAAAGCTCTACTGAACATAAAACGTAATTAAGACTCTTATATCCTTATCATGAAAAGTTAGTTCTGGGTAAATGCCTTATCTTAATTCGTTCCACACTTTTCTGGCTCGCAAACAGCGTAAATGTGGCAAAATTTATTTTTCAGGCACGCATCCATTACCAATACACACAAATGTTCCCGCATTTTATCAGATGGAAAACGTAACAAATTCTAATATTAGTATTACAGAGATGTAACTGTTAGATTTGTCATAAATAGTTTAAATTCATATTGAGAATTATAACCAAATTGTACTTGAAATATGAAATTTAGTAATTCAATGTGAGTAAATACGCAAGTCGCCTATCCAATCGTCAACTATTGAATCCTAAATATATTTGTTAACGAGTCTATTTTATCTACGATTGTAACATTTACAATGATAGTACATCCGAAAATTTAGAAAGAGGTTAGGTGCGCGAAAAACTACCTTGTCATATACGTTGGGACGACAAATGAAACTAAACTAAACTGAGTAGTACGGCTTTTGCTGCGGTCGCAGGTGAGAGAGTTATTTTATTCCTCTTTGACACTGCAATCATTTGACACCGTACGAATGGCGATCATCACCGGAACCACAATATTCATTTTCAGATGGACGTTATTTAACTTAAAAATAGGATAAGGGTTAGTTTGGTATCATCATTGTACTAGATGGCTTTACAAGGCCTATTGGCGTCGTGAGTTATAATTTGGAACCGCAGTCACGTGACGACCCAACATCCTGAGTATGTGCAACGCACTATTAGTGCGACACTGTACGAGGCTTCGGGACTTTGTATCGTAGTGAACATACCTTTTATAGGTCGAACTTTAATTAGGAAAGGATTAATTAGGATAATTATTTAGTCAATTAGGCAATGGGACCAAGTGAGACAAGAGCCTTACTGACTGGGATCCCCAACTCCTAAACCCGGATAAAAAATGGGTTGAACCGTATCAAACCAATGCCCCTGAATGCGATGTTTTATATATTTCTTATCGATAATATCGATTCCCTTACTTATCTCTCCCAGATCATTGTGGAGGCCGCTCCGATGCACGCCTTCATGGCTTCGGTATACAACATCAGCTACATCTTCGCCCCGACCCCAGGAACGGGCCCGTCGTAAAGGGTTGGAAAAGACATAAAGACTCGGCTATCTCGGCCGGCCATCTTGCCGCTACACACTGCACTGCTAAGAATGGGCCGATTTATGGATGCAGGTGAGTTAATGTGAATGGAATGTTATTTGTTGATAGTTTTTTTTTTTATGGGGGATAGATTTTGTGAAGAAATGCTTTGAGTTAATGAATTTATACACTCAGTAAAATGTCTAGCCACATGGATATAATTGGTAAAGGAATGAACTCACTGAGGTAATGGATTCATAGAGGCTGAAAAAGTATCAGCTACAATAAGAGAGGTTGAGGAAAGGTTACACGAATTTAAGAACTTTAAGTCATATTTAATTCATATAGTCACGCGAATTGCAGAAAATTTGGGTAACAGTGCTGGAAATTAAAAGTTTGCACCTCATGTTTGATTCATGTAAAAAAGTAATTTATAATGCACTTTTAGTTCTTATATATCATTTCTTTCGTAAGAAAGAAAGCATTAATTATACATTTTTTTCTATTGCAAAATTGGCTAATTCCGACAATTTTAACAAAATCTGAGTTTTATATGAAGAAAATTGCTCAATTAAGGATAACTAGCTTACACTACAAGTTAATTAGCAGCTAAGTTATTTTTTCCCTTTAAAATTATGGGTATATTAGACTTAAAAGGTTTTAGCTATTGCTTTTAAACATCTGAGTAATTTTCTACGTGGTGAAAAAATCATTTATTTTAATTTTAGTTATATTTTATTTATTTTCTTTAAAAAGGTTCTCACGCACTGAATTTAATCCATTGTGATAGTGCGAACTTGTTTAAAAATAAACTCTTTCTCCGACCCTTTTCTTAACCCTTTTTCCAACCCTTCTCCTAACTGGGTCGTCTGAAAGACATAAAAACTGTTTTTTTTCTTTCCTGCATTACGGCTGTTAAGTACAACAACGTGGAATGAGGCAGTTTATTGGGTTCGAGTGATTTAGAGAAGCTGCTTTCACTGTTAATGTGAAAAAGAGGTTACGATGGATAATGGGAAAGGCTAGTTACGAACCATATATAACCGATATTGGTAAACAAGAGCGACTGTTAGCAAGAATGAAGGAAAGATATAAAAAACCTTTTTCGGCAATAGAATTATATTTGAATAAATATCGATAACTTTATAAAACATATACGTTATCTTAAATGTCAAGACATAAACTTCATTCACTAAATTTTAATTTTAGGTACTTCAGCAGTAAATTATGTTACTTTGAATGCAGTGTTACACTTTCGTGGCTGTTTAAGCATACAAAATTTGAACCTGAAAAAAGGTATTGTTTTTAAAACGCTCAGTTATAAACTATATAAAACGCATTTCTTAAGTTGCTATTTATCAGAAGATGAGATTCAGTAGTAGAACAGTAGCTAAGAAGCCCTTTTACATAGCTAGTTGCTGTTCTTTTAATTTCAAATGATTAATAATGATAAATGTTGTGGTTTGTTGTGAAGGTCATTAAATTAAGAGTAGATAAATATATTTACAAAGGGTTGTTCAATAAAAATAAATTTATGCAATATTTATCATTAAATACTTATTTTTAGCCTGACTAGATTTCAGTCATTGATATTTTTACTATGAAATCATCATAACCTTTTTCATAAATCATATTTTATTTGCATTCTTTTTGTTTGAAAAACTATAAAAAAAAACCAAAACGGATACTGTTTGCACAATTTTTAAAGCTTGGTAGTTGAATGGCAAACTAAACTGAACTTAAACGTAGTACGTCTGCTTACCCTTTGTATTTTTTAGCAGTACTGAAACTTTTAAAAAATTACTATTTTTTTTAAAGTAATAAAACTTTGTAAAAATGAATTGTAGGGCATGTGCATAAATGTATATTATTCAATGCATCAGTATGAAATGATAAACAGAATACAAAACTTTATTTTTTTGTTTCAGAAGTTTTATAAGCAATGGAAAGCAGCTGCTTTTATCACTATATTTGCAAATGCCACGACGAATCCGTTCAATATACTACTTTGAAGAGAACATGTTGGAAGAAGAAATCATTATGACTGCTGTGATTTTCATCATAGGAAGCAATATTTTTTTTAAATACGAAAAAACCTATATTTAATAAAATATTTATTTATGAAAACAGATTAATAAAGTAGTATTTATTAATACAGTTTATTGTTTGATTATAATTTGGGGGAATTGATTAAATAACCACAAAGGGCAATTGGTATACACATTATGCCTTATTTTATAACAAAAATATATCAAAACATTGAAAATTTTATACATTTGTACATTTAGTTCCTTTAAATTAAGCTCTTGGATTTTCTTAGACGTGTCTAAAATATATGTTTTTTTTTAATATCTAGAAATGGAAAGATACAATTTTAAACAAAATAATAAATATTTTTTTTTTGCTTTTCAAATTTATTCGAAGAATAAATTGATTTTCTAAGTACCCTTATGAATACATACATACACGCAATTGTTTTCTCTTCTCGTTTTTGACGAGCATTGCTACTTTTATCAAACCATTTTAATGATAAATTATTGATTTCTTTAAAAATTGCTACATGGATAATGGCAACGAAGCTTATATTTTTAATTACATATTAGATTTTTTTAACGTATCTTCTTTAGTGTTTAGTTTGTTGTTTTTGTCTACGTGATTTTAAATTGAATTTTTTTGCCAAAAGAACAAGTTTATGTTATTCAATGAATTTATATTTTAAAAGAGTTAAAATATCAGGAATATAGAATATTATTACAAATAAAACAATTGTATATAAGATTTACATTGTACATACAAATACTTAGACCATCGCAGATTTGAAAAAAAAATATATTCAAAGAAAACATACCAACATCACTTCCATTAAAAATTATATTTTATCATTTTTTAACAACTCGATCGAGAAAATACTACACAGAAAACAAACAAGAAAACTCGACAGAATCAACACAAAAATATGACATCAAATTCATCTTCACGAAGAGGGAATATAAAATATTCATATTGAATTCCAATCGCAACTAGACAAGCCCTTCTTTAATGATTAACACATCCTCGGGCTGTTCAACAAGAGGGACCGGAAATTCCCATTTCGATGACACAGGATGACAATAATCAATATAGCGGTACTCATCTTCGGATAGCAAGAAACAATCACAGGCCCGGGGCAATCAATATAAGTTATTCACACAAATGAATTGGATGAAAAGCCCCGGTGGAGAATCCTAGGGACCGATTCACTGGAAATGGATGATGAAACTCATCTCATGTGGGAACGAAAATAGCTTGAGTGCTATTGGGATGGTAATTTTGAAAGAAATTAAGTTGAATAATGTTGTCTGTCTGCTGTAATGTTAAGGGTTAAGTTATATGTTATAATTTTTGTCTTCATTTTATATTATAAAATCTTGCTAAGGAATGAAACTAAAAGCCGACCCCAAAAATGACTTTCCAAAAGTCTTGTATTTGAAGTATGGAATCCAAATTTTATAGATACCTATTAATCATTATTTTAAAATAAAGTCATTATTAACTCCACTAAAATATTAAGTTACATGCTTATTTAGAATTAATTAGAATGAAACTTCTTTGTATTTCATTTTGTTTTTCAATATATTTTTTTCGTTTAAATTTACAAACCAATTTTATATTAACTTCGTCAATTATAAAGGTATGTGATCTATAATTCTAATAAGTTCTTTATTGGGTTGCGTAAGTAAGTATATTTTGATCCGTTATGTTAATTTACAGACTGCTTTATCGCAATTAGAAGCTCTATTTTGCGTGCTTTATTTTTATGATAACAATAAGTCAAACCTAAAATAAACTGTTGAAGTCTAGTTTTATTTGCGAGTTATGAAATAATAAACTTGTTTGTTAACAACGGTGAATTACAAAGCACTGAAAATAATTATGATCTCAAACAAACCTTGTGCAATATGCAGTTCACACAAAGACTTCAGAAAGTCGTTTTAGTTTAGAGCTTTACTCCTTGAACACATTGGTGGAGTGCACTGCCACCAAGTTAAAAGAGTAACACTACACTGCAGAATCGGAGACTGCGTTGAGTTTTCTCCAATTTTGGGAAGTAGCGTTCCACAAAATTTTACAGCGAAGTTAAGAATAAGCATTTTTTGGCTCAAACATAAAAATACGGACTCTCGGAATTTTACAGTGAAGCTAAGAATAAGCATTTTTTTGCTCTAACATAAAAATACGGACTTACATCAATACCACTCCCAGCCAGAGAAATAAGTTTTAATGCGCAATGTCCCGAAGACTGACAAGAACGAATCATCACGCAGAAGAGCAGACAGTCATGGCCGGTGACAAATATGTATTCCGTGCTAAATGGGTCGGGAAAGTGCGGTTTAATCTTCGTCGTGTTTAATTGGTTCGAGGTAGTTTTCTATCATATCTCTTGATGAGTTAATCCTACGGGCGCGTGAGACTTTAATTTCCCCGGAGTGAGAGGGAATTAAGGTAATTTCCAATTTGTGGAGGGGCTCCGAGTTTTAATGGGGTGTGGATAAAGGAGGTGCGTTTAAGTTTTTTTTTCAGTTGTTGGATTATGTTTTGAAAATGTTTTAGTTTAGTTCTGACGTGAAAATTATTTTTTAATCTCTTTTAATAAAAGTTCTTTTTTGAGATTTTGTTTATTTAGAGGATTAAAATATAATTGAGGTGTTGTTTAGCCTCTTTAATAAAAATATAATTCAAATCAGTTGATAAGGATAAAATATTATTAATAACAATTTCCTACGAAATTATTTAATAAAAATTTATTAATGCTAATTAATTTGTTACAAAAAAATTAAACTAAATTATTGATTGCATTAAAGAGGATCATACAAGTTGTGTTAAACATATACGCGTCACGAAAATCAACACTTAAATAACTAATACAGCCTTTTAAACATACAGATATATTAAAATAAGTAAATTAAATTGTTTAGCAAAATATATGTGTTATGTTCAACCGGACAAGAAATGACTATTCTACACTTAGTCAAATACACACACAGCAAATTCATTCGATTTTATAGTGAAAAAAAACTTGTAATTATTTACAAACTGCATTTGATCAATAAAAAAGGAAAATATTCAACAAAATAATTTTTGACAAGAAAAATATTTCACAATTGCAAACCTTTTTCGGAAACCTCTCAAAACAAAATACTCCTAAACTTTTACTTACCTCCTATTAAAAAAACCATTACAAAACAAAAAAGAATCTATAATGATCCCATCAAAACCACAGCACACTCCCCAAAAACATCAGTTTCTTGGTGTCCCAAAGGTTAGAGATGAGGACCCCGAATGAATTTTCCATGACATCACTCTTAGTCCCTGCGATGCCGGAAGGAAACCCAAGAGGTCGGAAAAGATAGACAAGAGAAGAAGAAGATAAGAAAAAAAAAAGGATGGACCAGGACTGCAAACAAGAGAACCAGCAGAGAAACCAGATTTGCTTTTATTGTTATGCCTCCCTCCTTTTTCTATTAGCAGTACAGCGGGCGGCTATTGTCTGTGGAAAGCAATTAAGGTGTTCCTATTGTTGCAGTATCGCCTGGCGTGAGTGATTGGGTAGGCTGTTTTTTTATTGAGTTTCGCTTGCCTTTTTGTTGGGGGGTAATCTTTGCCCGAAAAAGGTTTGCATTGAGGTATCGACAGAGTGTATTAATTGATTGGATACATTATTCAGTGATGTATAGTTGTTGTATTATTCATCTACCTTGGCAGGGATTTGTATTCGTTGCCAAATGTCATTTATTTTGCCTGGTTAAGAGAGGACTGCAATTTTGCTAATAATTAGAAAACCAGCTTGTTTGAATATTTTAAACTAGATTTTCTTGGAACATTTCACTGATCATTTAAACACTGAATAGGAGTAATTGTATTGGCAGGAGGGCAGAATTAAATGGCAACTACTAATTTTTATAACCAAAATTAGCTTTGAAAGAACAATGCTTGGTTTGATAGCTTCTGAATTTTTAAAATGTTTCTATTGCAACAAGGAAGGTATAGAGTTGAAATACCATATGGTGAGTGGGCGAGGGTATTTTATTATTTTTTTTATGTAAAAAGTGTCTACTTTTCGTTGCAAATAACTCTTCCTGCTACAGGTCTGCCGGTTTGCTACTAAACATCTACAAATTGTACTGAGTGAAATATTCAGTATCAACTATGTATAAGTTTAGTATCAACTATATACCAGTGTTTTTTGTACTCAAGTGTCTTTTGTATTAAGCATGTACCATAGAATGCGTAGTATAACACATGTTCAACAAAATTCCGTTAGATATTTACTTTAACTTAAATGTTACTTAACCCATATTTCAGTCCTAATTAGAAATTTATTTATTCAGAAGCTGCATACTCGTAGATAAAATCGAACAACAGAGACTTAAATAACTCGAATTCTCATGCTCAGTATGTCCTTATTCGATGCAAACCACTATTCACTTGAAATGATACTTTCTGAAGGACAAAAATCCACACTCTGGAGTCGTACAAGACCCTTTGGCTTAATATCGGCTAGCTTAATTTAAAAAAAAATACTAACATATCTTGCAGCATTCCATTCTATTAGTGTGCAACTGATGTTTGCTGTCGTTGAAAAGCTCGGAGCAGAGGTTTTTCTTCTTGCAGTATCAGTATATTCTTGTAGAGATGGCGATTAATCGTCAAGAGTATTCGCTGAATTTTTTTGTGTTGTAATTGATACGAACCGTAAAAAAAGTTTATAGAGAGGTATTGACCTAATCTAAACATGAAAATAAATTAAATTAGCAGTGAGCTATTCACATGTTATTCTAATTGATTATCCAAAGATGCATACTTGTTTTATTATTCAGCTGCAGGATATTTATTTGTACCTGTAATTAGATATTTGACCGGGAGGAGAGGAATGATTTCCACGCTTGTATTTAAATCATTTTATGTGATCATTGACTAGAAGTTCCTGAAGCATTCCCAATTGTGTATAATTCCCAATAGTTCACGTTATTTAGCTTTAAAAACTAGATTATTTGATCGTTTTTTAAATACTAGTTGATTAGTTTACTATAGTGTAACGTCTGTAAACCAACCAAAATATAAGCAAATATTTGGAATATTTCATAAAAAATTTTTTTTGCAAAAAATTAATTTCATTGCAGTTTTTTTTTGGCCTTGGAAACTAGGTTCTAGGGGCTATAAAAAATTGCGAAAAATTAAAAGAAAAAAAGGAAGTGTTTAAAAAACAAATATGCTATTTTTGTGGGATTTTTCAGAAGAAAAATAAATTGTAGTTTTTCGCATATATTTAATGACAAGAAAAAAAATGTAAACGTTTGTAAAATTAGTGGTTTTGTCATATTATTTAGCTTCATGGATGACATTACCCAGATTTATGGAGTAACGTTACACAGATAAGGAGCTTACTTTCTAAAATAAGTTGCACCAACGCTGCTTCCAGTTTTAAGGTGTAACGCTTTAGCTCAAAATAGGATTAAACTTTTATTTTGACAAACGTTACTCCCTAAAACGCGAGGGAGCTGGGCTTCGATTACATTTATTTATTTAGCAAAGTGCTGAATAAATAAGTGTAATGGAATTATTTAGTAGATGTATAATTATATTTGTAGGAATGTTGGAAATATATGTAATATTACTATGCATATATTTAATGCTTTGTTACGGTATTGCATTTACTGGGACTCAGTGGCATATATTAGTATTGATAATTTTTGTATCAATTTTGTTAGATCATTAATTTATTAAGATATAAACAATTAAACTACTCTGTTGGAATTGCCAATATTGCTAACACTTGTACTACGTTCTATAAAGCTTAACAACCTAAAAATTGACAACATTATTCTTTAATTCTCATCTAAAAACTATCTATAATTCTCATCCCAACCAAATACTTAACTCGCCGTGAGACTAGCCGAGATACTTTTAGCCTAAATGAGGATAATTATTTATTTGAGCTTTCAAGATTTCAATAAAGAGTCCATAAAAATACTTAATTTTAAATTCAAGAATTTATATTTCTCTCCTTCTCATGCCCAATAACCCTAAATAATCCAAAATATTTCTTTAACTCATTTAAAAGAAAAACCTCGCCTTAGGGGATTCTAACTCAATGAACTCGCTCCATCCGGGAATGTAATTTAATTTTTACTCAATTATTTCCTGATTCCGTACAATAATTCTTCCTCAGAACCAAAAAAAAAAAAAGAAGAAACGTGTATATAAGACAGAAAAGAGAAGATAACAAACGACCGTAAGTATATCATGGCCAAAAGAAAGTATCGTCTGTCGAATTGATTAGATTTCTGCGATTTATTAGCTGAAAAATAATCAAATAAGCTCCCAATTATTCCCTTTCTCTGCGTTTTTATGGGAACAATTCTTTGTATTTATTGATTACCGAAGGGGATGTAAAAAAAAAGTATCATCTCCCGCACCTGCATCGCATTATCGTACGCGGATCATTGTTATTAAGGGAAAAACGGAGAGTATAAAGTGATTATTCCGTCACTGGAAAATCTTTATAATCAGGGATCTTTATTATTTAATGGAATTTGAA
The DNA here is from genome assembly GCA_023701765.1 of Hylyphantes graminicola. Classification (NCBI taxonomy): domain Eukaryota; kingdom Metazoa; phylum Arthropoda; class Arachnida; order Araneae; family Linyphiidae; genus Hylyphantes; species Hylyphantes graminicola. Next base: position 40,385,781 of record CM043119.1, on the reverse strand, counting down.
CAAAAAATTCCCATGGTTGCTCTTTTTTCTCTTTTTCTTTTGTGTTTTCCTTTATAGCGGTTGTTAACAATTTTTGCGTTTTTAAAATGTAATCGAATTTATATCCGTTGCTGCATTTTTTAAAAAAATATTGATTTCTTTTCTTCGTTTAATCTATCTACACGGCACATTACAAATAACAATTAAGTTTAATTATGGTAAATATTTCTTACTGCTATTTATATACATAATATTTCAAGCAACTTTTTAATTTTCTAATTAATTTTATCGTAGCATTTATATTACGTATTAAAATATGGAAATAAGATAAATTTCATTAACACTTTTCTTAATGTCTGTAGTCCAATATTTTTATGACTTCTTTTAAACACTTCCTAATCAGTCAGTTACCATGAAGATAACATTTAACGTGAACTCAACTCGCTACCAAGAAAATAATCACCATAAACTGCGTTCCTCTCCAGCATTTTCCTTTCTTTACTGCAGCAGTATCGCCTTATTAAAACACATCAGCACAGAAAAGACACTGCCTATTTTTGGTTCGACGAAGTTTTAACTAATAAAATAAAAAACATTAATATTTTAATGCTATTAAAAGTATACTGAAATAAAAATATTTGTAATTGTTTTTGTCATAGTAGATACGTTAATAGTCGTAAGAGTTTATCAAATTAAATTTAAAAATAAATACATAAATTGAAACGCTGTTAATGGCAAAAAAATACAATTTGTATAATAAGGATAAAAAATAACTGCTTCCCATACCCTCGAATTTCATAAAAAGTGCTTTTAATGTGGTTATATTTGGAGGTCTATACATTGATCAAAATAAATTAGGGGGTTCATTGTAAAAGTGTCAAAATTATTAAAACAATTACAAAACTGCTGTAAAGACGTCACTTTCTTTTAAAAGATAATTTTTCGCAATGACTGATTTTGTTTTTGTAAACTGAAATGAAAATGAATGTGTGAAATTCGGGCGTTCGCTTTGGCGACGTTTTTTGTCAGAACTTGTGAAAAGTGTGACTGCTTAACATCTTTGTCCTAAAACTCCAGAATTCTGCGTTTAAATTGTCTGTTACTTTGTGTTGTCCTAAAATAAAACGTTTCGTGCAAAAGAGAGTTTTCAGTGCAAATAGTACACTGCATTTTAAAAATTATAGTTAAATAATAACGATCTGGTTGACTAATACTTGCCAAATTTAATTTATTATTTTCAATATCTGATTTCGAAATGGGAACAGAGCACACAACTAATTTTTGCCAAAAACTTACACTTGTTTCACACCAAATTGGCGAATGTCCCAGTTCCAGTTTTATGGACCACTAGCACTGAACGTGATGTCTCGAGAACCCGCAACCTGCCTTCTGATGAAACCATTAGGCGAGCAGCGCAGCCATGTGCGAATGCATGCTTTTGCATGCATTTCATTACTGTGCGTCTTTCGGGTGAAACGAAATTCCCGCTTTTATGCCGGACGGACTTTAAAACTTATCGCTGGATACGGGAGGAATAAGTACCGCTTCTGGTTTAGTACCGGATAACTATGAGCCGGATGGTATGGTGCACTTTAAGGAAGGGGAGTGTGGAGTTTTATCTGTTGGGGCTATCTTTTAGGTGTGAGTTGTTTCAATTGAATTTAGAATGGGATTTTCTCTACTGAGTTATGCATATTTAGTAGGCAACAAAGAAATCGTTTAGTTTTAATGTGTTTAAATACTTTCATTATGTTTTCCTTTACGAGAATATTATATAAAATTGAACTAAAAATTCAATAGTTTAATTAAGTGTAAGGGATGACCTTGGACTCTTATTGGATACTTAGAACATATGATTTATAGTAAACTTTAAAAAAAAAAAACTAGTTTTGTAAACACTATATATCGTAAAAGAACTGTAAGTGGAAGTAAAGTTATTGGAATTTTTTCAGTACATTGATTCATGAACTCAATATTAATATTGGAGCTAAAATCTGAATAATATGTTCTGTTTAAGACCATTATTTTAGATAATTGCAAGAATGAGATTTGTTATAAATAATTCAATTTTAGTTTAATGCTACAGAAAGATATCAAGACATAACTATTCATAAGTGTGTTTATTTCCAATAATTTTCATCTAAAATCTTCTTTAACAGAGGTACAAAAAATTAATTATAATCCCATTGACGCACCACATGTTCTTTCAAGAGTTTCTGAAACAACTGCCGAAAAGTTTCAGGGACATGTTTTTAAAATAATATTAATTTAGTAAGTTACAAAAAGGAAATGAGTAATAATAACAACAATTATTTTTTATTTAAAGTTACATAAATATAAGTAAATATAACAACTCAGAAGTATTTCCCAATTATTTGATAAAATCTCCTTGAACTGAGGGAAAAAAAGAAAATTCCATTCTCATTGACTTCCTACACGTTACCCCAAGAGTTCCTGGAATAACTACTGAAAAGTTAAAGGATTTTTTAAAAAAGAATATTATTTTAGTTAGTTAAAAGAAAAATAGTCATAAATAAACAATTTTTTTTTGTTACATAAAGATAACAAAAGATAACTACTCAAGAACTATATTTCTCTATTCGATTTTTATCGAAAATCTTCCTGAACAGAAAAAAAAGAAAATTCCATTCCCATTGACGCCCCAAATGTTCTTTCAAGATTCCAATATTTTGCAAGAGTAACTGTTAAAAAGTTGAAGGAAAATATTTCCAAACGAATATAATTTTAAGTTAGTCACAAAAATGAAATGTTATGTAATACAAACGATTTTTTTAGATAGTTACATTGAGATAACAAAAAAAAAACCCTCAGAAATATTTCTCAATCATTTTTATCAAAAATCTCCTTGAGCTGAAGGAGAAAAAAAAAAAGAAAATTCCATTCCCATTGACGCCCCACATGTTCTTTCAAGATTCCAATATTTTGCAAGAGTAACTGTTAAAAAGTTGAAGGAAAATATTTCCAAACGAATATAATTTTAAGTTAGTCACAAAAATGAAATGTTATGTAATACAAACGATTTTTTTAGATAGTTACATTGAGATAACAAAAAAAACCCTCAGAAATATTTCTCAATCATTTTTATCAAAAATCTCCTTGAGCTGAAGGAGAAAAAAAAAAGAAAATTCCATTCCCATTGACGCCCCACATGTTCTTTCAAGATTCCAATATTTTGCAAGAGTAACTGTTAAAAAGTTGAAGGAAAATATTTCCAAACGAATATAATTTTAAGTTAGTCACAAAAATGAAATGTTATATAATACAAACGATTTTTTTAGATAGTTACATTGAGATAACAAAAAAAACCTCAGAAATATTTCTCAATCATTTTTATCAAAAATCTCCTTGAGCTGAAGGAGAAAAAAAAAAGAAAATTCCATTCCCATTGACGCCCCACATGTTCTTCCAAGATTCCAATATTTTGCAAGAGTAACTGTTGAAAAGTTTCTGGAAAATATTTTCAATCTAATATTACTAAAGTTAGTTACAAAAATTATATAACACATACAATTTTTTTTAGTTTGTTACGTAGTTACATTAAGATAACAAAAGATAACTCAGAAATATTTCTCAATCACTTTTATCAAAAATCTCCTTGAACTGAGGCAAAAAAAGAAAATTCCATTCCCATTGACGCCCCGCATGTTCTAAGATCTTCTGGAACAACTGCCGAAAAGTTCCAAAAGAAAACGAGATGTAGTACTCGACCCATCCCGCGGGTGCCATCGAAACAAGCATAAAATTCTTCACAAATTTCTCATTTTCTCGCGGAAAGTAGTTCAATTCCGGGAGTGAAAAACCGTTAAAAGAAGTTGGTTCTGTTCTGTTTTTTATTTCTCTTTGGGAAATTTTCGCTTTTTGATGAGAAGTGTGTTTCCGTTTCATCAAGAAGTACCGAGGTTGCGAGGCGTCTCTTTGAAATTACATTTGGTTTATTTATTCGGTAATTTCGTTTACAATTTACGAGACGTAGTACTGTGCTATAAGGGTGGTTTTAAGTGTATGGAAAATGCATTTTTTATGAGTTGAAGATCTTGATTTCTTTTTTTTCTTTCTGGTTTTGCTCTTGGTCTTTTGTAGTTGAGGTTTTTTACTTGGCAAATTGAATTATCTTCCTTTTTTTCTGTAAGCAAAGAATTTGTGCATCGATTGCCTAAAATATTGCTTTATTTCTATGTTTATTATCATATTTATGATATGCAAAAAGTTTTAGATGATATCAAATGGGATTGTTTTGTGTGTGGAAGTAAACTGTTGCTTTCAAATGGATGAAAACATAAAATATGTGAACATAATAAATAAAATACTCTTTTATCTGTTTCGAATGCAAGTATAATTTGCAATCATTTTATGTTGCTATGTTGTACAAATATTTCAAACAAAGATTTTTTGTTAGGAATATGCTAAACATATGCGAACAAATTTTAAAGTAATAAGAAAACGGTAATTGTACTCTTTGAGTACGTTTTACTAAAGAATAAATCAGATAATATTTTTTCTGTAATTCCTTCAAAAATAAACATCGTTCTTAAAACACTATACGGTAGCAGTATATGGTCTCCGGGTGCATTGTACTAGTTATTTTGTAAAATAAATTTCTATTTACAAATGCTGTCTGTTGTTTCCCGCATAGGTTTTCTTCTATAACGGATACACAAAAAATTAACACTTTCTAATTTAAAAGAACACATTCATGTAAACATATTTTATAATATTTTTCTATGCTTTTAATTAATTTATACTTTGCACATTTTGTAAATATTTATCCAAATTACACTTTACATTTAATACAGCACAATGTCAGTTCAATATTTTTTTTATTGAACATTTAACATCATTAAAAAAAGGAAAAAAACTTTTCTGAGAAACATTCTCGGCTAATGTTTATTTACCCCCTCAACAACTCGCTCCAACACAGCGAACAAAAGCAATACCCGTCGAAACAAAAACTATTCCTATGATTTATTTCAATACAACTTCAATTTCACAAACAAAACTTTACATTCCGGACCAAACTTCTTCTTCTCTGCAGTTTATTCCACCGGAACTCCACCGCAGACTTGAAACTCCAACAGTCTCGAAGCAACAACAGTAGCGACCAAGAACAATAGATCACGGACTTCATTCCGAAACTCTCTTTTCTTTCCAAATCTCCAGCTTTGTTCTTACTCGTCCTTTTTGCCCAACTGTTCGAATCTTTCGTTTGGTATAAAAAAGGAGGGGTGGAGATAAAGGAGAAAAGAGAACCTTCGAACAATGGGCCTCGGCAACCGATCAATGTCCAATACTCCACGATAAGCCTCGTTGTGTGGACAGTTTAGACACGCCGCACGCTTCCATGGCTGGGACGTGACCCGGTTGTAGACTGCTATAGTTCCCGCCACCCTTATTTGAAACATTTTAGGGATGGAAAACTGAAACCGTTTTTTTGCCCTCGGTTCTGAATGAATAACCGGTATTTTCATAGGTCGGTCCAAACCGAAAACCCGTTTTCTGCGAGAAAACCATCTAGAAAAACAGAAATAGGTTTTTCTTAAAAACCGTCTTCTGTGGTTTTTTTTAAATTTTAAATTTAAAAAAATTAGTTTTACACTTTGCGAACGGCATAGATAGCAAATGGAAGGAATTATTATTTTAAAAAAAGGAAATGGAGATGAAATAACGCAAAGCTCAATAAAAATACTCAAAACGATTGGAAAAAACGGAATAAGAAAAGCAACATTATAATTTTAAATAATAAGAAAGTAAAAAATAGGAAGAAACATAGAACTTGATTTTCCCAACAAAACACTTTAAACACTTAAAATTGACTGTAAATTGCGTTTTTTATTCGAAAGTTAAAAAAAAATAATAATTGTTTCTTTCAATTAATAAAAAACTGAAAATCTTAAAAAGCCTGGAACACGTTTTTTTTTTCATTGAAAAACCGGTTTTATAAAGCCAGTTTTTAAGTTTCGGTAAGACCGAAAAACCCGTTTTTGAAACATCAGTTTTTTCCTGAAAAACCGCCAACCCTACAGTTTCTTATTTTGATGGCGGCGACTATAGTGGCTGGTCCGACTTGGAGATACTTTGTAGGAAAGAGGAAGCAGATAAAAAGGGGACTTAAGGCAGTCTGATTTGTTGAATTGGAAGAATAAAAGTAAATATGGCTCTGAAATCAAACAAACAGTCGAGTTTAGTAGTTCTTGGACTTAATTAAGGAAAAAAATATATCTATCGTTTTTTTAAAACTGTTAGTTTTTTTCGAAATTTAGTTTTAAGTTTTTAAGGCAAATTTTTTAAGGTTTAGATGCAACTAACTTTTTGACTGTTTTGAGTAATAAGTTAAGTATTATTTTTTCATTACAAAAATGAGTGTTATTTTTTAAATCTTTAAAAGATCACAATATGTATAATTATTATTGATATATGGAGTAAGTCAAGTTTGTTAAGGGGACGCTCTGCCCAGTTCATTCGCCCGGACGATAATGTTGGCCTACTTCTTCTTGAAGAGACTTTCAAGCAAAATAGATGCGCTTACAATGGAAATTGAAGAGTCGCATTTGTTTAATTGGGATAATAATAAATAAAGATAGTTTTAAGGGACTCAAGAACCCCAACAAGGGATGAAAATATAGATTTTTCTGCTGTTGTAAAAATATGGAAACTTTCTAATATGATTTTCCAAAGTTTGAAAACAATTGGAAATATATTTGCCACAAAAAGTCCTTTTATTTCAACTTCTCATCGAATGTTTCACTTATATTTAATTCGTTGAATTGATTTTACCCAGTTCTTAATATACGGAAACAGATCCGTACTTAAAATGCTAAAATTTCAATAAATATTTTTGAAAAGCGATCATTTTTTTAACGAACAAAAGAGTATGTTGAATAGAATTTAGAATGAATTATTGAATATATTTGATAGATTTTTAATAAAAAAATTAAGTTTGTATACTTTATGAAATTCCGGGTGTTTACCAATTTTACCAATATTTTTCCCAAAACTATGCCTCTTTTCGAAATTTTGCTATCTTAAATTATTAAGAAAAATTCAATACTGCTTACGAAAAAGATAACTAAAAAAATTAGTCTAAAATCGAAGAAAGTTCTCCAAATATGCATACAAATTTAAAATATTTATTTTTAAAAAAGTTTTTATGGAAAAATTTGTTTTCGACCGTTTTATACTTCATTATTAACTGGAAATATTATTAATCTTAGATGTTTAACTGCTATTGCTTAGATGTTTAATTAACCTTTCCGATTTGAGAGTGCCATCAAACAAATAAATAATTTTAAATATTTGAATTTTAAAACTTTTTTTGGAAAAAGCATTGCTTTTAAAGCATTTTACACCTTTTTAACAAAAGAAGTTATGCCATTTAAATTAAAAGACGTTTGAGTATCAAGTACTCTTAGCCCTCTAATGCATACTGTTGCCATATGGCAACAAGTAATATAATCCACTTTATTCTATTAAAGTAGAGCTCCTTCTCGACAAATCTGTGTTTTTTTTTAAATATATTGGATTCCATTTTGAAGTTTAAGTGACTATAATAACCCTTATAGATGACAGTAGTAAAAGTGTATTAAAAATTAAAGAGTGAAGTTAGTAACTGTTGTGAAATTACGTCTTTGGCAGTATTCAAAGTATAATAATATTAGTACTAAATATAAATAAATTGTTTTGAAAAAAATAATTACAGTTCGGGAGAGTTATTTTAAAATACATTTAGTAGTTTTCTAATCATTTTTATCAAAATTCGAATTTTGCAGTTAATTTTTTTCAGTATTTTCCCCATAATGTATGAGTATTAAAGATACAAATATATTTTTTCATGATGGAAAACAAATCATGCATTACAGGGTTAAATTAAATGAACAACCTTGGACGTTAAAACAGAAGATTGAAACCTTAAATGTTAAAATATCTTTGAATTTGTTGCATAAGTTCAGCTCACTGCCAATAATATTTTCACATTTAAGATTTTAAACTTAAAGCAGTGTTGTCATAAAATCATATAAAAAAACGAAACTCTTTTTTTATTAACTACTATGAATTTCCAATAACCTAAATATCCGTTAGCGGCTTCGGCATTGCGTGTGCCAGTTTAAATATTTATATATTTACCAATCACCAACAATAGTAATTGAAAGTAAAAACTTTGATGTGTAACTTTTTTGGAACATATTGATTGTTAAAAAAATAAAACTAAATGCCGCCTAAGGATGTAAAATCCTAAAGCAAAATATGTGCCATTCGAACTCGCAATCTTTAAGTTGCAAGTGAAGCTACATTACCAACCCGGCTATAAAAAATCTCGAAAGAAGAAATGTTGTTGACATCTAATACGCCATAAAGATACGTCATTGAGAAATTGTCTTAAACTGTAAACAAATTTATTAAAAAGCTTAAGATCAGAAAGTAAGCAAAATTGCTTTGAACCTTCCAAAGCACAAGAAATGTCCGCCGATGGGACGTTTTTATTTTAAAGTTGTATTCTAAACTTTTTGAGTTATGATTTGTCTAAAAAAGAGATAGTTAAAAAATGAAAAAAAAATATAATATTAATTACATAACAAAATGTTTCTATTAAAGTAAAACTCGTTGTGCCGACTGTTTCGACTCACTGGCACGCTTCTATTATAGCCCATACGTGACCCGTTTATTGACCGGTGGCCACCGTTTCTTGAAGATTCTCTCAAGGAAAGTGAGAAAAAGGACTTAATAAAGATACTGCTTTGTTTAATTAAGATAATACAAATGGATATATCTTTAGAAATAAAGACAATCTCGAGTTTAGATTTTTGGATGAAGTAAAAGGTTAAAAGTGTATATATATATATTGTTATCATATTAAGAATCTTTCGTACTTTAAGCAAAGTAGTTAACGAATATATATATAAGCTTGAAGTCAACTAGTTTTTATGTGCTGAGGACTTATAAAAGATATATATTTAAAAGTGTTTAGTTTTTATGAAACCACCAAATTTTTCCACCAATACTTGACAATAGGCCTCCGTTACACTTACAAAAAAGATACACTGTGCGTTACAAAGCAAGGACTTGCCTTGTTTTTTGTTTGTCGCATGGTGGCTAGTAATTACTTTAGAAATATTTAAGTAAAAGGAAATGATAAAAACGAACTCAAGTCGCCTGATTTGTTGAAATGGAAGTTCAAATGTAACGGCAGTCATAAAAGATCAAATAAAATGAAAATTTATTTCTTTGGAGATAATTTCTTTCTTTCTCATAAAGAGAATAAAAAATTTAGCTAGCTTAAAGAAATAATTTCAAAAGTATGTATCGTATTTACGATGTTAAAGATGTTGTGAAAATAAATAAAAGTTATTTTCAATACAAAGTTTGATACTTTTTAGGTTTTAAATTTCGTAGTTAAGAGTACGTAATTCTTTTGGTGTACCAAATCATTTTAATAAGGTCTTTTTAAAATTGACAACCTTACTACAATTAAGTTTTTAAGAGCTAACTAAACGAGCAAGAAGGACAAATTAATTCTGCTAATATCTATTGAGGCAATACCCATAATAAAATACTCAAACAACTCTAAGCATACATAGATTTAATAAAAAAAATACTGTCCTAAAAATATGTAGACAAAAAGTGTTGAAAGCTGGTTAAGAATTGATAACCAAAATATGCATATTCAAAGGTCATTTACTTGTGCCACAATAGTTTTCTGAGATATAAGCGAATCGGTCGTTCCCTTTTCGACTGATTGCAAAGATGCCTCCCAATTTGCAATTTTTGTAAAAGGTAATTTTAAAAGCCTATCGTTTGAAAGCTCGTGGAGTGAAAGTTGTCGACATAGTAAGAAAAATTTAAGCAGCAGGGTTGGAAGTTATCGAATTCTGCCAAAAAAATACAATTTTGAACAAAATCCCGTTATGAGCAACCAAAGAAAACAACTAAAAAGCACTAGAGCTTTTGATATTAGTTTCAACACAGAACCTGTCTGCCCGGTCAACTTTAAGAAAAATTACCGTTCTAGTATCAGAATTCACGGTGCATTCACGGCTGCAGGCAAGTAAATTTCTTGATTGTCAAAAATGCGTCGGACGCCAAAGTCTACAAAATGGCATGAATACTCCCGTGTTTAGTGGGCTCGAACTCATATAATTATACAGAATAATGGTTGAGTGTATTGTTCAAAGATGAAGATAAATTTAATGTAGATGGACCCGATGTTTTTTGCTTAATATTGGCACGATATTCGCAAGGAGCCACGAACTTTTTTCAACAGACAACAAGGAGAGGGCTAACTCATGGCATTTTCTTATAACGGAACTACCAATATTGCTTTTTTAAAAGGTCTTCAGTGTTCCGAGAATTACCAGGAAACGCTCGAAGTACAGTTACTTCCATTTGGAAAATGAAGTGGACAAATTTTTATATAAGAAGCACAATTGCTATATTAACGTGTCAAACTCTCCGTACAATGCAGTGGGTTAAGACAAAACCAACCAATTCTTATGGACTAGCCAACCTTAGGTCCTGAACCCAATGAGAGAAGTGTCAATTTGCAGCAGTGTCAGTCTGTGAACGGGAGACTTTATTTTTGTATATTACTCTTATTTTATTGATGTTTTTATTATTAAAAGTGATTTTAAAGTTGTTACTTATTTTTTTCAATAAAAAATAAAAAAAACCGTTATCTATAAACTTTTGGGACGCACTGTAGTGCTGAACGCATACTAGCGTTGTATCCTAAATTGATATATCATAGTAATATATATGCAACTAATTTTTCCTAAATATTTTGTTTTAAATCTCAGGATTCGGTATATAAATAATATTTTAAGTGAAAGTCGAAATCTGTGAGAACTAACAGTGTACACAAAACGCGCAAAGAAAGTTTGCTGTTGAATTTCAGTTTACAAAATAAATTACAGTTGGCAAGCATCAGACGTTTTTTGACCTACTTTTCATCCATCTATCTTCCCAAGCGAGATCCGTAAATTGTTAAATGTACTGAATAGATTATTTTTGACGTATAGAAATTTCAGTATGCATTGCGGTCGATGGAAGTGACTGCAGTGTGATACGCCTCTATCAATTTACGGAATTGCGTTTCTAGGTTTTCCGAAATTTAAAATAGTGAGGTGAATTTGGTAGATTTATGTAGAATTCAAAACAACCCACTTCAATTTATGTAAAAATTGACCTTAGGTAAATTAAACTGATTTTTTATTTAGTAAAAACCATGCTCATGGGGCTGTAGGGAGCCTAGTGGTCAAAGATCTCGGACTCGAGATCAGAAGGTTGAGAGTTCGAGACCCGGTCGCCACTGAAGACCTACCGAGTATATGCGGAGTACGTGCTCGTAAAATCTGTTGGGTCCGAAAGTCCTGTGGTCGGTCATTGCGCAGTTCACCATGGGTACAGGTTCCTGGAGAAAATTTCCCTCCCCTTCAGGGACATGTCTAAATTGTGGAGGTGGCGACAGATGGCAGCATCTGTCATTAGTGTATGTGTGCGTCTTGTGTTGTCCTACTTGACGATTGTTTATAAGCGGGTCCTTGTGTGACCAAGCACACAAGCCTGAAAATATATGTCAAACCAACCAACCAACCATGCTCATAATGTAGTTTCATACAAATAATGATCAAAAATGAAAACAATCCATCTTAATCTGCTCATAAGGGAGCTAACACTACACTGGTCTTTCTGTGAAGCAAACTAGTTTGGAAACAGATATAGTGACGTGGGAGACATACAAGGCTTATGTTTTACCTTAAATAGCCGGACCAGAGGACATGGTCAGAAGTTGAATAAATCATGCTTTAGAAGGGAGGTAAGAAAACATTATTGTTGTAATAGAGTCGTCAACGAGTGGAATTCTTTACCAGAATACGTTGTGTATTCGAAGCAAGTGGAAGATTTTAAGAAGAATCTTGATAGCTATTGGAAACTGGTAAGGAATTAGATATATTTTGGACCAATCTTGCTGGGCCTCTGGCCTGTTGTTGGTCGACAATTTTTGTATTTGTATTTGTTACATGATAGAGAATACCATAAAATTTTAGTTTTAAAAAGTTCTTTAATAGAAATGTATCACCCATCTGTGTCACCAAAAATTAAATATTCATCAAAACAATTTATAATAAAGGTATTTTCATTGCACAAATTACTTATAGAGAGTGCTGAGTTTTATTTAAAAAAATACTTAATAATGCAGATAATCCAAGCTTTCTAAAAATTATTATTTCAAAATAATAGCATGTAAAATAAGTAATTAAATAATTTAAGAGCAAAAGCATACAAGCATCTTATTATGTTAAAAAAAAACCCAGATATTTTACATTTAGTTAAGTTTCTTAAACTAGAATAAAGTAAACCGAATACTTTGTTTAAAATTGTTACGATTAAAAAAAAATGTAATGTATGTTTTACTGTATTAAAAATGACACATGTGATAACATAAGGAGAGCAAATTACATTTATCACATCACAAACGGTAACCTATTCTTTACACTTCTCTGGCGACCACCATTATACATAAATGGCATGAATACTCCCGTGTTTAGTGGGCTCGAACTCATATAATTATACAGAATAATGGTTGAGTGTATTGTTCAAAGATGAAGATAAATTTAATGTAGATGGACCCGATGTTTTTTGCTTAATATTGGCACGATATTCGCAAGGAGCCACGAACTTTTTTCAACAGACAACAAGGAGAGGGCTAACTCATGGCATTTTCTTATAACGGAACTACCAATATTGCTTTTTTAAAAGGTCTTCAGTGTTCCGAGAATTACCAGGAAACGCTCGAAGTACAGTTACTTCCATTTGGAAAATGAAGTGGACAAATTTTTATATAAGAAGCACAATTGCTATATTAACGTGTCAAACTCTCCGTACAATGCAGTGGGTTAAGACAAAACCAACCAATTCTTATGGACTAGCCAACCTTAGGTCCTGAACCCAATGAGAGAAGTGTCAATTTGCAGCAGTGTCAGTCTGTGAACGGGAGACTTTATTTTTGTATATTACTCTTATTTTATTGATGTTTTTATTATTAAAAGTGATTTTAAAGTTGTTACTTATTTTTTTCAATAAAAAATAAAAAAAAAACTTTGTCTATAAACTTTTGGGACGCACCGCAGTACTGAACGCATACTAGCGTTGTATCCTAAATTGATATATCATAGTAATATATATGCAACTAATTTTTCCTAAATATTTTGTTTTAAATCTCAGGATTCGGTATATAAATAATATTTTAAGTGAAAGTCGAAATCTGTGAGAACTAACAGTGTACACAAAACGCGCAAAGAAAGTTTGCTGTTGAATTTCAGTTTACAAAATAAATTACAGTTGGCAAGCATCAGACGTTTTTTGACCTACTTTTCATCCATCTATCTTCCCAAGCGAGATCCGTAAATTGTTAAATGTACTGAATAGATTATTTTTGACGTATAGAAATTTCAGTATGCATTGCGGTCGATGGAAGTGACTGCAGTGTGATACGCCTCTATCAATTTACGGAATTGCGTTTCTAGGTTTTCCGAAATTTAAAATAGTGAGGTGAATTTGGTAGATTTATGTAGAATTCAAAACAACCCACTTCAATTTATGTAAAAATTGACCTTAGGTAAATTAAACTGATTTTTTATTTAGTAAAAACCATGCTCATGGGGCTGTAGGGAGCCTAGTGGTCAAAGATCTCGGACTCGAGATCAGAAGGTTGAGAGTTCGAGACCCGGTCGCCACTGAAGACCTACCGAGTATATGCGGAGTACGTGCTCGTAAAATCTGTTGGGTCCGAAAGTCCTGTGGTCGGTCATTGCGCAGTTCACCATGGGTACAGGTTCCTGGAGAAAATTTCCCTCCCCTTCAGGGACATGTCTAAATTGTGGAGGTGGCGACAGATGGCAGCATCTGTCATTAGTGTATGTGTGCGTCTTGTGTTGTCCTACTTGACGATTGTTTATAAGCGGGTCCTTGTGTGACCAAGCACACAAGCCTGAAAATATATGTCAAACCAACCAACCAACCATGCTCATAATGTAGTTTCATACAAATAATGATCAAAAATGAAAACAATCCATCTTAATCTGCTCATAAGGGAGCTAACACTACACTGGTCTTTCTGTGAAGCAAACTAGTTTGGAAACAGATATAGTGACGTGGGAGACATACAAGGCTTATGTTTTACCTTAAATAGCCGGACCAGAGGACATGGTCAGAAGTTGAATAAATCATGCTTTAGAAGGGAGGTAAGAAAACATTATTGTTGTAATAGAGTCGTCAACGAGTGGAATTCTTTACCAGAATACGTTGTGTATTCGAAGCAAGTGGAAGATTTTAAGAAGAATCTTGATAGCTATTGGAAACTGGTAAGGAATTAGATATATTTTGGACCAATCTTGCTGGGCCTCTGGCCTGTTGTTGGTCGACAATTTTTGTATTTGTATTTGTTACATGATAGAGAATACCATAAAATTTTAGTTTTAAAAAGTTCTTTAATAGAAATGTATCACCCATCTGTGTCACCAAAAATTAAATATTCATCAAAACAATTTATAATAAAGGTATTTTCATTGCACAAATTACTTATAGAGAGTGCTGAGTTTTATTTAAAAAAATACTTAATAATGCAGATAATCCAAGCTTTCTAAAAATTATTATTTCAAAATAATAGCATGTAAAATAAGTAATTAAATAATTTAAGAGCAAAAGCATACAAGCATCTTATTATGTTAAAAAAAACCCAGATATTTTACATTTAGTTAAGTTTCTTAAACTAGAATAAAGTAAACCGAATACTTTGTTTAAAATTGTTACGATTAAAAAAAAATGTAATGTATGTTTTACTGTATTAAAAATGACACATGTGATAACATAAGGAGAGCAAATTACATTTATCACATCACAAACGGTAACCTATTTTTTACACTTCTCTGGCGACCACCATATTTTTTCAAAAGAGAAAACACCAACAGGGACAAAAGCGCCAATATATGGACAAAAATACACACGGTAAGATGCCAAATAAACGAAGAAAGGGAAAATAAATCGAATTGGACTCACACTGAAAAAACCTCAGCGCGTTTCATGGGCTGTATTACCACATGAAAACGAAAAATGAGATAGACTTCAAAAAGTCTAAAAAACATCAATTCCACTATGAAGGTACAATAGGATTTCATTTATCTTATATCAAGCAGTTTCTTGAAGAAAGGGTTACGTTTTCTAAGTTTAAGATGTTTTTGTTTTAAGTATTTTCTTATTTAACATTGGTTTGTTTTATTTCACCGCACCATCTTGAAATGTACGTCTTTTTTAAATTTAAGAACATTTAAGCCTCTGTTTACTTTCATTGAAATCTGGAAGGCATTTCGTTTCTGTGAACTGAACTCGACACTTATTAAGAACTATATTGATAGCATGAATAACTATTACTCACAATGAAAAACATATTTCCATTACTAAATTATTAAACCATACTAAATAAATAATATTAAACATAAAAAAACGATTAAAAAAATGAAACAATGACCTTATAGCTTTAATATAAAAAAATAAGATTTAACTTTTGAGAATTTTCTCAATAAGATGTCCACATAATAACGTGAAAAATATATTTCTTTAAAAAAATTTATCATTTCTCTGGTGGGATAAGTTTGTAACTGAACAGGACATACAAAAAGATGCTTGCTATACAGGCACACGTAGAACGTGACTATAGAAAGGTATAGGTTTACCGTGACGTTATTATCAGCTGAGTAAAGTTCCTTTTGAGGCTTTTGTGATGGAAAAAATCCATTGAATGCTGAGATGATATTTGGAAATATATTTGAGGTTTGTATTATAAAATGATAACATTGAAGGCTCGGGATATAGGTACTTTGAAAAAAAAAATAAGTATTGTTGTGTCAATATCGTTCCTTTAGAACTATTTTCCACAATGTTTTAATATTTTAAAAACAAAGCAATTAAACTAGCTCAGTTTAATTTAGCTGTTTAAACGTCAAACTGAATAAGTGAATATCTTCCCCACCAAAAAATTATTTCTTAAAAGGTACTCAAAATCATTTGCTAAAATTCTAATTGTAAGAATAAAATTATTAATATAATATATTTTATTATTGTTTAAATTTTTGTGCATAAATTAAAATATTTTCAATGTAAAGTGGTTAAACTTTGATATTACATTATTAAAAATAGACTTGAATATACTATTTACTGCATTTACCAAATAGATATTTTTATAACGATAAATTTTTTAATACTCATGTTTAGTAAAATTTTACTTTCAACCTCAAAATAATATTTTCAAAAAAAATTATGCTTTCAATTTTTTTTTCATGAAGTATAAAATAAATTTTCCGCCATACCATTTTCTCGTGTTATATAAATCCACAAAATTATAGGATGAAATATGACACAATTTTGTGCAGCAAACTCTAAAAAGGGTTATATATTTTATACTTTATTGCTCTAACTTCCTCTCATAAATCCTGGGAAAGTTCTACTTGAATTGCAAAACGTGAAACTTCTTTGTTTTTTCATCTCAAAAACTATTAACTCCCCTATATAATTCTGGCCAGGATTCAACAATAACTCTTTTATCCCATACAGAAAAAGAAAATATTTCATCCGATTCAGTAGCACTGGATATTCTCAATAAGTTATTTAATGAAAGTAACCCAAACAAAAGTTCAGAATGTACTTTTCTGTTTCTTTGGTCCCCCACGGGTGGCGCGCAATCGAGCTATCTGTCTGTCTACGATGGTAGGTAGAGAAGAAAACTTAGTAGACTCCAACGACTTGGTAAAATTGACTGAAGTCTTTCAAGAAAACAAACGGTTGGGTAGGACCTAACATGATTAGCTGAATTGGCAAAAAAGTCATTAGTGTCTTGTACCAATCTTTGTCTGTTATGCATAGTATCACTTGAAATTAGTTTTTATTGAAGTTGATAGTGTTGTGGTAGCCCTGCGGTGATAGATTATGTAGTTCAAATTATCTTATTTTAAGCTGTTTTGTAAAAAAAAGCAATTATTAAGCAGGTTTTTTTTTATAATTTATGGTATTGTCTGAATAATAGTCGTAAATCAGGTCTTTAAAAAAATCGTTTTTTTTCTTTTGGGGCATTTTTATCTTAATGCTTTTCACACTAATCAACAATTGTTGTGACGAAGTTTTTTTTCAATAATTTTGCATATAATTGGTCTGGTTAACTATATTAAATCCGCACTTAATTTTTTATGAGCATAAAAAATCGTGTTGGGAAGTATTAAAATAACTAAAGTTAAGAGTTATTTGCGCGAGTTTTTTTTATTGAAATATACACTTTCTACAAATATCAATGCATTTGCATAAAATCATAGATTTAGCTCGTTTACAGCTGTAAATTCAATAGAAATCCTATCCATATATTTTCGGTATATCCTATTTGTTATGGTGTCGCAAAGATCCCACGTGACATGGGTCAGTTAGCGTATGATTGCAAATACTCAATCTTCTCTTCTAAGCAGTCTTTGGTAACTGACATCATTGTTCCTCGCCCAAAACAATAAAGACCTAGGAAAGACCGGAACACCCTGGGGTAAATGGGGTAAGGCTAAGACAGTTCCAGAACAAATAGGGAGTTAGGCCGAAAACCAGATTTCCTTGCGGTCGCCAATTGTTGAGTGCAGCAATGCAATTATTGGACTTATGAGAAATTAGATTGTCCACGGACGTATCGCTTTCTTTTTTTGTTTGTGTAGATAAGCCCCATGGACCCATACCGTGACAGGGGATACAAAAAGAGTGGGATTCGTTAGTGATTGGGCCAAAAGAAGGGAGCGGGGGTAGGGGAAGGGCAGACGATATTTTTATCGAAGTGTGTTCTGCTTTTTATCAAGATATACCATGAATGAGAAGCGAATTTATTGATCCAAGGCAGTGGTGGTTTCTTGTTGGGGAAATGAAAATGTTTTCTTGTGATATTCCCAAGACGGTTTTTGTTAGTCTTATATGTGGTTTTCTTTGCTTGTTAAAGAATACACATTTGACATCTTCGACATTATTTTTCCATATATATGATTTTTCAATTTTTTGGGTTGTTGTCTAATAACAAAAAGTAAATACTTTACCAATTAACTTTAAAATAAAACTAGTATTATACAGAGAGTTCAATTTCAACATTTTTTTCAAAATTAAACATCGAGAATTTCTTACAAATAGACTGACGCAATGGTCCTGTTTTTTCAGATAGAGTAGATAGAAACAGACACAAATGACCCAACTTGTAGATTTTGGCTTGTAATTTTTAAACGAAACCATTTATAGATGTGAAGCTGCTGTCAATTTATGCTTCATAAAGTATTAAACAATGCATAATGGAATTTTTATGAAGTATTAAAATTGTGGTAACATATATATTATATAAAAAATAAGTTTTGGGTCATGAATCCCAATGCATGGGGATACATGACCCACACTCTTAATACAAGCGAGCGATTTTAACTCAGTCTCAGTTAATATTCACTCCCTTCCAGTGTTGAAAATGCACTTCTCCTACAGGAGAGGATTTCACTCTTTTGTTTTAAGAGTGCACCCATTAGGGATACGTGACCCAACAAAAAAATTCGATGGTAAGACTTGCAATTATCAAAATGTACTTTTACCTAATAACAAAACTATCATCATATTATAAAGTTTAAATAGATATTATAGTTTTTTAAGACAAAATTGTTATTTATTCTTTTTATCACATTAATTATGCTTAGATTAACCAACTTATATTTAAACGTTAAATCTTGTTTAAATACAAAACTGGGAATTCCTTTATTTTGCAGAGAAAACACAGATGGCTAAAGATTCACTTCTATTTGAACAATATCAACTAACTTGGGATGTATTATCCATTTCTAGCCATTTAAATATTTTTTAAAGATCCTCTCTGCATACTTATTTGAAAGCTCGTTAAAAAAATGCCCTTGTACCATCCCAACAAACCTTGTATTTCGTTAAGTACCCAGTCACTTACTTTTTGGACTACCGTGATAGAAAAATTACTTGGTATACTTCTGTCTGCTTTTGTGTAGTTTACTTGGGTCACGTATCCCTAATTGGTTTGGGTCAAGTATCCACTTTTTTTGACCGAAAAATCTTACGGCACCAAAAATTTACTTTCAGTGCATGAAAACGCGTTTCTGCGTCTAGCTAAACACGTACGCAATGGTACAGTTGGTTTTTTTTTCACCATGTGGTTAGCTGACTGAAAGGAAAAAAGTGATGCCACTTCCAACTCATAAAACTTTACCAGCTTTTTAGCTTTATTTTTTTAAATATATATTTTTCTTTTACGTAAATGAAAGTTGATTGAATAATAAAGTTGAAAAAATTGGAATCGATGAAGTAGCGGTAGTGCAATGAATTTGAATACTTAGTAAATCAATAGAGGATCAATTATGTTTTGGTAACGTAACACTGGGCGTTCTAAGTAAGGTTGCGTCACCTGACTGTGGTTCTAAAATACGACGCACGTCGCCAATAGCCCTCGTGTAGCTCTAGTGCGACGATAATTCAAATAAAAAAAACTAAGTAAGGTTGACCACCTGGCCGAGTTACTTGCTTCACTTCCCAGCAAAGCAGGACTTGGCCAATACCTTCTGTAAGCAAGGTCTTAACGAGGGAAATCTTTTTGAAGATGACGTAGTAAAAGTAGTCTACTCTGACTAATCACTAATCTAAAAAAAGTGGCGAATTATGCCTTGTATTTGCTGCCTTCTTTTATTATTGGTTAGATTCGATTGCGCATACTACGTAATTGTTGGAGGACAGATGCCTTCTCTTTAGAAGGTGTTGCCCACAGTGGACTGTTTCACTGCTAATTTTAGTTAAATTACTCTGTTCTATATTGTTAGTGTTCAATATAATATATTAATATTGCCAATATAATATATTAATAATGTTTGTATTATATATTGATATTTTTCAATATTTTGACCAAATTTTTAAATATTTCCACTACATATAACTTTTGAACAAAATTAAAAAACCATATAAAAATAACTCTTTAGAAACTCCTAAAACTCTTAAGTTCTTTTCTCAAAAAACACTCCGTTATAAAAATCCCAGTGTCTGTTTAATCACTTCAAGAGACGTGAGCTGGTTCTAAATCCCCTCCAAAATGCATTCGAGTCCCGCTAAAAACTAAGCAAAAACGACGTTCCGATTCCAGTTTCTTGTTTGCAGAACACTTTCTGACAAATGGCGCCCATAACACCAGTGACATCAGCCGCCACCTAAACTCTCCGTATTCTTTTCTTTTTCGACTAAAAGCTACTTCAACCGATTGGAATTGCGTATTCGCTGGGGAGGGTTATATTTTAAAAGTAGTGACTTTTATTTTGCAGTTTTGTTGCAGCAGCGTCTCGGTTTTTTTTGGATATTTTGTTTCGAGTCTCGTTTTACAGGGTTCCGGAGAATAAATGTTGAACATGATTTCGTGTGGTGGTGTATTTTTTTGTTCTGTTTTTATTTGGGCTCGAATGGTGGGTAAAATTTCAACCGCTACGTGATCTACTTAGAGTGGTTGAGAAATTTATGTAATAGGTGATGTTCTGTGTTTTTCGAATAAGAAAAGAGCGTGAGATGCCTTTAATATTTTTTATTTCGTGTTTTGAATTTTTTCAACTAAGAAATGCTAAGTGCAACGTTACAAATATGGGAACATGTGTTTTGACTTTTTTAACTCTTTCGTAATACCTGAAAGTGCCATTGCATTTCATTGTAGTAGGTTTTAACTTTTATAATTTTTTTTATAAAAATAAAATTACTATGCTTACTCACAGTTAAAATTTAAATAATCCATAGTATATAGTTTACCAATTATTATTTTTATTTTTAAGTATTATATTTCTTTGTCAGTCTGAATTTCTGTGTACATAAGATGCACAATTACACATGTATTACAGCGGAATTATTATTGGACAGCATCATCTGTGGTTTACAATCATCATCATCATCTGTGGTCCACATCCTGGACTGCCTGGGACTTTCCAGACTCGATCTTTATGAAAATCCAGTCATGATCCTTGACTTTTTTGGGAGTGACTAACATCATAGACCTGGTTTAGCTCTGCCAAGCTAAGGAGATAAGCAGCAACAACATCAACAACAATCATACTATGCCTCTTCTCACCAGCACAACGTTAATTTACAGTGGCTATCATCTCTTTAATTCAACAATGCCATCTTAAATGAACTTCCACCATGTCGCATGGTAGTTCTGTTTAAAATTTTAGCGCAAGATTGCACCAGAATACTGGAACTTTCTAGCTGCCACCAGTATTTGGAGCGCTGATTCACCACATTAACGGTTTATCAAAAAGTTATGGTTTCACCTCGAAATTGCTAAATTCACGCTCCTAACAGTGGGGGCAATTAGAAAGTTCCAGGATTCCGGTGCAATTTTGAGTCAACATTTTTCACAGTGTAACCAAAATAGTGGGGTTCAAACCTGAATAAGGCATGTATGTGTCTCCGGGGACAGAAGTCTTCCTTTCACCTGAATTGCATTTCACTTTTGAAAGAAAAGCAGCGCACTCTCCTTGGTTCAGTCTGGGGTCACAGTCTTTGCTAACCAATTTATTATCAGGTGTGTCTTGCATAAATGAAGAGCTTATTAGAATGTACCAAGTGACATAAAATTGAAAACGAGAAAATGAGCTTCAAGGTTTTTGTTTGCACTCAGATGCGTTGAAAACGGCACTTGCAAAAGGTAAAAACTATACTAAACTTAAAGTTTATGGAAATTTAGAAGCATGTCATTTTTAAAATAGGGAGCAACATGTTCCATTGACAAAAAATCTCATTATTTCTTCAAAATGTCACTTAGCACGTTCTTACACTAAGCTCTTCAAATTTCTTTGGTTCTTGTCTATCCATATGCAATTATCCATCCCAGGTAAGGGAACACGTGACAATAACAACAACATCTTAAACGAATTCGATGCAATCTAAATTTAATATTTACCTCTTCAGTAATTTGATTATTTATACGATAGCAAAATATTATGCTCTTAATTTTTGTTTACCCTCCCTTTAAAAGGACACGGTAGTAACTTTTCAGGTAGCTTAATACAAACAGTTTCCGCCTTCTTTCACCAAAATATTGACTTTAAAATCTTATCTTCTAAAAACCTTCTAAAATATTTCCCTCTCAGTGTTTTGAAACTTTAATGAACTGTACTTGATCAATCATCTTTGTGATGTTTTAGTTTAAGAAGAAGCCTATTAAGCACGATCTTTGAATGTTTATCGATCTTTGAAGTTTGCCTGAACAGCTGTGTAATTTATAATATTTTGTTGGTATAAGATAAAATTAAATAGTAAAAAAAGTTGTAACGTTTTAGAAAAATTTCTTAGTCTTAATTTTCAGTTATACTACTTACAGTTTGGTAAAAATGTAAACTTGCTCGTGCATAAGCGTTATGTGTTTAATGTCAATAACTGGCATATGAATTGTGAAGTTGCAAAAATCGAATGTTCTAGAACATACCTATTATATAGGGCCCGTCCCTTTTATTGGCGACTTTTTATAATGGTAAATTCAACTGGACTAAGTTACAATTGAATGGAAAGGACCATATGACTTAGTTTGGCATTTAAGAATTTGAGTTTTGCAGCTACACAGGTTTTAAATAAGAAGAATTAGAAGTTAAAATATTTTTACAGTTATATATGCAATGAATGATATCTAATTCTTATAGAACATAGATATTATGAGCAAATACACAGTGAACTGTAAATTATATAAAAAAAGATGAGGGAGCGAAAAACCATTTTCCAATTACGAGTTTAGTTTATTTATTAAAACATATCCGCGTAACTAAAACTAACCAAACTCCATACCAACAAGCAGCTTAACTACCAGTTACGGTCAAATTACGCACGAATTGGCCAGCCAAGCCCCTATACCCTAATCACACGACGAGAGCAAGTCTGATGCGTTACATCCTCTAATCCGCAGTACTAGGATGCGAGGAGCTTAGAAGAGCTTTGCAGAACATGGCTCATTTGCACCATGCTGGGGACCCCTAAGACCGCAGAAATTGAGGTGGTGACTTTGAATTTTTTTTGTTACTGTTAAGAGTGAAATAGTATCTTATATTCTCTGTTTTAAAGGATCACTTGGTGCTAAACGAAATTACATATAAATGTTTTTTAATTCGTTATTGTGTTTGTTTATTATATGCAAAAACATATAGTTTAGTTTTATGTTATATTATTTGTTAATTGCATATTCATTTGATTCTAACTACGATGCGTCAAAATAATATTTTTAATAGTTTTAGAGTTAGATAAGATAACTTTTTTGTAATAATTTCTTTCTAATATCTTATAAATTAATTCTTAAGGATTTTTAAACTTCAAACATTAAAAATGTGTACACCTTAACATTAAATAAATACAAAAAGAGAAATGTTAAGCACTAAAATTTTTGAGCTAGGTTTCATCATACAATGGTTTCTAGTATCGTCAACGTTTCACCATATTTTCATTATTAGGTTGAATCAGTTTTCAGATTTTGGAAACAAAACCTTAACAAATGGTACAATCAAAGCCGCAAAATCTTATGAAATAGGGGAGAGTGTTGTACCTTGGGACACTGACAATTTCTAAGAATCTATTGGCAAGATTCATACATTGTTTACTTCTAATAGTACCCTTAACCAACAGACATCATCAAAATAAAATTTAACACTAGCATCATTGAATTGATGAATTGGTGACAAAAAATAATATTTCATTACCCCAAAGTAAATATTTTTCTCATTCTAATATAATTTTTTACCTCTGTACTTGTACAAAAAGTCAACTGCATTTTATTTTCTTCATAAAAGAGAATATTTTAAAATATTTTGGTTATGAGAAAATAATGATAATGCATTTAGATTGGCCACTACCTTGCTTTTATTGAAACCATGTAGTTTGTTGTCCCTTGGGACAGTAAGCATATTGTATCATCATATAATGTTAAATAATTTGGACTTGCAGTTTTACTGTATAATTTAAATTATTCTTGAATTATGAACTTTTATTTGTGTATTTCCTAGAAAAAACAATAAAGTTTGTTTCCTGACGCAAATTAGTTCAAATGCATGACTATTGACTGAATTATAAAGTATGTCCCAAGGTACAACATCATATTGTACCTTGCGATAATTTATCCTCTCTACTTTAAATGAGTGGCAATTTTTTAATTTCAAGCTGCCAGAATTCAAAAAAATTTAATATAGATGAATATATTGGTGTGTTGAAATGCTGCTTTTAAATTTTTATTTTGACTATAATTATCGAAGAAAAAAATGGAAATGTAAAAATTGTCCCAAGGTACAACAGTCTCCCCTATTTACCAGAAAGCCATTGCTGCTACTGGGAACCATATTTTTGGTGAGACCAAGAGCCAAATTTTTAACCGTAAAATTTACCGCCGGAATGGCCTTGAAATTTTGAAAACTTGTTTAGTTATACTGCATAATTTTTATTTCAATTTATTTTGAAAAAAAAAATATTAAAAAAAAAATCAGATTTTGTTATACTGAAGAGATGGTCTTAAAAACATTTTTAATTAAAAAAAACACATTATGAATGAAAATTTATTATAAAATTTTGGATTATTGTAAGAAATACTGATGCATAAAGTAAGAAAATAAAACCAAACCGGGTCTAACTCCCAAATGGTTAATAACATCTTAAAAAACCTGTTAAATAGTTTCAAACTTTAAACATTATGGACAATTACACCTTATCAATAACTGAGAAAACAAAAAAGGAGAAATGTTGCAAGCCCTTACGCCATTTCTAGAACTTCCAAAAGAGAGCAGCAAGAAGAGAACATCAAATCGAAATATCTGCCATACCCTTCACTTTGTGACAACATCATCAGCACTTGCGGCATGCAATTGCAGCAGCATTTCAATCGAAAATCGATTGCTGAACGGCATAACCCGAAGCAGTTCTCCGTTGCGATTCTCCATAAACATATACAGCACGAATGCTCTTTAAATGTACATATACAGATAAAGGCCTATGCATTATAAATGGAGGTTTATTGTTTGAAGGGCGATAATTGAATTGGTATACTTTGAAAATATCCTAACATAGCAATTTACGAATACAAAATATTGAATTATAGAAAAGATTGAATGATACAATTTACAAATAAGTGAAGAGTGCAATGGAGAAACCACTTGATTTTTTAGGAGTCTTTCCTTATGGGTCTGCTTGGCGAACGTTGGCGACAGGAAACCGGTTTTTCTTTCGGTTCTTCATTTGCGGTGCAAACGTGTTACTCATGTCCACTGATCTCTGGCGTGAATCAGGGTTGTCGCGAAAGAAAAACGAAGCTAGTAACCGGTTTCTTTATACCAGTTCAGGCGACTTCTCGTTATCATTGCCAAAGAGGCTTATTGAGGAAAGCCTTCTACAAAATGAAGTGGTTTTTCCCTTGTACTCTTCAAGTGACAACATACATACAAAAATGAAACAATAATAACCAAAACAATCATTCTATTCATGCTACTTTTTTAGGAGGAAACATCATGCACAGAGGGGTTGTTTCTTTTTGTGGTAAATCCTAAGATCAAAAACCATGAATTAAAGAAAATTATTGATTATATTAATTTAGATACAAGTGATATGACATACAATTAGCGCAAGTGCTTCATATAAGGGAGAGTCACTGGGAATTTATGCCGATTAGGCATCATTATTATAACAAGGGAACCCTCAACATGATATTCGTAATTAATAATTATCAAGTTCTGCTCATAACCATTGAGTTACTTATATATAACAGCCAGGATTTAACTGCTCATCCTATCCTATATACAAGTGGATATAGATCAGTGCTTTAACTCCTGTAGATAATTAAAAAATTTTGTATAATTGCTTTGATATTCATAGTTTTGTAATTGATTTAAATATATAGAGTTTATTACGTTTAATTCCATTTCCTTATAAAGAATTTTAACGTTGCAAAAATTTAAATTAATCGAAATTTAAATATTTTACAGATATAACGATGCATAAATAATAAATATATTTTTGCATCATATTTAATTTAAATATTAACAAATAAATAAACAATAATTAAATGTGAAATAATAATAATAATAATAATAATAATAATAATAATAATAAAACACCCAGCAACTTTTAAATAAAAAATGAGTTTGCAATTTATATAATTATTATTCAAAATATATGATATCCTAAATTGCAAAATCTTCATTATTCATAGTTTTTCTTTTTCATAAAAGTTCGTGAAAAATTAAACCCTAATATCTATTTATATCCATTATTTTTAAGAGCAATATTTTATCATAAATAAGAATTAGAGGAAAAAGATAATTCAAAATAAAAGTAAGGTTATTAATCAAATTTAGGAAAACATTTAACCCAATCTATTGCATTTTACTCAACTTCTTTATGCGCACGAAAGCTTTCCAGAAAACCAACAGAGACAAAATTACTTTAACAATAAATAAATTATATTTTGAACAAATATTGAAAAATGTGTATTCATACGGAAAATGCTTTGTTAAACACATGGAACCTGTTATTTTGATCACATCTCTTCTTGTTCAAACTCACTTTATATTTCACCTGATCAAAAAGTTTGCTAAAGAAATTAAATTTTATTTTGCACCTAAGCTCTCCAAGACTTTTGACAGCAGCGAAAAGTGCATGTAAAAAGGAAATCCAATTTTCAGAAGAGAAATGGATGTATAGGGATGACAACATTGTAAGATACATTTTCCAGATTTTGTGCAAAAATATAATCCATTTTTTTTTACAAATAACTACCAAAATATTTTTATTGAATAAAGTTATGTTTATAATTAAAAAAATAATGACGCCAAGAACAAAATTTCTCATCAATGAATTTTATAGAAAATAAACATGGAATAGGTTTAAAATAATGTACATTCAAAAAGCCACACTTAATAAAGCTTAAATAGTTTAACCTTTATTAAGTGAATTTTCTTCAAATATATTAGCAAAGTAAAAAACAATAAATTAATATGGTTACAGAAATCAAGCAATGTTGAACTGTTAAATTCATTTTAAATGGCAAGGTTATCCTTTGAAAACATTGATTTTATTAGTGAATACTTGCACACCAACTACTACAACTAGCAGCTTTGGAGATTTTATGAACACTTCTTTTATCACCCGAGTTAATGTAGGGCCGATTTCGACCGCTCTAGACCAAAATACATTAGTAGAAGGAAGCATCATCAACGTTTACATAACCCTTTCTAATAAAGCCAGTATTAAGTAACTTTTAAATATGCAACCCAAAACAATTAGATGAGGATTTTGCGTACTTTTGTTAAACCTTTCAGTTCCAACTTTTTTTATTCTAAAAATCTAATATTTGTGAAATAGATTCATTATGCATCCACAATGAAATGATAAAAAACACAGGGGGAGGGGATCTTAATTGTTTTTACTAAAATTTATGAGGTGGTGAGGGGGATTGGAAACATTACTTTGGAATAAATTATAACAATACTTTTATCAAAAATTTATTTGCTAAAAAAGTAGTATCAACTTTTAAACATCTTCAAACGCAATCGTGAAGAACTTAGGGTCAATTTATTTCATGAAATTGTTTAAAGTAAATTTCATTTCACCAAGTTTTTAATATTTTTATTTAATTAAAACAAACATTATTTAATTCTTCAAAAGATTCTTCCCTCAAACGGTAAATACGTGCGAGCTCAACTTAGTGAGAAAAACAATCGCAAGATTATGATTCCAAATGGAATTATTGGGGGTGAAAGGGTTTAAACCATGCGCTCCCCTGATTACTTTGAGCAGTGTAATTTAAAATGGAGCTATATTTTGACTCAAATGTCCAATACAGTATTGTCAAGCTACAACAGCATATTATTTTTCTTCTCAGTGTGTGTTGAGGATTTGTGAAGGAAAGTCAAAGGAATTTTACTAAGGATTGGGCAGCAGTCTTGACAAGAGATAATATCTTGAGAAATTATCTCAGATTAGTTTTATTTTTAGGGAGGGTATTTGGAGAACAATTTAGCATAAAAAAATGGTGCCGGGGCATTTTTGCGTTAAGAACTTTGGAATTGGAAATGCAAAGTATTTAAGTTTGGTTTGGGGATTTAAAAATAATGTTTTTTTGAGGATAATGGAAGAATTTGCGGAAGAATTTTTGTAATTATTTTTGTTTTACCTAGAGTATTTTTCCCAAGTTATGCTAATAAGTGTTGTTTAAATTGTTTTTACAAAAAACATAAAATATAATCTTGAAAGTATTTGAAATCTTCTTTGGTAGAGAATGTAAAAATGTGAGGCAGCATTACTGGAAAATTTGAGAAATAACTTTGATAAAAATTGTTGTCTATCCTCTTTATATTTTAAATCTACTGACTGTATCATCAAAGAAATAGAACTTATTAATAAAAAGAAAACTATAATAATTTTGCCTCTGTATCACTTTTTAGAATTATAATTGCAGAAACGTTTTTGGTAAACAAATACTTTAACCATAAAAAATATAGTAAAACTTTGAAAATAAAACGTAGATAAGTTTGAAATTTTAACAATATCATTAAAAAGTAAATCCTCTGTTCAATATAATTATCAAAGACATACCTGTAATTGTGATTTTAAAAATATTACTTTTAGCGAAATTTAATAACCTAGTCTTTAAATATTTTTATTTGTCCAATATCTGGCAATATGAGTTTTATAACAATTTGAAACAAGATAAATAATTGGAAAGTACACTGAAAATATTTTCTAGCTGCAGCAATAAATTAAAAAAAAATAACAATTTAAGAATTTATTTTAAAGCATTTTAATTGTTACCTAAAACATAAATTATTATTTTAGTTTTTTTTTAAAACTTTGAAAGAATTTAATTACATAAAAATAGGAATGGATACTGAAAGAAGCAACCCCCTGAGAACAATTAAACTCTATGCACAGATATTCTATATTTAAACAAAATGTTCATTCAAATATATATTTATCAAAAGTATGTTTTGTGAGCAATTTCGAAGGAAAAATAATAGTACCGAGGGACACATTAATTTGTGTTTAAATTATAGTAAGTTTAATAGCTATGCTCAGTAATAGTATGTTTTCGTGTACGTATACTATTCCATACACCACTGAATCTACAGAACAACCCTTTCTATATTTTAGTAAGATATAAGAAGAGTACACGGGAAAAACCGATTGATTTTGGAGAGAAGTTTCCTTAGCAGGCGCCGCCTCGGTGGCTGAATGGTTAGTGTACTGGCCTTTGGAGCTGCTGAGGTCGGGTTCGAATCCCGGTCAGGCATGGATATTTGTACTTGTCAATAAATGTTGTTATTTGTCTATGTGTTTGTGTCGTCCTTTCTTTGCGTGTCTCCTGTGACTGTCCCTTCTGGCGAGCGGGGTAATGGGCTACATAGCCTACGCCCTTCCCTTCTAGAGGGCGCATTTGCATTTGCATTCCATTCCATTCCTTAGCAGGCCACTTTGGCGATGATAGCGAGTGATCGCCTAAACTTGTGTAAATAAACCAGTTCCTACCACAGATATCATAGTTAGAGTAATAGCGTGGCAGATCACGGGACCTCCAATGCTAACGACGGGACGCGCAAGGAGCTCCCAGAAGAGCCCCAATGAAGTCAGTGTTGTAGGTCACGTGATATACCACGCTAATACTTTAAGTACTATCTCTGTGGTTCCTAGCTACCAAGATTCAGGCGATTGGCGATTCCAACGCTTGGACCAAGCGAAGAAGAAAGAGAGAAACCGGTTTTCTGCCGCCAATGTCCGCCAAGTAGACAATTGCGGGCGTCCGCCTAATGAATCAATCGGTTCTTCCAGTGTAATCTTCTTATATATTTATCAAAAGTATGTTTCGTAAGCAATTTCGAAGGAAAAAAAATAGTACAGATGTATTCATCAATTTATGTTCAAATAATAGTATGTATAATAGTTATGTCCAGTAATAGCATGTTTTCGTGTACTTATTCGATTCCATACACCATTGATTCTACAGAACAACCCTTTCCATATTTTAGTAAGATATATAACAAGGAATACCCCTCCCCCCATGCACTTCCAAATGAATCCCACAACGATAAGGGCACGACCGCCATCATAAACGCATTATCACGACCCACCCTTTATGTCCAGGCCCCACTCGGATGTGAAATAATTAAACAGATATGTATTTTATATTTGTCGTTTGACTGTGAATATAAAGTGTTATTTTGGAGATGGTGAAACAAACAAGCTATTTGAATTTAGTTATGGAAATAAATGCTTTTTTGAATTCATGGAGATATATTGATATTATTTGAAATTTAAATAAAATAAATACTCACTTTTGGTCTCATAAAATCATTATTGACTTAAGTTGGAATTATGTTGGTTACTGCATCGATGTTATTTTACTATGTATGCGTTCTAGAGTATAATAAATCTGCTTGATTATATTTGAAAGGTAAAATTAATAAAAATGTGATTTTGACAGGAGAAAGTGGGCACATATTAATTAACTTTTTACTAACTAAAAAATAATTACTTTAATATTTTAGGTTTCTACACATCAGTGTCAGAAATATATTGAAGGTTTCACTTTAGGTAGGATATTCACGCTATTAAATATTTTTTTTTACAACTGGGTAACGTCTAGACATGCTTTTAGAAGTGTAGAATACTTTCACACTTCAACGAATATGCAAATATTGTAAACTCTCAGAAGTGTAAGATGTCTTGAAGTTTCCAGACAGTAAGCAAACATGTTTTCTGAAGTAAATATGAGAATTTCGACAAAGGCACTTAGCCCATCCTTCCCTAAAATAACAAAAATATTATTTGGTACTGAGATTGTTTGGCTAACTTTACATTACAGTATAGTTACACAAGAGCTATTGGTGATGTGCCTTAAAATTATGAGCCGTGGTGTAGTGAAGACATATGAGCTGGCACCCAACGCAACCTTACAGTTCATATATATAGAGCTACTTATTTGTGATTTTGTGTTCTGCCTGATCCGTTATTTGAACTTTGAAAGTTATCTTTAATTGCATGACGTTTAAAGCCTGTGTTTCCTAAGCATCGCATTCGTAGCATCCGTCACGATTGGCATGTTTAGGAAAAATTATATACGTTATATTTATGTGGCGGATATACGTTAATATTTATGAGGCGGTCTATAACGATTGTTACCCCAGGAAAACGTTACTTTTTCCCTGCACGCCTTGATAGTGTTGTATTAACCTTTTATGAACTGACGGTACTTTTCGGAATTTTCTTTATGTAATTTTTCAAATATTATAATAATTTGATTAATTGTAAATTTCAAAACATAAATTTTTTTAATGTAATTTACAAGCATGCTTTCAAGTGTAAGTGCTCTTACATGTGAGAGATATGGGCTAGTTTTCCTATGGGGAAAATTTACACAAATTTTTATTTTAAAAATGGAGCGCTAACACCTTCAGTTTTTGAACTAGCCTATGTATAGCAACCCAGTGTACACTATCTGACGAAAATTTAGTTTAATAGAAGATATTATTTAGTTGAATGATCTGATTTTTCCACTTTTGATTGTTCAATTTGGAGAAAACGAAAATAAATAAATACCTTTCGGTTGACTAACTCAGTTTTAACACATTGAAGTCTATACAGGTAAAATAAATTTGTCTTTAAACTTTTATCTAATATCCTATGACTACTCGTGATGGACGGTACATATAAGTACCATTTAAAATGTCGTGTTTTTACTTTCCATTGTTATCGTTTGAGGAAAAATAAATGGTAGTGATCTTTGATTAATGCAGTATGCGGTTTTAACACATTGAAGAGTAAAAAGGTAAAATAAAGTTATTTAACAAAATGTCATTTCAAATCCGTGTAATTTATCTATAATAATAAAAGAAAGAGTCTGTCTGTGTGTATGTCTGTGGATCGCAAAAGACGTACTTACACTGCTCTAAAAAATTCGAAATTTTTAATATAGATTCCTTTTAATACCTACGTGTGCACCTGAGGTTTAGTTTTTTCATATTTGATTGTGATTTTTAATTCATATCATTAGTTTTAAAAAAACGTCATCCACGTGGAAGTGCGGGGCCATAACAGGGCTTGAAAATACATGGACCGGGCCGAAACGGGGGCTTGACACCATTCTCTGTTATTATTTGCTTTTTTCTTGCGCATGCGCCCACACGAATTGAATTTAGTTTAGATATTGAGTGTATGAGGAACATCCATGTGATGTCACGCGGTTTGGTTAGGTTAGGTTTAGAATTATCGTCGCACTAGAGTTACACTAGGGCTATTGGCGACGGCGTCGTATTATAGAATCACGTGGTTTGTTATCCTACACCTCTCAAACCACGAGCTAATGTTTTCTACTGCTCTAACCTGTCTAACCGCTTTTTTTACCACAGCTATTTGGAATTGAAGCTCAGGTGGATATGGCCGTGAATGTTCCCCATTTTCACAAGTAAGCAAGCCTCTAAAAGGAAGCAATGCGAAGTTAACGGGTTCCCTGTAAGGCGGGACCACACTGCTAGTTAATTATAAGTATATAGGCGGAAAAAAAGAAAATAAACTCGGGACATAAAGTGCATTTTATGTCCCAACTATTTTTAACGCCTCTATTTTCCAATTATTTGCAATAACTTTCATTAAAATATTTAAAGACAAATAATTCAAAGTAAAACTTAATTCGGGTCATAAAGGGTTAAGATGTTAAAAAATAGTTTAATCTGTATTAACCGCTTCATTCAAAGAACGTACACAGTGGTGCCCTTTCAAATGGCAGTTGTGCAGCCATTTCCTGAGTGACTTACGCACCCGCACCGGGCCAGGCCCGTTTTATCTGCTGTCAGGTGGCCTAATGGGCCCTAGATATGACTCGGAAGGTATTATAGTGGGCACTTATCTCGACGTCAGAATCCCTTCTCGTTAAATATCGCGGAATGCCGCTTGCGCTGCCTCAAAGTGTGCGTAAATCTTATCGAAGTTGAAGGTAACTCTGGGTTTGATGTTGCAGTTTCGATATGAATATTGAGATGTTAGGTTCTTTGGGGAAGGATGTGTGTGCTTAGTGTTATTTTATTTATTGGGATGGAGTTAGATGTTATTTTTTTAGATTGGTTAGTTTATTTTTAAAGGTTAGAAGAGGTCTGAATATAATTTCACAAATGTAAGGAGGAAGAATGATGTGTTTTTAAGTTTACTATAAAACAACTTTTTGAGACAAAATGTATTGTAACTGCTATTTTTAATAAAAAAAACTAAAAATTAAGTATTAAAAGACATGTTATTTGAATAGTATATATTATAGAGGTTTTGACATTTTTTTTAAAACGTTGGAAATACACACAAAATTATCATTTTAATAAAAATATAAATTAATGATGAATGGTTGAATATGCTCATATATTTATAATGAATGAGTATCTAATAAACATTGGTTAAATTTATGAATTTGTTGAAGTTGATTTGAAATGACAAATCATTGAACGCTCCATTCAAGTAAATAACGAAAAATAATTAGGTAATTGGAAATTTTGAAAAAGAATTTTGCAAAGAGAACCAAATTTTTCTACCAATTCAAGGAATAATATTTTATATTTATATCCACATTTTAATCATCCAAAGAAAACTAATAAATAACGTTTATATATCCTTTATAAAATGAAAAGATAAAATTGTGAAAGTTTATTTTATAGAAAAATTTTAATCTGTAGCTGTATTTTATAATAATGGTGTAACTGGAAACGTTCTTTTAAACTACTTAAAACTTTCGGATTGCTTTGATCTTCTATTAGTAATCTAAGTACTTATTAGAGTGCTAAACATTGCAAATTTAAAAATAAAAACTTCTCTTTTATGCAGACTAACTAATATAACTCTATTGAATGAGCCCTAGTGAATGCAATTTCTGAGATACCTTTCAAAAGTTTTCTTCAGATAATTACATTCCCTGTAAGTTGCATTTACGCTATTTTATTTTCAATGAACTAACATCTTAGGAACAAAAGGTTGAAGCGGAAATTCTTGCTTTTATAAACTTAATTACCCAACTTTTTGAAAAAGACGCCGTAAACATATTTTATTACAAAAGGGCAACTCATTTAAAGCGGGATCGAATGTTTACACTGTAAACAATACTAAGAATAAAAAAGAGTTTCCTTTGTTTATAAGGAGAATTGATGTAAGATAATGCATAGTAAGCTTATCGTTATGGATAGTAAGTTACCTTCTTTTGGTTAAATGTGTTTTATTCTAACTGATAAAATACTGAAGCAATATTAGTTCGTACAATCTCCTTTGTTGTCCATCAGATTTTTCTTTGAATATGAAAATGTGCAAAAACAAAATATTTACCTGAAAGTAATTATCGTTAACATGTATATAATTCATAATAAAAAGAGAGAAATTTGATAATAAGTAGTAAATGTCCATAATATGAAGTATTGCAAAACTCAAAAAAGAAAAAGAAAGGTAAAAAACACCAAGAAAATGTGCAGAAACGAAAATATTTACATGAATTAATTATCGTTAACATATATATAATTCATAATAACAATAGAAGAATTTCATAATAAGTAGTAAATGTCCATAATATGAAGTGTTGCAAAACTCGCATTTTTCAAAGTATAACTAAGTTATTGGGCTCCGTACGTTTATTGGCGACTTTTCATAATGGTAAGTTCGATTCGGCACAATCGCTTATGATAGAACCTCTATGTCTCACTTAAACATTGGGGGGTAACTGAGATTTGCTACTAGATCCTTCAATATGATGGTTATAAATCTTCTGATAAGTATAATAATTAATAATAAGTATAATAATAATATAATAATATTATAGGTTATAATTCTTCTGTAATAGTCGATAAATGTAGTATAAGTGTTATTTTTGTGTATAAATACACAAACAACCAATTTGCCATAGATTAAATAGTAAATTACAAAATATACTGTTTTTGATTTGAAAGCGTCATTATTTCTGAAACGAAGACACAGTGAGTAACTCATACAGCTTTATTATTTGAGTGTTTAAGAAACGAAAAGCTGTTTAAGTATAAAAAAATATGTTTATTGTTTTTCAATTTCAATTGTAAAATTGAGATATCAGAAAAAGAAGAAGAATGAAGTTAAGAAAAGTCACACATTACTTTGTCTTTTGTTGGCAGCTCGTTAAAGAAATTATAAAATTAGATATCAAATTTGCAGAGTTTTTGTGTCTTAATTTTTTTTCTAATTATACTTAAATCCATTGTAGGACCTGCATTTATTATAGAAATTGAAATAACATGGGTTTTGGAAAATGTTGGGAGAATTGTTTAAATTTATAATTCACATAAAATTCAGTTTACTTCTCAAATTAATCAAGTTCTTTGTTAAAAAAAATTGGTTGAAAGTTCAGTCATGCAATTCACGTACCACAATTTCTGTAATTAATTTCAAAACCAAACTACTCAGAAACTACTTTTGAGAGGAGTCCTATAATGAGCTCCAATGTGAAACTAACCTTTTTTCCGTTTTAATAAATGCACAGTGGTCTTATCTCTGCTCTTTCATTATGAGGATAATGGGTGGAAAGAGTAAACAAATTAAAACGTTAGTTTTATGAATAATCGATTCATTTTATGATTGTTTGACGGAAATTTAAGTGATTTTAATGAAGTGGAGAGTATAAAACTAATTTGCAAATTTAGATACCCATCGCAAAATTAGTTTCTAATGTAGTCTAAAAGTATTCTTATCGTGATTATTTTATAAAAGTTTTCATCCTCTTTTGGTATTCTTTGAAAACGAACCAGATAATCAATGAAGTGGGATGTACT
This sequence comes from Hylyphantes graminicola, assembly GCA_023701765.1. Taxonomy (NCBI): domain Eukaryota; kingdom Metazoa; phylum Arthropoda; class Arachnida; order Araneae; family Linyphiidae; genus Hylyphantes; species Hylyphantes graminicola. The sequence goes on along the minus strand of CM043119.1, from coordinate 40,349,917 downwards.
TTATATGTCATACCACCAAACACCAAAACCACTAATGGAATCACCAAAACCACTAATGGAATCACCAAAACCACTAATAGAATCACCAAAACCACTAATGGATGAAAGCTGTGGAAGGTACTACGCTACATGAAACTTGTGAAATCTAACATTGCGTTTCATACTTCTTAAACTGAAAATCTACTACAGTGAGAGGATTCATGAATTAAACAACGTAGATATTTGGCTCAAATTGCTTGTTTGTTGGTACGAATTTAAATGTTTTGGCTACACTGAAAAAAATCACCTTCTTCACAAAGACATACAACACAAAATAACAGTCGACTGCGTGAAGCTGTGAAACATATACGGAAAAGGGTTTAGAGGGAGGGGATTGCGTGGGAAAAAATAAACGTTATTCTGTTATTGATGGTATGGTACATATATATTCCAGCTTGTGTGCTTGTTCAGAGAACCGCTTATAAGCTTTCGTCAAGTGGGACAGACACAGAAAGAATTTTTACAATCACAAGGAAATGAATAACACATAGACAAATAACAACATTTATTGAAGGTCACAAACATCCATGCCTGACCGGGATTCAAACCCGACCTTAGCAGCTCCAAAGGTCCATCGCAATATTTCTCCTCCCCCCTAATGAATCATAAGCAAAGTTTGAGATATTTTAAAAATATCTATCTTAATTGTCGATGCCTCTTTTCGGTTAAAGTTGAGTAAAGCTGAAGAATAATAATATCTAAGGAACGCTTTTTCATAAGCATACTCGAATACGAATATTGCGACAGCACATTCATAAATTGCACCTGGTCATTATTCATCTTTGTGTGTAATCGAGCAATCATGTCAACGATTTGTCAGTGTGCGGGCACTAAAGCTCGGGGATTCTGAACGAAAAATGGTCATTGGCGAAAGAGGTATAATGATGCGATATTAATCTTTGTCACTAAGATGAGATAGTCACATTTTACGTGACTCGTGATATTTCATACATTTAAAACCATGAGATATAGCACATCATTTAGCTAAAAATTTTCTCAAGATGATATAACTTGTAGATTATTAGGTGCTTAGAAGTTAAATTTTAAAAGAGAGGGTGCAGGAGTGGATACTTAAATGGTTTTTTTGTTGTAAATTTTAATGAATTGCTATTTTAACCATATATTTTTTGACAGTACGTAAAACTGTAGTAGTAAAGTAGAAATACAAAAAAATAAAAACAAAATGAAGGACGAGGATCTCGACTGACCTTCTTGTACTGGGGTCTAGCCTGCCAAGACCTAAGGAGGCGTTTCTGAAATGGACTGCCAGCTTCAGCGCTATTTTCTTTATGATTTTATGTTTTTTTTAGCTCATTTAAATTCCTACTTGTTTATACGTAGTAATAAAGTACTGTAAGTCAAAAGATTCAAAATTAGAGGTACTTAAAAGGTGGAAAAATTGGAATTGTCAAGTTAACTTCTTTTTATTGAAATTTGAAAAAGTAGAATATGATAATCCCTAAAATCGCACTAAATCATCGTGTAAATAACGTCTCCTATAGTGTTTAAAATTTAGAGACTTTTTCACAAATTTAATTTGAAATATTAAAAGTTAACAGTATATTGAATATAAGTATAATAGCTTCACCTTGAATAACATAATTGTAAAAATTAGAAAAGTAATTCTATAAATTACACCATCAAGAAAATTTAAGCCTTTGAAATGCGAACGTTTAACTCAGAATTAAATTACTATTTACTAATTTTGCTGTTTTTTCGTAAAAAAGAAATTAATTAAAAATGTATTTTCAAATAAGTTGTGAACAGCAAATACTTTTTATTTTCAGTAATTATTGATTTGATATTTATTTCTTATATACATATAAATTCATACTCAAAATTATTCTGAAAACATTTGTCTTGAAAACGCTTTAAAATTTTAATGCTTAAATTTAAGTGGAATATTTCCATGATGCACTTCAAAGAACTAACACTATAATGACATCGACAAATTTCACAAACTACAACCTATTTCGCATTACAATAAAACCTCATTCGCCATTAAAATAAATTTGACAATTACCTCTTCCACAACAATGAACAATACAATTTTACATCCCCGAGATAAATTCAAATGTTATGACACGGCCACAACTGTGGAAGAGGCTACTGTAAGAACCTACCTGTTCAGGCAGCAACAGTGTTAGCTGATGCCTAAACAGTGCGGAATTATTTGTTGAACTATGTTCGGAAATCGACGGACCTTGGAACGAGACGTTTCGCTTGTTCAACGATATCCCTTCAACTATCCTTTAGGGTGTGAAATGAATTGCGTCAAGGTATTTTGTTCGATGAATTGCTTCATTGGACGGCTGGTAAAGTTTAGGATAGAAAATTAATGTTTGATATGTGAGTAGTGATGCGGAATAAATATAGTGTACCTTTATTGATAGTTTTAAAGGTATAGTTACGGTATACACTCTTAAAACAAAAGAGTGAAATCCACTCCAGTTGGAGAAGTGCATTTTCGACAAAGGAAGGGAGTGAATATTATCTCAGACTGAGTTAAAATCACTCGTTTGGAGTGATCCTGTCGGAGGGTTAACACACAAAGGATCCACTCCAAAAGGAGAAGTGCATTTTCCAGACTGGAGGAGTGAAAATCAATCAGACTGAGTTAAAATCGCTCGTTCGCTTTAAGAGTATATATTTTGATAATATTTAATAATGTTAGTATATATAATCTAAATTTAGGACCAAATAAAATATATGAGTGAAAAGGAGTGATAAAATCTCAATAAATTTTTTGAATTGTTGTAGCCTTGAAATTTTTATTGGTTACTTTTTCTAAAATTCCCTTTGAAATAAATAACGCTTTTGAATTCGTAGAAAAAGAACTTGAAAAAAAAAATACTAATTCATTTATAGTGCGGTAACTTCGCCGACTGAAAGTACGGGGAAGTACTCTTGAAATCACATAGTTCTGATTTTTTGCGCACTTGTTTATGATGTTGGCTAATATTGATGTTGTCCAATGAATGAACCAATTTTTCGACATCGAGAGCCAATTTCTTTTTAGGTAGTGGGGTAAAGTGACGGTATGGTTAGGCTTTAGATGTTACTGTAAGGTGTTATGGAGTTTTAATTTTGGAATGAACGTAAAAAATTGGGTTAGATTGGAGAATATTAGTTAAAAACCATTTTAGTGTAATTAAATGTACAGTGTTATTAAAAAACTCAAAATAACAAAATTAATTAAAAAGATTTTAAGGTTTAATTAGATTTTTTAAAAATTTAATTAAATACATCAAGTTTAACAATGTACATATAAGAATATGCTCAGAAGATACGTGTAATGTTTTTTATTTGCAATTAATTTACTAAATGATGCAAACTAGAACTTATCATGTAAAATACTTTACCAAATCAAAGCTGGAAAACTATTAATCATTTCCAGAAATAGACAATGAAGATTATTTATTAAGTTCAGTGCAATCTGTATAGTTTTACAGGAGCCTCAATTTAATAGTAGATGACCATACAAATTTGATTTTTATATTATTCTACTACTATTATTTTCTCGAAAAGTTAGCTTTTCTAAAAAAAAGGTGAAGAGGAATATAAGGGATGATTTTGTTTCAATTTGATCTTTGTATTAAGGATTTATGATTTAATTATATTCTTAAATTTGAGATAGCCCCATTTTTCCCAACCCTGGGGGAAAATGAGGGTATGAAACTATGTTCTCTAAATTGTCAGATATTAAAGAATATAGTGGAAAAAAGTTACAAATATCTATATATTAAAAATTAAAACAGTTCAAATGCATATTATATACAGAAAAATTCCATGAAAATTAGTTAAAAAGTAGGTTTTTAATGAGATGATTTTGAAAATGCTTGATTTTACCCCCATATTCCCTCACCCCCCCCCCACTTTAAAAGCGTGGTTTTGAAAGATTCTTCAAAAACTCATCTTTTAAGGTTTTAATAGCCAAAAATTTGAAAATATCCCGAGTTCTTCGTGGTTTATTCTATTTTTGACAAAGTTGCGTTCGGTGCTCGAGTTCAAAAACTTGGATTATTCGTTGAGCCAACATCATAAATAAGTGTCCAAAAAATCAGAACTACCGGATTTCAAGCATACTAAAGATGTAGCATAAAGTTACTCGGCTATAAATATCAATAATAAAAACAAGTTGTACGTAAAGAAATCTTAAATAGAAAGAGAGCAGATGAAATAAACAAAATGGATTAAAGAATATTAAATAATAACAAAATTGGAATTTGGTAAGTAAAAATTGTAAGATAAATTAAGTTATTTGTTATATGTTTTCAGAGACACAGATAGAATCAGATGCTAAGGATTTAGTTTTTTTTTTATTTCGTAAAAAAATATTTTAAAATGCCAGTATACAAATAAAACACAAAATGATTCTTTACACTACCAATAATAATAAAATAATTTTAGGTGTTCTTCTAATTTCAAAAGAAAGGAATGAATTCTAAACTAATCAGTATAGCACACTCATAGTTAAATTTACAATTGATTACAAATTAATTTTTTAAATATCCATTGCAAGCATATTAATTATAAACTAATTTTTGACAGTCCAATTTCAAAAGACAGAAGAATGAATTTGGAACAACATCGTATAACGCAATCACATAGTAAATTCATTTACTCCTTATTCTTTAAATGACGTGGAACAGGGATAATCCCCTTGATCCTTTCAGCTGCAGTACAGGTTGTCTGCAATTTGGACAATTTTGGGACATTCTCTTCCATTTATAAATACACGGAACACAGAAGAAGTGTCCGCAATCCGTTCTTGCTACTGGTCGCCGGTTTTCCTTATGTTCCCTGGCGCTTCTAAAACAAATGGTACACATTATTTCGTCGAGCTCTGCTTCTGGTATTTCCTCTGACGGCAGCCTGAATTGTCTCAATCCTCTGCGATTTTCACGTTGATGGCTGTGCTCCAAAGCCGTTTCATTTCGTTGTAAGTTTGGCTGCGGTTGGTTGTTTCTTCTTGGTAAACCTTCCAAATTTAATTGACGTAAGTTGTTTCTTTCAGGTAAAACTTCTAAGATAGCTTGCCGTTGGCTGTTTCTACTCGATAATTCTTCCATGTTTGTGGACTGCTGGCTGTTTCTTCCCGATAATTCTCCCAAGTTTGGGCGCTGTTGGCTGTTTCTTCCCGATAATTCTTCCACGTTTGGGAGTTGTTGGTTGTTTCTTCTATGTACATCTACCAGGTTTATTTGCCGCTGGATGTTTCCTTCACGTAAATATTCGAGGTTTGGCTGCCGTTGTTGGCCGTTTATTCCGCATAGTCCTTCCAAGTTTGGTTGCTGTTGGCTATTTCTCCGAGATAATACTTCCAAGTTAGGTTGCCTTTGTCTGTTTGTTCCTAATAGTTCTTCCACGTTTGGTTGCAGTTGGCTGCTTTGTATAGTTATTTCTTCCATGTTTGGTTGCTGTTGGCTATTTCTACGATATAATACTTCCAAGTTAGGTTGCCTTTGTCTGTTTGTTCCTAATAGTTCTTCCACGTTTGGTTGCAATTGGCTGCTTTGTATAGTTATTTCTTCTATGTTTCTTCTGTTTCTTCCCGATAATTCTTCCAGGTTTGGGTGCTGCTGGCTGTTTCTTCTCGATAATTCTTCCAAGTTTGGCCGCTGTTGGCCGTTTCTTCCCGATAATTCTTCCACGTTTGGGAGTTGTTGGTTGTTTCTTCTATGTTCATCTACCAGGTTTATTTGCCGCTGGATGTTTCCTTCACGTAAATATTCGAAGTTCGGTTGCTGTTGGCCGTTTATTCCGCATAGTTCTTCCAAGTTTGGTTGCCTTTGGCTATTTCTTCCCGATAAGCCTAAGTTTGGTTGCTGTTGGCTATTTCCCCGAGATAATACTTCCAAGTTGGGTTGCCTTTGTCTGTTTGTTCCTGATAGTTCTTCCCCGTTTTGTTGCTGTTGGCTGTGTCTTCCCCATAGCTCTTCCACGTTTGGTTGCAGTTGGCTGCTTTGTATAGTTATTTCTTCCAAGTTTTGTTGCTGTTGCCCGTTTCTATGAAATAATACTTCCACGTTTGGTTGCATTTGTCTGTTTGTTAGAGATAGTTCTTCTAAGTATGATTGCAGTTGACCATTTATTCTACGTAACTCTTCCAGGTTTAATTGCATTTGTCGGGTTCTTTCAAGTAACTCTTCCACGTTTGACAGCTGTTGTATGTTTCTACCCGTTAGTTCTTCCAAGTTTGATTGCTGACTTCTGCTTCGCTCTCTAATCACATCATAACCTGAAACTTCATGCACAGGTAACCGCCCTGTTTGATCGTTAAAATTCATTGTATTCTGAAAAAGGAGAGTTTCTCTCTCTGGCGAATTTCGCAAACTATGCAAGTTTGTGATTCCATAATTTAACCTATGAAAATTCAAAGTCCCAGCCTCCTGATGAGGTGTATTCCCAAAGAGAATTATTTCAATTGATGCGGGATCCATAGTTCTAATTTTATAAGAAACAAAATTAAAGAATATTTATTATTTAAGTAATTCTATTTTTATGTTATACAATCTTAATTTCATGTTTAGTGTTCAATAGATTTTGTACGTATCGAAGTCTTGATAAGTTTCAGAAATATTTTTTTTTTAAATTTCATTTCATTTAATACAACTCGATAGGTATAAGAACCCTACACTTAATTTGATACTGCTAGCGTATTCGGGCCGGTCTCGATGTGGCGGCTTAACTTTTGCAGCCAAGTAGCGAAAACGTACCAGCCGAACCGAACGCCAAAAGTTGCCAAATAGCATTCCGGCCCGAATACGCTAGGTGTTCCCCTAAAGCTCGCCAAAAGACTCAAATGTAATAATTTAAAACCTGCATGGAAGAAACAGAATCGCAACCCAAATTCCTCAAGTAACAGTGTTAAGTATTATAAATTAGATTCAATCTCTAAAATAAATCAATATAAAAATACTCGACTTTAATTTTATTTTACTGATGAAAATTTTCCGATGAACCCTGGTATTCCATGTGTCGTTATTTAAATAAATTACTTTGTAATTTTAATAAGTATATAGGATTATAAATACTGATTAATTAAGGGCATATTGAAATTTGAATAATTACCATCATAAATTTAAATAGTTTTTGCCTGGAATTGTAAGTGTACTTAATTATAGTTCGACAATCAATTAACATTTATGCAAAGGTTTAAAATAACTGATTTTACAATGTTACTTACAAATGAAGCAGCTTTTCGTCGATGATTTAATTGCAGGAAACTTTTTTTAAGGAACAAATCTTTTAAACTCTGTGAATACCTAAATCATTGGATTTTTACATTGGATTTTAACGACGACCATTAGACAGAAATTCAAATTTAAAAAGTCGTTAAAGTGCATCCAGCAATTTGCACGTAAAGCTCGTGCGCTCAATGTGAAACTATTAGTAATTCCAAATCCATAAATCTAAATGTTTTGCCAAATATATCTAAATTTTTGATGCTGGAAAATGTCTATACGAAAACTTAACTATTTTCCTGAAATATATTTTATTTACACTGGATAATTGAAGAAACGAACGAATTTAAAATATATGCATTAAAAGCGCAGTTGTCTATTTATATACCTAGAAGTTTAGTTTAAAAAATATGTAGCATAAAATGTTTTACTGTTAAGATACTGACATTATAGTTTAGAAGATTTATCACAGTTTTAAATTTGTATATATCTATAAACTTTTCCCAGAATGCGCATATATTGATTGGGTACAAACAATATATGTGCAAGGAAAAGTATTTTAAATGTGATAACCATATCGTAACTGACCCCTTGAAATAATTTTTTTTAATCAAACAGTTTTTTAATGTTATACTTCAGTTATTAAAAATAACTGATTTTTGCCTTGTCACCAAAAATAATACCTTTTATACTACAATACTTTTATTTATATTCATGACAAATATACACTTGAAACATGTGCAAACTAACATTTAATACTACCCATACAATAAATACTTAAAAAAATATATGATTAATCTATTACATGGTATACAAACTGGACCCATGTTTAAAAACATATAGTTCAAGCACTAACCAGTTAATAATTTGATGAATAATGAACACTCAGATATTTTAACAAATTAAGAAGTTAATAAAATTGCTATGTTTTACTTAATAACATTTTAAATCCAACAATCATTGTAAAATTAAGATTTTAAACCAAACTTTCAGTATAGCTGTAGAAAATAATGATTTTACAGTTTCATGTGTTTAAAAAATAGTTTCCAAATTTAGTATTTGTAACATTTATTAAAATATTCTAAAACTAAAACCTTTTATTTTAAACTACAATGCTCATACTCCAATTTCATATCCAAGAAATAAATTACCTATGAAGAAAAGTAAAGCTATACTTCAAAATCTTTAACTGAAAAATTGAGATTTTCTATTTATTACAAAAAAAAATATATTCATTTTGTTAAAGTTCTAAAACTTGCACTGCCAGGAAACATTGTTTTATTTTCACTTTATTTTCCTAGAAAACCTCAAATAAAGCCTATTCAATAGAAAATTGAAAAAAATTCTAATAAATGTTTGTTGTTCTCAAAAAAGATTATTTACGAGTTTTTTAAAAAGTACATTCAAGTATTTGAAAATTGAAAAGATAAAACTTTCGTGAACTTCTTCAATAAAAGCTGAAAAGCCATACTAAGCCAATAACTTCCATATTAAGGAAATAAAACATTTTTGAAGAAAGTTTTGAAACAAAAGATATACAATTTATAGTTTTCAGTTGTTTTCAAATATTAATAAACTTTCTTACAGTACAGATGATTACTGTATTAGTTTACATTCAATATTCAACATAAAATATTAAAATATTGCTTAAGACTGATAAATATTTTGCCTTTGTAATTTAATATATTTTGTATCACTCTTCCATAGTAAAATATTCACGTATATGAAATATTGATAAACAAGAAAAAATCTGGAAACGAACTTTTATTCTCCCAGAAACTTTTGACAACTAAAAAACTTCTGACATTCTCCCAGAGTTAAGGCAACGTTTAGCGGCAGCTAATAAAGTCTTTTTTTTTGGCTTAAGACACTTATTGAAAACAAACTTCTTATCAAGAAAAACAAAGATACTGGTCTACAAAACGCGTCCTGTTTTGACCTATGCCTCGGAAACCTGGACTTTGACAGTAAACGACGAGATGCTGTTAGGCCGGTTTGAGCGCAGGATCCTAAGAAGTATCTTCGGAGGTACCAAAGAAAACGATGTCTAGCGCAGAAGATACAACGCAGAACTGTACCGATTGTACAAGGAGCCATACGTTGTACATCACATTAAGGTGAACCGGCTTAACTGGATTGGACATGTTATCGGAATGAAGAACAATAAAACCCTGAAGGAAATTTTCTTAGCTAAACCCATCAGCACAAGAAGAAGAGGAAGACCCAAGCTGAGATGGATTGATGCAGTTGAGGAGGACTGTAGGGTGCTCAGACCCAGAAACCGGAGGAGTTTGGCTGCCAGTAGAGGTGGCTGGAAGAAACTTGTTCAGAAGGCTTTAGTCCACCCTGGGCTGGAGCTGGCGTGCCATGAATGATGATGATGATGTGTGCTTGTTCATGCCCAACGTTTTAAACCCCTGAAACCAATCGAAGGCTGTGAATTTTTTTTGTATAACAGTGCAAAATCTAAAATCTAAAATTTTATTATATAACAATTAAGTAAAAGTCTGTAATAAAAATATGTGAAAACACTAGTGTACAGCTATTGCAGTTTACTATTCTCTGATACAAAAAATAATTGAAAATATTAACTATTTCCATATAGATATTTTCCATATTTTTATGGAGTAACGTTACATATTTTTTATTGTAGTATTTACATATATTTTACAGTGGGATAAATAATCCTAGCAATCATTTTGAATTTCTAAGTACTAACGAGTACTTGAAAAACAAAAGTAAAAAAAAAATTGGTTTATAATAAATTATAGTATATTTTTTCCAACAAGTACATCCATCACTCCAATGTTAAAAATCCTTTTACATCGTCATGGCCAAAACCTCCACTCAAGAACTGTTGAAGGTAATTGGCTGCGATTGAGCCAAGTTTCCTTTCCTGGAACTGAAACCTTATCGGAGGCATCTTGAGTCATAAATCACTCTGCAAATCATCTCGAAATTCTTGGTCTGCTGTTTATTTTAGCGATGGAATTCGAGATTGCCTATTTAAATGTACGTAACAGGATACTTTTTGATGAGGTTTGGGTAGGATGAGACATACAATATCGTTAAATTGAGTTATTGGACTGTATTTCTTGGTGAAACTGTAAGGAGATTTTATAAAGAGTAGATTTTGTTTTGTATAGCGATTAATATTCTATGGTTAGATCTTTATTTAACTTTGGAAAAAGTCTAATATCTTTATATTTAAAAAACATGCAAGAAATCTTTTTTTATCTGTTTGGTGCAAATAGTAATTGAGACCTAAACTTTTTTACTGAATGTAGCAAATGGTCTAAACCCACGTAAATATTTTAAAATATTCCAATTAGTTTTTCCACATAATATTAAAATGAGCAAAAAAATATTAGCAGTATGGCCAATATCGATTTGTACATCGATATTTCTAAAAGTCAAGTTTCTTATATCAATATTTGGATTTAACTATAATTATTTGAAGGATTGTAGAAAATTGGTTTCTCAAAGGTATTTTTCTAATTTTCGAAAGTCGAATTCACTAAAATAGGCGAAAAAAAATGGCGATTATGTTTCGAAATTCGACAATGTTTTAAAACTCATCCATCGACTTAAAACTCATGCAGGAGACAAAATTGCATGTCCCTCAAAACAATTGTATGTGGTCATAAAGTGTACATTTTATAATACATCCTTAAAATGATCTTTATACATAAAAAAAGTATTTTTAAAGCGTTACTGTCAGTTTAATATTGTTTCATCCAGTTAAAACTTATGATAAATGGCCTAAATCGATATATTCCTGGTTTTTTTTATTCCTTGGTATTTATTGACACATTTTCACACTTTCATAGCCTCAACAATGCTTGCCGAGAAACCTATACTTCCATCGACATCTATTTCCGATATCTCGCGTAATTATTTACCCTGCAAAAGAAAGAAAATCAATGTTAATCTGCTCAAAAATTCATTTTTCAGTTTTTACAACCTACTCATTTTTTATGAAAAAATATCAAAGCTCGCATTGAAAAAAAATAGAACAAGGAAAGGGTTAGAATATCACAAAAGCGTATCCTCCGGATAGTGTTATCTTCAAAATAAATGTTATCGCGAGAGATAATACTTTCGCAGAAATAATATCGAGAAGCCAAAGTATTGCTTTTCTATTTATTTTTGGGATTGATTTTGATGGCATGCCCGGACGGTATACTTTAGTTGAACGATATTTCTTAGCTTAGGGAATGACAAACTCGGTGATGCTTTAGAGTTTTAGTTGGATCTTCGCCACTCAAATAATACAAATATTTCTGTTTTTATGATATGATACTTTTATGTATTTGCAGAAGATCGCAGCTTTGATGTACTTATACTTTTATGAGGGCATTTCACGCATACGATAGTGTTATGTCATATGTTTTGGATCGTTTTTTAGATGGAAAGAACATTTACTTTTTATGTCTATGTTTATAAACTATGACGCCAAAGTACTAAAGTTATATTTCGAGTTCTTTTCTATTTTGTATTTCTTTATTTTGTGTATTTTGATATGAAAATAAACAACTATGATCACAAAACATTAAGTCAACCAATATATTAAATGGTTTATTTTCAAATATTTTAACGTCAATACTGTGTTTATTATTTTGAAGGGATTTCCAGTGTTATTCCTTGATATCCAAACTCTTTCAATTTGCCCACAGAGGGTATCTACATAAGAAACACATCAATGTGGGATTGATAATGTGTCAATTTAGATAGTGTGGAAACTATCCATATGAATAATAGACAGTACCTATCCTCTTCATTTTTTGTTAAATCCCATGTCTAAGGTTATAATCCCATGTCTGAGGTTTGTTAAATCCCATGTCTGACCTTTCTAATAAAAAAAAAGAATTTTTTTTTATTAAAAAGAAAGAAGAAGAAGAAAAAGATCGGATTGATAGAACCGATTTTGGAAGGGGGGTACGGAAGGACAGACGGATGGATGGGCATCGACAGCATGTCAATACCTACTTTTTCATTTTTTTTAAATTCCTCAATTAAAAAAAGAAAAGTAGGCTAAAAATTGTGGTAGAATGATAGCCAATTAATAATGACGTATTCTTTTACAATTAAATTTTAATTACATAATCCAAATAATAACTGATATTTTTCATCTATTACTATTTTCGATACCATGTGCACTTGATGGGTATCACGGTTTGCCCACACTGTCCCATGTTTATTTATTTGTTGACAAAGTATGTAAACGGGATTGGCATGGGTTGGTGATGGGTAAGCCTAATATTATTGCGGGCTACCCATATGAGGCCAGTGCAACCGAAAGGCTTAGTGTAGCCACCCAAATGTAAGTTATTGAACAACCAGCCTCAGGTAGCACAGTAGTGCATTCTCTTACATCTATTTTATTTGAAAGAAAGGTCAATCAACGCAAAAAATCAAAAAAGTAGTTTACTTGAACTTATCATAATGAAAATCGATTTTTTTTATTGAATTTCATAAATTTCCAAAATAATACCAGAGTACGCCAGGGCAAGGAAACATTGAACCAAAAAACTCTTGCGGATGCATTAAACAATTGTTTTGTAGGAATTGAAAGATAAATTAAAAATTGTAGCATCTTGAAACTAGGTTAAATGTAGAAATCCACAAGTTTGTAAAGTGCTTTTAATCTTGAAAAAAATTACTTACGAAAGTAATTTTATTTAAACAGGTACTTGTTGAACGGACAGCGAATAGAGTTTGTTTTACAATGCTTTGAATAGGCACCAAACTATATTCGGCAGTGAAAAAAAGTATTGCCAACTCGCCGAAAACAGTTCTACCGAAACTTTTTATTAGTTACAATAAATCAATATTCTGGCACTGACTCTTCTAAGGATTAATATATAGAAAAAAAAATCTAGTTCTAGAGACTTGTAAAGGAGTTCATACAACCATGCACCCACAATCCAATAAACATCTTTTGTTACCCGATACCGCATTCATAACTGGATTCCTTTCCGAAATGAAATATAATGAAGCTTCCTTATCTCTCTCGTAATCTATTCATACTATGTATTTCCCTCCTTCAAAAACCAGTATATAGTACTAAACTTAGCTAATGCCAGCTAAATGTTAAAAAAAGGGTAATTTCTTCAGTAAGATTTCCTCATGCGTATCTTATTTTAGTAAATTATTGAAGAAGCATAGTGTGGGACATTAACACTTGGACATTGAACATGAAATCTTTTATAAATGGCTATTCCAAAATTAGAAAACATTTCTTTTGGTTTTTATCAACAATTTCTAATTGGTCGTACTCAATCAGTAAGATGTATATGAAAAGGATAACACTAAATTATATTCATGTAGCTCTAGCTTGACTTAATTTAATCGAAACCAACACCACAAAAGTATAGGGGTAGGTACATATATATATTCAGGCTTGTGTGCTTGACCATAGACCCGCTTTTAAGCCTTCGTCAAGTAAGACAGACACAGAATGATTTTTACTGTCGCAGAGAAAGGAAGTACACCTAGGGCGAAGGCGGAATCGAACCCGCACTCTTTACAACGCGCCGACTGCTAGCGTAATGGTCCAAACCATTCGGCCATCCGGGCCCCCACAAAAAGTTAATACATCTTTAAACAAAAACATATTACGGATAATCCTTGGGATTATTACACCCAAATTTCCAGAATTCAATAAACAACCTCGATTATCCGACTCCTATTATCCATTACCAGAGCGGGCAACATGACACCCGTCCACAATAATAAGGACGCTCCTCCATCGTGACCCGGAGATACGCATTACACGCCCCCAATTACCGGAGTGTCGTCCTAAACAACTGCATAACTTTAGGTCCTCGTGGTCACGAAGCGTCAGTCAGAATTCATTATAAGGCTGTGGATGGTGTCACAGGCTAAACTGCAAGTTAATTTTACAGAGCTGTAATTGTTACTTAAATATCAATTACAATATATCACCAATAAAAGTAAGTATTTCCAATAAAAGTATTAACAATAAAAGTAAGTATTTCCAATAAAAGCATTAACAATAAAAGTAATTAATACTAAAAGTATTAACTGTAAAAGTAATTAACTGTAAAAGTAATTAACAATAAAAGTATTAACTGTAAAAGTAATTAACAATGAAAGCATTTTAATTGTTATACATATACATTGTGACAGGTATATTTTGCTAATATCATACCATTTTTTCAATCTAGACATTGTTTAATTTTCAAAATACAAACAAGCATTGTGTTTTACTAAAATAATAAAACCTAAGAATAGTTAAATTATCGTTAAAAATAACTTTAATGATTGTGACTTACATTTTGCAAATTTTGCGATGCTTAATAAATTATTGTTCGTAATATTATTTTGTAACGCATTTTAAACATTTTGTCAAAAAGTCTTAATTGAAATGCTATAATTTTCTGCAAATAAAATGTCTCGTTTTTAATTTTACGCATTATTCAATTTTTAATATAATAACATGAATCATCGTGTTTTACTGAAGCAATCAAATATGGAAATAATTAAATCAATTTAAAACTAATAATGTTAACTCTTATAAAGACCCCTACATTTCACACTTATTTTAGATATTTAATGAATTCTTGTTTTTATTTTTAATATAGTTTGACTTAACAGGTTTGTTAGCACTATTTCTCGTTAGTGCCATGGAAGTTAGTAATATATGGATGGATGAATTATGAACTACTCCACATTATAATTAAAATTAATAAAAAAATAAACAGCCATATACAGTATTGTTTAACTAAAACATTATCATGTCAAAGGAATGCTTTGGCAAAGACATATCTCTTGGAAATGCAGGGACATTGAACAGGACTTTGCAGGGAGGACCAACGATATGATAAATGTATGCAAAGATCTTTTCATTAATTTAATCGGACAGTGCCATTCATAATTGAATGCGCCTGAAATTCAAAATGGAATTCTCGTTTCATGGTTGAGAATGATGTCTAAAGATTTGTTGCAAGTTGCTGAAAGTTTCAATGAACTCTCAAAGTACAAGATACGCAAGGCATTAGTTTATATCCAACAGAAAGGCAATGCCTTGAATGACCTTAAATTTAAACTTGTGTAAATATATGTGCATATTTATAAGTTAAGTTTAAAGTTTCGGTGTGGAAATTGGATTAACCTGTTAGTAACATGAATTAGCATGTAGGTCTATAATCCAACTGCCCATCTATTTCATTAATACTTGCAATTAATTCTGTTCATAAAATTTATTTCCTTAGACTTGATAAATAATATCTCACTATTACTATATACTTTAACAGTACACATAACTCGATTTGTTAATGTAATTTTTGAGCTTGCAAACTATTGCTTAACCAACCATTCAACGGCAGCCTGATCGAGCACGCAGTTATAATAATAATATATTCATGTTTTACAACATTTCTGATTATGCATCATACACTTGGCAGTCTGTGACATGTCTGCCTGAAAGTAACACAACGTTGATGTTTTCTCCCTTAATTCGAGTTTATTTAGCTTATTCCATAGTAGATTAAAGTTTCACTCAAATATCATAGTAACAGTAGCTTTATACCATGTTCGAGGATTTTCCATTTTTTATGTGTATAACATAATGGAATGGAATGGAATGCAAATGCGCCCTCTAGAAGGGAAGGGCGTAGGCTATGTAGCTCATTACCCCGCTCGCCAGAAGGGACAGTCACAGGAGACACACAAAGAAAGGACAACACAAACACATAGACAAGTAACAACATTTATTGACAAGTACAAATATCCATGCCTGTCCGGGATTCGAACCCGACCTCAGCAGCTCCAAAGGCCAGTACACTAACCATTCAGCCACCGAGGCGGCTGTATAACATAATACAACGTAAATACGATGCTTCAGTTTAAAAAACTGTACTTTTCATAAAGAATCAGCTTAATGTCATGCATTCAAATAAATGTTGATATTTCTTTAAAAAACAACTTTCAACTTCAAAATTTAATTAGTGAGAAACATACGGCGTACACCGAATCACTTTACAATGCGTTTTCGAGACAACACTGGATTAAAGGAGACTTCAATGTTATTGTTTTCTCTGAGAATGGCCACGGTAATTTCGCTTCCAAAACAGATGTTCGAAAGTTGAGAAAATTACTTTCTACCAAAAGCTTAGGAATAAGCTAGGCCCTTAGGCAATGCGTGAGAAAAGGTTAAAGCCAGGGAAGAAAGATTCTTCTAATAATTTAGAAAATTATTTTATCTTAGTTTTTGAGATAGAAAGTTTATATAAAAGTGGGATTAAAGCATAGAAAAGGAAGTTGCTACTGTATTATTTAAGCCTTTTCAGCATCCTCTAAAAGTCATGCATTATAAAAGCACTGTTTTGTAATTTTTTTTAATGCATTAAAGTTATGTTTAATAAAGTATAAACACAAATAGCATGTTTCCTTTCAAACTATATAATGCATTTTTCCGTAGATGTTTTGATTTTTAAAGTATTATAAAGAACCATTTAACTTTTGGCAATAGCGGTTAACTGGCGTATTTTGGCTGAGTGAATTTTACTTTGTACTCTTGTTTACTCGTACCTCAAAATCGTGCTCAAGTGACGGGTATCCGGACAAAACCGCGAAAGGACAAAACCGCGCGGACAGAACCGCGCGGTCAAAACCGCGAAAGGACAGAACCGCGAGCGGACAAAACCGCGAACGGACAGAACCGCGAAAGGGCGAAACAGAGAATGCAGATGAAAGCTTGAGAAATATTAGAACTTGATAATGCAGCAGTAGCTGCATTTTGCGATCAGTGGTAAATTGAATCAATCTCTTAATTTTATCCTGTTTTTGTTTTATAAAATTTATTAACTTTTTACATTAAAACCTCCGCTTTATTGAATCAAACCGCAATTTTTTAAGTCTTTTTAACGGTTCAAAAATATTGTTAATTTTTTTGTTCACCGCGGATAAATATTTTTTTAAGTTATATTTTATTTTTAATCCCGCTGTCCTATAAATGTGAATTTGCCTGTGATACTGGATAAAATGGGTAAATCAAAGTGTGGAAAGTCGGTTATCATAGAGATTTGCGAAGGGGAAAAATTGTAATCAAATTAGCATTTTGGTGCTGACAGCACTGAATAACTATATGTGCCGACTTAATTTGATCCTCTATCAATTTTATTTGCTGTGCTTTTTGGAAAGGTGTCCGTAAGGGCAATATCAAGCAGTTTTTAGTGCAGAAACACGAATTTCTAAAGAACCTGCCAAAATGTAACTAAATTGGATCCCCAACAAAATTTGAATTTTCGCAGTTAACTTAATGAAGGCACTTAAAGTAATTGGAGAAATCCTGGAAAATTATAATTCTGAACCGAACAGAAAACGAAAACATAAGCAAAAATACAGTAGAGAGACCAAACTTATCAGTGGTTCAACTAAGAAGTTTTTAAGATATTTATATATTTTCGTCATACAGTCCTCAAGAAATTCGATTCTAAACCCTCAAAAGCGATGAAGGTAAGTGTAATGAAGTTTTCACACACTTGCAAAATCTTTATAACACCATGGAATGACGTGTACAAAGCAGAAACTTTGCTAGTTTTATGCAAATTTATGCTTTAGACTTACAGAAATGCAATCGTTATTATCATTTGGTCCAATTTCACTGTAGGTCAAAATTTATAACGCATTTTATAATTATGAATATCATATATATTTGTATTTTTTTTTATTTAAAGTGCGTTGTTTACTATTGGCTAACACACATAAAATTTGCATAATTCAACCTTGATTTGTCGAAAATATCTAGTTTTTTTCCATTGTCCTTATAATTCTGACCACAACTGCATGGGATCTAGTCATTCCATGATTTGGAAAATCATGCAAAAATCCGCAAAATGTGACAGAAGTAAATCTGGTGCATTACGGAAGAGGGGATAAGAAATTCCAAAAAAAAAAAAAAAAGGTATGTGCAAGGGTTTACTAAGTCGGTATTTCATTTAGTTGCTAACTACGACTCGAGAGACTGATTTTAAAATATGCTGAATCTGCTTGTTACAAATTCCGGTGGTATGCATTTTCATTTGAAACGTTGATTTGCAATAAACATTGATTTGCATAGAAACTGCGAGGTTATTTTTTTAAATAAACGAAGATCATAAAGATATAATCTTTAAGGTTATTTAAAACAATTTAATTTGCATCAGATTTTGGACAAAAAAATTCAACAATAGTTGTAAACTTTGGTGAATGTAAGTTCTTTAACTGTTTGAAAAAATAATGTTAAATTTTGACCAAAGCTTTGCAATAATCACAGCAAAACAACTAAAACTAAAGCACCCAGAATTAGTGCTACGCTACTTAATATAAATGTTGCTATTAGTTTAAATTGACAACATATTTTTTACATTAAAATGAGAGTTATTGTTAGTTTTAGCATGCACATTATTTTTATAACGTAAACTAGTTTTGTAACAAAACATTTCACTTAGTACCGATTCCACACAAAATCCCCCATGTGACTGAAAAAAGCGCTAAACACAGCATTTAATTATTTATTAAACTTTAAATTATATATTAAACTAAAAAGTGGAAATAAAACATTTTTTTAAAATAAAATTTATAAAAGTTATTAAAAAATAGTAATTTCTTGTACTTAAATTTAAAAATTATTTTCTCGTTGAAATTAATAGAAAT
Source organism: Hylyphantes graminicola (assembly GCA_023701765.1). Lineage (NCBI taxonomy): Eukaryota > Metazoa > Arthropoda > Arachnida > Araneae > Linyphiidae > Hylyphantes > Hylyphantes graminicola. The sequence continues at coordinate 40,331,030 of CM043119.1, read as the reverse complement.
CCAAAATTTGGTAGTTTTTTAATTTTGTTTTCCAATTTAGATTCGTAAGGAAGGAGTTATTTAAAAGAAACATTAAACAATATGGCCTTTTGTCGGTACAATTTTCAGTGATTTCATTTACTATGATTTCCTATTGTTGTTTATTTGGTTGGAGGTTCCTCAATTTCTTTTATAAATTGCATTCTCAAACTCATACGTTTTTTCTTCTTTTGCAAAAAAAAAAAACACCTTACAAACTAGTTAAGCCTAAAATACTTTACTCTTTATCCGCATTTTTCAGTCGAAAAAAATCCTAAAAACCAAAACAGATTAATTAGATTCCTGTCGCCAGCTGACACACCTGTTTCTCATATTATGACAATATTTTGTGTAATTTGTCAAGCCGAACCTGGTCACCTCTTATAGAAAGTCAAAATACTTCTTACAATTCACGGTCAATTCTTTTCGGGATAACAAAAGAGACACTACTGCCGTAAGGACGATATGACCCCTTTCCCCCCTCATGGCAGTCCTATTGTTAAGATTGGAACACATGTACCAGAAGAAAGGAGGTTGGTACGTACAATACAATGTACCCCTTTCCATTCCAGCATTCTTCATTTCTAACACAAAGGAGTAAGAAATACCTTTACCCTCCCCCCCTTAGCCCCCTGTCCGAACCTGTTTGTCAACTTTCAGTCCTTGTTTCAAATTTACCAAATTTTGGTTTCTACCTGACCTTGGTATAAAATGTACTGAGTTTTTACTTACACATTCTCTTAAGATGTTATTTATACCTCACAGTTTTTTCAATCAATACTCAATAATACGCGTGACTTTTCAGGGTTTGAGTCTCCACTTTTCCATTGAACCATATTCTTAAACTGACACAAAAAATATTATTCAGAATCCATTTTGCAGAGTTTGTTACAACCTTGCCACTTAATTTTTTTTTCTTAAATACCAAACACACACACACACACTATACAGGGGCAGGAAAATAACTTCAGCAAAAAAAAAGGAAACAAAGAAACATGAATTGAAGTACCAGTAAAAAGGATTCAGTTCATTAAAAATTACATTCCAAACTAACCTAAAGGTTTGAAATACCAAAATGGTCTCATTTCTATAAATGCGCATTTAAATAAATTTACATTTATGCTTTTTCGAATTCAATCGCCAGCATATATATAAAAAAAAAACATTTTACTACTTCATCTAGTAAAGCCCATATTATTGTGTCGATTACATACATCTTAGTACAAACCTATTACTATACATTAAAACATAAAATCAAAACTGTATATTGCCGACGGGTTTCATGTGCAGATATTACTCCTAATAATCGGGCCATATATATAATATATATGAAGTAATTTAATTCCCAATATTTCCCATTCGCGGTTTTGTCCGTTCGCGGTTCTGTCCGTTCGCGGTTCTGTCCATTCGCGGTTTTGACCGTCGCGGTTTTGTCCTTCGCGGTTCTGTCCGTCGCGGTTTTGACCGGGAATCCAAGTGACGAGGTTTATTGCTATGAGCTCGCACAATATACGCAATGCTATAAAGACTTGTGCATGTTTAAATCACGTCTTAACACACCGTGCTATTCCAAAACGCCTAGGTGCTATTGAAAATTTTTCGGAAATAATACTAGGTATCAAAAACATTAACAAACAGAAGAAACAGATATAGAAGTAAATATACATTATAAATGGGCTATAAAAGCCTACACTCACCCTTCTAGAGGGCGCATTCACTGTCATTGTCCTTTTGAAATATACATTATAAATGTCTGTTAAACAAATCTTAAGAATTCATCCTTCGAAAAATTTAATTTCATTGACGCATTTCACGCTGCCTTAATTAGTAGTATTTTTTATTTACATAACACTAAACATGTAGATGATTAAATTTCTTTCGGATACATAAAAATACAGATATTTTATCGACAAGGTAAGCATTAATTATTCCCCTCTAATATTAAATTATGCAATGGGTTTCAGAAAAAAAATCGCAATAACTTTTTAATCTATATACATAAAAGGCGACTTCTGTTTGTGTGTTTGTCTGTATAGGACGCAAAAACTTAATAACCACGCAACAGATCGTCACGAAATTTGGTACAAAAATTCATCTCATCTCCAGAACAAACATAGGCTAAGAATTTTTCGAATCGGACCATTCCTTCTATCGTTTTCGAATGTTTTAAGGGAAAAAATACGCCACTTTCGCTCAAATCCGATCATTTTTTCTCTTTCGTGATGCCATCAGGCAGAAATATTTAAATAAAACTTTTTAGAAAACAATTGAAATTGAAAATGTTTAATTTATTTAATATTTGTTCATTGCCTTCAGAAACAAAATTAATAATTTGAAAAAATAGTTGGATATGTTTCAAGTTACGTAATCCTACCAGTCTCTATTCTATTATTTTATTGTGTAAATATGATTTTAATTATGAATTTTTTAAAAGCATAGTTAAGCTTTTACTGAACTATGTTGGTTTTTTAGAGACCGTTGCACTACAGATGCATATTAGGGTTTTGTGTCTTCCTTTTTTCGCCAAATGCTTTGCCAAACTCGCCAAGTTATTACAAAAAACGTACCAAATGAGCAATTTTTTTTTAAATTAGCTGGTTGTGCGAAGTTTATTGCACGGGAGCTGAATGAGTGTGTTGTTGGCCATATATTTTCCTCGCCAAATTCGCAAAAATCGCCAAATGAGCTATAAAAAAATATTCGGGATATTATGATGACTTTATCGGTGAATGTGTGTGTGCCATTCAGCAGAAAAAATTAAAATAATTTTTAACGAAAGCAATTAAAATCGAAAATGTTTATTTTGTTATGAATTTTTAAAATGCATAGTTAGGCTAATACTGAACTTTGTTGGCTTTTGAAGGCCATCGCACTAGATTGCACGCAGACCAAGAGTGATCATTTTAAAGTGAGATTTAAATTTTAACGACTTTGGAAGACCGTATTATACCAATCTTTGTCCGGGACGCATTTTTTTCTGCCATTTATTCTTCTATTTATTTTCTGAATAGGTGAGTTCGTAGCTATATATCTTTTCCTCGCCTCGCCAAATTCGCAAAAAAAGTGCCAAATGAGCTAAAATGTTTTTATTCAGGAAATTTACGATGACTTTATCGGTGAATTGTATTGCGTTTTTTAATTTTTTAAGGTAAAAAAGTAGCGGTATTCTGTACTTTATAACGAACGGTACCAGCAACATAAGCTTATTATTCCATAACGTATTAAATAATAGATATGGATTGAACTGACCTATATAAAAAATGCAAATCGTTTGCTCTTAGCTTGAGTAGCTTATTTTTTAATTCTTACCGATTATGTTTTACTTAAATGTGTATTCTTTTTAATTTGAGCTTCTTATCAGTTTTTTTAAAATTAATATTAATCATTACTATATCCAAGATGGGTAATTAAATGGAAAATTTCCGGGTAATCTTCATATCTTATAAAACTCAAATGAAAGGGAAAAAAATAGTTAAATTGACTATTAAATTATTTTTTTCACCTCTTCCCGTGCAACGTCGGGTATAGCAGCTAGTCTCTAAATATGCGAAGACAAAACCTCACACTTTTCTTGATCCTACTATAGTCATTTTATTGAAGCATGCTTTTTATATAAAACTTTTTACCAGCAAAATAAATTTATTCCCAAAATATAAATACCTCCTATCAATTTCACTTTCGATATCTGCTGCCATCGATTTTTTTTGGCCGTCAACACCACATGGTGAAAAGCAAAAAGACGTTTTTCAAAACTGCTTTTGGACTATACCCGAAGTATATTATTCCGAGTTGAAGGCTTGTGCACCGGACCTATTGGTGTGAATCAAATCTTTAAAAAAAGAGAGTTTATGATAGCGTGGTTCGCTTGCGTTTGTCTCGAATCGTCTATTCTGGTCTTCGTGGTTTTTATATATTGTACGAAAAAATATTTATCGATTACTTTCTTGTTTATTTTATTTAAAGTATGTTAAAAGGTAACTCTCTTTAAAAACTATATTAAATCTAAAATGATAAAGATATTTTTATTTCGAAACTTCATTTTTGAATATTTTTGCATAGTTTCTTAAATTAAATCTAAAAGCACAAACATTACCTTTGCAAGAAAATGATAGTTACTTTTGTAAATATCAAAGTTTCAATTACATTTACATTACCAAAATGAGTTTATTTAGAATAAATTTTAAAAAATAAATTTAGATGCGTTTCTTCCACAGCCACAATATAAGTTTACTTCTTAGAAGATTTTTTTTCTGTATCTGAAAATAAAATTTTAAAACCAAAACCTTTGAAGTAAATAATTCTTACCGTACTACAGAATTAAATATCAATCCAAAAAGTTCCATCTCAAATTGAAAATCACAACTGACAAAACCCAACCCTGCGATTCCAAGATTTCTTGACACACTGACATAACTTAATAACTTTTTCCACCACAAACCTTTTCATTAGATATGCACTTCCATAAAGCTAAAGAAGGAAAACTTATAAGTGACACATCCATAAGTAAGCTCTCTTAAGACTGATGGACTATTTGTAGAAGGGGTTAACGTTAATAAAGGTGCGTCGGCAGTAAACAGTCTGTCAACCCCAATGCCGTTTGGGTGGCAGAACTAAAATGTGACATCTTTGATATCCTCCCCGACACCTGTCACAGGAAGTTCCGTGTGTCAGAGCGGGTTTATGAAAAAGGATTAGATTGCGGGAATTGGGGGCGCATTAGTTGTGGTAGGTTAGAAGATAATTTTGGGATTTGTTCCATTTTCATTGCATACATTTTAGTTTTAATGCGAACTTTTTAATATATATTTTAATAATATTAATATCAATTTTTTGGATTTAAATAACAGATGTTCTTGAGAAATCGGGAAGTTGTGTCATATCTAAAGTAGAGTACAGTAAAGGTCTAATTGGTACCTCATTCGGGTAATCAATTGTTCGGATGATTGGCTCGCAATAGTTGACTCATAACTGAACTGCAATTTTAGACTACTCATTATCCCAATAATATTCACGATACTAACGAAGGGATAAAAAAAGGCAAAATCGCACCCTTACCGATGCATGTACGAATCTCATTACGTTTGCGGAAAGTCAGTGTCGCGGTGTGAAGTACGCTGTTATTAGATGGTTGTGTTATAAAAATAAGAATTAATTTACCTTAATGCATCACGACAGTCAGAATACTGATAATTTGAGTTCTACTGAGTTTATTAATTTTTCTGGAAGATATAAGACTGAAATATTTAGCGTATGTTTCTTTAATGCCCAAGATATCAGCTTAAATATTAACATATTTTTCTGTATGCTGGAAAAGGTTATAAAAATTCTAAGAATATAAATGTTTCAATGCGTGCAATATCTAATTGTCTAATCAAACAAACTTTTACACTCCTAAATCAAAAGAGTGAAATCCACTCCTATAGAAGAATTGTATTTTCGACACTGGACAGGAGTGAAAATTAACGCAGACTGAGTTAAAATCGCTTGTTTGTTTTAATAGTGTACGAATGATATTTATTAGAAGAAAACAGATTTGATACAACTTACATACACCTAACTCTTGAAAACACCTAACTTTGTATTTTCAAATAGCTTGACTTTCATTGTTTGAAAGCTCTTGTGTCATCTGCGCCAATTGTCTGCAGTTCAAATTTCATAGCGTAGGGGACTGTGGTGGAGATCCTGTTGGAGGATGAACAAAACAAAAGAGTGAAATCCACTCCTATAGAAGAAGAGCATTTTGGATACTGAAAGGAGTGAAAATGAACTCAAACTGAGTTAAAATCGCTCGTTAGTTTTAAGAGTGTATGATTTTTACTTTACCCAGCAAATGAAGTACGCAATACATAAATATAAGATTTATTGCATATTTCATTCTCAAAGTCAAACAAAGCCATCCTTTTACCAACAATAAACCACACACACAATATTTATGATATCTTTCAATAATGTGTGAATGCAAGGGAATGATGAAAATGGAGACTATTTGCACATTCGCAAATCAAGTCCCTCATATGCGAGCTGATATAGTAGCTTTTCCCGTTTCCTCTTTGTGTTTTCCATGTACTATAAGAATATATATATATATATCATTCTTTGCTTCCGTGTTTGTATTAAGATAGTAGTGATTGCAGCTAAAGGCTCGCGAAATAAAAGTAAAAATTCAGGACTGGAGGAATATCGAGTTGATTTTCGAAGTGGAAAATTTGAAGTGCAGAAAGTACTTCCGTCTCAAATTTCATATTTTTCGGAAGAAAATAAAATCGACGGATGTTCCCCAAATGTTTATTTCCTCTGTCATAGCATTTATTTTTGTGGCTGTCATTCAAAAGTTACCTAACTTTGACCGAAATTAAGCTCCAGAAAATTTTAATTTGATTAGGACTTATGCTGTTTCTGCACTCATCTAATTTCTGCAGACAGCTGTAAATTTGGGAAAAGGTAATCATTCATTAAACACTTATATTTTTAATAAGCAATTTATGTTATGACAATTTGTATTAATTTTAGTTTTTTACAATGAATTTATTATAAATAATTTATTTGGAATAGAGTTCCATATACGCGGCACTGTTGATTTGCTAAATGCAGATACCATATCAGTCATATGCTTGAGAAGTTTTAATTACGTACATAACTGGTTATGCCATCCAGAAATGGCTGCAAATACATATCAGTTACTGACTCATGTTATTTTTGCACTTAACGTTTGTCATGCTTCGAAAAAGATGTCATGTCTCATATCAATGGAACTACTCAACAGACTAACATAGTTCTTGCAAGCTACACGCAAAACATGCCTTTATAATCTTCTTTTCAGCGAACACGATTTTGTGGAAGTGGTTTCTGTACTCACGGATTCTTTTATTGTATTGAAAAAAATTATCCTGCATAGATAATTTAAAACACGATTAGTTTCGATTTTTAATTTACTGTAGCATAATATGACAAATGTCAGTGATTGCGCCCTCTAGATGGGAAGGGCGTAGGCTTTATAGCCCATTACCCCGCTCGCCAGAAGAGACAGTCACAATAGACACACAAAGAAGGACGCCACAAACACATAGACAAATAACAACATTTATTGACAAACACAAACATCTATGCTTTTACCGGGATTCGAACCCGAGCCCAGCAGCTCCAGAGGCTAGTACACTTACCATTGGGCCAGTGGACCGGCGTTGCATAATATACTCCATTTCAAAAGTTCTAGGACTTACCATCCACTGCACATTACACAACCTTTAAAGATTATAAACATAGCATCGTAATATGTGAAGTAATATTCTTAGATTGTAGCTTAATTTATATTGACTTATGTCTTTCTTGTTGGGGGGCAAGTTCACCGAACACTGCGACCTTAGGTCTATTGTATTCAACCCCAGAAATGACACAATCACAAGAGACACACAAAGAACGAGACGACACAAACACCTAGACAAATAACAACATTTATTGACGGACACAAACATCCATGCCATGACCGCTGCTCGAATCCGAGCCCAGCAGCTCCAAGGGCTAACACGTTAACCATTGCGCCAGTGGGCCGGCTTAATTTATATTAATGACCTAAACTAGAAAAAAAAATAAAATCACATATCTTTTTCTAATTTTTATGAATATAACTTTTTTTGTAACACATTTCTAGTAACTCGTAGCTATTTAGCTTATGTAAATATAACTTTTAACATGAAATGCATGTTTTTTGCTACCAGAAAATGGGCAAACTTTTGAGAAAGCTCTCATATGATCAAAACATTCCCCCTCACATAAATATTTTATATTTTAACTTCTTCTCATTACTTAAAGTAAATATTTTTCGAAAACATATTTTACATGCAGATTTAGATAAATGGTTGCTTTTATATTTACGGGGCAGAAGCTTTTGATACAAGTGATGAATTTGCAACTTTTCAGCAAAGAAGTAACATCATAAAAAATGAATAGTAGCTGAGGCAATCTTTAAGAAAAAAATTTATGTGGGCATTACCGGAAACATTAAAAACTGCTGTAACGACAACTTTCATAATTTATGAGATGGAATAATTTCCCCTGTAGAAAATGCTAAACATTCACTTTTGCACAGAACAGAGAAAATAAATCTTTTTTTGTTGCCTTGGGGTAGTTCATAAAAAATGGTTAATACTTTTTGCATGCATTGTTTTTCTGCTAGAGAAGGAACTGGAAAGTGATTTTGTTTCAGTAAAAGTGTACATAATCAAAATATCTTCCCGCAGAATTATTTTAAAAATATTTTTTATCATTTGTTCTGTAAAAACTAAGCAAAAAAAACTTTTTTAGAAGTTGACAACATTTCTGACTTCTAAATTTTAAGTAATAATTTATTGCTTATTCCTTCTGCAAGATAAAGAAAACAAACGAACCCTTAATTTTTTTTATTGCAAAATAGTTATGGAAATGCATATTTAAAGTCACTATGAGTCACTATCACTAAAGTCACTATCATTTGCATGCATTTTTTATGCTAAAACCATTACCAATAAAACCAGTATTCCAACTCAAAATATTACTAAGCTTTTTTTTTACCATACAGCTTTACATTTTATGTTAATCTGTGCTTAAACTTTCATTTTGTATGATTAATGGAGAAAAATGTATTGGGTAATATTTCAATGTCGACTGATATTAAGACTATTTTTCATTTCTCTATAACATTGATTTGCTGAGCTAAATGTGCAGTTTTTGGCTCATCGATTATTTTGACACACTAACTCGTTAAAATTTCTTGTTTTTATATTACTTTTAGGTTTTATAAAACAAAATTAGATTTTGAGGTTAACAGTATATTAATTATGTTTTTATTAATAAACTTTGGGTTTTACTTATTACGCATATTCACATCTTAGATTACGAAAATACTTTTGTTAGAATCTTATGGAATTAAGTCGAAAAGACGAGACAATTAAACATTAATTTCAGATTTAAAATACATTAAAGATTTATGATAATTGAGATACGTCCATTAGTTTAATGCAATTGAGTTGCTAAAATAATGAACAAACCTGTTTATGTAATTTTAAATGTATGAATTGTAAAGTAATGGGTTTACTAATGCATTCTTTTGCATCAATGAATGACATATGTATGTAGTAAATCGTAAAATGAAGTTATAATATAACGAATGACTAAATGATATAATCTGACAATGTATAATTTCATTACGCAGTTATTAACTTATCGTATCTGAAAGGCCGCACATAAATAATCTTTGTATTGTTCAGAATTCTAACATTGGATGTCATATTTATTATACAGGCATAAGATCAATAGTGTGAGTGAAAGAATAAAGAAAATTCTGCTACTTCTCTTATTTTTGACAGCCAGCTGCAGTGGTTGGTCAAAATTGCAACTATTCTTTGACTTATGTGTGGTAAAGGAAGTTTGAAATTTAGAATTCTACTAAGAAAATTAGAATATCAGTTTCTGTAGTCTGTGCTTTTCATGTCGCATACGTCCTGCGAACACCCGTCTATACATATATGACGTATACATTACTTACTTTGGTAAACCTAGTTACTTAAATTATTCAGAAAGTGTAATAAGTATTTAGAATATAGCTCAAATCATGTAAATATCTATTTTTAATGAGTATATGTAAAACAGCGTAATTCAAAAAAGTTGTTTAAGTTTCTGAAGCAACTACGCAAAATCATACATGATTTGAATGAGTTTAAACATTGGACATTTCTAGACATAGGTATCAATCTCAATTTGATTGTTAAAACAATTGGGTAAACGTTGACAAATACTTTGTTTTCTTTATTAACATTCAATAAAAAAAGCGAAACATACAAGCAAATTTCCTTAAAATTTATATTTTTGCTGATGCCTATTTTCTTGCTCAAGGTGCGATATCTTGTAACAGATTTCCTTTCACTTTTAGTATTAGTTTAACGATATAATAAATATATTGTTATTTATTAATTTTAATTCTATGAAATTTTTATAAATATATATGCTCATGTATTGTGTGGTATTTTATCAACTCAAACTCTAAGCGTCTTCTGAAAATAAAATAACAGTTACATCTTTACTATACTACCTAGAGGAATTTCTGACAAGGGACTTTAGGAAATGATAACGGCGATTTATGTTTTATTCAAGCCGTCTAATGGAGATCAGAAATCTCTCACGACACAAGAAATTGGTGTGTCAGCAAATTACTGACCGTACTTCAATGGAGAAGTGAAGCTTGGGGAATGGTTATATTTACTTTGGGCACTTATTTCGGATATTTATTTGATTTTGAAAATTATGTTTTTGTAAATTTGCAGACACGAGTGTTTCCTTGTTTATTTTTTTATAAACTGTTTAATTTGTTACTAAAATGTTTAACTTAGACATTTCTAAAGTTATTTCTTCTCTCGTTAAACATTTTATTTTGTTATTTATGAAATGTTTGATTACTAACTAGAATTTCATTTATTAAATAAAGTCTGGAATTATATTCTTTTACTTTTTACATATTTTCGTCGAAAAAATGTTGTTCCATGCAGATATATAAAACAAATACAAGGCCTTCTCATATCAATATCATAATTTAAAAACTTTATTTATCCTGTTACATTTATATATGTTACATATATAAATGTAACATATATATTACTACCCTATACTATATATAATTATAAATATATCGTTTATACTGTTTTGATTCAAATATTATGTATCTTATGAATAAATTTCACACTGTAAACTGTAGTGAATAATAAATATAATTCTACTTTTTGTAAATTGTAAAAAACTTTTGTATACATTGAAAATACCCTACATCAAAATTCCATTTTAAATACTAGTCGAATATGAGTTTTAAACCAATGTTCACACACAGGCACATACAAATCATTAGAATTTGAAATTAAATATTTAACCATTCATACACAGAATTCATTATGTACACAATACAGCAATTTCTAATTGTGAGAGTGAGCATAAAGGGATCCGGAAACATTCCGAAATAATCATCCACCATTGCAACTCAACTTCGAATGATTCACCACGTTAATGAAAGCGATAGCCAACCTTCGGAATAAACATTAGTTCGGCCATTAGATTAATGCTTTGTTTTGAAAATGAATAACCAATAAATTGAACAAAAATAAAGTTTATGAATGTATTTTAATTGAAAATGGATAATTCTCGAAATAACTTATATATTGATGTTTTTTTCTACTGAGGTACAAACTTTTTTAAGGATATAACTGTACATGCCCTATTGATGACATTAAATGTATTATAAATCACTATTTAACTACTGTCCATGCAATTAAATTTTGTTTAGGGTTGGAATGGAATGCAAATGCGCCCTCTAGAAGGGAAGGGCGTAGGCTATGTAGCCCATTACCCCGCTCGCCAGAAGGGACAGTCACAGGAGACACACAAAGAAAGGACGACACAAACACATAGACAAATAACAACATTTATTGACAAGTACAAATATCCATGCCTGACCGGGATTCGAACCCGACCTCAGCAGCTCCAAAGGCCAGTACACTAACCATTCAGCCACCGAGGCGGCTTGTTTAGGGTTACTCCATCTAAATTGTGGCAGCCTAGATTCAGCTAGTTCTTTGGAGTAAAGTTAAATCGCAATATACAATAAACTCATTTTATGATATTTTTTGTAGTAAAAGGGACACGGTACACAAAATATATTATCAGATATAAAAAAATGGAAATTATAGATTTTATCTATACAAACTTTAACTTCATCTGATTTAATTTTTATTGCATTTTTTGTCAGCAGTATAGATTCTCATTTTTAAAACTGTAGTGATTGAATTTTTAAGAGCTTTAGAATTTTTTTAAAAGATAAATTACATTTAAGTGGGTAAACACAAAATTTTTAATTTAGTTTATATTTACTTTAATAAAAACCGACCAAATACTTTCAACATTCTATCTCAAATTCAATTCAATATACTACTCTTATGTACATTCTACTAAAATATAGCTTTCAATAAACATTTAATAGAGTTTTAACATTTTAAGAACAAGTATGTTTTCGAATTTCTCAAATAGAGAAAAATCAATTTAAAGGATATAACGTTAGTGGAACATTTAATAAGAAAATGAAATGAAAGAGCTTTTTAAGTGACAAATACTTTTCCGATTGTTTCAAAACTTAGGAAAAACCATTCTAGCTGGTTTAAATAGTTTTTTAAGGCAGCAAAAAAGCAATGTTTCTATCGGTTTTGGGGTATTGACTTCTCTTTGTGTTTTTTCCGTGTGCATTTGTGTAGTTATGTTCAAAGTAATGTCCCCTAACTACCTACATTTGTATATAAATTGGCATTCCGGCATATTGAATGTGCCTTCTAGATATAGTTTTTAGTTTTAATATTCTTTCGAAATAAAACAATTAGAAGAAATTTTCCCTTTAAAGCCAAATATTTTAATATTAATTATTAGTATTTTGTTTCATTCTTAAGTTTGAACACGCATTTAATACATTTTTGTTTCAATTGAACGGTTTTCAATGAAGTAGTTGCATGTTTTTATCTATTACAATTATATTTCTATCAATTCCAACTCTCGTTGACATTACATTGATTTTTTAAACATAAAATAAAGATGATCCAAACGCATCAAAAACGTTTTAGTATAACTTTGAAAGCGTTGCATAAGCTCTTACGTTTTCGCTACACAAATTCTAATTTTTATTTAAAGCCATATTTGTAAGCAGTAACTTTTAGAAATGTCCAACCTAACACTTTGGTTGCACCTATTAGAATTGAACTTAAAATGTATTTTTTGGTTTCCTTGAAAATTATTTTTTTTATGCAAAACTGTCTTGATGCATAAAATATTACGTACTATTAGTTAAACAATATTATTATGCATACGATGGAAGCGTATAACTGCTAAATTCTGATTAGATATTTGATTTATTGTTTCAAAAGTACCTTACGAATAGAAGGTTCTAAAAAAATACAGGGAATATTACTACTGCTGCCATCATACAAGGATTATATTTTAATAAGTATAGAACGATATTTCTTCCATGTTAAGAACATGCACATGTCATAAAGTTCTTTTTATTTTACATTTTTTTCACCTTTAAACGAAACTGGTTGAACGGTTTTGGGAAATTCTAAACGGAAATAGTAAGTTTGAAAGAACGTCTTACACATACCTAATGAGCTCACACAACCTTACAAGAAAAAGTATTTATGTGTTTCTTTAAAGAAATGCATTCATTTTGCAAGCAACAGAAAATGAGTTAAGTTCAAAGGTTCTTCTAAAGCCTGCGTTTACAGTTTCTTGGAAAAATAAATCCAAACTACTTTTGAAGAACCACTTAAGAACTTATGGATGCTAAGTGTTAAGTTTAAGTACAAGTTTGTTTTAAAAACTAAATGAAAAAGAAATATTTGAAAGGTATTTCGAATGTGTCTGGTTAACAGTGATGGATAGAATTTTCAAAGAGAATAATTTTCACTTTAAATAATTAAAAAAGTAAAATGTGTTATAAAAGTTACAGAATTTATTCGAATCATTTACTTTTTTAAATCGAAGAACCTTTAAAGAAATAAATTTGGCTTTGTTAACTGACGCGCCCTTTTACTAAAATGTGATTCATTTATACTTTGAAGGCAATTATTCAGCCTTAGTCTAGATGATGGCAAAAAAGGGACTGCATTTTTTGTATGAAAATTAATAATTTGAAACCATTTTAAAAAAAAACTATGTTTTTTTTCAGCATTTTGAAAACATGAGATTCATATTAGATAAGCAGTAATATGAGAGTGACATTTGTCTTATTTATTTTAAAATGACAGTTTACAAATAATACACATTTCTGAAGCATTGTGTGTAATGGACGTTAATTTAATTTTTTTAACTGTACATTAATTCAAAAATAAATATATTTATCGAGATAAGAAATGAGTGTAGGTGCTTTTGAGTAAAATAAATTATTTTAAGATAAAATTATCAAACTTAATATCTTAAATGTTAGTTCAGAAAAAAATGTATTTATTGCAGAATTACATAACATAAATATTTTAGCATAAAATAGTTTAAAAATGTTAGGCACAATCATACAAGAAAGTCAATTTTTAGCACTTAAAATTAAATTTCCTAAAAAGTTATAAACTCTGCTGCAATACATATATAAAATCACATACGAATTTTTCGATTTAAACTACAAGAAAAGCTATATTTCAGTATTGTTTATTCGTTTAAAAAATGATGTTTTCGTAGCTTTTATAATCGGAATTCATAGTTACTTATAACATTTGTGTGGCCTGGAAGTGAAGCAAATATGCATGGCAGTTTTCCTTGAATAAATGCTTAAAGTATTTTTTAATAGCATAAATCCTTAATTGTATCAGTACGTGTGTTATTTTCATTAAGTCAAGGGACAATGTTTAAGAGTTTTACACTAAAGACATATGTACAAATTACATATTAACCACGGTCTAAAGATCAAAATTTTAAATAATCTTATTTACCATTTCTTTTCTGAAAACTAACCAAACTCTTATAGTTCGATATGACAAATAACAGTGATTGCGCCCTCTAGAAGAAAGAGTGTATATAGCCCATTACCCAGCTCGCTAGAAGAGACAGTCACAAGAGACACACAAAGAAAGACGACACAAACACATAGACAAATAACAACATTTATAGACAAGCACAAACATCCATGCCTTTACCGGCATTCGAACCCTAGCCCAGCAGCTCCATAGTCTAGTACACTAACCACTGTGCCAGCGGGCCGGCCTTATAGTTCGATAATGAAGACATTATAATTCCTTGAATAATTTAAAATATATTTTTTTTGTATACCTAATAATTAACATTTTGTAATATAAATAAATATAAGAATGACAATTTAAAATATATTTTTATTGGTTATTATAATTTTTAATTAATAATCCTGAATACATGGTAAATCTCTTTTAAAGTTTAATAAGCTTCTTTAAATAGACTAAAAGTAAAGTAAATATTTTAGCCAATGACAAAATTCTAAGCAAATAATTAAAAACTATAATTTCAATGGTTTACAATTGAAACATACTCATAAAAAATACGGTTTTAAATATATCTTCCGAAAATCCTATTTGTTGAACCAGTAAGGGAAGATTAAATTAAAAATAATGCAGCGAAATGTTAAATCCACAATTTGAATAATTACGCAGTATTGATTCAAATAAGTAATTAATTTTAAAAACTGGGTAGGAATGTTTTAGTAAAGTATTCTGCATGCTAAGTAGTACATTAATAAACCAAAAATTAATATGTCAATCCTTTATATGCTCTTGTAAAAATAAAGAAGAGTAATTAACGTTAGTGAAACGAATGTAAGACATGTTAAGCTTCTGTCTAAACATGGCTGTGATTAACTTTTAAGAAATTCAGTTTACATTTATTTATATGGCAATGAAACGGTTCGTAGATAATCTTGGAATGTTAGTTCTCAAACCAAGCACTAAATCAGTTTTTTTTGTGTGTTTAAGCATTTTAAAACCGTATTCTCATAAGATTAAGGACCACTGGGAATAATTTACTATTCATTTCGTTAATTAAAGTTAATTAAAATATATTTTACTCTAGAGCGTAACACAAATTGGTTCGGCTAAATATTTGATGCGGCTTTAATTAAATTAAGTGTGTTTAGTAAACTAATAGAAAAATTCTAACTTTAATTAATTCGATTCTTTCAGTAGCAAAATTAAAGGAAAGTTAACTTTTTATCTTTTTTTGTTTTTTTGCTTTTTTATCTTTAAAATAAATAATTGTATTGATAAATCAATAACTATGATTTTTTTTTAATGTCACAGTTTCATAATATTCATTCTCTTTTTCATTAATTACTAAATAATTGCTAATGAGAAGAAGGATATTTAATTATTAATTATATTAAAAATTTGAAACACTTTTAAATTTTTGAATTAACAGATAAAAATCATAGATTGTTTGATGTATGCATTTTATTGTTAGCAAATGCACATTTTGTTTTTATTGACAATAAAAAAAGACCTTGATTGTTGTGGCATATAAAATACCCCACACTGTGTCACAATTACTTCACATTTCATACAGATAAAAATATCGTCAAATGCTTGAAATTTGTAAGCCGTTATACTAAATAAAAATTATAAAAATTCTTATTTATTTAAATAACTCTTAAATCGAGATTATAAACAAAGTATTTTTTAAAAAAGTACCTGTTATTAGACTACTTCATTTTTTAGAAAGGTAAGTTTCCTAATAATTCATAAAATCTCCTTAGACAAGATCTTAAAATTTTTAGTATATAGTAGCTGACCCGGCGAATTTTGTTCCACCTTAGGCTACCGAACTACCGACCTAAAGACGGCTCTCACAGCCCCAAAAAAATGTCCGACAAATAATACCTCGTGTAGTGGAAGGGCACTTTAAATATCCTCAATTCCTTACGCTACCTATTCCCGTTTTCAATAGCCCTCGTGTGTTTCTTTAGTGCGACGATAATTCAAACTAACACAAACCCATACAACTGGATGGGAAGAGCTATTCTACGTTAAATTTTCTACTTCGCCAAAGGCCGCCAATGTCAAAATTCAATCTGCCATTAAGCCATCTTAACAACATAAAACAAAACAGACATTCGTCCTCTTGTATGCTTGGAAACGTTTTATGAAGTATAAGTTCCTTATTTAGGCTGGAAATATTGTTTCATATCTTCATTTCTTACCATTTGTAAACATCAATTAAATTTAATTCGGAAACATAATTAAAGTCTAGTTGAGGAAGTCTGATCCACCATAAAAATAAATTGGTCTTTTTTTTAAATAAAATTTTTGTTCGCGCTGAACGCGCTGAAATTTCTTTGAAATTGAAATAAAAGCGTAAATAAGAATCTTACAATGCCATTCCTATGGCTCACGTTTTGCATTCTTACAGCCGTTAGACAGGCAGACAGACAGACAGTAATGAAATAGCCATCAACGCGATCTGACCACAAATTTATTTGCATTTGGCAGACAGATTTGTTGTTTTATAACTAAAAAAACTTAATAAGGATTTATTGTGTAAATGTCATACGACCACTAGAAAGAATCTACTAAATAATTCTAAAAATTGCTGTATGGAGAAATATCACAATATAAACTCAACTTAAAATTAAAGATACGGGATCACATAAATTGCAAAAATAACTGAAGTTTAATTGATCCCCAAGAGGTAGATTCACTTAATGTTCTAGAAATAAATACTTTTGTCAAATGGACACATTGTGTTTAAATGTCATACGGTCAGCATAAAGAATCTACTGAAAAATTCAAAAAATTGCTGTATGAAAGTGCGCAATATAAACTCAACTACTCAACATAATGTGACCCGTATATTAATTTATCCCCTTTCAGTAGATTTACTTGATGATCTACAAATTAAGAAAAAAAATCTTCTATCAAATGGACGCTTTTTGGGTAAATGTCGCAAGTCAATATAGAGAATGAAATGAATAATTTTAAAATTGCCTTGGAGAATGAGTACCTTACAAACTCAACCTAAAACTCAAAACCCACACTCTCGTAAACTGCAATAGTCGCAATTCAACACGAAACAACTATAAATTGATTCACATTCTCTAGACTTACTAGATTTTCTATAAATAACAGAAATTTGTCCTCAACATTCACGCATTATGCGTAAATGTCATAAGATCAATATAAAGAATCTACTGAATAATTCTAAAAATCACTATGGAGAAAGAGCACCATATAAACTCAACCTAAAACCCAAAATCCACACCCGCGTAAACTGCAATAGTCATAACTCAACGCGATCCGACGAAAAACTGATTCACATTTGGCAGACTGATTTGTTGTTCTATGACTAAAAAAACAACAAGGATTTATAGTGTGTAAATCTCCTATGATCAATAGAAAGAATCTACTGAATAATTCTAAAAATTGCTATATGGAAAATATATCACAATATAAACCCAACCTAAAAATACAGAATCACATAAATTGCAAAAATATTTCAACTTAAATTGATCCCCAATATGTAGATTCACTTGATGTTCTAGAAATAAATACTTTTATAAAATGGACACACTGTGTTTAAATGTCATTCGATCAATATAAAGAATCCACTAAATAATTCTAAAAATCACTATGGAGAAAGAGCATCCATATAAACTCAACCTAAAACCCAAAATCCACACTCGCGTAAACTGCAATAGTCATAACACAACGCGATCCGACTACAAATTGATTCGCATTCTCTAGACTTACTAGACTTTCGATAAATAACAGAAATTTGTCCTCAACATTCACACATTATGCGTAAATGTCATAAGATCAATATAAAGAATCTACTGAATAATTCTAAAAATCACTATGGAGAAAGAACACCATATAAACTCAATCTAAAACCCAAAATCCACACTCGCGTAAACTGCAATAGTCATAACTCAACGCGATCCGACTACAAATTGATTCGCATTCGGCAGACTCGCAAGGAAGATATTTTCCAGAGTATCAACCCTTGGAGAATTTTCCTGGGACCACTTCTTTCAAGCGTTGAGATCACGCACTACCAGAATGGGAATTCTTATTTTTCCAGGGATAAGAATCTATGGGACAACTCATGAATCTTTGGGGTTGGACTAGCGGTGTATATTTGAAAGCGGATATTGGCGTCACATTGTTTTGTGGTCAGTCTGCAGTTGGCGGTGGTATTGAACTGAGTAAGGGAGTGTATAAAAATTGAATATTGTAAATTAAAGTCCAGGGGTTGTGGTATAGAATTGGGCAAGAAAAAAATCAGGCTTTTTTCATTCATCCTGTGGTTTTATAAAATGAGTAATAAACTTGCTTTGAAACATAGCAATAGTGCTTTCGAGTTAGTTTTACAATAGTAATAGGAATATATATGCGAATGCAATCAATCAATCGTCTCCGTTCTCGGAAACTGAAATGTGCAAAGCAGGCGTTGCCTTTCCATGTGCTAGGGTGCCACTGAGTTTAATTCGGTAAAAATTTGAATGAAAAAGAATTAGTGTATAAACCAAAGTAAATAATAATTTGTGTTTAAACTTTGAAAACATAATTAATGTTTTGTGGTTTTTATTTGCATCAAATTTTTTTTATTATAAATAGTAGTTTACGGAGACCGTTTTCCAAAGTATCTGAAATAAGAAAATTTAGGTAACGATTTCTTTCCTTAATAATTTAAATGCATCTAATATATATGGGCGCTGAAGAATGTAAAAAAATAAGCAAAAACTGTTTTCTTACAGAGCAGTTTTTTTGTTGTCTTGCATAGTATTAATATTGCATACAAATGTGTATTGGCATTATTAATACTCTTATATGTGTTTACACCGCTAGTCCAACTCCAAAGTCTATTTGAAAATTGCTTCTTTTGCCTAGAGACCTTAGTAATATTAAATTCAGAATGTTTTGTTGTGTGTTTTTTGTTGAGTTATAGTTTTTTGAATAAGTTTATCAGAATTTTACGCTAAAGTTATTAGAAGTTTTTATTCAACCATTAACGATTCTTTGATTTAAAAGCATAAGTACTTTGTGTTATTAGTTTTACGTTTAACAGTCATTAACTTAAAATCGAAATGCAAAAAGCGCGAAAAGTTATTCATTAAAATAATTACAAGGTTCTTTATTAATGAGAAGGACTTTTTGTTTAATTACTTCCCTGCAAGTTTTTTTTAAATATTGATAATTAAATTCTTTCTCAACAGTTTTCAGTTTTTTTTTATCTTAATAATAATAATGATTTTTAGCGGATGTGGATTTTTTTCATTTTATAAGCAACTATGGATTTTTTTTTGTACATTTAAAATAATTTGATTAGGGCTAAATAATGAAATACTAGTAACTAAAATTATTGTTTTCGATAATAATATAAAATTTTTAACTAATAAAAAATATTTCCTTAATTTACTAACCTAACCAAAAAGATATATTTTATATGTATTTTTGCTTAAAATGTTTTTGCCATTTACCTTTTCGAATATTTCGTACTCATAAAATAACCATTTTTTTTCGACCATCTTTTTTGATAAATCAATAAAATGTTTGAGTAGTTTGAAAAATGCATCTACTTTTAATACAAATATCTGCTTTAAAGTATAAAAATTTAATTTTGATAGGTATTCCCCAATGTTTTACATATAACTATACGTCCAATTTAAAACATCTTAAAAAGTATTTTCTTGTACATACTTTTTGCAGAATTCAATGCAAAACGAAACAGCCAGCATGTTTGGTAAGGAGCTTACGTTTCTGCTAAATGCTACATCAGAAAATAAATTGGGGTGTTTTTTCAGCGTAAATTTATGTGAAATACAAATAAATACATTTTAGAATGCTACTTGTACGTAAATCACCAACTTTAAAAACTGATATCTGCTTTACAATGCATAACGATAGATTTTATTTCTATATATTGTATTATTTCGCCAATATATGTTTACAAAATGACTTCTTAAAAGTATATTTTATCTGTACTTTTCAGCGAACTCAGGACGTTTAGGGTAAAAAAGGACGTGGCTGATTATTCTATGCCACAGAGTAAATTGCGGTGATTCAAGTTTTAGCTTTACATGAGTACTACGAATTCCTCTAACTCGATTGAGAAATTGTCCCTAATTTATCACATAGGAGGAGTTATGCCCAAAATCTGCCCGAGAGTTCAGAAACTAGCTTTGTCTTCCTTAATTGATGGCCTGACTCTTGGTACTGTCCTGCTCCATGAAAAGGAATCATTTTTAACAAATTGACCGACGCGACGTATAATTAGAGTTAGGTTTAACATTGTGGATAAATTATAAGTTATATATTTTAATATTACAGTGATAAGTATGTAACATCCATGTTAATTATATTAAATAGTTATTTGTTTTGAATAGATGTAAAGGAATTACCTAATATGGAAAATGGATTGTTTAAAAGTTGAAAGAAAAAATGCGTTGGAAAATATTTTTTTTTAGAATACGTTATTAAATAAAATATTACAAAATAGAGTTCAATCAGAAAAATAATTTAATTTTATTAAAATGGAGAAAGGGAAAAACACGAATGGTAACAAAACATGTGAATTAAATTGAAATAGAAGAAATAACTAATGTGTAAATTACATTATTATAAAGTTCAGTTAAAATTCGAATATTCCCATTCTGGTATTCACGAACACTTTAACCGACAATCTTTTTTGATTATGATAGAAATAGAAGAAAAAAATCACCTAACCATTATTTATTAAAAAGTGGTTTTTTTTTGCAAAGCGAAACTGTGTCAAATAAGTAACCTTGTTAACATCTCAGAGAAGCTCTATATTTCTATAAAACGTCGAAATTCTAAAGACTGTTCCCAAGAGCGCCAATCGGCTCATTGGTTTTCTCCCACATTTGTTAAACAATCTAAATTATATTGTTAATTTTATGTCATCATATTTGTTTTTGTTTTTAATCATTATGTTTCAGAAAAATTTGAAATACCAATTTAAGTTTCAAGAAATTAATTATAAGTGTTTTAAATTCTTTTAATTCTTATTAACTTAACTCGGCATAACAAATTTCCTAAAAATGCTTTATTTTTTTCAATTTAATAAATTAGGATGCAATCATTTAAATAAAAATGACTTTCAGCCAAAACTTTTCCAAATGATATCCTTCAGACCGCAAACAATTTTTAATATTCTATAACTTTTGCAACTTGGCAACATATCTTTCGTCTTTTTTACTCAATACTCATTAGGCGGAAATTATTTCGTTCAAACTTTCGGGGTCTTTTCTTCTTTTATTATAAGTCAGAGCTCCTAATGAACGATATTAGGATTTCATTTAACTTTCGAACTAATGAATTCTGCAAGCGATTAATGAAACCCGTACGTATTTTTTTCTATGGAAATAATTATTATGCCCCGTTATATCAAAGAAAAGGATTCCCAAAACTCTGTTTACGTACCGATTCATGTAGGAAATGAGCATCTATAATGAACATTGCTCATCCAAAGGACAATGATATATCTTCGCTAAATAAGTTTGGTAATGATGTAGATTCGCAGTCATAAGGAGTTTCTTGACTGTGCATTTAGCTTACAAAACATTTCGTAAATCAATTGATTGTTTATTTATTAACTTGTCTGTCTCATTTGAAATGCTTAAGATAATTGCAGTTACGATATTAAAGGCGTATATATCTATAAACTTAATTAACTATTTTATTTAAAAAAAATTACAAAATAGTATTATTAAATTATTTATTACCATTTTATCATTAAATTATTAAATAATTTATGTATTTAATGTGGAGTTTTTCAAGCAATTCGGATGCATTGAAACTTTCTAACACCTTTTAATATAAGTGACTTTATCGTTTTGGTAAATTTTTAATAAAGGCATATATATCTATAAACTTAACTATTTTATTTAAAAAAAAATTCCAAAATAGTATTATTAAATTATTTATTACCATTTTATCATTAAATTATTAAATAATTTAAGTATTTAATGTGGAGTTTTTCAAGCAATTCGGATGCATTGAAACTTTCTAACACCTTTTAATATAAGTGACTTTAACGTTTTGGTAAATATTTTAAGAATAATTATTTAAAGTATTATTTAAATAGATTAAAGAATATTCTATTTGAAGAATAATATAATAACAAATTATTGAAAAAGTTTCAAGCTTTATATATTTTGATAGTCAAACACCTTGACAAAAAAAAGAACACAGAAAATGAATTGTTAGATTTAAATTTGAAAAATAAAAATTAAGGAGACTATTTAGCAGATGTAATCAAAAATGCAATTGCAATGAGTCAATGAAAAAAAACAACAAAGAATTACAGTCATTTAGAAAAGGTTTTGTAATTTTAACTAGGCACGTATGCTCAAGACTTTTATGGTGGTTAATCATATTAGAAGGGAATAATTTTAACCAGTTTGGTATATAATTAGGTTGGAATTATTTTTTTACGATTATAGGGTAGACTGACAGTGAGTGAACAGGCCCCAGTGAATGAACATTTTGTAAATATAATTAAAAAATAAGGATTGAAAATCATTCCACTAGTGCGATTACTAATCATTCCACTAGTCCACTAGTGCGATTCCACTAGTGCGAACACAGACTTCCTCCTATGTAGTAGGAAGCTATCTGAAATATGGTTGGTTGACCTGGTCATTATGTCCTGGTTTTTATTCACTGGCTTGCCCTTAAACGTTCATTCACTGGTTAGTCTACCCTACGCATGGCCATTAGAGAGTTGTAAATTTGAGTACTGATCAAAAGCCTTAACGCGTTAAAATTTCAGAATAGCAAACCATCTACAAATTAAGCTATATTTATAACAAGTGCGAATTCAGAATATTTATATCTAGAAGGAATAAAACATGATGGCTTTATTTTATAGTACATAATTTGACTTTTTAAGAAAGAACATTTCATATTCAGAATAAATTACAGTATCTTTTTACTACAATATCAACGTATTCCTGGGAAAGCACTTAAAATTTTCTATTTAAAGAAATTCATTTTATACTTTTCATTTAAATGCATGCTGCTGTAAATTCAAATGCATAACTTTCTTCAAAATCAGTAAAAAAAATCCTACAAATTCTTTCTAAACTGTAATCCACAATCACGTTAAACTTTCCGGTGTTTTGAACATTAAATTTTATGGCCTCTAAAACGAAGATCAATAGAAAGACCGAGCATAAAACTTTTACTTAGTGGAAAAAAGGACATTCGTTTTATATTATAAAGTTGAGCATCGGCCTTTTTTCTAAGTGACCAAAACATTACTCTAAAAATAACGAGTGGCCTTTGAAAACACAGGGGAAGTATTTTTGAAAATCATTAAACCTTAAGACTTACTTTGGAAACCCAAAAGTAAATTTTTTACTACCAACATCGTTAAGGGAAAAGTACACGGAAAAGGAATAGAAAAACTTTCCTAGAAAATTAAGGGCTAAAAGTGTACTGAAGATGACTATAATTTTGTTAAATGTCTAATTACGGCGTAATGACCTAAGTAAACTTTACTTCAAAAGTTAACTTCACAAGAAAAGTGAAAATGTTTACTAAAAAAAACTTTTATACCTGAAAATATTCGCCTGTAGAAACTGTAAGTAGTAAAAAATAAAGAGACACATTTGTTCGGAAGAGCACGTTTTCTTAGATGTTGAACATACATTTATTCTTAACCTATAAAATCTAACAACATGTCTTACTTTTTTCTCCACATGTGTTGAACTTAAGTTTATGCGTTTTTAATTAATTTAGTTTTGAAACAGAAATATTAAAAGAAGCATGGTTTGTGAAAATATTTTCTCTATATATTTCGGTACGTTTAACTCAACATTTTTTGAAAGTTTTATTGAAATTTTTATTATTTAAAGCACCTTTTATGACATCGATTTATGAAAAAAACTCTTTAAAACTTATAAATTGGTTAAAATATCTTCAAGTTTAACTAACCATAAAATCAAACATGTTAAATGTGTTTTAAATTTTTAACACAATGAAACTGTTTCTAAAAACATAGTAACTTTGGCAAAATCAATCATCATTTTATCATTCCATAAAAACATTAGTTCCAAGTTTTTCCTCCAAGTTCTGTTTGAAATTCCTA
Source organism: Hylyphantes graminicola (assembly GCA_023701765.1). Classification (NCBI taxonomy): domain Eukaryota; kingdom Metazoa; phylum Arthropoda; class Arachnida; order Araneae; family Linyphiidae; genus Hylyphantes; species Hylyphantes graminicola. The sequence goes on along the minus strand of CM043119.1, from coordinate 40,306,397 downwards.
TTCAAAGTTTTGTTTTTAAATTTATGCTATTAAAGTTCCCTTTAGTGTTGTTGTTGTTGTTGCATGCCTCCGTAGGTCAGCAGTGCTAGACCTGGTCCAAGATGATATACACCTTAAGAAAATCCTAAACCATGGAAAGGTCGTCGTACAAATCCTGCTTGGAAAGTCCCAGACACGCAAGTATATGGTCAGGCAAAGCCTGCTCCGAAGAACAGTTTGCACAATAGGGTGGGCCGAAAAATACTTTTTATTTTATTTTGGATCGCTATAGTGCGGAAAAGTTGCCATTGGTAAAGACATGAAAAATGCACTAATTTTTATTTTTTTATGACTATATCTTCCGTTCGCGCAATGCCATCAAAGTTGGCAAAAATTGTCAAAAACCGTAATTTTTCATAATTTTTTTTAACCCGATATATGATTTTAATTGCTTTCCTATATCATGTTGTATGATTAAAATTTACAAAAAGTTAAAACTTTAAAATTTAGCAAAAAATACGAATTTTCCTAATTTTGTACTACGTTGAGTGGTCGGAAGATCTGACATAAATGTATAATAACTTATTATACGATATATTATAGCATTTATTATTAATAAGTGCTATAATTTTTGGATTTTACATACTTTTAGTAGTTAATTCATGATTTAGGAACGTAATTAAAAACATCTGCCTTGTTTAAAAAAATTATAAAAAATTACAGTTTTTAGCAATTTTTCGCCAACTTTGAAGGCATTGCGCGAACGGAAGATATGGTAATAAAAAAATAAAAATTAGTGCATTTTTCATGTCTTTACCAGTGGCAACTTTTCCGCACTATAGCGATCCGAAATAAAATAAAAAGTTTTTTTCGGCCCACCCTATTGCACAAGTCTCAAAGATTCTGGAGCCCTCTGTAAATTTCATAGTCTTTAGGTGGCCACTTCGAAAGCGGGCAAGACCCACAGGTTCCTCATAGAGTGCACTTGTAGCTTAGGCGCTAGTTGCCGGCGAGGGGGTGTTCCTGGGCGGAGTGGGTGAAGTACGTCGGAAGATTTATCTCCTCACGCAAAAAACTGTCTGGTTCATACAAACGAAAATTCAGTTCTCCCAACCAAACTGTTCGGTTGCTATAGAACAGACAGGACTGTCTAGTTGCAGGAACCAAACACGTTTGGTTAGAAGCGTTCAGCTGGCGCAAACGACTAGTTCGGTTGAGAGAACTACACTGATACCGCGCAGTTTAGTTCTCACACAGAGTTCAGTTGTCTCAACCGAACTCATTGAGGCAGTCTGGTCTCGTTGACTAAACTCGTTCAATCGAACGAGTATAGTTATGGTAACTAAACTGGTAAGTTTGAAAGAAACCACCAGTTTGGCTGTGCCAATTAAACACCCTTCAACCGAACTTGGTTGAGTTGCAGGACCAGCACCATTTTTTTGCGTGCTGGTAGAGCCACCTAATTCGTGAAGGCCACTCCAATATGCTCAGCTAACGCCTGGGGCAATGGAGCTAAGTCAGTCCTCTACCTATTTAGGTGCTCTGGTCATGTGACTAACAGAGGCTGCAATCTTTAACCATCCATGAATTGTACACCTTGTCTTTTAGTGTTGCGTACATGATAATTTATTTTGCAGCAAAAAGCCATTACATATAATTGAGTTTTGAAGAATTGTTATGTAAAATTGCTTTTGTCAAATTCTAGGATCAGTTAAGTCTTCATTTGTATGAGTATTATTAAATATAGAATTGATAATTAAGTATAAATAAACTATTTTATAAACTGATAAATAGCAATTAAAAAAAAACCACCTACAGTTTTTTCTCTATCAAAGATCCAAATCGCTAAATTAAGATCGTTATCTAAAACTAAGATTAGAAGCGTTAAAATAATTAAAAAAAAAGTAATAAAATAAATTACACTTACTGATACTGATACTGAAGCACAGTCATTTTTGTTTAATATACAGTATCATATGTGTCTATATTTTGCCTAGTTTTAGAAATATTGACAAAACCTTTATTTTAGTTGAGGGTTTAAGGAATGTATTAAAAAATCAAAACTAGTGTGTGAAACAAGCAGAAGTTATCAGAAAATGTGTTAAAATATGGTCGATTAGCTTTAAGAGCATAGTCATGAGTTTCGGCTATATTTGTGCAGATATTGCTATTATCTATGCTTAAAATCTATTTACAATCTTATAAATTATTCCCTTTTATCTACAGATTTGCCCGATGCGTTTAAACTAACTTGAATGAATGAAAAGTTTACAATGGTGAAATGCTAGCTCAAAAATACCACATTTTAGAAGCATTCTCCACAAGCAAGTTAAAACGAGAATACATGGAAAACCCTATCTTTAAAACGAAACTTATTTGAACAGGATGAATAGGGTCTGACGTTGCACATGAATGTAATCTCCCTCAGCAGTGTTTTCCTGGTAAACATGGTTTTGAGAATCGAGTTTGTTTACGAGATTAGAATGCCACGTGATGTTCGCATAAATGCATTCGACTCCCTTTGGATTTCTTTCGAATTTGGAAAAATATTTGACTTTGTGTTAAAAGATTTTCTATTCAGAGCTGCATAGATTTGTTTAAAATAGAAGAAAACTTTGTGTAGGTTTTACTGATTGTGAACTTGTTTAACTTAATTTGAGACTGATTGCAAAAAAGTTGTATGTTGAACCGTTTTAAAAAACGTTTCAATTGAATTAGCCTGGGATGTTTATTTGACTGATCTTGGATAACTATTTTCTATGTAAGTTTGGACCCTGACTCCAGAAAAAAAATAGTGAAAAAAATGTCTTCAATTTTCTTAAATGAACAGATCATAATTTACCTGAAAATTTATTAATTACTCATTTTTGACATTTTTTGCAATCAAATTAGTATGTTATTTTTTATTTGAATTATTCGAATAGTAATATGCTCGTACTTAGAACCCTAGAGTCCCAAAATTCCCATATATGATGTTTATTTGACTGATCTTGGATAACTAATTTCTATGTAAGTTTGGACCCTGACTCCAGAAAAAAAATAGTGAAAAAAATATCTTCAATTTTCTTAAATGAACAGATCATAATTTACCTGAAAATTTATTAATTACTCATTTTTGACATTTTTTGCAATCAAATTAGTATGTTATTTTTTATTTGAATTATTCGAATAGTAATATGCTCGTACTTAGAACCCTAGAGTCCCAAAGTTCCCATATATGATGTTTATTTGACTGATCTTGGATAACTAATTTCTATGTAAGTTTGGACCCTGACTCCAGAAAAAAAATAGTGAAAAAAAATGTCTTCAATTTTCTTAAATGAGCAAATCATAATTTACCTGAAAATTTATTAATTACTCATTTTTGACATTTTTTGTAATCAAATTAGCATGTTATTTTTCATTTGAATTATTCGAATAGTAATATGCTCGTATTTAGAATCCTAGAGTCCCAAAATTCCTAATCCAGGATGCGATAACTAAATACGGTTTGTTTTTCAAAATATTTTGCTACTATAATGCTGAGGATGCCATTGCCAAAAAAAAAAGATTACCTGTGCCGCATAAAACCAAAAATGTATGACATAGATGGAAGAGGACCGTACTTAAGAAAAATCAGACGGAACGGTCGTTCCGCCCGCCAATCTCAAAATGACGCCAAGGGCTAAACGGCAGTTATGTATATATACAGAAAACATACAAATTTACTAAATAAAACTTCAACGCACACACACACAGTAAAACACTTTAAATGTTGAATTTCCAGTTTTTTAAGACAGAGATTAGTTTTAAATTACACAATTTTGCCGTATTTTTAGTTAAAATATTAAAAAATTAGCTATTTTTAAGTTAATTTATTTTATTAATAGTTCTTTTGAACGAGGATAGTTACTTTGACTAATTTCATGTTTCCATCATATTCGTTAATGTAATAATCATTTATACAGATGCTTAAACACATAAAAAATGCATACTGGTAGTGGTCATACTTCATAAGTCAGATTAAGTTTTTAATGAATCCACTAACAATATTTTATGCCCCAGATTATTCATTACAATCCACACATAATGACTAAAATATTGAAAATGTGCTAAGAAGAAAGCCAACTTTAAAAAAGAAAAAAAAAAAAGAGGAAAAATACTTACCTAATCGCATGTGAAATATGTTCTAACCAATTGCATATGAAATATGAAATTTTCTAAACTTTTTTTTCATTTCGAAATGTTTGCTTAATTTTGCCTCTTTTTTAATTTTTTAAAATATGGCATTTATTTTTAAAACTTTTCCTGGCTAAGCCAGACATTGGTTGGGTTAGGGTTTGAAATATTGTTGCACTAGAGCTACACGAGGGCTATTGGTGACCACAGTCAAGTGACGAGCCGACAACTGAATGGGCACCCAACGGAACCGTTAAAGGCGATATCGTACCCAGCTTTAGGACTTTGAAGTATATTTAACCTGCCGGACATTTTTGGCTGCACGGGCCATTTATAGGTCGGCAGTTAGTTTTTCGATGCACGGACCCGAACTTGAGACCTTTCGCTTGCTAGGCGAGTGCCTAACCAACTGGGCTCCCCAGCCCCTATACCAAACATTGTTCAAAAAGGATTTTTAATATATTATATAGATTGGATTCATATAAAAGTGCTTGGGAAAAAGACATTGTAGGTAGGTAAAAGTAATTAAAAAAAATACAGGTGAAATTTCTTAGTTTTTAATGTATAAAAATGTGTAAAAGTTCATTTGAATTGCCATTGTAGAAAAAAAAATGATGTATTGAAAGATACATTCAAAATAATATACTGGAAAGAAAAAGCACTTTAGTTTATATTAAAAAAAGTCAAAAATCGCCGACTATTATTTTTAATTTTTACACCTTACATATTTTGTTTAAAAAAATAATTAAAAATATAATTAAGTAATTATTTTTTTTGTAAAAAAAACTTTTTTCTTAGCATAAATGAAAGTAGGGTTATTTTTTTGTTGTTTACGTAGAAATTTGAGAAAACGAATTTTTCTTACGCCGGCGTTTATGTCAGTAATTAAAAACAAACAGCGGTTGTAGCAATAAGTGCAGAAACATTGTGTTGAAAACAGATTATCTTTATTTTTGATGGAACTCTTTTGATGGTTTTTTAGCCACTGGGTTTTTTAAATATATTAAACATTTCCCAATTTTATTAACAGTCTCTTCTTTTTCGAAACATAGTACTCTATTTTACTTTGAAGCGTTTATTAAAGTTTTTTAAAAAACGTTAAATAGGTATAATTAGGAGTAATATAAAGAGAAAACTTTTATAACCATAAAAAAACCATAAAAATACATCAAATGAACTAATTTCAATAAAAAAAATCTAAAAGCAAATTCAATCATTTTACTAACTGGCTCCAATAGTTATTTTTTTTTCAAAGTACCTGCATATAAAAAATATTTTAATGGTTAAAAAAACACAAAGTCAAGGTAAAAAATCGTTTTCACCATTTCAGTGACTGTTTCTGCATATTCTACTCCACACAGAAATAAAAAAAAAAGAAATCTGACATTAATGAAGATAGATTGCGTTTGGTTTCTACAGTCAAAAGAATAAAGATCCTTTGTTTCTTGACAATCGAAACATGTGAAGAGCTTAAATACATTAGTTTCTCAGACATGTTTTAGACACAAAGAATAAAGTAAGTTTTCTTAAAACGTACATTTTTCTGGGAGTTCTTTTCTTAATCAACAAAGGTAGTTGGTATTTTTATGTTTATTCTAAAGGTATTTAGTAATCTTCTTAAAGGTAGTTAAATAAAAAAAAATATTAAGAAAAATTCATCTTAAGAAAACAAATTTTAAATGTTTTAAACCTAGTAATTCAAAGAAAATGCTTATTTTTATGGAATTTTTTTGCATTAAGTATAACTTCGTTTAACTTGCGGTATGAAAACAATAATGTTTAATTTACTAAAAAACATATTTGGTTTTTCTTCTATTGTGAATAACTTGAAAACTACTTTGGATTGTCTAGTTGAATTCATTGTAAATATCACAATGTATTGTATTTTGAAGGTACTAAAGTAATTTGATTTTAATTGTGAGATTTAACATATTAATTTAAAAGGCATTTTTTCTTAATTTCTAAGACAATAAATTCTACAGTCAAAAATGCCCATTGTGCATTTCTATAGATATTTTTTCTAATATTTTCGATGGATAAATAAGATTAGTTTCAAGAGGTTGTATACTCGACAAATATTAAGAAAAGGTAACTAACTATTTAAATATTTAATTGAATTAGTCATCATAAATGAAAACTCGAAGTACCCCAGCAATATTTATTGATCCCGCACTATTTAGGGATATTCGGGACATTCAATGGACAGTACAATAATGCTATTTTACATATTGATTGTCAAATGCATCAGTTTACGTTTCAAGACATTTGATCTTTCGTTGGTATTATTCAATATAACTGGTAGATTGGTTTAACGAACTATGTAAAGCAATAAAGTTGTTAAATGTTAAATATATGAAGTCACGAAACTACTGTCTACAGTTAAGGTGTACATCTTTTATGATCTGCAAGATCAGAAAAACCTCTGGAACTTTAAATTAGAATGGAGTACCAGGAAAAACTTTACGTAGTTTTAAAGATGAAATATTGGAGATTCTAATGGCACTTAAAAACAAAAAAAATGCCTAATTTGGTTATTTTTGGCCCTTTCTAGTACGCATGTATACCTTAAACTTTAATAATACGGTAATGTACCACCACTAATTGAAACTCTTTAAAAGTAATTTTTTTAATGTCTTGATCTGTAAACGAATTATTTTTTTTATCGGATTGTACTTGTGTTTTTATTTAGGGTTAAAAGTTATTGAAAACCCAATGTTTCCTAATTTGCGATTTTCTGTGCAATTGACAAAATGACAAATGACAGTGATTGCGCCCTCTAGAAGGGAGAGTGTAGGCTTTATAGCTCATTACCCAGCTCGCCAGAAGAGACAGTCACAAGACACACACAAAGAAGGACGACACAAATACATGGACAAATAACATTTATTGACGATCACAAACATCCATGCCTGTCTTGGATTCGAGCCCGATCCAGCAGCTCCAAAGGCCAGCATCAAAACGATCGAGCCACCGGGGCGGCTTCTGTGCATTTACTGCAGACACCGATTTTCAATGTTCACAAGGTATTTTGTGTCTTATACTTTTTTTTGTCTAAAACTAATGATTGTCATTTAATTAAAGAATCACCGTGTTATGTAATAATTGATTTATGTTGCGTTTTTTTTTTATCAAACCTCAGTCATACCAATCGCTATTCGAATAAATACTATTAGTCCAAGATATATATGCTTTTGGATGTATATTCTTTAATTCCATTGTCCTTTTATACCGAAAGAATGCGAGCAAACCTTTTTTTTCAATCAATAAATGCCATTAAAATTACAAAGTGAAACTTATGGTTACATTAAGTTTCTTAAAAAATATTTTTCTAAAGACAAGACTTAACTATTAAAAGAATCTCAAGTTTCCTCAAACAGTTCCGAAACGACACAGTTATTGCACACATTTTTTTCTTAATCCAGGTGATGAATTGCTTTAGGTATCCGGCCTTTAATTAATGATTCTTAACAAAATTACTAATGAAGATAAATTGCTGAAAACCTTTCAACGATCAGAATTTTTTCCGGTTTAATCGATACTCTATTAAGCGTTTCTTTTCCATAATGTCTTTCTGAGGTTATTTTTAATTCAATTTAAAATTGTTATTTTAAAAGGATCTTAATTAGTTTCATTGAGTTATTTTGTTGTATTGATGTTTAGAAACTTTTCAAACATAATTGACTTTCAAATGAAGTATCGAAAATAGTTTGAAATTCTTAATTAGTAAGCAACAAACATATTTATTTTTAGAATCTTACAAGTAACATTCTGGGTTTCATATTTTCTTATCAATTAATCAATTCATCATTGTACCTAATACGTTTATTACTAAAAACAAATACAAATATTTTAAATTTGAAGTTAGTTAGATAGTAATATTTGGAAAATGAATAATTCTAATCAAACAATAATTAATTTTTAAATCCGGTGATTATTTATAAAATATCCATAAAACAAAAAATATGTTTTCAAAGCTAAATTTAGTTATGAGTGCAAATCTATTATTTTTATTATTAAAGACAATTATTAGTAAATTGATATTAATTTTTATAATAATTTTTTTAAAGAAAATTTGTAAGTAATAATCTACTAATAATATTTTTATTAGTAAATAATTATTTAGTAAAGAAACCGTATCCATTATTTCAGTTGCTTGGATCAAATGTTACAATTTGTAAATGGTTACGTGTCAGAATATGAATGTTTCGTATGATTTAAATCTATTGTTTTAATTTTTCTGTGTCTTGAGATTGCATTGATTGTTTTGGGGAAACCCTCAAAATGACCCCAATAGATGAAAATATTTTTTTTCTATGCAAGCTTTCTTTAACAGATGATTTGAACAACCAACAGCATAGCTGGAAGTTATCATTAAAAAATTTTGTACGCAAAATATTCTCAAAAAAACGCAGTTTAGAATACTGAAACAAATTTTAATATCTGGCAAAAAAATTAAAATAAGGCCATTGGAGCTGTTGCCGTGCACGACGTGAAACAACCCCAATATTCAAGTATTTAATTTTAAGATTTGCAAAAGTAAGATTCACTATTAGTAAGGACTCAAAACGGATAGATGATACGATGTATTTTACCTGGTAAAATATATTAATTTTTTTTCCGCATAAAAACGCGCCGCTATGTTCTAATTTTTTAAAACAAGTGAAGGAAGTGTTTTTTTATTTAATAATGTATGTATTTCATAAATTTGAATATTTTTTTAAAGAGTTGAAATATTGTACTTTAAAAGGTAGAGCGTAATGCTAAAGCTCCAATTAGCTAGATACAAAGTCAAGAGATGGTGATATTTAAGAAAGTACTGAAACTTCGAAAACAAAAGACACAATATCAACATAGAATTAATGTAAAACAGGGATTCATTATTTATTTCAATCAGCAAATAAATTAATTTGCTTGTAATTTGTAAAAATTTAAAATGTGTTATACATTTATATATTTCACACAATAATATAAAATGTATCTATTCTAATGAAAACAATGCAAATTAGTTTATATCCAACTGCTTTGGCAGCGATTATGGATGTTTATTTCTATGAATGCGTAGAATTACATTCAAAATCTCTTAAAATATTATTAAGTATTTAAACACACATTAAAAGCAAGAACATACCAACACAACCCTATAACGAAACCACAGATTTCAATGACCTTTGTGAGGAAAAAGTAAGCTTCTTATATTCAAAAGAAACACCTAGTTAAATATTTATGACGTGTTTTATGCCTATTTTCAAAACATTGTGCGTGAATCAGGACACCGTGGCATATTCAGTATTGCAAATGTACTGTACTGAATAAAACATTTTCGGATCAAATGCTGAGAATGGTTTTACATCTTTGATTCATGGCAGCCCCAAACGTTGTTACTGTTTCAGAGATAGTCTGCGAATATATGAGACAATGCTCTTCATTTCTCGGTGAAAGCATTTTCAAAAGGTTTTTGTGATTCATGTTGAGAATATGCAAAGTAGTCTTGATATGGTGATGACTAAGGAAACGAATATTTGATGTTTTATATAACAAAATACTTTGGGTACATTTCAAAAAACCATATTTAATGTTATAATATTTTAAAATTACTATTTTTTATGTTGACATATTGGACATTGTGTAACTATTTGATAATGAAAATATACATTCAATAGGCTAGTTAAAACGTGAAAATAATATTATTACTAAGGCAATATGAAGACTTTACGTTTCTTTACAATTTTATAGATAATAATTGATTAAACTTGAGAAGATGGACCATCCAATATGAAATATACAGTTGAAAACCAAATGCGATAATTTTTTTTTTATAAAATTCAACGTTCAAAATGAATAAAAATATTCAAACAATGTTAAAAATAGCTCCCCTAAAGTACATTTCGAGCACCCAACATATTTCAGAAGCCAGATATCATATCAAGTCTTCCACGTAAGCTAAAGTAAATATCTCATCAGAATCCAACAGAAGATAGCAAAAAAAAAAAAAAAACGTTCCTATCGGTCCTAAAGGGTTCATTAACGATTTCTTTTTCCCTGCTTCTGACAACACTATCCAGGCCAAGCATCCTGTAATTGAGAACAAGGGAGATTCTTTACCACTATGAATGATCCAGTATGGAATATAAATTTTAATGATAATGTGTTACATTATTTTTTTAAATGAAATTCAACGTTCAAAATGAATACAAATATTCAAACAATGTTAAATATAGCTCACCTAAATCATATTTCGAGCCACCAGCATATTTCAAAAGCCATATATAATACCAAGCCTTCCACGCAAGCTAAAGTAAATATCTCATCAGAATCCAACAGAAGAAAGCAAAAAAAAGTTCCTATCGGTCCTAAAGGGTTCATTAACGATTTCTTTTTCCCTGCTTCTAACAACACCATCCAGGCCAGACATCCTGTATTTGAGGACAAGTTAGATTCGTTGTCACTATGAACTATCTAGTATGAAATATAACGTATCAAAGCTAATGTGCTACATTAATTTTTTAAAAAAAAAATTCAACGTTCAAAATGAATAAAAATATTCAAACAATGTTAAAAATAGCTCACATAAATTACATTTCGAGCACCCAAGATATTTCAAAATCCAGATATCATATCAAGTCTTCCACGCAAGCTAAGGTAAATATCTCATCAGAATCCAACAGAAGATAGCAAAAAAAAAAGTTCCTATCGGTCCTAAAGGGTTCATTAACGATTTCTTTTTCCCTGCTTCTGACAACAACATCCAGGCCAAGCATCCTGTAATTGAGAACAAGGGAGATGCTTTATCACTATGGGCGATCCAGTATGAAATATAACGTATAAAAGCTAATGTGCTACATTAATTTTTTTTTTTAAAAATTCAACGTTCAAAATGAATAAAAATATTCAAACAATGTTAAAAATAGCTCACATAAATTACATTTCGAGCACCCAACATATTTCAAAATCCAGATATCATATCAAGTCTTCCACGCAAGCTAAGGTAAATATCTCATCATAATCCAACAGAAGACAGCACAAAAAAAGTTCCTGTCGGTCCTAAAGGGTTCATTAACGATTTCTTTTTCCCTGCTTCTGACAACACCATCCAAATATGATTTGCTTTATCACTATGGGCGATCCAGTATGAAATATAACGTTTCAAAGCTAATGTGCTACATTATTTTTTTAACTTAAATTCAACGTTCAAAATATATAAAAATATTCAAACAATGTTAAAAAAAGCTCACATAAATTACATTTCGAGCACCCAACATATTTCAAAATCCAGATATCATATCAAGTCTTCCACGCAAGCTAAAGTAAATATCTCATCAGAATCCAAGAGAAGATAGCAAAAAAAGTTCCTATCGGTCCTAAAGGGTTCATTAACGATTTCTTTTTCCTTGCTTCTGACAACACCATCCAGGCCAAGCATCCTGTAATTGAGAACAAGGGAGATGCTTTATCACTATGGGCGATCCAGATGGCCCAGAGAAGTGGGCCGAGATGGCTCTAATGAAGGCTTGGCTGATCGAAACGTCGGAGATATTAGTTGTTAAAGGTAGATAGGTACTAATGCCGAAGAGATAGTGGATGGAATTGATGAGAGAAATTAGCCATTTATTTTTCTGTGCTACAGATGCTGGTGGGAAAATTATACGTTTATGTAACCTGGATAGAAGTTTTGTTCCAGAAAGTTTTTATGAATGTAGTATTGTTCAAGTTTATATTAGTGTTTCCACAAATTGGATATCTAGTAAAAAAAATTTTATAAACAAGTTTCTGGAAAATGTGCCAAGTACATAAATTCTCCCACAGTTTCATTCCCAAAAGCTCAAAATGATGTAATAAAAATACAATAAGAATATATATATTGCATTTTAGAAAATTTATTATTATTAGGAAAGCAGTCCCTTTATTTTCACACAAAAACGAGTCAGTGCGCAACTAAAAAAAAAGGTTTAATTTTTCATCAAAGGTTATAACTATTAGATTCTAAACATAAATTGAGACGAAGAAATTAACTTTCACTTACACTTTAAGGTAATGATATCTTAATTATATGTTTTTTAACTGCTAAAAATATTAAATATAAATTTTCCAAACTATTTCGATGCTAGTTTTCTTAACCCTCTACTTGAGATACATTATTGATGAGAAGTATTTGTAATTACAATAAACAAGGTAAGATTTCAACTCTTTAAAAGTCACACAAATTACGTAATTTTACGAATATTATAATTCAAAAATCAGAATGAGTGAATGAACGTAATAAATTTTCGTTTAAGGGGTTACTAATAATACTTTTAATACTTTTTCAACTAAATGTACATTTTATTTCACATTACTCGTTTGAAAAGTATTTCAGACCAATGATTTAATCAATAACTATTAAGGTTATCAAGTCATTTATAAACATGTTCTCTTCTGAAGGATGTCGTTTTATATATTATTTATATCCCTAATCAATATAAAAACAAATAACGTCTTTGATTACACAGCGAAATAAAACAGGCAAACAAAGGCAAAACAACACAAACAAGAAATGTAATTATTTTCCAAGGAATTCCCCAGTAGCTCTGATTTTATCTTCATTTTCTTTCATGTTTTGCGTCGGTAGTTAACCTATTGAGTTTATTTACTTAGTATGATTTACGTTTAGATAAATGTTTATTAAATCAATGTTGATGTATTCCTTTAATTAGCATCGACTTGCGACCGTGTTCTCTATGGAAAGACATCGTATGCTAATAATATTTATACATTTAATAAATATAAAAACCGATTTCCCTATTTCTTATGCAGTCAATCCAAACAGGCAATGCCAGAACAACATAAGGGAAATGGAATTGATTCCCAAGGAACTTACCGGTAGCAATGCTTTTTTCCCCATCATGTTTGGCTTCACTAGTTAGATATTCTTTTTGCTCACTAGTATACAAAAGTTTTTTTTAGATAAAAATTCTAATCAATCAATGTTGAGGTATTCATTTATATAATATACTCTTGGAATTGAATGTCGTCTTAAATAGTATTAATATCTTTAATCAATATAAAAACCAATTACCTGCTTATTTGTACAGTAAAGCCAAATGGACAATGTTAACAAAAATAATGCAAGGAAATATAATTCATTCTCAAGGAGCTCATCGGTAGCCCTGCTTTTTTCTCATCATGTTTGACTTAAATTGTACCCATAATGTTTTTATTTACTCTTTAATTATTCAAAAGTGTTTTTTTTAAAATAAAAGCATTAGTAATTTTTTTATGTATTCAATTATATTCAAATACTTTTGGAATTGAACGCCTACTTAAATCGAATTTATACCATTAAATAATATAAAAACCAATCACTTGCACTACATCGAAAACCAAACGAACAACAAAACATCAAGGAAATGAAATTGATTTCCATGGAGCTCGCCAGTATCAACGCTTTTTCCCGTCATGTTTGGCTACCCAGATACTAATATTTTTACTCACTATTTTTTTTTACTAATTGTTATTATAAATCAATGTTAATGTATTCATTCGTATCCAGATGCACTTGAGAGTGAATGCCGTCTTAAAAATAACATTTATACCTTTAACTAATCTAAAAACCAATCACACATCTCTACTGCACAACAGCGAAACCAAACAGGCAGCGCATAGACCGAAAGAATCCAAACAAATAAATGGAGTTGATTCCCAAGGAACTTTCCCCACAGTGTTTGGCCTACGAAGTTATCATTTTTTTTTACTTAATTTTGAACAGGTTTTTTTTTATTAATGTTTAAATTACTCCATGTAGAAGCATTCATTTAGATCCAGAATCCAGACACTTTTGGGATTGAATGTATTCTTAAAAAGTATTAGTAACCTTAATCAAAATAAAAACCAATAGCATCTTTCTTTTGATCTGCAACGAAATCAAACGCTCAAACGCCGATACCAAAATAACCTTTACAAGAAAATAAAATAGATTCCTAGCGAACTTACCAGTAGCCATGTTTTCCCCAGCGTGTTTAGCCTAAGAAGTTACCCATACATAGTTTTTTTTACTTCCTAGCAATCGAAAGGTTTTTACATTAATGGTTTTAATGAGTTAATGTTGAGGTATTCATTTACATAGGGGAGAGAAGGGGAATGGCGCCACCTTAAGGGAAATTGAATTTTCATGCAGAATTGTGTTGCAATTAATGTAAATTGTAATGAGCATAGCATACTACAGTTCATAACCTATCTTGTAGTGATTTTTTTAAATTTAAATATTTAATAAAAACTGAATAAAATTGTATTTTTCTAATGCTCGCACAGTGGCGGGATTACCCCGGTATCTGGGGTAACGCCGCCACATCCCTGGGGTTATGCCACCACATCAATAAACAAAGCAAATAATCTATAAATAATGGAAAATTACATAATAAAGCAATGCATATAGAACTAAAATAGGTTTAATTAACTTTGAATAGTAAATTGTACTGGATACAGCTCTTTTATTAACTTTCTATGTGCAACTAACTATGCAGTTTTTTTTTTTAAGTTTCGTTAGTCTATTTGACCAGTTCAGTTATTCTTTTTCGGATACGTGACATCTCTAACAAAAACTAATAGGTTGTAGGGCCAATATATGAAATTTCTATTTTACGGATTATGCCGAAATCCTTTTGCATGTGGCGGCATAACCCCAGAGTGATGTGGCGGCATTACCCCAGTAAGACAAAATGGCATAGACGGCTTGTTTAAAGAAAGGTAGTAAGCCTAGCGTCCAAACTAACGATGTTGATAAAATAGCCAAATAATTACTCTTTTAAATGATATATAACAAATTTATCTAACTTAGAGACAGCAGTCACTTATAGCTTAATTTCAGAAGGCTCAAGATTAGATGAAAATCACTAAAAACAGTATTTTTTAAATATATATACACCAACTCACCGCACGGCCATTAGCGTCTATACTACAAATTACTTTGTTTCCTGCTACAGATCAGCGCTCACAGCCCCCCTCCCACACACACCGCTGGCGAGATACAAGGGGTGGCGGCATTACCCGAGGTGGCGGGATTCCCCTGCTCTCCCCTACAGATACTCTTGAGATTGGATGTTGTCTTAAATAGTATTTATACTATTAATCCATATAAAAACGAATATTAATCTTGTACAAGGGTAAAAATAAACAGTCAACGCACATACCTAATAAACCCAAACAATGGAATAGAAATAATTTAAAAGGAAATTACCAGTAGCCATGCTTTTTCCCACCATGTTTGGCCTAAGAAGTTATCCATATTTTTTTTATTGTTTGTTACATACTAGTAATTGAAAGATTTTTTTAGATTAATGCTTTAATTTGTCAATGTTGAGGTATTCATTTGTATCCAGATACTCTTGGGATCAAATGTCTTCTTAAATAGTATTTATACCTTTAATCATTCTAAAAACCAATCACATCTTTCTTTTGTGCTACAGTGAAACCAAACGGGCAAACGCCCAGACCGAAACAACCCAAACAAGGAAATGGGATTGATTCCCAAGGTTGGCCAAACTCGCGTTCCAAAGGGTCCTCAAAGGACCCGTTCCACACTCCGGAAGAAGTTTACAAAGAAAACAGAACTCAACGGTAGCCATTGCTTTTTTTCTTTCTTCCTTTTCCTATCTTGTTTCGCTGCGATAATGGCCTTTATTTCAAAAAGGGGGAAGGGATTTTAAGTTCTCGAAAGTACCATCTTTTATGGCGGCCCAAGACCCAAGACAGTTCCTGTAATGAGAGTCATCAAGGGTATTTTGGAGGCAATTCGGTCCAATCTTTTTGTAGTTGCTATTCTTTGGAAATAAATGAATTGTTCATAAAAGTAAATGGTCTCTCAGGCTCTTTCTTGAGAATTTGAGTGGAGGTAACTCAGGAACTTTGTATTGAATGATGAGTAAATATTTATTGCTACTTCAAACATATGTTGTTACACAGGTAAATGTGTTTATGCTTTTCCTGTTTTATCGCCTGATTTGGGATTCTTTTTTTTTTTTTTTTGAAATTTTGTATACATTTTAAGCTGTAATGGATTTCTGATAACTCCTATAGGAAGAAATATAAAAAATACAGAAGAGAAGTATTGAATTTTTTATGTATTTATATAATTAGATTAAAAGTAAGTGTTATATTTTACTATTTATTAACTACACCAAAATTTACTGTTTATTTTTTAGGTTATCTTTTATAAATGCAATATTGCCACTACAATCATCTGTGGCGTGAAGTCATTTTTTAAATTCAAAACTCAACTCTTTTCGGTTAAGCAACACCTAAGTTAAACACGCAAAAAATCCATATTTAATATTGCTACATTGTATTCATAAATATGTTTCAGTGATGTCGAAGCATGAAGAATTACGCTTTTGATCTTGAGTTATTGACATTTAAAGTCGAACCAAAATGTATTAATATTATACCTTTAATACAATAAATACTTAATAAATACTCAAAACAAGTACAAATAAGTACTAATGATATAAACATATATCTATATTGTAAAGGAGATTCACAAAATATAACCTTTATAAAACAAAGATAATTAAAGGGACCTATCATGCACATAAAAAATCTTTTAAAATATATTTCCATTATACGTCATATGAGAATTCAAACAATTACGATAATGAATTATGTATGGGCCAGCAGTTAATGTTTGATATTTCAACGATATAAAGACATAAAAACACATATACGAAGAACCCTTCATACCTTTTCTTTTTAAAAAAGAAAACATTTAAAACTATTTTGGCATTTTCTTTTATGATAAAAGGTTTTTTAGAGTTGGTGCACTTTGCAAGTCAAATTCAATTAATTTTTTCTTTTATGTAACCATCGCAGAAGTCAGTTTCACAACTTTTTCTTTGTAAAAAAGAAAATGCTTACCTAACAAAAGGAGGATAGGAAAGAAGGATTTTTTTTAAATGTTTTTGCTTGATAGCAAAAATATTAAATTTGATGCAGAGCATTTAGTTATGCACACAATCTATCAAAAGTTATACAATATTATTAAAATGTATACTTTTAATATCATGAACTGAGGTAAAGCTACTAAGTTCTTAAAAATATTATTATTAAAAATTATTTTGTCGTTAGTTTATTGCTCCACCATCAAGTTCCAAAACCACTTAACAAATCTTGAACAAAAATATTTTAAAATAAAGGTTCTAAAAATAAATAATTTAGTTGAAATCGTTGAGAACTTTTTCTTCTAATTAATTTTTTCTTGCCTCTGGGCTAATCATTTTGCAAACATTTCATTTAAAGCTTAATCAAAAGTGGAATCATAATAACTTTCAATGTAATTATAAAACTTTATTTATAGAAAATGCAAAAATTATCGGAAATATTTTGTTCAGATATTTGCTTTTTCCAATTTAACCATTTAATATATTATGTAAGCTTTAAGATCAACAAAAAAGTAAAGTGTTTATTAAGTTAGGCTGCTTTGGTTATTATAATAGTAGTTAGCAAATCATTAATATTTTTTAATTAGTATTTATTAATGCCGTGTACACACATGACAAAATAAATTATGAAATTTTATGTTTTAAATCCACAACACCTGTACGGTAGACTGCCAGATACACAGATTAGATAACATCGGTTATACAAGTGCGTGGATTCTTGGAAGAAAAAATAAACAATATGTTCTTTTATGTAATTGAAAACAGTTATTCTTTAGATTTTATTTAAAGAAGACTTTTAAATTTATTTTGAAAGTCAGACAGACAAACAAACGAACTAATGTCAAGAAAAAATCCTTTAACAAAAACATCCTACAAAACGTGTCGAAAACCCAAAATCTACATTAAAATTTTTCGCTTACATCACTATACTTTCATTACCGTAGATTTTTTATTTGTTAATTGAAATTATAATTAGTTTTAATGTTAAATTGCAAATTATAATTCTATAACATTATCAATCTTTGTATTTGTAATTCAGTGTGTTTGTGTTTTTTATATTTTCGATGCAAAT
Organism: Hylyphantes graminicola; assembly: GCA_023701765.1. Lineage (NCBI taxonomy): Eukaryota > Metazoa > Arthropoda > Arachnida > Araneae > Linyphiidae > Hylyphantes > Hylyphantes graminicola. Next base: position 40,288,283 of record CM043119.1, on the reverse strand, counting down.
ATGAAATATATTCTACTGAAATTCGGTTATTTTTTTGTCGTATGATTTTTTTAATTATCACTATTTAACGTGTTTTAATTTATTAACAAATTAATAATGCGACTGTGGTGTCCTTCATTAAATTATTTCTAACTTTGTTTTTAATAAATCAATTTTAATGCAGCCTTTTCCATGAAGTTTAAACAATGGTAAATATAAATTTTGAATTCAATGAACAAAACATTATATTTACGTTATTTCTGTTTTACAACAATTAATGATAACAATTAAAACAATTTAAATAAAATCACTTTGGTCACTTTAGCTGGAGATCTCAAGTACAAAGTTGTTCTGTAAATATTTTTTTGCTTTAAAAATACTATATGCTTACGTGCGACTTAGGAATAATTGGAACTAATGTATTTTGTAGGGATTGTACCCTAGCTACATTGGTATGTTATTCTTTTGTAAGAAATAAATTTTATAATTAATTTTTAGACACGTACGATGTAGACAAAAAATATTCTATTGGAAATAATTATGTCTGCTAAATTAATTGAAAGCGTATTTTACAAAGTACACAAAAACATTTGGCTATATATTACTTTGAATTTTTTTGTTGTATTTTTTGTTAGTTTTCCTAAAAAAATATTATATATATATGCATATGACACCTTTTGACACTAATCAAGTATTTTTTTTTCTCATTTTTATGTTTACACCAATAAAATTTACTAGGATGTATCAATATTAGGCCATTTTTTAACCCTGCAAGCGCCGTTCTATTTTTTCGAATATTACCGCCCAGCGCCCACCTGAAACATGCGAGTTGACCAGATAGCGGCTTCGATTTTCCGAGCTACTTTAGCTTCCCCCATTTTACCTGTGGCGGTGATGACAGGGACGAATTGCTAAGTTTGGGTGGTCTTTGTCCAGGGTCTTGCCGAAACTCCCCCTACCCCAGGCAGATCATTAGCGGTTAAGTTCCAGTGGGGCTGGGTTACCTTGAGAGTTTCATTTTCGACTCAAAGTAGATTTTTTCATTTATCTTTCTAAAATGTGGCTAGCTGGTGGTTGGTTACTGAATTGGATGTTTTGTGTATGTGTGTACATATTCGATTTTCGTAAAGCAAAAAATAATTTTTGAAACTAACATTTTTCTGTTATCTTTCTGCAGAAGATATATATATTTTAAAAAATTCGTATAAGTTTTGAAATAGATAATTCCATTTTGTCAAAAAACACATTTTCTCCATAAACAGATACAATTTGTAAATTTTATGCAGATTTTATCTTAAAAACAGAATTTTTGCTGTTTTGATTACGAAACACTTGGTATCAAAAGTACACTGCTCAAAACAATTAGGGTAATGCATGGTTTAAACCTTGTCAACCCAATGATTCCATTTGGAATCATTAGCTTGCGATTTTTTTTCTCACTAAGTTGAGCTCGCACTTACTTAGATAGAAGAATCGTGTCTTTTGAAGAATTAAAAGAATACTTGTTTCAATTAAATGAAAACATCAAAAGCATAGTAAAATAAAATTCACTCCTAAAAAAATTTTACGAAGTAAATTTACCCCAAATTCTTCACGCTTGCATTCTTAAATGTTTAAAATAGGTTTTAACTTTATTTTTTTAACAAATCAACTTTTGAAAAGAAGTATTGCTATAATGTTTTCAAAAGTTAAGACTCCAATATTTTCCCCTTACATTTTAGTTACAAAATTAAGATATTTTTAGTATTTTATTCGGGGTGCATAATGAATCCATTACACTCATTTTAGATTTTTAGAACAAAAAAAAAAAGAAGTTGGAGCTGAAAATGTTTACAAAAGTAGGCAAAGTGTTCCCCTAATTGTTTTGAGCTGTGTATAAAAATTACTTAGACGATTTAAATATTCAAACTACATCCGTGGCGGATGGGTAATGGTCAGCTCGCCTGAGTCATATGCCCTCGACATTACGAGTCAGGTAGGTTCCATTTTTAGACGGTAAAAAAGGATAGGTATTTACATGCTGGCGATGTCCCGTCTGTCTGTTCGCTTATATCGCTCTTCCAAAATCGGTTGAATCCGTCGGATCTTAAGAATTCTTTCTTTTTTTGGAAAGGTATGACCTCCGATACCCATCTTTCATAACTTTATTCATTTGTCTGTATGCCCGGACGGATATTTGTCTACTATCTGTCAGCGAATTACCCATTGAATTGAAAAGGTACGTCAAAGAATGTGGTGCCAGTAGGAACGCGCCCCCCCCCCCTTTTCTGCTTTTATTCACACCGTCCCTAATCACCGGAAATGGGGGGATTGGTGACAGACTTGGAATTAGCGTCCTATGAAACACGAAGAGACTGTAAAGAGTTTTAACAACTCCCCAAAGACGTCCTAATTTTTGATTTTAAGTTAAAAGTTATTAGTTTTCATGTATACGCTAATGAATAGTAAGGGTCTTCAGAGTTTAATGGGTAATTTTGATAAAAAGTTCTCTTTTTATTAGAAATGTCCCCCCCCCTTAAGTTTTTTATTTGAATTATAGCTTATATGATTTACTATTTTAAAGCGAAAAATAAACATGTATCACAAAAAAATAAAAAAATGGTACGCTTTTTAGAGTATATCAATAAAAAATTACTCTGATTATCTCGCAAAACTGCAAAATTAAATTTGCAGCATTCGTAAAAGCAAATTCTAAACTTCTTATTAGCATTAAAACCATGGCCTAAGTTTGCGGCATAATGAAACAGATTATATAAAAAGTCAAGCAAAATATAATTATTGTTATGGTAAAATATAAAGAGCTTCGGAATTAGATTGTCGGAAAAAAACTACATTAGTTTATACACTATTCTTGCGAGTGCAAATGTGACAGGGTAAATAAATAAAGAACAGTGTGACAATGATTGTATACTTGGCCCGTATGGTCCAAAAACTTTGAAAGTTATAAATCAACTTTGGTCCAGCTATATTGACCAATTTACCCACTGTGAATGACTGCTCAGCAAAACATTGTAAATATCTAGAAATTTATTAGAAGAGAGAGAATGCAAATGTGGAAGTACAGTTTGATAACAGTTCTTATATATATAAGGATAGAAATAGGTACAACGTAAATTAAAAGTAAAAAAAATAGTTACTTAATAATTTAAAACAGAAACTGTAAAGTTTATTACGTTTTTCGATTTTTGAAAGAGTGAAGGGACTGCGGAAACACCCTAAAATGATAATAAATTTATGGGTAAACGCATTATTTACTTATTGTATTATATTGTGGTTGACTAGTTGTTCACTATATCTCTTACTTACATGAATGGCAATAGCGCGATTTGTTTTTCTGACATTTCTATAACAGAAACCAAACTGAGTAAGTATGGCATGAACACATCTATAATAATAAAAGAAAGAGTCTGTGTGTTTGTCTGAGGATCGCAAAAGACTTACTTAGACTGCTCTAAAAAATTCGAAATTTTTAATATAGATTCCTTTTAATTCCTACGTGTGCACCTGAGGCTTAGTTTTTTCATATTTGATTTGATTTTTAATTAATATAATTAGTTTAAAAAAAACGTCATCCACGTGAGAGTGTGGGACCATAACAGGGCTTGAAAATACCCGACCGTGCCGAAACGGGGGCTTGACGCCATCCTCTAATAGTGTTTGCTTTTTAAGTGTGCCTGAGCCAACACGTATTTGATTTGTTCTGATTTTGAGTGTATTTTTATGAGTTGGCAGACCATAGCAGGGACTTCAAAACACAACGAACAGGAGCTTGACGCCATTCTCTGCTATTATTTGCTTTTTTCCTGCGCACGCGCCAACACGAATTGAATTTAGTTTAGATATTGTGTGTATTTTCACAAGTAAGCAAAGCATGCCTCTAAAAAGAAACAATGCGAAGTTAACGGGTTCCCAGTAAGGCGGGACCATACTAGTAGTATACCATAAATGCATGCGTGAGAGACTGTAGATGTTCTCATATTGTTTTCATTTGGAAGTTTACACGTTATTCGCACTGTAACTCAAAGTGAATTTGGCAAGTTAAGTAATCAAATAGTTAACATAAGATTGATTGAAGTCTTGAAATCCAACAACACCTTCACTTATTACTTCTTTTTCTTATGCTGTGAAACAAATGCACTTTCAACAACCTTCCTTAAAATCTTTACGAAAATGTCGAAACAGGGAATAGCACACAACATATTCTACATCTCCTGACTGATTCCTACCTTTGTAAACTGAAAGTCTGATTTTATAAATTACGGAAAATAAACTTCTTTTCGCCTCTTGAAATATTTTCCCCTCCTTATTTAAATGATTTTAAAAATACGAAATTCCCTTCGGATTCTATAACAACGGTCCTCCTTTTCTATAATAACTGTTCTCTGTTACAACTACTTCTTGAATATTATATATATTTCTCAGCTTTAAAACAATTTTAAAACTAATAGAATGCAGCTTATTAGTTTCAAATATTTTAGCCAGACTAATTGATACATTTAAGATCATTTCAGGTTTGGCTAAAAAATGCACATAAGCTAAGAAGTTTCAAATGGTTTTAGTCGTGATATTCGCTGGTCCAAAGGTTCTTTTACCTTGAAGAAATTTAATAACGTTAGAATAAGCAACTTTTTCATCGACATTATCATTGTTTCAACTTTTCGCTTAGTTCTTATAATATTCAGCTCCAAAGTGAAAAAGTGGATGTTTCAGATTGCTGATTCATCGATATCTTCATTTTCGCGAAAACTGCTAGCTAAATAAGTGCACAAACAGTAAGCATCTGGGTGCCAATCATCACAACTTTTGAACCTTCTAGCAACAAACCACACCCAAAAGCCATACCCTCACTTTTCCCCATTATGTACGAAGTACTTGTATTTCAGTAAACTCTGATGCTATTGTAATTGGTCCTGGTTGTAGTCCATTGACCTATGTCAGGAACGTTCCCATTAGTAACCGAAGCACAATAAACATTGTTTACTTTTCATATTGGTTCCACATAGGATCTTGCGAATAATAATTTTACGCCATGGCATGCGAATCCCAAAGGCGACACATATTTGTCAATTGGAAAGCCAACCTTCTTAGTACAAGTACTTTTCTTACATAAAAATACATTTTTCTGCCTACAGAAACCAAAAACCTTTTGGCATATTTTATTGTACATATTTTATTATATTTAGAAAGAGTTGCGAGAAAAATTGAAAGATATTTCGAAGCAGTAACACAAAAATTATAGTTAACTAAAATATAATAAAATATTTGAGAGTATGAAATTCTATTTTACAAAATTTGTTAAGTGTGGAAAAATTTGAATAATTAATGCACTTTCCCGGTTTAGAAAATCTAGTTTATCTGTGTATTGCTTTTCTAAAATGAATATATATAATTTTGATAATTGTATTATTTTATAATAGCTGTACTTCATAATTTCGAATTCTGAATTTCATAATTTCGATTTTTGATTAATTTAAATATCCAAAACATTCGAAATGATCATTTAATTTTCCTATAATTTACTTGTTATATAAAAATATTTACAGAAAAACAGAAATAATCTAACTGTTAGCTAACTATCTGAATGCATATTGCCTTATTCAAGATCTAAGTAATAGGAATGCAAACTGACAACGCATACGTTATTACATTATAAATCACTTTTTAGTTCGGGAATTTAATCAGAGGATGCCTCGTACGGCTCATATGGCTAGGGTCGCTGAGTTGTCCATCGAGCGACCCTAATATGGCTGGAAACTTCGAAAGCATGTATCTCTTTTTTCGTGTGGCGTCCAGGCTCTTATCATTGTAGCCTAAGGACTCATGCTTGGGGCCTTGCTGCTCTCCGTACAGAACGAAGGCTGCGGAGTGGGGGGGGGGGGGGGGAGCTTGACCCCCTTTTCCCACTTTTCCCCACCTGACAAACACATGGTATAAATAGCCGGCTCGGCGTGTTGTGTTGAAAGACGCACTTTCAAAGCAGATCACTTGGTTTCTCAAACAAGGTGAAGCACACAATTACAGTGGTATATATCACCAGGTTTTTTTAAAAGTATTTCTCTTAAAATAAGAAGAGGTAATTTTATGAAAACGTACATTGATACAAAAAAAGGAAATTTTCTTTGTGAATTTTGTTCATTGAATAATAAGTAATATATTTTATTCCTTATATAAAAGGCAAAAAATCCTTTTCAAAAATTCACAGACATAAATAAATTGCTAAAATTCAAGTAATTAAAAAATGAATCATAGATAAATATTTAGGGGAGACCTGTGTACCTAGGGCCGGATTTTTCGATCCTCAAAAAGAAAGCCACTAAATTATTTAAAAATGTAAAATTTTGGTATGCACACATCATTACACTAATTACTATCCATTTGGCATTAACAAAAATACTTAAAATAATATATTCTTTTAAATATGAGTTTTTTTTAAAAAAACTTCATGAATGGCCCCAGGTACAAGACATCAATGTACCTAGGGCCAGTAGCTTGTGTACCTAGGGCCAGTCCTTATAAACTCAGGTTTTTATTTCTAGTGAATAAAAAAAAACATATATACATGCAGGAATTTTATAAAAGAAAGGATAACAGGTATTACATTCATTTTCCATACAGTTATCTAAGTTGCAACAGTCCTAATTATTAATTATTTACAAGAATTTTCATTTTACATCATAATTTAAAAAACTGGTTCCAAAAGTGAGCTGCACACATTGCCGCTCTGAGGCACCAACAGATTGTGGTTTGAGTAATTTAAACACCATAATGCTGTTATCAATTTCATAGATTTTATCTTTATCATAGATAAATGTATTTGATTGTGCAATATTTTTTAGATATTTAATGCTATAGCGTTCCCCTGCAACATCTATTATTTCAGCCACATAAAAATTTTCAGATTTTTTGCCTTGTAACTTTGTTAAACAAAAATCTTCCTTCTCAAACAAGAATCACTCATAGTAACAACTATAGAACTTGATCAGTGAAACTGGATTTAGAACACTGTACAATGTCTGATAATACTTCGGATGACGTTTCCTCAATTTCAGTTTCAGGTTTTTTTTTCACAATTTTTTTTTGGCTTCTCTATTCGCAAGTTGTTCTTCAATTTCTTTCTTTTCTGGAGTGTCTGTCAGAATTCTGCATCTGCCCGGTTTTCTGCCACCTCTCTTGGACCTAGTTGTACCTAGGGCCATGGACCTAGGTACAATGCAACTATGTGGCCCTAGGTACAAGATTTGATAAATTTATATAAAATGTCATCCACAGAAAAATCCACATGGAGGTGAGACTTATTAATTATCTCATTTAGAACCCAATATTACAAATAAAATTATACACTACAACTCAACTGAAAAAACTTAACTTGCCTTTGTCAAACAACAAAATTGATGAGCTTCAGAATTTTACTTTAGGGCATACAAAACTGTTTTTCATTTATAAGTTTCCAAAGCTTTCCCCTCCAAAGTTTAAAAGTGGCTGCCAAAACAAAAGTTGGTGTTGCCACTCTCCACCCTTAATTATAAAACTTAGAACAAAATATTATTTAAATACGGTAGGGTGGCCCTAGGTACATGGTGGCCCTAGGTACACAGATCTCCCCTAAACTTTTTTTTTACGTTTTTTCTATGCAGAGAGATAACTTCAGACAGAATAAGAAATAAGCGTCCTTTTTTTTTAACTAGCAAGTCTTTCACAAAAGAATTGTTTTTTATTATCTATATAAAGATTAAAATAAACAAAAAGTGTGCAATCTTGAACACAGTTAGTGTCTTTTTAAGGGAGAGGATTATCATCAAAGCAAACTTTGTGGATTCGTCAGTAAAGGATATACTTTAAATCTGTCAATCTGTTTTTATCACAATTATCCATTGATAATTGTGGTAAATTGAGCTCTATCATAACTTTCATGTTAATTTTACTTAATTTAATATAAATTTGGTAAATCAAAACAGTTATTTATCTTTTGTAAAAAAAAACTTTTTTATGCACCAAAAATAATTCGTTAAGGGAAAAAATACAAAAGCCAAAAAAAAAAGTTAAAATTAAAGTGGTGTAAGAAAAAGCGGTATTTTTTCACTTAGCATAATCTCATTAACAGGCATTATGTTATTATCAAGATAATTGTTTGCTGGCCAGTATTTAGTTAGCAAAACCCCAGAAAAACAGAAATAAGGTATCTTAAGATCATCATTAAAAGAATACTTAAAATTTCGTAAGAAAAATTAAAACTAAGAAAAGAATCGAAATTCAAATTCACTATAATTTATTAAAAAGTGTACCAACATTTCAAAGACATGAACAAAGATGATTTCGATATTTAATTAGAAACTACAGTTTAAAGCGTGACAAACATTCATTTTTCTCGACTGTTGTCATTGTAAATAAAACCATAAAATAAATTGCAAAAATTTTACTTTATTTGTCGCCAATCTATATTTGGCACAAAATAAAATTCCAGCAACCATAAATTACTACAAGAGCAAATTAACCCCCCACTGAGTTGAGGGATCCTGGTTGACACTTAGCCCATCCCTCTAATTATCGCCACCGGAGGTCTGTGGGGGTAAGCACTATTGGTCAACCCGAGTATACTCGGGCCGGGCGCTAGGCGCACAAAAATATTCGCGAGTTAACTCGGGTCAGGCGCTAGGCGCACAAAAATATTCGCGAGTTAACTCGGGTTGGGCGCTTGGAGGATAAAAAAACCCTTTTTAATATCGTGATGTTGTGGTTAGTTAGGTTTTGTTTAAATCAATCGGATTGTAGAACAGTAAAGTTAGAATAATACTAAAAACTAGTGCAAAATTCAATTTCAAAATTGAGTATTTTTGAACTTTACTATCAAACTAAATTTTAACAACTTTGCACTTCTTCTGAATAATATTATTCTGTTTAAATTTAATTTACTCTTAAATATAATCCTTTGAATTTCCCTGCAAGAGTCATGTATGACATAATCCGATCAAGAAATTATGTGCAGTTATCTGATCTGAAAGAAATTTCATACGAAGAAACAGGCAATAAACCAGTGTACCGATGACTGTATTTAATACATAAAAAAATCGTTTGCTATGCATTTATGTGTATATTATAAGTTACAAATGCGAAACAAAAGTTTAAATTGTTAATTCCTTTTGTCTGGTATAACGATATTTTTCTGGGTCTTAAATTTTTGTTGTAAATTTACATGTTTTAGTTAACCTAAGGAATCGTGCTGGAATTTGGCTACTTTTCAAAATTCTCGCCAAGTCGAAATGGCAACAAACAAACTGGTAGACCAAAAAAGAAGAATTTTACGTACCAGGAAGAATTCATTAAATTCCATACCAGAATCCTAAAAAAAAGGCAGAACGTTAAAATGCCGAAGAATTGATTTTAAAAAAGTAAATAATTATTAAAAATCGTTAATCATATCTATATACATTAGAGGCGACTTCTGCTTGTCTGTATAAGACACGAAATCTAAAGAACCACGCAACAGATCGTCACGAAATTTGGCACAAAAATTCATCTCATCTCCGGAACAAACAAAGGCTAAGAATTTTTCCAGACTATTCCTTCTGTCGTTTACGAACGTTTTTATGTGTCTTTTTATTGAAAAAATACACCACTTTCATTCAAATCCGATAATTTTTTCCCCTTTCTTGATGCCACTGGGCAGAAAAAATTTAAATAAAACTTTTTAGAAAAAAATTGAAATTGAAAATGTTCAATTTGTTCATAGCCTTCAGAAACTAAATTACTAATCTGAAAAAATAATTGATATGTTTCAAGTGACGTAATCCTAACAGTCTCCATTCTATTATTTTATTGTGCCTATATGATTTTAATTATGAATTTTTTAACCGGCTGAGTGGCCAGGCCGCTTCCAGAAGTCAAAATATTCTGTACTGAAAGTGGCCGATGTCGCCATTAAACGTTCAACATTTCCATACTATATTTGCTCTGCGACGATAAAAAGAGTTTCACTATTCTTAACAATTTTCGCTCAGCCCGCATTTTCGGGGAGTTCGACCCCCCGAGCTGCTCCAGATCACACCTGCGTTTATTCTTCCGTGAAACGCTTTACAATAGATGAATGGTCGAGGGAAGCATTCACCGAGAGAGGGTAATTATCCCCCTCTGGACTTAGCCGTTGTGTGAAAAAGAGTTGACTTTTGGCATGGAAATAAGTTTAAAATGTCGCCAAAAGAGGATGGTATTAATTTTAGATTGACTGACATTGATGAACAGTCTCGACATTTAAAGGCTTAAACTGTTGATAAAGTAATAAGGGAACATAAATCAACAAGCATGCACAGGTCTCTGGCCTATTGTTGGTCGACAATTTTTGTATTTGTGTAAAGAGGTCATTCTTCACTTTTGAATGCAAAGTTCTTTGTAAAAACTAAAATTCCTTATTTACCTTTCGCTGAGGTATACAATTGCTTATTTACGACGTTGGAATATACTGTCACGTTGTCAAGACGTTGAAATTGTTCCCTTTGTAAAATGTAAGCACTTCCATTTCTGTATCTTTGTTCTCAAGCGCTTTGACATGACTGCTCAAATGATTTTGACTCACCCCTGATTTTGTGAGAGGGCCGAGGGGTATATATACGACCTTTCTAAAGCGTCCATCGATTTTTAAGAATCTTATCGTCACCAGCGCATTATTCTCAATCATCTCTTTTTTCATAAATTTTACAACCGAAATATTTCAAATTTGAGAATTTTAATTGTGATGGAGAGTGACAGTGATGAAACGATTATAGCTGATTCGGAGGAAGAATTGTTGTCTTCAGAATCTGAAGAATCAGAAGCTGAAGATTTTAGTTACGTTCGGCAATGGTGTCGCATTGATGAAGATTCCCCTTCTCCGCCAAGATTCCCATTTACTGGATCTCCTGGATTGAAAATTCCTATATACGATGTCAACAATTCAGTAGAAATTTTCGAACGATTTATTGACGATGATATACTTGAGCACATTGTTGAGGAAACAAATGTTTTTGCTCAGCAATGCTTGCAAACTGTCACAACGCCAAACTCTCGAATGAGGAAATGGAAAGATACCAATGTGAGAGAAATGAAAGTTTTCATTGCGCTTCTTTTGTACCAAGGTATAGTAAAAAAACCACAGGAAAAATGGATGTGGTCCAAAAAACCGATGTTATATACACCGTTTGTTGCATCGGTCATGAGCGAAAAAAGGTATACATTGCTCATGAAGTGCCTGCATTTTAGCAGAAACGATGCCGTTACAAGTGCAGAGCCTCCAGCTAAATTGAGGAAAATAGAACTCGTTAGTGAAAAAATCAAAGAGAACTTTAAAAAGGCTTATGTTCCCGAAAGAGACATTTCTGTGGATGAATCTCTGATGCCATATCAAGGACGTTTGGGATGGAAGCAGTTTATTCCCACAAAAAGAGCTCGCTTTGGATTAAAGTTTTACGAACTATCGGAATCTTCAAGTGGATATATTTGGAACTTCCTCATTTACACGGGGAAAGGTACCTCCTTTCATAGTTTTGATGAGACAGCCAAATTAGGGGTGGCTACCAAAACTGTGCTTACTTTGTCGGATGAGTTACTTAACAAGGGGTATTGTATTACTTTAGACAATTTTTATTCTTCACCTCAGTTAGCAGAAATTCTCATTAAAAATAAGACAGACTTCTACGGAACCCTCCGGACAGACCGAAAAAATCTACCGACTGAAATCAAAAAGAAAAAGCTTAAGAAAGGTGAAATGATTGCGTTCCAGAAAGGGAAGATGTGTGCACTAAAGTGGCAAGACAAAAGAGCCGTGTCAATGTTGAGTTCCATTCATGGTTCTAAGTTAGGAGAAGTATGCAACAAACAGAAAAAAGTTGTAAAGAAACCGTTAGCTGTCATTGATTATAATAAAACTATGGGTGGCGTTGATAAAGCAGATCAAGGTATTTCTTACTATCCTACAATAAGAAAACAACAAAGAAAATTTTATAAGAAAATTTTTCGCCACTTGATAGATCTATGTGTATATAACTCCCATGTAGTGCACAAGAAAAAAGATGGGAAAATGAGAATACTGGAGTTTAAAATGCAGCTAACCGAACGGTTAATTGAAATAAACAAATCGGTTACCCTCGAAAAACCCATCTCCTTACCAACAGAAAGCGACAGGCTAGAAGGACGCCACTTTGTAAACAAAATTGCGGCGAACAACAATGGACACAAAAGAAGGCGATGCGTAGTGTGTTCAAAACAGTTCAATAACAAAGGTGAAAGGATTAGGAGAGAAACAACGTTCGAATGCCGGACTTGCCAAGTGGGACTTTGTGTGGTTCCCTGCTTTGAAGTTTACCACACCCAAAAGGACTTATAGAGTCATTTATTTATCTTTTGGTAAGTACAACTTTTTATACCCCAAAAAGTTTATTCATCAACTACTCACCTCATATTAAGATAAAAGAAATTGCTTTAAAAATTCCAAGAACACAAACTAATATATTATTGTAACTATAACCAAATTTATCAACGTCATAATTTGAAAGATTTAGACAATATTTAATGTGAAATACATAATTTTTCTTCAAAATCAATGTTTAAAATACTTAAAAACACAAGCTAACGAGTATAAATGCTAAATAACAAGTAGTATTTCTTTACAATTGCTTATATAATAAAATCAGCTACTATAAGAAAATTTAATATATATTTAAACATCAGAAATACGCCTTATCTAAATTACAATACCTAAACAAGAGAATTCGCATGTAATTAGATATAGTAAAATATTTTTGGAGTGATTTATTTGTTATTAATTTAAAAGAGTAAATAACGCATTTAATTTTGTCTTTTACATATCTCTTGAAAAATCTAAAGAAAATAGTACTGGAATGCTTGAAAAATGTTTTGAAATAGAATTCTTATTGGATACAAATCAAAGTACGATAAGATAATATCAGAAAGTACCGCGCATTCATAAAAGCACTTTTTTTATTAAAAAGCTCATATTATGCGCTTGGGGCGTGGATGACGATGGTAAATAAATAATTTGGAATTTCTGTGAATTCATATTATATAATTTTATAGGTTGTCTACGATTGTGTGTACCTTTAGAATATTTGTAATTCTAATAATTTGAAGTACTAAATACTTGCAATTCTAATAATTAGAAGCATAAAATATTTGTAATTTTAATAATTTGAAGCGTAAAATATTTATAATTCTAATAGTATTAAAATTGCTAATAATATTTGATTTCTAATAATATTGGAATTACATATTTTATGTATTTGTAATCCTAATATATCTTGCAATTCTGAATAAGGATTAAATATTATTTTATAAATTATTATTTACTTATAATTGAATATTATTAAAGCTATAAAATGCATTTTTAGTCTCTAAGTGACTCTTGCGAGTAAGTCTTCTGAATGCGCTTAAAATGTAACATTTTATTCAAAAAATATATTAATCTTATATTTAAAAAAATAAAAGTTAGAATTTCTTTAAATATCTGAGCTTACAACACGCTATTATTATTTTTTAGAACGTTTCTTTCTTTTTTCATCTAATGATTGGATTTATATTATACAGATTTAAAAAAAAGGGAAAGACATGCCCGCCATACACATTTTCCTGTTTGAAAATTGAGACCGGGAGACCATAAAACTTTTCTTGCTTACATGGATGTTCACGCAGTGTATTTCATTTATTACCTAACATATTAAAAATAGTTTTGTAAATTTGTGAGTAACTTTTTTACATTATGTACTTTCTTATTTGTGGCTTGATATAAAGTGCATTTTGCACAAAACACAGAGTTATATTTCTGTTTCAATTTAAAAATTTACGTACAATCATTTAGCTATTCACTTTGTTTCAATGTGTGTGTATTATAGTGTTTTTTAAAAGAAGCTTAAAAATATATCATTTTGCATTTTGGAAACAATGTAAATGTGTATTTTATACTTTTGTAATACTTTTTTTATTTTATTTTAATTAGTAAATTATACATCATGCATTTATTAAAAAATATTTTAGTCTAATTTCGCTTTCAATCTAATAATCATCTGTGATAGTGATTCATTCATACTTTTGTGTGCATTAAAATAAGTTTACATAAAATATGAAAAACCAAAATTAATAATAAATAAAATAACCATGAACATTACTCAAAAGTGAAGAAGTAATTTTATTTTAATTTCAATTAACAGTTAAAAACAAAAACTTAACTCAAATGAAAATAAGAAGGAAACGAGTTGTATTATTATTATTTTTTTTGTTAATACCTGAAAAAACAATTTCCCAAAATGAGTATAGATTTATGAATAATTCATAGTTAAACAACAAATGCATGTATTTTTCTTAATTATTCTTAAAACTATAAATGCGTCATATTATTAAAAATAAAAATACAATTAATTCTAGATTTCGTTAAAAACATATTTTGCTATTTTTCCTGAAAGAAAATATGAAAACGGCTACATTCTGTTTATTGGCAAACGGACAAAAAGCAACCCTTTCACGAAGTGTGGTCCATTTCAAGTTGTGACAACCTCGACACGCCCCTCGAGGGGGGCTGAAAAACCAACAAGCACTTTTCGTATATTTCTCACTCAAAGGGGTGAATCTTTTTGAACGAAGGGGGAATTTTGGGTAGGTCAGGAGCTTTAAGAAGATTATTTGTACTTCGCCGGTCGGTCGGTTAAAGCATAGTTAAGCGCAAACTGAACTATGTTGTTTTTTGAAGGCCATCACACTAGAGATGCATATTAGGTTTTTATGTCTTCCTTTTTTTTTGCCAAATACTTTGCCAAACACGCCAAGTTATTACAAAATCACTCAAAATGATCATTTTTTGGCTGGTTGGTTGTGCGATGGTCATTACGCCAGAGCTGAATAGGTGTGTTGGTAGCTATATATTTTCCTCGCCAAATTTTTCAAACAAGCCAAATGAGCTAAAATGTTTTTTTTCGGGAAATTACATACTATAGACATTATCTGTTAATTTTACAGCATTTTTCAAATTTTGAATTTTTGAGGAAATATAAGTTACGGGATTCTTTGCTTTATAATGAACGGGAAAAGTAACATATAAGCTTATTAACCTATAACAGATTAAATGATAGTATGGTACAAATACTTGGATCGATTTTTTTTCTAACCCATGCAACACCGTTTACATCAGCTAGTAATTAATAAAAGATTAATAGAAAAACACTACAAAATTATATGCTATTTTTTACCAAAGGTTGTCATAATACCAATTTGTCTAAGTTACCAGATTTGGCGTAAAGTTTACGGCCACAATTCTTTTGGTTAACCGATGTTTTAATAAATAAAAAAGTTATGCAGCTTTGGTGAATTTCAGTATAAGCATCAACCATAAGGAACACATACACATACAAAACAATACATTTAAAAATCTTTTGTATCGAAGTTAAACAATGTTAGTTATAGAACAAGTTTGAAATTTGAAGAACAAAACTTAATTATTTAATATTATATGTTTTATTTAACAATAAGTCTTAACAATGAAAAAATTCAAAAATTTGCATTTCAGGTCGAGATCTCACATGGGAAGTTGCTAAGTACAAGTCATCTGCGTATAGGTATGTTATTATTTAAAATATTTTTTTTATCAAAACTAGTATATTACTAGTATTTTAATAACCAAAAATTCCATTTAAATAGATACATCTTTTTTATTAATTTAAAGTAAATATATTTTATTTATTATTAAGTATAAGTTGTAATGCCGATTAATTTAAGGCTCTAAAGACTGGCAAGAAGTTATATCCATCAAAACATTTATTTCAGATGAATTTATTATTAACGTCACAGGATGCTTAATAAAATTCATTAAAAAATTAATTAATGATTTATAAGTCAATATATACTACTTAGAAGATACACATTGTACTAATCAGATCCCGATGCTCTAGCCAACTTGAAACATTTATTAGAAAAAATATAAAACCTAATTAAAAATTAGAAAAAACACTAAGTACTTAAGCTTTTTTTTAATACTCTAGACTTCTTACAGTCTTAAGAAGCAGCTAAAGATTTTTTTCAATGCATTGGTAATTCCGTAAAAATACATGAAAGGCTTTTAAAAAACAGAAAAAAAACCCTTATGAATATATATAAGACTTTACATTTTTATCGCGAAAATCTATGTTGGATACAAAACTTCAGATTTTTGTAGCAGTATAAAAAGTGCTCTATAAAAATGTATTTCATAGTATTCATTAATACTATTGGAAAAATAAAAAAATACTCCTTGTAGATGAACATTTTAATGAAGATATAGAGTTTTGATGGAATATCTTATTTTTTAGGAACCCGCATTGAGGTAATTAAGGTTTTTCTCAATTATTGTTTGAAATTAAAATGATTCATGATACATATTTGATAAATGATATATCTTTGATGTCAAATCCCTTAAAAATCAAGTATTTTTTTTTTCAGGTGGCTGTTTATATAATGCTCCACAAAAAGACTTCTTGATACACGAAAATTCAACAAAAAAAAAAAGAAACGTCCGAAAAGTGGTACGGCTTTTTATTATTTCTTTTTTATTCAATTTTGCTATTAATTTTTTCTCGTAGTTCTTTAGAATGAGAGAGAGATTATGTTTGCGTTGAGGAGCACGCTTATTACGATTAAGAGGGAAAACAATTATGAATTTTCTTCTTTGATAGTTTTCCTAAAAAAGAATTTGACATAAAATTGTAAAGGGTTTTTTTTTTTCTTTTTGAAGATGCACCATTTAACGGAGGGGTCTAAAACAAGCTGTAGTGCTTTCATATAAAACCCGACCTAGTGAAAGAGTAGAAAGCTAGAAGTTCTTGAAATAAAATAGCATTTCCACTAAACAGTGCTGAGAGTGACGGTTTACTGGTTGTACCGGCATATTTATACTGGGCAGTACACCTTTAACCATCTAATGCATAATGTTGCCGTTTGGCAACACGTAGCATATTCCACTTTATTCTATTTAAGTACACTCTTAAAACAAACGAGCTATTTTAACTCAGTCTGATTTAATTTTCACTCATTCCAGTTTCGAAAATGCACTTCCCCTATATGAGTTAATTTCACTCCTTTGTTTAGTCAAACCTTCGACAGTATCAGTAAAAACGAGTGATTTTAACTCAGTTTTGAGTTAATTTTCATTCCTTTCCAGTGTCGAAAGTGCACTTCTCCTACAGGAGTAGATTTCATTCTTTTGTTTTGAGAGTGTAGAGCTCCCTCTCGACAAATTTATGTTTTTTCATTTATTATATTCCATTTTCAAGTTTTAGTTACTAATAATCCTTATAGATGACAGTAGTAAAAGTGTATTCAAAATTAAAGAGTGAGGTTATTAACTGTTGTGAAGTTATGTTTTTGGCAATATTCTAAGTATAAGAATAATAATAGAGTACTAATTTCAAATAAATTGTTTTTAAAAATTGATTATAGTTAAAGATTGTTATTTTCAAATATATTTAGCAGTTTTCGACTCATCATTATCAAAATTGGAATTTTGCAGTTGGTTTTTGTCATATGGAATTTTTTTTAAAAAAAATTGAAATTATTTAAATTCTAATGCAGTGAGGTTTTTTTCAGTATTTTCCCATAATGTACGAGTGTTAAAAATACATATATATTTCTTCGGGATGAAAAAAATTATTCATGCATTAGAGAGTTAAGCTGTCGGTTTGCTGTATGTTGGATTACTGCTGTCGTATTTCTGCTGAGTCACTGTTGGCAAACATCAGTTTGAGAGAGTTGGGGGCATGTACAAAAAAAGTAATTATATTTTGCTTATTTTGTAAAAGTTCGTATAGTTGGCATCATTTTTTAATAATTCGAAATTATAATTCAACAACAAATGGAAAAGCAATTTAGATATATTTTGTTATTTTTTTTTAATTTGTGTTCATAATGATGCTTTAAGGGGTCACAGGAGTCTTAAAAATGTGCAAAGAAGATACTACAAAACATAGTTTGATCTTTCATGTCATTTTTGAACTACTCAATGCATAAGTATAATTTTTTTATATGTAATTCTACAAGATTTATTTACTATAAAACAAGTTTTAAAATTTATGAAACTTTAGCCAAAACTAAAGTAAATGATATTAAACATGAAGGTACTTGAACACACTGTGATTAGGCTTGCGCGGCAAATTGCGAGGTCAAAATTGAAAAAATGAATAAAAAAATGACTTTATATTGTACAAATATGTACAAACAAAGACTTATACCTAAATTCTCAGCTCAATTTTAATTAGAAATTATTTTTTTAAAATTTTAAAATCAAAACTTTTAAATTTTTATTAATTTTTTTAGAAAAAAGTCCTTAAAATAATTTCTAATTAAAATTGAGCTGAGAATTTAGGTATAAGTCCTAGTTTGAACATATTTGTACAATATAAAGTCATTTTCTTGGTCATTTTTTCAATTTTGACCTCACAATTTGCCGCGCAAGCCTAATCACAGTGTGTCCAAGTACCTTCATGTTTAATATCATTTATTTTAGTTTTGGCTAAAGTTTCATAAATTATAAAACTTGTTTTATAATAAATAAATCTTGTAGAATTACATATAAAAAAATTATACTCATTTATTGAGTAGTTAAAAAATTACAAGAGAGATCAAACTATGCTATGTAGTATCTTCTCTGCACATTTTTAAGACTCCTGTGACCCCTTAAGATTAATGTGCTAATTTATATTATACTAACTGTTTGTTTAGCTTAGTGATTTTCGAATAATCGCCTTAGTTCACGGTTTCCAATTCCAACTTGCAACCCCTATTCCCATCTACTCGACGAGACTGGGCCGGCACGAGATGAAGTTTTTTTTGTCATCGACTTTGTTTACAAATTATTGCAATTTGATTGCTAAAGTATCTTTTTCTAAAATAAATTTCTCTTTGGATTGAGGACATTTGTCGTATTTTATGTGCTCGGTAAATAAAAACTGAGGGTAATGTTGATGTGCATAACATAATGTTCAAAGTAGAATTTAAATAACCAGTATAACTTTAAATGTAGAATTTTGATAGTTTGAGTTCATTTTGTGCTAGTTTGCTTTTCATTGTATTCATTGTATTTCCTAAAAATATAAGCATTTGTTTGGGTTATCATAACGTTAGTTTTGTGTCCATTTCTCAGCTGTATTTTGTAAATATCAGCAATATAGCTAAAGACCCCTTTCCATAGTTGTATATCAAACTGTATCTTTTACCAATTTTTATAAATTACTAGCAAATAAATACCCGTTCTACGCTAAACGAAAATAATATCAAATCAATCCAAGTATATATGACATTTAATCTGCTGTAGGTTAATAAGGTAGGTTAATAAGTAGGTTAATGTATTTGTTCCCGTTCATTGTAAAGCATAAAATCCTGTTCATCTCCATCATAAAATTCACATCAAAAAAATAATCCTCAATATGAATCTCAATATTCCTAATAATTTCAAAAGGAACCATAATTGTATTATATAATGTTATTTCACGTCAAAATTTCTATTTTGGGTAAAAAAAAATACTATTTCCAGCATTCGGACAACATACTAGACGAGAAAATGAAGAGTGCAATTAACTATCCTGCATACTGCTCTTGAACTTGCAAACAGCAAAAAACAAATAATAACGAAACATTTAGCCTATTGCACGCATTTGATAATAATTTGGCGACAAAATAGATACATCTACAAACACTGTCATTATGCAGTTCAATCGTGATTACCTTTAAAAAATTAACCAGCTAAATTATTTTTTAATAATAATTTTTTCCTATTTGGCTTATTTTGAGGTAATATTTTGGAGAGTTTAGCGAGGAATTATGTCACACGAAATTAATACAATTTTTTTTAAGAAAATAATGTTGTTTCTGAAGGTAAATAATGGCAAGAGAATAAAAGCATTTTCAATTTAAATTATTTTTATGTTTATTTTAATTTCTTCTGTCGAATGGCAACAGGAAAGGGAAAAATTATCGAATTGACTATCGCTTTTGATTTTCAGAAAATTTGAATTTTCTCTAAAAATAGAACAAATATGAAAAACTAAGTCTCAGGTGCACGCGTTGGTATTAAAAGTAATAGGGGAGACCGGGGTTAGTTGACATAAGGGGTTAGTTGGCATTGTGCCTTTAAAAAATTTCACTGTTTATTAAGAGCGCTACTGAGCCTGTCCCATGATCGTCATTTAAACGTCCAACTTGCACGAGAACGCCAGTTGGATCCAGCCATTGCCTTTAGAGGAAGGATAGAAAACGTGATTTTCATATAAGAAAGTAAAATTTTGATTATTCAGTATTTGTCGTTTTGTACAGTAGTATAGTCATTCAGGAATAACTTTCACAAGTTTTTAGTATCTTTGGACATTTAGCTACGAGGTTATAAGTCCATTTCTGATGTAGTTCATAAACAAAAGTTTTGGTCGCCATGTTTATTTTACTTGCTCTATTGGGGTTAGTTGGCATAGTTACTCGGGGACTAGTTGACATAAGCTGGCTGGGTATGCCAACTAACCCCGCAACAACGGGTAAGTTGACATAAGTATGCCAACATTCATAGCGGCCTAATTTTAGTTAGGTATAGGCTACTTCATAATAATAAATTATTATTATTTTTATATATACATATATAAATGCGGAAGATGTTTTCTTTTCGCAGTCATAACTCAATAATGGCTGGACAGATATTAACTTTTACTTTAGATACTTTTACGTAGATTTGCCATACTCAGAGTTTTAAAAAATGGCATAATTTAAGACTATACAAATTTCAGCACGATTTCAAGCAAACGGTTATCTAGTTATTATGTAATAAACGGAAACTGTAAGTTCACTTTTTCTGCCTTACCTATCTATGATAATGTAAATATTTTTTGTTCAGATTATGAGTACCTATAAAAGAAAAACTGAGAGGGCTACAATGACAGCACATCATCGAAACAGAGCTGTTGAGGCACACTTACTTGAAAAGAAAAAAGTTTGAGAATAGTAGCGGATGAATTTAAGATCTCTGTTAGAAGTCTCGCATGGTATTGTAAGATCTCAAAATTAAAAATGAAAATCAGCCTAAAGGGTACCAGAGGGTATTGGAGGATATGGGATAGTGCGGCAGGTGTCCACTCCTGAACAAGAATTTGCTTCGAGTGAATACCTTGTGAAGGCAAGTGACATATACTTCTACCTGAACCCAAAAGAAGCAAGAAAGTTGGCATATCAATATGCAGTTGCTAATGGCACTGCACATCCTAGTAGTTGGGACTCAAAAGAATCAGTAATTGTTTTCTTTTTTCCTAAAACGTCACCCACAACGTTCAATACGCACCCCCGCGGCAACGAGTTTTTTTTCGAACGTCCAGTTTCAACTCGCATAATATTCAAAGATTTTTCAACCTCCTATAATCAGTAATGAACCAACATTCATTTACCGCCCAGGACATATGGAATGTTTAATTTTAAGCTGATTACCATTCATTATAATTGCATCATACATAAAGACGAGTAAAAACGCTTGCCTCACTTATGCCAACTTACCCCACTACCTATGCCAACTAACCCCGATACCGGGGTAGGTTGGCATAGTTTGACTGGACAAGAAAAAACATTTTTCACACAAAGTGGCAACAATACATTTATTCAATTGTATATGTGATCTGTAGCCAAAATGTTTACCTACATTACCAACTTTTTACATTTCAAATATCTTCAAACCAAAAATTTAGAAAAATTTTGAAGTGAAAACTGTGCCAACTAACCCCGGTCTCCCCTAAATATTAAAAATTTTGAATTTTATAGAGCAGTCTATAAGTAGATCTGTTACGATCCACAGACATACACACAGATACACAGACAGACTCTTTTATTATTATAGATGTAGCACACTCTCGAGCTGAAGTTGTTTGTAGTGCCTTAGCCATAAACTATATATCCCTATCGTGGCATACAGTTTTAATTCTTGTATGAAAAATGCCCTCTAGATTTTGGTCGAGTTTTACATGTTTAAGCTTTTACTTATTTACAATTGATGTTATTTTCAAATAATTTATTTGCTTATTTTTATACCTATTTGAAAATAATTTATTCAATAACCATATTTGTTGTTAATCATAGAAATTCTGAATGATTTAATAAATTGAATGCAAAAATATACTTTATATTTTCTTTTTTATTGATATTTCTTTTTCTTCAAATACTGTTGGCCAAATTCAAAAAACGGTAAAGCAGATTGATGTCCCTATTTCCTTCGGATAAGGTATAATTGATAAGAAGAAAATGTTCTGATACTGTTATTGAAAAATTCTAAAAATAAATATACATTTTTAAATATAGATTTGAAATTTCTGTTAATTTGTTTAATAAAAATTATTTATAAGTATAAAGTCACATTCATCAGAATCTAATTGTTTTGGAATCATTTTATTGTATTTTTGAAATAAAGAATGCCTGTTTAAAAGAACTGCATAACGAGTTTTAAAACTTTATCGAGTTTTAAAACTTAATAATTTGTTTTAAGCAGGTTGCAGTTTACCGCCACTGAACTTCAGCAGTTTGACTGATGAAGGACAACAGTTTCCAGCTTCTGTACCAGCAGAGTTATTTTATTGAGTACTTTACTTTTACTTAAATACTTACTGAAATTCTTTTCAGAAAACAAGTAGGCGTGTAAAAGTAACTGTTGCTGTAATGAATTGCCACTTTCTTAGTAAACAAATAATGAACAGTCAAATAATTTCATTGTGCATACAATTTATGAGTAAACTGTAAACTGTTTCAGGACAAAAATATTTTTTTATAAATCTTTTTTTTTTAATAAATAAAATTTCTCATGCCATTGTTCATGTGGCGAATTATATTTAATGACTTAAATTGAACGTTTAATGCTAATTCACTAGGTAATTTTAAGACAGTATGGGATGTCGTAAAGGAATAAACAAAAAGAGTACGAAAGAAGAAAAAAAATTAAAAAAAAACCCGATGGACTGGCAGTTACGAGCACGTGACGTTATTATAATTCAATTAGTTTGTTTCAACACTTTGTCGAAGAAAACAAAACAACCAATGGAAATCACCGAAAGATGAGCGTGACATCATTAGAAATATCACCATTGCATTTTTCAAACTTTCAAATCCACGAGATTCAAACATTCAAATTGGCAGCTTGGTGCACATTGACACAGCTTAAGATGCGGCTCATTGATACGCATTAATAATAACAAGCTCTCTATTCTATTTAGTTAATTTTAGTTACTTTTTTACTAGGTATTGATAAAATTTAAAACATACATATTTTGTTAAAATTTCATGATGATACAAATAGTTACTAAAGAAGAACAATCTAACAAGATGCAGATATATTGAAAATTTAGTTTATTATGTTAAAAATATTGAAAAAACCAGTTTAATTTTTACAATCGAAAGCAGGGAAGACTGAATTTGAAACATATAAGTGTAACACAATCGTAATGCAACTCGCATTTGCAATTGATTACAAACAAATTTTCAACTATACGCTGCAATGAAATTAATTTTTTGCTATTTTCAGCAGTCCAATTTTCAAAATACGGAAATCATAATAAAGCAATCATAAGGTATAGTAAAATCAATCAGTTCCAATACATTAAACGACATGGAACAGGTACAGTCCCCTTGCACTTCTTTGCATCAGTATCACTTGTCTGCAAGATGGACAATTTGGGGACCTTTTCTTCCATTTATAGATACACGGAACACAGAAGAAGTGTCCACAATGGGTTTTCGATACTGGTACCCTGTTCCGCTTATATTCTCTGGCGCTTTTCTGACAAATGCCACACTTTGTATCGTCGAGTTCTGCTTCCGGTATTTCCTCAGTTGGTAGCCTGAATCGTATTGGTCTCCCGCGCCGCCCTTCACGTCGCGGGTTTCGTAGCAGCTTCCGGTCGCTGTCATCAATTCCTATTCCTCCCAAATTCCATTGCATTGGACTGTTTCTTTCAGGTAACTCTTCTAAGTTTGATTGCTGTTCATCGTCTCTCTCCAGTGGTTCTCCCAAGTTTGATGGCGTTTGACCACTTCTCTCAGATAACTCTTCAGGGTTTGGATGAAATTGGCTAATTGTTTCCGATGGTCTGTTCAAGTTTGGATCTTGCTGATTGGTTTGTTCTGGAAGCGCTTCATAATCACGTCGGCGGTTTCGTTGTTCCTCTAAGGTTAATTCATTAAGCCTTTCTATCAAGTCTGGCTGTTGGTTGTCTACTTCCAGAAATCCTCCCAAATTCAAATGCATTTGACCGCTCCTTTCAGGTAACTCTTCCGAGTTTGGTTGCAATTGGTTGATTCTTCCCGATGGTCTGTTCAAGTTTGGATTTTGCTGATTGCTTTGTTCTGGAAGTGCTTCATAATTTGAAGTACGTACGTTTGAAGCTAAACTTTCGCCTTGATCACGGGAGTTTATTGTATTCTGAACATTAGTATTCACCATGGATGGCAAATTGTTGGAATGTGCTGAGGTTCCAGAATTAGACGGAGTTAGTCCCAATAATAGAGCAGTTTGACTTCGTGTTCGTATATTACTCATAGTATTAACTTCATTTGATCCGGGATCCATATCTGTATTTTGGTAGAAAAAATAATGACAAATAAATGTAGAGATCATTTTATTTTTATGTTAATTAATCATAAATCCATAGAGGAATTAAATTTATGTTGGTGGTACAGCTGTGATACAATGGCCGGTCTGCTCATTGGCGAAATTTGGCTAGCTTAAAAAATTAGTGTTGGGTGACTTTACTTTCCACACTCGTCACCAACACATAAACACTTCACACACTCGGCACAAAATCGTGATTTTTTCTTAATTTTTTTTCTTTTAACAATGTTTTCTTTCTATTGCTAAGCTATTCAAACTAGAGATCCTGCAAAAGCATAGCTACCGGTTTTTTCCCCTCTAAGGTTTACTTACGTCGTCTCCCAAATCCTTTCAACCGTTGCTTTCAGTTAAAAATCTTACAATCTCTATCTCTATGTCAGCGAATTTCCCACATGCCAATTCCCTCTTATGAAATACTATGGTGTAAAAATGAAATTGTAAGATATCTTGTGTTTTCTGTCTTGGGAACACTTTCTTAACGATGACGACATTGAAATAATAGATGCCTAGCGTTGAGTTACTAGGAAATTCACTAATGCATCATCATCACAAGCAAAGCAAATGCTGAAAATGTGCTTGCGACGAATCTAAATCCAAGTACAATTCCTCTCATAACAGAGCTCTTTTAATAAATTACATTAAATCTCCCATAAACTATAAATAATTTGCCATTTGAATATTTTTTTATGTAAAATATAAGAATAATCACTTTATTTCAATGGTTGTAATTGGCCTAAAACAAATTTGTTTACAAAACAATTAAGAGTAAGTGAAAATAAATGAAGGCTAATTAAGGAGAAGTTTAAATTGAAACAATTATTATGATTAAAAATAAATTTAAATATTATTTTCCTTTTGAATTTGATATGAGTTTTCTTACAGTTGCGAAATTAGCCGAAAATTTATGTATATAAAAGATTTGGTGACATTACTTACATATTTAGTAGTTTTTCTACAATCCTTCAAATGTATAAAACATCGATTTTTAAAAGCAAATATTTTAAAATTTGTGGTTATATATAAATCGTAGGAATTTTGGAAAAAATAGAAGATGTAAGCATCGTCCGTTGGACTCAAATTTAAAAACAGTCGTTAATGAATATCCAACGGCTGAATGTAAAGCTCGTTCGTTTAATGGCAAATTAGTAATGATGCCAAATCTACAAATCTAAGTGTTTACTCTTGAAATATCTCGATATAAATAATTCAAAGTCCTGACTCACTCACTGACTGACTCACTCACGCAGCAACGTCCAGCTAAAACTACTGGAGGTACAGCTACCAAATTTTAGTAAAATATTCATTTTATATCGTAGGTGTAATTTAAGAAGCGATTTTTCGAAACTCGAACACAAATGGGTGTAAGAAGGCAAAACGCGTGAGCCGATTTCTCCTTAGGAATGATATTGTAAGATTGGACTTTATACTTTTTTTTAATTTTCAATTTAAAAGAAATTTCAGCGCGTTCAGCGTGAACGAAAATTAAGTGTAAACACGTAAGAACACGTGAGTTTAATTTGTAGGATTGTTATTTGAATATTTTCATTTTATTTTAGGAATTTATACTTTATTTTTATTTTCAATTTAAAAGAAATTTTAGTGCGTTCAGCGGGAGAAAATTCAGTGTAAACACGTAAGAGCACGTGCGTTTAATTTGTAGGATTGTTATTTGAATATGCTTATTTTATTTTAGTTATTGAACTTAAATCTTGATTATTTTCTTCCTAATTTAATTTAATTTAATTGATGTTTACAAATGGTAAAGACATGAAGATATTTTTACGAGGTCTCATGACATTAAAGGCAATAACTATTCTAGATCCGAAAAATACTTCTAAGAAATGTCAATTTTCTCTGCATATAGCGTATGTAGTTTATGTTTATGAAACTGGCAATTTTCTACTGTTATGATATAATGGCCGATAGAATTGTAACGGCCAAATCTCGGAGGCCTTCAATACCTTCCTAACAAAAAAAAATAAGATCCGAGAAATATAACTGGTTTTGGAAGGAAAAGACGGACATAGGCAGCATGTTTTTCATTAGTTAAATATTTTTTTATAAAAAAAAGAAAAGTATGCTAAAATGTTTCACTAGAAAATGACCGTAATATGTTCGAGTTTATTACCGCCAAATCTACTGTCAAGTTTTGTCACCAAACATTTATTTCTCTTTCTCTTACGCACTCAACACTTTTTGGTGCTAAGCCTACGATATAGTTGCCAGAGCTAGAGTGTAAGGCAATATTATTACTTGAAACATAGTACATTACAAAAACAAAAAATAAATGATTTCAAATTTATCAGTACATTGTGCGAAAATTACGAATTTATTTTCTTTTATTTTGAGAACAGATTGCAAGACATGTACCATCTAAAAAAGTGGCACAAGAAATAATTCCATTTATCCAAACAACGGATTACCTGATGCCCATTTATCACATACAAAAGAACTATATCACGTTTCTTTACCAAACCATAGACCTCTTCATGATTTATAGGAAGATCCTGGGCTACAATAACAACAAAAAATAGAATCCGAGATAGAGAAACTGTGGCTGCCATAATCTCAGGGAGGAATTTCTTCGCTGGACAACTAATTCCAGTGGTCTCTGGGAACAAGGGATCTCTTTTGTTCTTCCTGATGACATGCTAACGTTGGAATCGCGCCAAAAGAAGAAAGAAAACGAAAAAAAAAGAATTTAATGAAAGTCTTGGGGCCGTGGGAGGGTTAAAACGCTATTTTTCTGGTGGTTAGCGGAATGCAGCTCGGAATGATGGGAATTTTCGCAAGTAATTTGTTATCGTTGCCTTGATTTTTTTTGTGTGTGGTGGTGTTGAAGCTTTTACCTAGGAATTTGCTGAAGGTTCTAATTGAGGAGGTTTAGTGATGTAAACTAGAGGCTAGTTTCGTGAGTAAACTGAAGTGTAGGGTTTTGTTGGGGGTATGAATAGAGGTGATTGGATGGTTGAAAAAAGCCGATGTTTAACGAGTTCTTTTGTAATAGACTATTAGGAAAGTGTATTAAGCTCTCAAAGTAATTCACGCGGGAAAGCTTTTGAGGGCGTAATTGGAAACACAAGTACATAAAAAAAGAAAGAAAAAGTACTATAAATAAAACCAATATTTGTAAACCGAAAAAGGCACCATGAATTAAAATATAAATGCATTTCATTAAAAAGTTTTTGAATTGTAGGAAATTAAATTTTTAGAAAGCTTCGGTAAATCGAAGTTTAAAACACTACGTTTATGTGATTAAAAGAACAAAGAGTGTATTTATTACATGTAATTGTACTACAAAATTAAAGCTTATTTAAATAGCAAATTCTTCTAGGATATCTGCGTTTTCGTGATTTTACAATATACATTTCGCAATTTTTCTTTTGACATTGGATCTTCATGGTTATAAATTATGTTTATATTCAAATTTAAAAAAAAAACATAAATAAAAAGATCTCCTCTCAAACTTTATTTTTCATTTAAAACAAGAAGTTCTAAAAGAACTAAAATAGCCTACTTTCCTGTTACTTACATACTTACTAAAATTCTTATCTTGAAAAAACTAGTACAGTCGTTACAGTAAGTGACATCAACAACCGTTTCTACATTAAATTTATATACATTAGAATAAATTTCACTAAACACAGCATCCAGCTATAATTTCATTTTCGTAAAGACAATTATTTTCATTAATTTTCTATCGCAAACGAAATAAACTTTACTTATCGTCTGCATGATTTAATTGCAGTTATAAATAAATATTTAATTATTCGTTGAACAAAAACCATAAAACTACTCCAAAATACACTTAAAATAGGAAATGTAAATTAACAAGTTAGTTTGTAACAGAATCTGTCACTTAACCCGCTTCCACACCACAGTTGTGTTTAACAGGTAAACAGGCGCCAAACACAGCATTAATTCAAACATTTACCCGTTTAATTCGACTAGTTTCATTTCTTTTATTTCGAAAATTAAATAATTAATACTTAAATCGTTTGCAAAAATTTATATTTCAAACAATAAATATGTAATATTCCGCGCTTTTAAATAGAATGAAAACATTTTATTTCAACATAAAAAGAATCTAGAGAAATATATTTGACGTCATTTCAAATTGATCGATGTCTCTAAAATAAATTTATTTTTATTTATTGTCTAAAAGAATTAAAGTTTCTCAAGCAGTTGTTGCTATGGCAATGGTGATATAATTCTAATTAAAATGGCTTCCTATGCTTTTTAAATGAGCATTAAATTTTGAAGTTTTTTAAATAATTGAAGTACTTAGAATTCGAATTCTTTTCTGAAATTTTCAATGTATTCTCATTTGGATACGCTGAATTTTTTGACGTATATCACTTCTCCGTAGCATTTGTAGTTAAATTCAGAGATTTAAATGACTCGAAATTGAATTTCAATGCTAATTCAATGGGAAATTCGTCGACAAATAGTAGATTTATGTCCGTCCTATCGTACAGACTGACGGACAAAAAGTATGAAAGTTGGGTCTCTGAGGTCATAGCTTTCTAACAAAAAAAGAATTTTTAAGATCGGATGGATAGAACCGATTTTGGAAGGGGGGTACGGACAGACGGACGGACGGACAGACGGACGGACGGACGGACGGACATCGACCGCATGTCAATACCTACTTTTTTATTTTTTTAATTCTTCGAATTAAAAAAAAAGAAAAGTAGGCTAAAAATCAACGTACAATGCTGCCGTCTAAAATACAATATTTAAACAAATAAAATCCAGCCTTATAAAAATAAATAATTTTAAAAAGGTGAAAATAGTCTACATAAAATAATTAAATTGAAAATATATTAAAAAATATTTAATATTAGTGCCAAACTACTGTTAAACTTATACAAAACTTGAGGAAACGCACAAATAACAAGCTCCCGATACCAAACAATGGGTGTCTACATGCTGCAATACAGTGGCTTCATACCAATCCTCAGCAGTACAAAATGTCTAAACAGGCGGCACCCGACCACATCCTGGACTGTCTGGGACTTTCCAGACACGATATTTATGAAAATCCAGTCATGGTTCTAGACTTTCTACGAGTGACAAACATTATAGACCTGGTTTAGCTCTGCTAAACCAAGGAGATAAGCAACAACAACAACAACAACAACAAAATGTCTCGTTTAGAAGTCTTCCTCAAAAGGTCAACTTCAATAAGAGACCATTTCCAAGTGATCATCTCCAGCACGCTAATGGGGAATTAATGGCACTCCGCAGAGTTGCCGAGTTTTGCAGCAAAGCGAATTTCCCTATTTCCCAATGGAGAGACAGTACTTAAAGTTAGAGAGAGTAGCGAGAAAAGTCTTCTAATTAAAGTGTGATTCGGTAAAGTTGTTTCGAATAAGTTAACTAGAAGCAGCTAGTTGTTTTGGACATTGTAGACAAACTTGGTAGATATTGAGGCATTTATTTAGATTTTAGTGGTAGACAATAATTTCCTTTTAATTATTTTTCTTATAAAATGAAATACCCCTTTTTTATCTGTATCTTGTAGATTTACAAGAAAATTATATGTAAATAAAGTTTTTCCTTAAAACTTTACTAGCTTGTTTTGGGAAATCTACAGGTACACTCTACGAATATTAGATAAAGTTAAAAGCTTTAAGGTAGGCGAATACCTAAAATTCCCCAAAATTCAAAATTTTTTACTATTACTTAAATCTTTTCCAAATTTGGCATAGTGATTTCAAATATAATGAGTAATGCTATTTAGGCATTTTTTATTTAAATATAATTTATTTATTTTAAACGGTGTTTTTTTTACTAAAAAAAGGTTTAAGTTTACAAGTCTATCACATTGAATTTTCATCCTATAAACATTAATTATGTGTTAAATTCTCAGTTTTGAACTGATACACGCAATGACCATCCAGAGTTACATACAAATTACACGAAAAGAAGTTATTAAGAAAAATGTCGTGAATTTAACTATAAAAAGATTTTTTTTTCGATTTACTTACACTTGAACATTTTTCAAAAAAAAAAAGAAAATCTACTATATTTGCACCAGATGTTAGAAGCTTATGGCACAAATATATATTGAAATAGCATCTGTAAAAAAATTCGCGTAAATTAATGGAAAAATTTTTATACAAGAAGTGTTGGCGTAAACTCTTTTTTCCGTTTAAAATAAATCAATTATATTTAAATAAAAAAATTGCCTAAAAAGCATTGCTCATTATATTTGAAATCACTATGTCAATGTTGGAAAAGATTAAAGTAACAATAAAAATGTTAGAATTTTGGGTACTCGCCTACCTTCAATGGGCAAAAATCCACCTTTTCTTTAATAATTTATTTACATGTGTTTAGTTGTGGCTGAATGGGCATCGTACTAGAGTTACAAGAGGTCTATAAGCTACCTCCACCGTTATTTTAAGCTGCGTTCAGGCATCCAAAACAACTGTACAATGACACAACTTTGGACCGCAAACATTTTAAAGCACACTAGTCCGGAACTACTTATTGGCTGATATTTTTTTTCGACAAACCCAATCCTTTCACAAGATTGCTAAGGCAAGGGCAGAACCGTAATATGTATAATTTGTAGCATGAATCTTCACCCATTCCAAATACTGTTTCCAGAGCAATTTAGGGATGTTTTTGAGACAATATTGAGATGCTCGAACATCGTTCATGTTTAAAAAACTGATTATACTAGAGGAATTGGATTATTAGAAAAAGCTTTGCTAAAGGCTACAAGAAGTTTTTTGGGCAAATTTACAAAATTTTGTCCTGTTATTTCTGAATAAATTTTTATTTTATTCTTGGGGTATTCTTTCACGCTATGCAACACCGTATAAAGTGTACCTAATGAATAAAATGATGTAGTCATAATGCGTTGATAATTATATCTTATAATATAATTATTAATACAGATACACTTAGGGGCTGGGGAGCCCAGTCGGTTAAGCACTCGCTTAGCATTCTGCCGACCTATAAACGGCCCGTGCAGCCAAAAATGTCCGACGAATAATACCCCGTGCAAGGGAGTGCACGTCAAATATCCTTCAAAGTCCTAACGCTGCGTACGATGTCGCCCTTAATGGTTGCGTTGGATGTATATTCAGGTGTTGGCTCGTCACCTGACTGTGGTTCTAAAATACGACGCCCGTCGCCAATAGCCCTCGTGTAGCTCTAGTTCTACGATAATCCAAACTTTACTTAACAGATACACTTATATTGTTGACCAAAATATAAATATTTATCAAAAACCTAGAGTAATCACATCTAGAGTTACCCATAATTTTTATCATTATATCCTGTCAGAAGTTTTATAAATTATTACTTTAATGTGTTAACATACGTTCAATGAAAACTTAATTAAAATAGAACTAGAAAAAAATATTAATAAGCTGGCTTTTATCTCAGTCTATAAATAATTATGTTTGAAATCTGCGTTAAAAATTTTAAATTATAAAAAAGAAAATTATTATAAAACCATACTTCACTTTGATAAATTACTGAAACAAAATTGTATGCAATATATAACTTTTATGAAATAATTACGTTAAAAGGGTTTATGTAATGGAAATTTAAACCACATACTTGAAAGAAATTTGTTTTTTAATTATATCATTAGAAAAACCTTTAAGGTTTTTTTTATATTTTAAAAACCAGTTTAGAAATTGGGAAAATTTAATTAAAACAAACTAAATTTTGGAAAGACTTTTAAGGGCACATAACATATTTATTATAACTTTTAAGAATTAAGAATTTTATTCATTTTTTACAAGCAATAAGGCAAAATAGAGCTTTCAAGTTATAAAAAATATTACTCAATTTTAATTAATTCTCACGTAAGCGCATCGTAATTGAAATAAAAAAAATAAAAAATCCACTTCCAACATTTTCACGTTGCATTAGACTATCAAATGTTGTAATATGTTTTTAATTTCGAAAAAATTAAATATTCAGAAAGTTATACCATTTATAAATTACATATTTTTACAATCACTAACCATTAAAAGTTTAACTATTTCATAGTTTTTTTGATGCACACAGATTTTTTACTTGCTATTAAAAAATAATAATGCAGGTAAAACTAATAGCCTATATTTATACATATGATGTTTTTTTTAGGTTATAGCGTTCATTTTGTGTGGGAAGTAAACCTATTATAATTTAATTTCAAGTTACAGAAGTTACTAGGACTAAGCAAATAAAAACATCCTTTTCGATATACAAATATTTTAAAAAAAATGTTTCATAAAAAGTATGTTTTGCATTTAGTTTTATTGTTATTTTATTTAAAACAATATTTCATTTTGTTACGGTACAGTAAAAAGACACCTGACGAATTGTCTAATATACTGCACATGTTTTCTCTAAAAAGTAAAGCTAAAATAAAAGTAACTTGCAAGTTACAAAAGTTGTAGCAACCCTTTATTAATTAAAAAAATAATTGACATAAGTCAGGATAAAAAAAAAATATATATAAACTAGGTACCAACATAGAGGCATAACAGACAAGTGGCGTCAAATCCTGCCAGAACCAGTTATCACTTTCTTTTTACTTGAGCCTGTTCCAGATTTAACCAACGTCCTCTACACTCTAAATAATATAATAAAAACAGAAATGTCAGGCCTACTCCAAGAACCATAGAAAATGGATGGCGGAATAAAAAAAAAACCTTGGTCTGAAGCTGAGATCAGAGAAAAAAATAAATCTTTTTGTGTTTGAAATGTCGTCGGGTGTTGGATTTTTTTGAACTTTGATAACGGCTTTGTGACATCGTTTTGGACTTTAAAGTAACACGCTTAGTAAAAATGTCAAACGGAATTTACAAAGCTGAACAGACACTAAAGTTCGGAATTTTTTTTTTATTTATTAAAGTGAGTTGTTAGTTTTATCTTTAAGAATCTAAGGATAATTTAATGGTTAAAGTAACAAAACAATCTACTTTATTAGTTATCTAATAAAGTAGATTTATAGACTTTATTAGCAATCTTTATTAGTAGATTAGTAGACTTTATTAGTAATCTAATAAAGTAGCAAAACAATCTACTTTATTAGTTATATTTGTATAGTTTGTGGATTTACAGATCTAATTAAAAATAAAAAACACTTGTTAATAAATTTTTTATTGTGCTTCAAAATAAGCTTATTTTGAAATAGGAAATGATAGAAACTCAAGTATTGATTATAACATTGATTCGAATTTAAACTGATGCACGTTATGCCTTTTAAGTTAATTTGCGTTATACTATACAAAAACCCAGATACTTAAAATGAATAAAGTTCATGCATAAGATCAACGAATTTTGTTTTTACGTTTAAATTTGGACACCTGGTTGTCAACACAATTTTGCAAAATGCTCTATTTGTCTTATCGTAAAATTTAGAAAATACAACTACTAAATGCTGAAGGAGTTTTTTTTGTTATAAAGTCCGATAAACTAATGTTAAAAAAATAGCTAAGGAATCCATAAAACAGGAAGTGGATATAATACTCTAAACTCTCGTTGAAATTTACTACTGATGGAATGCAAATGTAAGCAAGCTTTTAGTTTACAATATATAAAATAGAGAAAATGTAATGTTTGTCCAAAAACGTGACTGGAATTGCGAGAAATGTCATTGAATATCATCCCTACCCCAAAGGTCATTTTGGGTTTACCATAAAAACAGCAAGTATTTCACAAAGAAATAGTGGAATTTTCTTTACACAGCATTATCCAAAATATTTTTTGATGTTTTTGAAACAATAAATATCAAATATATTATTACATTTTGAGTAGCCTATTTTTATTGATTACTTTTTAATTAGTTAATTACATCCTATTACATTTAAACATTTTTAATGGTAAGTTGGGTCGCCAATAGCCCTCGTGCTGCTCTAGTGCTACGATAATTCAAACTTAACCTTAACCTTAATGGTGAGTTGGAACCCTGGCAAAAAAGAGAATTTTTATGCAATAATAGTTAAAATATTATATTCGCTTAAACATTTAAAGAGCAAGTAAAATAGTTAAATGCTTAAAAAAAATTTTGAGACTTTCAATGTTTTCTGATTTTGATGTGCAAATATTTTTTACGCATTACACATAAATGTAGCTTTTGTACTTTGGGCATTGGAAGTTGGTTGCGGACAGATGGACGGAAAAAGCTTTCACTTTTTACTTCATAAAAGTGGTGCTGAAGCTATAAAAAGAAACATATATAATAGGAGGAACTCCCTGCATGTCATTAGATAAGTTATACCACGACAATGAACATTTTAACATCGAGACGTATATTTTTTTGGGAACTTTTTGTAAGATGCACTAAACTTAAACAGGGGAACTTTTCTGTAGTGGATATTCAATAGTAAGCATTGGTTGTTTGTCGAAACATAATAGCAAATTGACTAATAGTCGGTAAAAAGCATTCCATGGCAGTAATTTAAATTGATATTAAGGAACATCTTATGAAGTGCGTATGTTTCTTTCAAAAAATGACATTGGAACTTTATACATAATTATGTAACAACTGTGAAGAACTTTCATACTGTACCACAAATTCGCTAATGTATCAAGTACACCCGTTGCTCATTTCCCCCCGCGCGATGTTTTGGAAACAGTAGAGAATATTGCTAAAATATTGTCGTTTTGAAAAAGTGTTATTATATACACAGTTTTTCTTCAAAATACTTTTAGTTCTGGTTACTAAAAACATCTACTGTTAACCTAATTCTGGGACTTTTGTACAATTGATTAATTTCCTTTTAACGTTGCATATCTAGTCTAAGTTGTTAACGTACTGGACATATGGACACAACACCAATATCTTGTTATTTATTTTTCTATCATAAACGTTATGGTGGCAGCCAAAACTTACTTTTCACTTACGACAAATACAATGTTTTCAAACTAACTTTAATATTTGCACCAAAGAGCTGTACCAACTCTTTCATCCATCTCAAAGTGTCAAAGAAAGTAGAGAAACTTTCACCGTCAAAGCTTTTTTATCACTTTTTTTTAGTTTTATTGGTTTAGTTTTTTTTATTTATCCCGTTTTTGTTTATCTTGCTTATCTAGTTTTTCCTGCATTAGTGCTGGGAGAAATATGTTCTTTTGTGTTCCTACGTACCAATGTGCATTAATATCAATCTTGTATGTGTATGTAGGTTTTTGTGTTTGAAGTTTAGTTCAAAAGAATATTTATGTTTTGAATATATTGCATTTAAATAATTCTATTTTATTTCGTGAAAGCAAAAATATGTTGAAGCACCTGTAAAATAACATTTTGTTTTTATTTGGATAAAATATTTGATTTTCAATACTTTTTTTAGAGATGTGCATAGTTTACGTATATTGATACATTTAAGGAATGAAATATTTTTTTTTTAAATTAAGAAAAAAACGTTGAATAAAAGAAAAAAAAAGCTTATCGTAGAGATAGCAATATTGTATCATGTCATAATCTGTCCGATATTTCTTCATTGATTTACATAATGTGATTTTATAACTAACTGATATATGCGTATTAATAACGATGGAAATTCAAGAAATCAACTATGAAATTTAAAAAACAAAATTAAACTTGTCAAAATATTTAAAGTGCCGTATAAAATCTGCAATATAACCTAGTTTATTTTCTGTTCCTCTACTGTACCGCTTTGCATGCAAAATACACTCTTAAAACAAACACTCCCAATTTAACTCAGTCTGAGTGGATTTCACTCCTCCAGACTGGAAAATGCACTTCTCCTTTTGGAGTGGATCCTTTGTGTGTTAAACCTCCGACAGGATCACTCCAAACGAGTGATTTTAACTCAGTCTGAGTAAATATGCATGCCTTTAGGGTGTCGAAAATGCACTTCTCCAACTGGAGTGGATTTCACTCTTTTGTTTTAAGAGTGTAGTCATTCCCGGACATTTACAAAATAATTGCTGACCTATCAGCGTCTGTGCAGTGTGCAATCAAAAATGTCAACGAATAATACTCCGTGTAGAGGGAAAGGGAATGTACATTAACTCTTCTTCAAGCATACCATATCACAAGTCCTCCCACTTGACTGTTTTTCTAAATTTTGACGTCCGTCGAAAATCGCCCTCATCTATCCCTAGTTCAGTTAACTCTACCATTTTAATTAATTAACTAATATGTTTTTTTCTTTTCTTAATGTTTTGGTGTTTGTAAATTAGTAGCACTCAACTTTTTTATGTTGGCCAGAATGTTCTTTGTGGCCCTCGGTCTTCTTACAAGTTTATTTGTTTATTTTCAAAAAAAAGTTAATATCTCTATCTAATATTTTTGTTTAAATCACAAGTTTGAAAAATTACTGACCAATAATATTTCACCCACATTGTAACAAATTATTCTACATTTGTTTCAGCCACAGAACAAATCTTTCCAGATCTCAGGTGCAAGAGAATAGCAACAAAGCTGATTTCGCTGAATTCCAAGAAAACATCTGGTCCTCGTAAAGTGATTTTTTATGGTTGCCCCTGGTCACTTCAGGGCTTCCGTAAAAGAGGGCTTGTGGAAACACCATCCATCAAACAATGACTTTACGAGAAAGAAAACAGAAACTTTTTTGGGGTCATGGCGGTTTTTGTTTTAGGATAGGTTGTTGGCTGTACGCCACATAGCTGTAAACTATTCCGAGATTTTTGTACACAATATGTGAAGATCCTGGCATAGATTGAATTTGGTGTCAAGATTTCAAAGACCTTGAGGCTCCAAGAACTTATTTTTTACAGCAAACTATAAAATTGATACTAAGTGTGGTAAATCACATAAGGAACATCAAAATAGTTTTAATTAGTCATTAGTTAGACGAAATGCTTGAAGTTTATGGATTTTTCATTGATTCCCTATACGAAATTAAAAAGTGCATTCTTATATCAGTGAATGTTTTATTTAAGAAAAGGTGACACATTTTAGACAGTCTCAAATTTCTAATCGTTTACTAATGAATTTACATTAAATCAAGTTATTTAATCAGTCGCAATACTTAAAATCAATTAAATTACTTAAATATGTACTGAAGGTAGAAGGTGGGCTTTAAACATTTAGCACTACCTTTAAAACCTAACACGTTCCGTAGAAGCTATCCTTGCAAAATGTTCTTCAAAATCTTAGTATCATAACTTTTAGGTCCTAGAATACTATAAAAAACTGGTAATGTTATTAATTATATAATTCAGAATAAGATTTTTCTAACGCGTCCTACGTATTTCAATGTTATAAATAATGATATATATTTCATACAAGCGTAAACCATATTTCTTTCACAGAAGTGAAAATTCCATTCCCAACTTGAAGAAAGCAATCTTCATTTATCACTGACGTTTGGGGTGCGAGAAGAAATTTCCTCTGCAAATAAATCATAAGCTTTTGCACACAAACCCAAATATTTCTTTTCCTCGAGTTTGAGGCATTATTAAGAAGCTGGGAGTTTATTGTGAAAAATCCATCACCTACAAAAGAACCAGAAATATATTTATTTTAAAATGTACTTTGTCAGTTTGTAATTAACCACCTTGTCGATTTAATTTATTTTAGTCATCAATTAATCCCTTGTACAATATTTCTAAAATATTATGTATTAAAAATGGGCTGTGACGCAATGGGCAAACAACTTTATAATATATCTCAATGACAGATATTTGATACGCTATAATTCGGATAAATATCTGTACAAGAAGGCTTTCAAATTTCAGCACTACCTTTAAAACCTAACACGTTCCGTGTAAGCTACCCTTGCACAATATTCTCCAAAATGTCACTATGATAACCTTTAGGTACTAGAAACTCATTTCAAAATTGGAGGTTTATTGCTCTTTAAGTTACACTCTTAAAACAAAAGAGTGAAATCCGCTCCAGTTGGAGAAGTGCAGTTTCGACACTGGAAAGGAATGAATATTAACTCAGACTGAGTTAAAATCACTCGTTTGAAGTGATCCTGTCGGAGGTTTAACTCACAAAGGATCCACTCCAAAAGGAGAAGTGCATTTTCCAGACTGGAGGAGTGAAAATTAATTAGACTGAGTTAAAATCGCTCGTTTGTTTTAAGAGTGTAGAGCTGTAGATTGAGGTACTGGCTTCAAGTTGACGATTTGGCATAAGCAATAACGTTTAAAACGGCTTTTTCAGATCCAAAACCCTTCCAAGCGTAATGAAAACACATAATCACTATTTTAGAATTTCAACCTCATCGCAATTATTTATAAACATACAATTAAAATTAGGCAATTGAAAGTAAAATTTAAAAAATTCTTAGATACTAACTAAAAACTAAATTTTGAAATGCACATGAATTAGAACTATAAACGAATAAATTTATATATATTTTCTAAATGCATTTAGTGGTTAAGGGGGTATGGGACACAAAATCCTCAAAAAAATCAAAAAAATTATTATTATCATAAAAAATAACACAAACACTTTAGAATAATTTAAAACAAAAATTTTATTTATATCTGCAGTAGAACGTGAGATGTGTAGTTTTTTGTCTCATGACATCTGTGTTGGCCAACCACGTTTTTAATCTTTGCTTCCTCGTAATATTAGATAGGAATAACGTTATCGAATCCTTAGTTGTTCGGTCGGTTTGGAGCGCTTCAGTAAGGAAAGTGATAAACTTCAAAGCTGTTTTTCTCCTTGATCGTGCTTTCGATGATTTTTTGACTTTAAATTGATATAACTCAAAATCTACTGAACATAGAGTGTCAAAACTTTCCACTCATATTTTTCAAACATATATCTTTAATTTGTCTTTAGGGATTAGTTGTAAATAGTTTATTTCTTTATTTATTAATTTTTATAAAAAAGTGAACCCGTGAAATTATTAAAAAAAACTTCAATATTTTTTAAAAAAAAAACTATGGCAAATATGAAAAATCGGTAAAGACAGTTTGTTAAATACATCTTTCTGTTTATAAAAATGCTAAACATTTGTTTGCCAATAAATAAGTTTTTGACTTATAACAAAAATAAGAGACATCACTTTTTGACACATTTTATTTTTTTAAAAAATAAATAATGATAATTTAAAACCTTTGACTATCTAAAAGTGTAAGTATATTTAGGATACATTTATGGAAAAAAAATTATATTGATATCTGTAATATTATAGAAAAAAGTTGAAAGTGTCCCATACCCCCTTAAGTGAGTAAACCAAATTAAAAACCGTCCAAAAATATCAGAACCACAAACTGTTTATTTTTGAATTATTAATTTATAAAACATTTACTTAAATTTAAATTTATTTATTTTTCAACTTTTAAAAAATGAAGCTTGTAATATTAACCTTAGAAAAACTATTTTACGTTTCAAATAATAGACTTACGCAAAGAAATTTCCAAAATTTGATAATAAAAGGCAAGGGTTTTGTTTTACGTCTATTTTTTCGGCCGTTGAATATAAATTGAATTTGTTAGTTTTTCAACACTGATATAACACATCCTCACGAAAATCCATTTCTCAACATTTTCGTAAGTTTGGAAAACCACATCGTGTAATAAAATTACTAGAGGAAAGTCTTCATTTTTTATATGAAATTAGATTAAGGAAGAGGAGAGTGAAATAGAGTTACCTTTACTTTTTTTAAGAGTTCCAAGCTAGATAACTATTCCCTTCTTCTCTTATTATACGGTAAGGAATTTTAGGCCTAAATCGAATTTAAGACGGTCCTTTCGTAAAAGTTTTTATTGAGTTTTAATGACTGTACAACTTTTCTTTTGTAGTTTAAAGGTAAATTGGATTTGTTTTTGCAGAAGCATGTAATTGATTTAAATCCAACACATTTTAATATATCTGAAATAATTTCATTTTTGTAAATACATTAAAGAAATCCCGTCTTATAATTAGCTTAACGAATTAATATTTTATGATAACTGAGTTATATCCAAAAAATGTTTTTATTTTATGTTAGAACTGCATTCATAGAACTAGTCTGGGAATTAAAATTTTTTGTCGATGAACTGAAGTTAAAAGCCTTTTTAGTGAGCAATTCCTTTTTGAAAATTTCGAATTAGGAAACTATGTTTTTTATGACATATTCATTTTCCTTCAAAAAAATTGTTCAACATTTAGAAATTGTATTAATTTATTTTATAATTAAGATAACTTGTACCCAAAGTGTTTTTTCTAACTTTGCAATTGAGATTTTTACACAAATGTTAATTTCGATAAAAATGCACAAAAATGTCTAAAATAGAGATTTAATGCATAAACTTTTTTTGAAATGAAATTTGCCAAATTATATAACTTAAGAAATTGAAGCATTTTTTTAAAAACTTTCTCCTTCATAAGATTTAATTTTTTTTAATTTTTTTGTAAGGATTATTGAATAATTCTAGGGAGTGAAGGTTTGAAGAGAGACTTAGTTTCTGAAAAATATATATAAGTGGATAATAAATTCGAGAATTTGATTTTAAAAATATAAATTTAGAACTTTATATTTTACTAAAAATATACCAAATAGTTTTAATTTTACAAATCCAATCCTAATTCCATTCAATTTATTTTTAAACACACAAAAAAAAATGATTGTTACCAATAAATACTTTTTCCTGAGTAAAATCAATTTAAAGAATTAAACGGTTGTGGAACTTATATATGATTAAAAGTTAGAATAAAAGGGCATTCACGTGAAAAATATTTCTTCAATTGTTTCGAAACTTCGGGAAATCATATTAGATGGTTTTAATCTTATTTTTAAGACAATAAGAATTTTTGATATTTTCATTGATTTTGGAATACTAAGTCAGCTTATTTCCTAAATAATTGCAAGAACTTTGACTCTTTTGTTATTTCTTTCTAAAACTTTGTAAGTTTGTGTTAGATTTTTATTAATTTTGAGTATTGTGTATCAATAGTTTTTATTCTTTGAAATATCGAATATTGTGGGTGGATTCTTAAAAATTTAATATCAAAATTTTTGAAACTTCTCTTGCCTCTTTTCTGTTATTACGCTATTAAAATTCACATTTATGTCTTAAGAGCATTTGAAAAAAATTAGTCAAACTAGCTGCTTTTTTTTTTCTAAATTATTATTTTAAAATTCAATATAGAGTTTGTTTTGGGGTATTTTAAACAAAAGAAAAACGAACTTAGTAGTCCTGAAAGAAACATTTATGCCTTATAAAATAATTAAAAACTTAAAGCGGGGCAATAAAAAAATACGGAAAATAGGTAGAAAAATCGCATTTTTTTGTATAATTCACTTCAGTACATTTACGAAAAGGTGTTAATGTCGCTGTCGATCGTATCCCAGCTGCAATGTGGTGTGTCCTTCATATGATGGTGTTCCTCATAATCCAGCAGCAGTTCCACAGCTTCGATCAATTCCTTGTTGATGGTTTCTGGCGCGTCCTTGGTTTCGACTTGACGTTGGATCAGCACTTTCTCTAAGTTTTCGTTGTCTATGGTCATGAGTAAAGCAGAGAGGTTGATGTTAATATGGTCTCCCTCGCACTTTCCAGGTACCTCCTCGTGGAGATGAGGTCCTCTCTCTTGACGGACACAAGAAACCTAAAGAGGGGGCATCTTGGTTAAAGGCACGAGCCTCCTCCTCGATGCCTTATCCTCCTCGAAACACATCCTTCCCTGCCTTATACAGCAAAGTGGATTTCAGGTTAAAAGGTTTAACAT
Organism: Hylyphantes graminicola; assembly: GCA_023701765.1. Classification (NCBI taxonomy): domain Eukaryota; kingdom Metazoa; phylum Arthropoda; class Arachnida; order Araneae; family Linyphiidae; genus Hylyphantes; species Hylyphantes graminicola. Next base: position 40,246,068 of record CM043119.1, on the reverse strand, counting down.
CGTTCTTTTCTCTCAAAATTGTAAGAGTTCAAAAACATTCTGTCCAGTTAAGTTTACAGTTCTACTCTGTTCAAAAGTCTTTCACAAAGAAATATCACACTCATCGGAGACTGCCTCCAAAAACTTCATTATCCAAAAAGCTAGCTATTTAGGGTACATCTATATTTCTATTTGCTCTTGAGCTTCCAAACTTCAATGGTGCGGATTTTTTTTCATTGATTGAGAATTCACAGCCTTAGAAAATTTCGTCAAAAGCACTACGGAGGTGGTGCCAGGTCGGCTGCTGATGCTATACTTAAAATCTAATTCTGTTATCCATACCTATACAAAGTTTATTCATATACCATTAGACAAACGTAATTATTTAAAATGTTACAGCATTCGAACATAACTCACTAAACCACCGAGCATCTACTCATTTAAGACCATAAATATATTTGTAAATATACTTCAGTGGATAATTTGATGAAAATGCTTCTCTTAATACAGGCAAATGATGCATCAGTATTAACCTTGAAAATAATTCTTACGGTGTGTTTCCTAACCAAAAATATAAGCTGATATTAACCATACAAATGTTTGTCAACTACAATTTGGAAGATATACAAAATAACTTAAAATTCAAAAGTAATATTTTAGCATTGTAAACATATCATTGTTTTAAATTATTGTAATTTAAACTAATTTCAACTCACAACTTCACTTACTAAAGATGCATTTTATAATGCGGGGGGGGGGGAGGAGGAGGATTGATGTTAAAATAAAAGATTTATTAATTAGATAAATACTTAAGTAATTCAACGTGGAAGATATACAATACACCAACATGAACAACTCAATAGGCAAAATTTTTAATAATATATATTCATGTTATTGTTAGAAAATTCCTTAGGTTACAAAATGTAATTGACTGTAACATTATATTTACAACGTCAAAATGATGTCTCATTTAAATTTTAATGATGCTAATTTGATAATATTACGTTATCGTTAAATATTACGATAATTGAAACAAATAAGCTTCAAGATAACTAGAAGATGCACCACATAAAACTCGATAATGAAATGCTCGGAGCGTCCCCCGCCACAAATAAGACCAATTATTCCCAATTGGCTTTTTATCGTTGCAACTAAGCCACTTGGGTCATTCCTTGGAGCTAAGGCAATTTTTCTCCGGGAACGCGAGGAAATCTACTGAAAATGAAGAATTGCATTTCTGTAACGAATTACTCCATAAATGGCTGGCAAAACGTGTGCTGAATCAAGCATCCTGCACGTTGGCTTGAAGTTGTGGATAGACAAAAGTACGAGGTAAAGTGACGTACATGATTAATTAAATATCTTAATTTAAAATACTTAAATATACAAAAATATTATGCTGGGGATCAAATGCATTTCTTAAGTCTTTATGAAGAAATTGGTAAAAGTAAATTAAATGTGAAAATAAATTTCCATAATTGGTTTATATAAATAAACGAAACGTAAGATAAATGAAGATCAGAAAATATAATGAGGATAAATTTAAAAATATTAACAATGAGTTTAATCACTTAATTTTACCGTTTTTATTTGTTAAAAAAGTAAAATCTTTTGCCTACAGGGCCTTAATGGTTTTTTTTACTAAGCTACTTGTTGATAAAAGCAGCAAAAAAGTTAACATTCGGAAATAGTTTATTACCAGAATATTGTTTTTATTTTGAAAATCCCTTTTTAGTCCAAATATTTTTCATACATTTTCAAAATGAGAATATATTTAATTTTTTCATGAATTTTCTTCAATATTTAATAATTAGTACACAAAATTTTTCAATTATTTTTTTATTAAATTTTAATACAGATTAACTAAAAACGGCAACCTTACAAAATTACCCATATGAACAACATATAGGAATATATTCAGAATAAATATTATTTTATATTAATGACAAATTTGTAACTCAATATCTTCAATTATGCTTATTTACTTGAAAAATTCTGTTGATCCCAAGATCCCTGAAAAAGGAAATATTTCCGCATTCAGAACCAAATGGCACACTGCATTACATCTATGGACCTTGACGATGGTTAAGCACCTCCATTAGGGCTTCCGGAGAGTACGAAAAATCATGTTTTACGATTATGGCTTCCTTTTAGGGCACCTATGTATTCTTCAGTACCAGTCTGTGGTTTTATGTTGTGTTAGGTTTCTTAGTGTTTCAGTTACAGCGAACTATAAAGAAAAAAAATTAAATTGCATCATCTCAAGAGAGTAAATGAGGCATATTTTAAAGGCTCTTTAATTGGAATATTATTGTCATGGAGAGAACTATTTTTAGAAAAAGAAATTATATAATAAATGCATATACATATGTTATGTCATCAAAGTTCATATAGCTAAACCATTTTCTAAGGTTTATCTGTAACTTTTTGTCAAAAATCACAAATAGGCTTTTTTTATTATGTAGTATAAAGAGTAATTTTAGTTTTCTCCACAAATCGCACAGGGCGCGGAAAAGTGATATTTTGTCAAAATGCTAGTTTTTAAGAAAAATCATTTTTTTTTCAGTTAATTTTTTTCCTTTTCATTTCATTATAGAAAAAATAAATATTCGATTATTGTATTACAACTATCATTAATATTAAAATTTGCTATAATCGCTAGATATTTAAATGTTGAATGCTACAGCATTTTTAACTCAATCGGTGATATTTGTCCAATCGGTTTCTTTGCCGCGCACAGTGCGATATAACCAAACTTATAAATTTTTCAGATAAATGTTTGTCATTATAAAGTTCATAAATATAAATGAAAACTATTTTGTCACATGAAGTTTGCTTCTAAATAATTAAAAATAATCATAGAAGAACATCCATCATGCATTGAAAACAAAGCATTTCACAGAAATAAAATGAGTATTTTACTGAAACTTTCATATAGAGACTACTTTGATTAAAATTCGAAATAAACGGATTTTTTTCCTTAAAACATATATCCAATTCAATATCAAATGGAAAGTTTAAGCATCCAATCTCAGATCTCTTATCGCAGTCACCGCAAAAGACGAAAAAAAATCTCATCTTTCAAAATCAGTCAATCTACATTTCTCAATCAAAAGTTAAAAGCAAAATCCAATCGAAGTCTTTTGAACTCAAAATCGAAATCAAGAGATAACAAAATCCACTTTTAGCAAAATGAACTCAGACGTTCATTTTTCAGATCTCCCATGCATCGCGTTTCATTTACTTCACAATGATATTCGCTCCAAGTTTTTTCATGTAAGTTAATTGGTTTGACATAAGTGTTACTGAAGCTAGGATCATTTGGAATTAAATGGGATCGAAAATTCAAAATCAAAGACATAGACACTGTACAAAATACATAATTTTACAACACAAGTATGAAAAAGTACCGTCACATCTCCCTTTAATGGACTTTACATGATGCAAAATTTGTTGCGCTGTAAATTTTACTAGTGGAGACTTTGTAACGCTTGTAAAATTTACACAATTTTAAAGAGATTTTACAGATTTAAAGAGCACTTCTGTATGTATTGTACTCGGGCACCTTTTAAATGGATTTTCCCAGTACAAACCTGATTTATAGAGTATCAGATGGTATCCAAACTTTCGCCCTCCAGTGTCTAATCTCAAGCAAGAATACGTTTTTAACTACTACGCTACTTAAGAGTTCGTCGTGGTGTGGATTTAGATAAACTCGGTGAATGTTGCGATTTTGAAGGTCAGAAATCTTTACTACCCACAATAAATATTTTCTTCGCTAGCAGTGATGGATGACAAGTAACTTTACGTGACTCTATGTCAGTGGAAAGAGTTTACTGTTAAACAATTACAACACTGTGTTGCAAAAAATAATTGGAAAAGGTAATGTATATCAGCAGACATGTTTAATAGTGTAGTATGAAGATAAAAGAATATAATAACTTTTTCTGCATTTTTCAAAAGTGAACAAGGCTGTTACATTCGGCCTAAGAGGGAAAATGAGTGTGTCCCTCTCCTTTTATGTCGTAGACTTATGTGCCCCAATGCTAAGTTATAGCTATTGTATTTGTGGATGTGGTTTGACTTATTTTATTTGAGAACATAATGGCATGTTATATTCGGGCTTACATGGTCAATCAGAACAAGAATACGTTTTGCTGAAAACCTGTATCAAGAGACTAATGGACCCATTTATGTAAGATGCTGCACTAAAATTTATTGAATAGTGCCAAGCGTCAGCATTCATTATTCTCGTTTTCCGCATTCGAGTATTTAAAAAAAATCCTTCACGAATATTGATAATGCAATAAATTAAGATAATACATTCGTGAACAGAATAAATGATCTGAATAAGGTCAAGAACCAATTTATCGATTCATTTATGGCCAGTTTTTTTCTTCTTTTACAACATTATCCTTTCATTTACTTTTCGTTCTTATAATCATTGCTTTACTACTTAACTTCCCTCTGACTCCATTGTTCTAGTATCTCATTGCTCTACTAATTTAAACCCCAAAAAATGTCCCTACCCTCTTAAACTGTTCAATTTTCCTTGCATCATTTGAAATTTTAATCTGTTTTAAAGTCCGAATAATCATTAAAATTACGCTGTAAAACTGCATTAAAAACTCTTTTAAAATAACGTTAAATACGGTGAGACCAAATTCAAGCAAGTTTTTTTTTAGCTTAAGTCACGGATTTTTCTGTAATTTATGCAATCGTATATTTATCAATAACTATAACTTTTTTTTAACAATAAAATAGTATTAATGGTCTACTATTTTCATTGGAAAATGATTTCAAGATCATAAATTTTAAAAAAGTCAAATTCTGGCTTTCTAAACAAATATGTTACATAAAAAAATATTTTCAAATTGTAGGCTGAAAGTATAACCATATTTTTTTTCCAAATCCGAGGTTGCTAGAACGTCTACAATACTTTTTAAAAATAAAAACCAGAGTTACAACTTTGACATTCCAAGGAATTGAAGTTGATAGGAGGACCCCTTGCCATGCTCTCAATGAAGGCTAATGAAGCCTGCTATCTTTGAAATGTGGAGTATTCCCCTTGGCTTGGCTCTAGCTTTTTTTTCATAGAGATAGAGTCATTTTGTGTTATTGTTGTCATGTCTTGTATATCTCGGTCGGACAATGCGGTCGTTATTTAAAAAAATTTGCAGGGGGGTGCTTCTTTCTAGAACGTAGGTGGGATCAAAATTGAATTAGCCTGGATAGAGATGGATGACCTGAATGCAAAAAAGTTTTGGGATGTTCTTTTATTCTGTTTTGGATAAAAAAGGATATAAATTAAATTGACATACGCAATACACTTGCAAGATATATTCTGCAAATTCAATTTGTGGAATAAGGACATATCGAATACTGTATTTTTTATGGTTTGAAATGTAAGTTCAGAAGTTTTTATTTTTTTGTATTTGCATAAAAACTTTGAGTGATGAGCAATCGTCTAGACATCATATTATGTAATATGCAAGTCTGTCATGAATATGTCGAATAACCTGAAGGTTTACTTTCAATATAGGCTGGAAAAAGAAAATGCATGTGTTTTATATTATAATAATAAACAATAATATACTTCTATATTGATACTTTACACTACTATACAACGATATTTTTTACATAGATAAATTAGAAAACATTGAATCCGCTCCTCACCACACACATAGTCTTAATAAAGGCTAGTGGGATAAATAAAATGGGAATTATTTCCTCTCGACTATATTATAGTTACATAACATAATATATTTTCCCTTCTAGATGTAGATATATTTATTTTGCACAATCACTATAAAATGTGTATCGTTATTTACAGCGGTAATGCAACTTATGAAATGATGAAACGCGTGATGCATAGACTTCTTTGTGTAGTTTATTTACAGGATAATCAAATTGAACATGCGTTAAGCTAGATGTAAATTAGGTTTTTTTTTTTGAAAAAAAAATATTTTGAATACTGTATTCATATATACATTAAATGTCCATTTTTTAAAAAAAATATTATTTGTGGTAACTTCATAACTGTGGTATATTTCATTTCTCGATCAAATCAATTGAAAGTTCAATCAGAACTAGTTTAAAAAACATATCACATAGCAATATACAAGAGTTCAAATTTTTACTTCCCATATTCAAACCATTTTCCTATCTATTGTTACCTTGTAACATAGAAAACATTATACATTTAGCATGTAACACTTTATTGTTAAAAAAATATTCTTATGCATAGCTAGCTATTTCTAAAATATGGCTAAAAAAGCTTCACCCCCTAAATATTTTTATCAGGTTTTTTTCCATTTCAGAACAAAAGAAAGTCAGTTTCATTTAAATTAGCATATCAAATGATTTTATTTCTTGATCAAAAACAATTAAAAATAGTGTAATAAAGTTCCTTTGAAGTTGAACACATAACCTTATACAGATTACACAAGTTTAAAGTTCCTAGCCTTCAAGCCATTTTCCTATTAATGCTACCCTGTAACATTTGTATTTCTTATTTAACAATGTTTTGCTAATAAAAAATATTTAACAATACATATCTAACTCTAAAAAGAACTTCGTCCCTGGGATACACAATCGTAAATATTTATCCTTAGCATTTTGTCTCCGAATTATTTGCATCCAGAGGCAAGACTGATTTGTCCCCGGTGCCATGTGTTATTAAATATATTTTGTTTATTTACATATTAGAGAACGATACTTTGCGTAAGTAAATCAATATAAATGTGTTCTTTTTCAAATAAATCGAGTCAAATTCGAAAGTTTAACTGTTATAACAAATGCATTGTAAAATTCCATTTTTGTAAGAACGTTATATTTTTTAAGTTAACCTTGAGAAGATGGACTTCAGAACCAAGAAAAAAGTCAGTTCCATTTAAACCGGCATACATAAAACAAATGGTTCTATTTCTAAATAAAAATCAATACCAAAAAAGTTTCATAAAACTTTTTTGGAATGAAACACAAAGCATTATTAAAACTTAAATTTCCCCGCATCCAAACCGGTTTCAAAATCTTTGATACCTTGTAACCTACAAAACATTTGTTTATCATGCAACAATGTATTGCTTCAAAAAATACTTAGCAATGCATATCTAACTCTTTCTAAAACATAGCTAAAAAACTTCGTCCCTGGGATAGACAATCATAAATATTTATCCGTAGCATTTTGTCACCGCATTATCTGCATCCAGAGGCAAGACTGATTTGTCCCCCGTGCCATGTCCGATTACCTACCCCATTCATCACGTGACCGACGCGTGACTTCACGGAAACTTCTTCCTCCGAGGTGATCAATTATATGGTGTTGGTCCGAAAGGTACCAACCATCAGAACCACAGTCCTAAGAAGGGGGTGGCCTAGTGGTTAAGATAGCTGCCTATGCTAACAGTCTAGGCAATGTTCCGGGTGCGGGTTAGTTTTTCGCCTTCGCCATGGGTGTAGCTTATCTCTCTGCGTATCAGTGAAAATTCTGTCTTACTTGAAGAAGCGAAGGTTTGTAAACGCTCCTCTGATCAAGCACACAAGCCGGAAATACATGTAACAACCAACCATCCTAAGAAAGTGGCTGTCATAATTTGTTTTAGTACAGAAGAGCCAGTGAAACCGCATGATTTTTATATTCTACTTAAGCAATTGTTTTAGGTAACAAAGTAAAATGTAATGATCAAAACAAATAAAATTGTATTTTTTATAATCTGTTGTGGTCCCTTTTGAAAAAACAATATTCAATTATTTTCTCTCCTCTCACGTTTCTGCGAGAAATCATAAAAGTGTTTTTGCCCAAATTTGCGCCCAAGAAAAAGATGATTTGTTGCGTTGGCCTGCTTTTAATGGCCACCACGATGCTATGATATAAAGATGCCACAGGGAATATATGGGATCAATTTTATAGAATGGGGAAGTGCGGTTATTATACGTTCGGATCTAGTTATTTTTTCATGGTTCGAAAGAAAATGTATCATAAATTAAAGAATTAAGTGGTGCTTTATTTAGTTTTTTTTAAGTAACATTATTTTGTTTTGATCGGAACAGCTTCCTGAAAATACTAAAAACTATCTTATTTTTAATGGCTTATTAAAATTAAATGCCTTTGAAATTTATGTCACATCCATAAATTCAATTTTTAGTATAAAATAGTCTTGTTTTAGATATGATTAAAAATATGCATTAAGGAAAATTTTTTTCCTTTTTTCAGTCATTAAGATTATACTGTTAAATTTTTCATAATTTTTAGTGTAAATTATTATAATTTATAACAAGCCATAAAAGCAAGCTTTTTTTTGACTGAAATTTTAGTCAAGTATATGATGGTTAGTGTGTGATAACGCATCTGTGTTCATGTGTTTTAAAGATTTTTTTTTCTAATATTTAAGTACACCTTTCTTCAACATTGCTTCTTAAATTCTTCTTACTGTTTTAGTTATTGCTTAGTGCCTTGACTTGATTGCAATTTATAATTTAGGTGACAAAATTCAAACATTGACAAAATTTCTGGATAATTCTACTGAGAAATATTTTTTTAATAAAAAAAAACTATTGTTAAAATAGTTAACTGTAGAAAAACCATAATAAATTTTTAACACTAAACTTCAAACTAATAAATCAATGTTTTACTTATTTAATTACCATGAACTTATTAAAAAAGCTCAAATCTGTACTTTTATCATTGAACAAACTTTTGAAAAAAAAACTAACTTTTCAAGTTTAAATATATCACATTCGATACTCGCTAACATGAAACTTAACAAAATAAACTAATTGTGGGAAAGAGAAACTTTCGATACTGATAACAAAATACACACAACTATAATCAGGTAACACATCCCCAAAGTTCCTTACCTTGCAGCCACGTCCACACTTCTCCCTTATTAATTTGATAAAGCTGCAACTGACTTAGTTTTGGTTTTGGGTTAAGTGAGATTTTAACCGTTAATTATTATAAAATTCCCATTACTGATTAAAACTCAATTGTTGCTAGACCACGTTCTTTCTTACACATTTATGTATTTGTAATACATGGAGGGCTCAGAATACACTACAAGTGAAACAAATCCATAAAATGCTTCTTTGTGCTGAGGACGTTAAGGTGAAGCCGCTAGGCTGCAGCAATTGAAAACATTTTTTAATTGCTGTTTCCTAGCTCATATTATCTGATTTAGGATTTTTTTTCATAATTGCACTGAAATTCTACATATATAGTACATTCAATTCCGCTGCTAACTCGAAAATGATAAAAAGTGGACTTGGTTTGCTTGTATTCTGAACCCTCTACATATTTTTGCAACAATTTTAAGATGTATGCTTGCTACATATCTTGCATTTTATGTTACGTTTAGTTTAAGCTTCCAAACTACGTTTATAATGTAAAAAGTGGAAGGTTTTATAATCGTGCAGTCCGTCCGCCCGTCTGTCACCCACTTTCACAGAACGAACCGAAAGTGTCACAAACAAGTGGGATGCGTCATTTCGAAGCAAAAAATCAATTAAGGCTGCATTCCAAATTTCATTATAAAAATTAATAAGAAAATTTAAAATTTAAATAGCTAAAAAATTTATCTACATTGAAATAACATGCAAATTCCATTTTTTTCAATATTTTTTCACTGTTGCCATTACATCAAGCGTATGAGAAACTTTATTTAAAATAAAAATAAAATTTTTAAAAAAATATTTATTTTTGTGATATAATTGTTGGATTCAATTTGGATTGTCGTAATTGCACAATAAAGTTATTTTGAAGGTCTATTATATGTGAATGAAAAAAGATGCATAAAAAATCTAAATTTTCATAAAAAATATGCAAAGTTTCGTTTTTTTGCGACAATTTTCCTAATTAATTTTTCGAAATGTAAACTTGTGGCTACAAAAAGGTATTTATTTAAAAACTACATGAGTATTCTTCGAACTTCAAAAAAAATTACAATCTGCAGAAGAAGATTAAAGAACATTATTAATTTTGGCTTATAAAAGTTAGGAATTAGAACTAGCTAAAGAACCTGCTTGACGAATTTCTTTCTGAGGAGTTGTTGGCGTGTTTCCTGTTGATCGTAAATGTTGTGTGGAAGCGGTGTAAGTGACAGATTCTGTAACAAACCAAATTTTCTTTGTTATTTCTCGTTATATATAATAATTAAATCATTATCGGGTCAATTTTACATTTTCTTCGGGACCAGTAGTTGTTAAGAAATATTGCTGCGTTTTCCGCGCATGCTGTGGCATATGTTACTACAAAACGGCTTTACTCCATCCTTTGCAACGTTATACAACTTATAAGTGAACCGATGAAGTTTCGCGTTGCTCTCTAACAATGTTTCGGCGGAGATTTTCGGTAACAACTCTTATTACTACCATGTCAAGCCAAAATATATCCGCGACTTTCATGTTAGCGTCACGGAATTTCCGAAGTGTAAACACAACGTTATTTGATTGCGTCTCACACGAGCGGCCGGCTCTCAAATTACAGGTCCGAGGGCAAACAGGCGTCTAATGTTTGTTCTGGACAGACGCCAGGAGCTTCCTAGTCCCCTTTTAATGACTACTCCAGGACACCGGGCCCTGGTACAGGAACCGCGTTATTATAATAAGATAATTGGAATAACTTGATTACCTATGGAAGTAAGTGATTACGTATTCAACTGCAAGTTTTGCCGCTCTAATGATTAGGTCTGGGAGCATTTGGAATAGCAATTAGCCGCTGTGGTGATGTTGTTGAGGGGGATCTCTGCCTTGTAATTATATTTTGCATGATTTACTTGGATTTTTTTTGTGAAAAAAATATTCGTGTTAAACATCAGCGAGATGTTTCGTTGAATTTCAATGGGTGGGAATAATTAGGTTAAGTAGTCGGGAAGTGCAAACAGGAGAGTAATTGTTAATGAAAGGTTTTTTATGTTGCATAATACTTTGAATGATGATGTAACTGTAAATAAGAAAAGCACTTTGTTGGCAAACTAATCACGTTAAAAATCACATTTTATTTATTTCCTTTTACTCATAGATTAGAACCTATCAAAAAAAGTCTTTCACTAAAAATAGTTTCTTGATGCTGGAAAATCATCTTATAATTTATTTAATGAATATTTATTGATACAAATTCCATGACATTTGAAGAGTATATGGGAAGAACCACTTGATTTCGTAAAAGGCTTTCCTCAATAGGCCTATTTGGCAATGATAGCGATAAATCGCCTAAACTGGTATAATAAACTGGTTACTCGCTTTGTTTTTCTTTCGCGGCACCTTGATTCACGCCAGAGATCTAATTACACGAATAAAACGTTAGTACCGCAAATAAAGAGCCGGAAGAAAAACCTGTTTCCTGTCGCCCATGTCCGCCAAACAGACACATAAGGCAAGAGTCCTAAAAAATCAAATGGTTCTTCACGTGTACTCTTCATTCTTCAATATCTGTAATATCAATTGTATTTGGTTTAAATAATCCTGATTATAGAAAGCCCTTCTTAAAATATATAATTTATATAAAACATAAAATTAACTTCCTTATACAGAGATGTGTCATCACATTATTAAATTGAAGTCAACTGTTTTCTTAAGTTTGTATATGTTACTCTCTGAGAACCAATGTAAGTTAATTACTTTGTCTCCTTCAACTTATTTACTCGGAGACGAAGTTTCGCCTCAGCTTTTCAAAGTTCGAACATGGCAAGATAAACTTTGTTACCTAGAGCGTTTACTAAGTAAATACCCTTCATATAATTAGCAACTCTCTTTAATCTTCAACTTTATCTGTGCTTCAAGAACGTCCGGAATAACAGACCGAAGTTAAGAAATTCTTTACAATATAAGAGTTGCGTTAATCGTATGAAAATCTAACTTTGGAGAATAATTTAAATTTGGATAGAGTATGTCATTAAATAACTTTTTTTATGGTGTAAATTATTTTAAAATTTCGAACAAATGGTGATCATTACAATGGTTAATCCATAATTGGTTCATTTATGAATGAATATCATTTGCGCTTTTTTTTAATAAAAACCTAAACTTTGGGTGATTTAAATTCATTTTCCGTATAATATTATTTGTCAACATAGATTGTTTAGTATTTTGGCCATCATGTGTCAATTTTTTTATTATATTTAGATGAATTCAAGCAGGAAGCTAATTTTCAAGTGATAAATATCTTGTTAAAAGTCGATATAGGATCAAATAAAAAGTAGTTAGAGTAAAATAGTCTCTCCCTCGTTCGTATTTTGAATTACTCGTATTTCTAGCAAATACAGAATATTCCCTAAACTGAACTCTGTTTTATTTGATATCCAATTTAATTAGGGGAATTTTTTCATTCTTAAAATGTATAATTTGCTGATAATGTACAGTTTCATTATTGATTCTACAATCTTATGATGCTGATAAAAAGGTACAAATATATGGCAAGTTTACGATTTTTTAGATTTTCAACATTAAAAAAAATAATTTTGTAAAGATATGAGCCTTGAAATGCAGCAATACATTGAATTAAATAGCGCACTATTTGTGTAGTTATTTATAAGAAAAGTATCGCCGTTGTATATGTATATCGAAACCATACTTATTTTCATTTCTACGGATTAGCTAGATTTTCGTTTAACCGGCGTGCCCTCGGTATCATTTAAGCCGGTTAAAGTTGTGTCTACTGTAACAACATTATCAATATAATAAAAACATATTACGATTTGGCGGCTGATCTGTAAATCTTAATAACGAAAAAGAAAGTTAATACCAACACTAAATTTTCATTAGGCTCTGTTAGATACTTTTATTCAGTTTATTATCCACTGAAAATAATTATTATATGATATCCTTTTGCAGAATTTAAGGATAATGTATTAGTTGGAAATAACTATATGCAACACAGTTTTTCAAACTTTCAAACATGATTAACGTAATAATAAACACTAAAAAAAAACTTTCTCTTAAACATTATAACAACGCTTTATTAACAACTAGTTAACATTTATCTTACTTTCACTGACACTTTAAAGATTAAGTACATAGATTTCATGATGTGTAATTGAGAAATTTTACAATTCAATGCAGGTTCAAATATATAGAACCTAAAAAAAATCATGGAAGATCTTGGCGGTCACGTTTAAGTGAAATCATAAAATATTTTTATGTCTTTCTACAGATAGTAGTTGCTGAACATTCAACACTTCCAGAGAGATGCGTGGAATCTTAAAACTAGGAATCTCATTTATATTGTTTCGAAATGTATCGTTTGGCAAATACATTTTGACCAAAGAATAAAATGTTCTATTTTCTGTTTTTATATTTTATCATTTGTTGAGTTCAAAGACATTAGCATTTTTTAAACATAAGTTTTGGTTTAATCGCTTGAAAATAATCAAGCATTTACATATAAATTATCGTTAAAATATCATTTATATTGTTTCAAATTGAATCGTTTGGCAAATACATTTTGAACAAAGAATAATTTTTTTTATATTTTTTCATTTGTTGAATTCAAAGACACTGGAATTTTTAAAACATAAATTTCGGTTTAATTGTTTCAAAAGAACCAATCATTTACAAATGAATTATTGTTAAAATATGGCTAGGATATTCATATAGTTTCTTTGCATGGGGGCTAAACAATAAAGCTCAAATTGTTTTGCAAGTAGATATTTTTCATTTAGTTTGGTCTTAGTTTTTTTATGTTATTTTGCAACTTAACACATGATAGGATTTGAATCATCGTTCTAAAATGATATTATTTCAGGTCAAAATATCAAAAAATATGCAAATAAACACATTTTGCCACAATTCCCCTGCTCTAGTAAATTGCGTAACCAAAAGAATTGTTGTTCATTAAATACTCGATCGATTATTTTTTTAAATATGACAAATGACAGTGACTGCGCCCTCTAGAAGCGAATAGTGTAGGCTTTTTAGCCCATTACCCCGCTCGCCAGAAGAAACAGTAACAAGAGACACACAAAAAAGGACGCCACAAACACAGACAAATAACAACATTTATTGACAAACACAAACTTCTATGCCTTTTCCGGGATTCGAGCCCGAGCCCTGAAGCTCCAACGGCTTAGCACTCTAACCATTGCGCCGGCGTGCCGGTATTTTGTTTTAAATAACTTATATCTAATAATTTATAATTTGTATCATATGGTACATGGTATGGTACATATATAATATATTCCAGCTTGTGTGCTATGCCTTTTCCGGGAGCTTGTTCAGAGAAACGCTATAATTTGTATCATTATCTAAAAAAAGGCTTTTATAGATTACTATAACATTTACGCTAAAAAAGTACGTTTTATTGCAGAATGGAGTATTTCAAATAATGGTTATTCATAATAATAGCCTCATTAACTACATCATGAATGTTTGAAATAAGTTTACTAAACAAAACGATGCGTAACTAACTAATAACGACCCATGAATTTAAAACTTCATTCAAAGAATGTGTTCTTTGAAAGTCATTTGGTAATTTTGCTTCCTTTCACAATAAAAGAAACATTTTCGAAATTCCATATCATTTACAGTCTCAAGTGAGTCATTACAACACTGAAAAGTTCGTGACGCCCATCGAAGAAGTAGAATATTTTCTTTTAAACCATGGCAAAATTAAAAGTACATTTTGTTTAGATCCATTAAAGTCAAAGTATTCTTACGTGCAGAAGCTGAAATTGCAAGTATACTTCACTTTGACAGGCTAAACATGGGATTTGTGTGAAATTGGTAGTTAAAAGTAAAGGTGCTCGTGAAATTTACGAACATTTGTTTTTTTTTTAAAAAGTTATCTGAATACTTTTGTAAAATTTATCTTGGGAGTAACTACTGTTGTTTTATGAGTAGTGCCAACTTCTAATAGAGTTTCATTTATTAAATTGAAAATTATATAAATATATACCTAATGTTTATCTTTTGTTTATATCGAAAAAGAATACCACAATAATTTTCATAAATTGATAGTAAAACAAGAAAATAAATAAAATTCTAAATTTACTTTTAAATACAATGATCGTTAAAAAATCAAATATAGTTAAATAAGCATAATACATTTGGATGGATAAAACCTTAAATAAGATAAAAGACTTGAGTCCAGACTAATTAGTTATTTAAATAAAAAATGATATTTCTGAGAGTTGGCCCACAAATGCTGTTAATTAATCAATATTTTTCTCTTAAAATATAACTGAGATTAAAAAAAAATATATTTTACTTTTTTATGTAAAAAGTTTATAAATATAAATTTCTCTTAAAAGATATAAGATTTTTGTCTAAATAAAAATAAACAAATATGAAAAGTAAAATTTTATCGCAATACTTTTCATTCTGCATATACATACATTAATAAAATGCCACTTTAAAAAATTACAAACATTGAAGATGCTTCATCTCGGACATTACAGTTAATTTTTATTCGATAAAGAAATGCCGGTACCTTGCCTCTAAAGTTGTAAATATTTTATTGACTTCGTAATATCAGTGTCATAAAACGAGTTCGTAATAAACAGAAATTTGCATTTTGGACCATAAAAATACTGGAAACAACTAAATTTGTTTTTAAATAAAGTTAAAAAATAAAACTACCAGTTACTTATACAAATAAAGATAAGAGATACAGTAGTCAATAAAATTATATGCCAAAATTATAGCAGTTTTTTTCGTTTCCTTATCGACAACTTTATCTTAATGAACACAAAGTGTCATTAAAATCAGTTATATTTTTTTATTAAAGTTGTGCATTTTTAAAATTTTTTGGTACCGTATGAAAAGCATTTTTTTTAAATAAAAGTATGTATACTAAGTATTCGAAATAATCAATGACACTGGATTCGATGATTATATATCAGACTTTATACTTTACTTTTAGAATCAATTTTGATTTATTTGTCATAAAACATTAGGTTCAAAGACAAACCAATCAATATTCGCGATGTGTAAACCCTGAGTGTTACTGATTAGGTTCTACTTAATGTTGCACGTCACAAATTATGCTAATTGCGGAAGCAATACTTTTCCCAAATTATTATATTAAAATATTTGGCTTTTGGTTAAAATATCAAACAATGTCATAAGGAATAAAGATCTTTGGTAGTCATTAGCCACATCTGTTACAGATATGTTGTTCTTGTAAAACTCATTACACGTCCAAAGTTGGCTCCCAAACATTGAAACTTTGTGACAAAGTGGCGTTTGGGTTTTAAAAACACATACACTTTGTCAAAGTAATAAATAAAATGATAACAAAGGAAATGTTTTGATATTATACGTAGCGCATATGTTTTTTACTGCGAAAAAATTGACATTATTCCTTTATTGTTACTTATTGCATATGATAAAGCTTTTTTCTTCTCAACTGCGTTATGGTATTCATATTTCAATGTAAGTACTGGTATGAAAAGTATGAGAAAAAACTTTACTTCATGTAAATACTTGACTGAACATTGCATTAAAGGTTTTTTTTTGGTGTCGATTTCAGTTGTCATGAAAATTGTCAATTTTTCAAAACTTTTATTTTAATACCATTGAATCTACAAAGAAATGAATTTTAAAGAAAGCAAGAATAAAATGTTATGATAGGAAATGTAAATTGTGAATTATGACAAACTAGGTTTTATATTTGTGAAATAAGACAAAAAGTTATTTATTATTTTATTCTATTCCATGCTTCCAATTGATCTTTTTAATCTTCCTCAACTACCATGAAGAATATTTTCTATTAACAATAAGTTAAGAAACAGCTTCCAAAATCTATGTGTATTCATTAGTTTATTTATTGGTAAGCGTCAAACTATGAACAATGTTTATTAGTATTCCTTAAACTCCTTAGCTTCTTAAATTTATGTTATTGCCAATTTTCTGTTGGCTATGAACATTATCACAATCATTGATTCATGTGTTTATGGAGCTAAGAGACTTTCCCATGAGAGAATATGTTTTTTATAACCAGAATTTGCACTTAAGGTTATGCCACGAGATAACAAACTTTAATTGAAAATATAAACTTCCAGAGTGAATTTATTGTCCCTATAAAACAAGTTTTTTAATTGTATAAACTTAAACCAGCGCAATAAATTATAAAAATGCCGTTTGTTCTTCAGAATTTATTTTCTGTTCGTTCTAGTTTTTTTTTAAATATTTATTGCAGTAATTCTGAATTTTGAAAAAGCTCGTAAATGTTCAATTTAATTTTGTGTCTGTAATAAGTTTGTTTATGTATTATGTTTATTATTTTCTCAAAATTAAAATTCCGCACATTAATAAAGGGTTTTAAAGTAAAAATTATTGGAATATTTTTTTCAGAAACCCCTTAAGTCAAGGAAAATTAGCTTTCAAGAAATTGAAAAATAAAAATTGTTCTAGCAGCAACGAGTGTATCACAAAAATACTATATTCGGTTGCGCCGCATGGTTGTGCAAATCATAGGATAACATGATTTCTTAAAAAAATGTGCTTTTACGCAAGATGGATTGATTAACATCAAAAGCTCGATTTTAATAAAACCGATTTTTTAATAAGGTCGATTTTAATAAATGTTGGGTTTCTGAAAAAATTGATTTAGTTGTATGTTACTAAATTTTGTGTAAAAAACCCTGAAAATATAGAAAAGACGAAAGTTATTATGTTGCACCTTATTTTATGTGGATAAGTCTTTGAAATATTTATATTTAGTTTACACTTATGAGTATTTTGTAAAGTTTGCTGAGGAAACTATTAACAACCCTTTTACGAAAACAATTTCTCATCATAGTTTTTATTTGCATAATGTCTTACACTAAAATGTAATTTTAAAATTTCTGTTAAAGATATTGTTTAGTAAAATGTAAACTGTTGCAGTTATATTCTTTAGTCAAAGTAATTACAAACGAATAACCACATAGAAACCAAATGACGGAAGGATGATTTAATATTATAAAAAATTTGCTTATCGTTAGCGATCAGTTTGTGTTGTGCCCACTTATATTGAGATAGACTAATAGGTTTCCTCCTATTGTCTGACAAAATCACTCTTATGCAGTTTAGTCGTCTCACCCGTTATTCGCATTATTTCATCGCAGTCATATTACTCTTTTCCAAACTAATTTCCATCAACGCTTAGGTGTCATATAAACATTTCACTTTATTCTTACCTCTTATGATTTATTTTATATAATTTTTTAAAGTATTGATCAACTAACAATATTTTTACTAGACTGTAATTGAATAGTAGTTTAATAATTGTGATAATTAAGTGATACGAGCTTCAATTACAGAAAAGAAATAATTTGTTTTTCTTTTATTTGTATTTCCATGTATTTATCCATCAAATGTTCATATGAATTTCTCTCATTTCTACAACATCCATTAAAATATGTTTCGAAAAGTTCAAGAATAATACGACTTCGGCACTTCCTTTAAGCACAAAGCAATAAAAATACATCCCCATGACTTTTCTTCCCTCACATAGAAAGAACATGAAAAACAGTACCGAGAACCAGACAGGGAATCCCAAGAAAAATCGCCCGAATAGGTGTAGGAAAAGAAACAAGAAGAATGTCTGGAGAAGCGAGAAGAAAGTGCTATCCATATTTTACAGCGTTCCTTTACAATTCTATGTTATAGTGAGTCAAAATTGCATCTGATTCTTGCTTGGATTTGAGTAAAATTGTGTTCGACATCGAAATTTATAACTTCAAACCTTCAAATTGTATTTTCCCTTACTTTTCAGGGAAAGTTTTCTCTTAGATAGAACAAAGTATTTGTTTTATTGGAACATTGATATACTTTATTTTATTATAAAAAAAGTTATGAGTTTGAATTGAATATAGCCATAACAAAAATTTCTATGAAACATTACGATACTTTGTGTTTATGTTTCCTACATTTAAATTCCCTCATTGAAATTCTTTTAATATATACTCTTTGCAATATATAACCTTTAAAAGTCACAATGTCCTTACACCACCATGGAACCCAACCTGCTAGAGAAAAAAAAAATTCGAAATCTTTTTTTCCCTAACTAAAATAGTTCTGAAAATATTAGAGACCTAATATTTATGACATGTTTCGAATTGGTTGGAAAATTTTATTTTTAATGATAAGAAGCTGGATATCTCTGCCTCATGAAAATGATATCATCCCATATCTTTCAACAAGCCTAGAAAATAGAAAAAATACGTTATTATGTCTCTTCTGGCCTAATGGGTTAAAGTGGTCGCCTAGACATTGAACCTTCTTGAGTGTGGACTTTCAAATTTCACCAATATCCAGTCATCCTATAAATCGGATATGTATGTGAAAATAGTTAAGATGATGTTTGTGAAAGGAAATTTGGAACTTTAAAAAAGATATTTATGAATAATACAGAAATTAATTTCCGAAATACTCGGAAGCTGCCCCTTAATATTCTGAAAAGTTTATGATTTGTTCTTAGATTGTAACCTAAATATATAATATTATAAGTCTTCATGGCAAATAAACTTCTCTGTGTAACTAATGACGACGATGTGAATTTGGTGCTTTGGAAATATCAATTGATTCCCTAAATTTAAAAAAAAGTGGTAAAATAGATAGAACTTTTTTTTTTCACTAAAATTTTAAAGAAGGGAAATCTAGAGGGAAATTCTAAACTTAATTTAACTCTTCCTAAATTTGACATTCAATTTTAGCAGAAAAACCAAAGTTACCAGTTTCTCAAGCCAGTCGAGCTACATTTCAAACATAAAGAAAATAGTGGCCGTCTTTGTGGTTTTCCTTATTGCATGTCCTCCACTTCTTGGTTAAAAATGACGAGGACGGGAGGACGGTGACACTGGAAATGAATCATAAGAATAGTTCACAATCACGGATGAGTTGAAGTTTGTTTTTGTGCGCGTGACAGACTTTTCCTATTTATTTCTGTTATGGTCTCTCGTTTATTCAAGCTATAGATTTAAAAAAAAAAAACTTTGGGATGGTATTTGAAGTTTATAGAGTTGGCGTGGTGTGTCAAATGATTTATAGCATGGATTCATATGTCATCGAAATAATTTTTGTGCGATGTAATTTCATTTATTAAATGTTACTCCTTGGGCAATGTGTTTGAGTATATTGATAATCTTTCGAAAGATAAAAACAAATAACGTGGGATTAAAAATTTGTTCATAAATTACTGCTTTTCTGACGGTGGAATGCATCAATTAATGCTTTATGTTATTGTATGTAAACTTTAAAACACAAAATATGCTCATTTGTTTGTCTGGCCTACAAGGGCTTTATTATTTTCACTGAATATTATTCGAAAATTACGTGAACAATGTGCAAATTTAAAGTTTCTACATAATTTTTAAAAGGTAATTATTATTTTCGATTTGACGAAAAACGTGTGATTGTGTCATTTTTGGGGTTGAATACAATAGACCTAAGGTCGCACTGTTCGGTGAACTTGCCAACCACCAAGAAAGTCATAAATGCTTTAAAGCAGTATCTAACCTAAACCTACTCAACAACTGTTAAAGTTACGTGATAGTTGTCTTTAAAAATATGACAATTTTCCAAAAAGTTCACTTTCAATTTAGGCAATCTTGAAATATCGTGTCACCAGATAAATTTATTTTAACCCTTCTAGTCCCAGTGATGCTATTTGGCATCATCACTTTCTATATTTTTCCCAAATGTTTATGTCCCGTATGACATCCAAACACACATCATTCGATTCTTCACACTTTGCTCTATTCTACATTATTTTTCATTAATCTCAATAGAAGTCAGAACTGCTACTTTTTTTATTTAAAATATAGCTAACAAGCGTTTCACCTGATTTTTGAAAAGTTCACTTCAGTTCAACATATTTAAAACCCAATTTAAACTATTTCGGTTAAAATAATTACTAAAATTTTTTTAATAATGTGGTCAGATACCTTAAAATATATAACTCGAGGTGTTTTTAGGTAATATATATATATATATATATATATATATATATATATATATATATATATATATATATTATATATATATATATATATATATATATATATATATATATATATATTATATATATATATATATATATATATATATATGTATTATGTTGTTTTATACAGTTTAACAATTTTGGCATTATTTAAAAAAACATATAATAAATTTAAATGAATTTTTTTTCTTATGAAACTCTTATTGTTGACCTAAAATAAGCTTATTTTGTGAATATCAGATGTTTCTGTAGTGTAGTAAATTTTTGGGACTGAAAGGGTTAAGCACACAATAATATGAAACTAAATAATAAAATTAGCAATTGATGAAACTCATTAAACTGTTTGTACTTATTACAAAAACACACTTCATCTTAAATTCATTATGTGTGGGAATTCACAAGCAATTGTTCTTTAATTATATAGGAATTTTAATTTAACTACAAATTTATATGTTTTTATACTAGTGGGTAATTTGATGTAACTGTAGTGTAAGTCACAATTTAGGAGGGGATTAAGAGCTTTCTAAAAATTTTAAAAACAAATCAAAATTTTTAAAGTACTTTACATTATTTTAATACGTGTAGATAAGCTATTACACTAATTTTTTTTTCATTTATTGTTAAAAGTTCTAATGATAATCAATTTTTACACAGGTGACTTACACTACAGAAAAGATAATTTTGCATGGAGCGAGTCAAATATATTTATTACTGTGGAATATGTTATCATTATATCTACTAAATAATTACGATTTATAATAAGCCATTATAAGCAAACATAACACAAATAACTTATTTAAACTCATATTTGTTAATCAAACATACAAATAAATAATTTACTTTATTTTTAAAGCATAATAATTTATATAGACTACTCTCTCCTAAGAGGTCATTTAAAACAAGAAAACGTTTTTGTTGCTAATAGAGTTGCCGTGCATGACAATAAATACCTATTGAAAGAGAGAAAAAATCTTAAGTTCAGAAGTCATTTTTCAAATACAATCTAATAAATATTGAAGGATAGAAATACAACAAAGAACCAACTGCTAAAGGTTTCTTCTAGCTCCTAAAAGGAATTGAATAAATAAGGAGACAATATTTTAAAATGCAAAACATGCCTAAGGGCACTCAGAAATTCAACAAACGAAATGGTAGTAAATTGCACAAAAGCTTGGTAGCGACATGAGTCTTTAGAATATTAAATTTGAGACAACTTATTGACTTTCCTTTGAGGGAAAAGTTCAGAAAATACGTGAATTTGGGCTGAAAGGTTACGTCTTTGAATTGTATGATCAAACAAGTGGTAATTAGAATATACTATCCTTTATTTTGTTCTATTTAGTTCCATTAATAGAATTACATATTGATTTCTAGCCAAAATAATAAGAAGAAGCAATTGCATTAGGTTTTTTGCATTTAGTATATAATATTGTTTTACTTAATAATTTAAATTAGAGAAGGAATACAAGAAACAAAGCGTGGTTTTCAGATGACAATATAGGAAAATGTTTACAGTATAAATTAAATGTATGAACACGCCTACCAAAAATACTAAGAAGCTTGTACTAAAAACATATAAGATGTTAATATACCAAAAATACTAAAAAGTTAAATAAAAACATAAGCTAAATTTCATACTTTATAATGCATTAAAGGAAGCTGCAATAGAATAAAAAAAATTCGATATTTTAATTTTATTATTGATAAATATTTTTCAATATTTCTCTTTATTTAATAATATGCAGCTTCAAATGAAAGAAGTTTGTATTCTTGTATATGAATCCAATATTCAAGAAATAGTTTTCGGTAATATGTACCGTAGCTCTGAACATTTTGATAGTATGGTATGGTACATATATATATTCCAGCTTGTGTGCTTGTTCAGAGGACCGCTTATAAGCTTACGTCAAGTGGGACAGACAAAGAAAGAATTTTTACAGTCACAAAGAAATGAATAACACATAGACAAATAACAATATTTATTGACGGTCACAAACATCCATGCCTGACCGGGATTCGAACCCGATCCCAGCAGCTCCAAAGGCCAGAATCCTAACGATTGAGCCACCGGGGCGGCGAACATTTTGAAAAATTAGCTTTAAAAACTTTAAAGATGAGTTAACTAGCTTTTATTTGAATTTAAACCTAATTTTATTAATAAAGAAAAAGGAGGATAAAAAATTTTCAGAAAATGAAGTTTTAGCAAAAAAATATTGAAATTTAATTTAAAAAAATTAAATTTCGCGAAATTTAAAAAGGTCATATTAATGGCCACACATTTCCAAATTAGAATACCGTTTAAAAAAATAGCGTTCTACTATTGTATGCTAAAACAGAAAACCTCACATGTGTTAATGTAAAACTCTAATTCCGCTTTCTTACTTTTATATGAACTTATTGTGCTTTGTAAAAGTTGACTGGCTGTTAACAGTTTTTTTTTTCAAACATATTCTTATTAGGATGTATGGATTTTTTTGCTAGATCAAGATATGCTTAGAATATGCATGAAACAAGTTACCCAAATTCAATAAACTTCTGTATTTCTATGTAAATCCCAAACATTTTTCAAATGTAATCCAACAACTCTCCCTTGATTCTTAACTTATTCGCTGTATGTATGTAAATAATAGAAGTGGGCACAGAAAAAACCAATCTTTCACGCAAACATGAAACAAAATCCGTGCTACTCTCAAGGAAACTATCGGAGGCAGTTTCTCCATTTACATGAAATTCAACTAGGAAAGGGAAACTATTCCCACATGCAGGGGGAGTTAGGGTAATATATGATGTTTCATTTCTAGCAATATGCTGTACAAGGAATTTCACTTCAGAAAAAGACCCATAAATCTTAACAGGGTATCGGGAAAAAATAACTTAAGACAAAGCTATTTATCAAATCTTAATCCATGCGACGTTAAAATTGAAATAAACCTCCTATTTTCGATATTTTTATATTTCTGAGTTTTGTTTTTCTTAAATAATGTGATTTCGATTTGTACTGGGGAGAAGGACGGTATTGTTTGATGTTTTCGATCTTAGGGACCTTTCATCTGTAAATGCTTTAATTAAAAAAAATCTGTTTTTAGGACAATTTTTTAAAGTTATTCCCAAGATCTCTTGTATATTGATGAAATATTGTGAAACTTCTGCAATTTACATACCAGTAAAGAATTTTACAAATTTTTTTTTTCAATATAAGGTCTCTAGTTTATCATTTTTGACAACATTATTTAATTACCTGCACTGGAAAATATCACTTTCAAATATTTTTTTAAAATTTTATATTTAATTGAAATATTATGTTTAAAAATAGTAGATGAACAAACAGTTCGATCTAATGTACCAAATTTACTGGAGAAGAACGGGGTTCTAACCGCCCAACAGTCATTTTATAAACTGCAAGTGTACTGGATTTTTTTTTATAAATATAAAAATAATCACGATACTCAATTTTCTTAAAATAGAAAATAAGAAAATTCTCAAAATTGAACACGCAACATTTTTACTTTATATAAATTAAAAAAAAACTCAAATAAATAATTAAAAAAAAACTAAATTATGAAAATCCCTAAATTTATATTGAGCGTAAGCATTCATGGTTGTTTACTTAGATTACTTGATAAACAAAAATGAACTCAACGACTGAAACCAAACACTCCAGACAATTTACGGAAAAAGAAAACAATTCTTGTTGATAAAGAATATCCTCACCCGAACCAATTAAAATATACCAAACGTTAAACTTTTCCGAACCTTGTTCTCAAAGAATAAAACGAAAGCGGGACCCCTTTTCAATTACCCATTCTTTGGCTAGAAAAGTGTCAATTTCGCTCACACTCGAACAATAGCTGCGGAGGAACAATAAGCGTAGTAATTAGTCTGTGACGCCCTCCATAGTTGCTTTTGGGTCGTTGGAGGACAAATGGAGGCTAAAAGTGAGGGTACGGCTTTGTAAATGGTGGAGTATTAATCACGGGGACTTGTTCAAAACTTTTAGTGATGTCGGAAAGCGGTGCTGGGACAAATTTAATCGGTTATTCAGTGAAAGGGTGCATGATCGATATTGGGTGTTTCATAAATTCCAGAATTTAATTGTTTTGAGGTTTGGTAATAATAATGATTCTTGCTGAGTTTTACAGGGAGAAAAAAGTAATTTCATTTTTTAAGGGTTCGTTTTTTTGTTGGGAATTGTCTTTAGACTTAGGTTCATTTACAAAAAATCACTAATAAATTAAATTTGTGTTAATTGTAATATTTTTTTCTTCGGATTTACTTTCTGTATTGCATTTCAATGTTATTTCAACTGAAATAATATTCATAATATATATTTAAACTTGTGAAAATACATTTTAAAAACGAGTTGTTAAAATTAAACCTTAACCAAAGGTTAAAATTTTTCTATTCAAAATGCAAATGAATATCTTCCACATTTGTCTCAATTCATACCCTTACTTTTACTTTATCTTTTCTATTCTTCTTTGATAAATAGCTATCCCTAACAATAAAGTTCCTTTTTAGATTCATGATATAGAGCTGCACATTATATTTCACACAAAAGTATATATTTTCGTTTATTTTAGTGTGCGCATATTCCGGCACTTCATTTTTTGAAAAAAAAAAAAAAAACGGAGTACATTTTCTTGTTTAAAGTCTCTCAAAAAGAACAGAGATTTCCTTTCAGACTCTATTTTGCGTTGAACCATTAATATTCCAACTTTATGTCTGTCAAAGTACAATGGATTTTTTTTCAATTTCCAAAAAGCGGGTTTCCAAGCTTTTTCTCTCCAAAAATAAGATTATAGTTTAGGCAAAATGTTATTTATGTTGAGTTTTAAAATCGATTCACTCTAAAGAAACAAATTTTTGGTTTTGAATAAGTTCTTGACTAAACACTTTCGAAGTCGTGTATTCAGTCTAAATAAGTAATACGAGCTATCAAAGAAAGATTATCATCGTGATTTATAATATGGCGTCATTTCAAACTGATTTGTGTCACAAATATATTTGTCGGAAATTTTTATTCAATATTCTTAAAATAACTGAAAAGGGTATTTTTAAATTATTTAAATGATTCTAAATTTTTGCAGTAATTTTTTTTTTATCTTTACAATTAGTTTCAATACGCAGATTTTTCGACGGATCATGCTTATCTCCAACATTTATAGTTTGGGCTCCGAAGGTGGGTGAGGAACAGACTGACAGAGCCTTTATAAAAGCTTCTACTGTTTACATCATAAGCGAAGTGTGGAAGCTAAAAGTTAACATACATTTTATTACATAACATTGACATACATTTAATAAATTTTATTACATTTTAGAACCTGATTAAAATTTGTAATATTTAACCATAGAATAACTTCAAAACTTAAACGAAAAAGAAACCTAATTTCGGGCAGAATAAAGAAAAAAAACCAAAACCTTTATTTTGATTATTAATTTCTTAAATTTTAAGTGAAATGAATGCAATTCACCCCTCCCCCCCCTTTCTTTAGACTTATACGAAATTTATATACTACTCACATATCAGGCCAACTTTAAGAACTTATTGGGACTTGGGCTCTTATTTTTGCTTTTTGTACAAACTTAAGTTTCAGATGGTAATGAGGTAGAATAGCCGTCTTTAAAGATAAACTTAAACCTCTGCGGTGGCAAAAGAAACAGTTTGAAGTTACTTTTTTAAGTTGCTGTAAAAGAAAAGTAGAAAAGTTGAGCATAAAGAACTTGTTTGCATAAAAAAGGAAGTTGGTGTAGACTTTATTTTAAAATATTTCCTTTGGAAGATCTTTAAAATACACTTTTCAGCATGTTTTTTCACATTCATAGATTTTACCTAAATGAAGCTCATTTAATGGTCATCATTTTTTTAGTTACCAGTTTTTAGCATTTATTCCTTTCAAATAAAGTTTCGCGTTTAAAGTTGGAATAAAATATTTTACTGTGGATGTGGGAAAAAAGTATTACTCTGTTAAAAGTTTAAAATATTTCGGACTAGAGCAACATTTTAAAAAGTTTATTTTTTCACGACCAAAATAATATCATGTGAATGAGATAGAATTTAAAATTTTTATTAATTGTAGTCCACCTTTTTTCAATTCGAAAGAAATAAAAAAAAATGGAAAGGTATTGATATTTAAAGATGTAAGTCAATTCGTCCGTAATCTCCTCCGAATTCAGTTCTACAAATAATCGGATGTATGTTTTTTTATTTATTATTTTTTAATTGGTAGAGGCCTAACTTCGGTGAACTAAATTTTATACTTTCTCACTATTTGTCTGTAGGGGTAAGTGGTGTACCTTGGACGTATGTGTACCTCGAACCTATGCTGATTCCAGCTCGATTAGCTTAGAGTATATATAATATATAAAAAAATTGAAACAACACCACATGCAGTTAAAGTATTTGCTACCAGGGATCTCAGTGAAGTTCTATCTGTTTGTTTTAAAGGTCAATTTATTAAAGAGGTTTCGAAAAACTAAATTCCCAGTTCAAAAGTAAATTTTTGTTAGATTCTTTAGTGTAATTTTTTACTCAAACATGTAGTGTTTATTCAGAAACGATGGTTATGCAATATAAAGCAAAGTTTTAGCTATAAAACAGTGTGCTTGAAATTAAGTTAAGTCTAACGTTAAACTTGGTGATTAACTATTTTGTTTTTAATATCCAAGTGGTGTACCTCGAAAAAAAAAAACCCCTAATACAAGTGGTGTACCTTGGACTGGTCCAAGGTACACTACTATAGGTCTTATATGCTTCAGATTGTTGAAAATCCTTTTTAAAATTCAAGTTAAATCTTTCCTTTGAAAAATTTAGTATTTTAAGCTATTAATATGCAACCACAACCCTGATTTGTAAAATATAGAAAAATGGAAATTTGTAAGAAATTTTGATATGATGTGATAAAATTTTTTTTTGTAGTTAATTATTTAGATTTATGAAGCCTATGAAATTTTAACCATATTGATATAATATAGAAAATAATTATTGCATGCTCATCTAAAAAGATATTTTTTTATAATAAATATCTAAGCAGAACATCCTTTTTATGTTTTAGGTCTAGTTGAATAAACATAGGGGAAATATTTGAGTTGGTTTTTTTTCAAATTTAAGACAGAAAGACATCCAAATGTTTTTCTAATGGCAAGAAATAACAGTTTAATTTTATGCTGCATTTTAACGAATACACCCGAGAAAGATCGCATTGCAGCTGAAAAAGCCAAAAGGGCACTAAAAAAAAAAAAACTAAGGCAATAAAGCCCCTTACTGAACCAATTGACCTAACATAATCCAATTACTACAATCTTGGCTGAAATAAGAGTAGGTTGTAAAATGTATTTTTGAATTTTATGTGGCTAATAAATATTGGTTTTCGGACTGTAAATCGAGTCTCTCTACCTGTGATAAATAATAATTGGTCCAAGGTACACTACCGGTTGGACCAAGGTACACCGCCGGTGGTGTACCTTGGTCCAAAAAAAATAAAAAAAACTAATTACAATTTTCTGTATTTATTTTTTTAATAGTTGAAAAGCATTTAAATGACATGTTAAAATAAATATATGTTGTATATAACAACATAAAGTATTCAGTAAAAATATTTGTATTCACTTTTTGCAAGTAATTAAGAAAATAAAAATTGAAAAGTCAAAATAGGTCCAAGGTAACCCACCTTCCCCTACGTCCGATTACACCTCTGTCTACCTTCCATTCTGCTATCTTCTCATTTAAATAACAATAAAATCAATTATTATTCAATTAAATAATTGTTGCCAAATCAAAAATAGCATGTCTGAATACGTGTATTCATTTAAAATTAATAATTCATTTTAAAAAAATTCTCACATAAAGCTTTTGAGAGTAACTCCATACCAACTAACAAAACGCATTTTGATTTTTTCAGTTTGTTATACGTTAATGAAAAAAAAAAACTTCTCATACAGTTACATTTTTAGCAAAATTTTAATTCGATTTTTTAATAAGTAGGCATTGACATCTCGGTGGTTAGCGTCGATCCTTATCCTGCTGTTTTACAACGACCTGCTTTCTTTTAATTATAACAGTCCACGTTTAAAAGTTATAGTTTGTTAGAAAGTTATGACACCATAAAAAAAGACAAACCCCACTACCCTTTTCTAGTTTTTGTGTCCATCTGGCCCTACTATCTTTTACGTTCGCGTATGCATTTTATAAAACGGTTTTTTTTACTAATTAATTTTTAGCTGATTCTGATTTAAATAAAAAAATTCATTTTTAATCGAAATATCTGACGTCAGAGACCTATATTTTATGCTGTGAGTTCGTCTGTCTGTCATACCATACAAAAGAATTTATCAATAATAGTGAAATAAGAGGTAGTGGGCAATTTTAGTTCATTTAGAACTTATTGTTTTTATCAAGAAACAATTAAATAAGCAGTTTTAAAAATTTCCAATAATCAAAAATTTAATTACCTGAATATAAAATGTTAAAAGGATTTTTCTCATTCTATTAGTTACAAAAAATTCAGTAAATCAAAATCTATGTTTTAAACTGAGATTTTTACGTTTTTAGAATAGTGTTTACCAATGCTATGTAATTGAGGATGGTAAAATAATAAAATACTTGCAAGAATTAAGTAATTCGTTTAAATAGCAATTATCGAAAATATCAGTTAAACAATTAGTCTGAAACTAAACAATGACACACGTATGTCTATAGTTGAGATTTAAAAATTTTTAAAAACAAAACTTTCAGCGTAAAACTTAGTGTTCTAAGCTTTGCTATTAAACGGTTTCAACAAACTCAGTTAATACAACTCAAGTAAATCTTTTCTTGTGCTAATCTCCAACAACCCACCTCCACTGTTCGCACCAAATCCTACACTTCCTACTTAAGGCTCTTTTCCTGTTTCTTTTCCGGATCCTCGCATCCGGACAAAGAAAGCGTAATTACAACAGCATAAATCGAGTCAATCTTAAATTACTTCGACGCAAGCACAAGGAGAGGAAATTGTTGACTCTGGCCTCTAA
The DNA here is from genome assembly GCA_023701765.1 of Hylyphantes graminicola. Lineage (NCBI taxonomy): Eukaryota > Metazoa > Arthropoda > Arachnida > Araneae > Linyphiidae > Hylyphantes > Hylyphantes graminicola. Next base: position 40,216,166 of record CM043119.1, on the reverse strand, counting down.
ACCCATGGGATGCTTTGACACAGTTTCAAGCATCGCGATATGTATTTGTTGTTTGTAAGATGTCTTTGAAAATAAATCAGCTAAAAATGAGCATTCAAAAATGAGAATAATGCAGTTTTAATAAGTATGAACTGAAGTATAAAAATAAATCGATTTTTTGAAATGAGGAGAAGCACTTGTCCTCGTTTATGAGAAGGCTTATGAGGTCCCGCAATCGAGATCCTGGTCGCTAAAAACCCACCGAGTATATGCGAAGTACGTGCTCGTTAAATCTGCTGGGTCCGAAAGTTCTGTGGGCGGGTCATTGCACAGTTTCCCACGGGTAAAATGTTCCTGGATACTATTTCCCTCCGCTTCAGGGACATGACTAGAATTTGGTGAGGTGGCGTGCGATAGGGTGGCAGCATCTGTCACGTACATGTGTGCATCGTGAGGTGCGAGTGTGTGTGTGTGTTGAATTGTGTTTTGTCTTATTTGACGAAGGTTTATAAAGCGGCTCTCTGAGCAAGCACACAAGCCTGAAAATACAATGTATAATTAACCAACCAACCAACCATAATGTGAAAAAAGGGATTCTAAATGAACATATTTTTTTTTTTAAGGACCGAGATAGCCAGGCTCGTAAAGTCTTGGATTGGCATCCCTAAGGTTGCGAGTTCGAGCCACACTGCCCTCCGAAGATCCCCCGTGTACGCTAAGGGTGACCTTGTGCACGTTTAAATTAAATCCCCGCCGTTGTCACAAAGTCCCTACCAATTCCCATACCGAATCAATACCTCTGAGGTGACAAGTCAATTCTGGGGATCCGCTAGTTGGCCTCTTTCTCTAAAAATTAATGGATTCCAGTGGATGTGCGTGCGTGTTGTGTCTTCTAACTTGA